>CM062817.1:1899723574-1902123574 GCA_031772625.1 Pinus tabuliformis
TCTCTCTTCTACGAGGGTGATGCAGAAAGAGTTAAGATTTCATTGTTTTGAATTTTTTTTTGTTAAATCAAAAAACCAATATTAATGGAGATATCTGTATTTTTTACTAAATTTTGTGAAGTGACTAAATGTAGCTTTAACCATTCACCTTAAGATTTTTTTTACAATATAATTTCCTAAGTATATTTAATATCTTCATTATCATAAAAACCAACCTATATCCATCTTAACTCCACATCTACCACTCTTAGAGGGATGAAATCTATTTATCCCTCCCAGCACTTGGTAGACCCGTAATTAAGATGGATCTAAGCTGATAGAATTTTCCCTTTCAATAGTCTATGCTCACATGAATACCATGGTATTACCATGGGTCAATACCACGGGTTATCATAAACCTGAAGCTTAAAAACTACTATTAGTAATTTATAAAAATTAATAAAATTAATAATTGATTTTTATTTTATTTTAACAAAGTTAAAATGTTTAAGTGACACTAAATTAAAAGATCTATTTTACTCTTTATCTACCAAGCCCCGAGAGGGATCAAATATTTTTTCACTTTATGTTAGTTTGCTTATCACAATATTTGATCCAGAGTAAAGATGGATCTATGCTAGTTTAATTCCCCCCTTTAAATAAGGGGCATTCCATGTGAATGCCATGAGTCAATACCATGTGCCATCTTTATTTTTATTAATACTAATATTAGGGTTAATAATGTTTTTTTGCATGGTATTAATAATAATTTGGCGCATAGGCTTCACCTAAATATAACACATTTTTTTAGTGTTAGTAAATATAAGGTGGCTTATGGAGTAAATATAAAAAATGTTTTATTTATTTACCATACCTCTCGTTTATTTATATTTTTATTAATTTAGCATACCTTTTTTATAAATATGGTATTTGGCCCACAGGATTCAATTAAATAAAACCTCTTTTTTGAGCCTTCTTAAATAGAAAGAGGGTTATGGACTAAATATAGAAAAAGGTTTTATTTATTTACCATACCTATAGTTTATTTATATTTTTATTTATTTACCATACCTTTGAAGTATAAAAAAAGTTTTATTTATTTACCATACCTCCACTTTATTTATATTTTTATTTATTTACACGCTTGCGTGTTCATAAATATAAGGTGACATATGGAGTAAATATAAAAAAATGTTTTATTTATTTACCATACCTCTCGTTTATTTATATTTTTATTATTTTACCATACCTCTTTTATAAATATGGTATTTGGCCCATAGGATTCACTTAAATGAAACCTCGTTTTTGAGCCTTCTTAAATAGAAATAGGGTTATGGACTAAATATAAAAAAGAGGTTTTATTTATTTACCGTACCTCTAGTTTATTTGTATTTTTATTTATTTACCATACCTTTGGAGTAAGTATAAAAAGAGCTTTTATTGATTTACCATACCTCCACCGTATTTTTATTTTCATTTATAACTATCATAAATACATTTTCTTGAAAATGAGGGCGAATGGAAGATTGTAACTCATAATTTCAAGGGCTAAATTTACTTTTTTTACCCTCTCCCTTAAAATAAGGTGGCTAACCTCCATACCTATTTTTTTTATAAAATAAATTTGAGGCGATTTGTAACAATGTACTATGATACAAAATATTCGCCCAATAAAAATATAAAACCCCTTAATTTAGCCCAAGGTCGAAAATTCGCCCCTAAAATTTTCCATGTGTTGTACATAGGTTGTTAAAACAAAATGTGAACCCTAATTTACATCTAAGTCTAAAATCTATGCTAAAACCTTCTAAAACCGTAACCTAAGTCTAACCATCACATTCAAACTATGTTACAAAACCTAAATCTAAACCATCACATTGTTAATATATAAACCTAGCCTTAAACCTAACCCTCGGCATATGTTTAAACATATAAAACAAACAAATAAAACTTAACACTGCGCAAACCACAGAGGGTTAGCAAACCGCGTTGGAGCAGGCCAGTCATGCGAGCAGAGCAAAGGGTTAGCTGTGACTGTCGGGTTTCATAAGCCGCCAGTTCTTAGACCGCAGTGGAAACCATTAGCATATGAACAAGCAGAGGTTGTAAGGTTAACTGCTAGATTTTTAGCCGTCACCACAGTGCTAACTGTATCGGAGACCGTTGCCATGTGAACGTGCTGTGTAAAGCTGCCAAGGTAAGCAGACAACCACAACCTTGACCGTAGCAGAAACCTTCGGGCAGTTATCATGTGAGCACTGGCTACCGAAACTGCCGACCGTAACCATCGAGATAGCCGCCATATGGCAGACCACGGTTAGACTGCCTTGTTCACATGTGAGCAGTCAACCTCCTTCGCCCAGTTAGTAAGCTGCTAGCGGTTCTATGTTTTATTATATGGTTATTTGTGGGTTTTGTTAACAGTGTGTTAAAACAACTAATGTGAAGACCTAGAACTTATCCTATGTGGCATTAAACAACTAGGCCGAGCTCACAACCTCATCTAGAAGCAACTAATTCATCCTGAAATTGGCCAACGGTGGTTTTGATGCATCTATAGGCCTATAAGAGGTGGATTTTCCTTGATTGATAAGAGGAGAGTGGTTTTGGTTTTTTCTTGCAGATTCTGGAGGTCATAAGCAGTTTTGTTTTCAGTGTTATAGGAGCATCCAGAGTTGGAATTGGGAACCATGATATGCGTTGCAAAGATGGTTCAGAGGGCTATCTGACGACAGTGATCAGAAGTGCCTGCGTTCACATTCATACTGATCAAATATCTTTGTAATCAACTCCTTCTTTTCATTCCTAATAAAAACGGTCACCCATCTTCCATCAGGGACGAACTCCGTCATCAATCTCACTGTCTAGTATAAATGTGTTTCTATACTATATTGCTTCATTTCTTATGCATCCTAATTGTGTTTAATCAGATGTCGTAAAGTCTTCTTTTCAAGCAGTTTTCCTCGATTTCTATGCTTTGAGCGAACATTCAAATCATTAATGGTTAATTGATTCTACATCAGTTTAAGTATATGATCACATTCAGATCAAGGGGGCGGGGTGTAACAACCCCTCATTGATTTTCCAAGTAAATAAAATACAACCAAGGTCATGGAACATGTATTCCAAGATAAATGTTGGGCAAAACAAAGTGATGAGTATCACTTGTGATTAAGTAATGGCTATGGAAATTGGCAAAGGAAAAATGGCAATAATTGACATTTATTTATGAAAATAATGGAAAATAGGATAAAAGGAAGGCGACGAGCCAGAAATTTGCATGATAGGGAAATTGAAGGGAAAATGAAGAAATTAGAGGCCTCAATTATAAAATGGTGTTGTTGTTGCGACAAACACCCTCTAAAATTTGGTCTACAATTGAACTTTGGAGCCTATTATGGATCTTGCGATTGTTCGTTCCATAGTAACTTTATGGTTGATCGATGACTTGTTAAGTATTTTAGTCTATAAGTGTCAAAGTCACCTACTCACACATGCTCAGTTCGTAGTAAGTTGATGAACACACTCTTTTATGCAAGCCTGAACATGAATAACACAATTCCACCAAGATAGTGACTATGTGATTATCAACCTATGCCTATAATCAGTGCACACTTTCGTTGACAATATCACATTTTTTGTTGTGAATGTACTTCTATTTCGGTGAGTTTTTCAAATTGTTGCTTTTGTGAGTGTCGCTTTCATGTTTCGACTATCACTTTTGCTTGATTTCACCTTAATTAGATTCATTTTCATGTTATCTTTTCTCTAGCATGTGTAGCTTTCACCGTCGTTTGCATATCGCAAGTGTCACTCACACTTTTCTCTTCATATAACAAATGTTGTCCTTTGGGATTAGAAGTGTCTCTTATAATGTAAAGTGGAGTTTTGGCTTGTTTTAAATGGTAACTTTGGTGTTGATGAGTACTTCTAGTCATGTAGACATGTTTTACACTCATTACCAAATATTTATGCACTGTCGCACAAGTGTCGTCACTTTCGTCGCAAAGTGTACCTTTTGTGTCGCACATGGAGAGGTATCTTTTATCACCGTCACATTGAGGACATCATGTTTTTCTTGTTTTCTGAGTGATCAATGTTATGTCATATACTGTTTGAGTGTGTGATCATGATCTAGTTTTGTCTCTATTCACTTGAGCTTCATTGATCCCACACTTAGCCTTATCTACAAAATTTCACTCTCGGGAAACTCTACTTCACTCAACCTTTCTGAACTGCGCACTGTGCAGTCTCAACCCTGAAGCCCTAACCTTACCTCTTAGAACTATGCACTTCACAGTTATATTGCCCAACCTTGACCCTTGAGCTCTAGAATTGCACACTTTCTGCCCTCGAGTCAACGACAACTGTGCACTACGCAATGTTAAGCCTCAAGCTTCTAGCTTGACACCTTAAGTTGCACAATTGCACAATACATGAGGTTGTTCTCCATCCATCATTGTACATTGGGAAACTTCAAGCCTCAAGCCTCAAGCCTCAATCTTGAGCCCTTGAACCCTCAACTGCATAATCTCCCAACTTGTTCTCCTGCTAGAACTACGCATTAGGCAACTCTAAGCCTCAAGCCTCAACCTTGAGCTCTTGAGCCCGTTAACTGCGTAGTCACCTATCCTGGCCTCTCATAACTATGAATTGGGAAACTTCAAGGCTCAAGCCTCAAGCTTTATCTCCCGAGTCGCTCAAATATGCAGTTCCTTAAGTCTTTCCTTCCAGAACTACGCATTGGGAAACCTCAAGTCTCAAGCCCCAACATTGAGCTTTTGAACCCCTCAATTGTGTAATCCTTTGACTCTAGCAATCTTGAACTTTGCATTGCACAGTATCAAGCCTCAATCCCAAACCTTTGCCTCTGAAATTGCACAATCCCTAAGTCAATCACTCAATCAGTCACTCGGTTCCAACCCTAACAAGTGATTTCATGAAACATGTTAGATTAGGAGTTTTCAGACTGATGTCGGCTTGTCATGAGTGGTTTTCAGTTGTAGGTACTCTATCTTATCATGACAAGATGATGATGGAGGAAAAGGAGAAGGAGACCATGCTAGAAGACACCTATGGAGCTGAAGAGATAAGATGATCATTAGGCAAGAAGATGAAGGAACACCAAAGTACAATAGAAGATCAAAAATCAAGACCACATTGAAGACTCCTTACTTTCAAGCCAGATGAAGGAGGAAGAAGAAGAACATGAACCATCTCTCAAGAAGACTCAAAGATAGCAACAACAAGAATGGCTTGACATTTCCATGTCATCATGCATTCCATGTCATTGATTTCTTGTCATATCTTGGCAAAGTGTCATGTTATCATTAGCCACATCGCTTGTGGATTATGTAATTTCAATGTATATGAAATGTAATGTAAAGTGGAATTCCAAGAGTTGTGTATAGAATGTGAAAAGTAATGGGGGAGTTGAAAGGTCATACAAAAGTCAAATAGTCATGAGGGTAGTCCAAGAGTCACAAGGGAGGTCAATGCTCACCCCATTTGTTATATATACACCCTCATAGCTCATGCAAAGGAATTTTCACCTTGGGTCCTCCTACCGAGCATTAGAGAGGAAGATAGTTCTTTTGGAGGAGAAAGTGTCTGCTCTAATGCTCCACCATTGGGACTAGTGGTGTTCACTATCTTGACGTATCTTGGAACTTTTTCTTAATTTAGAAGCTCGCTCAACCAACACACTTTCATGCGTATATCATAAATATTGTAAGACTATTATTTGAATGTTTGCGATGTATATTGTTTTCATTTGTACTAAGGAAATTGAACTATTTTGGTGGCTTTGGTACTTATCTTATTGAAGGTGTGTTGTATTTGTTTCAACAATTGTTGCTTCTAAGTTCCGTGTGAACTATTTTGTTGGTTGGTCAATGATTCATTCTTATGTACATGCTCGTGTGTCTTTTCTAGATTAGTACTATTACTTGTCTTCAAAAGGCTCACTTTTATTTCCCTTTTGGTAGAATAACCTTGATACGTCTGCAACTGAGCATCCACAAGGCATACTCACTTGCTAATCTAAAATTACCTATGTATGCCTGTCTCGTTCTGAACATTGAAGAAAAATGTTTATAAGAGTATATGGCAACCAAACCTCAGTTCCAAAAGTGCTCCCACACCAAACCGTGTGAAGTCTAATTGGGACTTTTCATCAGGGAGACCCCCTTAGTTGATGGATTTCTAGCACCATCAACAAAAGGCTTATGAGGATCACTGCACAACTTTTGGTGGTTAACCTTTTTCCAATTCAGTTTTTGAGCTCTCTTTCATTCTCTCATTCTCTCATACTCTTCCAAACTTTGAGTATTCTTGGGGCATGCTTGGAGCACTATAGTATTCACTTGGATTTGGAGAAAGAAGATAAAGTAAAGTAGGAAAATGCAAGGGAAAAGTTGAATCAACAATTACAATTGGTATTCTTTGCAGATAATAGGTTGCATGTGTGATTTCCTTGCTGATTTAAGGATGCATGGTACATGCATGTGATTTTTTAGTTATGTGTTGTCATTGGCATGGACGTTTTCCTATATTAACAGTGGTTTTAGGCTTGCCTTTCCATTTCCTAGATAAGCATGGTGTTGTTGGTTTTTCCACTTGTTTTTTTTCTTATTGGTGCTCAGGTTCCTTATGGCTGTGGGTTAGAACAATTGCTCTAGGATCCCTAGAAAAACTTGGGTTGAGTTACTAGTCCTGGAACTTAGGTTGGGACAAATTCTCTGAAGCCCTTGGTGGTTTGAGTTACTAGTCCCTAGATCCAGGTTGGACAAACACTCTCAATCCCCGGAAGGCTGTGGGTTAAGTTGTTAGTTCCTAGAGCCCTAGATAGCTTGGGTAGAGATCAATTTGTTTGGTGTTAGTGATGTCTGACTGTAGAGGTGGAATCACTGTGGTTGAGGGTTGAGGTGGTTCGGCCTCTGGAAGCCCTACTTTGGTTTTGTCTTGGTTTAATAGATGAGATCCCACATTCATTCTTGGAATATCGCGCGAGTGTGATTGGATGAAAGAGAGATTTGATTCAACCCAATATATGGTTGGGTTGTACTTAGAAGTCCCTGACTTGGTTGGCATCTTCATATGTGGTTAATATGAGACAATTTTCTATTATGATCTATGAACATTTGTAGTGATTATGTTGGAGATATTATGGCTGAGTTGCCATGATCTCTATGCTGTTTACTTTCTGGTTATATGTTGGTTATATAAAGTTTATTATCTATGGCTCTTGTCACGAATTATTTAGTTATTGATTGGTTGATGAATGTATGGGCTAATAAGTGTTGTTGCAACTATGTAGAGAGGGAATAGATCCTTCTTGGTGATTCTAAGATGAATCTCAAACTAATATGACCAGATATGAATTCATGACATGTAGCTTACATGTTTTCCACGTGTATGATGAAATGTATAGTGTGTTATAGGCAGCCTAGGTCAAGTTTTTAATTCAAGAGTGAATGTTTAGCTTTGTCATAATGTCGTTTATCATTCTGAGAAGTTACAAGCAGTTTTGCGTAGTGGTCTGGAGTATGGACTAGAAAGGTGGCTCAAATCCTGGGACCACACCCTAGAACTAGGCAAGTTGGGTCATAACAGCATGGAGGCAGTGTTGTGCATGCGATTGGAGCCCTATAACCACACTTAGGCCTTGTTATGCATGTAGTTGGCGTTAATATTGTGGAAAAGCAAAGCCAAATTAGGCGATGGTAACCTAGGGTGGTCCTTTGGACCTTGAGTGTCTTGTAGTCGAGGGATATTGTCAGTTGTTAGTTTGTCAGCCCCAATTCCATAACTCTAGATTCGAGGTCAGGTCATGTCATAGTAACCCTTGATCTCATGTTTACCTTGGCAGGCCCATGAAATTGGGTAAATGTGGGAAGAGGCAATTACATGGCAGTTATCATTCATGCATTGAAGATGTGGAGACATTATTTTCTTAGTAGAAGGTTAGTCTTGATGAGTGATCATAATAGGTTGAGGTACTTGTTTAACCAATCCAATTTGAATGCCAGGAAAGCTAGATGGTTGACTACCCTTAGTGAGCTTGACTTTGAGATTAGATACATCAAGGGCAAGGAGAAGAGGGTTGCAGATGCTTCTAGTAGGAGAGTGCAGGTGAATCACATTTCAGCTGTGAGCTCTTACGAGACATATTTATAGGAGCGGTCTTGCATGAAGGGCAACGAGATGACATGTACCAATCGCTGAAGTAGAGATTGTAGCAGCAGGGTGAAGGTGATAGGGATGGGGAGTATCACCTCATAATAGATGCCTTGTTCATATTTAGGAACATGATTTTTGTTCCTGATAACAGTGATCTCAAGAAGCTTATCTTGAGGGAGTTTCATGCCAATTCGTATTCAAGTCACCTGGGATATCAGAAGACTTTGACAACAATTAAGAAGTTCTATCATTGGACGAACTTGAAGAAAGAGGTGGATGAGTTTGTTGCAAGATGTTTGGATTGTCAGTAGGTGAAACCAAAGTGTAAGCATCCAACTGGTCTATTACAACCTATTCCGATTCCAAAATGGAAATGGGAGGTCATTTTTGTGGACTTCATGACAAGTTTTCTGAGGAAATCTAGACAACATGATTCCATCATGGTTGTAGTTGACAAGTTGAGTAAGGTAGCTCACTTCATTGTAATGGAGTCTACAAATTCAGTTAGTGAGGTATCTCAGATCTTCGTCAGGGAGATAGTGAGGTTGCTTGGTGTTCCCAAGAAGATCATATCAGATAGCAATTCCAATTTCACTTCCAAGTTTTGGTAGGAGTTGTTTGTAGGTTTGGGGATAGAGTTAGCTTTCAATACAACTTATCATTTGCAGAGAGATGGACAGACAGAGAGGGTTAACAAGATTCTTGAGGATATGTTGAGGATGTATGTCATGCATCAACAACAAAAGTGGGAGGAGTATTTTCCATTAGTAGAGTTTGATTATAATAATGGGTATCAATATTTCTTGAAGATGAGTCCATTTGAGGCTCTTTATGAGTAGAGCTATAATACTCCTATCAGTTGGAGTGATCCAGTGAACAAGGTGTTGATTGGAGCAGATATCTTGTTTGAGATGTAGTAGGAGATGTAGGTTATTATAAGCAATTTGAAGGAAACATAGGATATGAAGAAGAGTTATGTAGATCAACATAGAGCACTCAAGGGGCTTCAGATTGGAGAGAATGTGTACTTGCACATCAAGCCCAAGAGGATATCCTTGAGGATTAGATCATGTGCATCCTTGAGAGGATTCGACCAGTGGCCTAAAGACTTGCACTGTCACCAACAATGAAAGTCCATGACATTTTCCATGTTTCGTTGCTTAAGAGATATGTTTAGGATGTTGATCGTGTGATTGATTAGTTTGTACTGTAGGTGGAATGAGAGGGAGAATTCCAACCAGAACCTCAATGCATTTTGCAGTGGAAACAACTCATGCTATGGAACCAAGCAATAGAGCAAGTTAAAGTGTAGTGGAAGCACTTTGGGCTTGATGAAGCTACATGAAAGATGGATGATCAAATGTGGGCTTTGTATCCTTCCTTATTTGTTGGTTGAGAAGATGAGTTTGACTTATGTGTTTTGGTTTATGCTTATGCATATGTGTATTGTAGATACTACAATAAGTTGTGTTATAAAGATCCAATATGCAATATGTTGTAAATAGTGCATCGAGTTGTGTTATAAAGCTCCAAAAGTAGTGTGGTGTTCATGGTTTCATCTGTTTGGTATGATGTAAATGTTGCATCGAGCTACGTTATAAATCTCCATTGGCAGTATGTTTTCCTAGTTATAAGCATCATTGAACACCAAGGACGGTGTTCCCCCAAGGGTGGGGGGTTTGTAACAACCCTTGGTTTATTTTCCATGTAAATAAAATAAGGCTAAGGTCATGGGATATGTATTTCAAGTTGAATGTTGGGAAAAACACTTTATTGGGCTTAACTTGTGATTAATTAATGGCTATGGAAATTTTCGAATGCATTAGAAAAGACAAAAAGACAATAATTAGAAATCAATTATGAAAATAAAGGAAAATATGAGAAAAGGAAGGTGAAGAGACACAAATTTGCATGTAAGGGAAATTAGAGGAAAAATGAAGGGAAATGAAGAAAATAGAATCATCAACGATAAAAAGGCTTCACAGAAACTATTGCTAGTTTTTGACAACTTTTGGCTTAACTTTTGTTGGTTTATCTTTTTGACAATTTTTGGGTGGAGCTCTAGTTCATTCTCTCATTCTCACATACTCTTTCACACTTAGAGCATGTTTGGAGCATACTAGCATTCACTTGGATTTGGATAAAGAAGGCAAAGGAAAGAAAGGAAGTGCAAGGAGATAGTTGGATCAACATCTACAACTTGATTTCTTTGCTGGTAATAGGTTATATGTGTGATTTCCTTGCTGATTTTTTGATGAACAGTATATGCATGTGATTCTCTAGTTATGTGCTGCCATTGGCATGGACATTTGCCTGGATTGAGAGTGGTTTCAACCTTGCCTTGCCATATCTTAGATAGCCATAGCGTTGTAGGTTTTCCACTTTTTCTTTTGATTGGTGCTCAGGTTCCCTATGGTTGTGGTTGTGGCTGGAACAAACACTTTGGAAGCCCTGGAACAACTTGGGTTGAGTAACTAGTTCCTAGAGCCGTAGGTTGGGACAAAAATTTTGAAGCCTTTGGTGGGTTGAGTTACTAGTTCCTAGAGTTGTGGTTGGAACAAATGCTTTGGACCCTTGGAAGGCTATGGGTCGAGTTACTAGTTCCTAGAGCCTTGGACAACTTGGTTAGAGATTGATCTGGTTGATG
Organism: Pinus tabuliformis; assembly: GCA_031772625.1. NCBI lineage: Eukaryota > Viridiplantae > Streptophyta > Pinopsida > Pinales > Pinaceae > Pinus > Pinus tabuliformis. The sequence continues at coordinate 1,899,734,382 of CM062817.1, forward strand.
TTAGTGATTTCCAGACCGTAGAGGTGGAATCACTATGGTTAAGGGTTGAAGTGGTTTGGTCTCTGGAAGCGCTGGTTGGTTTTGTCTTGGTTCATTCCATGATATCCCACATTCATGATTAGAATACATGGGGGTGATTGGCTGAAAGAGAGATTTGCTTCAGCCCAATCTATGGTCAGGTGGTACCTGGAAGTCCTTGACTTGGTTGGAATTTTGATCTGTTAATATGAGCTATTTTTCTATTGTGATATATGACCACTTGTACTGGTTATCATGTTGGCATTATGGCTGATTTCTTATGGTCTCTATTTTGGTTACATACCTAGTTATATGATGTGCTCTTGTTATGGTTCTTGATTTGTTAAGTTACTGAATGGTTGATGAATGCATGGACTAACAAGTGTTGTTGAAGCTATTTAGAGAGGGATTGGATCCTTCTTGGTGATTCTCATATGAAATTCAAAAGTTTATGATCAGATATGCATTCATGACCCATGGCTTTCATATTTACCATATGTTTGAAAAAATGTTTGTTGTGTACTAGGCATGTCCTGGTCAAGATCTTATTCAAGTTTGATTTTTTGGCATTGTTGTCATCTTAATCACGACTTTGGAAAGTTACAGGCAATTATGGGCAGTGATCTGGATGCTTGCCTGAAAATGTGGCATAGATCTCGCAACTGCATGCACTTAAATGAGAAATTTAGGTCATAACCACATGCAAACAGACTTATGAGTGTGGTTGGAGCCTCATAATCGCATGCATGCAATATTATGGGTGTGGTTAGACAATAAGCCTAGTGAAAAATAGTTCCAACTTGGGGATTTATTACCCAGGGTGGTTTGCAGACTCTTGAGTGATCTGTAGTTCTTGTGGGATGTCAGTTTGTTGTCGGTTTGTAGGCCCCACTTCTATAACTAGAATTTGGAGGTCGGGTCATATCATAATGATGTTTAACCAGGAGAGCGTGTAAAAATGAGTAAATGTGGGAGGAGGTGTTACAATATATATCTATATATATATATATATATATATATATATATATATATATATTTTTTTTTTTTTTTTTTAAAATGTTGCAAAAAAATTATATACATGAATAATAATTTATGGAAAAACTATAAATTAATTTATTTTAGTTGTGAAAATTTAAAGTTTTAAATATTTTTTTCTCCATATTAAAATTTTATTATCATATAATTGAAGTTAATTAGATCTATTTTGAATAATTGTTGGATGGAGTGTTATTTCCTCACCCAATTTTGTTGTCATACTATTATGTTATGTTATGTTGAGATTATAATGAGTATGTTATTATAAAGATTTTGAGCTTTATTATTAACTTAGTCACGTGTACTCAAAATCCCAAGATTTATCTTGTATATCATCTTTGAAATGAAATAAAGTGTTCTAAAATTTTGGTGGAATATATTATTTTAGAAAAATATGATTTTCTCTACTTAATTCAAACCCACTTTGTAATTATTTATTAATATGTTCCTTTTTCATAAGTCATTGTGTTGATAGGTGCTCTCTAGCCTAGTATGGTAGTGATCTAGATTCTCTCATCTACCAGAATTAACTGAGATCTTTTACTTCTATGATGTTAGCATAATTGCATGTGAAAGAGTATGAAAAAACCACATGTGCATACTTTAAAGAAGAGGAAACAAGAAGGCAAACATCAAACCAAAGAACAAACACAAGTTGATAACAAAGTGTGGGTTATGTCTCTGGGCCTAGTGTCAAGAGTGGGGAGGTCACTTCATTAATTGCTGCAAGATGATGATGAGTACAAGATGTCATATCTACCAATACAAGGAGAGCTCCCTTAACTAGAGTGGCATATCTCTCCACGAGAGGTTCTCTCATATGAACTCTCACTCATGAAATCTTTCCTTCAACATGACAACATATCAAAACTCTCACAGAAAGTAGCATACAAGTATCCTCTCACAAAGTGGCATACATGGATCTCAACATCAAATCATCATCTCAACAAAAATCAAAATAAGACATGGCATCAATGCATCTTATACCTCCACTTATGGGGATGGCCTAAAAATGGACACCTCTGCTAAAGAAACAAACTGCACACTTTAATTCCTGGTGAAAAACTTTGAAATATGACTGTAAACTCGACCCCTTTTTTGAAGGTTAAATTTGGGCTCCCTCAGAATCTCAAAAATTCCTCAAAGATTTTCTTCTGCGGGCTGAATGAAATTCAACTGCTCAGATGAAGAAATTGATGTCACCATCACGTTTCTTGTGAAAAAACTGAGAAAAATGAGTATAAAGTTGACATACTTCTGTCACCTTCAAGAATTGGCCTCCAGGAAATCTTTTAGATTCCATGCAGATTCCTGCGTCACGGTTCCACCTTCATGGTTTTGCCTTCAAAATTCTGACTCTGTAAAATCCGTTACTCAGGTAAGAAAACCATCGACACCATCAAACTCTTGCCGAAATTCTGAGTAATTTGAGTATAAACTCGACATAAATATGACACTGTAAAAATTTGGCCCTAAGGAAATCTTTTAGATTCCTTGCATATTCCCAACGCCAAGGTTCCGCCCCTCGGTCTGCATGCCACTTAGGGTTCCATTGTGGCTCTGGAATCTGTGCACGATCCTCTCTTCTCCTTTGGGGGAATGATAATTTTTTTTTTCATTTATATAATTTTTTGTGGGTCGTATTATCCATACGAGTCGTTGGCTCAAACGATTACCAGATGCTTAAATAATAACTGGCGGTTGGGGGGTCCCTGAATCCAACCCTGCAAGACACCGTTTTGGTGTTGTCGCATTAACATATGTTTTGGTGGTGCATGGTTATGGGGCCGCCGACCGACGCAAGATCGACACCTTTCAGCTCCACATTACATAATATGGAGACTTGTTTATGGTGTAATGACTGTGGGCTATTGGGTGGAGGGTTTGCCAATGGAGGCCCGCCCCCATATTTTTTTTTAAATACAATATTTTTGTTGGGGGTAGTAGCCTGCTACCCCATTATATATATATATAAAATTTTAATTTTAATTTTGTTTATTTATTTATTTTTTATTTTTAAAATAAAGTAGACAAAAATTGTTGACCAAAATTTTGGGGTCACCGAAAAAATTAAGTTGGCAAAAATTTCGCCAGTTCCGGCCTCTGTTGCTGTAAAGTGCCAAATTATTGCCTCATTGGTGAACACTAAATTTAGCGGCTCCGCTAGATTTAACTGGGATCCAAATTTAGTTGGCTCTTTGCTAACTTTAGCCAATGGGCTAAGTTGACAAAAAATTTGACTGGCCATAACTTTCACATACGATGTCGGATTGAGGTATTGTTTACGTCATTGGAAAGATTACGAAGGGATATTCGATTTGAACCTAGTTTCATGATAATCAAAAGAATTTGATTTTTGAGCCTTTTCAATGCCACCTCTGATTTATGAGCCTCTTCGGAGCCACCTAGATCATTCCTCCCCACTAAGGAGATTTTGATCCTCCAAAAGCATGAACATAATCTGAAACCTGCAAGCACCTTGTCAAGCCACACTTCCTTCTCCTTCACCTTTGTACTTTAGATCCATAAGTGACGAACCAACACTTGCATTCTATGCAAACTTGTAGTACATTCTTTGCGAATTACATACAAGACCAAACATGACACAACCAACCCCATAATTGGCAAGAGTTTATAATGCGCTCTTTGGTCAAGTTTACATCATAACAAAAACCAATACCCCAACTCTAAACGAAAAGGCCAAAAACCTCATCATGTTGCATTCATAAGCAATGAAAAACACTTCATCACTTTTACAATCATTTCGCAACATATGATTTACAAAAATATGTTCATGACAAGCTAATATCTCTAAAAGAACCATATCTCACTCAACAAAGTGAATGGGTCTTCTTTTTGTAGTTTTTTCACTTGTTGAACAACTTTACCAACTGGTTCCTGCACCTACCCTTTGTCCTTCTTGAGAAGCTACTCTGGATGGAGCTCCTAAAATGTGGCTCTCTGATGCCCACCTCTGTTGCAATGACTGCAAAAATTCTTCTTCCTCTAGACCTGATGAACCTTCTTCCTTCCTTGATGTGGAGAAGGAATTTCACATCTTTTCCTCTTTATTTCTTCCATTCTCTTCCAACACTTGACAACCACATGGTTATACAAGCCACAAAAACTACATGGTTTTTTATGCCACAATTCTATTCATCCTTAACAATGTTCTTGTAATAAAAATGAACATTAGCATAATGAGACATTTTATACCTCTCTTGGTTGTCTTTGGTGAAATCCTCATGATGAGAGCTTAGCGTAGCTCTTCCTCTGTAATGTGCACTCTCTTGGGAGGATTGTGATATGTTCCCATCATCCTATTTCCTCAATGGTTTTGACAATGACTTGTAAGCTTCTACTACCTTGAAACACTCTCCTTTAGTTTTATCCCAATCCTGCAAATCTATTTATTTTTACAGCCTCCAATGGCTGAGTTATTCCTTAGCCATTAACACCAAGTCCTCCTCCTTTATATCCCATCTTGGTAAGGAGTCTCATGTCGGTTCCTAGAAAGTGTACCTCAAGGCTTCCAACAAAAATAACATTACATGAAAATGAAACTGAATAACTGTCAACACTGTTTACCTCAGCTGTTGATTCTGAAGTTAGTGATGATGGCTTCACTAAGCCTTCGTTGCGCTTTAACTTTTCCAAGGCTTCTTCCATGGTTCGTAATTGAAGCTGCAATCTCTGCTTCTTATAGAAGTCTCTTCAATTCAACATTATTTGCTTAAAGGCTCTCATTGATCTATTCATTCGAATGATGAAGAATATGTAGAAGAAGTATATTCACTCAAAGATGAAGATGAAGCATTATCCTCTGCTCTCTCTTTCGCTTGTTCCTCTTTTTGTTTTTTCTCATCATAATTTGCATACATTATATCTACCATGCGTGTGATCCTGAGGAGGTCCTTGTAGAGATATTTGTGATCCTCCATTTTCCTTCTTGTTGCACGTTCAATCTCTAGTTATCATTCACACTCGCAATTCACATCAATAAGAAGACCGCTCTGATACCAAACTTGATCCAGATTTTCTCAACTACCAGAATTAACCAATATCTTTTACTTTTGTGATGTTAGAAGAGTTGCATGTCAAAGAGTATGAAAAAACCACATGTGCATACTTTAAAGAAGAGGAAACATAAAGACAACCATCAAATCAAAGAACACACACAAATTGATAATAAAGTTCACCCAAGGTGGGTTACGTCTTCGAGCCCGATGTCAAGAGTGGGGAGGTCGTTTCATTAATTACTATAAGATGATGATGAGTACAATATGTAATCTCTGTCAATACAAGGAGAACTCCCTTAACTAGAGTGACAAGTCTCTCCACGAGACATTCTCATTTTGGAACTCTCACTCATGAAGGCTTGCCTTCATCATGACAAAATATCAAAACTCTCACATAAAGTGGCATACAAGGATCCTCTCACACAGTGGCATACATGGATCTCAACATCAAATCATCATCTAAAAAAAAATCAAAAGAAGACATGGCATCATTGCATACTATACATCCACTTCTGGGGATGGCCTAAAAAAGCACACATCTGTTGAAGAAACACACTACACGATTGATTTCCTGGTGGAAAACCGTGAAATCTGATTGTAAAATCAACCCCTTTTCTGACTTGGTCAAAATTGGGCTCCCAGGGAATCTAAAAGATTCCTCAAAGATTCTCTTATGCAGTCTGACTAAAATTCAGTTGCTAAGATGAGGAAACTGATCTCACCATCACGTTCCTTGCGAAAAACTAAGTAAAATGAGTATAAAGTTGACATACTTCTACCACTTTCAAAAATTGGCCTCGAGGGAATCTTTTAAATTCGATGCAGATTCTTGCATCATGGTTCCACCTTCATAGTTCCGCCTTCAACATTCTGTCTCTGGAAAATACGCTGATCAAATCAGAGGCACCACTAGACTCATGCATAAATTATAATTAACTTGAGTATAAACTCGGCATAGATGTGAGACTCTGAAAATTTGGCCATATGGGAATATTTTAGATTCCTTACATATTCCCCGCGTTAGGGTTTCACTCCTCGATCTACGTACCACTTAGGGTTCCAATGTGGTTTTGGGTTCCGTGCACGCTCCTCTCTCCTCCATTGGGCGAATGACAAGATTTTTCGTTTATATAATTTTTGTGGGCAGTATTATCCATATGAGTCGTTGGCCCAAATGGTTGGCAGATTCTTAAATAGCAATTAGCGGTTGGGGGGTCCCAGGATTCAATCCCATAGGACCCCATTTTGGTGTTGGTGCGATATGTTTTAGCGGTGTTTGGCTTTTATGGTGTAAGGTTATGGGGTTGCTAGTGGCGAGCCAACGCAGGTTCGACACCTGCCGACCTTGCGTTACATAATATGGAGGCCTGTTTTTGGTGTAACGATCATGGGACGTTCGGTGGGGGGTCTGCTAATGGCGGCATGCCCCCGTATTTGTTTTATTTTTATTTTTTATTATTTATTTATTTTTATTTTTATTTTTTATTTTCTATTAGTTTATATAATATGTTTGTTGGGAGTGGCATCTTGCCACCCCATTATATATATATTTTAAATAAAGTGGATAAAAACTGTCGACTAAGATTATGGAGTCGCCAAAAAAATTAAGTAGGCAACAATTTTGCCAGTTTCGACTGTTGGAAACTGTTGCCGCAAAGTTCCAAATTGTTGCCTTGTTAGTGGTCGCCAAATTTAGCGGCTCCGCTAGATTTAGCCTACCTCCAAATTTAGTTGGTGCTCTACTATATATATATTTGTGAGATGTCCATGATCAAGCCAATATTTATATATGTATGTAAATATTATTGTCATTGATAGGTTTTTTCAAGAGTCATTCATGTAGAAGAATGATGGTTTAAATTCATTTTATAGCCAATGGGCCAAGTTGACTAAAAATTTGAATGGCCATAACTTTCACATACGATGTTGGATTGAGGTGTTGTTTGCGCTGAGATAAGATATTTGATATGACCTTGGTTTCATGACAATCCAAAGGCTTTTAATTTTTAGCATTTTCAAAGCTACTTTTGATTTCTGAGCCTCTTTGGAGCCACCTGGATTAGGTAGAGATGTTATTATGTAATGTAATATAATATAATGTCCTATGAAAATTGTATAGATGTTATAATGCAATGTAATGTAATGTCCTGTAAAAATTTTAATTTGGTAAAAATAAATATAATAATAAATTATTATTTTTAATATTTTTTTCTAAATTATTACCAGTGGTTTTTGAGTTCCAGGTTGATGAGAACCAATGGTATTCATGTGGAATATAACCTATTTCAAAGGGGGAATCAAAATTTCTTAGATCCAGCTTAACTTCAAATCTACCAGGCACTAGGAGGGATCAAATATCTTGAGATGCAAACCTCTTTAGAGTGAAAAGAGATTTGATCCCTCTCGAGACTTGGTAGATATGGAGTTGAGATGGATCTAGGTTGGTTTATTAATAAGTTGTGTATGTTTTATTTATGTATAGTTGACTTGATCTTACATTATAAAATATTTGAAAAAAATAGTGAATAATTTTTTTTCTATTAAGGCAAAAAATTACATTTAAACATGTAGCTTCCCATAACCCTATTGGCCTCACTCTTACTAGATTTATTGGCTAATAGATGAAAAACCAAACACATAACAAGTTCGTAAGATAGGAAAAATAGTTAGAATATGAAAGGAAAGTAAAACTAGAAAACCTGTAAGACCAAGATATAACCAATAGTCATCAAAATTCAGAAGAGTTGACCAGAGCAAGGTGGTCCAAACCCGATCCAGGAGATGGAGGGGTTTTGAAACCATAATGGATATGTTTATCCATATGGGCTAGCCTGATCTCAATATGATCCAACTTCTCTTGAATGTGTCTTTTCCCTTTCATAAGGCTAGTTAGGCTATCATGCATCTGCCATTGGTTGTGCTTAAAATGGTTCATGAAGTTGATAATTTTGTTACGGTCATTGTGTCGATCCCTGTTGTGGTGATCCAAGGAAAGAGTGATTTACCTCAAAGCACTGTCATTGCCAGCATGTGGAAGGACCCAAGCTGATGTGGTAGAAGACAGAGAGGGTGTTAGGTCAATGAACTCTCCTAGGCCATGATCTTCCTACGCATGCCCCCCACCTTGCCCCTATCTCATGTGCTTCTTCTCCTTCGCCCGCATTGGCAAGGCTTGGCCATTAGGGTTGCCATCAGATAGGTACCTGCACTCCACTAGAATTCACACCCAAAGAGTAATTTTGTTACAAAAAAACTTTTTATCCACTAGAATACCCATGGATGCGACCCACCAATGCTTTGAACCATAAACATAGTCCTTGCTAGATGTAGTCGAATCCCCCTAGGGGTCTTCTCTCGTGGTTGGTTTAATGCCCGTAAGCCATTATAGAGGTGATAAGGTACTGTTGATGATGATATACTATAGGGTTTCTCCCATTTTTGACACCAAATCCACCACTACCCATACTTACCCTAGGAAAAATTGTGCATACATAACTTGCACGAAAGTGTTGAAAGAGGTTAGCTGAATTGAAAATCAACTAGTTAAGCATAGGACCAGACCATCAAATGTCCAAAATCCCTCTACCCACACCACTACTCATAAGAAAATTTCACTATCGAGGGATAGAAAACCTACTAGGTCAAACAAATAAGAGGTTATGCCCAAATTTCCATGGGAAAACCCCTCAACCCTCTAGTGAAATGACCGACCCCTAGCAACCCAAGATTTGCACAGAGAATTTAAGGTTCCAAGGGCCTTCAATTGCAATCACCCTCCACAAACAATAACAATGAAACCATATCTTTTAGAAACAAATGTGATAGACTCAGAGAGAGAATCAAGAAATCTTACCTCGTTCTAGACGTGAAGAACTAAAAGTGTCTTTTGAGACACACCCAATGTGCTTACAACAAAATTGAGTGAGAGGTGGACATGTAAATCTTCAAGTAGCTTCATACAACAATGTCCGGTCCGGTGAACTTCTGATGAGCCGATGTCCCTATGATTTTCTCTCCTTGAATGCAACTACAACAGGGACTCCCCTCCTCAGTCACTTGCTAGGTGCATATACAAGATTCCCCAATTCCTCCATCGGCTGCTTATCAAGGTAGGCATAAAACACCCCCACAACAATCCCATACATGGTTGCACAAAACTCCACCAACAAATGAACCACCATCCACACAACTGCGTCCCTTCCCAAAATATCCACATAGTCAACATTAAATGAAATGAATGCCACCTTACCATTGCTTGATAACTCGCACAAAGGTGCATATTTTCTAGTTGCCACTGCCTATTTCGTATGATCCATGGGGTGGAAAACCCCCGTGCCAATCCTCACATCTCAATGCTTTGGCACCTCCATCAGGGAATAAAAGATTTAAAATTTATTCTAAAAAATTATATGCTAATTTTAACATTTATTTTCATTATTATTTTTAACTCTTAAAATAACTAATAGATGAAATGAGACTTTTTTTGAACACTTTTTTTGATTATTTTTGTTTAAAATACGACAAAGATTTTTAAAAATCGTATGCTTAAGTTGTTTAATCTGCAAAGAGCAAGTGCCTTAGGGTTTTTTTATTTTGTTGAATTCATTTATACATTCAAAAATGCATTTTAAAAACAAGAAATCACAATCTTACTAGAAATTGTATTGTTGGATTCCATCCAAAAAGCTCTTTCATCTATTAGTTAGACTACACCTAATTTTTATATGGGGGAAATTATTTAATTTCTTTATAAAATGTATTTTGAAAATTAAAACTAAATAATAAAATATTACGTATTCTTAAATAAATAAGTTACAAGTTCCCATAAAAAGATATTTTACATAACTTAAAAATAAATAAATTATAGGTTCCCGACTTTACCCTTTTTTTGTAAGGTAATATTATATTAACTAGAAAATATGGAATTTAGATTTTGAATATGATAGTCCATGTTAATCTTTCACTAGGGGGACCTGTCTATAACCAAAAAAGAAACCTTCGAAGAGAGGATTGGGACGCCAGAAAGCAAAAGATGATACAAAAAACTCATTTTAACTGGAGAGATGTCCTGAGATGTACTGACTAAAGGAAGTTACAAAATAGAACGAACATAACAAAGAGATAATAAGTTATTATGAAGTCTCTGTATAAGAAACACCAATCTGAACAGGGGATTTAGCCTTCTCCCGAGAAATGCTACCCGTGGGATGTAAGCCAAGGTGTTGTTCTATCTGATCTAGTCTGTGATCCATGCGATTTCGAGGCGCCCCAAAGAATGGAGGGCATCTTCCCTATGCTCTTGTCTGTTAATTAAAGTGTTCCCCAAAATAACCTTATCTAGCAATATAAATATATGTTTTGTATATATTGGTTGAGATGCTCTCTAGTGTGTCTTATATCAGGAATCCAGTCCACCCATTCAAGCAATACTTTAGTTTTAAAGAGCGAGGATCCGTGAGAGGGAGCCTCACTCTCAACTCTAGCAATTTCTTCCTCAATTGGATTAGGAGTCAACTCTTTATAGAATTAAGAAAAGTCTTGCAAACGTTGGTGCCTATGAGATTTCCCCATTTGGCCCCTTTATTAATAATATGTTGCCACCTATGAACTCTAACTCATTGAAATGTCATCTTGGTCAAGTTTACCTAATCCCAATACTACTGACACGTAGAAATATCACTGTATAGTGCAGGCTTCCAATGTTGCAGCCCCCTTTCAAAAATATTCTAGTTTTTTCATGTTCTAGATAGAAAATTCCACCATGTAATTCTTGAAAATGCAACAAGAAAATCCTAATTTAATTTTGCCTTAACCAAATTAGGAGAAATTCAAATTTCATTTTCAGCAAAATACTTGGAGGTAGTTAACTGAGGTGACACGAGTCTTGTCACTCAATTAACTCAGTAAATTCGAGTTGGAGACACTTGAGTTCAGTTCTACATGATTGATTGCTAATTTGTAACAATCTATTTCAGTTAATTTGAGTTATTATGAGTGTAACTGTTAGTAGAAGTAGTGGAGGTTCGTTCAAGGGTGTGTAACTTTTTTCACACTAAGTATCACCCAATTAAATTGATCAATCAACCTAAATTAACTCATGCATGCAGAGAATTTGAGTTACCTAGTTGATATTGGAGTTCAAGGGCAGCGTACTATCAGTTGTATAGGTGGTGCATGCAATCAAAGAAGAGCCTATAGGAATTGCGAAATTATTAGTGAGTAAATTCCCTAATTAATAGGGTGTTAATTCCTCATCAAACAACGCAAGGAAATAGGAGCTTGGTAGGCTAAGAAATTGGCTAAGTATTGGCTTGAGTTAGTCTGTGAGGTAGTGAGATAGATTATACTAGTGCAGGGGTTGCTCAGGCTTGAGAAAGCATTGTATTTCTTCTCTATTCTTTGATTAATGCAATACATATAGTAAGGGGTTTTGAGCAGTTGCTTTCCCCTAGATAAATCTTTGTGTATGTGTGTTGAATCTTGATGCATGTTAATGATTTGTGTTCTTGATCATGATTTTCTTTTCGCAGATGAGTAGAGTAGCTTCAAGTCTTGTGATCTAGTAAATTTCATGAGCAATTTTGAATCTACACATTAAATTTCTATAGTAATTTCCAGCCACACTCCGTGAGCTAGGAAAAAGGCGTTTGCGCTTCCAACATTCTTTATTTTCTAGAATAATTTTGTTGGCTAAGTGACCTTTCAATGAGAGAAACTTGGAAGCTAAGAAAACCCCCCACTATCAATGAGCATATTTTGATGGTTGTCAATAAAACAAATATGGGATGAGGCTATGCTGATGAGAGAAATTTCAATTCGAGAATCAAGTTCTCTATGAAAAAGATATGTTAATTGTAAAACACAGTTTTCAACTCCCAATAAAGGTAGCACTAAACCATGCAGACCAAAATTAAGACCTCCCTAGGATACATCAACTTCGGGTAGAGAGTCTAAACAATAACCCAAATACTTGGTCCCCTATACAAATTGAAAACACAACAATCCCATATATTTTCCTCTCATAGAGGACTCACTACTAGGATTATCAATATTCAACCGAAATAAAACACCATCATAACTAATGGGAAAAAGATAATTACAAACAAAGAACTGATCATTTTCACTATGGAGAGGGGAGGTTTTCCCTAACTGCTTACTAGTAAGATGGTAGTGGGAGTTGACTAGTGGACAATAAATTTTCTCCTTAATCAAGGCCGGTAGCATCAATTTCCTTCCAACAATATACAAATAAAAATCATTTCTGTATGGATTAAGAAGGTTGCATGTTTCTGGCCTTACAAAGTCATTGATAGAGTATGCTAGTAACAACTATATACAAATTAATTCTATGTGAAAAACCCACACCACTCCCTTTGTTCATGCATGCACATTTCTATTCCATTTTCCTTTCTAAAACCAAAAAACATGATAAAGAAATACAAAGGGAAATAGAAAATTCCTCTTCCACTGCAACTCCTCGAGGAGAATTTCACATGAGTTAGCTTATCGAAAACTGATCCACATTCATTCGCTCCTCGCCTGACTGTCCAATCAAGCTATGCTTCATTTATGTTATAAATTGTGTGACACAACCACATTTAAACCCTCTTAGGGACATACTGCCATGTCCCCATGCTCTTTAACTAAGTGGGGTGGGACAATCCTCCAGTTGCCTCAAATGCCACCCCATCTGGAAAGGTCCCCAACTTCACCATTATCTAAGAAAAAATATCTTATTTATCCTAGAGTGGACGTGGGTGTATATAACATTAATGTAAAATTTGATTTTTACGTCATTGGGTTAAATATTTTGCATTGTCGATTAGGGAAATCATTGGGAATCAACTTCTTTGAATGTGTTTGAAGTTTGATTACAATTTTGTTTTATTTTAATTAAAATTATAGATGGATTTATCTATTACTTGTGAAGTTTGGAGTTGAGTTGGAAGGATTATATATTTTTTTTAACTGGCATGGGAATATTTGGAGAATCGATAACTTCTATAAGATCGACTACAATTGTTACACTAGATAGAACTATTTTAAAAATGCCATACTCAGGCATGTTACAATATGTCTATGGTGACTTGAATCCACATAGCTAGGGAAACTAATTGGTCACCAAACCACTAAAGCTAAGATATTTTAACAAGTTGGGAGGATTGTCCTTGTATTCCTAAATTTAATGTATTTACCCATAACACATGTTAAATGGATTAATAGAGTTTTAAACCTGAATGGAACCCATTATTAATCGACAATTTTTTTAGTTCATGAATTAATCTTTTTACTTATATAAGAATTTAATAGAAGAGTTATGAATTTATTAATTTTTCATAAATATAGACTTTAAATTAATTAGAAAAAATATCTCTAAAAAATATAAGTTTATTTATTATACATGAGGTTTGAAGTTGAGCTAGAAAGATTGCTCCTATACTTTTGAGTTTAATATACTTTTTAACGAAATAAAAAAATTTGGGCATTGAGTACGGCGTGAAGAAGAAAGTTAGCCTCCCTCTCAGTCTAAAAGCAAGAGAAATATTGTTAGTACTAGGTCAATCCTCAAAAGAGACTCACTTAAGAACATGTTGAGGCCCCGAAAATCGTTGTATCAACATTGGGGGATAACCACCCGGTCTGGACCTTAATACAACTCCTTTTCCATTTGGAATGGTGGCTTCGACTGGGGATAATGGGACCAGTTTCCCAACAATGAATAAACGGGATGAATGAATGATTGATTGACTAATCTAATGATAGGAGAATAACTTAATTTATCAGTGAAATAAAAAGAATTACTACTAATCCCGGGAACTATTGTACTTTGAAGTGTAGCGCTTGATGATCTATGTTTATTAACAGGCATGTAGATGACTCCATCTAATAAACATGGACATTTACTCATTCAAGGATTACTTTGCTTAAATAGTTAAACAAGGTGATTAACGCAATATTACTAGACTCATCATTTATATCATCAATACATATATGATCAAAAGAAAAGCATTACCATAAACATCCAATAGTGGAGGGAATAAAGAAATGCTGTTAAAACACATACATATATTCGATAATAGCAAAGGCGATCAAATAACAATTCATATAAAAAGAATGGATTCAGACATAGATAATAATACCATATGAGCTGCGAGTCACTCTCCAATATCAATCGCTATTTGAAATTCTTCCTCTAACGCAGAAATACTTTCAAACAAAGACAATAGTGCACATTTGCATAAAAGCTTCTTTGCCAAAATCAGAATGATTGGTCTAGTTTTATAAAAGAATATCCCTGAATTACAGTAGTGCAACTTCAGGTTTTAAGTCAAGTATGAAACTTTACGACCCTTTCTAAAAACATGAAAGGGTCTATAAATACTGAATTAAACTAACTATCTTTGAAACTAAAATCCTACTTAATTGGTATCAAATGATCTTGAATATCTCCTTCTCAGCAACCTGGCAGTCGGCGGCATGAATCATCAAGTAGGCTGTTTGCCTTTAAACTTGAGCTGACTTATCGCAAGCATTGGCTCCACTTCAGGCGGTCTGTTGAGGTGAGAGTTAAGCTAGGCGACATAGGTGGCATCCTGAATATCGGGGATAATATACCCGATTGCATCTGTAAGGCATTTGAGGGCGGCTCTTTGAATGTGTGGTTTTACCAAGAAGAACCAATAGGTGTCCCATGTTAAACTATTAATTCCAACAATTAATCTCCCCTTTTCCTCTAGATCTGGATAACATGACTGCTCCAATGTTTTCACCGCTGTCAATTTACCTGGAGTGCATTGGGAAATCATGTTTGACAAGTAGAGAGTATTATTAACCAATTCAACCAAATTGCTTGTGGTTGATTTGCATCTTGAAATTGGCCTCTCTGCTTTCATTAACTGAGACTGCCATTCTGTAAACAATATTTCTTTATGTGACTCTAAAATTCTTGGTAAATTTGCCGCTTGTCCCTGATCAGTATCTTGCCAGTCAAGAAATTCAGTTAATGTTTCTTCAGCTTGATCCAATTCTGTTCTAGCCTTTTCCGTTTTTTTACTTATTGATGCCGTCAATTCGCATAGTGGTTCCGCCTGGGCGATTTGTTGACATAGAAGCTTGATTTGTGTTATTAATGCCTTATTTATCTGTAATGCTTCTAATTTTAATTCGGCTATCTGTGGAACGCCCTTTGTCTTCTCAAGCTGTGCTGATAGTTGAGCAATCTACTCATCTTTTGACTTCATCATTTGTTCATTTGCTGCCCTCAGTTGTGCCAAGGCTTCAGACAACTCTTTCTGCTTTTGGATTGCGCTGTCATCAATCCTCTGTTTCTCTTCCCGCAATTTTTGAGTTAATTGATTATTTATTTGCTGTTGTGTTAACAATTGCTCTTCTGCCTACTCCGCTTTCTGCTGTGCTTCTGTTAGCTGTGCTTGCAATAAAAGGATTTCCTGGTCTTTCGTTTTTAATAAAAGACTCACCTCTGATGCCTTGTCTATTGTTGCTGCCGAATAGGCTCCAGCATATTGTGATAGTTTTGTTAGGTCATCAGAGGGGTCAAATTCCTCCTTCCAAACCACATTTCCCGTGACCGTTTGTTCTGGGAAAAGGGAAGGTTGATCAGTCCTTCTTCTCTTCCTCTGTCGTTTTACCACAACTTTGTGCCTTGGGCTATAGAAGACATCCAAGGGAGGAATTTCTTCTATCTGCAAAATAATTTGATCGGAGGGGTCCTTTGGGATTATTTCTACTTCCTTTGAACTGGGTAGGCCGCTGGTTCCACTTGGAACCTGTTGTGAAGTGGTTTCCTGTGTATCTGCTGCTTTCGAAGTTTCGGTGTCCTTTGAACATTCAAGACTACTGATAATTGAATCAAATTGCTGCCATTCCTGGAGCAATTTGGGATCAATTTGAGTATCCACATTCACCTCTATGTTGCTCTGTTTCTGCTCTTTAGTCTGGGTTTCCTCTTGCACTTTCTCCTGTTTTTCTGTTGTAACCGGCGGTTCCTTTGAATGTTGTTGTTCAGGCTCGCTTGGTCTTGTTGCTGGGGTTGTTGCTAACAAATCTAGAGGCAGAGTTTGCAACCTCTGTTCTCTAAGTCTGTTGAATTCAACTAACCCTTCATCTTTGTATTCCATTATGGCCAGCGATCTAACTTGATACATTGATTCAGCCGAGGAGAACAGGTCATCAAATTTATCTTCTATATGATCAAACTTTGTCAATTTGGCCTGTTCAAGAGCATTATAGGCGACTTTGTTGGGATCAAATCGCCTGTTAGGGAGAGTCGCTAGAGTTAATGATTTCATCTTTGTAGCTTCTTTTTCTGCATGTTTAAAATCATGCAAAGTGTAGACACCACATCTCAGAGGAAAGGAGGGCCAGACCTGCTTCTTATTTTTCTTTAGAGTTTGTGTAACTCCCTCAGCAATAATCTGATAGGCTATCTCCCTTGCCAACAGTTTTTCAGGTATGTACGAAGGAAGGACATGAGGTTCGGCTTGGCTGCCGAAAATTCTTACATAAGTAAATTTCTCCTCTCCGAACCATCTTCGTATTGATGTTAAATCAATCCCTGCTTGGTAAGAAATCTTGGGAGCAGGTTTATTAAAAATAGAATAATGAATGGGTAACATGAAGCCGTTGCAGACTTGGTACAAATGGTGCTTATAGGAAGTCTTCCACAATTTCTGATGGTATATGTGAATAGGCGTGGGGTCTTGTGGAGTCCACCTCCAGCCGAGTACAGGAAACTCAGAATTAAAACACAGGGTATCTAGTATATAAGCACTGTAGTAGAATGGGGGAATAATCCTTTCTGAGATGGAAGTTTTAGTTCTAAAACTAAGAACTGTGGTCGCTAGCTTGTCTGACAGTATGGTTGCCCAATCCATTATCTCACTATTACATGCCGCTTCCATCAAGGGAACCATTTCTATAGTGAAATTAGTGGAATCGTGCAACCCCCACAATCTACACATCATTATCCCAGCATAACAATACGGAGAACATAGAGAATCAACAGAGTACTTACTGGAAGTTTCATGCTTGTGTTTCGCCGGATTTTGCCTCCATTCCCGAATGGGTTCGGATTCAGTTTCGTTCTCATTTCGGAATTTCTCCAGAAATGCCTTGTTGTATTTCTTCTCTGGCTCAGGCAAATGATACATTTTCCTCAAATCATCAGCCTTGAATGAATCGAAGATTCTCCCATCTCTGGTGCAGAAAGTTCTGTCTGTGATTGGGATTTCCTCAATTTCCCACTTTACTACATCCATATATGGGAGAATTTGTTCCCGAGCCGCTATCCGATGAAGGAAAGAGTCGGCCAAGTCTTTCAAAGTACCATCAGATTTTCTACTGGAACCCGCTGTAGCTTGTATTTCCGTCACCTTTGGTTCTTCGGCTTCGATCAAATTATAGGTACTTTGCCAAGTGGTCTTGGCAAGTCCTGAACATGTAGTATCAGATATTAATCCTTTCTTTTTATTTGCTGGATCAGCGACGACTTGTCTTGTGGCTGGTGTAGTGGAAGCGACTGTGGTTTTCTTATACTTCTTCCCCATTTTGCTTGAATCTATTACTTCGGAAGAATTCTGCACAGTAGTGGAAATAAGGGTAACACAGAGAATTGGTAGCGAAAACCAAATACGAGTGAGATATATTGATCAATGCATGATGAGGGATTAACTTAAAGTGGCCGCGGATACAATCTATGAGAAGATTTTTTAAGCTTACTATTTCATTAAATGGCCATTAAAACCTGCCAATCCTTTAAATGCTCATCATATCTCTCATCGGCCGCATGATTTGTTTAAGCGTTCCTTGGACGTTTTGGAGGTTGAGCGCAAGTGAATCACTGTTTGAAAGATAAGGCCTTAAATACGAATTAATCGTAATACCTCTGCTTTAACGGCTTTTTGAAGTTTGCGCTTTTGGCTTTATCGCAATCGGGTGTCGGGGAAAACTTAAATCTTTATATTGACACCTTTTGAAATCCCCGATCGCCGATAGCGATATCGCATCGCATCGCATTGGGAGTATGGGCACTTTAAAAAGCATGCATGGTATATCCCCGATCGCCGATAGCGATATCGCATCGCATCGGAGCGAAAGGGACGTGATCGCATCGCATCGGAGCGAAAAGCATTTAATCGCATCGCATCGGAGCGGGAGGCACTTTTGTTATGGGAACTTATTATTGCCGATATCCGATAGCCTACTGCATGTCATCGCATCGGAGAAAACCAATGGGCCTTTAATTTATGCCTCCTTTGTCATTGCGATATGCGATCTTGCGATCGATTTATCGCAATGATAAAAGATTAATTATTTATATTATAAGACCAAATAATTGGTTTGTCAAAAAGGTTTTTTATAATGCTTCCATTTTTGTTTTTCGAACCTTTTTGAATAATACAAAGTTGATACCAATTAAAAAAAAAAGGGACCCATTTCATATTATAGTTTTATGAATAAAATGGTATGAAATGGGGGGTTGTTGTATAGCACAAAAATTGGCGATTCGCTTGAAGAAACAGTTATCTCTGAAAAGTATGGAAATACTTAAACTTTTTCAAAATAGAGTTCTCATCAAAGGGGAAAATTCTAATATAACTAGGTATATATGCATTCCGAGTAAAATGAAACTATCTTTGCTAATTTCTTCTCTTGTTTAAAATTAGATACATTCTAAGTTTTAAATTGGCCTCTATTGGTTGATAATGATAAAACAGAAAACCTTTCCAAATCAGCTTTTAGAATTGACTCCTTTGTCATAGGTAGAGCCTCTGCTGCCAGCAAACGTTCATAGTTTCGACATGGATACCTTTTAAACATGCTATTGTCCATTATCCTGCTCATTTGAGAGTATGATTAACAGAATGAATTCCAAAACATGCTTTTCATATTTTGTATTTCTTTTCCACTTTTCTGTTATTTTGTAAGATAAAAAGCCATTGTCCTGGTTTGGTGGCCAGCTTAGTGACAATGCCATTCACTAGTAATTTAACTGAACAAGCTGGCTCGTGATGAGACCCCTTGTTTTATAATTCTAAGCCATTACCCTGTTTTGGTATGCAGTAATGGTAATGTCGGTTAAACTATTTCCCTATGATCATGGTAAGCAGGCTTGTAATAAGACCTCTTATCTTTTATATCAAATATTTTAGAATTACACTCTGAGTAATCATAAGCTTTGGTGAGTGGGATGGACAATTTTCTCCTTAAGAGTAAATGGATGACAAGGTAAGAGTTAAGGATGCTGAAATTGGATTAGTTTCTATTTTTATATTGATAACCTTTTTGTGACCAATTTATAAACATAAAATGATTTACAATATTTCTAAACTTTGGGAAGTGTTTATAAAAATTGAAGTGTAGTTTCAGAATGCAATTACACCTAATTTCCCAGAATTATCCCTCTTGTTTAAGACTTCTATTACTTTAAAAGTAAATATCAACCCTACTTGTTTTGAGTAACTTTCAAGTACAACAAAGGTCAATGGTAGATATCTCACAACTTTATTTTCTAATGATCCTACAAATTATAAAATTCTAAAAAAGGGGAGAAGGGGTTACCTTCTCAATTGAAGAATTTCTTTAAGATAAGGCCATTAACAGGGAGAGAATCTCTCAAACCTGATAAGTCTTGTAATATGAAGGTCGAATGGCCTATCTTCTCACAGATCTGAAATGGCCCAAGCCACATCTTTTGGAACTTGGTGTGTTTTCCCTTGTCCTCATGGGCTTTGTCCCATTTCAGGACCAAATCATCGACTTGAAATTTTTTGAACCGGATGAGACTAAATCAAAGGATGACTTGATGATTTGCTGATGTTTTGCATGAATAACCTTGGCTTTTTCTCTTTCCTCTTCTAGTTTTAAAATTTGGTCATGTTTAAGTTGAATAGAAGAAGAAGGGCTTTCCTCAATAAACTGCACTAGGGCTAGAGAAGGAAGAACAAGATTTATTGGTAGTACTGCTTCTTTTCCATATACAAGGTTGAACGGGGAAGATCCTATGGAAGCCTTTTGCGTTATCCTATCAACCCATAGTGCGAATATTAAGGATTTGTGCCATTTTTTATGATTTTGTTCGATGGTTCGATTAATAATTTTAATCAGATTTTTATTTGTAGACTCTGCTAAACCATTACCCTGGGGATAATAATTAGCAGAATATTTTAATTTAAATCCTCTTTTAATAGCGAAATCAAACATAGCATTGCCTGAAAAGTAAGATGCATTATCAAAAACAAGAGCATTTGGGACACCAAACCTGGTAATGATGAATTGATCTATGAATTCAATGATTTCCTCAGAATTTGTTGTCTTCAAAGGAATTGCTTCAACCCATTTAGTAAAATAATCAGTAGCAGTAAGGATATACTTATGCTGTTTGGAAGAATGAGGAGTAATTTCCCCAATGATATCCAATCCCCATTGCTCAAATGGCTGTTCAATGTTGACTGGTTGCAAAGGGAAAGATGGTTTTCTTTGCTTTCCACTAGAAGTTTGACAATTTCAGCATTTCCTTACATATTCATGAGCATCTCTAAACAGAGTGGGCCAGTAATATCCAGCATGAATGATTTTATGGGCTGTTGTATCAGCTCCAAAATGTCCTCCTGCTGGTCCATCATGTAATTCCTGCAAGACCTTTTGTGCTTCAGGTTTTTCTAGGCATCTTAATAAGATTGAATCATAATTTTGCCTAAAAGGCACATCATCAATAATTGTGAAATTTTTTGCTTTTAATCTAATGGCCCTTTTGTTTTTGTAAGACAGGTTAGGAGGTGCATACCCATTTTTCAAATAAAAGATTAAGTCAGCATATTGTGATTCCGAATCAGTAATACTTATCTGGTTGATTTCTTTGGTTTGATCTGTATCACCTGATTCTGGAATGTTGGATGCTCCTGCCAATAACCTGTAAAAACCTTGGCCTCTAACAATCTTTGCTGGTTTAATTTCTAAATCATATTCTTGAAGTGCTGTAACCCAGTTTGCCCTTTTTTCACCTAGTTCTCTTTGGATTAATAGTTGCCTTACTGCAGGGAAAGGAACTATAACTTTTGTGTGGGCTTTTAAAAGGAAGGGTCTGTAATGTTTGACAACTTTATATACAGCAAAGGCTTGTTTTTCTACGTCGGAGTAATTCAATTCAGCACCCTGAAGATTTGAACTATAGAATGAAATGGGTGCTTCCGAATTGTGATCATTAATCTGTGTGAGTACTGCTGCATAAGATAAATCGGATGCGATAGTATACAGTGTGAAATGATTAGAAAAATTGGGGGTATTTAAGGCAGGGGCATTAATTATTGATTGTTTGATTAAATCAAACACTTCCTTTTCTGCTGATCCCCACTTAAAGACTGAATTTTTTTTAATCATAGTTTGAAGTGGCAAAATGATTTGAGAAAAGTCTGGAACAAATCTTTTGACAAAATTGATTTGGCCTAAAAATGACTGCATGGATTTTTTATTATGAGGGAAAGGGATTTCAGAGATTTCTTTGATCCTATCGGGATCAATATAAATGCCATCTTTAGACACAATAAAGCCTAAGATCTTTCCTTGGTCAAGAGCGAAGAAAGATTTTTTAGGGTTAAGTGAAATACCATATCTTTTGCAGCGTTGAAAGATTTGATTTAAATCATGCAAATGATTGGACTTCTCCTTAGAAAATACAGTAATATCGTCTAGGTAGACTACTACTGTTCTGTTAATCAACCCTTTAAAAGCTATATCCATCGCTCTTTGGAACGCATTAATGAGTCCGAAAGGCATTTTCTGATACGCATATGTTCCCCATTTTGTTCTGAATGTGGTTTTGAGTTGGTCATCAGGATGGACCAAAACTTGGTTATATCCTGAGAAACCGTCTAGAAAGGACATTAACTAAGAGCCTGATACTGATTGGAGTATCTGCTCCATAGTAGGTAATGGGAAATTATATTTTAAGCTCGCCTTGTTCAAATTTCTGAAATCTATACAAATCCTAATGTCGCCATTTTTCTTTCTGACTGGCACCATATTGGAGACCCAGTTTGAGTGCTGAACGGGAAAAATAATCTTAGCTTTCAAGAGTTTATTAAGTTTAGATTTTATTTGACTCTCTAAGTTCGGATGTATTTTTCTCAACTTCTGCTGAATTGGTTTCTGTTCGAGAAGCATTGGAATGGTATGCTGGATGATGGATGTATAATATGTCTTTAAATCATCATATTTCCAAGCAAAAACTTGTTTATTTTTTCGTAACAGTCTAATGAATGCTTCCTTTTCTTCCAAGGAAAGTCCTAATCCTAAATTAATGTTTTGAGGAGTTTTCTCAGTGCCAAGGTTTATCAATTCAAACCTTAGGGTAGAACTTTGGAGCTTTGTATTAGTCACAGGTTTAAACCTGTCTTTAATATCATAAATATCCTCAAGCTTCACCACAGGCTTAGGGATTGAATTCTCCTCGGGTTTACCTCTCATTTGATGGTCATGCTCGTTTTCCTCGATGATTTGATCATCATAGGACTTTTCGGAAGTTAAAAACTGTAAAATGTCTTCATCGTGGTTGAATACTCTCCAATTAGTTACATTGTCGGGAATTGATGGCCTAAAAAGCAATTCTACTGAAAATCTATCTAGGGTATAGTCTTCAGAAGGTAGGAGCTTGGAAGCAACATTGGCTAGCAGGTTTGCTGCCGAATTTTGAGACCTGGGAATAGAAGAAATATTGAATGTCGAAAAGTGGGAGGTGAGTTCCTGTACTAGTGATTGATAATGTTTGAGATAGGTGGAAAGACAATGAATTGTATTTCTTACCTATTTGATAATAATTTCAGAATCTCCAAACACTTTCAAATATTGGACCTTGAGGCCAATAGCTTTATATAGTCCTTGGACTAAGGCTTCGTATTCTGCTGTGTTATTTGTGCATTCAAATTCTAACCTACAGGACAACATTGTTTTTTCTCCTTGCGAGCTAATCAAAATACATCCTGCTCCTAAGCCCTCACTAGATTTGGAACCCATCGAAATATAACGACCAAAATAAAGAAGTATTAACAATTTTATTTACAGTTTTCTCAGTATCATTGAAACATCTTGACCTATCTGTTTGTGAATAATTTTCGATCTGAGATGTAAAATGGTTTATTGAGAAAGGGGATGGTTGGGCAGCGAAGTTGCCAAAGAATGACTCTGATGAATAATTCCCCAAAATGTTGTTAATAAATGCTATTGGTTGGTTTTCTTGTTCAAATTCAGTAACTGTATGGGTCATATGCTTTTCCCGATCGATTCTTATTTGATTTGGCTTACCCTTATAGGGAAGCCACATATGTGACCAATCAGTAGAAATATACCCATGTAGTTTTTCAGACCAATCCCTACTTAAGATCAAACCATAAAATTCAGGTATATAGGCGATTAAGATATCAATCCTTTGTACTATTCTGGGATCAGCAGATAACCTGATAGTTACGGAGTTGATCTCTCCCAAAACCTGTACTTTAGTCCTGTCCAACTGTACAATATGAATAACAGACTTCTGGGGTTCAATGTTCAGTTTGGAACAAACTGAAGCTGGCATTATGTTAGAAGATGCCCCTGAGTCAATCAAGCAGTTGTGCAGGTTTCTATTGTAGATTTCATAGGTTAGAAGGAAAGGTGGAGTATGAGAATTTGATCTATCTCCTATTAGGACTGCATCAGTAGCTTCGACCATACCAGAAGGTGGTTGACCTGTATCGTTTGCAGCTTTAGCACTGGGAAGAGGTGAAGTAGGAACATCATTTAATTCTTTGAGAAGCAATGTTTGCTGATGTTTCAATTTACTAAGTTCAAACATGGTAATGTTTGCCTTAGTCTTTTTCATGTCATCAACAATATTGTAATCCATTGAATCGACACTACTAGTGTCTTAGATGTTGATGGGATTGTTGAGGTTGAAGGTTGGTTTTGTGGAATTGTTACTGTTGAGCCTCAACCTTGCACTCACTTAGCTATCTTCCCAACAGCCTTTTCCCATTCACTTCTTCCTTTTTCCATCTTTTCCTCCATTAACTTGTTCAAATTATTGCATTACATGTCTTTTTATCATGGTTTGTTAACTATGCTAATGTTTGACTGTTTGATTAGAATTTTGGAACATATACAACAATTCCGCAGCTGTTCAGCAATTCCGCAGCTGTTCAGCAATTCCGCAGCTATTCAGAGATTCCGCAGCCTTTTTGTTGTTTGATATACTCCACGTGTCTTCTCAAGGAACGGGCCACATGGGCATGTTGGGATGGATGTACACATGGATCGTATGCTATTGGTTGAGCCAAACCAGTCACGTATGCCCTTGGTCAACGCAGGTGTTCCCTCGGTCAAACGGTCAAGTTCCAGACGGTGGCACGGAAGCCGTGAGCAGCTGAAACACGGAACCATAGCTGGCACTTCCTCCACGCCACGAAGACAGCAAAAGACAGGATCCAAACATAGATTTACTTCCCATGATGACCGTTTCCTCCAAACGTGCACGGAGTTGCCTGCGTGTTGCTGCATAAGTTAATTAGTTAAGACTGCGTGTTGCTGCGTAGTTAATAAGTTAGGCTGTAGTTGCTTAGTTCACGCAGAGGGTAGTTTATCCCTGTGATTATAAATAAAGCGTGTGCCAACGCTTATAGATTAGCTTTTTGAATATTGTAAGTGCTGCGCTTATTTTGTTATCAAAACTCTGTTTTAGAAGGCTGTTTCTACAACACTTTTTCACTGTACTTTGACATGCTGGTTTTATAAAAGAAGACTGTTTCTGTTCACCTTTTCGTAGCTGATCTTTAGCTGGTTGCGTGGATGGAGGGCCCCCATCTATGACAGCCTGTGTACATAGTGTTTGATTTCATTTTCCTGCCTTCAGCAATTTTTATTTCTTTCATCATGTATAATAGTGTACCATTTGATTTCATGTCATTTCATTTCCAGCATTTATTTTAAACTGATCAGTATTGTTTTCTGCAGGTTTTAACCCGAGATTGTTTTTCTTTGTGTATTTGCTTTATCTCTGATGGTATTTTCAGTTGTCATATTCATAGTTGCTGCCTTTACTCTGTTTTTCTAGCTTAATTTCTAGTTTAGTTTCTCAAGTTGTATGCTAACACATTGATGGTCTCCTTATCATAAGTTGTTCATCTTTAAGAGATCAGAATACTAATAAATTACAACTTGCTTTGAGTAGCTTTTGGCTTATATCACTAACTCTTTCTTCACTTGTTACACATAACAATGTATGTTGGAAGCAGAATGCTGGAGAAAGGCACAGTGGTGTTATAATTTGTCATTTAGAGCTTTATCACTTTTTAGAATTATCTCTAACTACTTCCTAATCGTGTTTTACATAGTACTATATGTTGGAAGCAGAGAGTTAGGAAGAGATGAACATTATCATTGGTTTTTAAAGTGGTTTTCTTACCTTTTTATTTGCAGCAGCATGAGTAGTGACTAGTGCCATTAGAAAGTGGTTCTTTGCTTTCAGTTCATTTCAAGTTGTTTATTTCTTTCAATCTCTTTCTTTGCAAAGTTTAGAAGGTAGTTAGAAAACACTAGTTACACACACTCACTCATTTAGAAATCACCTTACACACACTATCACTCATCTGTTTATAAAATCATCACTCCATCTTAGGAAGTTAAATTGACCACAAACAACACCCCCAAACGACAAAAAGATCTAAGAGGTTGCTTAAGTACATATAGTACACCTTCACTTCATCAGCTTACGAGCTCCTGGTTGACAATTTATGATAGCAATTTAGACAACACTAAATTGACTAAACATTTTGGCGCCGTTGCCGGGGAAGTGAAATTAAGTAGCCATATTCTTAGAGAAAAAAAAAAACATAAAATTTCAAGGAAAGAAGTTGATAACCTATCAAAGTATGCTCTCCTCTTGCACTTCAAAGTGATCTGGAGGATCAGAAAAGAGAAAGTTATTGATTTAGTAGTTTCTTGAGTATGCTCTCTTCTTGCACCTAGAGTGACCTGGAAGATCAGAAAAAGAACTATTAACTTGACTTGAAGAAAAAAAAAATAAAAAAAAAATGACATGCATAGAGCTAGAGATTCTAGGGGAAGGTTTTTAGCTAGAGCTCGAAGTTCAATTTTTACAAGTCCATCTGCTTCAAGGGATAGACAAGAGACACCTCCCTTATCTCCAACCGACACTCCTAGTCCTAGAATTCCTGGAATTCAAGAGCCAAGAGTTGACTCTCCCACACCTTCTATTGAATTTGAACCAGGAAGAGACTCTTCTCTTTCTCCTACAGAAATACCAATTGTAATTGAGGAAGTAGAGTCATCTGAAGAAGAAGGAGAAATCTCTTCTCATTCACCCTTTGTAGAGGAACCAGAAGATTTTGAAATCCCTAGGAGAACCATCATGGCAGAGGAAGAAGGAGGTGGTAGAGGTAGAGGTAGAGGAGGAGGAGGAAACAACAACAATAATGGAGGAGGTAGAGGTCCCCTTGGAGGAGGAAATAGAGATGGGGATAATTCATTTGGGTTTCCCATTGTTAATGAGGATTCCCGAGCCACTATGAAAAACATATCGCCATCTGTCCTCCCAAATTTCCATGGGTTAAGAACTGAGGACCCTGAAACATTTTTATTTGAGTTTGAAGTGGTGTGTCGAACTTATGACTACCTGGATGACTCTCAGAAACTCAAATTGTTCCCTTCAACACTGAAAGATCAAGCCTTGAAATGGTTCATGGGGTTACTCACTCAATCCATTAGGTCTTGGGATGAAATGAAACAGACATTTTTGGATAGGTATTTGGACTATTGTATGCCTACTAATCACAAGGACGAGGTATTTAAAATGATACAAAGAGAAGATGAGAGCTTAGAAGATTTACTTGAAAGATTTCAATATAACTTGAAAAGAGCAAAAATGAGTAGCTTGGATGAAGAGACCTTAAAAGCCCTCTTATTAAAAGCCATTAGGGATGAATGGATAGATATCTTAAACATGATGGGGAAAGGGGATATTTCTCAACTTTCACTCAATGATATAGCAGAACTCTGTATCCATCTCTCAAGGGGCAAATCAAAAACTCAAAAAGGGCCTAGAGATCCTTCTCTCCTTAGAGCAAATAAATCTGCAACAGGATCAGTAAGTAGGGCTGAAATCGGCAATATGCTTGATGAATTCAAAACTGACATCTTAGGGAGTCTTAGTGAACAACTAGATACCCTTAAGATTCACAATAAACAAAAAGCAGAAGCCGAGGCTTTGGCCATTTTTTGCCCGAAATGTAGAAAGAAACATGCTTTAAGGGAATGTCCCTTGGATGCACACGTTGTAGAAACATGTGTAATTTGCTCAGAAACTCATGAGACTAAGGATTGTCCTTCAATACCTGGCCTCAAAGCAGTCTTTCAAGAGGATCCAAATACACTTGAATCTCTCTGTTTTATTGCAAGGAGACCTTGGCAAGGGCAACAGAATCAAGGGTTTAACAACTCTATGAATTTTCAATCCCAACCAAATTGGAATCCTTGGCAACAACCTTGGCCTCAACCTCAAAATGCTTTTCAAGCATGGATGCAAAGCATGCAAAATCCTTATGGGAGACTTGCTCAATTCTATCAATATCCTCCATCATTTCAGAATCAGCAGGCTCCACAACTTCCAAATCAAGGTCAACAACTATCATTGCCATACCCTCAACAATAACAACCTCCTCCACAAAATCAAAATTCTCAACTCTCGCTTCAATCCCAGCAGAAGTCAAATCAACTTCCCTCTCAGCCATTACCAAATCCAAATAATAGGAACCCTCAAAATGCTTACATGATGGAAGGTCAACCATTTCCTACCTATATGGTTGTTCCTCTCAATGAAGTACAACTCAGATCGGGTAGAATCCTAGATCAACCTTCTACAAGTGTTCAACAACCAAGCATTTCTGAGGAAGAATCTCTCAAAGTCAATAAGGGTTCTGAAGTATCACTTCAAACCCAAAATATCCAAAAAGAAAAAGAAAAAGAATCAACCTCTACAACTCCCATAGTTGAGCAACCGACATCTTCAGCTACACCTCCTTTTCCTGAAAGATTACAAATTGATAAAGGAGTGGAAAAGCAAATTTGGTTGCCTGACTATAGTTTTCTAGATGAATTGAAGAATGTCTGTATCAAGATCCCCTTGTTACAAGCCATTAAGGAAATTCCCATTCTAGCAAAGACAATAAAGGAGTTGAGTTTGAAGAAAACAGGAAAGAGAACCAGAGATACCAAAAGGATACATCTAGTTGGAAAAATTGTAGACATTATGATGGGTAAGATTACCATGCAAAAGTATGTGGATCCCGGTAGCCCTATTGTCAAGACTCATATTAATGGGGTTGAAATCCCAAATACTTTGATTGACTTAGGAGCCGCTATCAACATCATGAGTAGACAGACCATGGATCAGTTAAAGCTTCCTAACCTTCTCTTTACACCTACTTTACTGCAACTTGCAGATAGATCAATCATTAAACCTGATGGTGTATTGGAAGACATTCCAGTCTCCCTAGACTCTTGGGAATATCCAGTTGATTTTATGATTTTAACTCCCAAGAACAATCTAGGAGGACATCCTCTTATCTTAGGAAGACCTTGGCTAGCAACAGCTGATGCTTTTATCAGTTGTAGGTCTGGGGACATGTATATATCAGATGGTAATTCCACCAAGACATTCAACTTGTATCCTCCAGCAAAGGCAATAACAGAAATAGGAGAAGATGAGTGGGTTGATGATGAGGATACCATTCAACCTGTTCTAACCATCTCTGAGATCAGTGAAGATAGTCAAATTCTAAATACATTAGAAAATTTTGAAATACCTTTAGAATATGACTCTACATAGTTTCAGTTAGATGCGGACATTGAATATCTCTCCTCTAGACAGATGTCTCTCTTCTCAATGGAACATTTCGGTAGTTCTACAGTTGAAATCCTTCCAGGAAAAACATTGAACATTAACAGAAACTTGGAAAGACCACAACAAGAAGAATTAACCAAACTTTTGCAAAAACATTCCACTGCATTTGCATGGGAATACACTGACATGAAAGGAATCGATCCTAAGACTTGTATTCATCACATCTATATTGAAGAAAACAACAGACCTATTAGGCAACCACAAAGAAGGATGAATCCAAACCTTAGGGAAATCGTGAAAGAAGAACTCCAGAAATTGCTCAAGGTAAACTTCATTTACCCCATTTCAGATAGCCAATGGGTTTCTCCCTTGGTTATAGTACCCAAAAAGAATGGTAAATGGAGAGTTTGCATTGATTATCGAGAATTGAACAAGGCAACCTTAAAGGATCATTTCCCTCTACCTTTTATTGATCAGGTACTAGACACTTTAGCAGGTAAAAAGTATTTCTCATTCTTGGATGGTTTTAGTGGGTATAATCAAATTCAGGTAGCACCTGAAGATCAAGACAAAACCACATTTACTTGTCCTTGGGGAACTTTTGCCTACCGAGTACTCCCTTTTGGATTGTGCAACGCACCCGCTACATTTCAAAGGGCTGTACTAGGAATCTTTTCAGATCTAATTCATGATTGTGTAGAGGTCTACATGGACGATTTCACAGTTTATGGTAATACATTTGAAGAAGCTTTGGAAAATTTGGAAAAAGTACTGATAAGATGTAAGGAAACAAATCTTTCTTTAAGTCATGAAAAGTGTTTTATGATGTTTACTGAAGGGATTGTTTTAGGACATCATATTTCAGGAGATGGGATTAAGGTTGATAGATCCAAAGTTGAAGTCATCTCTAAGTTACCTGTTCCAAATTGCCAGAAAGATGTTAGAAGTTTTCTTGGGTTTACTGGATATTACAGAAGATTTATTGAAAACTTCACTAAGATAGCATCTCCTCTTTTCAAATTGCTTACCAAAGACTGTGAGTTCAAATGGGATCCTGAGTGTCAATCTGCCTTTGAAGCTTTAAAGACTAGAATATCTGAAGCACCCATCTTAAGGGGGCCAAATTGGAAACTCCCTTTCCACATTTCTACTGATGCTTCAGATACAGCTCTAGGAGCTGTTTTGGGACAAAAGGATTTGATCCCTTATGCCATTTATTACACCAGTAAAAATTTGACTCCCACTGAGTTAAATTATACTGTTACAGAAAAAGAGTTCTTAGCTGTGGTACATGCGATCAATAAGTTTAGACACTACATAACCGGCTATGAAACCTTTGTCCATACTAATCACTCTGCCATAAGATATTTAATGAACAAACCTGTTACTAATGGCAGAGTTACAAGATGGCTTTTACTTTTACAAGAATTCAACATTACTGTGTTAGATAGACCTGGAAAACAAAACACAGTAGCTGATTTCTTGTCTAGAATCCAAAACACTAATGAAGATTCTCCAGCAGAAGATAAGTTTCCAGATGAATACTTGTTTGCAGTAACTACCAAGACTCCTTGGTATGCAGATATGGCTAATTATCTAGTTACAGGGAAGCTACCTCTACACTTATTTCCTAATGAGAAAAGGAAAATCATTCAGGAGAGTTCACATTATTCTTGGATTTCTAATGAATTGTTCAAAACAGGGCCAGATTGTATAATCAGAAGGTGTGTCCGGGAAGATGAAATGCCTGACATCCTTAAGGCATGTCATGATGAACCATGCGGCGGGCACTTTGCTGACAAGAGGACAACCTATAAAATCCTTTCTCTAGGATATTATTGGCCTTCTCTCTTTAAAGATGCAAAGCAGTATGTTAGAAGGTGTGACAGTTGCCAAAGAGTTGGGAGACCAACTCCTTCAAATGAAATGCCACTACAGCCTCAGGTATGCATCGAACCCTTTGAGAAATGGGCTCTAGATTTCGTTGGACCAATTAATCCACCATCAAAGCAAAAGAAGTATATACTGGTTTGTACTGATTATGTTACTAAGTGGGTAGAAGCCAAGGCATTGCCTTCTGCCACTGAAAATTCAGTTGTTCAATTTCTTTTTGAGGATATTTTCACTCGTTTTGGTGTCCCAAGGGAAATTGTGACAGATCAGGGCAGCCAATTTACATCTAAATTGATGGAGAAGCTGATGGAGGAATATAAGATCAAGCACAGAACATCTACTCCATACCATCCGCAATCAAATGGCCAAGTGGAATCTACCAATAAAGTTCTTGAAGGCATTATCACCAAGACTGTTCATCTTCATAGAAGAGATTGGGCGGAAAGGCTTCCTGAAGCCTTATGGGCCTATAGAACTACATGGAGGAACACAACATGACATTCTCCCTATGAACTTGTTTATGGGAAGAAAGTCCTGCTCCCCATTGAGTTCCAAATCAAGACCTTCAAGGTGGCAGTCCAGTTGGGAATGAGCCTCTCAGAAGCCCAAAAACACAGAATGGACCAGCTAAATGAGCTAGATGAAATAAGACAAGATGCAATTCTAAGGACCGATCTAGTTCAGCACCAAAGATCTAAATGGCATGATCGTCATATCAAAGAAAGAAAGTTTCAGAAAGGAGATTGGGCTCTATTGTTTGATTCAAAGTTTAAAGACTTCAAAGGAAAATTTCAAACTCATTGGCTTGGGCCATATGAGATTGATGAAGTCTTTAGTAATGGAGCAGTTCGAGTGAAAACTATTGATGAATTTCATACTCCTCTTATTGTGAATGGCCATCGCCTGAAAATCTACCAGAAGCCACTCTCAAAAGAGGAATTTGTCAAGTTGTTCAAAGAAGATTCTGCAATGAGGCTGGTGGAGAAGAATTCTTCTCCTCCATCAACCTAATCTCTGTTTCTTTCAGTTAAAAAAAAAAAAGAAAAAAAAAAGAAAAAAAAAAGAAAAAAAAAGAAGAAAAAAAATCTCTTGTATAAGCCTGAAAACCAATCTTGGATTGGCAGTCTTATGCAGAAAATGTAAGGTGAAAATCAGGGTCACCTGACACCTTATATTTTCCAAAAAAAATCCCTCTTCTGCCATCTCATCCATCTCATTCATTTCATCCATCTCATCATCTTAATTCCATTCCATTTTTTTCAGTCCATTCACTCCATCTCATTCTCATCAATAAAGTCCCTATCAGGACTATTTCATGTAGTCAAGTTGTTTTTATTCTCTTGGTGCAGGAAGAAAAAATGTTGCTGCAAATTCTACAGCTAGGAGCCAATTCCGCAGCTGATATCCGAATTCCGCAGCTAATACACTCTGTCCCTGCAACAAAAATAAACTCTGTTTCAAAAAGAAAAGACTGCAGTCAGAAGTACCAGCATCATTAAAGGGTGAAGACACACAGCATATACAAAGGCAGCAATAAATCAAAGGTTAGCATCATGATTAGCAAAGGAATCAAAATACACAAAGGTATGTTCTAAACCTCTAACTAACAGTTATATCATTACGTATGGTTTTCGGATTATGGTATTAGGCACCTAGTGTAATGATTGAACAAGATCTCCGTTCACTCCTTGTCCATTATGCTGCGTAGTCCACCTCACCTCCGTTTTAACGGTCCCATAATCACTGTGATTCAAACTTGATACAGCCTGCTCCCTTGCATTAATTCTTCGTACCAGAATGACGTGTCCTGTTACACCACGACTCTTCAACTGATCATTCCACAGCCAGGTGTATACAGTTACCTGACGTCGATGGGATTCGGCCGTTCTACCCTTTAATACCTTTCTACGCATGCATAACTTCATTCCTATCGCTGTTCACTCCCTCGATTTCACTCTCGGTTCATTCACTACTCTGTCTCACCGTAAACCTACGCTGCTCCATTCTCCTCATCTCTCCGCTTAAAACCCTGACCAACAGGCTCACAATTGCATCACGGCCATTCTACTGTAGCCGTAATACCCACTACTGAACACTTTTTCCCAATTTCCATTACGACCATTCTACTGTAGCCGTGTAGTTCTCTGTTCCAGCCGTAATTTACGCTGAGGAGCACTGTTTTCCCGTGAAGTCTCTTTCCTCTAGCGTCCAAACAGTATTGTCAAAGCAGCAAGAGAAGTTGGTAACCGAAATGGGCAAGCTATTAAGAGCAGAGCCGGAAGGTTCTAAATTTCTAGACGGTTACCCACAAACAAGGAATGCCCTGCAGAAGGCCAAGTGGTTAAAATTTATTCAGAAATTTAAAGGATACCACAAAGAGGTTACCAAGGCCTTTGCTCGGTCGTTTGATGGGAAAACAAACACTGTGGAGATTGGGGACCTGCAATTCACTGTCACAGAAAGCAGCTTGGCTCAAGCAACTGCTTTGCCTCGTACTGGAGAACGATGGTTCAAGAATCGAACTGTTGAAAGCCAAGAGTGGAAGAACATATTGAAAAATCCAGGTATGGATACTACTATCTTCACCAAAGGAATACCTGTAAGTAACATTAAAAAGGAATGGACTGCCTTACTTTTGCTATTGCAGAAATTTTTGACATGTGAAGGCAGATTTGGTACAATGTATGTTTATCACACAAAGATAATGATGCATTTTATGGGTGAACATACCATCAATCTCCCTTATTTCCTGCTGTCTAGTTTAAAGAAAATGAGTGCTACTGTGCAAAAACACGTGGGTAACATTGAGCCACACCTATACCACCATGGCCTCATCAAAATACTAATTGAAGAGCAGTTAAAAATCAGGAAGGACACATGGGAGAAATTCCTTATTAGGAACCATTTTCAGGAGGCGACTGAAACCTCTGTTATCTCTCCTAAAGTACCAGCCTCCATTAGCTCTCCTAAAGTGCCCCGGAGAAGTAGAAGAAAAGAAAAAGAAACTGCTGCCCAAGATACTGATGTAGAAGAAACTGTCCAAGAAATCATTGCAGAAACTCTTCAAGAAATTGCCCAAGAAACCATCCTGGAAACTGGTCAAAAAGAGAAGGAAAAGGGCAGCAAAACAAAAAGACAGAAAAGGGATAAGGGAAAAGCTATTTTGCAAACACCATCCCCTTCACCCGAGCCTTCAACCGAAGAAGATACCCAAACATTAGCTCATAGGCTTGCTCAGCTTCAGGAAACTGCCATCTCCAAGAAGAAAAGCACTAGCATACAGGTAAGAAGAAGTAGAAGGCTCATAGAAAGGAAAAGTGTAATAAAAGGAAAACAGTCCCATTTTGTTGACTTGAGCACACCTGAGAAGAGGCAAATTCAGCTAGACATTGACTCAAGTCCTCCAAGAGAGGAAAGCCTTTTCAACAAGAAAGAGAGAGCAGTTTTCAAGGGTTTGAATTCAGACCAAGGCAAACTCCAGATATTGACCCTGTTCAGCAAGAAGCATATGACTATTTAGAAACATTGGAGCAATCTGTTGCTGGTCCTAGCACAGTCTTGCCCCTTGAACAACAGGTTCAATCTCTGAAGCAAGAAATATTTGAGCTAGAAGTCCTAAATCGCCACATCAAAAATGAAAATGAAAAATTAAAACAACAAGGTAACGTGGACAAGATGATCCACGACAATACCATGCTTCATTTGGGCCTTTGGCAAAGAAAGAACAGAAAGTTGAAGAGAAAATGCAAGAAGTTGAGCTGGGCATTGATCAACTTAAAATTCAGGTGCTTGGTAAAGAAACCGAGAACAAGTTTGGCAACAAAGAGGAAGAGAAGAAGGTTGGATGTCTTGGCAGAGGCATCCGAGCATATGAATTAAAGGATTATGCAAAGTTTTGGTTGCATGAGGACATGCAACACCCTCAGAGTGGGGGTATGTTGAGCCTCAACCTTGCACTCACTTAGCTATCTTCCCAACAGCCTTTTCCCATTCACTTCTTCCTTTTTCCATCTTTTCCTCCATTAACTTGTTCAAATTATTGCATTACATGTCTTTTTATCATGGTTTGTTAACTATGCTAATGTTTGACTGTTTGATTAGAATTTTGGAACATATACAACAATTCCGCAGCTGTTCAGCAATTCCGCAGCTATTCAGAGATTCCGCAGCCTTTTTGTTGTTTGATATACTCCACGTGTCTTCTCAAGGAACGGGCCACATGGGCATGTTGGGATGGATGTACACATGGATCGTATGCTATTGGTTGAGCCAAACCAGTCACGTATGCCCTTGGTCAACGCAGGTGTTCCCTCGGTCAAACGGTCAAGTTCTAGACGGTGGCACGGAAGCCGTGAGCAGCTGAAACACGGAACCATAGCTGGCACTTCCTCCACGCCATGAAGACAGCAAAAGACAGGATCCAAACATAGATTTACTTCCCATGATGACCGTTTCCTCCAAACGTGCATGGAGTTTCCTGCGTGTTGCTGCATAAGTTAATTAGTTAAGACTGCGTGTTGCTGCGTAGTTAATAAGTTAGGCTGTAGTTGCTTAGTTCACGCAGAGGGTAGTTTATCCCTGTGCTTATAAATAAAGCGTGTGCCAACGCTTATAGATTAGCTTTTTGAATATTGTAAGTGCTGCGCTTATTTTGTTATCAAAACTCTGTTTTAGAAGGCTGTTTCTACAACACTTTTTCACTGTACTTTGACATGCTGGTTTTATAAAAGAAGACTGTTTCTGTTCACCTTTTCGTAGCTGATCTTTAGCTGGTTGCGTGGATGGAGGGCCCCCATCTATGACAACCTGTGTACATAGTGTTTGATTTCATTTTCCTGCCTTCAGCAATTTTTATTTCTTTCATCATGTATAATAGTGTACCATTTGATTTCATGTCATTTCATTTCCAGCATTTATTTTAAACTGATCAGTATTGTTTTCTGCAGGTTTTAACCCGGGATTGTTTGTCTTTGTGTATTTGCTTTATCTCTGATGGTATTTTCAGTTGTCATATTCATAGTTGCTGCCTTTACTCTGTTTTTCTAGCTTAATTTCTAGTTTAGTTTCTCAAGCTGTATGCTAACACATTGATGGTCTCCTTATCATAAGTTGTTCATCTTTAAGAGATTAGAATACTAATAAATTACAACTTGCTTTGAGTAGCTTTTGGCTTATATCACTAACTCTTTCTTCACTTGTTACACATAACAATGTATGTTGGAAGCAGAATGCTGGAGAAAGGCACAGTGGTGTTATAATTTGTCATTTAGAGCTTTATCACTTTTTAGACTTATCTCTAACTACTTCCTAATCGTGTTTTACATAGTACTATATGTTGGAAGCAGAGAGTTAGGAAGAGATGAACATTATCATTGGTTTTTAAAGTGGTTTTCTTACCTTTTTATTTGCAGCAGCATGAGTAGTGACTAGTGCCATTAGAAAGTGGTTCTTTGCTTTCAGTTCATTTCAAGTTGTTTATTTCTTTCAATCTCTTTCTTTGCAAAGTTTAGAAGGTAGTTAGAAAACACTAGTTACACACACTCACTCATTTAGAAATCACCTTACACACACTATCACTCATCTGTTTATAAAATCATCACTCCATCTTAGGAAGTTAAATTGACCACAAACAACACCCCCAAACGACAAAAAGATCTAAGAGGTTGCTTAAGTACATATAGTACACCTTCACTTCATCAGCTTACGAGCTCCTGGTTGACAATTTATGATAGCAATTTAGACAACACTAAATTGACTAAACAGTTACAGGTGGCTTCTTCGGGGGTACCTTTTCCTTTGTTGTAGCAGCACCTGCACTTCTTTTCTTCGAAGTTGTCTGAACAGGTTCGGAGGTACCTTTACTCCTGGTAGTGACAGGAAACGCTTCTTCTTCATTTTCTGTATCAGAGTTAGGCAATATAAAATCCCACATTCCATGACATTCAACAACTTCCTCTTCTTCATCAGTTGGTGTAGCTGTTTCTTCTTCTCCTTCTTCAAGATCTGAATCTGCATTTGATATAACATTTGGTGGTTTTGATTCAGTTTTCTTATAATTTCTAAAGGGTCTTTTGGTTGAGGTTTCGGCTACTTGTTTTTTTGATTTCCACCATTTCATTTGACATAGCCTTGAGGACCTTTTGAAGACCTTCCATGTCATATGGATCTTTAGGGGTTTTCTTCTTTGAATCATCTTTAAAAGAAACTTTTTTGGTTTTTCTATCTTCAAGAGCAGCTTTCTTCTCTAGAGCATTAATATGCTTCTCCATAGCAAGTGCTTCTTTCATGTTTTCAGCTAAAGTAAGTTTTCCAGCCCTGTCTACAAAAATAGCTATATTGGCAGGTAGGGTAGTTATATACCACTCGCTTTGGATTTTCTCACTTGGTCTGGAGGCCGTTGGGATTTTATTCAAGAGTTTATTGAATCGTGCATTGAATTCTTTAATTGGTTCCCAATGCTCTATCCTAAGATTGGAGAGATCATTTATTAGTGTAGCCAAAGACCTATCATCACCATACTTAGTAAGAAACTGTTCTTGGCAAGTCGTCCAACTGGTAATGGAACCAGAAGGTAAAGAAAAATACCAGGATCCTGCTGATCCTTGCAAAGTATAAGGGAAAAGCCTAACGACAACATCTTGCTCTGTTACTCCCTTCAAGTTAACTGCCAAAATGAAGTTATTAATATGTTCCTCAGCTTGTGTTCCATCATCTGGATTAAACTTGGGTAGCCATTTTTCAAGTGCATCAGGTAATGCATGCAATGGGGCAGGCATATTGACTGCACCAGGCCTGGTCCATGGATCTGCCATTGTAACCGCAGTAGTGGATGATATCACTGTTGAACTTACAGTAGTCTGGGAAGGAGTTAATATTAAGGATTGAGTAGTTTGGGATGCTGTAGTCGCTAATCCCTGATGAACAACAATGTGTGATGAGGGAGTGGATGGTTGACTTCGCACGGGGGAAGGTGAGATGGAGGATGTGGATGAAAGTTCTTCACTGTCAGATCCTTCAGTGTTTTTCTTTGTTTTTTCCTTTTGGGTAAAGGGAACTCAGTAGGTTCAATACCGAGCTTTCCACTCTGAAGTCTGGTGAGAGGGTGAGGTAAATTGAACTGCGAAGTCGCACTACTTTGCGATACCTCAGATTTCTGTGGTGAAATCGAGAAGCTATGAAGTTTGTGGATAAGAGACTGAACTTCAGGGGATTCAAGACTTAACTGTTCTGGAGTATGATGGGTTTGAGCCGTGGTAGTTGATTCCTCTTCTTCTTGTTTGGATACTGGAGAACCAGCATGCAATTGGGAAGTACGAGGTGATGTGGAGGGAGAATTACTCTTAGAATGGCCTGCAGATTTGGGTTTGCTTGCCATTCACAGTTGAGGCCCTCCTTCTAGCGCCAAAATGTTGAGGCCCCGAAAATCGTTGTATCAACATTGGGGGATAACCACCCGGTCCAGACCTTAATACAGCTCCTTTTCCGTTTGGAATGGTGGCTCCGACTGGGGATAATGGGACCAGTTTCCCAGCAATGAATAAACGAGATGAATGAATGATTGATTGACTAATCTAATGATAGGCGAATAACTTAATTTATCAGCGAAATAAAAAGAATTACTACTAATCCCGGGAACTATTGTACTTTGAAGTGTAGCGCTTGATGATCTATGTTTATTAACAGGCATGTAGATGACTCCATCTAATAAACATGGACATTTACTCATTCAAGGATTACTTTGCTTAAATAGTTAAACAAGGTGATTAACGCAATATTACTACACTCATCATTTATATCATCAATACATATATGATCAAAAGAAAAGCATTACCATAAACATCCAATAGTGGAGGGAATAAAGAAATGTTGTTAAAACACATACATATATTCGATAATAGCAAAGGCGGTCAAATAACAATTCATATAAAAAGAATGGATTCAGACATAGATAATAGTACCATATGAGCTGCGAGTCACTCTCCAATATCAATCGCTATTTGAAATTCTTCCTCTAACGCAGAAATACTTTCAAACAAAGACAGTAGTGCACATTTGCATAAAAGCTTCTTTGCCAAAATCAGAATGATTGGTCCAGTTTTATAAAAGAATATGCCTGAAGTACAGTAGTGCAACTTCAGGTTTTAAGTCAAGTACAAAACTTTACGACCCTTTCTAAAAACATGAAAGGGTCTATAAATACTGAATTAAACTAACTATCTATGAAACTGAAATCCTACTTAATTGGTATCAAATGATCTTGAATATCTCCTTCTCAGCAACCTGGCAATCGACGGCATGAATCATCAAGTAGGCTGTTTGCCTTTAAACTTGAGCTGACTTATCGCAAGCATTGACTCCACTTCGGGCGGTCTGTTGAGGCGAGAGCTAAGCTGGGCGGCATAGGTGGCATCCTGAATATCGGGGATGATATACCCGATTGCATCTGTAAGGCATTTGAGGGCGGCTCTTTGACTGTGTGGTTTTACCAAGAAGAACCAATAGGTGTCCCATGTTAAACTGTTAATTCCAGCAATTAATCTCCCCTTTTCCTCTAGATCTGGATAACATGACTGCTCCAATGTTTTCACCACTGTAAATTTACCTGGAGTGCATTGGGAAATCATGTTTGACAAGTAGAGAGTATTATTAACCAATTCAACCAAATTACTTGTGGTTGATTTGCATCTTGAAATTGCCCTCTCTGCTTTCATTAACTGGGACTGCCATTCTGTAAACAATATTTCTTTATGTGACTCTAAAATTCTTTGTAAATTTGCCGCTTGTCCCTCATCAGTATCTTTCCAGTCAAGAAATTCAGTTAATGTTTCTTCAACTTGATCCAATTCTGTTCTAGCCTTTTCCGTTTGTTTACTTATTGATGCCGTCAATTCGCAGAGTGATTCCGCCTGGGCGATTTGCTGACATAGAAGCTTGATTTGTGTTATTAATGCCTTATTTATCTGTAATGCTTCTAATTTGAATTCGGCTATCTGTGGAACGCCCTTTGTCTTCTCAAGTTGTGCTGATAGTTGAGCAATCTGCTCATCTTTTGACTTCAGCATTTGTTCATTTGCTGCCCTCAGTTGTGCCAAGGCTTCAGACAACTCTTTCTGCTTCTGGATTGCGCTGTAATCAATCCTTTGTTTCTTTTCCAGAAATTGTTGAGTTAATTGATTATTTATTTGCTGTTGTCTTAACAATTGCTGTTCTTCCTGCTCCGCTTTCTGCTGTGCTTCTGTTAACTGTGCTTGCAATAAAAAGATTTCCTGGTCTTTCGTTTTTAATAAAACACTCACCTCTGATGCCTTGTCTATTGTTGCTGCCGAATAGGCTCTAGCATATTGTGATAGTTTTGTTAGGTCATCAGAGGGGTCAAATTCCTCCTTCCAAACCACATTGCCCGTGACCGTTTGTTCTGGGAAAAGGGAAGGTTGATCAGTCCTTCTTCTCTTCCTCTGTCATTTTACCACAGCTTTGTGCCTTGGGCTATAGAAGACATCCAAGGGAGGAATTTCTTCTATCTGCAAAATAATTTGATCGGAGGGGTCTTTTGGGATTATTTCTACTTCCTTTGAACTGGGTAGGCCGCTGGTTCCACTTGGAACCTGTTGTGAAGTGGTTTCCTATGTATCTGCTGCTTTCGAAGTTTCAGTGTCCTTTGAATATTCAAGACTACTGATAATTGAATCAAATTGCTGCCATTCCTGGAGCAATTTGGGATCAATTTGAGTATCCACATTCACCTCTATGTTGCTCTGTTTCTGCTCTTTAGTCTTGGTTTCCTCTTGCACTTTCTCCTGTTTTTCTGTTGTAACCGGCGGTTCCTTTGAATGTTGTTGTTCAGGCTTGCTTGGTCTTGTTGCTAGGGTTGTTGCTAACAGATCTAGAGGCAGAGTTTGCAACCTCTGTTCTCTAAGTCTGTTGAATTCAACTAACCCTTCATCTTTGTATTCCATTATGGCCAACGATCTAACTTGATACATTAATTCAGCCGAGGAGAACATGTCATCAAATTTATCTTTTATATGATCAAACTTTGTCAATTTGGCCTGTTCAAGCGCATTATAGGCGACTTTGTTGGGATCAAATCGCCTGTTAGGGAGAGTCGCTAGAGTTAATGATTTCATCTTCGTAGCTTCTTTTTCTGCATGTTTAAAATCATGCAAAATGTAGACACCACATCTCAGAGGAAAGGAGGGCCAGACCTGCTTCTTATTTTTCTTTAGAGTTTGTAGAACTCCCTCAGCAATAATCTGATAGGCTATCTCCCTTGCCAACAGTTTGTTAGGTATGTACAAAGGAAGGACATGAGGTTCGGCTTGGCTGCCGAAAATTCTTACATAAGTAAATTTCTCCTCTCCGAACCATCTTCCTATTGATGTTAAATCAATCCCTGCTTGGTAAGAAATCTTGGGAGCAGGTTTATTAAAAATAGAATAATGAATGGGTAACATGAAGCCGTTGCAGACTTGGTAGAAATGGTGCTTATAGGAAGTCTTCCACAATTTCTGATGGTATATGTGAATAGGCGTGGGGTCTTGTGGAGTCCACCTCCAGCCGAGTACAGGAAACTCAGAATTAAAACACAGGGTATCTAGTATATAAGCACTATAGTAGAATGGGGGAATAATCTTTTCTGAGACGGAAGTTTTAGTTCTAAAACTAAGAACTGTGGTCGATAGCTTATCTGACAGTATGGTTGCCCAATCCATTATCTCACTATTACATGCCGCTTCCATCAAGGGAACCATTTCTATAGTGAAATTAGCGGAATCGTGTAACCCCCACAATCTACACATCATTATCCCAACATAACAATACGGAGAACATAGAGAATCAACAGAGTACTTACCAGAAGTTTCATGCTTGTGTTTCGCCGGATTTTGCCTCCATTCCTGAATGGGTTCGGATTCAATTTCATTCTCATTTCGGAATTTCTCCAGAAATGCCTTGTTGTATTTCTTCTCTGGCTCAGGCAAATGATACATTTGCCTCAAATCATCAGCCTTGAATGAACCGAAGATTCTCCCATCTCTGGTGCAGAAAGTTCTGTCTGTGATTGGGATTTCCTCAATTGCCCACTTTACTACATCCGTATATGAGAGAATTTGTTCCCGAGTCGCTATCCGGTGAAGGAAAGAGTCGACCAAGTCTTTCAAAGTACCATCAGATTTTCTACTGGAACCCGCTGTAGCTTGTACTGTCGTCACCTTTGGTTCTTCGACTTCGATCAAATTATAGGTACTTTGCCAAGTGGTCTTGGCAAGTCCTGAACATGTAGTATCAGATATTAATCCTTTCTTTTTATTTGCTGGATCAGTGATGGCTTGTCCTGTGGCTGGTGTAGTGGAAGCAACTGTGGTTTTCTTAGACTTCTTCCCCATTCTACTTGAATCTATTACTTCGGAAGAATTCTGCATAGTAGTGGAAATAAGCGTAACACAGAGAATTGGTAGCGAAAACCAAATACGAGTGAGATATATTGATCAATGCATGATGAGGGATTAACTTAAAGTGGCCGCGGATACAATCTATGAGAAGATTTTTTAAGCTTACTATTTCATTAAATGGCCATTAAAACCTGCCAATCCTTTAAATGCTCATCATATCTCTTATCGGCCGCATGATTTGTCTAAGCGTGCCTTGGACGTTTTGGCAGTTGAGCGCAGGTGAATCACTGTTTGAAAGATAAGGCCTTAAATACGAATTAATCGTAATAGCTTTTTGAAGTTTGCGCTTTTGGCTTTATCGCAATCGGGTGTCGGGGAAAACTTAAATCTTTATATTGACACCTTTTGAAATCCCCGATCACCGATAGCGATATCGCATCGCATCGCATTGGGAGTATGGGCACTTTAAAAAGCATGCATGGTATATCCCCGATCGCCGATAGCGATATCGCATCGCATCGGAGCGAAAGGGACGTGATCGCATCGCATCGGAGCGAAAAGCATTTAATCGCATCGCATCGGAGCGGGAGGCACTTTTGTTATGGGAACTTATTATTGCCGATATCCGATAGCCTACTGCATGTCATCGCATCGGAGAAAACCAATGGGCCTTTAAGTTATGCCTCCTTTGTCATTGCGATATGCGATCGCTTTATCGCAATGATAAAAAGATTAATTATTTATATTATAAGACCAAATAATTGGTTTGTCAAAAAGGTTTTTTATAATGCTTCTATTTTTGTTTTTCGGACCTTTTTGAATAATACAAAGTTGATACCAATTAAAAGCAAAAAAGGACCCATTTCATATTATAGTTTTATGAATAAAATAGTATGAAATGGGGGGTTGTTGTAGAGCACAACAAAACACAACAAAGATACTCTATTCGAAAAGATCAATATATCAATTTATAAAATTTGAATCTAAATGAGAAAAATAACAACTATTCCACTTAACAACCCAAACAAATAACTACTAAATTTAATACACTTATTTATGAACTTAACTAAATTTCAAAACTTTAAACCAACCATCAACATAACTTTTTTTCACTGTGAATTAACGTTTTTACTCCTGTACGAATACAATAAAAATATTCTAATTCCATTGTTTTTTCATGGGCAAACTTTACATTAATTACGAAAAATATCTTCAGAAAATAGAAAACACATTTAATGGATTGGATTTAAAATATTTGGACGAACAAGTATTTTTCAAGTTTATTTTTCTTTAAAAAATCAAAAGAAGACGACGACGATGATTCATTGATGAGAAAGATATTTAAAGAAGATGTGTTCTTAAAGTCTATATGCAACTAAGTGTTTGGAGTCCATTGATTTTCCATCACTTTGAAAAATAATAATTATCTACTTGATTTCTGTCACTATTAAAAAAATATCTTAAGAAAAAAGTAAACATAAATCTGATTGATTGGGAATATCTTTGAAAGAAGAAAATATGATTTCAAATTGGTAAGTTTAAA
The DNA here is from genome assembly GCA_031772625.1 of Pinus tabuliformis. NCBI lineage: Eukaryota > Viridiplantae > Streptophyta > Pinopsida > Pinales > Pinaceae > Pinus > Pinus tabuliformis. The sequence continues at coordinate 1,899,778,188 of CM062817.1, forward strand.
AGGGTCAAAATATAAGCAAGTTGAAGAGTGGTTTTCGTTGTGGTTTTACGTTTTTGTATAATTTTAGTTATAAAAAATATAATGTAAATATCAATTTTAAATAGAAAGGAGTGAAATGTTTATATATTTTCTAAATAATATATATATATTTTATATAATTTTTTAAAATAGAGTAAAATAAATTTATATGTTTGTGTAATAGTATATTAAATATATATATGATATACTAATAATTTAATTTAAGATAATGGTTTGGTTAAAGATCAAATTGATATGTTGGAGAATTTTATTTATAAGACATGAGATATTTTTTTAACAATTATACTATTTAGTTTGTCGATTGAGTTTAATAGTTTATTTATTTATGATTTTTTTATATGTGAGATATTGCTATAAAGTATAATGGATTGTGTGAGACTTGATGGGTGACTTATGAAATAATTTTTATTTCCCATAGATGACTTCTGTTTTTAACGTCTCTTGGAGGAGCAAACATAGTACATAACTTACACACAAAACATTTAGTATATTCCATTTCAAAACCAAAATATCCCACATATATAATGCTTATGAGATCTAATAGATTCCAAACTACGAGATTATTGTTGAGAAAATATCTCAACAACTCAATCCAACCAACAAACCCAATCTACTAATATATTATTGTAAGCGTTAATTCTAACTCCCTCCCTTACTGCTTGCATTACAAGGATCAATACAAAAACCACAAATTATAGTTCACATATAAGTCACATATGTCTGATATGGTCTTCACTAGCACTTCTACCCACTCTGAAATCTCACAGACAACACTTTTTCTCCACCATAGTGTTCGAGCTTCCCACTTGACTCATTTAAAGTACGATTGTCTCTGATCATCGTTGATGTACTTGTAATGATTAACAATATTGACATACTTTATTCTGCCAAGTTACATAGATTGCTGTAGTTGTCAGGAAAAATAGTCAAGTAACTGAACCATCCTATGGACAAACTCCCATCTGTCGGATGACACAACTCACTGTATTTGACAGTTAAATAGGATAGTTGTTTGGGTATTGAATGTGTTTAGAAGTTAATCATACAACTTGACATGTCTAACACATAAGGATCTCATACTATAACCTGTAGTTGTTGTTCTTGGGTCACTACATCCTCTAAGAACTACAAACCGTAATAATATGTAGACACAATCAAATCAACTATGTGTTCATGGGTTGCTAAGCACCAGGAACCATCAATTTAGATTATACTATATTATTCATTGATTGGTTCTGCACTTTTTAGAAGAAAATGGAAAACTATTTAACAAAGAAACTGGCAAATCTCACAACAACAAAATCAGTAATCATGAAATTATCCGTTGTCATCCGAGCAAAAGCAAGTCACCATGTCCATCCTTGGCACTAGTCAACTATTTTTCATGTAAAAGTGTCTCAATATTTCATCTTGATTCAATCTTTATCTTGGAGTTTCTCTTCTTGAGAAAGCAATTGTTATAGTGGCCAATTCTAACAAATTCACACTCACATATTGAGTTGACTAGACTCAATATGCCTAAAATACAAACTCCAAATAAATCTAAAAAATACTGCCAATGACAACAAATGAACTACCCCAAAAATGAATAATTTATTACATTAGAATCCTTCAACTCTTTTATGCAAAAGAATGTAGTTCATTCCTAAAATATTAAACCTCTGTATATAAGTCTTCAACATTGCACTCTTCTTGATGCTGGAAAGGGACCCACATCTAGCTTCAGCAATAAGTGCTCGGTCAATTGCCGCAATATGTGTAACAATTTTACTCCGTGGACATTAATTCACAATTTAGAACAAAAATTTGAGACATGCAAGAATAAATAACACACATGCAACAAGTATTTTTATATGGGGAATGAAATCTCATAAAAACCCCAATTCCTACTTGCAATAATCAAATGAATAGAGATGTATTACAATTGCTTTTCTCAACTGAGTACACCCTACAAGTTCATAACCTCTCTCTCTACTCACTGAAGGCATGTGACTCAGAATTAGTAAAAAATTTCCTCTACTTGAGCTCCTATTTGCTTGAGCTATTCCTTGAGGAATTAGCCCCTATTATTTAGGAAATTCCTCTAATTAAATTGCGTAATTCCTTAGGCTGATTGTTTGACTACATGCAACACCTGTACACTCAACACTAGTCTACAACTAATGTTACACTACCTTGGAATCTCCACCTCAACTAGGTAACATGAATTCTCTGCATGCACTAGCTATTTTGGGATGATTGATCAGTTAATTGGATGATCATTGAGTTTGGTTGAAGTCCCACTGCTTACTAACTTTCCACTAGTTCCTCCAAAAGTTATGACTAGCTTAACTGAAAACAATCTGAGATAACTGACATTGATTGCTACAAATTAGCAATCACACATGTTGAACTAACTCTAACTCCTCCAACTTGAATTTACTAAGTAAACTAGGTGACACAAGCCATGTCACACAAGTTAACATTATCCAAGTTGTCTGCTGATGTGGAAATTCAAATTTTCTCAATTTAATCAAGGAAAAATCAAATTGAGAATTTCTTGCTGCATTTTTCAAAACTCCCTCTCAACAAGAAATGGATTATCAACCACCCCTATCCTACATATGTGGAACTCTAACTTCCCTCTTGACAAGGCCTTTGTCAAAATGTTAGCATCTTGTTCCTTTGTCAAAATGTACTGTAACAACATTATCTACCTTTGCACACAATCCCGTAAATGCTGATACCAGATATCTATATGCTCGGATCGATTTTGAAAATAGGATTTTCAGAGAGCTTGATGCAACTTTGATTATCACAGTAGATCTCAGTTATATCCATCATTTGACCAAATAATCCAACAAGTATCTTTCTCATCGATATTGCCTCACATGCTACTTGATTAGAAGCCATGTATTCTGTTTTGATTGAGCTGAGTGCCACATATATTTTCTTCATGTTGCACCAAAAAATCGCTACGTATCCAACACTGAAAATTCCACCTGATGTACTCTTTTGGCTTGATAGGCTCCCCGCCCAATCTGCATTTGTGAAGCCACACAACTTCACTCCCTTTATCTGTCTGTACCATATTCCAAAATAGGTAGTGCCTCTAAGGTATCGTAGAACATGCTTTGCTGCCCTCCAAAATAATTTGGTTGGCCTAACCATAGCTAGGCTTAGTTTAGTTAGTGCATAACACATATCTGGTCATGTGTTCACAAGATACATTAGTGAACCCAATAACTGTCGGTAAACAATAACATCCACTTACTCACTTGATGTGGCATCCTCTTTCCTCCATTTGGTTGATAGGAGTGTCTCCATGGGTTTGAAACTATCCATGCGAAACCTTTGAAGTATCTTATTGGCATACGTTCCCCAAGAGACAAAAAATTCCCCATCACCTTGCCATACTTCTAATCTGAGGAAGTAGTGCATGAGATCCATGTCCTTCATTTCAAACTCTCTTGTAAGGTCCTCCTTGCAAGATCTTATCAACTGCTCATGACTAGTTAAAATCAATTCATCAACATATAAGACAATAATCAACAATTTACCTTCTACCAATATATGATAGAGGTTTGCATCTGCTTCAATTTTGGTGAAGCCCAAACCAGTGAGATAATTATTGATCCCGGTGTACCCAGCACGGGGTGCTTGCTTGACATTGTACAACAATCGCTTGAGTCTTCACACATGAGGCTCTCGATCAAAAGTATCAAAGCCTTCTGGTTGCTCGATATACACCTCCTCCTCAATAAGATTGAAGAATGTTGTTTTTAAGGAGCACCCACATTCTCCCTTGCATCCTGCACAAGTCTGTCAGCTTCCTTCGTCCTTTTCCTGCCTTATTTTGATGGTTATGCTTAAATGGTTGTCTCTACTCTCTGCTCCTCAATTTGTGGCTACTCTACAACTTCCTAAGGCTCCTCCTTTGGAGCTAAAATCTCATCTTCTGGTGGGATGTGAAGCTCCCTCTCAAGAGAGCACCAAATCACTTTATCTTCATCAAATTTCACACCCATTCGTACAACTATCATTATGAGGGATGGAAAAGACAAATAGTTGTGGGGAGTTTTTGTGTAATGCACAAATACCCCCAATTTTGATGTCGGCTCTAACTTCTTCCTTGATTCTTTGGAGACAGTAAGTAGAGGCTCAAAAAATCCTGAAGTGCGACACATCTGACTGTCTCCCCTAGAAATCCTCTGACGTAATAATGTCAAGAATCCGATGAGGACTACGGTTCTACAAATAGACTGCTATGTTGCATGCCTCATCCCGCAAATGTAGAGGTATGCCTTGGTCATGTAACATCACCCTCACTGCTCCCACAATGCTACGATTCTTTCTCTCAGCCACCCCATTTTGTTGTGGGTTGTGGTGTGCTGTCAACTCTTGTCGAATGCCTTATTTTGAACATAAATTTTTGTATTAATTCAACACATACTCACCTCCATTATCACTCCTGACAGCCTTCACCTTCTTTCTTGTTTCTTTCTTAACCAGGGCCTTGAATTCTACAAACTTGGAGAATGTCTCATCTTTCTTTCGCATGAAGAATATCCAACCCTTCCGTGATAAGTCATCAATAAAAATGACAAAATTTTTGTTCTTGGCAGTGGAGGTTGTCGAGAAAGGTCCACAAACATCAGAGTGGATCCTTTCTAGGACTGCATGTGCTTTGCTATCCCGATCATGGAATGTGGATTTTGTGTACTTCCCGAAAGTACACCCTTTGCATACATCTTGCTGCTTAAGTGCTCCTTTGGGGAGGCTTATGGTTACCCACTGCATGATATTCAAAGTGCCATGATTCAAATAGCCAAGTCTTAGATGCCAAAGTTAACAAACATCGTAACTCTGCACCTTTCCCGCCTTTGTGCCCAATGTAGCACAATCCTCCACATCTAGCTTGTACAGGTTCTTCACATGAACCTCGATTTTCTTCATCAGTCTCATGGCTATGTGTCTCAGGAATGTCTTTCATTTTCTAAAGATCACATCATAACCATGGTCTTCCAAAACTTCAACAGAGACGAGATTTTTCTTTAGGCCCAGAACAAACATGACATCCTTAAGCCTGAGGGGGGAGCTCGATTCCTTCTAAAAGGTGACTGTAACAATCCCAGTCACACTATACCTTCTATTGTCCCCCATCTCGATGTGCATCTGCAAAATATTTCTCCTCCAGGTCACTAAAAATGTCTCTATTCCCCTTCATGTGGAGCAATGCACCTGAGTCCAAGTACCACATGCTCCCCATCACTATGCTGGCCATGCATGTAATGAGGGTAAATTAAATCTTGAACTGTGAAGCAAAATCCTCACCTGCTGCTCCTTCTTAGGTCTTCTTGCTTGTCTTCTTGTGTGGAAACTTCATGGCATAGTGCCCAAATTCATGACAATGGAAGCATTTAATTTTTGACAAATCTTTCTTCCTGCCCCCTTAACTAGATTCTGGTTTGGATTGGGATTTCTTCCATTCTCCCTTCCTTTCCTTTCCAACCAATGCAATTTTTTCTTCATCCTCTCCCTTGGATGAAGTCCCATCTCTAGTATTTCGCCTTATTTCCTCCTATACCAAACCGGACCATAAGTGCTCCCAATTCAACAATTTCTCCCTCCCATTCATCGAATCTTGATAGCTATGCCAACTCTTGGGAAGGCCTAGAAGGGCTAGGATTACCAAGTCATATTTAGGGACATTAACACTGACCTCCCATTTCATCATGACATTGTGTGAAGCTGCTCAGATACTGCAGTATAATGTCATTCTTCTGCATCTCGACACTCCAAAGTTTATCCTTTTGCGTTAACTTCTTGTGGTCACTTCTATTCTCAAACAATTCTGTTAGTGCTCTCCACATTGTGAACAAATTTTATTTTCCGTGGAGATTCGAGACAATATGACCCCGCATTCCCTCCAAGATTATTCTCCTTCCTTGGCTACATCTTTCTTCCACTGTGCAAGGTCTTGGACATCAGTTATTGGTGGTATTGGAATATCTGCCTTGACATATTCAAGAAATCCAGTGTCACCCAATACTTCCTCCATGTGTTCCTTCCATGCAACAAAATTTGAGGTGCCTTCCAAGGCATACTCTAGCTTTAGTCAATTGAATGCTATCTTCTCATCTCTAAAGAAATCTTGCTACATTGATCTTTGTTATATAATATTTTTTCACACTCCCCATCTCGTATCTTGAAGTGTCAAAATGACGAAAGCTATCAGTGTATTCACCATGAAACATGTTCAGAAGCATCCTTGAAAAAAAGAAAAAAACTCCCCTTGAAAGAATTCTGAAGAAACTTGTCAAAAACCTTGTTTTCAGGATCAATGCTTTTTGTATCACTAGTGACCCATGCTAGTAACTTGTTGCACTATACTGTCCTAGCACTGCCAGTGCAGATTTTATCAGGAAAACCCACACTGAACCTCTTCAGGAAATTTTTCCTAAAGTGGAGGAGAAGCTTCTCTTACTAGAAGTCTCAAGAACGGTGAGTTGGTTATATGTGAATAAGGATTGGAACGAGATTTCCCATTCTTGGTCCTTGATCCTACTTTCATGGATCTTTCCCTTAAGATGTGGAACCTCTCCCTCCTTTTATGGATCCTTAACTCCCTCTCCTTCCCTATAAATGAGATCCCTACTATCCACAACTGGTTGGCTATTGCTTGGTTGCCTTCTAGTGCTGAACTATGACCAAATGTTTCCCATTTTGCTAAGGAGAAAGGAGTGCTTGAAGGTTAAGGCTAGGACTTAGAAACTAACCTAAAGGAGGCTTCCAACATCAAGGCTTAAGTGGTTGTAATGCTTCCTTTACCATCTATTAATAATACATTATGTATTTTCTTTCCATAAATGTGTCAATCATTGCTCATTTAGTATAATACTCCTTGATCTGTTATATGGTTTATATCAGAATGGTTTTTTTTCTATGTATGTGTTTTCTTTCTCCACGTGGTTTTTCTTGTAGGTATTCATCCATAACGACTAAGAGGAGATTATCAGGGACAACACCAATGAATGTTAGCATCAAAGTGAGGTAGGTAATCTATCCTCCTTTGTGTTTTTTGGTATAAACTAGGAAAGTTTTTTTTATCTTTGTTTGTTACTAGATCCTCAAATACCACTAGAGGGATCATTTCTGTCCGCAGAATGGATTTCTCGTACAACAATAAAAAATGTAACCCTCAAAAGCCCCATTAATTAAGGAAACCCAAGAATCAAGAAATTCAGACACATTGGGACAGACATGCAATTTGCAAAGCATGGAGACAGTCTTACTAAAAGGAGAAGAAAGTGATTATTTTGAGTACTCACCATCCTCCTATGTTTTATGTTTATTTGGGCTCTTCCTTCACTCTCTTATAGATTCAGCTAGTTCCCTGTGTTTTTTGATGAAGTCCTGCACATATTGCTTGTTGAAAATGCATTGCGGCTTTGGAAAATGATACATGGACTTAAGTTCCTTTGTTGAGAATGAACTAATTATTGTGCCTTTATGTGTATGAAACTTCACATTTTCCACTACCCATATGACCATGTTTACATATGGAAAAAGCTAGGGTCTCGCTCCAATTCTGTGCAAGAAGGAGTTAGCTGCATCCAGAGGGGTTGTTTATGAGGTTGACGTTTCATCATCAACAACGATAGTCCTCACTCTAACCCTAGGCTCTTCATCCTCTATAGATATTTTACCATGAGGAATGCCCTGAATCTATGTTACAAACTGTATCTGAGAACAACCCTGCGCCAAGAAGCTTTTTGTCAACTGTTTCTTTAAATGGACCAGTAGATTGCTACACAAGAGCCTTCTTCTTTGCCTTAACTTTATTCATTTCATCCCGTCGATAGGAATCAAAGCTTGCCTGTAGGTGTAGGAAATCCTGTAGATTCACAAGTTCATGAAATGTACTAAAGCACAGGACAATAATCTACTTGTACTTTCAACCAACGAAAACCAATAGATCAATGAAAACAATATGAACAAGAAGAAGATAAATCAATGCCGCATAACAAAAGCTGTATCTGGGGAAATCCACTGCTCAAAACCCCACTATATGTATTGCATATATCAAAAATATGAGTGAAGATACAAAGCTTGTTCTCAGTAGAACAATTTTGCACAAGTATGCTCAACTCTCTTAGTTCACAAGCTAGCTCTTGGCCAACATTTAGCCAATTCTGTAGCTCTCCAAGCCTCTGATCTCTTGCATAATTCCTAGGATGAATAGCCTGTATTTAAAGGGAATTCATGCTTCCAAAATTGTGCAACCCAAACATAGGGTCAATCTCTAATGCATGCATGATATTTACACTCCGGTAAATAATACAACTCATAGTACACTGTCCCTGCGGTCTAGTCTCAATCGAGTCTTTCTCATAATCGACATGCATTAGTTTTTGATGAGGGAATCTTCAATTAACTAGAGTGACACTTGTGGATGCACTAGTGCACTAACTGACTGTTAACTCTCTATTAGTTCCTAAAACAGTTTAGAACCTATTTAATTGAACATAACTCAGTAAACTGAGTGATCTAATTTCCAACTCAATTTAAACTCATACTAGACCCCTAAAACTTAGGGAGAACATATGCATGACTACAAAAGGACTTCCAACTCGAAATTCCTAAGCTGATTAAATTAATTAAACTTAATTAACTATTTACAAGTTGCTATGAGAATATACTTTGATATTAATTCTCATTTTAATCCAAGGACAAATTAAACTGGAATTTCTTGTTTCCATTTCTCAACACTCCCTCTCAAAAAGAAAGGGATTATCAGCTACCCCGATCCTGTCTCTGTGAAACTCAAATTTACATATTGAAAATGCCTTTGTCAAAATGTCAACATTTTTCTCCTCCATGGGCATGCACTCTAACAACATTAATCCGCCTCAATACACAATCTTTGAGATGATTATATCAGATATCAATATGCTTGGACCGATCATGAAAAACTGGATTTTCAGAGAGTTTGATACAACTCTAATTATCGCAGTAAATCACAGTTGGATCCATATGCTGACCAAACAAACTAACTAGGATCTTCCTCATCCATATGGCCTCACATGCTTCCTTACTTGCATCCATGTACTCTGCCTCTTCCGAACTGAGTGCAACCGATCTCTATTTCCTACTATACCAAGAAATTGCCGCTGACCCAATACTGAAGATCGCTCCAGATGTTCTCTTCCTGTCGGATGGAATCCCTGCCCAATCTGCATTGGTGAAGCCTTGAAGCTTCACTCCCTGTGTCCGTCTATACCATAATCCATGTTGAGAAGTGCCCTGAGGTATCTCAACCCATGCTTTTCCGCCTTCCAATACAACTTGGTAGGCCTAACCATCGCTTGACTAAGTTGGTTAACTGCATATCACATATTTGGTCATGTGTTCACCAAGTACATGAGTGAACCCACAAGCTGCTTGTAAACAATAGCTTCCACTATTTCCCCTAAGTATCATCCTCCTTCCTTTAGTTACCCGCTAGAGGAGTCTCCATGGGTTTGCTTCTCTCCATGTGGAATTTCCTGAGTATCTCGTTGGTATACTTGCCTTAAGGCACAAAAAACTCCCCATCTCCCTGCCATACCTCCATGCCAAGAAATTAATTCATGAGCCCCATGTCCTTCATATCAAACTCTCTTGCAAGGTCCTCCTTGCAAGATTTGATCAACTGATCATCACCTGTCAGTATGAGATCATCAACATAAAGTACAATGATCAACAATTTACCTTCCATAACTATGTGGTACAAGTTCGCATCCACTTCACTCTTCGTGAAGCCCAACCCAGTGAAGTAGCTATCTATCTTGGTGTACCAATCATGAGGTGCTTGCTTCAGCCCATACAATTCTCTCTTGAGGCTACACACATGTGATTAACGGTTAAAGGTCTCAAAACCTTCAAGCTGCTCTATGTATACCACTTCCTCAATCATGCCATTAAGGAAGGTTGTCTTCACATCCATTTGATGTATCTTCCAACCCATCTATGCTAATAGTCCCAATATAGATATGATTGACGAGTACCTTGCAACAGGAGCAAAGGTCGCATCATAGTAAATCCCCTCTACCTATGAAAATCCACGGGCCACAAATCTAGCCTTATGCTTCTCCACATTACCATTTGCAGCTTTCTTTACCTTGTAAAGCCAATGGGATCCCACCACATAATTTTCCTTCGGTCTCGGGACCACATCCAAAACACTATTACGAATAATGGAGTCATACTCCTCCACCATTGCATCAATCCAAATCGGCTGCTGCACTGCTTCCTTAGAGGGAGATGGCTTTGTCACAACACATTCGTCCATAAGAGCCATGTATTTAGTGCACCTCTCATGAATACAAGCTAGCATATATTAAAAATATATACAAGCTAATGTATATGTACATACATGAATACCTCCATTGATGGGTAGTCCCATGGCTTAGTGCAACAATACACCATTGAACAACTTGTTCAGTCGAAACAAGTCGGTTTGCAGAGTGGTCCATTTGATATCTTCGAAGTGCTCATTTTATACATTCTCCTGTGCCATGGTGTTCTCCTTTTCCATGACCAATCTCAAATAAATTCCAACAATGTTTAATGTTGGTTTTCATATGAAGATGACACAACCAAAAGAATGATCATGAAGATTTGAATTTACTTGTGCATCCATCTGACCAGATCCAATGTTCATTGAATTTTATTCCACGACCTTGCAATGAATCATAAATTTTATCAAAGCAATGTTGTACAAAATGTGTATCATGTGTACGATCATTGCTGATATAAAATTGATATTCCTTAATAACATATCGATTCTCACTGGTTCTTTCTATATGATCAACATGTAGAAATTCTCGTTGTAGATTAATCTGATTATGCAATGTAATAAAGAAAAATACTTAATCTACTTCTACAATCAAACTTGCGGAAACTTAATCGATTTGAGCAAGATCAAACATAACACATATAACAGAGAAGAAGAATCAATCACACATGAAACACAGAAGAATACTTCGGGGAAAACCTTAGCTAAAAACCCTGCTATCTGTATTATCATACAAGTGGAAATATCTCAAGATTACACAAGCTTTAGCTCTCACAGCTATCCAGCTCTCAGTACAATCCCTCACTGTTGCTCATAGACAGAATAGACAACACATATTCTTGCTCCTCTGTCCTCCAAGCCTCATATTTCCTTGTGATGTTCCTCTGGGATGATTCACCTTCAACCAAGTGGAACACTGCTCTTACACACTGTAAAACTGCGCAAACCTCAAGGAATGAATTCCTTCTGCATGCAAGAGATTTTCTCATAGGAAAGTTCTTGTAACTGATAATACACTGTCCCTGCCTTTAATCTCAACTGGGTCTTTGTCTGAATTGACATGCATGAGTTATTTATGAGAGAATATTCAGTTATCTGGAGTACACTAGTTTCATGCATGCATGCATTAACTCACTGAACTCACAATTAGTTCCCCAAACTGTTTGGAACTAATATAACTGGACTTAACTCAGTTAACTGAGCTAACTAATTACAACTTAAATACAACTCATCCTTATCTCCTTAATTAAGAGATAACTTCCTCAAACAAAGGGATAACTGTTGCATGACTTCACAAAGACTTTATGTTTGAATTTCTCCAACTAATTAACTCAAGATGAATTAATTAATTATTTTTCAAACAACTGGTGAGACTAAATTCAAATTTTAATCCTCAATTTTAATTGAAGAACAAATTAAAATTGGAATATATCTTGAAATGCTATCTATAGCAATGCTATTTTTAGCATTTCTTGTTGCTATTTTCAACACTCCTTCTCAAAAAGAAAAGGGATTATCTACCACCCTGCTCCTGTCTCTATGGAACTCGAATTTACACTTTGAAAATGCCTTAGTCAAAATGTCAACATCTTGCCCCTCAGTCGAAATATACTGCAAAAACATGATCCTCCTCACCACACAGTCTCTGAGATGATGGTACCGAATGTTGATATGCTTGGACCTGTCATGAAATACTGGAATCTCAGAGAGTTTGATACAACTCTGATTATCACAATAGATCACAGTTGGATCCATCCTCTGATCAAACAAACCAACTAGAATTTTCTGCATCCAAATGGCCTCACATGCTGCCTGACTTGCAACCATGTATTCAGCCTCTATTGAGTTGAGTGCAACTGACCTCTATTTCCTGCTGTACCAAGAAACTGTAGCTGAACCAAGGTTGAAAATTCCTCCTGATGTTCTCTTCCGATCTGATGGACTTCCTACCCAATCTGCATCTGTGAAGCCCTATAGCTTCACTCCCTCTGACCGTTTGTACCATAATCCAAATTGAGATGTGCCTCTGAGGTATCTCAAAACATGCTTAGCTGCCTTCCAAAACAACTTGGTAGGTTGAACCATAGATTTACTCAGCTGCTTCACCGCATAGCACAAATCTGGTTGTGTGTTCACTAAGTGCATCAGTGAACCCACAAGCTGCTTGTACACAGTAGCTTCTACTACTCCTCCTGAAGTAGCATCCTCCTTCCTCCAGTTACCTACTAGAGGAGTTTGCATGGGCTTGCACTTCTCCATGTGGAATCTCCTGAGTATCTTATTGGCATACTTGCCTTGAGACACAGACACTTCCCCATCCTTTTGCCACACTTCCATGCCTAGAAAGTAGTGCATGAGACCCATGTCTTTCATCTTGAATTCTCTTGCAAGGTCCTCCTTGCAAGACATGATCAACTTATCATCACCTATCAATATCAGATCATCAACATAAAGAGAAATGATCAACTGCTTACCTTCCACCATGATGTGGTACAAGTTCGCATCCGATTCACTCTTTGTGAAGCCAAACTTGGTGAAGTAGTTGTCGATCCTAGTGTACCAAGCACGAGGTGATTGCTTCAGCCCATACAAAGCTCTCTTAAGTTAGCACACATGTGACTCACGATCGAAGGTCTCAAAACCTTCCGACTGCTCTATGTACACCTCTTCCTCAATCTTGCCATTAAGGAATGCAGTCTTCACATCCATCTGATGGATCTTCCAACCCATATGTGCTGATAATGCCAACATCGATCTGATAGATAACTACCTTGCTACAGGAGCAAAAGTCCCATCATAGTTGATCCCCTCGACCTGTGAGAAACCACGGGCAACAAACCTTGACTTATGTTTCTCCACACTACCATCAACAGCTTTCTTTACCTTGTAAAGCCAACGGGAACTCACAAATGACTTGTTCTCCGATCTTGGAACCACATCCAAAACACTGTTCTGAACTATGGAGTCATACTCCTCCATCATAACATCAACCCAACTCGGCTGTTGCACTACTTCCTCAAAGGAAGATGGCTTAGTCTCAACACATTCCCCAACAAGGGCCATGTATCCAGTGTACCTATCAGGTGACCTCCTCTGTCTGTGCTGAGAAGATGGTTCTCTCACATTCTCTCTCGCATCCGACAATAATTTGTCAGTTTCTCTCGTGCTCTTCCACCCATATCTAGAGGACTCTGCTTGAGTGGATGTCTCCACTCCTGGAACCTCTGCATGTGACTGTTCCACATCAGTCTGAGGCTCCTCCTCCTTAGGAACCAAAAGTTCCTCCACAGCCTGTAGTTGGAGTTCCCTCTCAAGGGAAACTCGCATGGCCTTCCGCTCATCAAACTTGAGATCTCTGCGAACCACTGTCCTCCGACTGGTAGGAAAATACACCTGATAGTTGTGGGGTGTATCAGTGTACCCCACAAGTATCCCCAAAATCTGTTGTTGGCTCAAGTTTCTTCCGGGCATCCTTTGTCACATGGAAATATACCGATGAGCCAAGGATCCTGAAGTGACCCACATCTAGTCTCTTCCTGGAGAAAGCTTCCTCTGGTGTCTTCATCCCAAGTATGCGATGCGGGCTTCTATTCTTCAGATAGACCGATGTGTTGCATGCCTCAACCCACAATTGAAGTGGTATACCTTGGTCATGCAGCATCGCTTGAGCTGCCCCCACAATCGTTCTGTTCTTCCTCTTGGCCACCCCATTCTGCTGTGGGTTATGAGGTGCTGTCAACTCCCATTTAATTCCTTTTGCTACACAGAAGTCCTTAAACTCTTGACAGAAATACTCTCCACCATTGTCGCTTCTCAAGGCCCTGATCTTCTTCCCTGATTCTTTCTCAACCAAAGCTTTGAACTCAAAAAACTTTTAGAAGGTTTGATCCTTCTTCTTAATGAAGTAGATCTAGCATTTACGAGAAAAATCACCAATGAAAATCACATAATACCTTTGTTTAGCGGTGGAGGTTGTCGAGAATGGTCCACACACATCTGTACGAACTCGCTCCAAGATTACTTCAACTCGACTGTCTTGATCATGAAAGGAAGATTTTTCATACTTACCCAAAGTACAACCTTTGCATGTGTCCACTTGCTTAAGTTTACCTTTGGGAAGTCTGGTAGAGATTTGCTGCATTATCTTCAAGGCCCCATGATGCAAGTGGCCCAATCGTCTATGCCATAACTCGCCAATATCTTGGCTTTGCACCAATTCTGCTTTTGAACTCAATGCAGCACAATCATCTACCTCCAGCTTGTAGAAATTCTTCACTCAAATCCTATTCCTCTTGGTCTGACCTGTGGCTATGTGTCTCAGGAACACCTTTCCTTTACTGAAGACTACATCATAGCCTTTGTCTTCCAACATCGCTACTGATACCAAGTTCTTCTTCAGTCCGGGCACATACTTTACATTTGTTAGGGTGAGATGAGCTCCATGCTCCCTCTGAAAAACAACCATACCTGCACCTGAAACACGGTACTTTCCATCACTGCCCATCCCTATGTGCATCTTGAGGTTTTTCTCCTCCAAGGTACTGAATAAACTCTTATTGTCGGTCATGTGGAATGAGGCTCCACTATCCAGGTACCAAACACAACCCACCATCGAAGAAACCATGCATGCGATAAGGGTAAAATCCAATTCAAACTTAGAGGCTAGTGCCTCACCTTTTGATCCTTTCGAGGATCCCTTCTTGGATTTCTTCAATGGACAATTAGTTGCATAATGGCCCACCTCATGACAATTAAAGCATCTCACTTAGACTTGTCAATCTTCTTCCCATCATGGGAAGAACTTGATTTGGAATGGGAAGCCTTCCCTTTCCCTTTCCTTGCCTTACTGGCTAAGGCTAGATTTTCTTCATCATCATGCTTAGATGAAGAACCATCTCTGGTGCTCCTCCTGATCTCCTCCTGCATCAGATTTGACCACAGTCGTTCCTAATCCAACAATTTCTCTCTTCCATTCACTGAGTCCTGGTAGCTATTCCAACTCTTTGGAAGACCGAGGAGAGCAAGGCTCACCATATCATCATTGGCTATCGTTATTCCTACACTTCCAAGCTCATCTTTGCAGGTGGTGAGCTTGTTCAGATATGTAGAAATCGTGTCGCCCTTTTCACACTTGATTTTCTGAAGCTTGTCCTTCAGCGCCAATTTCCTTTGGTCGCTACTGTTCTGTTATAGGTCCTTCAATGTCTTCCACATTGAGAACAGAGTCTCCTTCCCATGGAGACTCGAGAAATATGGTCTCGAACTCCCTCCAGAAGAATCCTCCTCGCTTTCGCCACACACTTCTTCCATTCTGCAAATTCTTGGGCATTAGCTGCCGCTGGCTTGGGGATTTCTTGATCAATGAAATCCTTCAAACCATTGAGTTCTAGTACCACTTCCATGCGATCCTTCCATGCTATGTAATTCGAGCTTCCAGCTAGGGCATACTCGAGTCCCAAGCCATTGAACGCCATTGGTGAACTTTGAGATGTGATAAGAAATCGATTTTGTACCTGCAATCAAGAACTTCAAACTTCAAACTTTTCCCTTCTCAGTATGTTGTTCATAGCTCTGATCACCTTTTCTATGATACCATGTAGAAATTATCACTATAGATTAATTTGATTATGCAATGTACTAAAGAAAAATACTTAATATACTTCTACAATCAAACTTGCGAAAGCTTAATCGATTTGACAAAGATCAAACAGAACATATATAACAGAGAAGAAGAATCAATCACACATGAAACACAGAAGAACACTCTAGGTAAAGACTCAGCTAAAAACCCCGCTATTTGTATTATCATACAAGTGGAAATATCTCAAGATTACACAAGCTTTAGCTCTCACAGCTATCCAGCTCTCAGTACTATGCCTCACTGCTGCTCATAGACAAAATAGACAATACATAAGCCTGATCCTCTGTCCTCCAAGCCTCCTATTTACTTGCGTTGTTCCTCTGGGATGATCCACCTTCAACCAAGTGGAACACTGCTCTTACACATTATAAAACTGCACAATCATCAAGGAATGAATTCCTTCTGCATGCAAGAGATTTTCTCATAGGAAAATTCTTGCAAATGATAGTACATTGTCCCTGCCTTTAATCTCAACTGGGTCTTTGTCTGAACTGACATGCATGAGTTATTTATGAGAGAATATTCAGTTATTTGGAGTACACTAGTTTCATGCATGCATGCATTAACTGACTGAACTCACAATTAGTTGCTCAAACTTTTTGGAACTAATTTAACTGGACTTAACTCAGTTAACTGAGATAACTAATTACAACTCAAATACAACTCATCCTTATCTCCTTAATTAAGGGATAACTTCCTCAATCAAAGGGATAATTGTTGCATGACTTCACAAAGACTTTATGCTTGAATTTCTCCAACTAATTAACTCAAGATGAATTAATTAAATATTTTTCAAACAACTGGTGAGACTAAATTCGAATTTTAATTCTCAATTTTAATTCAAGGACAAATTAAAATTGGAATATATCCTGAAATGCTATCTATAGCAATGCTATTTTTAGCTTTTCTTGTTGCTATTTTCAACACAACATTCTATTTAGCATGTCTTTATATAACATGGAAAAGCATAGAGAATTGCTCATAATGATAATATTCACTATGTATTTCATTTTGTGCAACAAAATGGTCCCTGGTGGACAAATTTGACAGGATTTTTTGAATTGCAAGCCCTACCTTCGAGCTATATGAGAATGCTTGGTGTATTTATAAATTTTCATCTTAAACTTCTTCAAAAAAACTATCACAAAAAAATATTCTTCTTGTAAGTCAATCTTTCTAGCACTTGCACTACCACTTGTACCAATCAATGTATGGATATATTCATATCTCTTCCATTCCACTTTTATGTTGGACAGTGATTGATCATTCATATCAATAGGATAATTGTTGTGAAACTAAGTCAAATTTCCACAATGATCACAATTTTTTACCACCAACACATTTCTTTTGGTAAAATATTTCATGATTTTCTCTTCCACACGGAATTTCGGATATGAAATCATGGATAGTGGAAGGAGGAGGTGAATTTTCGCAAAACTTTTTACCAAAATTATGGAAGGTGTCATAATATAATTGAAATTCCACATGATAACGATGACAAGAAGTGTCACGTACAATGCTAGGCTTAACATATCATGGTTTTTGTTGCACAAAAGTATTTATTGAGAGTCACATTAATTCAACAATTATCTTCTTTGAACTTATTGAATAAATTTATTTGAGTGGTTTCCAAGATATGTTTTACATGTTATTCATACTGATTTTGTGCTATTATTTGCCACATCACATCCTTTTCTTTTGGTAAAACACGTGAAATTTTCACCCAATAGTCATATATAATTTTTTTTAACATTTTCTCCAAGTCTATCTTTGTATGGTTGCCTACAAATAACTGTCCAACAAGAAAGCTCATAATTTGCACTATTTGCAATGAAAATTTCATATGCTTGTGCAATGTTTTTGTGAGGCACCTAATGCTTTTGCCATAGATTTGATCAATTTTCTTTAGTAGTTGATAAACCACTATTGTTTATATTGCTCTACGTGCATCTATATCACTTTTCTTTCTAGATATTCCAATTGGTTTTAAAGCATTACTTATATTTTGAATCACATTTTCCTTCACCTTTTTATCTTTTGTTAATTTTCGAATGCCCAATAGTGTTGTAGCTTCTTTTGATTTCTTCGATGTTAAGATACCTCTCAAAATTTGAGCTTGAATTGCCACATTTTCATCTTTGAAGAACTTATTGATAATGAGCTTAACACGACATTGTATAATATGGTCATTTTTTTTTTATCTTCATATCTGACAAAGTCAAAATTTTCTAACATCTCATCCTCAATATTGATTCTATCTGTGCATATGACATTTTAACGTTAAATGAGTATAAATATATATTAAATAATTAAATTAAAAAATATCGTTTTTGAAATTGAAACTAATAAATATTTATAATTTCAATAATACATAACATATATATACATACCTATGCGTGGTTCAACTTCTTCTTCACTTGAATCTCTTTCAACTTCTTCAACAAGATCCTCAATCACTTGTTCATTTTCTTCTTCACTTTGTCTTTGAACATTTTCAATCTCATCATTAATGTTATGAGGAAAATATCTCTCTATTTACATTTCAAAATATTTTTCAAATTAGTTCATCAAATAAAAATTAAATTGCATGATACATTATTAAATTTTAAATATCATCTATAATATCTTCATTTACATGCCTGGTTCAATTTCTTGTTGAGATTGATTTTCCCTTTCAATATTTAAGCGTTCTTCCTTCTTTATTTTATAATAGTTTCTCAAGTATTCTCTACGAGCCTCAATATCTCTAATTCGATCATATTTTCTCTTGCAATTTCTTTGATTTCCTATTATAATTCAATCTATATAGATTTTTAAAATCAAGCCCAAAAAAGTCACTATCAAAATCAAGCCCAAAAAAGTCACTTTCAAAATCTAGCCCAAAAAAGTCACTTTCAAAATCTAGTTGAAAAATTTGCTATCCAAAAATTAGATTCAAAGAAGTTTTCTATTCAAAAGTTGCACATGAGGAATGTGAGTGAGAAAATGACGTTTTGGCCGAGTTTATTTATATCTTTCGATCAAAACAGTTACATCAAAGGGTTGCATTGTTTCAATTTCGTGGCCGATGGAAAATATGAATAAGTTTTTCGGCCGAAAATTTTAGATTTTTAGTCGAAAACCTTTTTTTCGTTAAATTTAACGCTTGCTCACGATTATTTATTTATTTGTTTTTTTTTTTCGGCCAAAAACATTAATTTTTTTTTGACCGAAAACCTGCAACTTTGCAATAACCTGGCTTTGATAACCTTTCTCCAATTTCAGAATGGTTAAACTCCATCAAATATAGTGAATTTACTTTTGAAAACAACACCAACATTTTCAGAATTGAATCTACTTTCAGTGGATATAAATTTTACGAGATTTCATAGATATTTGCTAATTTTAGCTAATTTTATAGTAAAATGTGTGCAAAAATTTTCTGAAGGTCATTATGATTCAGTGAAATGAAAATTTTGTATCTTCCAAAAAAACTGTGAAAAAATATGGAAAATTTATGGTGCATTACCTTGGTCCATCCTCTTTAACGGGTAGTTTTTAGATTTTTAGTTTTCAACTAATATGATGAGAAACCTGGTCCTTTGTTAAACATTTTCAAAATATGCAATTTTTTCATATTGTTTCAATCCAAAAAATCCTAGTAATTATGATATGCATTTGTTGGTTTCGTAAACATATCTATACTGAAGTAGAGTCTATCTAGATTGTGTTGCAACACATTTTTTTCTTTCAAAAACACAAGGTTAACAAAGAATACATTGGGGCCAAAAAACATGAATTTTTATGAATCCCTTAATTTTTAAAGAATACACAGCCAAACATTTGAAAAGTTGACATATCAAATGTGAATAAAAAGATTCTAAAAAACAAGCAATAGAAAACTAATAAAAATTATGACAAGTTTTCTTTTGATTGTAAAATGAAATTATAAACATAAAAATTACTTTTGCTTACCGAAAGTTGAAAAAGTTGAATTTTTTTGCTGAGAGTCTTTCAATTATGTTGGAGGGAAATTTATTATATAGAATTAAATATTATGAATGTGATCAACAGTTTCCACACAGAGACAAAATAAGATAGGAGAAAGAAGCAAAAAATAATAGTTCATGAAACTACAGGAATACATACAGGGGATCAACAAAGAATAACTAAAATGCATCAATCTAGTAAAGCTAGACATGTTATTTTTGAAAATGTGGAAATTGAAGCTGAAGAATATGTTGCCATTAGTGATAGTGAGATTGGAACTCTTGTTGAAAAGAATACAAATCACAAAATACAAAAAATAAGAAAGCCCATGAATGTCTCTCTTTCAATTGATGATGAGGATATTTCTTATTTAGAAGAAAATATTTTAATTGATAGGAGGGAGAAATCAAAAGTTGGTTATTTTGAAAAAATCTGGGCACAAGTTAAGATCACAGTGAACTCTCTAAAGGCAGCAGAGAAATCATAACATCAGGTGATGATTCAAAGGATAATATTATTAAAACACAACACATTTCCATTCGAAATCAGTTGAGGAAGAGAAACTTAATTGGCGATGACCAAACATTTCAGCTTAATGTCAACCAATTCTTTAATCCAAATGAATGAAAATCTAAATATCAAATTAGAAAGCCACACTACCTGCATGTCATAACTTGAAAACATTACTTAGGTACAATCCATATGCACATGTGGTTGATTATGTGATTCTTGTTGATCCAATTCAAGTTCCTAAAAAAGAGACATTTGATGGGTCAAAATGTTTTGAATACAAATATTATATAAATGGGGGAAACCATTTTGCAGAGGCTAGAAGGTAATTGATGGAGGAATATCCCAATAACTCACTTTTTAAAACAATGAAATGTATCATTTATGTTGGTTTAACATATACAAAAGAAAAGTTATTGGGATGTGATCATAATATAGATAATGAGTATAAGATGTCTATGAGTTTCATCCAAAGGGTTAGATTTATTTAATGAATCTGACGAAAAATATGGTGGGGATAAGGAAAATGTTACTCTAAGATTTCAGAAAGAATGTTGTATGGAAATAGGTTATCAAATTGAGGAAAAAAATCAATGAAAAAGGTGGCAAAGTAAGTTCATATGTATTTATAGGTGTCGTTAACATTTTCTAGTTGGCATTTAGAACTAGGGAAATATGAGATTTAATTGATGAGATTTTAAATATGTGGGAATATTGGCATAAAAAATCAAAAGGTTAAAAGGTCTAAACCCTTAATATGTACCAACAGTAAAACAGGTCATGAAGTCAAGAATCTTCTAGATGATATGAGTATCACACCTTGGAGAGAAATGCAAGGAGTGAAGGATGATATACTTGTCAAATCAATATTATCTTGTGTGAAGTAAGGTGAATTATCATTGGACAAAATGTCTGAGGAATTTCAAAAGTAAGTTTGTGAATTATTTTTACTTATTTTTGGATTTTAATTTTCTTTTAAATATAGCATATTGTTGTCGGTAGTATTTTTTATACATATATCTATATTAACATTTTTTACTTTATTTATTCAGTCATAAGGTTTATATGAAAATACAAAAACATATGGTTAAAACGTTGAATGAAGAGAGTTGAAATGATATTGTACGCAACTACCTAGATTCAAGTTCTACAACAACACTAAAAGATTTTTATCTTACATTCAAAAAGATATGTTGATTTATACATTCATTTTATTCATATGTAAACTATTTTTATTTTATTACTTATACATATATTTGTTTGTTTCATTAAAGGTGTCGAAGAAGGCTGCAGATGAAGTACCATATAGTTTCAAAATCTTTGTTTAAAAAATTAACTTGGAAAGACAGATAAAATAACATCTTAAGAATGTTGAACTGATCCTCATCTTAATCATTACATTTGGAATGGGCTCGACACTGTCCAATATCAAATAATTCTAGGTGATTGTGAAGACATTGGAAATCTCATACCTAAAAGGGAATATTCCCTAGTTATCGCAGATGTTCCTCATGGTTTCAATTTCCCAAACATTAGATATGATACCGAGACTTATAGTTATCAAGCTTAAAATAAAGTGGTTATGAGATTTCAACATGTCACAACATCACCACTTTGAAGTTTGTGATATTTCATTCAGACACACAATTTGCAATGCTATTATCAAGCTTCAAGGGAAAAGCAATCTCAAGGGTGCAACTTACATGTTAAGACATTGAAATAATATGCTTGATTAATGTTAAAAAACTAATTTATGTACAAGTTAATTAAATTTTTACTATTTCATGTTACAGTTAAAATTTGAACCTTATTGGTTGCAAAGGTCAACCAATAATAAGTGTTTGTGAGTTTATTCATGTTGAATCTTAGACAAAAGATGATAGATATAAACATTTTCTTCTGAATCTAGTAGATGTAAAGAGTCATAACCAAGCACTGGTTCATGATGCTTTTGTAAGAAAACTAACATTTAAGGATAACGATACAAAATGATAGATAGTTAACATTGATAAAAAACCACATGCATTGATTAACTATCTTATATATTTGTGTTCAAATGAAGGAGATTAGATTTTGGATTTGTTCTCAGGTTTAGGTAAGTTTTGTTATATAAAATTGAATTTCAATATATATATATATATATATATATATATATATATATATATATATATATTCTTTAATTTTTTTATGTGTTTATACTAATTTACTTAATTATTTCTTTTGTACTTGATGATTCGGTACAACACTAACATGTTGCCTACAAAAAGGAAGAAATTGCATAGCCATTTAAAAATACTCACTAAAGACAATTTTATTCAACAAAGAATTAATGTTATTCAATTTCTTCCAGATGCAATGCAAGAAGTTAGTTTGAGGGAAGAGAATTTAATGAATCATGTGTGGCAAAAAAGACAAAGGAACCTCAACTACCGTTAGATGGAATGATTGGAAAGAGATACTTTGGGAGATTTGCAAACATCAAAGATCCATCATAAGAGGAAAATGACCAAACTAAAGCACATAATACTATGGAAGAAGACAATAATGAAGCTCTAGAAGATGATGAGCATGGATTATATGATATTGTTGATTAAATTTAATTTATGCTTGCAAATCAAGCTCAATTTTGAGAACTATTCATTAGTTATACTTGTAATGTTTTGACTTTGAGATTTTATGATAAGAATAAATATTCAATTATTGTTGTTATATGTTTAATATTTGTATTATCTGATTTTCACTTTAATTTTTATGTGAATCATTATTTAAAAAAACTGTGAATATTATTATTTTTTGACATAAAATTCATATAAAATGTTATTATTATTATTTTTTTGTTAAAATTTCCCCATAAAAATCATTTATTTGACATGTCTTTTTTAGCAAAAGGAGTCTCAAAATGTGTATTTTTTTGTCAAATTTATGAAATTATTGTTTTTTAAGTGACAAATATTTGATGTGCATTGAAATATTAATTAACGATACATAAATATATAGAAAATCCTAACAATAAAATATTGAATTTATTATTATTATTATTATTATTATTATTATTTAACTATGCAAAAAAATGAAGATTTATTACAGAAAATGAAAAGAAAAACAAAAAAACATAAACGTAAAAAAAATTAAAAAATAAATATCCCAAGAAAGAAGAGGAAGATGAATGGTTCAAAATTGTTAAATTTAAAAAATAACTATCCACACTTAATACATTAGAAAATTTGAAGTGTCAAAAGTAAGCTCCCCCAACGGGGTTGGTGCTCCATCAACACTTTTCGAAATCAACATAATCACTAACATTTAAAAAGAAATGTTCATATCGATACATAAGAAAATTTAAAATGTAAAAAATATGCTAAAAAAATGTGTATTATGAATCTACACTTTTCAAAATAAGATGATTTATTGCTACCTCTAAAAAGTGAGAACTAAGTACAGTTCTCGTTTTATTGGATTCAGTGTTACTCCAAAACAAAAAACAAAAGACAAATCTTCCTCAATTCTCCTCCTCTCCTTTATGCCTCCCTCTATCCACGAAATGAATGTCAACCACCCCCTCTTAGTTGTCACCTACTTCACCTATCTCATAACTCTTTCCTCAGTAGTGCCTTATCCTCAAATAACTTCGGGGAGACAACTTGTCAGTCTGAAGATAAATAAATAATAAGATAATAAAATAGTAATCATATTTAATGTTGTCAGTAAATCTTATGGATTCACAAGAATCCAATCAATTTAATATTAATAATCATATTTAAATATAATTTAGTATTTACAAGAAAAGATTTTAAGGTTAATTAATTTCCAATCAAGATAAACCATTAATTAAGCTTAAAGCTAACCATAAGCTTGATCATTAATCAACCTTAACCATCGATTTAATCATCTAATATATTAAGCTTTAGAAGACTAGCGTATTCGTGCAATGTATGAGTAAGTAGCTAGCATACACATACCTAGTACATATGCTAATAATACTTTAATGGAATCAAACACAAAAGTCAATCACTCGGCGGGTAGGCTAATAATATAATGTAAGATAAGAAGATCGGGTAGGGGCATTACAGTTACAACATGTCTCCTAAGACTTGAACCTATGAAGGCTTCCTTGGAGCCATGGGGGCACCTTGAGGTAGTGGTCGAATGTGTGGTTGCACATAGATAGTCCATATTAAATGATTTCGTGACCTGTGCACATATAAGTGGATCAAAACCCACCCCACGTCCTCCATTTTAAAATTCAAAAAATCTTCGTTTGAGTGATTTGGTGAACAATTTGTTCCCGGCTGCATGGGTTCAAGTTTTCAGAGACTTATTATAACTGTCTCATTTGTAACATTTATAAAATAATTGTATCAACTAAATAAATAAATAAATAAAAAAGATAGAAATCAAAAACATCGATATGATACTTCAATATTATGTAAGAAAATATATCTTCTCATGTTATTGTAAAATTTGAATTTTACATTGCTAGATTATAATAGTTTTCAAGCTTAGTTAAGGAAATCATTGGGAATCAACTTATTTGAATGTGCTAGAAGCTTCATTTAAAATTCATAAACGTGTTAACTCATATACCACCTCATTCCATGGGTTAACATTTTACTTGTGTGCAAATTCAGCAACTGTGGGAGCCAACTGTTTTTCAATTGTAAACTTTTGGATCCATTAGGGAAATATCTTCTGGAAAATAGAAAATATATTTGATCCATAGTATTTAAAAGAGAAAGTATGTTTTATGGTTTATTCTTATCTAAGAAGAAGAAAATAAATAATTTGAATTCTAGAAAGAAGATATGTTTTGAAGTCGACCTGAGTGTTTGAATTCAACTTATTTTCCATCAACGTTAAAAAATATCTTCAGATAAGGAAAAATAAATTTAATTGATTGGCGATATATTTTCGAAGTTTATACGCAACCAAGTGTTTGGACTGAATCGATCTTCCATCACTGTTTACTAACTATTTTAAGAAAAGGAAGAATAGATTTAATTGATTTGGGAATATATTAAACAAAGACAGTATGTTGTCAGGTTCATATCTTGTTACGTATGTAAAAGTAAAAGTTATAAAATATAATTAAATATTAATTTTAAATTGAAAGGAGTGAAACACTTGTATATCCTTTTAATAATTTATCCATCTTTTAATTTGATTTATATATATAGTTGTGTGCTTGTGTAATAATGTATTAAATATAAAATATTGTAAAATATTTTAATTTAAGATAATGTTTTAATTAAATTATATATATATATATATATATAAAGGTGAGAAAATTTATTATAATTTAGTTGTTAAATTAATAGTGAGGACAACTATTTTTGGTTGCTATTCGGGAATGCAAATTGACTCATCACTTTTATTTAAGGAAAATCACACCCCCTGGAATAACTAGTTGGTGGTCCGTAAGGGGCCAGGCTTTCACTCCTGCGTAAGGGGCCAGGCTTTGACTCCTGCGAGATGCCTCTAGGTCTTGGGTCGTTACCCTATTTCCTTATGTCTGAGGAAGACGAGCTCTTAGCCAAGCAGAAACAGCAGACTCCAAGCCCAATAAAATATTATTGTGTATAAGATGTATATTTCAAATTCATATTTCTTGAAATACACTTTAATATAAATTTAGTAATTAATATATTATCAAAATCAAATATATCATTATATAAATGTAATATGGATTATTTTTTTTTGTTTAAACTCAAAGCATCACTCTATATATATATATATAAGTTGTATAATGCACAACCCCTATGATATAATATATTGATTGATGACACACAATGTAATAAAATGACCCTTTTCCAACCCCTCAAAGCAATGAGAGAACCAACCATTTTCCTTTTAAATTCACCTTGAATTATTTTGGGTTAATTGAATTATAAATATTAGATGTTAACATTTTATAGCCTAATTACAATGGGGTATATGAGCGTGTTGAGGCCATTTTTGTAAGATAAACAACAATCTCAAGAATCCAAAGTTCAATTTTAGCGAAGATTTTTTGGTTGTATTGTGATGATGACAAAGATAAAAATAATATTTAGCCTTTTTCTATTATATAGTATCATATATTTATCTTAACCCAAGGTTATTAAGCATCAAGATATGGGATTAAGATTGATCAAAAACTAATTTTTATCTTTAACTTTTTACATGGTGGCATTTAATAAATGATGATTTTTTAAAATATAATAAATAAAATATCTTTAATTAGTAGAAGGTACATTAATGAGGTTTTCCTTATTTCAAGTGGTTGTTAATATTTTTATGAAACATGTTGAGACTTTAACCTTAAAAAATTTCATTTGAAGGTCAAATGTTGGTTTCAATTTGTTGTTGGCACATTCATTGTTTGGTGTCATGGCCATCCCTCTTTAATATCTTTAAACATCTTAACAACATCCCCTAGTATTCAATTTATTATGGAATACAAAAGGATGATTCTCTTCTTTTTTGTCGATGCTCTCATCTCCCATTTGTGATGGTTCCCTCACCAATGATGTTTATAGGAAAAGGATTCATACTAACTGATACCTGCATGCCTAGTGCCATCATCCTACATCCCAAAATTATGTTGTTTTAAAAAATTTAAATACTCAAGACATCTGAATTTTAGCTCAATTACTTAAGAAGGAAAAAATCGACATTATAAAGGCCCTTATGGCTAACAGTTTCTCTATCTCTCATATCGACAAAGCCTTCCACTCAACCCTCATTTTGAAATCGAAAAACTCTCCTTCATCTTTCCCACCCCTAAATCTCATATCTCTTCCCTACATTTCAGACTTTATTGATCTTAGTTATAAAAAAATTGTCATAAGAATATCATAACATTGTCTAACCATGTGGAACCCTTAAACAATTATTTAGAATTGCTAAAGATAAATCTAACTCTATGTTTGGCCTAAGAGTTTGTCAAATTCCTTACTCCTATATGATACATAGGTTATTTTCAAAACTCCTCTCGAAGGACATATAACCAACACAACCCGCAATTGTATCTCTAAGTTAGATATTGCTAGACATTCTTATAAATCTAAATACTTAATTTACCTTAAATAAACCAAAATTCTTGCTTCAATGCCTTATCATTTTTCTCATATCATTCAGAAAATACTAGAAACAAAAAATCACCCTAATAATTTTAATCATAAAATACTAGAAATAAAAAAACACCTTAATAATTTTAATTGTAAAATGTTAAAAATTAAAAAATACCATAATAACTTTAATTATAACAAAAATACAAACTCAACCATCATAAATCACCGACATCATTAAACTTAATCTCTTTATAGTTTCTTTTTTTAATTAACAAAATTCATTCTATCCTCAAATTTTTAATTCAAATTTCTCCTTTTCAATAAATCTCATTAAAATCAATCTTCCCTCTATTCACAACTATCAATATATTATTTTATTACTTATACAGAATAAATTTATTTTATTTTTTTTTTTAAAAAATACTAACTATAATAATTATCTTTTAATTTTTACTTTGTAAAATTCACTCTAATACTCTTTTCAAATATACTTAAAATTTATTTATCTCACAACAGGTGGAATCTCCCTTTAAAATATTTTTTCAACTACACGTAGTTTTGTCAACTTAAACATCCACGTGCCTGTATGGTGGGAAGAATGTAAAGCAAATCTCTTAAGCTTTTGTCATCTTGAATTACGATTTTTGGGTGAATACTAGCCCTTCCTGGTCAATCGCAATCTACTCCCCCAAAGTAACGTGTACGTTACTAAATGTTTCATCATGTCGCTGTGATAATGACCACTCATCTTCTCATAACCACCTTACTTTTAGAATTAAAAAAGCAGTTGTTTGAACGTTGCCATACATTATAGGTGGCCTTATCTATCATGTTTAGCTACAAATAGAAGTGAACAAACCATATCTTTATTGGTTTTGCAATTATGTATTACGCTCTTTCTCCCTTTGTTTCCCAGCAAACCATTTGTCCATTGGTCCATTTGGCTACAAGTAAGGAGCATGTGCCATTGTCCTATTTTTTCTTTTATGAGCGTAAAATTTGAGGAAATGTTTACACTTCGAGAAATTTGATAAATTTGAATTTAAAATGAATCTAGGTTGGTATAATTATTAATAATTATAATTATAATTATTAATTTTATTTTGATGTAATTTGAGTAAGTCAAAATGTTTTACTTAATAATTATAATTAATTAAATAATTTTTTTATTATGTTATAAAATTAAATTCAAAAAATTATTTATAAAATATTTTGATTGTGAAGTGAGAGATGGTTTTTGGGCATGTGGTATTGATGAGCCACATGTGGTATTGATGAGCCATGCTATTGCCTCGTGGTATTGTAACAAAGCCTATTTACATCTATGGCAAAGTGGACATGAATATCCATAGTTAAAAATATTGTTATATTATAAGTATTAAAGTTTTTAGGTGCTTATTAACTAAATTTAAATATGGTTAGACAATCATTATTTTAATTTATAAGGTAAAATGGATCTTAACTTATAACTGCTACTTATATATTGTATATTTTAATGTGATTTGTATATTATGATTTTCCTTTATCTAAAAAAAATTATTCATAATTTTATTAATAAAAACAAAATTACTGTATGGCAAAATGAGTTTATTATTTTTATTACTTTCAATTTTTGAGCCGAGAGGTTCATTCTACAGCCCATATGATGTGTAACGGTATCCGTCCGTCATCAAAATTGAATTGAAATTTTGGTCATGTTCGCCAATTTTTTTTTATGAAAAATCTAAAATAAAATAAAATTATACAAAACATTTAAATAATGTCGCTCATAAAATTTTTACAAATGAAGAAATTGGATCCCTCTCAGCCCATGTTAGATGAGTATTTAAGAGGGATCTATGCTGGTTTACATACACTACAACATCTCCCCTACACTTGGCTCTATATTACTTCTAACCTTTTATTATTATTTAATTGAGTCGAGATGTAAATGTTTACAAATCCTTTACCTCTTATAAATTGAAAATGTCAATATAAATTCAACATATTGAGCCGACATGTAAATTACACCTACAAATCTTCCATATGTGCAATAAGTGTCGTCACACACACACACACACACGCACACACACACACACACACACACATATATATATTCATTTATTATAGATTTGCGTACCAATATCATTGTACTCGCCTAGATCCATCTTAACTTTGGATCTACAAGTGCCAAGAGGGATCAAATATCTTTTCACTCTAAAAGATATTTGTACCACAAGAGATTTGATCCCTTTTGACACTTGGTAGATTTGGAATTAAGATGGAAATAGTCTGGTTTAATTATTAATTATAATTATAATTATAATTAGTTATTTTATTTTATTCTTATTTTTTTGGTTTATTTTTATGTAACTTATCAAGACAAAATGCTTTAATTAATAATTATAATTATTATTTTTTCCAAGGAAAACAATTGTAATTTTATTCAACTTGCAATAAGGAACAAAATTACATTCCGTATATGCTAAAAGTATTTGGTAAGATATTCCCTTTGGCTTATGAGCGATAATAAGGGAAAAAAAACCTATAAAAAATTACATAACAATTTTGAAGTTATGTGTGATAACAATCACTTAACTTTTCTTTTTTTTCCTTTCATTTTCTAGACCTTTTGCAAAAATCTTGAATTTAAGCTAAAACCATTTGCAATTCATTTCCTGATGTCTGCGGTGGCGTTTCTTTATCTGAGTCTGAGCTCTCTTTATGCCTCCCGCCTTGTTTTCCTTTCATGCCTCCTTTTTCTGTTGTTCTAGTGTTTGGATCTCTTCTAATTCAGTACCCTTCTACATGTTGGTCGTGTTGTCTTTCTGATCTGAAGCACCCCCTCTGCTTGGTTTGTGGGGATCTTCGTGGTTTCTTCTTCTTCCTCTTCAGAGAGATAGGGATCTGAAGGCTTCCATCCTTTTGTTTTTTTGGTCTTCCCCTTTTTATTTTTCTATATCTTTTTTCCTATGGGCATGTAGTTTGCAGGTGTCCAATTTGGTAACATATACAACATCTAAATGTTGTATTTTCATAATCTAACAATTGGGTCCACTGTACGCTTCCATGTTTCAACTGAATGTGATATGGAAGACCTTTGCTAAGGTCTATTTTAACACATATTCTGGCAAAGGTGAAAAGGCCTTGCTCTATTCTCTCGAGGACCATATTTTTTAATTTCCTGTAACATAACCCCTACTACCCCTAGCCCCTACCAAGATAGAAGAAGGAAGTTACCCTGATGACCTGACCTCCAAAGTCCAATTATGGAAATAAGGTCTATTTTTTTTAATATTTTTTAAACATTGTTGTGTTCGTCTCATCGCAACCCTTCCAACGATTTAAAATTTGCCTCAATCTGAATCCTAGATCAAAATATATGGTCATTCAAAGTCCAACTTATCTAGTCTCGCCATGTCATTTATCTTTTCCATGTGGTCCCCATGTGGCTGTCCAAGTCATATGCCATGCCACCCCAACGTGGTAGCTGCCAACCCGTTCATGAACGATGTTATGTTATGCCTTTATGGTGGCTTACAATCATACATATATGTTATAATATAAGGGTTGTGACCCCTTCCAACCATACATATATATCGTACGGGCCTCCCTCCTACCACCTCACCTTGGTGATAGAATCCTGACAGGATTACATCGCACACCTCAAGAAATCGTCAAGAACAAGGTGTCGGGATTACGTAGACTTACCATGTCATACTGCAACCTTAACTGTTAGGAATTGCACTTCAACCAATGGCATAAGGTCATGCTTCCACTATGGACCTCTCCACCTACATGGTACATTGCTCTTTACTCGTAATTGCTTGCATGTAGGCTCCACCACAACTACGTCATCCCAAGGATTAAATCCTAGCGGGAATGCACTCGTCTCCATAAGAAATCATCTGGGGCAAGATGTCAGGGTGACTCTAGCGAAAATTTATGTCTGGGTGACATGACCCTCCATGTGGCTTCCCTCCAAGTATGCTTCGTGTCACCCATTAATTGAATGTGACTGACACATGTCTTGTTTCCCAATTTCCACATGTCCCTTAGGCCACACCACCTGCCACGTTGGCCATCGACCCCATCCTCTGCTACAGGTTAAGATGCATTTTCTTGTTATGACATATTATATGGGTCTTCCGTCGGTTCACCAAATGTCGGGCATCTAGCTCCACTGCACCACATTGTCCTCATACTTAAATTATAGTGGGGTTGAGAGTGCCTCCACTTGAATTCTCTGGGTAAATTCTTTCGGGATGACAAAATTCTTGTCAGTTGATGGATTTTCCTCCCATCCTTTCTTGAGACCTCCTAGTGCTTCGTCATGGTGCCTGATTGTGTGGTGCATAACTCTCGACCTCCTTGATTCTATAAGCCCTGAACTCCTAGCTTGAGGCATATGTGAATATGTGAAAGTTTGAGGCTTTTCCCTATCCTTAGAGCTCATGATGGTTTTGTTTTATATGGCCTATTATGATTTGAGGGTCGAGCCCTTAACACCTTAAGTTTTAACCCCGCGTGGGCATGCATATATGTGTGTGTGTGTATTGTGAAGCTTTATTGAGCTATCCTTCCCTAAGCTTTAATGTTTGCGTATATCTCTCCTAGGATTTAAACACGGCTCAACCCAACCTATTCAATATATATATCAAGTTATCCTTCCTAAGCTTAGTAATGTTTGAACATGCCACAATGCATATCAACAAGAGATACAATGAAACAAACTAACTTGCAACATATAGATACATAACTGAAAGAAATATGAACAAAGTTGGAAGCAACAGACAATACCCTGAGGAAATTAACCAACGGTGCCCAAGTTGTCAATTACACTTGTGCTAGAGAGAGTGAGGTGACTTATTCAGCTACAACCACCAACTTCATAGAAAGCCACACAATTTGGTACAAAATCCCTTCGGCATAGCTTGAGTCAATAACTAATCCACCATTTAGCTTCCCCTGCAAGCACCTAGTCGCTTTATATATATGAACTAAGCTAAGATGCATGCACACACAATTAACCTTGGCTTCATTGTCTGAGGCCGGAAACCTTGCATTAGGAAGAGGCAGAGACATAACCCATGTATCTACAATCGTTTCTCCACATGTAGACCCATCATTGTCAGTAGTTCACGAGAGTAATCCTACCTGTGGCAGGGAATAGACCAGAGGATACCATATAGTCTGGAGAGTTGAGTCTCTACAAATAGAGCTATGAAATAGACGAGAAATTGACATAATATTGAATTTGGAAATAATCAATCGCATGTGTAGTGCATGGGACAAGTTGGCTGCCCCTACCCCCCTCTTAAATGCAAGAGGAGGTGTCGAGGTGGCGGGCTTACCCCAAACCTCTAGCGTCCCCTCGATAGCCACCATGATCCAGGGAAAAAAGTCAATATTTTTATTATACATAATATTTTTTTATTTTTAATAATAATGTAAAATTATGATCATTTAAAAAAAAATTAAAAAAAAACTTAATTATTAAAAAAAATATTTATTTTATTCAAATTAAATTTTAAAATTTCAAAAAATATAATAATAAATTTAATAATGATTTTAATGGTTACTAATGTGGTGGGAAACTAATTGGATATGTGTGTTTAAGGAGTGAATTTGTTTATTCAAATTTCGAACTTTTAAAAATAAATTTGCATATGCATTACTATAATTAAAATATTATTAAAATATAATTATTAAAATAATTTAAGATATTATAAAAAAATATATTAATGAATAAAAATAATAATTATATTATTTGTGATCCAGGTGGTAACTTATTGGTGGCCACCGCTTATTCCACTTGGATCCCCACCGTTGTTTCTTTTCAGTTTCCTTAATTGTAGCACAACTTACTATTTTTGGCAGTTTTTCAGGTCTTAAACTTCTGGAGCTGTTTTGAGGGACTAAAAGACATTTTTAGGGAAAATGAAGAGACTAGAAAGTCTCAAGCCAATTAATTGACTTTTTTTCAGCCTCCTCTTTTAGATCTTCGAAACGAGATATTATGGTAGCCAAACATAGATAGTATGCCAAAGTTATGACCCCGGGAAGTTGATGTACCAATTTACCCAAACGGGGCCCACAGTTTTGGCGCTTCATCTCCTAGGGTTCAGTTTTTGGATGTTTAGGGTTTTCCATTATTTCTCAATATTAAATAGGCCTTTGAGCCTCATTGTAACGAAGTTCAGAGGCATGTAGCTGCCATATCTCTTCTTAGACAGAATCTACCATCGTCGGAGCTAGTTTATTTTTATTTCTGTATGTAAGCATATTTCAGTTCTTTGATATTAATGAAGTGAAGTTTTATTTTTGCTGCATCTTTGTGTATATGGGCATTTTTGCATTTTGTTGCATTCCCGCCTAAGTCCGAATCATTGGTATGA
Source organism: Pinus tabuliformis (assembly GCA_031772625.1). Lineage (NCBI taxonomy): Eukaryota > Viridiplantae > Streptophyta > Pinopsida > Pinales > Pinaceae > Pinus > Pinus tabuliformis. Next base: position 1,899,812,091 of record CM062817.1, read on the forward strand.
GAGGCGGTATGCTCTTTCTCTGTTTTTCTTTGCATGTCCTCAACAAGGTTAGGGTACAAGAGTTAGGGCTCGATCTGGTTGAACCTTCGCAAGACCAGCCTCGCAAAACCCGATGACCTCCCATGGTGGAAGAAAAGAAAAACAACGGGGAAGGAGATCCTTTCAAAATACCCGAGGAAGCTCTCGAGCGATAGACGAACACAATGATGGATAATTTTGCCTAGATCCTTCGACCGCTACCCACAAGCATCACATCTTCATCCAACAACCACTTTGGAGGCGCCACTTCTTCTAAGATACAAGTTTGATATTCCCATATTTGAGGGCCAAATAGATGCATACGCCATAGATAAATGGTTAAATATGTTGGAAGGATATTTTTCCAGTTCATGACTTTTCCAATCGGGAAAAGATTACTTTTGCACTTCTCAAAACTGCCCCACATGTCAAGGACTAGTGGGAAACCTACTGTGAACAAAAGGACAAGAGGGAATCTTCACTATTTTCAGCTGCACCCACTTGAAATTCTTTCCGAGGCGCCATCAAGGAATAATATTACCCTGTTGGGAGTTATGAAGATAAATACATAAAGTGGACCACGCTACGACAGGGAAGGGACCAAGATGTGCTGGAGTTTACAAATGTTTTCCATACCCTTCATACGAAGCTAGGTATTAAGGATTCTGAGCAACATTTGGTAATCAAGTATCACGACTGTCTACACAAGTACATATAGGATGAGATGGAGTTCCTGAACATCTCCTCGCTCAACAAGACATACTGATACACTGTCAAGATTGAGTATAAATTTAAATATAAGAAGTGAGATTTTGGATCTGCGAATTCGAAGCAAGGAGAATAGATTCACCTAAGGAATCAAACAAAATCATATCCGAAGTGAAAAGAGGTTGAGTATTTTCATTTTCCAAGTCATCATCATAAATAACTTCATAAGTGTTATTTTCCTCTGAATTAAATAAATCAGAACCAGACAAGTGATTGACTACCAAATTAAGAGAATCTTCAAGTTTATTAATTGAATTATCGATTAAATTTTTTCTACCAATTTTTAATAATTCATTATTAATATCAGTTCCTCTGTTTAAAATTAAATCGATTGCTGATTGATCATGAATTAAATTAACATTGTTAAAAATATCAGGGTAGAGAGAAAAATAGGAAGTTGAAGATATATACCTGAAGGTTTCTCTATGCATAAATGATTTCTGATTTTCCAAAATAGACAATTCAAATTCTTCATGTATTTGATTGGTTTGCAAATTATTGCTAAGCTACTCCATCATTTGCAATTTATTATCAGCAGATTGTGAATTAATTTCAACAATAGACTGTGCATTTCCGAAATTCTCTAGTTGATTTAATTGATGTCGTTTTAGTTTTTGCTGATTGTTGCTAATCTGCTAATATATTGTGCATTTTGTTGAAATTCTATTTGATCGACATTATGTAAATATGGAGAATTTCTTATATAATGATTATCATTTGTAATTTCAATTTGCGAAAAATCAAAGTTGTCATTTTGAGCAAGTGTAACACTATCAACTAAGGCTATACTTTCTAGTTCTTGATAGTTATCACATGACAAAGACACTGAATGCCTAAACAATCCAATTAATTGGAATCGAGGAGGCAAATATTTGGACCGAAATTGCATTAAAATTAATTTAAATCTAACATAAAACATATCCAAAGTTTCACCTTCCATGATCACACACCCTTTCGTAATCATATTCCTAAAATGCGTGAAGGAAAATCTTTGAAAATTCGTCCCAACTAAGTATTTATAAATAATTTTATGTAAAAATATTTATAAAAAATGTTTGAATGGTTAACTATTTTTTTAATTTTCTGTTTATATAAGTAAATAAAAATATTATATTATTTTTTATAAATTAAAATTTTGTCAAATATACCTTCTACAATGAGATTACGATTATTTAAACTTTAATTACCAGTCTAGATCCATCTTAACTCTGGATCCAAGGGTTGAGAGGGATCAAATCTCTCAGGTGCAAACCTCTTTTCTGAGTGTAAAACTTGAGGAAAGGTTTACACCTCGAGGGATTTATCATTTTCTGAGTGTAAAACATGAGGAAAGGTTTACACCTCGAGAGATTTGATAAATCTAAATTTAAAATGGATCTAGGTTGGTTTAATTATTAATAATTAATAATTATAATTAATAATTTTATTTTGATGTAATTTCACTGAGTCAAAATGGTTTATCTAATAACTATAATTAATTAAATTCTTTTTTATTATTATGTTATAAAATAAAATTCAAATAAAATATTTATAAAATAATTTGATTGTGAAGTGAGAGATGGTTTTTTGGGCATGTGGTATTGATGAACCATGGTATTGTAACAAACCCTATTTACAACTATGGTAATGTGGACATGAATATTCATAGTTAAAAATATCGTTATATTATAAGTATTAAAGTTTTTATGTGCTTATTAACTAAATTTAAATATGGTTACACAATCATTATTTTAATTTATAAAGTAAAATGGATCTTAACTTATAACTACTACTTATATGTTATATATTTACAAATCCTTTACCTCTTATAAATTGAAATGTTAATATAAATTCAACATATTGAGTCACCATGTAAATTACACCTACACATCTCCCATATGACTGTAGAGCGCCTGTAGGTGCAATAAGTGTCCTCACATATATATTCATTTATTATATATTTGCATACCAATATTATTATAGTGGCCTTAATTCATCTTAATTTCAGATCTACTAAGTGCCAAGAGGGATCAAAACTCTTTTCACTCTAAAAGGTGCAATAAGTGTCCTCACATATATATTCATTTATTATATATTTGCATACCAATATTATTATAGTGGCCTTGATTCATCTTAATTTCAAATCTACCAAGTGCCAAGAGGGATCAAATCTCTTTTCACTCTAAAAGAGCTTTGCATCGCAAGAGATTTGATCCCTCTGGGCGCTTGGTAGATCTAGAATTAAGATGGATATAGGTTGGTTTAATTATTAATTATAATTATAATTATTTATTTTATTTTTATTTTTATTTTTTTGGTTTATTTTTATGTGATTTTATCAAGACAAAATGTTTTAGTTAATACTTATAATTATTATTTTTTTCCAAGGAAAAAATATTGTAATTTTATTCAACTTATTGTAACGAACAAAATTACATTTTGTATATGCTAAAAGCATTTGGTAAGATAATAATTTCGGCTCATGAGTGATAATAAGGGAAAAAAATGTAAAAAATTACATAACAATTTTGAAGTTAAGTGTGATAATAATCACTTAAATTTTCTTTTGTTTCCTTTCATTTTCTAGAAATTTTGCGAAACTCCTAAATTTGGGTCAGCAAAAACCATTTCCAATTCATTTCCCGTTGTCTGCGATGGTGTTTCTTTGTCTAAGTATGAGCTCTTGGAAACATGAGCTCTCTTTATGCCTCCCGCCTTGTTTTCCTTGCATGTCTCCTTTTTTTGTTGTTCTAGTGCTTGGATCTCTTCTAATTCAGTACCCTTCTGCATGTGGGTCACATTGTCTTTCTGATCTGAAGCACCCCCTCTATTTTGTTTGTGGGGATCTTCATGGTTTCTTCTTCTTCCTCTTCTGAGAGGTAGGGATCTAAAGGCTTCCATCCTTTTTTTTTTCTGGTCTTCCCCGTTTCCTTTTTCAATATCTTTTTTTCTTGTGGGCATGTAGTCTGTAGGTGTCCAATTTGGTAATAGATACATCAATTGAATATTGTATTTTCATAATCTAACAATTGGGTCCACTGAATGCTTCCATGTTTCAGCTGAGTGTGATATGGAAGAACTTTGCTAAGGTCTATTTTAACTCATATTCTGGCAAAGGTGAAAATACCTTGCTCTATTCTTTCGAGGACCATCTTTTTGAATTTTTTGTAACATACCCCCTACTAACCCTAGCCCCTACCAAGATATAAGGAGGAAGTTACAAGGATGACCCGACCTCCAAAGTCCAATTATGGAAATAAGGTCTATTTTTTTTTACATCTTTTTCAACTTCCTCAAAAACTAAAATAAATGACATTGTTGCGTTCGTCTAGTCAAGACCCTTCCGTTGATTTAAAATTTACCCCAATCTGACTCCTAGATCAAAATATATGGTCCTTCAAAGTCTGACTTATCTGGTCTCACCATGTCATCTATCTTGCCAAGTGGTCCCCACGTGGCTGTCTAAGTCATATGCCATGCCACCCCCACATGGTAGTTGTTGACCTGTTCATGACCGATGTTATGTTATGCCTTTACTATGGATACAAACATACATATATGTTATCATATAAGGGTTAATCCCCTTCCAACCATACATATATATTGTGCGGGCCCCCCTCCTTCCACCTCACCTCAGTGATATAATCCCGACAGGATTGCATCACACACCTCAAAAACTCATCAGGAATAAGGTGTCGGGGTTACGTGGACCTACCATGTCATACTGCCACCTCAAATGCTAGTAATTTCACTTCAAATAATGGTGTGGGGTCATGCCTCCACTGTGGACCTATCCTCCTACATGGTACATCACCCTTTACTCACCATTTCTTGCATGTAGGCTCCACCACAACTACGTCATCTCGGGGATTTACAGGCGGGAATTCACTCATCTACGTAAGAAGTCATCCGGGGCAAGATGTCAAGGTGATGCTAATGGAAGTTTTCTTCGAGGTGACATCGCCCTCCACATGGCTCCTCTGTGGGTATGCCACGTGTCACCCATTTACTGACCACTTGGCCCACAAAACCTCGAATCTGACTGACACGTGTCTTGTTTCCCAATCACCACATATCCTGAGGCCACACCACCTACCACGCTGGCCATGGGTCCCACCAGTCCTCTGCTGCAGGTTAAGATGCATTTTATTGTTATAACATATTATACAGGTCCTTCGTTGGTTCGCCGAATGTCAGACATCTAGCCCCACTACGCCATGTTTTCCCGACACTTAAATTCTAGTGCGGTTGAGCGTGCCTCCATTTGAAATCTCTGGGTAAATTCTTTCAGGATGACAAAATTCCTATTATTTGATGGATTTTCCTCTCGTCCTTTGCTGAGACCTCCTAGTGCTTGGTCATGGTGCCCTAAACTCCCAACTCATGGCATATGTGAATATGTGAATGTTTGAGGCTTTTCCTTGCCCTTAGAGCTCAATCACGATGGTTCTATTTTATATGGCCTATTATGATTCGAGGGTCAGGCCCTTAATGCCTTAAGGTTTAGCCTCGCATGGCCATGCATATATATATCTGTGTGTGTGTGTGTGTGTGTGTTTATTGTGAAGCTCTATGGAGCTATCCTTCTCGAAGCTTTAATGTTTGTGTATATCTCACCTAAGATTTCAATAGGGCTCAACCCAACCGATTCAATATATATATATATATATATATATATATATATATATATATATATATATATATATATATATATATATATATATATATATATATATATATATATATATATATATATATAAAGTTATCCTTCCCGAGCTTAGTAATGTTTGAACATGCCACAAAGTAGGTGTTATAGACATTTTTGTGCCTTGCAACTCCAAGCATGAAATTTCCATAAACCAAGGGCTCCTAAGTCCCTAAAAGTGTTGTTCCAACCCCTAAAGGAACAAGGTCAACAAATTACAGCTTCTCCCAGAAGTTCTCCACCAGAAACTGCTCATAATCAGTCAAATCAGGATCATTTCAGCTGCTCCACTAGCTAGCTGCGTTGCATAGCACCTAAATACTGTTGAAAAGTGTGCAACAAGAAATGCTTGTTGAGAATACAACAAGATGATGGAGCTTAGTGAAAAGAGTCACCTTCACTAAGTGGGCCCGCAGGCTATTTTTGGCGCAAGTCTATTTTTAGACTATGTCTATTTTTAGACATATGGATCATGTCTATGTTTATGGATGATTGATCAAGTTGGGAAAAATAGATGGACTTCTATTTTTGATGAAAGTGTGAGTGATCACAGTGTGAGTGATCAAAGTCTATTTTTAGACTGGCTGTCAAAAAATAGAAAAGTCAAATATTATTATCTCACAATAATATTTGGACTATAAACTTGATCTTATTCTCTTGGAGCACTTCAGTTTGAGCTACAGAGGTGGCACATGCAGCTGTCAGAAGGAAATACGCTTTTCTTATGAGTCAGTTGAGTTGTTGCATGCATGACTTCAGTTAGATCTCAAGTGAGTTGAGTTTAGTGGACTGGAGGTACAGTTGATGGAGTTGTGTTCAGTTTGACTTAGTTAAACTAGTTGTAGTTAGTCTAACTGCAGATAGACTAATGATGAGTTGTTAAACTAATTATTAACTCATAATACAACTAAAGAATACATCAGTTAACTCAGTTGCATGTCAGTGCATGTTCAGTTCAACAGGGACAAGTGGTAGAGAATCAGATTGCTATCAGTTGTAACTATAGTTGTGCATCAGATCTTGCACAATCAAGGGATTGAGTATGCCAATGAGTTTGCTCACGTATTTGGCCCACATTTTAGCCTTTGCTCACGTCCACAAAGAGTGAGTGACTATTTTGCAGGTGAAAAACGAGTTTGGGAAGCTATTCTCATCAGTTCTTGAGCAGGTATTGAGCAGTGGAGGCAGGCAAGCAGCGGGGGAGATTTGGAGATCAAATCTTAGCTGTATTGTGTGTAACAGGTGGAGATACTTGTGAGAAGTATTATGCTTTGTATTGTTACATGATTCAATCAATATAATATACAGATAGTGTGGGGTTTTTAGCGAGATGCTTTCCCCGGGATACATACTGTGTTTATGAGTTTGATTGATGCTTCTATGTGCGCCTGTGAATGTTTCTGCTTCTGTAAATTGATGATCAACGTAGAGGAGATTATGTATTATACATGTTCCGCTTATAATTGTATGATCAGGATAATCTCTGTGAATATGTGTCATATTATTCAAAATTTCTACATGGTATCAGAGCTAGCTACTTTGTAGAAAAAGTTCTACATGGTATCGGAGCAGCTTGATTTGTAGAAGAGATTTTTACAGGATATTAAGCGAGGATTGATCATCAGATCTACTATTCAGGAAGTGTTTACATTCTATTTCTTCAGGCAGAGTCTGTAATCGGGCCAGGTAGCCTCTGGATTCATCCTTCTTTTGGAAGGTGAAATATCCGGTGAATGCCCATACAGTCGATCTCTGTACAAGAAATATTGTGTTCTCACGAATCTTAGATCGGAAGTGGTTGAGTTTTGTGCTGGTGGAATTCGAATTTAATTCCAAAGCAAGAGAAAAAAAACTCAGAAACATTCAGTGTGAGAATGGAGACAGTATGCCCAGGTATCTCACGAAGTTCATCCAATGCCGGGATGAGCTAGGAAGTGTGGGGGTGATTTTCGGATGAGGATGGTGAGTCTAGGACTCCTTGACCTTCCTAAGAGTTGGCATAGCTACCAGGACTCGGTGAATGGAAGGGAGAAACTGCCAAATTGGGAACGACTATGGTCGGATTTGATGCAGGAGGAGATTAGAGAGTGCACCAGAGACAGTTCTTCATCTATGCATGATGATGAGAACTGTGCCTTAGCGAGTAAGGTGAAGAAGGGGAAGGAGAAGGGTTCTCTTTCTGAATCTTGTTCTTCCAATGATGGGAAGAAGGTTGACAAGTCAAAGGTGAGATGCTTTCGTTGTCATGAGATTGGTTCATGGGTCAGGAACCTGTATGCTCTTGAGGTTCAAGATGCATGCAAAGCCTTGAGCAGCGAGGCAACTGATGGAGACTTGGTGGTTGAGAGGGAGCGTATATTACCTCTCAACATGCAGAGCCAGAAGAAGTCTCAGATGATTGTGGAGGAGCCACGATTGGTGCAGCAGCTTCAGGAGGTTGTGGAGGAGCCACAACAAGGGAAGCTGAGAGGAGATCGAGTAGAGACATCTACTCATCTAGAGACCTCCAGTAGCAGGAAACTTCGAGCCAGGTGGGCTGAGGGATCGCATGCAGCCATACCTCCAGGTAGGAGGTGGGGTGATGTGGATTGATTGTCCCAAGGAGGAGGGGCAGGATCCTTGAGGTACCCAACCTCTTGGATGAGACCTTGCTAAGGGAGCCCCGATGTGTAGTAGCGGGAACTGACTGATTGGGTAGAGACAGATGCGGATGGAGCGGCAGAGAGAGCAACAGTGCAGGGAATCCCAGGACAGCGCATAGCTAGCAGGCTGTAGCAATGCGAGAGGCACAAGTGTTTTGCACAGTGCTAGGTGGCACAGAGAGGTGTGCAATGGTGCGAGATGCATGGAGATGTTGCAGTAGCGCAGATGTCAGAGAGGGAGCACTTGTCAGCAGCAGGTAGAGCTTCAGCATCAGAGGGTGTTTCTATCCCAACAGGGAGGTCAGTTGGGAGGTGCAGTGCGGATGCAATGCTGGGAGATAGAACCAGCAGAAGCACAGATGCAGTCAGAGATCAAAGTGACAGAGGCTAGAGCAGTCAGATACTGAAGAGCACAGAGATGCAGAGTTTCAGTCGACAGAGGCAATAGCAGTCAGAGACTTTGATGACAGAGCAAGTGGACCGGCCAGATGTATTGCATGGAGAACATTCCAGAGTTACAAGATCGGGTTTGAGAGGAAGCCTTTCTTGTTGAGAGGGAGTGTTGAAAAGTGTGCAACAAGAAATGCTTGTTGAGAATACAACAAGATGATGGAGCTTAGTGAAAAGAGTCGCCTTCACTAAGTGGGCCCACAGGCTATTTTTGGCGCAAGTCTATTTTTAGACTATGTCTATTTTTAGACATATGGATCATGTCTATGTTTATGGATGATTGATCAAGTTGGGAAAAATAGATGGACTTCTATTTTTGATGAAAGTGTGAGTGATCACAGTGTGAGTGATCAAAGTCTATTTTTAGACTGGCTGTCAAAAAATAGAAAAGTCAAATATTATTATCTCACAATAATATTTGGACTATAAACTTGATCTTATTCTCTTGGAGCACTTCAGTTTGAGCTACAGAGGTGGCACATGCAGCTGTCAGAAGGAAATACGCTTTTCTTATGAGTCAGTTGAGTTGTTGCATGCATGACTTCAGTTAGAACTCAAGTGAGTTGAGTTTAGTGGACTGGAGGTACAGTTGATGGAGTTGTGTTCAATTTGACTTAGTTAAACTAGTTGTAGTTAGTCTAACTGCAGATAGACTAATGATGAGTTGTTAAACTAATTATTAACTCATAATACAACTAAAGAATACATCAGTTAACTCAGTTGCATGTCAGTGCATGTTCAGTTCAACAGGGACAAGTGGTAGAGAATCATATTGCTATCAGTTGTGACTATAGTTGTGCATCAGATCTTGCACAATCAAGGGATTGAGTATGCCAATGAGTTTGCTCACGTATTTGGCCCACATTTTAGCCTTTTCTCACGTCCACAAAGAGTGAGTGACTATTTTGCAGGTGAAAAATGAGTTTGGGAAGCTATTCTCAACAGTTCTTGAGCAGGTATTGAGCAGTGGAGGCAGGCAAGCAGCGGGGGAGATTTGGAGATCAAATCTGAGCTGTATTGTGTGTAACAGGTGGAGATACTTGTGAGAAGTATTATGCTTTGTATTTTTACATGATTCAATCAATATAATATACAGATAGTGTGGGGTTTTTAGCGAGATGCTTTCCCCGGGATACATACTGTGTTTATGAGTTTGATTGATGCTTCTATGTGCGCCTGTGAATGTTTCTGCTTCTGTAAATTGATGATCAACGTAGAGGAGATTATGTATTATACATGTTCCGCTTATAATTGTATGATCAGGATAATCTCTGTGAATATGTGTTAAATTATTCAAAATTTCTACAAATACACTAGCTGGGTGCATTGCAACGCACCTAAATGCACTATCAGGGTGCGTTGAGCGGGAAATGACAAATGGCAGTGCCATTCCGCGAGGTGGAAAGACAATGGAAGCTTCCAGAATCTTCTCCTATGACACTTGCCTCACTGAATTTGACCAAGGATGAGTAAGAGGCTTTCAGTCTCCAAGTGGAAGCAAGAACTGACAGAGAGAAGACACTAATCAAATCATAAGCTGACTCATCCTCCTTGCATACATCTATATATGGATCCCTCATCCCAGAGATCCAGAGGATGGAATTTTGTACATTGCAAGGAATTGCTGTTGGTTTTGAGATAGATATCAGAGTATTGGGTGATTTATGCTTTGTTGGAGGTGAAGAAGGGGCTTCTTTGCTGGGTTGATGCTGGGTTAGGAATCATCGGTTGTAACTCCTCTTGGATCTTCTTGTATATCAATAAAAACTATTTGAGTTTCTCCTACATGCTTGTGTATCATTGATGCTTGTTACATTTGTATGTTTAGCTTAAATCTGATCCTAAGCTGTTTATGAATATAGATCCATGTCTTTGTATAGTTTTCTTCTTCTGTGATCTTACAGGAACTTGGTGAAGCTGGGCAAGTAAGGGAGCAGGTAGCTGGAAGTTGTCAAAGAAGAGAGGGATTGGATCAAAGGATTAGCGCAAGACACAGGTCGGTTCTTTCTATCCCCCTCTATCTTTAATTCATAAAGGAAATACAAAAGTAGTTTTCTCTGTTTGTTTCTAAGGCAGCTGTCACACCTTAGTGGGATAGAGCAGTTCTAAATAGACACTTTTCTCGGTAACAAAATGGTGACTCCGCTGGGGACCGGACTGTCTAATTAGTTTGTTTGTGTATCTTTTTGTTGTTTGTTTCATAAACTTATAAGTAGCATTCGAACTGCATTTGCCATAACAAATGCAAAGTAGACATCCGCTACTTCAATCCATTCACTGGATCTGTTTATGATTTGAACAGCAGATTCACAAATGATCTGATTTCCCTTTGTGATAGCTCTTAGACCCTCCTTAAATCTACCCCCTGATTGTGCATTACTGATTGCTTTTACTCGGCCAAAAACCAAAGACTAAACTGCAAACCGTGACCCAGAACCCGGATAGAATTCTCGTTTCTGCCCCAGCGCAGGTACTGTTAAGAGTTCCTGCATTTCAGTGCAGTTCCCGAAAGGGAAACCTGCGCTGCAATCCAGTTTCTCTGTGTAACAGGTGCGCTGATCAGACTAGCCTTGTGCAGCTGAGGTTCTTGTGCTTCATTCTTTCCAGTTTTGTCTCTGATTTTTGCAGCCCGTGATCAGTGTATGTGTCTGTTTTAAAACCCCTTTTCCTTGCTGTTATTCCGCCTCCTTTGTACAAAAGAACTGTAGATGTTTTTGTGTGTTTGTTGAGTCGTTTATAGTTTTCCATTGCAAAGGTAGAATAGTCGTACTGTCGTCCTTTGATTTAGATCTGTCGCAAGTGTCGATTTCGATCATAGGAGAAAGTTTGATTGCTGTTGATGGTTGACTATACTTTTACTTTTGCCTTTGGTATGAATTTGTGACTTTCTAGTGTCAAAAACGAGTGTTCATTTCACAATCATAAAGTGTCGTAATCATCTTTATCTTTTGATTTCGAAAAGAAGTTTGTTTGTGTTTGTCGCTTGAAAGCAAATTCAGGTTTGTACATCAACTTTATTTTTAGCATCAATATTAAGAAAGTCAAAAACAAATACATGCACATGTGCATTTTCATATTGACAGTCTGTTGGCTTGATTTAGGAAAGTGCATTTACAGTGTGCTCTTTGCTCTTTGTGAAAAGATTGTGTCTTTCTTTTCCCCTAGTAGCTAGGATTTTCATTGCTGAAAAGAGATAAAAGTTTTCTTATCATATTTAGATTGCATTTTAGGAATTACATCTACATCTCGTGGTGAACCCAAAAGGCAAACTTCATAAGAAAGATCAACTTAAAATAAATTCAATGAATCTAACAACGCTTTGGAACTTAACGCACAACATTTAGAGGTCTAGGCTAGAGACGTATTCCGGCGTCGTAAAGCCTGGTAACTGTTGTCCTCACTGATGGTTGGGTGATTCCTCCACTTTGAGACGATAAGTGCCAGTACGGACTTGTGCTCCCACATACCGTCGAGTATATATTGGGAGACCCCTATAGGCTTAAATCCTTTATCCATAGGAAGCCGTGTCTGCCGCCCTATCGATCGCAATGCACTGAACACAACATTCGAGAAGATTGACTGTCGTACCGTAAAAAGTATTCTGTAGTTTTGCGATTGGTTTGGTACTCCCTCTACCTAGATCTCCATAGCAGTCCCTTTCGTTCCTTTTCAGACTCTTTAACGGAAAAGGTCCATCTGAGCACTTTTCACTTCAGGCTCATTAAAAATCGAAGGAGACTAGAGTCATCTTTTGTTTTTTCTCGACTCTTTAAAACTGAAAAAACAAGTTGTGTCAAAGCGTCTAAAAATTTATTTTAAACGGAATATTCATTACCCCTTTCCTACGTTGATCTTAGGTTGAGAAAATGGAGTCTACCAACCAAGGAATTCCCCTTGGAGGAAATCCTAGTCCCTTCTCCTCTTGGGGAGATGTTGGTGCACCCCATATGGCCACATTGTCACTTCCAGGACTGAAAATTGGTTTTCCTGTATGGCTCTTCTCAACCTCTGTCGTTCAGAACACCACTATTCCTGAACAATCGAATCAGCAATTAGACGAGTCCAGAGTTGCCCACCAACCTTCTACTTCATCTAATTCTTCCTCCCTTCCTTCCTCTTCGCTTGATGGGGCTGGTAAAGCCAAAAATCAAGTTCCTAAGGAGAAGAAGGAAAAGAAGAAGAAAGAGAAGAAGAAGAAGGAGCCAAAGGCGAATGGGGGAAAACGAGTATCGTCTAACGAAAATCCACACACTGCACCGACCAGGCCTAAATCGCCATGTGTCATTTGCAAAGGAGACCACTTTCACAGAGATTGTCCTTGCATCCCTCGGATATTAAGGGACTGGTCTCCTAGATTGCACAACCCAGTGTCGTCAACCTCTGATGATCATGTTGAAAGCACACTGTCAACTAGTGAAAGTGAAGTCCGAGGACAAAAAGAAAAATATAGATTTCCTTGTAAACTGTGTGAAGGCGATCATGCCATCCACCGTTGTCCCTTCTTAGACAAAGCTAAAAGAGTTTTGGATGATCGTCCGGTTTCACCGTTACGACTTCCTCCTGGATATAAAAAACTCTTGCCGAGTCCGTCACTAGTTGAAAATCTGGCTGGCCCGCTCAGGTGGTCGGCTGAAGCACCTATCATTGAAGATAAACCATCTGGATCCATACCAGACGAAAGTCAAAAGGTCGAGGTGGCAGTTGACCAGGTCTTGCCTTCAGAGGTTGCATCTTCAGATGATACAATCACTGAGGAGAACAAGGATGACACCGTCCAAATTCTCTTCATAAGCACAGACTCCAACAAACATGGGGGCAATATACCCGTTCCTTTACCGCAGGAAGGAAGTTCGTCAGAGTCGTACTCGGTCGTCTATTCGGTCCCACCTCCAAGCAACCTAGTTGTCTCCTTCGACTAGAATCAACTAGGCAGACCCTGTTTACCAGCTAGCATACCATTCCGAATTATTGTTCAAATATATAGAATGGTCATGGCTGGTACCATCATAGATGAAGGGGCTTCTGTGAGTATCCTTTCCTCGACTGCTTGGAAAGCGCTTGGTTCGCCATCACTTTTGCCTAAGATGAGAAATCTGACAGGCTTTGATAAAGGAACCAGTCGACCTTTAGGGATCCTTCCCGATGTGCCCATAACATTGAGAGGGAAAACCGTTCACCTGAACGTAATGGTAGTTCAAGGACCCTAGATTACAATCTACTCCTTGGATGAGACTATATTTATTGCATGGGAGCGATTGTCTCCTCACTCTTTAGAGTAATGTGTTTTCCGCACGAAGGAAGAGTGGTCAAGCTCATGGACCAGCTTTCATTTCCCGGATCACGCATAGCAAATAGTCATATACCATCCCTAAATGGTCTTTTCACGCAAGAAATGTCTCAATCTCCAGTTCGTCCTCCCGATGAGCGCGATTAATTCAGAGGGATATGACTGAAACCCAGGGGGCATGCATCCTGGTCTGCTTCGGCAGGAAAACTTCGGGTATAGGGTAGGTTTCCGCGGGAGAATATGACTAGTCTGTACCCCGTCCGTGATTGGAAGAGGGGTTATTCTAGAACAAGATTTTCTTGTCAAAGTTATGTGAGTTGGTGGGCATCGTCGCTCACCTTTGTTTGTTTCGATAGATATCGCCGAAGAAGTGTTCTGTTTGCGCCGCGAATAGAACAATCTTTGGGTAACCTGTAAGAGGTAGGCCTCTCTCGTCAAAACAAAGTGTTTTGATGGAGAGAAGTAGATGTAACCTTGAAACTTTGTTTTATACCTGGGGGCATGCAAAACTTTTGGAGTGCAAGCAAAGAGCGACTATTTATTTTTTAAATTTTTAGGACCTCTAACCCTTTAAACTCGTAGGATTGGTCGTCTCCTAACTTGCATAAAGAAAGGATGTGGGGCAAAACTCTAAAAAATGCTGTTTTTATATGAGACATTCTTATCATATGACTGGATTAATCGAGCAGTGTTACCGTGAGGTTCAAGCTCGTTAAAAAATAAACCCGGACCGAGCAAATGTTTCCACCCACGTTTAATCTCGTTAAAAAATGAACTATTCCCTGGTAAATAACCACCGTGAATGTAGTACTTCAGCCATTAAAGCCTTGGTCGTGTTTGCACCGTCACCTCCACTTTTTCATTGGCCGATCATTCACCTCCATCTGATTGTTTACCTATTTTGAGGAACAGCTGCGAAGAGTGATTTCACTAGCCATCCTTGTGACACTGTCGTGATTGGAAAATTCCAAACCTTACCTGGAATCAGCTGCTACCCATTTTATCACTCGTTCCTCAAAAGACGAGTCTCCTTTAAGCTCTTTTCAACTGACTCGTAAAATATGAAAAGATTGCCGAGTCCTTGGCCTTCCAGCTCATTAAAGGGACAGGAAGTGCTATCCCTCCTCTAGATTTTAATCTTTTTGGACCTGAGGGATTATTGCACAAAAAGATTGAGCGCTTGTTTTGTTCGGCTCGTTAAAACTATCGAAAATTCATCCCTTTTGTATTGTTTTATACTTTTTCGGACTTAAGGGATTAGATGACGAAAAAGGAATTTTGGAGTTACCTTTACGTACCTTTTCAGACTCTCTAAAAATGAAAAGGACCGAGTCATCTTTGTCGTTAAATTCGTTAAAAAGATTAATAGCGACAAACTTGTCTTTAGACAAGAACGAGTTTCACTATCGGTAGGCTCGTTAAAATATAGCGATGGGTTTGCCCGAAGGGAAAATTATAGAACAAGCATATGTTATCCTCCTCAAGCTTGACAAAAATAAAGAGGTACTGGTCAGCAATGACTGGGGAAAAATTGGGAAGAAAACTCAAAGAATCTTTGTTGGTAGCAAGTCGCTCTTGAACATGACACTTCCACTCCATGTTCGAGTTGGGTTGGGTTGTTTCATTCACCGGTCACATCGCCATGGTCACGCCATACCATCCACATTTGGGGTTAATGCTACCAATCCATCACATAAGTGTCGCCGACATGCTCAAGAGAAGTCATCCAGAGAAGTCACCTGTGTCCCACCCACTACCATACATTATACTCCATTCTTTCATGACCGCCGTCCTGAACCATATATCATCAGATTGTTTTCACCTCCACCAAAATCATTTGCTCCGTTCCGTGTCATTGATGTGGGATTCATTAAGGCCCTCCTTTGACGGATCACTTCTTGTCGACATTAGCTCATTATACAAGAAGTTGGTCCAGGAACACCCCATTCAGTACTTTGAAGCTTGCATGCCTCAATGGCAAGTTTCTCACTTCCGGCGACAGGTTTACATCAATGGCCTTCGACCGAAAGATTTTGCGTGGTGTTCGACACCAAGTCCTTTATTCACACCACGTGAATTATACTGTAATACCTTGAGGGTCATTATCATTATCGGTGATTCCTCTCGCGCTTGTTAACAGTTTACATCATTGACTGGTAATCAAGCGATGTCTTTCCATGTTCGACTTCAGAACATTTCTCACATGGATCGACTTGTACTTCGAGTGAAGATCGGATGAGATTGAAGACCCCGGATCTAGTTTCACCCATCCGGGCTGCGATATATATTCAGGAAAAGAAAGACATTAAATGTACAGCATTGCAGCACAGATAATCATCCTACCAAAAGGATGATGGCTCTATCAGAATCATCAGTCTACACTCAGACGATTGTCTGTCCTATGTACATGAAAATGAATTTATAAAGCTGAGCATGGGAAATCCCGCCTCAGCTAGAACATGAAAAACAGTATGAAGATAATGTATTGTATTGTATCTTATTACAGGTCTCCTCCCAGCATTGAAAGAACTTCGGATCCTCATAATAAAGCATTTCACTCGATTAACAGCCTCATACTTTAGGGGGCAACTGTTATAGACATTTTTGTGCCTTGCATCTCCAAGCATGAAATGTCCATAAACCAAGGGCTCCTAAGTCCCTAAAAGTGTTGTTCCAACCCCTAAAGGAACATGGTCAACAAATTACAGCTTCTCCCAGAAGTTCTCCACCAGAAACTGCTCATAATCAGTCAAATCAGGATCATTTCAGCTGCTCCCCTGGCTAGCTGCGTTGAATAGCACCTAAATACACTAGCTGGGTGCATTGCAACGCACCTAAATGCACTATTAGGGTGCGTTGAGTGGGAAATGACAAATGGCAGTGCCATTCTGCGAGGTGGAAAGACAATGGAAGCTTCCAGAATCTTCTCCTATGACACTTGCCTCACTGAATTCGACCAAGGATGAGTAAGAGGCTTTCAGTCTCCAAGTGGAAGCAAGAACTGACAGAGAGAAGACACTAATCAAATCATAAGTTGACTCATCCTCCTTGCATACATCTATATATGGATCCCTCATCCCAGAGATCCAGAGGCTAGAATTTTGTACATTGCAAGGAATTGCTATTGGTTTTGAGATAGATATCAGAGTATTGGGTGATTTATGCTTTGTTGGAGGTGAAGAAGGGGCTTCTTTGCTGGGAGGTTGATGCTGGGTCAGGAATCATCGGTTGTAACTCCTCCTGGATCTTCTTGTATATCAATAAAAACTATTTGAGTTTCTCCTAAATTCTTGTGTATCATTGATGCTTGTTACATTTGTATGTTTAGCTTAAATCTGATCCTAAGTTGTTTATGAATATAGATCCATGTCTTTGTATAGTTTTCTTCTTCTGTGATCTTACAAGAACTTGGTGAAGCTGGGAAAGTAATGGAGCAGGTAGCTGGAAGCTGTCAAAGAAGAGAGGGATTGGATCAAAGGATTAGCGCAAGACACAGGTCGGTTCTTTCTATCCCCCTCTATCTTTAATTCATAAAGGAAATACAAAAGTAGTTTTCTCTGTTTGTTTCTAAGGCAGCTGTCACACCTTAGTGGGATAGAGCAGTTCTAAATAGACACTTTTCCCGGTAACAGTAGGCCACAATGCAAACCACAAAGAGATTCAATGAAACAAACTAACTTGCAACATATAGATACATAACTGAAATAAATATGAACAAAGTTGGGAGCAACAAACAATACCCTGAGGAAATTAACTAATGATGCCCAAGCCGTCAATTGCACTTGTGTTAGAGAAGTGAGGTGACTTTCGTAGCTACAACCACCAACTTCAGAGAAATCCACACAATCCGGTACAAAATCCCTTTGGCATAGCTTGATTCAATAGCTAATCCACCATTTAGCTTCCCCTGCAAGCACTAGGTCGCTTTATATACATGAACTAAGCTAACATGCATGCAGGCACAATTAACCTTGGCTTCATTGTCTGAGGCTGGAAACCTTACATTAGGAAGAGGCAGAGATGTAACCCACGTATCTACAATCATTTCTCCACATGTAGACCCATCATTGTTAGTAGTCCAAGAGAGTAATCTTACCTGTGACGGGGAATTGACTAGGGCATACCATATAGTCTAAAGAGATGAGTTTGTCCAAATAGAGCTATGAAATAGACAAGCACTTGACATATTGTTGAATTTGGAAAGGATCAATCGCATGTGTAGTGCATGGGACAGACTAGCCGCTTCTCGCGCCCCCTCCCCGCCCCCTTAAATGCAGGAGGAGGTGGCAAGCTTGTCCCCAACCTCCAGCGTCCTCGATAACCAAAAGTTAATATTTTATTATATATAATTTTTTTTTTTTTTTTTTTAATAATAATGTAAAATTATGATCATGTTTTTTTAATAATTAAATTTTAACAAAATAAACTTAATTATTCAAATTTTTTATTTTATTTTATTCCGATTAAATTTTTAAAATTTCAAAAAAATATAATAATAAATTTAGTAATGATTTTAATGGTTACTAAATGTGATGGGAAACTACTCCTTGGATATGTGTGTTTAAGGATTGAATTTGTTTCTTCAAATTTCGAACTTTTAAACATAAATTTGCATATGCATAACCGTAATTAAAATATTATTAAAATTATAATTATCAAAATAAGTTATAAAATTATAAAAAATTATATCAATGAATAAAAAAATAATTATATTATCTGACTTATTTATAAAGTTAAATTAATGTATTTAACCAAAATATAAATTAAAATATTAAAAATATATTTATATTATTATAATTATTTTTGTAGGGTAAACACCCATAAGGGATTTGGACTTTTAATTTCATAATTTATATAATACTTTATAACATGGTGATCACCAATTGAGCTATCCCCATGGGCTAAAAATTGTCAGGCTAGGAAGATAACTCCTCAAATGATTTCGTTTCATTAATGTGGAAAGTAATTAAATACAAACTTGAATAGTGATGTTATGCAACCAGCTCACAAATAAATAGATCGACGACTTAAAATTTATCCTCTTTGAGGGGGAAACCTCCTTTAATTACATAAATGAACAATTCTTGGATGATTCAAATGAAAAAACCTCCTTTCTATATATAGGAGTCTAAGGAGTCACAATATAATCAAAGCCGACAATATAAGGCACACCAATAACAATATTGGGTTTCTATGGGGCACAATAATAACAATATGGGGAATACATGGGCACAACAATAACAATAAGGGGGCTACACTCACAAATGAGGAATACACTAGTATTATAGGGACCTAACATGCCCCTCTCCTTCAAAAAAGTGTTGTCCTCAACGCTTGAGTAGTTTTGGATGATTCTCTATAAAATTCTCATCCTCCCATGTGGAATCTTCAGCGGGTAAGTTCTTCCACTTGATGAGATACTATGAAATTGATTGATTTTGTCGTTGTCAAGTTCTTGTTTCCATGACTGCTTCAGGTTCCAATATGATTTTTCCTTCCTCATCAAGTTCTAACTATATTGTTTGAACTGGGATCTTGTCACCTATAACCTTCTTTAAGCATGAAACATGGAAAATTGGGGGCACTTAGGGAGATGCATGAAGCTCCAATTTGTATGCCTTAGCACCAATATTTTGCAACACCTTTTAAGTACCATAATACTTTGGTGATAATTTATTATCCTTCGTAGCTTGCTCGAGGGACATTTGTTTGTATGGTTGTAGCCGTAAAAATACATAGTCGCCTACATTAAAACTTCTTTCACTGCGATGTTGATTTTCCTGTTGTTTCATTCTATTTTGTGCTAAAGTGAGGTTATCCTTTAAGAGTTGGAGAAATTTTTGTTGATGCTCAATGTGATCTTCCCCTGCTTGAACCTTAGAAGTTTCTCTTAAACATGATATGATGGATGCTATCCATAAAGTGCCATAAATGGGGTCATTTTTGTTGTAGTATGGAAGGACGTGTTATACCACCATTCAGGCATAGGTAACCACTTGACCCATTATGTATGTTTTTCAGATTAAAAGCAACAGAGATATCCTTCCAAACATTTTTTTACTATCTCAGTTTGCCATCAGATTGAGGATGATAAGATGAGCTATGAGCTAATTGAGTACCTAGGCAAGAAAATAATTTTGTCCAAAAATTTCCAGTGAAAATGGGATCAAAGTCGCTTACAATAATCTTTGGGTTTTCATGTAGCTTTTGAATTGTTTCCATAAATGCAGTAGCAACTGTATTGGATTTAAATTGATGAGATAATGCACAAAAGTGTGCATGCTTGGTAAGTCTATCAACTACTACCATGATGACACTCTTTCCTTCAGACTTGGGTAAACCCGTGATAAAATCCATTGGAACCTCCTGCCAATGTTGACTTGGAATGGATAAAGGTTGTAACAAACTAGGGTATTAATTGTCTCAACTTTATTTTGTTGGAAAACCAAACATTCCGCCACAAACTTTTGAATATTAGATTTAAGGACATCCCAAAAAAAGTCCTTCTTAACCCTGTGGCAAGTTTAAAAAAATCCTAAGTGCCCTCCTAAGGAAGAGGTGTGCAATTCTAGAAGAATATTTTGTTTGAGTTGGGAATTCTTACAAAGGTATAAGAGATCTTTGTACCATAATGAATGATTTTTCCAGCGAAATGTATCAGATGAACTGGGATCTTGCTGCAACTTTTGAATGAATGCGCACAATTCTTCGTCATTATTCCATTCATCCCTTTCTTCGGTTATCCAATCTGGTTGGCTAATAAAAATGGCTCAAAGCAATGCTTCCACATCCTCATCCTTTCTTCAGAGTGCATCCACAAGAACATTTTGCTTCCCTTTTTTGTAGATGATTTCAAAGCCATAACCCAACATCTTTGTGACCCATTTTTGCTTCTCTTTTGAAGATAATGTTTGTTATAAAAAGTATTTAAGACTATCATGATCCATCTTTACCTTGAAGTGTCTTCCCATTAGGTAAGGTCACCATTTCTTAAGTGCATGAAGTATAACCAATATTTCCTTCTCATAAATAGCTTTGTGTAAATACTTTCCCTTAATTGGACGACTTTCAAAAGTAGTGGGTATTCCCTCTTGCATTAAAACAACACCAATTCCATTTCCCGAGGCATCACATTCCGCAATAAAGGTTTTTGTGAAGTCTGGCGTAGCTAAGAGTGGTGCTTGGCACATTGTCTCTTTAAGATGTTCAAAGGCCTTAGTTGATTATGGAGTCCAAGAAAATGCATCTTTCTTCAGTAATGTTGTTAGAGGTGCTAGTATTATCCCGTAATTATTAACAAACTTGCGATAATACCCTGTCAACCCAAAAAATCCTCGCAAATTCTTTATGGATGTGGGGATTTTCCATTCCTTAATGGCTTTAATTTTGTTAGGGTCTACCTTAACACCCTAATGAGATACAATATGACCCATTTATTCCACCTCATGTACTCCAAAGAAACATTTGGAGGTTTTTGCATATAATTGTTTCTCCTCCAATAGTTTGAGCACCCTGTCAACATGTTGAACATGATCCTTCCAAGACTTGTTGTAGATTAGTATATCATCAAAAATGATTAACACAAATTTTCTAAGGGTTTGAAAATGGAATTCATCAAACCTTGAAATGTAGAAGGGCATTGGTAAGGCCAAAAGGCATGAAAACAATTCATAATGACCCTCATGAGTTCTAAATGTTGTTTTCAGAATGTCTTCAGTCTTTATTCTTATTTGATGATATCCTAAACGAAGATCCAACTTGGTGAAGTAAATTGCTCCATGTAATTCATCCAATAGTTCATCAATGACATGAATGGGAAATTTATCTTTAATAGTGAGCTTATTGAGCTCCCTATAATCCAGATACATGTTCCATGATCCATCATTCTTGTGCACCAAAACTATTGGAGTAGAGAAAGAAATTTGACTAGGTTGAATTATACTAGCCTCCAACATTTTTGCAACCATACGTTCAATTTCACTCTTTTGGGCATAGGGATATCTGTAAGGCCTGATGTTTGGAGGAACACTTCCTGGAATCAATTGAATAGCATGATCATGATCACGAATAGGCAGGAGGCCTTTGGGAGTCTCAAATATCTTGGAATGATTTTCCAAGACTTTTTGGAGATTTGAGGAAATAAATGATTTCGATGTTTGAACCTCTAGTGAACAAAAATGTGCAATTACACCCCTTTGTTATTTATTTATAATCTTTTTCATTCCAATAGAGTTGATTCTCTTTCCTATTTTCCCTGCAATACCCCTTAATTGAACTTCCTTTCCTTCCCAAAAAAAATTCAAGAAAAGTTCTTGAAAATTAAAAGCTATTGTACCCAAAGATTGTAACCATTGGACTCCTAGTAAAGCATTAGAACCACCCATTGGAATGGAGAGCATTGGATTATTCAATACATATTCCCCCATAGTTAGCTTGATATTATGGCACTTTCTAGAGAAATTTATAGTTCCTCCATTTGTAACCATCACTTGACACTCTGAATTATACCAACCTCTAACATTTATGCAACCATATGTTCAATTTCACTCTTTTGCGCATATGGATATCTGTAAGGCCTGATGTTTGGGGGAACACTTCCTGGAATCAAATGAATATCATGATGATGATCACGAATAGATGGGAGGCCTTTGGGAGTCTCAAATACCTTCTAATGATTGTCTAATTTTTTTTGGAGATTTGGAGAAATAGATGATTTCGATGTGGGAACCTCTAGTGAACATAATTATGCAATTATGGCCTGATGTTCTTTATTTAGAAGCTTTTTCATGTTGTTAGAGTTGATTATCTTTCTCAGTTTCCCTGTGATACCCCTTAATCCAACTTCCTTTCCTTCCCAAAATAATTTCAAGAAAAGTTCTTGAAAATTAAAGCTATCATACCTAAAGATTGTAACCATTGGACTCCTAGTACAACATCAACACCACCCATTGGAATGGAACGAATTGAACTATTCATTACATATTCTCCCATCTATAGGTTGATATTATGGCACTTTCCAGAGAAATTTATGGTTCCTCCATTTTCAAACATCACCTGACACTTTGGTGCTGGTTATAGGAAGCAATTCAATTCCTTGGCTATCTGACAATGAATGAAATTATGGGTACTACCCAAATCAATCAACACTATTACATTTTTCTTCTCGATATGCCTTTCTATCTCGAAAGTTTTAGGAGTGGTAATTCCTGCCAATGCATTACAAGATATGGTTGGATTCATTTCTTCTTTCTCTAGGGTTGGTTCTTGGTGTATATCCTCTTCTTTTGACTGTAACTCTGTAATTTCATATTTCCAAGTTCTGAAATTTCTTCCTATGGTATCTCTCTGAGTCCTCTTTCCAACCCCACAAGTCTAATTGAGTTTGGATTTTTCAAGAAATAGTTATGCCAAACATCCCATGATGACTTGATTATGGATTGGTTCAGTAGAGCGAAGTTGTACAAGATGCCATGTGTCACCGTTTCAACCTTCGGCCCTGAAATTTCTAGACAAAAAACTACAGACCATGCAATTTCAGCCACTTTTTACATAATTCAATTATGATGCTTGAAACAAACATTATGACGATTTTCCTTAGGTCACTTGTTTGAGACAAAATTATGGAGCTCACAAAAAGCTTAACTTCCTTAGAGCATATCTTTGAAACTATAGCGAACTTAGAGCTAAAATTTTTACACACGGTTCTCTAATATTTCAGCTCCACGTGGTAAAAATTTAAGCTTCTGAAGCCTCATATAAACAAGTTATAGCGAAAATTCCAAGATGACTTGTTTGAAGAAGAAAAACCATAGAATCCAAAGCTCTGATACCAAATGTTAGGCAACCAACTCACAAATAAATAGATCAACAACTTAAAAATTATCCTCTTCGAGGGGGAAACCTCCTTTACATTACATAAATGAACAATTCTTGGATGATTCAAATGAAAAAACCTCCTTTCTATATATAAGAGTCTAAGGGGTCACAATATAATCAAATCCGACATAACAATAATAATGTAGGGGAACAACAATAACAATAGTGGGTTTCTATGGGGCACAATAATAACAATATGAGGACTACATGGGCACAAAAATAACAATAAGGGGGCTACACTGAAAATAACAATGAGGGAATACACTAGTATTATAGGGACCTAATAGGTGACCCTTGGGGTACACCTTCCAAGGTCTTTCCATATTCTTATTTTCTATTTACATATTTACAAGTTTTCAAACAATCCAAAAGGATTAGGTGTCAACACTCCCCCCTTAATTTGAAGGGGTGTTTGTAAGTTGAGGCATCATTCCAAATCTTTAAAAAATTTCTCTTCCAATCACTTTGGAGAATGTCTCTGCAATCTGATCATTTGTGGAACAATGGCATAGGTGAATAGTCTTGGTATCAACATGATGTCGAATCAAATGATATTTTGTATTGATATGCTTGGTTCAATCATGGAATTTCATATTCTAGGAAAATTTTATTGCAGAAGTATTGTTAATTAAAAGAGGAGTAGAATGCACTTGTTTCTCCTGCAAATTTTCAAGAATATTCTTGAGCCACACAATTCCTTGGTTGCTTCTGCGACTGCCACATATTCTACTTGTTTTGAGGAATCTCCTCGAACTGATGTTTGCGTGACTTCGAGGAGATAACTCCTAATCCAAGAATCATAACATAACTTGAGGTAGATACTTCATTTTCTTTATCTCATCAAAGTGTGAATTAGAGTATCCAATCAAGCTGAAGTCATCCACATTTTCATATTTGATTCCAAAGTTTTGGGTTCCCTTCAAGTACTTTAGAACTCTTTTTACAACATACCAATGACCCTCACAAGGATTTTCCATAACCCTGGAAAGAATTCCAACAACAAATGAAATGAATGGTCTAGTAGTGGTGACGTAGATAATACTTCCGACAAGCTGGCTATAATTAGTTGCATCCTCAAATTCATTTCCTTCTTTAGATGTGAGCTCTAAATTTTTCTCCATTAGAGTGGACAAGGAATTACATTCAACCATACCAAATTTGTTCAATAAATCTCCAATATACTTATTTTGAGAGAGAAATATATATTTATGATGTTTGGTTACTTCAATATCCAAATAGTAGTGAACATATCCCAAATCTGTCATCTCAAATCCTTTCTTCAATTCTATCTTTATGGATGCAATATAATTTTCAATGTTCCATGTCAATAATAGATCATCTACATACACCACAAGATAGAAAACAAATTTTCCATATTTCTTTACAAATAAAGTTGGATTGTCAAGATCAAAATGTTTTAAATTTAGTTTCAGAATATGCTTAGTCAAATTTTCATACCAAGCTTGCGATGCTTGTTTGAGGCCATGCAATAATTTGATAAACTTACATACTTTATGCTCTAGCCCTTCATAACAATTTTTTTTTTTTTTGAGAATAAAAACATTTTCTTTCAAATCTCCATTCAAGAAAGTAGTTTATACATCCATTTGAAGGACTTTCCATCCATTCTGATCTACTAAGGCAAAGAGAGTTTGGATGGTGGTCCATTTTGATATGGGGGAAATGTATCCTCATAATCTACCCCTTATTTATGTGCAAATACATTTTCCATGAGCCATTCTTTGTGTTTTTCAAGTGAGCCATTTGATTTATACTTGTTCTTTAAGACCCACTTGCAACAAATTAGTTTGGTTCCAAATGGAGGGTCCACCAGCTTGCAGGATCCATTCTTTATAAGAGCACCATACTCTTGCATTGCTTCTTTCCATTCATCATGATAATCAACTTATTTAAAGGAAGTTGGTTCGAAATTAGTAGAAAAATTTAATTCACAATCATAATAAACATCCATATCAATATCTTAATCAAAATCGTCTACATCACCTCCATTTTGTCTAGTGGAACTTCTCGTTCCTGTGTTTCCAACGTCATGAGGATGAACACTTTCAACTGTCTTAGTGAGCCATTATGGAGGACCTTTATGATATGGTCCAAGTTGTTCTGTTGACTGGGATAGGGCTGAATCAATATTTAGCTTTCCAATCCTCTCAATCACATAACTCAAAGTGTCTTCTTGATCTGAAGAAGTGGATGAAGCTTCATGAGGGGGAGAGTGTGCTTCAAAAGGAGATTCCACAAATTGATCCAGGATAGGGATATCCCCTTCAAGATGTGGAAATTGTTATCAAATTCATGAAAAGTTTTTTTGATGTTTGAATCTATCCAAGTGATCAACCTGCCACTCAACAACATTGTAAGTCTTGGAAGATTCAAGAAAAATCACATATATAGACAATATAAAATTATTATTCACTTCATCATAGAGATGATATGCTTTGGAGGTATCTAGGTACCCCAAGAATATACAATTTTTACTCCTTGCATCAAGTTTATTTCTTTGTTCCTTAGGAATCAAGGCATCTCAGGTGGAACCAAAGATCTTAAGATGTCTTACCAAAAGATTTTGGCGAAACCACATTTCATAAGAAGTCTTGCTTCTCAGAGCATGAGATGGACATTTTTTTTTAATACACACTGCACATAAAACTTCATCAGCCCAAAACATCAGCATTACATTTTTGAAAAGCATCATTGATCGAACCATATTTAAGATTGTCATGTTCATTCTTTCAGCTACATCATTCTGTTGAGGATTATAAGGCACAATTGTTTGATGTTGAATTCCATGCTGGAAAAGATAGTTTTAAAATTCATTTGAAGTATATTATTTTCCATTATCAATAAAAATAAAGGCAATATGATATTCTGCATCATTTTCAATATATGCATGAAAGTTTTTGAAAGTTTCAAAAGATTCAAATCTATTCTTCAATAAATATACCCATCACATTTTGTTATAGTAATCAATAAAATTTATCATATATTTATTTCCATTTATAGGAGGAACATGCATAGGGTCATAGAAGTAAGAATGAATATGTTCAATATTTGTACGTGCTCTTGAAACAAAATCATGAAGCATCACATTGCTACAGTTTCCTAAGAATGGTTGGAAAACAAGTAGCACCATTTCTCTTTAATAAACGAAGACTGTCATAGTTCAGATGTCTAAATCATGTATGCCATAAAAGACTAGATGGAAATGTACCTTCATTATGATAACAACTATATACATAGTTCAATGTATGAGAAAATTTTCCTTGCATCTTCAAGATTATTTCTTCTTCTATTCCTAACATGACAAGTGTGTGGTATGATGCTTTTCTCACCTCAAATTTTCCATCAAACATGTGAATGGAGTCCCCTTACTGGTGAATGTGAATGAAGGAAAATAGGTTTCTTCGTCACTCTGGGAGATAGAGAACATCATGCAAAAGAAATTCAGGGAGACCATGAAGTTTGAGCCTAATGGTGCCAAGTCTCGATGACTTTAGTCTTGACTTGTCTGCAAAGTAGACTGCTCCATCTACATTTTCACTGAATCTTTAAAGAAATATTTTTGAAATTTCATTGGTAGGTTGCTCCTGTATCAAGAAACCAAGCATATTTCCATGAATCAAAAGAAGTATTAAACAAGTCTTTAGTTACTCCAATATTTCAATGTGCCACAATATAATGAGTAGATTCATGTGCTTTACCTTTCCCTGGATCTGGTGTTTTACCTTTCTCTTCATTTCTTTCTTTCTAGATTCTATCCCAAGAGAGTTTTCATGTGGATGCATCATCTCCATTTATGTTGCAGTGAATATAATGGAGATTAGGTCTTCCTCCTTGATAACGTTTACCCCCCCATCCTCTGTTATTCTTCTTTCACATCCTCTTATGCCATCTCTTCCTCTAGAACAATATTGTGTCTGAGTCTTCTCTTTTTGCTCAAGGCACACAACTTCTTCAGAAGACTGAGTAGTTGTATTCATCTTCCCAAAATTTTATCTTTTTCTGTAAACTTCTCCACACGAGTGTCAAAAGTAATATTTTTAAGTTGGGAACTAGATTGTAATGATTCAAGATAGTGAGAATATGTGGGATATAGTCCCTTGATGAAAGTTATGAGAGGAACATCAATTTTAACTCCGGTGGCTTCTACATCATGAATGATAACTATTATTTTAGAGGCTATAGCAAGAGGATCACCATCTTTAAATTCTAGATTGATGAGTTTGATCATTAACTGGAATACCTCAAGCTCTGAGTGTGAGTCATATGTCTTTCAACTTCTTTAAAGTAATATAAACATTGATAATTGGAGTTATGTGCCCACTCATCTCTTTGTTGAAGGATGTAGCAATCAATGCATAGGTATTTCTAATCTTATTTTCCCATACAGAAAAATATCTTTGTCTGATTTGGGCTTTGGAGGCATATTGCCATCTTTTTTGTCACAAATAGCTTTCCATTAAAGATAAGTCTGTGCTTGCTATTTCTGGACCATTCATCGTAGTTCTCTTTTTCATTCAAGACCACTCCAACAATATAAATGAGAGAATTCATATTAAAAGGAAAAAAATTCTAAGATGAGGTTTGAGTAATTAAATTATTTGTAGTGATAAAATATCTGATGACTGAATCCAATATATCTCAACAATATCCCAACTTTTCTAGACTTTTCTCTGGTTTCATTACAATATTCTGGCAACAAAATTTCTTTGGTTTCACACTAGAACTTCAATTTCTTCATGTTGTTGTAGGTATATAGGAAGGCCGCTTGGCTATTGGCTTCCTCCCACACCAAGTGGTCACATATGGGCATGTACTTCCCTATTCATTAAACATGAAAATATCGAAGGCTAAATTGGGCTCCTTTGGTTAATTATTCATGTGGACTTTTGGCGTTGATGAACCTCTTGCTAGCTATCTATCAATTAGCGCGTTTCTCACATAGTGGGGCCTGTCTACATCTAGCGTTGATTACTTATGCATTAGGGCCAAGCCAGGAATGCATAATGAAGATCTAAGAAATGGGCATGGATTCTCTAATGAGCACCATGTTGCTTAGCTTGAATGAGAGGGCTCCTACACGAATTCGAATCGAGATTATGTCTATGGGTATACTCCATGAATTTCTCAACAGGGCATAGCATCAAATCCAATGAAGTAACAATAACGGATAGCACGCAATCACAAAGAGAAATAAATAGCGCTCGAAGTAGACCAATCACAAAAGGAGGCCAAAACAGTCACCAGAATTAACACTTTGAGATCTTGGCTCTGGAAGTTAATAACACAAGTAGGATTCAAATCTTATCTCAACGAACAACTCAAAATATGGAGAGGAACAATGCAGAAATGGCAGGAAACATGTGCAATGGATGAAACAAAGTCGTAACTCACCATCGAGGACAACGCTTGGGCGTGAAACAAATCTTAATGACCATAGAAAATATATTTCCGCCATTGCAAGGAATCTAGAAGAGGTATATGCTAAGAAATAATCACTTGAGAATGGAGTGACAAAGGCTTCCTAAACTTAGGGACCTGGGCTCTAATACCATGTCAAGCTAGGAAGGTAACTCTTCAAATTAATTAGTTTCATTAATGTGGAATGTAATTAAATACAAACTTGATTAGCGACCCTTGGGATTCACCTTCCAAGAACTTTCCATATTCTTATTTTCTATTTACATATTTACAAGTTTTCACCCAATCTCGGAGGATCAGGTGTCAACAGAAATATATTTATATTAATTAATTTAAATGATTAAGTATAAATTAATTTAAAAATTAAAAATATTGTTTAAAATGATATAATATATTTTAAAATTCTTTGCTAAGGGTGTCCACTCAAGCTTCAAATTCAGGCATGTTAGGTTACAGTCAAAATGACAGGGGTGATGACGTGGAGGTTGGACCACTAGTCTCCAAGCACCCACCTCATGCAAACACATTTGATGTTCACAGTTGGGATGAGCCTCTATCATTTGATGGGATCATGGGACAATATGGTGATGGGATCGTGTAGTAGTAGGTCTCGCTGCTTTGATTGTACAATAAATTACCTTAGCCAAATTATAGTTGGTATTCAAGGCACTGTGTTTTCCAAAGTTGGTTTGGTTAGCTATATGCATCACCAAGGAATGTTTCCTGATTCATAATCTCTGGGAAATGATTTAATTTACGTTAGGTTTAGAAAACACCAAACTCATTGTGTGAGAGATTATTAGGTTATTAAAATAATTATTATGGAAGGACCAAACTCCCCCAGTCTGGTGCCTCTCCTTCACATCTTCCTTTGTCTTTTTTTAAGGCTATTCCCATGGCCCCTCATCAATTGGATATCGTTTTACTTATTTGGGGACAAAGCTCTGGTGGATTTCTTCGTGCAACAATGGGTGATAGTGGTGGCCATTCTATTTTTATTCTTACTTATTGGGCCATAGATGACTCTGTTTCATTTTTTTGTTTTTATTTATTACTCCAAGATTTTTCACTTTGTCGTCAGTGAGGTCTCTTCCTTAGAGAAACAACATTCTCATCCCATGGGATGTTATTCTTGTCCTTTCTCGACTGGGCTCCTCTCTCTGTTTGAATTTTATTTTTCCGATATTTATCCTTATCAATCATGCCCCGATAGAGAGAAATATATTGAGGAGGGGTGGGGGGTCATGATGGAATCACCATTACACATGCTCAGTCTGGAGCACATGATATCTTATAAAGATACTGGGTTCATACATCACTGGAAGTATAAAAAGAAATTGAGGATATTAAACCAGAGGTGGTAGATGAGCATGAAGGTATATCGGGCACTGAGGTTCTTGAGTCCATCTCCAGTTGGATACTTGATTTTATCTCAAAGAGAGAGAGACACAACCAATATTTACTCATTTATGGAGTTGTATTAATGCCTTGAGGAAATGTTGGGTAAAGTATTATTCGAGCAAATTGAAAATCATCATGAGATCCTCGTTAGGATGGAAGAACAATATTTAATATATGAAATTATGGATTAGTGTTTACAATGCATTGAGAGAGACCTCCTGCATGATTGCGATCCTCCTCCTCTGAAAAATCTTTCTCTTTTGGCACCTGGGAACTGATCACTCTAGTCTGGTTATTTCTATGGTTTTTATTATTGATGCTAGTTAGATGCTTTCTCTTTCCACAACCTAAGGGATTATTCATTTTCTTTTATATTATTAGACATATCATGAACATCTTGATAGATTTTATGAACTCTTGCTCAAGCCTCAAATTCTTCCTTTGGTCTAGTTTCCAAACTGGTAGGGGCCAAGGCAATCTGTAAATCTTTTTTACCATATGCGATGTAAATACAACTTTAATTGAATATAAAAACTAAGCTTGCAAAAAAAAAAAGAAATAATATATTTTAAAGCAAATTACACACACACACACACCAACATTCTCTTTTCACTTTTTATCATTATAACTTCACTTTTAACTTTAAATTATTTTGTTTGATACATATAAACATAACCAAGTTAATAGAAGTATATTTGAATACGTGGGAAATGGATATCTCATCTCTGTCACCGAGATCGCGATTTGCCTCTTCGACTACCACAGAATCTCCACAATGGATGCTTACCCTTGCCTCATGGATACCTACGTAGAGAAAATGGTGTCCTTAGGTCTCAATATTAACTTTGCTTTGTTGCAGGAAGTGGAGATCAAAGGTGCAAAAAATATCAAAGTTCTTCTTGTTAAGAATTAGCAAGAGCGAGAAAAGTGTTGGCTTAGGGGGGTCCTGACCCAGGTTCAAAGTTATTTGCAGCAACCAACAAATCCCTACATTACTCACCCTTTTGGCAACAACCTACGTAGCGCAAGCTGCAGTCTCACCTGAAGCAGTATGGGGGATGAGAGAACCAAGTTTTTGCATCCAGAGACAAGTGTGATGTCTTTTAGTGCCTCAGATATGTCGTCGTGTAGGTCGATAAGCCGTTAGGGCTCAGTGCTGCAACTATACTAAAATAGTCTTCAAACCTTCACGAAGGTCCACGATCAGCCTTTGTGAACCCTTAACCATTGATTTATCCACTTACACACATTAGAGAAAAATCATAGATTAGTGTTCGCGTAGATCTCCTTAGTTATTTAGTTATCATAACAGAATTCATCACAGTCTTCGTGAAAGTACTTAACATGCATTGCGTACATCTATTAAGACTTATTGAAGAGAATCACACATCATTAGATCATTATTTCATAAATACATAATACATCAACATCAGATATAGCAAACAAAAGTAAACAAAGATAAAAAGATATACACAAGAATTCTTCAGTGATCTTCTTTATTGATCTTCAGTTTAGGTTTACAGACTCAAAACTACCTTGCGCACTCAGCTGCAAGGGTCCATGCACTTAGTTGCAGAATCTACCTAGGCCTCTGCGTACTCAGCTACAAAGCCTTTCTTCTCATATCTGACCCACTTCTCTGTGCTAACTCTTCTCTTCTATTGACCCATTACTTCCAATATTATGCCTTAGACTCTCTAAGACACACCTATTTATAGCGTTTTGGTGGATCTCAAAACCGACTCAAATTTTAGATAACCAAGGAGCTAACACCCTTTGGCTCCTAATCATCTACGTGCTCTGTATCCATAAATCGTGGAGAATTTACATTATTTACAAAAAATACATCAAATCTTGGGTTATTTTAACCCCAAAACTGATGCAAGGGACCCCATCCCAATAGGCCCCCAACACAAAGATCGTGACTCACCCTCGAGTCACTTGGTTGGCACTGCGATCTTGTTGTGAAGATCCCCCAGCTCTACCTGAATTAATGCAACCTTGACAGCACTTTGAGTTGCTTCCTGCTTAACTTCCTGTTGTGCCCTACAACAACCCCCCATTTCATATCATATTTATTTACTTAATCATCATATGAAATGGGTCCCTTTAGAAGTTAGTTGGTATCAATACTTCATTATTTGAAAAAGGTCCGCAAACCAAATGAAGACATTATATAAAACCTTTTAAAAAACCCATTTTTGGTCAAATAAAACAATCTTTTATCATTGCGATAAAGCGATCGCAAGATCGCATATCGCAATGGCATAGAAAACACAAATAAGTGGCACATTGGTCTCCGCCGATGCGATATCGCTATTGGCTATCGGCAATACTCTATGCACATTTTAAAGCGCCCCATGCCATTAGCCCCGACGCGATGCGCAATCGGCGATCGGCTATCGGCGGTAATCTTTACACAGTCTTAAAACACCCCAACCCTTTCACCCCGATGCGATGGAATATCGCAATCGGCAATCGGCAGTATCCCATGCACAATAATAAGGCACCCAGGTCATACCCCCGATGCGATGCGATATCGCAATCGGCAATCGGCGATACACTATTTATGCACATTATGATGCCCATTCACCCCGATGCGATGCGATTTCGCTATCGGCGATCGGGATTTCAAAATTGTCAACGTAAGGATTTAAGTGTTCCCGACGCCCGATTACGATATAGCGCGGATTTCAAAAAGCCGTTAAATGGAGGGATATTATGATTCATTCATATTTAAAGCTTGATCTTTTAAGCAATCATTCACCCGCGCTCAACCGCCAAAACATCCACAGCACGCTTAAACGGGCCATTCGGCCGAATAATGGTATAATGAGCATTTAAGGGGTGGCAGGTCTTAAACGGCCATTTAATGTAATTGTAAGATCCTCCCATGGATTGTGTCTGCGCCCATTTTTAAAGCTAATCCCTTATTACGCATCTGTCAATATTTCTCATCACTTGCAAGTTTTCATTAGCATATCTTTGTGTTACGTTTGCTTTCGCCGCTGTGCAGAATTCATCCAAAGGAGAAAGCTCAAGCAAGATGGGGAAGAAATCCAAGAAGACCACAGGCGCTTCCACTACACCAGCTGCAGGACAAGCTCTCGTGGACAAAAAGAAGATATGTTTGACGACCTGTTCATTTCAGCCGAATCAATAGGTCAGGCTAAAGAATTCGCTAGAATGAAATATAATGATGAAGGGTTGACTGAGTTTAATAAACTTAGAGAACAGAGGTTGCAAACTCTGCCTCTAGATTTACTAGCAACAACCCCGGCGACATCATCAAGCGAGCCTGGTCGGCAACAGTCAAAGGAACCTCCGGTTATAACAAAAGATCATAAGAAGGAACAGGAGGAAAGGCAGAGAAAAGAAAAGGAAGAAGTGCGGAAGGAGTCCCAAGCTGAAAAGGAAAAACAAACCACCATTGATGTCAATATAGATACTCATATTGACCCTAAATTGCTCCAGGAGTGGAAGCAATTTGACTCTATCATCAGTGGGTTGGAATGTTCGAAGGATACAGACACTTCCAAAACAAACAATACACAGGACATCACTTCACCTCAGGTTCTAAGTGGAACCAGCGGCCCACCCATTTCTAAGGATGTTGAGGTAATACCAAAAGACCCCTCCGACCAAATCATTCTCCAGGTAGAAGATATTCCTCCCCTGGATGTTTTCTACAGCCCGAGGCATAAAGCAGTGGTAAAACGACAAAGGAAAAGAAGGAAGATTGATCAACCTCCCCTTTTCCTAGAACAAACTGTTACGGGCAGCGTGGTTTGGAAGGAGGAATTCGACCCCTCCGATGACCTAACAAAACTGTCGCAGTATGCGGGAGCCTATTCGGCAGCGACAATCGATAAGGCATCAGAGGTAAGTCTTCTACTGAAAACCAAGGATCAAGAAATTTTCGCATTACAGGCAGAATTGGCTGAGACAAAGCAGAAGGCAGAGCAGTAATTGTTGACACAAGAGCAAGTGAACAGTCAACTAACTCAACAATTGCAGGCAGAAAAGCAAAGGGTCGACCAAAGCGCGATCCAGAAACAGAAGGAATTATCAGAGGCATTGGCACAATTAAGGGCAGCAAATGAGCAAATGATGAAAACAAAGGATGAGAAAATCACTCAATTGTCATCGCAGCTCGAAAAGATAAAGGGCGCTCCACAAGTGGCTGAATTCAGAGCAGAAGCATTACAAATAAACACTGCATTAATATCTCAAATTAGGCTTCTGTGTCAACAAATCGCTCAGGCAGAGCCACTCTGTGAATTAACGACATCCATAAATCAGCAGGTAGAGAAGGCCAGAAATGAATTGGATCAAGCCGAAGAGATCATAACTGCATTTCTGGACTGGCAAGATTCTGAACAAGGGAGAGCAACAAATTTTCCAGAATCTTAGAAACACATAAAGATATACTCTTCACAGAATGGCAGTCTCAGATGATGAAAGCAGAGAGGGCGGCTTCAAGATGTAAATCAACTTCCAGCAACCTGGTCGAACTAGTTAACAACACTCTCTACTTATCAAATATGATTTCCCAATGTACACCAGGAAAGTTGACAACAACAAACATATTGGAGCAATCATGTTATCCTGATTTAGAGGAAAAGGGAATATTAATCGTTGGGATTAACAATTTAACTATGGAAGCATATTGGCTCTTCCTGGTAAAGCCTCATACACAGAGAGCCGCCCTTAAGTGCCTAACAGATGCAATCGGGTATATAATTCCCATCATTCAGGATGCCACCTATGCCGCCCAGCTCAGTTCGCGCCTCAACAAACCCCCTGAAGTAGAGCCAATGCTTGCGATAAGTCAGCTCAGATTTAAAGGCAAGCAGCCTACTTGATGAATCATGCCGCCGATTGCCAGATCGCTGAGGAAAATAGGATCAAGATTTATTGATACCGATTTAGTAGGATTTCAGTTTAATAGATATTTAGATTAATTTAGTATTTATAGACCCTTTCATTGTTTTGGAAAGGGTCGTAAAGTTTTGTACCAGACTTAAAGACTGAAGTTTGCACTATTGTGCTTCAGTCAATATTCTTTTATGAAACTGGACCAGTTGTTCTTAATTCAACAAGGAGGCTTTTTTATGCAATTGTGCACTATTGTCTTTGTTGAGAATGTTTCTGTGTTGAAGAAAGAATTACAAGTAGCGATTGATATCGGGAGTGTCAAAGCAGCTCATATGGTATTTCTATCTATGTCTGAATTCATTCCTGTTATGTGAATTGTTATTTGATTATCCTTGCTATTGTTGATTATATGCATGCGCTTTAACAACAATTCTACATTCTTTCCACTATTGGATGTTTTATGATATGCTTTCCTTTTAATCATGTATATGTCAATAATATAAATTATGAGTGTGGTAATATCATTTTAATCGCTTTGATGAACTATTTAGGCACAGTAATCTTGAATGAATTAATATCTATGTCTGCTAGATGGAGTCATCTATATGCCTATCTTTAGACACAGACCATCAAATGCTACACTTTAAAGCTCAATAGATTCCCGAGATAGTTCATAATTTTTGTATTCTTGTCAATAGTTTAGTTATTCGCTCACCGCTAGCTTAGTTTATAAATCATCCATTCATCCCGTTTATCCACTTTTGGGAAACTGGTCCCATTATCCCCAGTCGGAGCCACTATTCGAAACGGAAAAGGAGCTGTACTAAGGTCCGGACCGGGTGGTTATCCCCGATGTTGTTGCAGCGATTTTCGAGGCATCAACATTTTTGGTGCTAGAAGGAGGGCGTGACTGTGAATGGCAAACAAACCCAAATCTGCAAGCCATTCTAAGAGTAATTCACCCTCCGAATCCCCTCGAACTTCTCATTCGCATGCTGTTTCTCCAGTATCCAAACAAGAAGAAGAGGAATCAACTACCACTGCTCAAACCCATCATACTCCAGAACAATTAAGTCTTGAATCACCTGAAGTCCAGTCTCTTATCCACAAACTTCAGAGCTTCTCGATTTCACCACAGAAATCTGAGGTATCACAAAGCAGTGTGACTTCGCAGTTCAATTTACCTCACCCTCTCACCAGACTTCAGAGCGAAAAGCTCGGTTTTGAACCCACTGAGTTCCCTTTACCCAAAAGGAAAAAGGCGAGGAAAAATACTGAAGGATCTGACAATGAAGAGCTTTCATCCACATCCTCCATTTCAAATTCTCATCTGCAAAGTCAACCATCCACTTCCCCATTACATATTGTTGTTCACCAAGGATTAGAAGCTTCAACATCCCAACCTGCTCACTCCTCAGCATTATTTCCTTCCCATACATCTGGAATTCCAACAGTAGTATCAACCACTATTGCTATTACAATGGCAGATCCATGGACCAGACCTGGTGCAGTCAATATGCCTGCGCCATTGCATCCATTACCAGATTATCCTGAAAAATGGCTACCCAAGTTTAATCCAGATGATGGAACCCAGGCTGAGGAACACATTAATAATTTCATGTTAGCAATCAACTTGAAAGGAGTAACAGAACAAGATGTTGTTGTTAGACTTTTCCCTTACACCTTGCAAGGATCAGCAGGATCCTGGTATTTCTCTTTACCCTCTGGTTCCATTACCAGTTGGAACACTTGCCAAGAGCAGTTTCTTACCAAATATGGAGATGATAGGTCTTTGGCTACTTTAATAAACGATCTCTCCAATCTGAGAATAGAGCATAGGGAACCAATCAAGGAATTTAATGCTCGCTTCAATAAACTCCTCAATAAAATCCCTACAGCTTCCAAACCAAGTGAACAAATTCGAAGCGAATGGTATATCACCGCCCTACCTGCCAATATAGCCATTTTTGTAGACAGGGCTGGGAAACCTACCTTAGCTGAAAACATGAGAGAAGCACTTGCTGTGGAAAAGCGCATCAATGCTCTAGAGAAGAAAGCTGCTCTGGAAGACAGAAAAGCCAAAAAAGTCTCTTTCAAAGATGACTCAAGAAAGAAAACCCCAAAAGACCCATACGACATGGAGGGTTTACAAAAAGTCCTAAAAACTTTATCAAATGAAATGGTTGAAATAAAGAAACAGGTGGCCGAAACCTCAACCAAAAGACCCTTTAGGACTTATAAGAAAAATGAATCAAAGCCCCCAAATGTCATATCTAATGCAGACTCAGAGCAAGAAGAAGAAGAGGAAGAGGAAACAATCGCACCGACTGATGATGAAGAAGAAGTAGTAGAATGTCATGGAATGTGGGATTTTATACTCCCCAACTCCGATACTGATAATGAAGAAGAAGCGTTCCCGGTCACTACTAGGAGCAAAAGTACTTCTGAACCTGTTCAGGTATCATCAAAGAAGAGGAGTGCAGGTGCCGCTACAACCAAGGAAAAGGTACCTGCAAAGAAATCACCTGCAGCAGTTCCCCAAAACCAGCCTTCAACTTCTAATACTCCTTCAACATCTAAAACATTAGTGGTATCCGATTCAATGGAATATAACATTGTTGATGACATGAAGAAAACTAAAGCAAACATTACTATGTTTGAGCTTAGTAAAT
This sequence comes from Pinus tabuliformis, assembly GCA_031772625.1. Classification (NCBI taxonomy): domain Eukaryota; kingdom Viridiplantae; phylum Streptophyta; class Pinopsida; order Pinales; family Pinaceae; genus Pinus; species Pinus tabuliformis. The sequence goes on from CM062817.1 coordinate 1,899,850,206, forward strand.
TAAAGCATCAGCAGAAATTACTTCTTAAGGAATTGAATGTTGTTCCTTCTACACCTCTTCCCAGTGCAAAAGCTGCTAATGATTCAGGCCAACCTCCTCCCGGTATGGTTGAAGCTACCGATTCAGTTCTGATTGGCGATAGATCAAATTCTCATACTCCACCTTTCCTTCTAACCTATGAGATTTACAACAGAAACCTGCACAACTGTTTAATTGACTCAGGGGCATCATCTAACATAATGCCAGCTTCAGTTTGCTCTAAACTGAACATTGAACCCCAGAAGTCTGCTATTCATATTGTACAGTTGGACAGGACCAAGGTATAGGTTGTTGGAGAGATTAATTCTGTAACCATCAGGTTATCTGCTGATCCCAGAGTAGTACAAAGAATTGATATCCTAATAGCCGATATTCCTGAATTTTACGGTCTAATTTTGAGTAGGGATTGGTCTGAAAAACTGCATGGGTATATTTCTACTGATTGGTCACATATGTGGCTTCCCTATAAGGGTAAGCCAAATCAAATTAGGATCGACCGGGAAAAACATATGGCCCATACAGTTACTGAATTTGAGCAAGAAAACCAGCCAGTAGCATTCAACAACAACATTTTGGGGAATTATTCATGAGAGTCATTTTTTGGTAACTTTACTGCCTAGTCATCCCCTTTCTTAGTCAATCATTTTACATCTCAGATTGAGAATTTTTCACAAACAAATAGGTCTAGATGTTTCAATGATACTGAGAAAACTGTAAATACAATTGTTAATACTTCTTTATTTTGGTCTTTATATTTTGATGGCTCTAAGTCCAACGAGGGCTCAGGAGCAGGTTGTATTTTGGTTAGTCCACAAGGAGAAATACAATGTTGTCCTGTAGGCTGGAATTTGAATGCACTAACAATACAGCCGAATATGAAGCCTTAGTCCAGGGACTGTATAAAGCAATTGGTCTTAAAGTGCAATATTTAAAAGTATTCGGCGATTCTGAAATTTTTGTTAAACATGTGAGGAATGCAATCCATTGTCTTTCAAATCACCTCAAGCATTATCAATCTCTAGTACAAGAACTTACTTCGCACTTTTCCGCATTCAACATTTCCTCCATCCCCAGGTCTCAAAACTCGGCAGCCGATCTCCTAGCCAATGTAGCTTCCAAGCTTCTACCTTCTGAAGACTACAACCTAGATAGATTTTCTATAGAATTGCTTTTTAGGCCTTCAATTCCTGACAATGTCACTAATTGGAGAGTATTCAACCATGATGAGGATATTTTACAATTTCTAACTTCTGAAAAGTCATATGACGATCAAATTATTGAGGAAAATGACCATGATCTACAAATGAAAGAAACACCTCAGGAAAATGCAATTCCTAAGCCTGTGGTAAAGCTGGAAGATCTTTATGATATTAAAGACAGGTTTAAACCTGTAACTAATGCAAAGCTCCAAAGCTCTACCCTAAGGTTTGAATTGATAAATCTAGGTACTGAACAAGCTCCTCAAAATATTAATTTAGGATTAGGACTTTCCTTGGAAGAGAAGGAGGCATTCATTAAACTGTTAAGGAAAAATAAACAGGTTTTTGCTTGGAAATATGATGATTTGAAGACTTATGATACATCCATTATCTAGCATACCATTCCTGTGCTTCCCGATCCGAAACTGATTCAGCAGAAGTTAAGAAAAATACATCCAAACTTAGAGAGCCAGATAAAATCGGAACTTAACAAACTCTTGAAAGCCAAGATTATTTTTCCTGTCCGACATTCAAACTGGGTCTCTAATATGGTGCCAGTCAGAAAGAAAAATGGTGACATTCGAATTTGTATTGATTTCAGAAATTTGAACAAAGCAAGCTTGAAAGACAATTTCCCATTACCTACTATGGAGCAAATACTTCAATCAGTAGCAGGTTCTGAATTGATGTCCTTTCTAGATGGTTTCTCATGATATAACCAAGTCCTGGTTCATCCTGATGACCAACTTAAAACCACATTCAGAACAAAATGGGGAACATATGCATATCAGAAAATGCCTTTCGGACTTATAAATGCAGGAGCGACATTTCAAAGAGCGATGGATACAACTTTTAGAGGGTTGATTAATAGAACAGTAGTCGTCTATCTAGACAATATTACTGTATTCTCTAAGGAGAGGTATAATCATTTGCATGATCTAAATCAAATCTTTCAGCGTTGCAAAAGATATGGTATTTCTCTTAACCCTAAAAAGTCTTTCTTTGCTCTTGATCAAGGGAAGCTCTTGGGTTTTATTGTGTCCAAAGATGGCATTTATATTGATCCTAATCGGATCAAAGAAATATCTGAAATCCCTTTCCCACACAATAAAAAATCAATGCAGTCATTTTTAGGCCAGATCAATTTTGTTAAAAGATTTGTTCCATATTTTTCTCAAATTATTTTGCCACTTCAAACAATGATTAAGAAAAATTCAGTTTTTAAGTGGGGATCAGCAGAAAAGGAAGCTTTTGATCTAATCAAGCAATCAATAACCAAAGCCCCAGCCTTAAATACTCCAAATTTTTCTAATCATTTTACATTGTATACCATCGCATCCAACTCGTCATATGCTGCAGTACTCACGCAGCTAAATGATCACAACCTTGAAGCACCCATTTCATTTTTTAGCTCAAATCTTCAGGGTGCTGAATTGAATTACTCTGATGTAGAAAAACAAGCCTTTGCTGTATTTAAAGCAGTCAAGCATTATAGACCCTTCCTTTTGAAAACCCACACAAAAGTTATAGTTCCTTTCCCTGCAGTTAGGCAACTATTAATCCAAAAAGAACTGGGTTAAAAAAGGGCAAATTGGGTCACAACGCTTCAAGAGTATGACTTAGAAATTAGGCCAGCAAAGATTGTTAGGGGCCAAGGTTTTTGCAGGATATTGGCAGGAGCATCCAACATTCCAGAATCAAGCGATACAGATCAAACTGAAGAAATCAATCAGATAACTGTTACTGATTCTGAATCCCAATATGCGGATTTAATCTTTTATTTAAAGAATGGTTATGCACCTCCAAACCTATCTTACAAGAACAAAAGGGCCATTAGGTTAAAAGAAAAGAATTTTACAATTATTGATGATGTGCTTTTTAAGCAGAATTATGATTCTATCCTATTAAGATGCCTTGAGAAACCTGAAGCACAAAAGGTTTTGCAGGAGTTACATGATGGACCAGCAGGAGGACATTTTGGAGCTGACACAACAGCTCACAAAATTATTCATGCTGGATACTATTGGCCTACTCTATTTAAAGATGCCCACGAGTATGTAAGGAAATGCCTCAATTGCCAAACTTCTAATGGAAGACAACGTAAACCAGCTTTCCCTCTGCGACCAGTCAACATTGAACAACCATTTGAGCAATGGGGATTGGACATCATTGGGTAGATTACTCCACCATCTTCCAAACAGCATAAGTATATCCTTACCGCTACCGATTATTTTACTAAGTGGGTTGAGGCAATCCCTTTGAAGACAACAAATTCTGAAGCAATCATTGAGTTCATAGATCAATTCATCATTACCAGGTTTGGTGTCCCTAATGCTCTTGTTTTTTATAATGCATCTTATTTCTCAGGCAATGCTATGTTTGATTTCGCTATTAAAAGAGGATTTAAATTAAAATATTCTGCTAATTACTATCCCAAGGGTAATGGTTTAGCAGAGTCTACTAATAAAAATCTGATCAAAATCATTAAGCGAACTATCGAGCAGAATCATAAAAACTGGCACAAATCCTTAATGTTTGCATTATGGGCTGATAGGATAACACAGAAAGCTTCTATAGGATCTTCTCCATTCAATCTTGTGTATGGAAAAGAAGCAGTACTACCCACAAATCTTGTTCTTCCTTCTTTAGCCCTAGTGCAGTTCATTGAGGAAAGTCCTTCCTCTTCTATTCAACTTAGACATGACCAAATTCTCAAATTAGAAGAGGAAAGAGAAAGAGCCAGGGTTATTCATGCCAAACATCAGCAAGTCATCAAGGCAACTTTTGATTCAGTCTCATCCGGTTCAAATCAATTTCAAGTCGGTAATTTAGTCCTGAAATGGGACAAAGCCCATGAAGACAAGGGTAAACACACCAAGTTCCAGAAGATGTGGCTTGGACCATTTCAGATCTGTGAAAAGATAGGCCATTCGACCTTTATATTGCAAGACTTATCAGGGTTGAGAGATTCTCTCCCTGTTAATGGCCTTATCTTGAAGAAATTCTTTAATTGAGGAGGTAACCCCTTCTCCTTTTAGTTTGATAGATATTTGTAGTTTGTAGGATTTGCAGAAAATAATGTTGTAAGGTACCTACTATTGACCTTTGCTATGTTTGAAAATTTGATCTACAAGAGTACAACGATATTTGCTTTTAAAATAATAGAACTCTTAACCAAAAGGGATAATTTCTAGGAAATTAGGTATCATTGTATTCTGAAACCACAGTTCAAGTTTTGTGAACTCCTTTCAAAGTTTAAAAGTATTGTAAATCATTTTCTGTTTTCAAATTGGTCTCAAAAGGTTATCAATATCAAGATAGAAGCCAATCCAATTTCAGCATCTTCAACTCTTACCCTGTCATCCATTTACTCTTAAGGAGAAGATTGTTCATCCCATTCACTAAAGTTTATGATTACTCAGAGTGTAATTCTAAAATATCTGATATTAAAGATAAGAGGTCTTATTACAAGCCTGCTTACCATGTTCATAGGGAAATAGTTTAACCGACATTACCAATACTGCATACCAAAACAGGGTAATGGCTTGAAATTATAAGACAAGGGGTCTCATCAAGAGCCAGCTTGTTCGGTTAGATTACTACCAGTGAATGGCATTGTCAATAGATGGCCACCAAACCAGGACAATGGCTTTTTATCTTATCAATAACAGAAAAAGGAAATGAAATACAAAATATGAAAACATGTTTTGAATTCATTCTGTTAATCACACTCTTAATTGGATGGAACAATGGACAATAGCATGGTTAAAAGGTATCCCTGTCGAAACTATGAACGTTTGCTGGCAGTAGAGGCTCTACCTATGATGAAGGAGTTCACTTTAAAAGCTGATTTGGAAAGGTTTTCTGTTTTATCATTATAAACCAACAAAGGCCTATTTAAAACTTAGAATGTATTTATTTTCTTAAAAAAAGAAAGGAAGTTAGAAAAATAGTTTCATTTTACTCGGAATGCATATATACCTAGTTATATTAGAATTTTCCCCTTTGATTAGAACTCTATTGTAAAAAAAAGTTTAAGTATTTCTATGCTTTCCAGAGATAACTGGTTCTTCCAGCGAATCGCCAATTGTTGTGCCCTACAACAACCCCCCATTTCATATCATATTTATTTACTAAATCATCATATGAAATGGGTCCCTTTAGAAGTTAGTTGGTATCAATACTTCATTATTTGAAAAAGGTCCACAAACCAAATGAAGACATTATATAAAACCTTTTAAAAAACCCATTTTTGGTCAAATAAAACAATCTTTTATCATTGCGATAAAGCGATCGCAAGATCGCATATCGCAATGGCATAGAAAACACAAATAAGTGGCACATTGGTCTCCGCCGATGCGATATCGCTATCGGCTATCGGCAATACTCTATGCACATTTTAAAGCGCCCCATGCCATTAGCCCCGACGCGATGCGCAATCGGCGATCGGCTATCGGCGGTAATCTTTACACAGTCTTAAAACACCCCAACCCTTTCACCCCGATGCGATGGAATATCGCAATCGGTAATCGGCAGTATCCCATGCACAATAATAAGGCGCCCAGGTCATACCCTCGATGCGATGCGATATCGCAATCGGCAATCGGCGATACACTATTTATGCACATTATGATGCCCATTCACCCTGATGTGATGCGATTTCGCTATCGGCGATCGGGATTTCAAAATTGTCAACGTAAGGATTTAAGTGTTCCTGACGCCCGATTACGATATAGCGCGGATTTCAAAAATCCGTTAAATGGAGGGATATTATGATTCATTCATATTTAAAGCTTGATCTTTTAAGCAATCATTCACCCGCGCTCAACCGCCAAAACATCCACAACACGCTTAAACGGGCCATTCGGTCGAATAATGGTATAATGAGCATTTAAGGGGTGGCAGGTCTTAAACGGCCATTTAATGTAATTGTAAGATCCTCCCATGGATTGTGTCTGCGCCCATTTTTAAAGCTAATCCCTTATTACGCATCTGTCAATATTTCTCATCACTTGCAAGTTTTCATTAGCATATCTCTGTGTTACGTTTGTTTTCGCCGCTGTGCAGAATTCATCCAAAGGAGAAAGCTCAAGCAAGATGGGGAAGAAATCCAAGAAGACCACAGGCGCTTCCGCTACACTAGCTGCAGGAAAAGCTCTCGTGGACAAAAAGAAGATATGTTTGACGACCTGTTCATTTCAGCCGAATCAATAGGTCAGGCTAAAGAATTCGCTAGAATGAAATATAATGATGAAGGGTTGACTGAGTTTAATAAACTTAGAGAACAGAGGTTGCAAACTCTGCCTCTAGATTTACTAGCAACAACCGTGGCGACATCATCAAGCGAACATGGTCAGCAACAGTCAAAGGAACCTCCGGTTATAACAAAAGATCATAAGAAGGAACAGGAGGAAAGGCAGAGAAAAGAAAAGGAAGAAGTGCGGAAGGAGTCCCAAGCTGAAAAGGAAAAACAAACCACCATTGATGTCAATATAGATACTCATATTGACCCTAAATTGCTCCAGGAGTGGAAGCAATTTGACTCTATCATCAGTGGGTTGGAATGTTCGAAGGATACAGACACTTCCAAAACAAACGATACATAGGACATCACTTCACCTCAGGTTCTAAGTGGAACCAGCGGCCCACCCATTTCTAAGGATGTTGAGGTAATACCAAAAGACCCCTCCGACCAAATCATTCTCCAGGTAGAAGATATTCCTCCCCTGGATGTTTTCTACAGCCCGAGGCATAAAGCAGTGGTAAAACGACAAAGGAAAATAAGGAATATTGATCAACCTCCCCTTTTCCCAGAACAAACTGTTACGGGCAGCGTGGTTTGGAAGGAGGAATTTGACCCCTCCGATGACCTGACAAAACTGTCGCAGTATGCGGGAGCCTATTCGGCAGTGACAATCGATAAGGCATCAGAGGTAAGTCTTCTACTGAAAACCAAGGATCAAGAAATTTTCGCATTACAGGCAGAATTGGCTGAGACAAAGCAGAAGGCAGAGCAGCAATTGTTGACACAACAGCAAGTGAAAAGTCAACTAACTCAACAATTGCAGGCAGAAAAGCAAAGGGTTGACCAAAGCGCGATCCAGAAACAGAAGGAATTATCAGAGGCATTGGCACAATTAAGGGCAGCAAACGAGCAAATGATGAAAACAAAGGATGAGAAAATCACTCAATTGTCATCGCAGCTCGAAAAGATAAAGGACGCTCCACAAGTGGCTGAATTCAGAGCAGAAGCATTACAAATAAACACTGCATTAATATCTCAAATTAGGCTTCTATGTCAACAAATCGCTCAGGCAGAGCCACTCTGTGAATTAACGACATCCATAAATCAGCAGGTAGAGAAGGCCAGAAATGAATTGGATCAAGCCGAAGAGATCATAACTGCATTTCTGGACTGGCAAGATTCTGAACAAGGGAGAGCAACAATTTGCCCAGAATCTTAGAAACACATAAAGATATACTCTTCACAGAATGGCAGTCTCAGATGATGAAAGCAGAGAGGGCGGCTTCAAGATGTAAATCAACTTCCAGCAACCTGGTCGAACTAGTTAACAACACTCTCTACTTATCAAATATGATTTCCCAATGTACACCAGGAAAGTTGACAACAACAAACATATTGGAGCAATCATGTTATCCTGATTTAGAGGAAAAGCGAAGATTAATCGCTGGGATTAACAGTTTAACTATGGAAGCATATTGGCTCTTCCTGGTAAAGCCGCATACACAGCGAGCCGCCCTTAAGTGCCTAACAGATGCAATCGGGTATATAATTCCCGATATTCAGGATGCCACCTATGCCGCCCAGCTCAGTTCGCGCCTCAACAAACCCCTTGAAGTAGAGCCAATGCTTGCGATAAGTCAGCTCAGATTTAAAGGCAAGCAGCCTACTTGATGAATCATGTCGCCGATTGCCAGATCACTGAGGAAAATAGGATCAAGATTTATTGATACCCATTTAGTAGGATTTCAGTTTAATAGATATTTAGATTAATTTAGTATTTATAGACCCTTTCATTGTTTTGGAAAGGGTCGTAAAGTTTTGTACCAGACTTAAAGACTGAAGTTTGCACTATTGTGCTTCAGTCAATATTCTTTTATGAAACTGGACCAGTTGTTCTTAATTCAACAAGGAGGCTTTTTTATGCAATTGTGCACTATTTTCTTTGTTGAGAATGTTTCTGCATTGAAGAAAGAATTACAAGTAGCGATTTATATCAGGAGTGTCAAAGCAGCTGATATGGTATTTCTATCTATGTCTGAATTCATTCCTGTTATGTGAATTGTTATTTGATTATCCTTGCTATTGTTGATTATATGCATGTGCTTTAACAGCAATTCTACATTCTTTCCACTATTGGATGTTTTATGATATGCTTTCCTTTTAATCATGTATATGTCAATAATATAAATGATGAGTGTGGTAATATCGTTTTAATCACTTTGCTGAACTATTTAGGCACAGTAATCTTGAATGAATTAATATCTATGTCTGCTAGATGGAGTCATCTATATGCCTGTCTTTAGACACAGACCATCAAACGCTACACTTTAAAGCTCAATAGATTCCCGGGATAGTTCATAATTTTTGTATTCTTGTCAATAGTTTAGTTATTCGCTCACCGCTAGCTTAGTTTATAAATCATCCATTCATCCCGTTTATCCACTTTTGGGAAACTGGTCCCATTATCCCAAGTCAGAGCCATTATTCCAAACGGAAAAGGAGCTGTACTAAGGTCCGGACAGGGTGGTTATCCCCGATGTTGTTGCAGTGATTTTCGAGCCATCAACACTTCCTCAACCAATTTTTCTATAGTTGGTCCTTCGACAGCCAACCTCATTGTCTGTTGCGTCTGCTGCAAGCCTTTAAGCTTGTCCCGGATGGTGGTCGTGACTTGGTAAGCCTCTTGTGGAGTTCGAAGATTGTCCTACCATGACATCCTTTTTACCTAATGATCCTCTCTTTTCATATATATCCACCTAAATAAAGCCATATCTACAATGTTTTGATGAAGATATGCAATAATATGTCTTTTTGTTCATATTTAACTTTATACCCTATTGTTTTGTTAAAGTTGCAATTGGCTACCAAATCAGTCTGTTTTCGCGGCTAATCCAGGTTTCTGCAACTGTCTCCATTGTTTGCAAGGTTCCAGAGTTCCAGCCTCCAGGTCAGCAGCGAAGGGTGCGGATGGATAGAGGATTTCTCCCTCGTGGATCCCATCCTATCCCCTCGAAACCATTTGCTAAAAGAAGTGCATGAGATTGCGATCAAACTCCAAGTCAAACACCGGATTAACGCAGAACACAACCTGAGATCAATTGAAACCTTATCGTTTTTCTTTCGTAATATAAAAACGATGGTTTAGCGATATAAGTTTAGATAGGATAAGGATATTAGGCTTGAACTATTCATACAATTATGCCAAGAGACCTGCTATAAAACTAATGGTCGCACTATGATTTGGGTGCGCGCCGAATGATATAGTTTTGAACAGTTTGTGAATTCTGTGTGAATAGAATTGGTTTTTGTGTGCAAAGTGTTGTGTTGATTGGAAGCTATGAAATACTATGTGGAGGGCCCATACAAACTGTGACAGGTTTTGATCAAATGTAATATGATTTCTTTTAATTCTTCAATTGCTCTGTTTTGTGTGAAAATGCAGCATAATGATTTCGCCACTGAGTTGTTATTTGCATGAGAACTTTCATTTTCTTTATACCTAGTTTAGTCTGTTATTTAATTTGCTTTATACCTGGTACAACATGTTCATTTCATTTTCTTATTATCTAGCATAATTAAAGTGTGTTCAATTCATAATATAGATGTTTCTTGGGTTATTTTGTTTGAGCAAAAATTGAATAAGTAAAAGAGTGAGAAGTTCTCTCCTAAACAATTGAGTTCAGACAATATTTCTTCATAGTTGATAGAATAAGTTTCTTTTTGCACTTAGAGAATTAGAAGCTGCAACATAAAGATTCAAGATCAAAAATCCCAAAACAATCTAATACAAGTAGAACCACTCTCACATCATCTACAAACTAATTGGATAGAGATTAACTCCTAGGAAACTTAACCAACATCCCTAAGAATTACGACACTAATATAATTGAAAAACACCACCTCCATCTTAAGTTTAGATCTTAACAAATACATAACAACCTAATGAATAACTTCTAAGCACATATTGTGCAAATGTACTTCATTAGTTTACGCACCCTGTTTGACAATTTATCATTGACAATTCAAGGACATTGAATTTACCAAACATTTTGGCGTCGTTGTCAGGGAAGTACGAATAGAAGTTAAAAAAAAACCCATCATTAATTTAAAACATGACATGCGTAGGGATAAAGAGTCTATGGGTAGATTTGAAGGATGGGAAGAAGTTTAATTCCCACAAATCCACCCACTTCACCATGATTTCGAGATTCCACACCACCTACTCAAACCAAATTCCATTTAGAGGTCGACAAAGGCTTCCTGAAATTTCAAGATCATAAATCCAATCCAAGACTTCAGCGAATTCTTCTACTAAAGCTGTAATTGAGGAAGATCCTACATCCCCAACTAAACGAGTAATCTTTCTATCCTCCACTGGTGAGAAAATTTTAGGAGAAAAATTAGAAGTTCCTAGTGAAGAAGAGGAATTGGAAACTTATTCTGAGAAACCATTGATAAAGGAACCAGAAAGATTAGAAGAACACTATATTAGCTCCAAAGAATCTGTCATGGCTGAAGAAGGGGAAGGAGAAGTACACAATGTCCATGGCGAAGAAGATAGGATTGGAGGAAGAGGAAGAGGACGAGGTAAAGGTAGAGGAGGGGGTAGAGGCAGAGGGAATCAAGATCTTGATTCCCTATTCTTGATAAAGATACAATCATCATAGTGAAAAATATATCACCCTCAATTCTTCCTAATTTCCACGGGAAAGAAACGAAGATCCGGAGACATTTCTCTTCGAATTTGGTGTTATGTAGATCATATGACTATCTGCATGATGCTCAAAAGTTAAAATTGTTCCCTGCTACATTAAAAGACTCAGCATTAAAATGGTTCATGAGTCTAGGAGTACATTCTATAACAACATGGGGACAAATGAAAGAGGCTTTCTTAGGCAAATATAGACATTATTGTATGCCTAGTAACCTTAAAGATGAAGTCTTCAAAATGACAAAAAAGGAAGATGAAAATCTTGAAGACTTGGTAGAAAGGTTTGCTTATAATGTTAAGAGAGCAAAAATGGATAATTTGGATGAAGAAACCTTAAAATATCTCTTACTCAGAGCCATTAAAGATGAATGGATCGATCTCCTTAACCTAACTGGGAAAGGAGATATTTCCCAACTACCATTCACAAATATTTGTGGTTTATGTGTACATATCTCAAGGGGTAAAGTACGAGTTGGAAAGAGTCCTAGAGACACTCTCTTGTCAAGAGTTAACAAGTTTGCAGCTGGGACAGTCAGCAGGGAAGAAATAAGAAATTTTCTTGACACCTTTAAACAGATATTTTAGGGAGCCTAAGTGAACAGATAGACACCCTTAAAATACAAAACAAGAAAATTTTTGAAAATGTTGCATTATCTATCTTCTGTCCCAAATGTCAGAAGAAACATGCTCTAAGAGAGTGTCCCTTAGACTCAAAAAACATAGAAACCTGTGTCATATGTGCAGATAATCATGATACAAAGGAATGTCCATCCTTACCTGGTCTTAAGGCCATATTCAATGATGAAGGAATCTCAGAACCAGTGGACCCTCTCTACTTTATAGCCAAGAGACCATGGCAAAACCCCCAACCAAATCAATCACAAGGATTTAGACCACAACAATTTTCCTAGTATTCACAAAATAATTGGAATTCAGCCTGGAAACCTTGGGCTCTGCCACAGTCACAACCTTGGAATCAAGGATTTCAAAATCCTTATGGAGCCTATGCTCAATATCAACAGTACTCACCATCTTACCTTCCACCACAATTATTACCCACATCTAATCAAATTCCTCAAGCTAATCAATTGCCACAAGTTCCATTTCAAAATCAAAACCCACAATTTTCCCTACCATTTCCACAAAAATAAAATCAACTACCCACTCAACCACTTCTGAATCCTAATAATAAAATACCACAACAACCAGTGTACAACATGGAGGGTCAGAATCCTCAGACTTATGTAATAACTCCACTAGACCTAAACAATGTCCAATTAAGGTCTGGAAGATTATTACCAAGAAAACCTCTTGTTGTCATTCAATAAAAAAGATCTGATCTTCAAAAACACAAAAATCAATCAGAAGAAGGGGAGACTTCTCTCCCTAAAAAAGAAAATAAACAAGCAGAAGAAATTCCAATAAATACTCCTATCATAGAACAACCCTTGATATCAGTTAAGCCACCTTTCCTAGAAAGGTTGAAAATTGATGAAGGAGTAGAGAAACAAATTGTCTTCCCTGATTACAATATGATGGATGAATTGAGAAATGTTTGTATTAAAATTCCTTTATTACAAGCCATAAAAGAGGTACCAATTTTTGCAAAAACAATTAAGGAATTAAGTACACAAAGATCAGGGAGAAAAAGAAAAGATATAAAAAGAATTCAGTTAGTTGGAAAAATTGCAGACATTATGATGGGGAAGTCGACAATTCAAAAATATTTAGATCCAGGAAGCCCCATTGTAAAAATTCACATCAATAGAACTGAAATACCAAACACATAAATTGACCTAAGAGCAGCCATAAACATAATGAGTAAACAAGTTATGGACACATGTAGGCTTCCTAACATTTAGTAAACACCAACCTTGTTGCAATTAGCAGATAGGTATGTTATTAAACCAGATGGTGTGTTGGAAGATGTTTGCGTCTCCTTAGATTCTTGGGAATATCCTGTTGATTTCATGGTCTTAACACCCAAGAATAACTTAGGAGGACATCCATTAATCCTACGAAGGCCTTGGTTGGCTACAATTAATGCTTTCATTGGCTGTAGATTAGGTGATATGTTTATCTCAGATGGAAGTCCCACAAAAGAATTTATATTATATCCCCTTGCAAGAACAACAATAGATATGAAAACTGAAGAATGGATAGAAGATGAAGAAGATATACAACCTATTTTCGCTATTGAACAAGTAAAGGAGGAGGATCAACTTTTAAATTTACTAGAAAATAATGAATCTTCCTCACATTACGATCGTAATTGAAATGAGTATCTCTCATCTAAACAAGTATCATTTCTCTCCATGGAAAAATTTGGGAATTCCTCGATAGAAATGTTTCCAGGAAAAACCTTGAATGTCAATGAAAAATTGGTAGAAGTGCAAAAGAATCAACGGATACAAATTTTACAGAAGCATTATTCTGCTTTTGCATGGGAATACACTGACATGAGAGGGATTGTTCCTAAAACTTGCATACATCATATCTACATTGAACAAAATGCAAAACCAGTTAGACAACCTCAACGAAGAATGAACCCAAACCTAAAAGAAATTGTTAAGGAGGAATTGCAGAAACTATTAAATGTAAATTTCATCTATCCAATATCTGACAATCAGTGGGTTTCACCCATAGTAATCGTCCCTAAGAAGAATGGAAAATGGAGAGTATACATCGATTATAGGGAATTAAATAAAGCAACATTAAAATACCACTTTCCACTACCTTTCATAGACCATGTCTTAGACACTTTAGTAGGAAAAAAATATTTTTCCTTCTTGGATGGGTTCAGTGGATATAACCAAATTCAGGTAGCCCCTGAAGATCAAGATAAAACCACATTCACTTGTCCATGGGGAACTTATGCTTACCGGGTACTTCCCTTTGGTTTATGTAATGCTCCAGCAACATTCCAAAGAGCAGTCCTCAACATTTTCTCTGACCTTATCCATGATTGTGTGGAAGTGTACATGGATGATTTCACAGTCTATGGGGATTCTTTCAATGAAGCACTGGAAAATTTGGAAAAAGTATTAATAAGATGTAAAGAAACAAATCTCTCGCTAAGCCATGAAAAATGCTTCATGATGTTTAACGAAGGAATTGTTTTAGGTCATCATATTTCAGGAGATGGAATCAAAGTAGACTCATCTAAAGTTGAAGTCATTTCTAAATTATCAGTGCCAAGTTGTCAAAAGGACGTTAGAAGTTTTCTCAGTTTACTGGATACTATAGAATATTTATAGAAAACTTCACAAAAATTGCATCCCCACACTTTAGACTACTCACCAAAGACTGGGAATTCAGTTGGGATTTCGAATGTCAAGTTGCCTGTGAAACTTTGAAAAAGATAATTTATGAAGCACCCATCTTAAAAGGACAAAAGTGGAAATTGCCTTTCCATATCTCAACAGATGCTTCAGATTCAGCCCTAGGAGCTGTGTTAGGAAAAAAAGATCTTACTCCTTATGCAATCTATTATACCAGTAAAAATTTAACTCCTGCAGAGTTAAATTATACTGTAACTTAAAAGGAGTTGTTAGTTGTAGTTCATACCATTAACAAATTTAGACATTATATAACTAGCTATGAAACCTTTGTTCACACATACCATTCTGTCATTAGATACTTAATGAATAAACCAGTCACCAATGGAAAAATGACTAGATGGCTCCTAATTTTACAAGAATTCAACATAACCATTCTAGATAGGCCAGGAAAAAAAAACACAATTGCCGATTTTCTATCTAGAATACAAAATGAAAACAATGATCAACCCGTAGAAGATAAATTTCCTGATGAATATATTTTTGCAGTATCTACTAAATCACCTTGGTATGCAAATATTGCTAACTATTTGGCCACAGGAAAAATTCCATTTCACTTATCCCCTAGAGAAAAGAGAAGAATAGTCCACAATAGCACATCCTATTCATGGATAAATGAGGAATTATACAAGATAGGACCAGATCTCATCATCAGAAGATGTGTTCGGGAGGACGAAATACCAGAGATACTAAAAGCTTGTCACGATGAGCCATGTGGAGGACATTTTTCTGACAGGAGAACTGCTTACAAAATCTTGCTTTTAGGATATTATTGGCCTTCCATTTTCAAGGACACCAAGGAATATGTTAAAATATGTGACAGTTGTCAGAGAATGGGAAAACCTACTCTTTCAAATGAAATGCCACTGCAACCACAGGTACTTATCGAACCATTTGAAAAATGGGCACTAGATTTTGTTGGACCAATCAGCCCACCTTCAAAGCAAAAGAAGTATATTCTAGTATGTACTGATTATGTCACTAAATGGGTAGAATCTAAAGCAATTCCTTTTGCTACTGAAAAGACTGTGTTTCATTTCTTTTTTAGGATATTTTTACTCATTTTTGTGTTCCAAGGGAAATTGTAACAGATCAAGGGACACAGTTCACATCCAGAATGGTGCAGAAGCTTATGGACCAATACAAGATAAAAAATCAGAAGTCAACTCCATACCATCCACAAGACAATGGACAAGTTGAGTCCACAAATAATGTGATCGAGGCTATCCTTACAAAGACTATACATCTAGACAGGAAATACTGGGTGGAAAAGCTTCCAGAAGCTTTATGGGCCTACAGAACTACATCGAAGAATACCACAGGGCACACTCCCTATAAACTTGTTTATGGGAGGCAAGTCTTACTTCCAATATGGTTCCAGATCCAGACCTATAAGACAGAAGTCCAGTTAGACCTTGACTTGTCAGAAGCCCAGAAGCAAAGGATGACACAATTAAATGAGCTCGATGAAATCAGACAAGAGGCCTTCTAGAGGACCAGCTTAGTGCAATAGCAGAGGTCAAGATGGCATGATAAGTACATTAAAGAAAGGAAGTTTCATCAGGGAGATTGGGCATTGCCCTTTGATTCAAAATTCAAAAATTTTCAAAGGAAACCCATTGGCTTGGACCTTATGAAGTTGAGAATCTCTTTTACAATGGTGCAGTTAGAATCAGGATTATTGATGAAGAGAAAAATCCTCTATTAGTAAATGGACATTGACTCAACCTTTACCAAAAACCATTAACAAAAGAGGAATTTGTTAAAATGTTTCAAGATAATTCAAAACTGAAGATGGTCAAGAATAATTCTTCTTCTTTTCCACCTTAGAAATTTTCACTCAGTTTGTTCATTCAATATATATAGATATATAATAAAAATATAATAAACAAATTATATGTATATATATGCATATATATATATATATATATATATATATATATATATACATATAATAATATGAAAAAAAAATGTATAAACATGAAAACCAACATGTTTTTGGCACGTTTATACAAAAAATTTAAAGGGAAAACCAATTTGTTGGCACTTCAAATTTTATTTTCAAAAATAAAATAAAATCATATACTAAAGCCTTCTTTCTCTTAAGCTGCAAAATCAGCAACTTTCCACAGCTTGGACAAGTTTCCACATCTAAAACAAGTTTCTGCAGCCTAATAATTTTGAAGTCTACAAAGATGCACGGTAATTTGGATTAAAGGACAGTTGACAGCAAGGTACCTGCAGGAGATCAAATCACAGAAAATAAGGTTAGCAAAAGAAGATCAAAGGTACGTGTTGCTTTAATTTAACAATAGGGAAGGATATATAGCATGTATGACTAAGAAGATATAGTACTAAAGTACAATCATTATAACCTAAGGGTAATGGCCGCCTAACAAAATATCATATGCCACCACCTTAAAAGTCATGTCACAACCTTATGCCAAATCTGCCGAAGTAATTACCAAATCATAAGTTTGAATGCACCTAACGGTCAGATTCATCCCCATAATCCTTATGATAATCCATCCGTTCTTCCCTATTCTTACACTCCTTTGAACCTTCATAACCACTCTGTTATCACCAAAATATGACCTTGATAGGCTGCTCATCAAGTCAATCTCAGTGTAACTATTTCAAACCAATCTTTTGGCTGAGGCTTAGCCTCCTTAGCCTGAGAGGGCTCTCTCAAGGGTTAATGATATTGATTAAAGATATAGATAGATGGCTAACTCTATGGTTTGTGATTTTATATGTCTATAGGTTGAAAGATGGAGACTTGCTACCATTGGGCTATGGAGTCAGTGACAGAGATAAAGATAACAAATAGCTCTTCTTATAAAACTGAGGCTTATATATACTTCAATGAAAGAGTAATGTATTCAGGAAAGTCTCAATAACTTGAAGTTCATAGAAGTCAAAGCATGTGGGCATGAATTCTAAGTAATGATACATCAAGGTATTCAAAAGGAAAGTATTAAAAGTGATTCATCAAAGTTTAATACTTAAAGGAAGTGAGAGCATGAATAACCATGTGTTATAGACATTTTTGGGCACTGCAACCCCAAGCATAAATGTCCATAAACCAAGGGCTCCTAAGTCCCTAAAGGTGTTGTTCCAACCCCTAAAAGAACAAGGTCAACTGATTACAACATCTCCCAGAAGTTCTCCATGAAAAACTACTCAGAACTGGTCAAAACTGGACCATTTCACCTGCTCCATAGGCAAAGTGCGTTGCATCCCACCTAAATACACACAGTAGGTGTGTTTCATTTCAAAAAGCCCTTCTATGTGGTGCGATGGGCGAGAAGGGACAAATGGCAGGGTCAATCCACAAGGTGGAGAAGCATGGAATCTTCCAGAAACTTCTCATGTGACACTTGCCTCTCTGAATTCGACCAGGGATGAGTAAGAGATCATCAATCTCCAAGTGGAATCAATAACTATCAGAGGGAAGACACTAATCAAATATCAAGCTGACTCACCTCCCTTGCAGACATCTATATATGGATCCCTCATCCCAGAAATCCAAAGGCTGGAATTTTGCATCTTGTAAGGAAGTGTTGTTGGTTTCTTAAGACAACATCATAGTGTTGTGTGATATAAGCTTTTCATGAGGTGAAGAAGGGCTTACTTGCTGAGAGGATGATGCTGGGTCAGAACAATCGATTGTAATTCTCTTGGCTCTTTCTTGATTATCAATAAAACTATTCAAGTTTTCCTCCATACACTTGTGTGATTGATGTTTTATGCATTTGTGTGGTTAATATACATATGATCCTATATTGCTTATGATAATAGATCCATGTTCTCGTATAGTGTTATGCTGCTTTGATTCTACAGGTATTCTGTGAAGATGGGTACGAAAACAAGTAGCAAAGGACTATCAGAAGAGAGAGGAATCAAGCAAGGAACCAAGCGCAAGGCAGAGGTTGGTCTCCTTTATTCTTCTCTTATCTATCTTTCATAAAGGAAAACGAAAGTAGTTTTAGTTTGTTTGTTTCTAAGGTAGCTACCAGCCTTAGTGGGATTAACAGTTTTGCATAGACACTATTCCCGGTAACACCATGAATTCTGAGTAATAAGTATTAGAACATTGAAGAAAGACATCCGAAGACAGAAGATAAATCTCACTGAAGTACACTAATAAATCTCAGCTTCAGAGAAGTTAAACTGCCTCTGTATATATCAGTCCCTTCCTAGCATTTACATAAAAATGGACAAAAATGTATAATTTGTTGAATTACAGATTAGCAAACATCTATTGGGCCATGGATTCAAATTAGACTTCAACAAAACATAATAATCAGCTAAACATGGAAGTCAAGGCACTTAGAATTTAGGTTTATAAGTAAAACAATAACAAAGTGAATAAACACAGTCTACAAGCATGTGAAGGAAGTTAGAGCATTTTCCAATGAATTCTAAGTAACACATGCTCATACCACTTCAAATAAGTAATTGGAAAAGGCCATAGAAACATCTAACACATAAACCCCTTGTGAACTTGAGCAGTAAAATTGATCTCTGTATTAAGTTGAAAAACACACAGTCTTCTCCCATAACACAGCTTTCTTTTGCTAATACAAATGACAACCCACTTTAGGAATTCAATTATCATGCTTTATATAGAGTTTTTACAACCTTGGATACTATGATCCATCTTTAGGAGAATTCAAATTCCTAAAATTGACACCTATCTATTCATAAAACAAACTACTTAATTACAACTTGATAGCTAGCTGTCTTTAAGAGTCCTAATACAAATAGGAGAGAAAATCCTAAAACGTGCTTTCAACAACCTTATCTATGTCTTAAATACATTATTTAACAGCTTCTAATCCATGTATTCAACCTTTATTATGCCTCCAACATTGTTACCAACCCTTATGATCCGTGACCTAACTGTCCAGAAACTGTCTTTGAGCAACATGTGTAAAACTGGAAAATTCTGATTTCTGAAAATATGGCTTCAAATAAAGCCTTGTTTCTCTCAGCTGGTAACACTTTTGAGGAAAGTGAGAGAGGTTATTATATCTGGAGATTTTATGAAGATAAACCACTTTCATAATTCTAAAATACTTTTTTTATTTAGCGAGAAACTAATCATGAAGTGAACTACTAAAACTAGAAAACAAAGTTTTTCTCTCAATGACTTTCAGCAGTTTTGTAGTGCAATTTGGGTCATAAATTTATCCCACCTCATAATGAATTTAAAGAAAATGAGAGAGGTTTTTGTAGTTAATTATATTAGAAATAAAAACCTCTTTCAGGTTTCAAAAATGAGTTTTCAATTTCTGAGGAAACCCCTTGGAAGTTGACTACTAAAAACAGAAAAAAGAGCATACATAGCAGTTTCGTAGCGTAAATCACCTTTTTTGAACTAGCTGCACTACGAAATTGCGGATTCCTATATTATTGAAAAAAATTAACCCTAAAATTAATGAAATTACTTCTAAATGGAAAATGTGACCTATTTAACCATGAAGTGAACCTAAAGGACTTTATTTGAAAATGAAAGATGACATTTTAAGACTTCAAACCCTATCACTTACCCTTTTATCAAGACTAAAATGACCTTTAGACCTCCTTGAAATCATGACCAAAATCAGGGTTGAAATAATGATGTTTTGAGATTTTTTGGGTGATAACAGACTCCATCTTTCCGCCAGCTAGCAAACCCTACCAGCTCCATTTTCCTGTCAAGGTAGACAATCTTCGAGGCCAAGCATCCTTCGGAATGGGGATAATTGTTCGAACTAAGCTAGTAGGAAAGAAATTCCAGGATGGGTACCCACATACTAGGGAGTTGCTGCAAAGGAGACAACGGTTGCAGTTCATTGAGAAATTTAACGGCTTCCACACAGAGGTAACCAAGACATTTGCACGCTCATTTGATGGAATGGAAGCCAAAATTGGGGACATTAAGCTCACTGTGACGGAGTCTATGATCGTTGAGGCTACCGAGCTACCAAGAAATGGAGAAGAATGGTTTAAAAATAGAGAGATTGGTAGCAAGGACTGGAAGGTCTTCCTCAAGAATCTAAACATGGACACTACGGTCTACACGAAAGGTATTCCTAGCTCTGCTCTTAAAACAAATGGAGAAACTTATTACTTGTGCTTCAGAATTTTATCACTTGTGAGGGTAGGTTTGGGCAAATGTATTTTTATCATGTTAGAATGATGATGCACTTCCTTGAGGATCATCCCATGAACCTCCCTTATTTCCTCTTACATAACCTCAGGAAAAAGTATACAAATGTTCAAAAGAAAATTCAATGCATAGAAAACACCATGTATCGTCATGGCCTGGTAAAAATATTGGTCAAATTTCATCTCCAAAGTATAGGGGAATAAATGGGAGACTTTCCTAGTAAGGAACCACTTTGAAGAAAAATCCCTAGAAAAAGCAAGTAGCAGCAGGACCCTTAGAGGGAGGAAGAGAACCATAGAAATGATAAAGGAACATGCATCCCAAACTCAGACAGAGGTATCAAAAGAAGAGTTGCCTATAGTAATGATTTTGCAGAGAATGAAGAGGGGAACCCTAGAAGAAAGAAAGCCAACCTGAGTAAAGAAGAATTCTCACAAACTAAGACCACTCCTCTAGAAGAAAAATCAGAGAATAAAAGGAAGAAAGTGTAGAAAATACAAACATCAAGGTTAAGGAGGAGCACGAGGTTAAGCACGATTCCACAAAAAACCTCAAAAACTATAGAATAAATTTATCTTGAGGAAATGAGCCAAATGAAGAGGAGCCAACAGAGAATACTCCAACAGAGATTAAGCCAACAGAGAACGAGCCAATAGAGGATGAGCCAATTGAAATCCCTGGAAATTCTCCAAAAGGGTCACCAAGATCATCACCACAGCCTTATAGCTCACCTCTAAGAAGCTCGATACATAGTCCAGGGTATTGACCCCGCTCAGCAAGAAATATATGACTATATAGAGTCACTAGAAAGGAAAGAGACAACAACAAAGGAAACCATTCAGAGCCTTGGAGAAGGGAGTAACCAGGTAAATGAACAATTAGCCTCAAACATCTTAAAGCAGGAGATCTTTGAACTAGAAACACTGAATCGGTATCTCAAAAATGAGAATCAAGCATTAAAGACATAAAGTGAGATACAGATTGCAAAAAGTGACAATCTGATCCTTCATCTAAGCTTGTGGTATAATAAAAACAAGAAGTTGAAGAAAGAAAACAGAATTATGCAGAGAGAGATCATCAGTTTAAAGTACAAAATTCTCATGAGGAAGCCTAGAATGCCAATCTCTGCCAAAAAGAATAAAACAGTGAAACATGGAGATGATAAACAAGAGGCACAAGCGAATGACAAGGAATAAGTGTATGAGGACATACAACATCTCCAATTCGGGGGAATGTAGAGTCTGAAGATTGTCCTACCATGACATCCTTTTTGCCTAATGATCCTCTCTTTTCCTATATATTTACCACCTAAATAAAGCCATATCTACCAAGTTTTGATGAAGGTATGAAATAATATGTCTTCTTGTTCATATTTAACTTTATACCCTATTGTTTTGTTAAAGTTGTAATTGGCTACCGAATCAGTCTATTTCCACAGCTAATCCAGGTTTCTGCAGTTGTCTCCATTGTTTGCAAGGTTCCAAAGTTCCAGGTCAGTAGCGAAGGGTGCAGATGGATAGAGGATGGCTCCCTCGTGGATCCCCTCCTATCCCCTCGAAACCGTTTGCTAAAAGAAGCGTAGGAGATCGCGGTCAACTCCAAGTCAACCGCCGGATTAACGCAAAACAGAACCCAAGATTGAATTGAACCTTATCATTTTGCTTTCGGAATAGAAAAACGACGATTTAGCTATATAAGTTTAGATAGGATAGAGATATTAGGCTTGAATTATTCATACAATTATGCCAAGAGACCTATTATAAAACTAATGGCCACACTGTGATTTGGGAGTGCACCGAATGATATAGTTTTGAACAGTTTGTGAATTCCGTGTTAATATAATTGGTTTTTGTGCACAAAGTTTTGTGTTTATTGGAAGCTATGAAATACTATGTGGAGGGCCCCTACGAACAGTGACAGGTTTTGATCAATTTCAATATGATTTCCTTTAATTCTTCAATTGCTCTGTTTTGTGTGAAAATGCAGCATAATGATTTCGCCACCGAGTTGTTATTTGCATGAGAACTTTCATTTGCTTTATACCTAGTTTAGTTTGTTATTTAATTTGCTTTATACCTGGTACATCATGTTCATTTAATTTTCTTATTATCTAGCATAATTGAAGTGTGTTCAATTCATAATATAGATGTTTCTTGGCCCACGGGACTTTGGATTGACAGTGAATGGGTGTACTGTTAAGGCACTCCTTGCGATAGGTCACCGGTTCAAATCCCCCATGGGTGCTTAGGTAGTATTATATAGAAAAATATATATATATAGATGTTTCTTGGGTTATTTTGTTTGAGTGAAAATTGAATAAGTAAAAGAGTGATAATTTCTCTCCTAAACAATTGAGTTCAGACATTATTTCTTCATAGCTGATATAATAAGTTTCTTTTTGCACTTAGAGAATTAGAAGTTGCAGCCTAAAGATTTAGGATCAAAAACCCCAAAACAATCTAATACAAGTAGAACCACTCTCACATCATCTACAAACTAATTGGATATATATTAACTCCTAGGAAACTTAACCAACATCCCTAAGAATTACGACACTAATATAATTGACAAACACCACCTCCATCTTAACTTTAGATCTTAACAAATGCATAACAACCTAATTAATTACTTCTAAGCACATATTGTGCACCATACTTCATCAGTCTACTTACCCTGGTTGACAATTTATGATTGACAATTCAAGGACATTGAATTGATCAAACACCTCTTCCAACCATGGTTGCAACCTGGCCTTTAGCAAGGCATCCTTCTTCCGTGCTTCTTCTACCTACACGAGGAGCTGCTTTCCCTCTTGTAATTTAGCTAGGCATTGCGCTAGTGTGATGGAGCGCGTTGTTTCCCTTACTTCGTCATACTGTCGCTGCAGTTCCCTGACCTCTGTATTCAGTGTCTGCAGGTTTGGATCTTCCTACAAATTGGTCACCAACTCCATGGATTGCTCAAATAATGTTGTGCATTCTACAACTATTACATCCAAAGTGGCCATTCCTTCCTTGATCACAGCTCCATGTTGCTCACGGACCTCCGGCAGAGTCGTGGGTTGCAACTTTAATTGTAGCTCGGTGATCTTCATGTTGAGTTCAAACTGAACTCGGTTAACCTCAGCTTTGGCTTCGCACACACCTTAAATTCCACCAGCCCGCTCCTCTTAACCATATTTTTGCTATCAAGTCATGAACAATGACTTCAATGGTCACTTTTCTGTTGTGTTGCGCGACGCCTCCCTCCATGGTGCATCTTCCTGTGCACATATCCCTGGATTGCATCGTCATTTTCTTCCGCACAACCCTCCTGCTGCGTAGTCCTCCAAACCTAGCAGTGTATTTTATAGTCCTGCCCTCCCTTTCAACTGCCAGGAGCACTAAGACCTTCCTTTCACCATATATTCACTGTGTAGGATCCCTTGTATACAACTTCAATCGGCTCCCATTCACTCTTCCCAGAAAAGGTTCTCCATTCAACTTTGCGAGTTGAACTGTGCCTCTATCTGTAATTTCTTTGATAATATATGGCCCTAGCCAATGCATCTGAAATTTTCTCGGAAATTTAGTGAATTTACTATCATATAACAAGACAAGATCATTTACCTTGAATATGCGAAGCTTGATGTGGTGATCATGCCATGTTTTTTCACGTTCCTTCTGTACTTGCTGATGGAATCCTGCCAAGAATCGCTCCTCTTCAAGCCCCATCAGTTGCGCGAGTCATTCCTCCAAGGCTTCGCAATCTGCCATACCAGTAAGAGCTGCTATGCGCAGAATACGCACAATATAATCCATTGGCATTACAACTTCTACCCCATAGACCAATCTAATCGATATTTTCCTTGTCAAATTCTTGCAAGTAGTCTTATACGCCCATAATACTGCATGTACATGCACATCCCAATCATTTCGTTGCGCGTTGTAGATCTTCGTCAGCACATTCTCCAAAATATTGTTGAATGCCTCAATGATTCCATTGGTCTGTGGGTGATATGGTGTACTCTTCTGATGGTAGACCTGGAATTCCTCTGTTAACACTCTGATTGTTTCATTTAGAAAAGGTATACCTCTGTCACTCATCAACACTTTTGGGCAACCAAATCTATTTAAGACATACTCAAACAAAAGAAATTTGTTGTAGCTCTTCTACAATCTTTAACTGGTTGTGCCTCTGCCCATCTGGTTAGATATTCCATCGGGATGATGATATAGTGTGAAACAGGTTTCTTCCCTAGGGGTTGAATTGGCCCAACAAAATCAATCGCAGCATTTTTCAAATGGTTGCAACGATACTTGAGGTTGTAAAGGTAATTCATCCCTTCGCGATGGTTGACCCGTTCTCTGACGTGCATCGCATGCTTTACAATACACCTTGGAATCCTTGTGCAACATTGGCCACCATAGACTTGCGCACAAAATATTTTGCGCACTCGCCTTTCTTGCATAATGTCCTCCCGCAGCCCCTCCATGAGCTTTAGTGAGAATTCTCTTTCTCTCAAAATCTGGCACATATCTTCGCAATATTTCATCAGCACCCATCTTATACAGATGTTCCGCAATAACTGAGAAATCTATTGCGCCCACTATGAGCTCCTTCTTTTGTTGACTTGTATACCCTTCTGGTGCCATCCCCATAGTCAAAAAGTGGATAATATCTACAAAATGATTATTCGCTATGCGCACTGCGAAGAGCTGCGCATCTGGCAATCCTTCATCTAGATTATTGGGTTCCTCTCCTATTTCGATCTGCGATAGATGGTCAGGTCCTACATTTAACCTCCCCAACTTTACAGTTACTTAAAATTCATACTCTTGGAATAGTAGTAGCCATCTGTAGATCCTCCCCCCCAACACAGGCTTATTAACTAGGTATTTCAGGGAAAAATGATCTGTGTACATTTTGAAATTCCCTCCTAAAAGATAATGTATGAACTTCTACAGCACGTACACCATGGCCAAACCTTCACGCTCAATCGTTGAGTAATTATTCTCGGCCTTTGATAATTTCCTACTCACGAAGGCTATAGGATGGTCCATTTCTCCTTCATCGGCTTGTGTTAACACTACACCCAACGCAATGCAAGAGGCATCCACATGTACGTGAAATTCCTTCTTCCAATCTAGGAATACCAAGATCGGCGCGGTGACCATCTTTTCTTTCAAGACATCTAAGTTGCGCTCACATTCTTCGTCCCAACAAAACGTAGTGTCCTTCTTCGGCAGCTTCTATATAAGCGCGGTGATTTGAGCATATGCTTTGATAAATTTTTTGTAATATCCCATATGTCCCAGCATCACGCGCAACTACTTAATGTTCCTTGGGGCCTCCAAATTCACAATTACTGCAATCTTTGCAGGGTCCACCATCAGCCCTTGCTTGCACACCATGTGACCCAGCAAGATTCCAAAGGGAACACAGAAGATGAATTTCTTCAAATTCAGCGCGATCTGGTATCTGCGACACGTATCCAAAATCAAGTGTAGGCTTGCTACATGGTGCTTTACTAGTCCGAACATTGTCCAGTCATCAAAGTATACTTCCATGAACTTGTGAATGAACTCTTTAAATGCTACAATGACTACGCGAGAGAATATCGCAGGTGCATTCTTTAGTCCAAACGACATCACAGTGTATTGAAAACAACCCCACTCTGTCATGAAGGTCGTTTTTCTCCTATCCTCAGGCGCGATCTTAATTTGATGGTACCCTGAGAACCCATTAGTGAATGAGTAGGCCTCCTGCCCTCCAACATTGCCTAATAATTCATCGATAAACAACATTGGGAAGGGATCATAGACACATGCATCGTTAATATTCCGCAGATCTATGCAAATCATTATTTCTCCCTTCTGTTTCTTCTCCTGAACGACCATCAAGCTTACCCAATCAGATTCTTCAACCAGTTTTATAATGCCCACCTCCAACATATTATCCAACTCCTGGAAAACCTTTTCCTTGTATTTCGGATTAAGGCAATACGGTCTTGGTTTAACAGGCTTCGCGTCTAATTTTAGAGTGATTTTCATAACGCCCAAATCTCCCACTATACCCTTGTTGACATAGATTGTCATTGATGTCAATATGGCAATATTTTGGATGAGTAAACAATGATGTGAGGCCAAGGAGAAGTAGAGCAGATCCATGAAGAAACAGGAGCAAGAAGCCATGAGGAGAAACCAGAGGAAAGCCAAGACAGTCAAGCCATTGGAGAGAATATCGAAAGTCATAGGAGCTATCAGAGCAGAGCTATCAAAGCAGAGAAAGCCATAGGAAAGCCAAGTATCAGAAGCCACAGGAAATCCAAGTAAGTGTAAGAGCGGGAGATTGAGGAGGAGCCATATCGGGAGTATCGCATGTAATATATGCCAAAGAAGTTAACAGAGGAGCCAAAAGAGTGGAGGAGTATATAATATCGGCAAAAATCAAGAAGATGGATGAAGAGTGAATGCACGTGGTTATATTCCAAAAGGCAGGTTTGTAATAGTGGCAGTGGTTTTCAGGGGACGCTAGGCGGTAAGTGGTGTTTAGAGGAGAGCGCTCAATTCCATTAACTGAGTGACACATAACACGAGGGTGGATAGAGAAAACCGCTTTATCGGGCAGGTATTCTCCGTGCTATTTGTCCACCCGAAATCTCTTATAGCCGTTGGATCTAGCGCGAGTTAATCTACGGTGGAGAATGAGCCTGATAAAGGTAAGCATCGATAAACGCGCCAAGGCTATGGAAAAGTGGAAAATGCAAGTTCCCATGTTTTTGTGTATATTCCCATTACATGAGGGTTATAATAGAATTAAAGGGGATAAAGGGTTATGGGTTAAGTCCGCATTAACCAAAGTTAAGAATGGAGGAGTATATATATATTATATAGATGCAATACAATACATGGGCCCAAGGATTCCATTGTAATACACTTTAAAGTTACATCGCATCTGCCATATCGCAAGCCTCTTTAAAGCCTTGCCACATTAAAATGTCGATTGTGATACGTATGCGGACCTGTTGCAATGTTATAACATGCCCTATTGTAATATCGCGTCCGTCGCAATATCACAAGCCTTGTTAAAGTTTTTGCCACATTGAAATCCGCTGATTGCGATATAATTGCGGACCTGACTACACCATTATAGCATGGCTTAATCAAATGTCGCATCCGTAGTAATCGCAATGTACAAAGGAATGTCAATCTGGGGATTGCGATAAGGGTATGGACCTGACAGACTTATTAATAACTGTTTAATACCATATCGCATCCGCTCCATCGGCAATTGGGAATCGGCTATGTTATGTGCGAACCTCCGGAAGCGGAGATTGCGATAAAAGGATGATGTGGCATGTGGGACCTCTATATGGCTATAGTCTCCCCTTTTTCCCAAGGAAAAATCGTAATCTTTAATTAATTTTGAAAAATTACATATAGTAGATGCTTGATAGCATATGCATCATTGTCTCTTAGTCATATAAGTCACAAAATTCATCAAAGACCATTCCTGTAATGGCTGGAAAAAGAAACATATTCACCACACAGGGTGATAGCCTGAGAGAGTCTAAAAATTATTTTCAAAAATTGTGAGATCTACAATATATACACCACGCAGGGTGATCTCATAAGATATAATCTGCAAATAAACTATGATATATACAGTGTAAATTATAACCGAGTACTTTCAACAAAATTTAGGGTCCATCTACCCGATGATATGCCTGATCTATATATGGCCTGTGATAATATTGGTACTGTGCAGTACCCCTCTGCTCCTGAATCATCCACTGACCTCTGGGTAGTAGCGTGGCCTCCTTGGAAAGCCTGTCAGCGTTGTTGTTATGCTCCCTGTAAATATGATGACATATGATGGAATTAAAATGTGTTTTGAATATGTTCACTTCATCCAAAATATTTCTAAGTGTGTGCATGGTAGATAGTGATATTATTGAACCAATTAATAATGATTTTGGAGTCCCCGTAGATCTGTAGATTGCTGCATTCATGGCTTAGAGAAAAATGCAATAAATGGCGAAGGGTGATAAGTTTAGCAAAATTGTTTGTTCCTTCTCCAAGTCCCATCTTGACCCTGAAATGATGTTGGTCAGAGAGGTACAGTAGAAATCCTCCCCCACACCCATGTTCCTGTGCGGCACCGTCGAAAAAAGCCCATGGAATGGAGTGGTCAATGGGATCGTGTGCTAGTGGTCTTCGGGGTCGCGACATAGTATATTCAGGGAGCTCATGATAAGCAGAGATGATTTTTGCAGTGATAAACTGCCATCTGACAACACTGTCTTCAAAAATTATTCTATTCCGTGCCAGCCAAATAGACCAACAAATGATCAGAGGAAGGCAAATCAGGTTTGATCCAGGATGCGAGTTGTGCCAGTTTTTCCATGCTTGGTTTATGTTATCCCCTTCCCATCTGCCAGTAAAATGAATCTCTGTTGCGATGGATCTCCAAAGATTGACCATAGCTTCACATTTAAGAAAAAGATGCTCGGTCGATTCAGATGCTTGCTTACAAAGAACACACCAGTGTGGTCCGTGGATGGCTCTGTGTGTTAAGGATTCCCTAGTGGGGACTTTATTGCTAAGTACACACCAAAAGAAGAGCTTGGTCCGCAGTGGGGTTTTTAATTTCCAGATAGCCTGCCACCAATCATGTGTAATCTCTGGTTTTCTGTTATTTATCAGCCTGAGGTAACCAGCCTTTGGGGTGTATACTCCATTTTCAGCAAGGCACCACATGATTTCATCCGGTCCCTCCTTAATTCTGATGTGTGACTCAGTCAAAGAAGCAGTGTAATTATTCCATATTTGGTGCCAATGAGGAGGAATATTTAACTGATTTGTAGATTTCCAGGCCTGAGCATATATGGTGGAATTAACCTGGTCAGCAATATGTGCAATAACACTGATATCTCTCTGATTTAAATGGAGGATTAACTCTCTCGGAAGCTGGAATCGACTGCCTCCCCCTGTCCAGGGGTCCAGACCGATGCTCGCTTTTGTGCCATCATTTATTCGCCATGCCAAATTATTGCGAATGTTGGGGAGAGAATGGAGCAGAGCTTTCCAAACCGATGAAATACCAGTCCTTGTCCATCGTGGCAGCCTAACCCAGTCCTCTTGTTGTCATTCAAGAAAAAGGATCTAATCTTCAAAAACACAAAAATCAATTAGAAGAAGGGGAGACTTCTCTCCCTAAAAAAGAAAATAAACAAGCAGAAGAAATTCCAATAAATACTCCTATCATAGAACAACCCTTGATATCAGTTAAGCCACCTTTCCTAGAAAGGTTGAAAACCGATGAAGGAGTAGAGAAACAAATTGTCTTGCCTGATTACAATATGATGGATGAATTGAGAAATATTTGTATTAAAATTCCTTTATTACAAGCCATAAAAGAGGTAACAACCTGAAGGTGGAATGCCAGGGTTTGACGGGTTGTCACTTTGAGGGCCCCCAGGTGCCTGTTTCGAAGTCGGCAGAGGGCAATACGGGTGCAACTGGTCACCCGGAGGGCACGGCTCGAATGAAGGAGATGGCGGAGTAACAACAGTGAGCAGGTTCAACGTCCTAGGTGAGAGAGAAGGACAATCTAGGGTAGGAGAATCTATGGATAGCGAGCCAAACTGAAGAGAAGATGTGTTATGGCCAGGGAGGGTGACCACTGGGGCGGAGCAAGAGGGAACAGAAGTGAAAGGTGGAAGCAAACCAGAGTTCGATGAATTAGGGTTAGGGCTTCTAAAAATGGCTTGACTGGGAAACGGGTCCAGAGAATAATCCACCTCTTCGTAATCCATGCTATCTTCCATGATGAGGCAGGGAACCGACACCGTGACCGCCGGGAACAGTTGACAACGACGCAGGGAGATGGATGTCGACGGTTTTTCAGGAGACTGCGGGATACCGTGAAGCTGCAGAGTACCAGCGGATTAACCTAACCTCTCGCTAGGCAGGCTATGAGGGCGAGCCTCCATCCAGGAATAATGCATGTCTGGCTTTAGTCTCTCCTACATGGTTTCCATGAACAATTAATGTATATTGTATGAATATTAAAAAAGGGCCTCTCTGATATTTTTTAATATGCAACACTATTGTAATTCGGCCTGTTTTCCACATTAACGTGTCCTGTGTGTATTGATGGATTTGAAGAGATAGAGGAAGCCGAAGAGTGAGCGCAGAGGAAGCTGAATGATCAAGCGAGCGTTGAGGAAGCTAAAGAGCCAGCGAAGAAAGGAAGCCAAAGGTTAGGGGTGTTAGGAATATAAAACAGAGAACAAGGAAAGTTTAGGGTAACTGGAAAACTGTAAGAAAATAAAGGAAGTCGAAGCTCTGGCAGAAATGGAAGGAACAGGAGGACAGAAGTAAGTCATAGGCCCAACAAGGTTGGGAGCTGAGAATTACAACCAAACAGATCTAGACAGTTTACAACAGAGGGTTGGAGCCCTTGAGGTTGGTGCCTCAAAACTGAAAGGATTGGTGTCCTAGGAGTTGGTGCTCCTAAATTCAAGGTTGGTGCTTTGACAAGACAAAGTTGGTGCTCTGGAGGTTTGAGCCTCACAAAGAGTCCAAGTTGGTGCTTGGCAACTGATTGAAATCATATATATATATATATATATATATATATATATATATATATATATATATATATATATATATATATATATATATATATATATAGATATATATATATATATATATATATATATATATATATATATATATATATATATATATATTGTACTTGATTTATTGCAAAGATCACATTAATAAAATCATCTATTCATGTTATTTATTTCTGTGTTACAAATATAAATGTTTTTAACTGATAAAATTAATAATTGAAAAAGAAATACTGATTCACGCCCCCCCCCCCCCCCCCCCCCCCCCCCCCCTTCATTATTTCCAATAATTGGTATCAGAGCAAGCTTCTTCATATCAGCCTAACAGGTTGAAGAAGGATTCTTAGTCATGATGAGAAATCAAGAAGTGTCAGGTAGACCTCCTCTGTTCGATGGCACAAATTTTGGTTTCTGGAAAAAGAGAATGTCCTACTACTTAATGTCCCTTGGACCTGAAGTTTGGCATTTGGTCTTAAATTAGTACATAACTCCTTCCACTCTACCAACAGATCAAGACGAGGGGAAAGTCTACGTTGCAAATGCAAAATCCTTAAACTCCATCACTAGTGGAATCACTGATTATGAATTTACAAAAGTCATGAAATGTAACTCTGCCAAAGAAGTATGGGATAAGCTAATTATTTTATACAACGGGGATTCCAAATTCAAGAAGGCAAAGCTTCAAACTCATGGAAGGAAATTTGAAAGTTTGAAAATGGATGATGAAGAAGATATTGCATCATACTTTCTCCGAGTAGCTGAAGTGGTCAGCTCTCTTAAAGGATTGGACAAAATCATTGAAGAAAGCACCATTATTAAAAAGGTCTTAATATCTCTCCGAGACAGATTTGACTCCAAAGTAAGTGCCATAGAAGAAGTGAAGGATCTAGATACTCTCAAGATGGATGAACTCCATGGAATCCTCATTGCCTATGAGATGAGAAAAGGTTGCTCAAGTTCCAAAGATGCAGCATTCAAGGCCTCACAATCAAAAAAGGGGAAAGAAAGGAATGACAGTAGTGATGACTCTGATGTTGAATCCAAATTGGCGCAATTTGTACGAAGACTAAAGAAAGGATCTAAGCTAAAAGGTAAATACCCTATTATTTGTTTTCAATGTGGAAAAATAGGTCATTATGCTGCAAAATGTCCTCATAAGCATGATAGTGATGATGAAGAAAATTCTAAAAGGATGGTATACAAAGAGAAAGGGTTCAATAAGAAGAATTTCCTTTCTAAGCAAGATGAGTCTGATGAAGATGAATTTGTAGTCATCAAAAAGAAACCAACTAACCAGTTCCCTCACCACAAAGGAGGTAATGAAGAATCAGATGAAGAGAATTATCATGCTGGAAGCCAAGAAGTATTATTCATGGCATTCACAAATGATGATGACTCAGGGCTAGATGGAAATGTAGATGAATTGTTAATAAGTTCCACTGAAGAAAATGAGAAATTATGGAATAAAATCATTTCTCTCAAGGTAGAAAACAAGAAATAAAAAGAAGGGAGGATCTCTTGAAAAATAAGCTAAAAGAAAAAGAAGCTTGTGAAGAACGTGAAGCCGAAATAGTATCTCTCAGGAAGGAATTGAAGCAAGTTAAAAAGGGTTGGAAAATCTCTCAAATACTTGACACTATCCTAAATAATCAAAAACATCAACATGACAAATCTGGAATAGGTTTTAAAGGAGAATCATCAAGTGCTAAGAATAATTCGAAAAGCTATGCCGACGTACTTTCCAGCAACCCAAAATAAGAAATATTATTTCATCAAAGGCTCATCCCAGATCCAAAGAATGAAGAGAGAGTAACTCCAAGGAAGAATGTTGATTCGAATCATGGATGTTACAACAGATACAAAACAATACTTCATCAAAGGCCCATCTCAAATTGTTGGCTTGTTGGGGCCTGACCCAGGTTCAGAAATGATTTAGCCAAACAAATCTCGAAACTACTAGCCCTTTCAGCAATACTCCGTGGAGCGCAGACTGAGGTCTCATCCGAGGTAGTATGGGAGGGTTTTGGAACCAGGTTTCCGCACCTTAGGGATGTCTTGAAGAAGGCTGGGAAGTTCGTGAACTGATCCTGCACGCTTGCGCTTCTCCGCGCAGCCATCTAACCTTCATATAGCTCTGTAACGAGCGCGAAGAGGTGATGTCTAGATCTCTTGTCCTTACTGTGTTATTAATATTAGATCTGAATTAATTTTGTGGGCCCAATATTCTATCAATCATTCACTATTCATAACAAGTACGCACAATCATAAACTGTAACGAGATGAGTAAAAATATAACAGAAGCATAAACACCCAGATCTACGAGCAGATGCACAATATTTCAGAATCAACTTATCTTTTATTAAACCTCTATTCAGTTACAATCCCAACTTCGCCCTGCGCACTCAGCTGTAAGGGTCCGCGCACACAGTAGCGGACTCTACCAGGCCTTTGCGCACACAGCTGCAGAGCCTCTTACTATTCCTACAACCCAAGACTCGGACTTACAGACTCAGAGCTAATTTAGTATTCAAAACCCATAATACTAATGATCAAGATTACTAAAAATTGACTTCTACACTTAGAGCCTCGCTCTATTTATACATTCCCATGGTCCACGGACCATGGTTAGGCCGACACATTTTATATTAAATTACAATATTTTAGGGCTGACAACCCTAGACTCTCACGCTCCGTGCTCGCATTTTGCAGGGTCTCTACATTGGAGGGATCCGCTGCCCAACAGGCCCCCAACACAATCATGGTGACTTGTCCCGAGTAACTCGGTTGGTGCGGTGAGCTTTGCGTAGAGTCCCTCCAGTAACTTCTGTGCTTCGTTGACATCTGCCACACATCCTTTTTTGTCCACTGTATCAGTTGTGCATGACTCTTTGATGCATCATTGTCAGAGGCACCTTCTTACCTTAGCGCATATGTATCCTACATCTGGGCCAGCTTTGCCTCGATCGTGGCGGTGACCGTGAATGCTTCCTCAAGCCAAGGTTGGATGCGTGCTTTAAGCCCTGCTTCTTTTTGGCGTGCGGCGTCCACCTGTTCCTTCAGAGCCTGGGCCTCCCTCATCTTGGCCAATCGCTGAGTCAGGGCGATCGTCTACGCGGTCCCCTGGACATTGTCATAGGCCTACTATAACTCCCGCGCTTTTGTCTCTAACTGTTGTAGTATTGGGTCTTCCTACAATGAAGTGAGCGTGAAGAGGGACTGATCCAACAATCACGTGTAGTCCTATACAGTGTGCTCTATTACTTCTAACCCCGATTGGATGGTGCAGTGGTGCTACTCTCTGACTTCCAGGGGTGTAGAGGGGTGTGCCTTCAGTCACAGCTCTTCTATCTGCAAGTTTAGCTCCAACTAAACCTTCGCGGCTTCCTCTTGGGTCTTGCGAACTCCAGCTACTATCTGGTGAATCTTTTCCGCAGTGGGGAGTGTCGCCAGAATGGCCAACTCCGGTATGCTGCTATAGGCCTTCGCCACGACTTGTTCTAATCCCTGGTTTTGTGCGACTAGGTTGTCACGTTGTAGGCTGAGCTATTCTAAATTTAACTTCTGTTCGTTCAAGACTTGGAGGACGTGGTCCTCCCTGGCACGAAGCTCAACAGTTACCCCATCCTACAGCTGGTATTGGGTTTCTCTAGGAAGGGCGGCCAAATTCAACCCCCAGCCCCTCATGTCACCCTCGGCTTTTGCTAAGACTGCACCTTCTGGTAACACCAAAGTGTTTGTTGTGTGAGCGCACTGATGAGCCCCAATTTTTGGTACAATTTGGGCTCATTTGGCCTACTTGCTCTGCTCAAACCATTCATTTTTTATTGCTTATGCATTTATTTCTTGGTTTATTCGTGTTGTTTGTAGGAAGAAGGGTAGGCATTCTATCTACGTGACTAATACATGATGATTTCAGGTTTTTGGCATTAAAAGGGAGCAAAGACCACGAAAAAGGAGACAAGGAGACAATGAGGTGGCACTGCTAGTTTTTAGGAGAGGATGTCCACAGTCTTGGGGACCTTCCTCGTGATTCCCACCATAGCTCCGAGCTCCAACCAATCTCCCCACCGAGCTTAGAGGCAGCCAACTGTTCTACAGGAACAACAGTTATAACTGTTCTACAGGATCAGCAGTTTAACCTTCAGTTGGACAGCCGAGCTCCACAAATCAAGGACACCTGTTGGATGATCATTTTGCATAAATACTAAGGCCGTAGCCTTGGATAGAAGCTTTTTGAACTTTTTTATTGCTCTTGTAATTTGGAAGTACGAGCTACAACTCGGTGTTTGTTCCTTTTGTAAGCCAGTTTTGGCATGACATCAGATTTTCGTTTATGAATAAAGGCAGGCAGATTTTGATCTCATTCTGAGTTTCTAAGGGAGCTATAGCTCTCAGGTTAGGGCCCAACCTGAGAGCAATAGATCTCCTCGGTGTTGTAATGTTGTTTGCATTTCGTTCCAGCACTTTGAGTTTTTACTTTAACATGCAATTCGAATTTACAGTCTGTTAATTTAGTCTTTTTCATGAGATTGAATAGGATTAGTTTATGGTGAATTTGTTTCCAGTTGCTTAGGTTAGAAGAGGATAGATATAATTCATTGGAGCTCCAAAAAAAGGTTGTTAAAGCTCACTGCCATCTCTGTTAGGGATTGGGGTGCAGTCCATATCAACCACCAAAAAGAAACGCAATTCTTCTCACGTTCATGCAAGCTGCAACATAGTCATTTTCGTTGAAGATCCATCCATGCACCTTTGATATTGAACCATACTTCTACATTCTTCATTCCATGCACGGTTTCATTTCTTGGTTTTCCATTGTTGTTCATAGGTTTCATGGCACAGTTATCATAGGTTAATGAATTC
Source organism: Pinus tabuliformis (assembly GCA_031772625.1). Lineage (NCBI taxonomy): Eukaryota > Viridiplantae > Streptophyta > Pinopsida > Pinales > Pinaceae > Pinus > Pinus tabuliformis. The sequence goes on from CM062817.1 coordinate 1,899,886,379, forward strand.
TCGTTTTTGGTTCATAAGTCATTTGTTTCATTTACGCTACTCCATATCATTCCACTTCCTTCTTCTTCTTCTTGATCTCTCCTCAAGCCACCCACTCAGCCTCTATCCAGCTCATTTATCCTCCAACTCATCTATTGCCACGTAGCTTCATTTACTTAACCTTTCGTTGATCCCATCCTTCCAAGCCATCAAACCACTGCATGCACTCTTCCTCCATCTGACTTCTCTGCTCCTGAGCCATCACCAGCTCCATCTCCATCTCACCTATCCTCCCAAACCACTCCAACACTTCACCATCTCCCAAAACTTCCACGGTCAAACATCCTGTAGAATTGCACAGACTTCCTATAGAAATCCCTGAGTTTCCTGTAGGATCCCCGGCAGACTTCCTGTAGAAGCCTGCAAACTCGGTTGAGCATCCGAACATGGTAGACTTTTGTGGACTGATGCTAGAGACCCTGGGACCTCCCCTAGCCATCCTGACCTTGCCCATGCTTTCCTTCCATTCAAACCGCTCCTGCACAACCAAACCCTAATCAAAAGCATTATCACAATAAATCCAACCACTTAATGAAAAAATACAAAAACATGTCTTTTCAGATGCAAGTAGCTTAGATTCATGTATTTCAGTTCACTGCAAGTAATGGCATTATTGGTAGTGGTTTCATTCACAGTTTTGCATTGTAAGGGTCTAGCTAGTCAAATTAGGGTTTACTAGGGTTTTCATGCTTTGTTGGCTTTCAGTTTCTTTTTGCAAATAGACTAGTCTCCTTTGAGTTAGCTTTCGTCCATCATTCATAAAGCTTCTTCTGTGAGCATATAGAAGTTGGCTTGAGCCCTAGCGGACTTGTGCCAGCTGACCAAGTGACAGCTGCGACAAGAGCTAGTACTTGTGCATACAGCACCGTCGCTTCCAAGTTTGTACGAACTACCGGGTTGATAAAATTAGAGATAGGAAGCTCCAGGAGTTGTAGCATTATTGCTACAATACTGGAGCCCACCATCTTTTTGGCGCCGTTGCCGGGGAAGCGTCAGAGTATTAGTAATTGTTGCTTTTCTTCTACTTTCTTACTCTTGCCTTCTGCTAAGTAGTTTACTTCATTTCCATTCTGCAAAAGTAGCATAGACATTTCCTGCTTTCATAGATTAGCATTTCCTGCTTTCATAGATTAGCATTTCCTGCTTTCATAGATTAGCATTTCCTGCTTTCATAGATTAGCATTTCCTTTCTGCAAGCGTAGACTAGCATTTCCATTCTTGCAATTTCATTTGAGCAAAGTAGATTAGTTCTTTCCTGCTTTCAGTTTAATTCTGCATCTTTCATAGTTAGTTGTAGATCAATCTGTCTCAGTTTTGCAGGTACCAAAAGAAAAGCAAAGCAAAAACAATCAAAAGAAAAAGAAAGTCTTTTCCATTTCATGCCTCGTAGGAACCGAGATAGATCAGGCAAATTCCTACCAAACACCCCCACCACATCACTGAGTCACCCTTCTCTCTTCTTTGGTGACAGTGACCCAGAAGAACCTATAGGTGAACATCCTGAGATATCCAAAGACCCTATAGTAGAAGAAGAGTTAGAGACCACTCCATCTGAAGCTATGGCTGACAATAGAAGAGAAGATGAGAGAATAGAAGGTGCCTTCCCCATCCGAGAGACCAATGGAGAGATGAAAATGAAGAACATTAGCCCCTCCGCCTTACCTCACTTCCATGGGTTGACTACTGAAGATCCAGATACCTTCCTGTTTGAGTTTGTTGTCCTTTGTAGAACCTATGACTATACTGAAGATGAGCAAAAGCTGAAACTTTTCCCTTCCACTCTTAAGGATGCAGCATTACGCTGGTTCATGGGCTTACCTGGGAATAGTATCACCACTTGGGCTCAGATGCAGCAAGCTTTCAATACCAAGTACCGGGATTACTGTAGGTCCAAGGAAACAAAGGGGGAAATCTTTCAGATGACCATGGGAAATGATGAGTCCTTAGAGGATTATGAGGAGAGGTTCCAACTAAGCTATAAGCGGGCCAGGTGCACACTTGACCCTGAATCCCTCAAGTTGGTCCTGCTCCGAGGAGTCCCTGAAGACCTCTTAGATACCCTTCACATGTTAGCTGGGGGGGACATTTACCAACTGCCTTATGAGGACATCAAGACTGTGTTTAGAAAACACTCCAGGGCAGCTCGGAAACGAGGTAGAGGAAACCACCTCTCAACTAGTGTCCCTTTCTCCAAACATGAGCTTGCAAATCAATTAGAAGATCTTAAGAGTGAGGTGAGACAGACCATTGCCATGCAGCTTGACACATTCAGGATTCAGCAAAAGAAAGAAGAAGCTGAGAGAGCCTTGGCTGTCTTCTGCCCTAGGTGCACAAGGAGACACCCTAAGAACGAATGCCCATTGCATTCGGTTGAAGTGTGTTTCGTTTGTGAGGAGGACCATCCCACAAATCAGTGTCCAACCTTACCTGGGTTTAAAGCCATGTACCAAGGGACAGAAGCTCCCACAGAGCCTCTCTATTACCTCAACCAAAGGAGGCCACAAGGATCTAGACCTTATCAGCAGGGGATGCAAGGGGCATCTCAAGCTTATTACAGCCCCAACCAATCGACTCCTATGCCTTCCTGGGGTCCCCCTGCTCATCCTTCATGGTCCATGCCTCCTCCATGGTCTTATCCACCTCAGTACCCCACTCAACCTACTTCTCATTCATATCACTCACATGCCCAGCCACAGCCTCAATGGAATGCACCTCAGTCGGGGTGGAGGCCCCAATACAACACTCCTCCTGCCATCTTGCCTCCACCACCAGTTCAACCTCAGCCATTACCTCCTGCTCCTCCAAGGCAACCTCAAATGCCTGCTCAACCGAACCCGAACCCCAACAATAGACAGGCCCACAGGTATACACTGGGGAAACCTCATGCCCTACCTATGCTGTGGAGATCCAGGAGATCAATCTTCGATCTGGAAAGACTCTACCAGATCGCCAACCTCCTCCCCCAGAGGATGAGGAAGATAAACAGGAAAGTGAACCAAAGGTTATTCCACCCTTTCCTGAGAGACTAACAGCCACCACACAACCCAACCCAGAGGAGGATGAGCTTCTGGGTGAGCTCAAGCAGTTGTGTGTAAAAATACCACTTCTCCAAGCCATCAAGGATGTGCCAATATACAACAAACTGGTTAAGGAGAAGTGTTTCAAACACCCAGGCAAACGGAAGAAAGATGCCTCAACTATCAATGTCATAGGACAACTGTCTGACCTTATGTTAGGACAAGTCATCTGCCCAAAGTACCTAGATCCTGGAAGTCCTGTAGTAGATGTTCACATCAATGGCACCATTATACCTCACACCTTGATTGATCTGGGGGCTGCCATTAATGTGATGACCAGGGATACCATGCTTAAGCTTAATCTTCAGGGTTCCTTGAGGAAGACCTCGACAGTACTGCAATTAGCAGATCGCTCCACCGTGACTCCCGAAGGGATTGTGGAGGATGTCTTGGTCTCTATTGACTCTTGGGAATACCCTGCAGACTTCCTGGTTCTGCAACCAAAGGCCAAGCTTACTGGATATCCTCTCATTTTGGGAAGGCCTTGGTTAGCTACTGCAGATGCTTACATAAGTTGTCGTGCAGGAAACATGACCATCAAAAATGGTCCCATGTCCAAGCAGCTAGTCCTATACCCTCCTGCCCAACCCTCCTTAGAGCATGACTTACCACTCTGGTTGGAAGAAGGAGAGGAAGACGAGGTGTACTCAGCACCTCTGTGCACCTTAGATACCACTAGAAGAGACCCCCCAACCGAGGATGACTTGATCGAGACCTTGATCCAGAATCCACCTTCCAGTGCACTACCCTTAGAGAAATTGGTGGAGGATGCCCAAGCCAGCACCTTAGTGGATCTTTGTACAACCAACCCTGTTACTCCCAGAGTCAAGAATGTGGAGTTCGGCCCTGAGAAAGCATTGAAGATCAGCTCCTCCCTATCTCCTTCCCAGGAAAAGGAGTTGTGTAGTCTGTTGGCCAACCACCTAGATGCTTTTGCTTGGAGCTATAAGGAAATGAAAGGAGTCCATCCTTCGGTCTGTACCCATCATATATACATCAAAGAGGATTGTAAACCGGTTAGGCAACCTCAGAGGAGAATGAATCCAGCCCTTAAGGACATTGTCAAGGAAGAATTGCAAAAACTGTTGGATGCCGGGTTCATCTACCCCATCTCAGATAGTGAATGGGTGTCCCCTCTAGTGTTGGTTCCCAAGAAAAATGGGAAATGGAGAATCTGTGTGGACTACCGAGAATTGAACAAAGCTACCAAGAAGGACCATTTCCCTCTACCTTTCATAGATCAAGTGTTGGATGGACTGGCAGGAAAGAAGTTCTTCTCTTTCCTGGATGGGTTTAGCGGGTACAACCAAATCCAAATCAGCCCGGAAGACCAAGATAAGACCACCTTCACTTGTCCTTGGGGTACCTTTGCCTATCGAGTCCTTCCCTTTGGGCTATGCAATGCTCCTGCTACCTTTCAGAGAGCTGTCTTGAGCATCTTCTCGGAGCTGGTCCATGATGCAGTAGAAATCTATATGGATGACTTTACTCCTTATGGGGCCAACTTCCAGGAAGCATTGTCCAACCTGGGAAAAGTCCTAACCAAATGCACCGAGATGAACTTGTCCCTTAGTCCTGAAAAATGTGAATTCCTAATGACTGAAGGGACCGTGCTAGGCCATACCATTTCTTGCCAAGGGTTGCAGGTGGATCCTAACAAAATTGCTCTCATCAAGAGGGTTCCACCTCCTCAAAAGGTAAGGGATGTCCGGAGTTTCTTGGGATTAGCAGGATACTACCGGAGATTCATTAAAGATTTCAGCAAGCTAGCCTCGCCATTGTTTGGCCTGTTGGCAAAAGATGTGGAGTTTAATTGGACTGACGATTGTCAGAGGGCTTTAAATGAATTGAAGGACAAGTTGGTGTCAGCCCCAATCCTGAGAGGTCCAAACTGGGCCCTACCTTTCCACATCCACACTGATGCCTCGAACAAAGCCATAGGTGCAGCTTTAGGACAAGTTGAGCAAAAACTTCCATATGCCATTTACTTTGTTAGCAAAAACTTGTCCAAAGCTGAGCTGAATTACACTGTAACCGAGAAAGAATTCTTGGCTGTGGTCCATGCACTGAACAAGTTCCGACATTATATTACTGGTTACCAGACCTTTGTACATACTGACCATGCTGCAATTAGATATTTAATGAATAAACCAGATGTGAATGCTCGTATTATTAGATGGTTACTTTTATTGCAGCAGTTTGATTTGACCATTGTTGACAAACCAGGTAGAGAAAATGTTGTTGCTGACTTTTTATCTAGATTGGATTTGTCTGCAGATGAGGATGGAACAGTGGATGACCAGATGCCCGATGAACATCTGTTTGCTATTTCAGTACTCTCTCCATGGTTTGCTGATATAGCAAACTATCTTGTTTCAGCACAGTTCCCTCCACACCTATCTTCCAGAGAGAAGAGCAGAATCATCAGAAAAAGTGCCTCATTTACTTGGATCGGGGGCAATCTGTTCAAGCTTGGCCCCGATCAGATCTTAAGGCGTTGTGTAAGGGAGGAGGAAGTCTTTGATATCCTCCTCACTTGTCATGATGGGCCTTGTGGAGGACATTTTGCAGCAAAGAGAACTGCCTTCAAAATCCTGCAGGCAGGCTACTATTGGCCCACACTTCATCAAGATGTCAGAAGATATGTCAGTCAGTGTGACCAATGCCAAAGAATGGGGAAACCGACCCAAAGGGATGAGATGCCTCTCCAACCTCAAGTGACTCTTGAGCCATTTGAGAAGTGGGGCATGGACTTTGTGGGCCCAATCAACCCCTCTTCGAGGCAAAGGACTTACATCATTGTGTGTACTGACTATTTGACAAAGTGGGCAGAGACCAAAGCAATCAAAGCAGCAACAGAAGAAAAGGTGGCCGAGTTCCTAAGAGAAAACATCTTCTATAAGTTTGGCTATCCAAGAGAGCTGGTCACCGATCAAGGGAGCCAGTTCACCTCCAACCTGGTTGAAGATCTCCTAGCTCATCACAAGATCAAGCATAGGACTTCCACCCCTTATCACCCTCAAGCAAATGGGCAGGTGGAAGTCACCAATAGAGCATTAGAAGGGATCTTGACTAAGGTGGTGAGCAGCAGCAGAAAGGACTGGGCAGATCGCCTGGTTGAAGCCACATGGGCTTACAACACCACTTGGAAGACCACCACCGGCTTCACACCGTATGAGCTGGTCTATGGGAAGAAAGCTTTGTTGTCCATTGAGTTTGAATACAACACTTTGAGGATGGCAGCTCAGCTGGACCTAGATCTCAGCCATGCACAACAAGAAAGGCTACTGCAGCTGAATGGCCTGGATGAGCACCGAATGCAGGCCCTTCTTCACTCAGAAGTGGTTAAACTTCAGAGAAAGGTGTGGCATGACCAACATCTCCATGACAAGCAATTTCAGCCGGGAGATTGGGCTTTGTTGTATGACTCCAGATACAAAGATTTCAAGGGGAAGCTGAGAACCAGATGGCTAGGACCATATGCAGTGGAGAAATGCCATGACAATGGATCTGTCCTCATTCGAACCATTGATGAGGAAGCCATTCCCATGCTTGTCAATGGGCATCGATTGAAGATCTACAGGAGACCTCTCTCAAGACAAGAGTTCATCAAAACTATGGAGAAATCTGTATTGGTCCTAGAGAGGGGTTCTGCCTCTGCTTCTAGCATACCCTGAGGTATAAAATAAAAATAAAAAATAATAATAATAATAATAATAATAAAGATCCTTGGGTGAAAACCTCTCTGAGGCGCCCAAGGCAGGTGGTAGGGGTGAAAACCTCATTGAGGCGCCCCTATTGTCTTTAAAAAAAAAAGAAAAAGGTTTGAAAAAGATCCTTGAGTGAAAACCTCTCTGAGGCGCTCAGGGCAGATGGCACGGGTGAAAACCTCTTTGAGGCACCCTTGTTATCTTTCAAAAAAAAAAAAAAAAAAAGAGAAAACAATAAGCAAAATATGGTAAAATTGCATGCAGGTTGCAGATGTTCTATGGAGGAGAGGAAGCCTTCAACTCAAAGCCAAGGGTCCTTATCATGCTGTCAAGAGACCTCACCAGCACCTCCTCCAAGGGTACCCATGCTTTTTTCAAGGTATGTGCAATTTTATCATGGTTTGAATCCTCTACAGGAAGATGCAGTATTTCTACAGGAAGATGCAGTCTTTCTACAGGAAGGCACGGATTTTCTACAGGAAAGTACAGACTTTCTACAGGAAGGCCGAACTTTCTACAGGAAGCTCTGTGTTCTACAGGAAACTTCCTGTAGAAGTTTGGGACGGCCCAAAATTCATCTTAAAAGGAGATTTAGCGACTACGGATTGGTTTGGATGCATGCAAGCCTCTGTTGGCACCCTTGCACATTGCTGTCACCTTGCTCCACCATCCTTGTCGACATGCGACCAAGTTCCCTGCACCAACAAAGAAGATCGATGAGTTCTCGCGGGAAAAGCCATTTTCGAAGATAAACAAATGCTGAGATCTCATACCACAGGCATCAGAAGCTCCGGGAACGTGATTGAAAGGCCAGATCCTCCGTCGTGCAGCATGCACCCAAGGAGGAAGAACTGTTACGAGACACCTCGCGGGAATCCTGTAACAGTTCAACCTGCTAGAGTGGATACCATTCACAGCACTGCCATCTGCAAGGAAACGCGGGCGCATGCAACCCAAGCATCCACTCCACCGTCGGCAGCCTGTAACCACGAGCCTCCGGGTCTGTGTAAGTTCGCATGCAGCAGGTAGATCCACTCACCATCGTCCAAGAATTAGAAAAATCGTGTGCAGCCACGCAGGTAAGTGTCTCAACCCTTCCTTCCATCAAATCGCATGAATTTTACTTTGAATTGTTTGCATGGCGTAAAAGTGAATGGTTGAGCGACCGTATGGCCAGTCGACTGGCCACGTCGGCTAGTTAAAGTGTAATTGGATGTTTGGGTGGCGGCCATGACAAAGAGAATGAGCGGCACGCACGTAAGAACACTCCCGTTGGAAGCATGAGTTTAACAGGAAAAGGTGGCGGAAAATCTATGGGAATGGATGCGGCAGCAAGTGAATACGCAGGCGAATGATGGATGACGTCGCCCAACGGTCCGGCGGGAACAGCTCACCCCCCGCGCCACGGATTGCGCCGATTCAAAATCTAATCGGCTAGATCATGCGCATGCATTTATCAACCACCACTTCAAACTCGGGTGGCTATTCTGATCTCCTCTACACTTTGATACGCCGAGTTGTTTTCTACCAGAATGCCGGTGAAGCACACCTCGAGCACGGGCCAACTACAGTCCTCCCCGAGAATTGCGCACTGCTCCTACAGGAACACAGTTTCTACAGGAACGCAGTTCTACAGGAACGCAGTCTCTACAGGAACGCAGTCTTCTACAGGGAAGCGGGTGCCTCACGGAAAAAGGTGGCCAATTAAAGAGGTAACCCTGAACTCTTCATGCAACTGGTTAGTAAGAGTGGCAAGACCATCGTCCACAGTCTGGTCATAAAGATATTGGTGGAATTGTTGTTTGCTGTGCCTATGTTGTCGTTCTACAGGATGTCAGTATAAGTAGACTGTGTTGAATTTTGTGGATTATGTGCATGCTCTGTCTTAATAGACCAAATCTCTTTTGCATTTGCCACCTTTAATTAAAACAACCGTGTTCATCATGCCGGGTGGGTTTATAAGACGGGAACCCACTGATTCAACCAAATTAAGGGAAAACCCGGCAGTGGTAGAGCTCTTCACTAGAGCACAATGGATGCCTTTTTGTGATAAGCTGCAGGGTTACGATGATGAAGTGGCCGAATAATTCTTGCAGGCTCTGAAGCCTAAATCCCAGACACTGGCCACAGTGAACTTCAGAGGTCTGAGCCTCAAGCTCACCCCGAAACATATCAGCCGGATCACAAAACTTCCTATGGGTTTGCCGTGGGATAAGGAAGAAAGAAAGCTGAGCCAGCAGGCAAAGAAAGAATTCTTTCCACCTGAGGAAGAATTCTCGGAGGACAAAAATGGGGTGCGAAGAACGAGCCTGTTGCCACCTTGGAATGAAGTCAGTTTGCAAATCATGAAATATATCACTTGTGAAGGCCGTTTTAGCATCGTGTATGCATATCACTTTCGACTGCTCACTGAATTGAGGCACCGAATTGATCTTCCTGTAGAACAAAAACTGAGCATCCCTTATTACCTACTGCAGTCTCTAATGGAGTGTGCCACAAAGCTGAAAGAGGGCATCCCAGATCAGATAGCCCACCATGGGTTGATCAAGCTTCTTGTGGAGGATGCGCTGCACTCATATAAGGTCCCCCTCTCATGGGAATCCTTCCGGAATTTGACAAAAGATGGAGACATTAAAATGTTGATCGAAGAAATGGGTTCCTCCAACAGTGAGGAACAAGAAGCAGTGGCCGAGGGACAGAGAGAAGAAGGCTAGAAGACCCCGACAACAGTACAGAAGAAAGAACAAAGCAAGAAGCATGAGGAAAAGGAGGACAAAGAAAAAGGTGGCACACCTATCTTGTCAGCAAGGGAAAAGAGGATGAAGAGCAGAATGGACAAAGCTGAGGTGGTCCACGTCAGCCCAAGTACCTCAACAGCACCTGCAACCAAAGCAAAAAGCAAAACTCAGGCAGGCAAGCAAGCAGAGGTGGAGACACCTGTGTCTACAAGAAAGCAGAAACAGGCTTCTACAGGAAGCCCGAAAACAAAAACAAAGGCTTCTACAGGAAGCCCGAAAATCATTGAGCAACAGGCTTCTACAGGAAGCCCAAAAACAAAGACAAAGGCTTCTACAGGAAGCCCAAAAACAAAGACAAAGGCTTCTACATGAAGCCCAAAAACGGAGACAAAGGCTTCTACAGGAAGCCCGAAATTGCAGAAACAGGCTTCTACAGGAAACCTGAAGACAGAGACAAGGGCTTCTACAGGAAGCCCGAAATTGGAAAAAGGGGCTTCTACAGGAAGCCCGAAAGTCATTGAGAAATAGGCTCCTACAGGTAGCCTGAAGACAGAGAAAGGGCCTTCTATAGGAAGCCCGAAGACTACCAAAGCAGGGGCTTCTACAGCAAGCCCGGGAGTGGCTAAAGCCGGGTCTTCTACAGGAAGCCCAAAATCGGGAAAGAAAGAATCTTCTACAGGAGGCCCGGAAGTGGGCAAAGCAGGGTCTTCTACAAGAAGCCCGAAATCTGAAAAGGAGGGGCCCTCTACAAGGAGCTCTGAGAGAGCAAAACGCAAGAAAGAGAAGGCTGGTATTCTAGAAAAGGAGGCAACAGCGGCGCTGGCCGCCCTCAGTACACCTCCAAAGCCGAAGGAGAAGAGAGAGAGGGAGACCCCTCTACCATCTGAAGCCAGGAGAAGCAAGAGGATAACCACGAGCAAGCCACAGCCTCCACCCAGCAGCCAAACCATTTTAGGGGATGTCCCTACTTCACCCAGTGCAAGAACCCCCTCTAAAACATCAGCCATCCCCCGAGAAGGGAAGCCCAAAAATAACTTCCTGGAAACGAAAAATAGGCCAATCGCCTTCGAAGCCCGACTCAAGGAGATAGGAGAGGGGGAAGAAGCACCACCTTCGTCACCACCAGGGGCAGCAAAGGCAGGGCCGCCAAAAACAGGAAAGGAAGAAGCGCCACCCTCGGCAGAAAAGGCAAGGCCGCCAGAAGCAGGAAAGGAAAAGCATGCTCCGGGCTCTAGTTCTCGGCCAAAGACGAGGAGCCAGAGCAAAGTTGCTCAAGGATGAGCAAATAGTTTAGCTGGGGGGTGATGATGAGCCCCAATTTTTGGTACAATTTGGGCTCATTTGGCCTACTTGCTCTGCTCAAACCATTCATTTTTTATTGCTTATGCATTCATTTCTTGGTTTATTCGTGTTGTTTGTAGGAAGAAGGGTAGGCATTCTATCTACGTGACTAATACATGATGATTTCAGGTTTTTGGCATTAAAAGGGAGCAAATACCATGAAAAAGGAGACAAGGAGACAATGAGGTGGCACTGCTGGTTTTTAGGAGAGGATGTCCACAGTCTTGGGGACCTTCCTCATGATTCCCACCATAGCTCCGAGCTCCAACCAATCTCCCCATCGAGCTTAGAGGCAGCCAACTGTTCTACAGGAACAACAGTTATAACTGTTCTACAGGATCAGCAGTTTAACCTTTAGTTGGATAGCCGAGCTCCACAAATCAAGGACACCTGTTGGATGATCATTTTGCATAAATACTCAGGCCGTAGCCTTGGATAGAAGCTTTTTGAACTTTTGTATTGCTCTTGTAATTTGGAAGTACGAGCTACAGCTCGGTGTTTGTTCCTTTTGTAAGCCAGTTTTGGCATGACATCAGATTTTCGTTTATGAATAAAGGCAGGCAGATTTTGATCTCATTCTGAGTTTCTAAGGGAGCTATAGCTCTCAGGTTAGGGCCCAACCTGAGAGCAATAGATCTCCTCGGTGTTGTAATTTTGTTTGCATTTCGTTCCAGCACTTTGAGTTTTTACTTTAACATGCAATTCGAATTTACAGTCTGTTAATTTAGTCTTTTTCATGAGATTGAATAGGATTAGTTTATGGTGAATTTGTTTCCAGTTGCTTAGGTTAGAAGAGGATAGATATAATTCATTGGAGCTCCAGAAAAAGGTTGTTAAAGCTCACTGCCATCTCTGTTAGGGATTGGGGTGCAGTCCATATCAACCACCAAAAAGAAACGCAGTTCTTCTCACGTTCATGCAAGCTGCAACATAGTCATTTTCGTTGAAGATCCATCCATGCACCTTTGATATTGAACCATACTTCTAAATTCTTCATTCCATGCACGGTTTCATTTCTTGGTTTTCCATTGCTGTTCATAGGTTTCATGGCACATTTATCATAGGTTAATGAATTCTCGTTTTTGGTGCATAAGTCATTTGTTTCATTTACGCTGCTCCATATCATTCCACTTCCTTCTTCTTCTTCTTGATCTCTCCTCAAGCCACCCACTCGGCCTCTGTCCAGCTCATTTATCCTCCAACTCATCTATTGCCACGTAGCTTCATTTACTTAACCTTTCGTTGATCCCATCCTTCCAAGCCATCAAACCACTGCATGCACTCTTCCTCCATCTGACTTCTCTGCTCCTGAGCCATCACCATCTCCATCTCCATCTCACCTATCCTCCCACACCACTCCAACACTTCACCACCTCCCAAAACTTCCACGGTCAAACATCCTGTAGAATTGCACAGAATTCCTGTAGAAATCCCTGAGTTTCCTGTAGGATCCCCTGCAGACTTCCTGTAGAAGCCCGCAAACTCGGTTTCTGAGCATCTGAACGTGGTAGACTTCTGTGGACTGATGCTAGAGACCCTCAGGGACCTCCCCTAGCCATCCTGACCTTGCCCATGCTTTCCTTCCATTCAAACCGCTCCTGCACAACCAAACCCTAATCAAAAGCATCATCACAATAAATCCAACCACTTAATGAAAAAATACAAAAACATGTCTTTTCAGATGCAGGTAGCTTAGATGCATGTATTTCAGTTCACTGCAAGTAATGGCATTATTGGTAGTGGTTTCATTCACAGTTTTGCATTGTAAGGGTCTAGCTAGTCAAATTAGGGTTTACTAGGGTTTTCATGCTTTGTTGGCTTTCAGTTTCTTTTTGCAAATAGACTAGTCTCCTTTGAGTTAGCTTTCGTCCATCATTCATAAAGCTTCTTCTGTGAGCATATAGAAGTTGGCTTGATCCCTAGCGGACTTGTGCTAGCTGACCAAGTGATAGCTGCGACAAGAGCTAGTACTTGTGCATACAACACCGTCGCTTCCAAGTTTGTACGAACTACCGGGTTGATAAAATTAGAGATAGGAAGCTCCAGGTGTTGTAGCATTATTGCTACAATACTGGAGCCCACCACGCACAACATTTGCTCAGCTTCGGATGCACCTTCCGCAAGGTGCGGTGTCATCCTTCCTGGGGGTTGCACGTGTAAGGCCTGCAACTGCGCTCTGAGCACCCCCAACACAGTTGTCTACTCCGTCATTAATTCTTCAAGAGCATCCTTAGTGACATCGCGAACTGGTTCGCCACTGTCAAGAAGGTCTCCCTCAAAGGTCTTCATTGCCTTCATATTTTTCCGTGCGGTTGGATTTTCCTGGACGTATGGCCTCTTGAGTTGGGTTGATTTTGGTGTAGGGTTCATGCGTTCCTTTGTCTTAGCCTCCCCCTATATGTCCTACTCCATGGAAATTTCCCTGCCTTCCTCAGTCTCTTCAGTGGGAGCAGTTGTGGTTTCTGCCATCTTCGTTATTGCTGCTGCCTCAGCTGCCTTCCAGTGCGTGGTCGCTTCCTGTTCCTAATGCTTTATCTCCACCAGCGTCATGATGCGTAGCTTGGTTTCCTTCTTCCGCTGTTGTGTGCGATCCTTTCCAGTTCTGCCAAGTTCGAAGCACGCCACTCCAGAGACCATGATTCCATCACATCGAAGATTGCATCATTCGTTGCAATGAACGGAAGCTTCACCCACGTTCGGGCTGGATCCTTGCACGCCCGGATATACAGGTTATGCATATCCGCCTTGAACTCTATCGCGCTTTACAAATTGTTATATACTGTAGGGGACAAGTGTGGCCTACGGTTGATCCATGTTCATATGCTCGCCTCTACGAACACCCAAAACACCTTGATCTTGCAAATCCTCGTCACGTCTTTCATTTCCCAGAGCGAGGTGTACCTCACGACCTCGGGTAGGTTCCTCTCAATGGTGGGAAACTGGTTGTCCTCTGGCAGCTCCCCTGCAACCAACAGGATGGATAAGAGCAACCATGCGTAGTGGAAGGTCTTACCTTGCTCCTGGGCCTCCCTACAATTTTTCAAAAACTCATCGCAGAGAAACTGCGCCCAGTTGAACTGGACCCCCTCTGTGCACTACTCTGCCAATGCAATTACAGATGTTGGCACCTCGTCTACACGGCATTTCCTCATTAGCTTGTCGGCCAGCAGCTGGGTGGCTACGTGCACCCCTTGGTCCTTGATGCTCGCTATTACATACCCTCACTTCCTCTTCTCTGCTTATATTTGGCCTTCATAGCTTCTGCGAGGGCCAAGTCACTGCTCTTTCTTGCTATGGTTGCGGGATTGTTTCCTTTGATGGGCAGCCGAGAAATCCGGTGAATTAAATCGGCCATGATGGGAATTGGCTCCTCCAGCCAGAGATACCCATCATGTACTAGACACAGTAGCTGTCAGATGACAAAAATTGTGATGGGTGTGTGGTGGCCATGGGGTATCCACCGCAGATGGAGTAACCCAGCCATCTCCACACCACGTAACCATTTCTGCTGCAGTAATTTCTCTGTGGCCAACTGTGGGAACTTCTTGCTGTCTGCAAGGTCCTAGTCTTCAAACTTTATATTAGGTACCCGTCCCAGCGGCGGACCTTCAAACCTTATTTCATACAGAAGAAGCAGGTTCTGGAGTGCACTCTTCGTGGCCTCCAGGCTCTTCGGTACCTTGGTTGTCCCCTTCCACGGGGGGATGTAGGGGGTAACTTTATCACCAAAGGTACTTGGGAGACATTCTCCACCTCATCATCCTGTGCTTCAATTTGGGCGATTAGGGCTTGCAAATCTTCCTCCTCCTCCTCTGTTTCAAAGGTGACAACTTTTCCCTTCTCTGCCATTGATAATTTACTAAACCGTGGGTTCCGTGGTGATACCCGAACTGGCCCCATTGTCTGCTTGTCTTTCTATGGTCGCAGCATGTGGGGGGACTTTGGAACCTCTGGTGTAGCTGTTGCCTCTCCAGGCTCCTCCTGGGTCACACGGGGCTTTGGGGTAACTTCCGCGAATCGCACTCTGGTTCTCGCAACTGTCATCGTTTCTACACTAGATCTGTTCGGTCGCGTACTCACAGGTGGCAAGGTAGCTTGGTGCTCAATGCTCTGTACTGGCTCAAATCTTAAACAACCAAGTGTTGCCTCGAGGCTACCCCAAGGGATTTTATAGTAATGTTTGAATTTGAATTCGACCATTCCCTCCACTTCTGAGTCATTAATACCTTCTTGGCGGTAGATCGTCCCGAATCTAGCTCTTAATTCTTGTCTTAATGGCCCGTTGCCCGCTCCTTTCTGCCTTAAATTGGACCTCTTATCATGAACAGTGACATCAACGGTCACCTCCCAACTTACCCGCACAACAACGCAGCCCCTTACGTGCGACCACGACCCCTATGACATACTGGCCCTACGAGTAACCTCCTTCCTGTGCAGCTCTCCAGTAGACTCGTTTATAGTCTTGCACCCTCTTTCAACTGCTTAGAGTGTTGAGACTGTGCTTCCTATAGATAGTCAGGTGGTCACACCCCCGGTGCGAGGCTTCAATTTTCCTGCTAGCCTGGGTCGCGGGCACCCTTCAAATACCCTTGCGTCCGTTAGTGCGTCGCGTTCTTCTTTGTATGGTACGCTCCCTTGTTTAGTAAGGTGCAGTCGCAACCATGGTAGCAGGGTCGCAACTCCTTCTAATGCAGTAGTAGGGTTGGCTAGACTTGGTCCCATCATGCTTAGTTTCTCGCGGCCCGCTTACGTGACTTCAGTTTCCAGTTCGTTGATTTCTTCGTCCAATGTCATGCTTTTCTTCCTTAGCCGTGCCCAATCTTCGTCGAGTTCGCGAAGTTTCAAGCTCCCTTGCCGAATGGCTTCCTGTAACTGCCTAATTCCTTTACCCAGGTCCTCACGTCCTGTCCCAACTGTGGGAGCTATGGTTTGGGGATTCTTCTCTGCTCTCCTGGTTTCATCTCTTCTTGTCAGTGTTGGGGTCATTTCCGCGCTTCAGTTTTTGCTTATGGTCCTATAGGCCCATCGAACCGCTGGTACGTGCAGGTCCCAGTCAGTTCGTCTCACCTAGTGAACTCTGTTCATGACTCCACATAGATTTTTGAATGCTCTGTCATGGAATATTTGTGGAGTGTGTCGCCTTCCCTACTGCCACATCGGGTTTTGATTTTCGATCCTTAGTCTGGGAGGTGCTTGCACAACATATGTCTGCACCCATCGACACAAGTGGGCATGCAAACTGCTTCGTCCTAGTTGCTTGGCTCACATTCGTCACTGGGGACTTCCAAATCGTAAGCGCATCTATCTTCTACATTCATGCCAGTTTCCAATATTCTTCTGGTGTGTATTCCACCATTGTGCAGGTGTTGCACGCAATGCCCATTCCAGCGCACCGTACCGCTGATGTTCCAGTACTGCACTTTCAAATTTGTCTAAGAGTTTATCCACTCCTGTTACCCCGTCATATGTTGGTAGTTACCTTGCTTCAGTCATCACGCACCGCAGTGATCTAATCATCATGTTGCAATTCAGCGTTGTTACTTCGTGCAACCTATTCTGCCAGCGTTATATTTCTTCATTTGAATTCGAAGTACAGGAACTGTCGCACTCCCATGAGATTCTCCCATCTGCAGTCGATTTCACCCAATCCTGGTCTTACGTTGTTATCTGGTAAATGCAATCCAGCTCATCGTCGCTGTCATCGTCACGCACAAGTTCAGTGTAGTGCGCTCCTTCGGCTGGAT
Source organism: Pinus tabuliformis (assembly GCA_031772625.1). Classification (NCBI taxonomy): domain Eukaryota; kingdom Viridiplantae; phylum Streptophyta; class Pinopsida; order Pinales; family Pinaceae; genus Pinus; species Pinus tabuliformis. The sequence continues at coordinate 1,899,903,028 of CM062817.1, forward strand.
CTAGCGGAACTACTATGTGTAGAGACTTTTTCTCGAATATCATCTTCTACTTCTTCAGGTTAATGACTCCATTCATATCAGTGGCCCAGTCTATTCCTAGCAACGCAGGGTAAGGGTTGCTGTCATCCACAATCTCTATTACCTCAAAGTTTGTCTGCGTGCTTGCACCTTCGATATCCACTTTTACCCCTTATAACCTCCCCATGGGCAAGATATTTTGTTGGTTCGCCATTCGTAATTGAATAGGGGATTGCTGTAACGCGGGCCTGCCCATGCATTCCCATGTCTGCTTTGGTAACACATTCGCGTTCGAACCCAGGTCTAGGATTACTTAATCCATTTCATATTCGTTAATCTGCACCGTTAATCTCATTTCCCTCCCGGTGTGCAATGTATGCTTTCCTAGTTTCCAGACTACGCGTGGTTCACCTGACCCTACACACCTAGTTATCAACTCTTGTAGTCCTTTAACTGCCTTATTATCGCGCAGCAATTTCATGCATGTCTCTAAAAAGGTAGTAAGCATAGAAGGATCCATTCCTGGCTCTGGTTGATCCTTACTACCTGAAGTAGAAGCCTCTGCGAAGCTCTTCTTAGCTTCCATAAACGTCTCCTTTGCGTATTCCAAGTCAAACTCAAGTTCCTTTGTAGGCACCTTGCGAACCCATGTATCTTCCTTAGGTTGCTTCCCCTTATCTTCCCCTGTAGTCGCGCCACTTCGAAGCACCATATTCACATTTGGGTCTTCTTCGCGCGGTTCAGACCTCATCATTTGAATATTCTACGTTGGAGTAGGCTGAAGTACCCCTTTCTCGCGCATATGTGTGATCAACGTAGGACAATCTACTGCTTCATGATTGAATTGAGCATAGTATGAACAAGATAGTCTCGTCGGGTTGGTACAATCGTGGGTGTAGTGCCCTGGTCCTCCACAATTGTAACAAATTAACTGTCTGTGACTCCTTCCTGGCCCCATTCCCCCTCGTCCTCAACCTCACCCTTGAAATCCACTGTGTGCCATTCCCGCCGCTGGGTCAAGGGCTCGTGTTTCTCTCTGCATCTGATAGGCAAGGGTCCAATCCATCATTAACTCGTAGCTCCGACAAGTATGCTCATCGTGGCCCACTGATCTACAAAAATTACAAAATAGTTTTTGGGGAGTCTATGTATACTTCTGCAACAAGTGACAGTTATCCATCGTATGCTTTCCTCTTATCTGATAGATCGTGCACCAGAGCGCGGGTGCCGCACTTGGACCTGCATGTGCCTCTGGTCTCAATGGCATTGGCCCCCCTCGTGCCAAGTAGTTTGCAAATATTGGACAATGGTCTTTCTCATGGCCCTGGCCTTTGCATTTTATACACAACACTTCTTCGTGCACCTCTGGCTGTGGCGCCCTATCCTGCTTCAAACTTTGCATCTCCAAGCATAGATTTTGCAGTTGCACGTGGATCTGTTGGACTCCCAATCCCGGATCCTGAATCGGTGTTTCATGCAACCTCACACCATTTTAAATGCTTCGGCCTGGGTTGAAAGCTTCTACTGTGATAGTGCCATCCTCAGGTGTGGTGTCAAAGATGCTACAAAACATGACAGTGTTACGCATCCGTTAGCATCATGTTAGCCTCGTGGATCATACTCTTTAGCCTTTGATCCAGGTCGCAGGGGTCTCACCTGGAAGCATCACGATCTCATTAAACCCGATGATGGACTATGTCTCTGATTTTGGCCAGCTAAATTCTCTGTTCAGCGCATTCTGGGTCTTCGTTATTCCTGCATTTGGGTGACCATTAGAGTGCTTGATATACCATGTCAGCGCATGATCCTGCAACGCACTTACTAATGTGACCTTCTTAATGTTGTCATCCGTGACCCCTTGTGCTTCCCACACTGCTCTTACCACGAACCAGAACTGGTCCAGATCCTCATTCCCTACTCCTCTGAATACGGGTAGCTTGATCACGCTCACCATGCTGAACCATGGGGGTGGTGGAGGTGGGGTGGGTGAAGATGGAGGTGAAGGAGGTGAAGTGGGTGATGGCGTAAGTGGAGGTGATAACTGTGGAATGTGCTGCCTTATCAAACTGACCGCACTTCTCAGAGAAACCCGAGCGCGCTCTTCCTCGCTCTCTCACGAAGGTGAAATTAAGGGACTGTTTCCTAATCCTTTGATACCTTTGTAGATCTTTCTGCTCTGCGTCATTCCAAACATCAATGTATTCGCATAACCCGCTTTTCACATAACAACATCTTAATCCAGGTATTCAGGGATTTAATGTACCTACCTCGTGGTCCCTTGAGAAAACGTTGTTGCTCTTCGCTATAGCTCACGGTCATGTCTACCGCGAATGCATTGATAAATCCCCCTATTATCTGGTTGAGCCAATGGTCCACAACCCGCGCAATCTTATCTTTTGATGCCTCTAGTCTACGCACCAACTCCGGAATCCACACTATTGGTTGATCGAGATTATACCTTACCTGGCTGTCGGCTAACCTCGTGATCCAATCGTACAGTTCAGAAGAGAAGGATGCAAAGAAGATCTCGTGGATTTCCATATATACGTAGCGATCCAACCACCTTTTATCTGATATCTGTGGAGTTATGTTTCCTGTGTCACGAACTCGTGAAGCTTCTGATCCAACTAATCTTCAATTTCCTTCTTCGTAGGATTCTAGTGTTCCGACATCAGACATCCCTTAGGCAGATCCTGGTCCCGGCAATAGAACCATTTGTTAGCTTGTTGGGGCCTGACCAAGGTTCAGAAGTGATTTAGCCGAACAAATCCCGAAACTACCAGCCCTTTAAGCAACAGTTCGCGGAGCGCACACTGAGGTCTCACCCAAGGTAGTATGGGAGGGTGCTGGAACTAGGTTTCCGCACCCTAGGGATGTCTTGATGAAGGCTGGGAAGTTCGCGAACCAATCTTGTGCGCTTGCGCTTCTCCGCACAGCCATCTAACCTTCACTTAGCTCTGTAACAAGCGCGAATAGGCGTTGTCTAGATCTCTTGTCCTTACTGTGTTATTAATATTAGATCTGACTTAATTTTGTGGGCCCAGTATTCTCATCAATCATTCATTATTCATAACAAGTACTCGCAATCATAAACTATAATGAGATGAATAAAAATATAATAGAAGCATAAACACCCAAATCTACGAGCAGATGCACAATATTTCAGAATCAACTTATCTTTTATTAAACCTATGTTCAGTTACAATCCCAACTCTGCCCTGTGCACTCAGCTGTAGGGGTCCGCGCACACAGCTGCGGACTCTACTAGGCCTCTGCGCACACAGATGTAGAGCCTCTTGCTATTCCTACAACCCAAGACTCGGACTTACAGACTTAGAGCTAATTCAATATTCAAAACCCATAATCCTAATGATCAATATTACCAAAAACTGACTTCTACACTTAGAGCCTTGCTCTATTTATACATTCCCATGGTCTGCGGACCATGGGTAGGCCGACACATTCTATATTAAATTACAATATTTTAGGGCGAAAACCCTAGACTCTCGCACTCCGCGCCCGCATTTTGCGGGGTCTTTACATTACATTGACAAAAACTCGGCTTTAAGCCCCAAAAATCCGCTATGGGGGGATCCGCTGCCCAACACAAATCCAAAGAATAAAGCGGGAGTAACTCCAAGGAAGAACGTTGATTCAAATCACGACTATTACAACAGGTACAAAACTATCTTTTTTGGGCATTGTTTTCATTGTAAAAAATTTGGTCATCAAGCTATACATTGCATGGCTCGTAAGAATGACACATCAAAACTAAAGGATCAAATAAACAAACCATATGGCCCAAAAGGGCAAGGACAAATCAAAACCTACAATTATTTTGATCCCTTTGCCAAATTTGATTTGATTTTCTCATTATGTAACAATAATGGACACAATGAACAAAATTGCCCACTGAAAAAAGGAAAAGCAAGAAGTGAGAATCCCAACACGGATAAATATGGCCTAGCTTTATGTGCTCAAAATGATGAAAATCATTGGTTTGTGGATAGTGGGTGCTCCAGACACATGACAGGGGACAAAAGGAAGTTTGTCTCATTGAACAAAAAGGAAGGAAATGTATCCTTTGGAAGTGGATCTGCCAAAATTGCTGGAAAAGGAACTATTACTCTTATTAATGGAAAAGGAAAAGCTCAAAATGCTTTGCTATTAAACGGCTCAAACACATCCTCTTGAGTGTTAGCCAAATCTATGATCAATGACATAATGTTGTCTTTAGCACCAAAGACTGTGAAATAAGGAACTCTTCCTCAGGGGAACTTGTGGCAAAAGGGGTTAGAACACCAGACAACATCTACATTTTGAACAAGATTCAAGAAGACAAATGCTACTTAAGTCAAAAAGATGAAAGTTGGTTGTGGAACAAGCGACTTGGACATACAAGCTTCGATAACTTGATCAATATCAGCAAGATTAAAGCAGTATGATACATTTCAAAGTTATTCAAACCGAATCAAGGAATATGTGGTCCATGTCAACATGGAAAGCATACCAGAACCAGCCACAAGATCAAGGATTTTTCTACATCAAAGCCTTTGGAGATCATCCATGTTGATTTATGTGGACCAACTAGAACTCCGGCACTCCAAGGAGAAAGGTACTTTGCTTTATTTGTTGATGACTATACTAGAATGATGTGGATATATTTTATAAAATAAAAATATGAAGCATTTGAATGTTTTAAGAATCTTAAAGCTCTTGTAGAAAATGAAAAGGATTCAAATATTAAGTGCCTCAGAACATATAGAGGGGGAGAATTCACATCAAAATAATTTAATGAATTCTATAAAATACATGGAATTAAAAGAGACCTCTCTGCTGCTAGAAAACCCAAGCAAAATGAGGTAGTTGAAAGAGGAAACCAAACAGTTCAAGAAATGGCTAGAACAATGTTAATAGTAGCTGACTTACAGCCAAAAATCTGGAGAGAAGCAGTCGGGATAGCTATCTATACCCTGAATCGAACTCAATTAAGACCAAATAATGAAAAGACTCCTTATGAATTATGGAAAGGAATACCTACTTCAGTAAAATATTTTAAGATTTTTGGAAGCAAGTACTTCATAAAAATCAATGATGGCTCACCAGGAAAGTTTGATTCTCGGGTTGACGAAGGGATCTTCCTTGGATATTCTACACAGAGCAAAGCCTACAAGTGCTACAATAACCAACTACAGAAAATAGTGGAAAGCATTGATGTGAAGATTGATGAAGACCTTCCAGAGAAAGAAATTGAAGAACATGAAGTTGATCCTCTCATTGAAGAAGAAGAACCTAAAGAAGAAGGAAAAAAATCAAGAAATACCCAAGGAAAAAGAACCATCTCAAACTCCTTCAAAGATGAAACTTCTCCAAAAATATCACCCGGAAGAGCAGATTATTGGCAATATAGATGAAGGGATGCAAACCCAAAGAAGGATGACAAATACACCAAAGAAAAATGATATTTCTCTTCTATCCATGATAGAACCAGAAACATTTACTCAAGCAAGTAAGGATCCTCATTGGGTAAAATCTATGGAAGAATAAATGTCTCAAATTGGGAAGAATGAGACATGGGAGCTGGTACCTCGTCCAAAGGACCAAAACATAATAGGAACCAAGTGGGTGTTTAAGAACAAAATGAATGAAGATGGAAAAATCATCAGAAACAAGGCAAGGCTTGTTTGTAAAGGCTATTCACAAATTGAAGGAATTGACTTTGAAGAAACATTTGCACCAGTAGCTCGTGTGGAAGCTATCAGGATGTTCTTGGCATTTGCTTGCTCAAAAGGATTCAAAATCTATCAAATGGACGTAAAATCAACATTTCTGAATGGAGAACTCAAGGAAGAAGTCTACATGGAGCAACCAGAAGGGTTTAATCTAACAGAAGGAAAAGACTTTGTTTGTAAGTTGAAAAAGGCATTATATGGGTTGAAACAAGCTCCTAGAGCTTGGTACGCAAGATTGGATCACTATCTACAACAACAAGGCTTCAAGAAGGGGGTGGCAGGAAGTAATCTCTACATAAAGATAGATGAGGATAAGTTACTAGTCACACTTGTTTATGTTGATGATCTGATTTTTGCTAGTAATAATGATGAGATGAGCCATGAGTTTTCTCAAAATATGTCAAAAGAGTTCGAGATGTCAATGATAGGAGATTTATCTCACTTCCTTGGACTACAAGTATCTCAAACCACGACAGACATGTTTATATCTCAAGCCAAATATCTTAAAGACATGCTTAAAAGATATGGAATGGAAGACTGTGCACCCATGAGCACACCTATGACCACAAGTTGCAAATTGAGAAAAAATGATGACTCCCCTCTGGTAGATGCAACTCATTACAGGTCAATAATTGGAGCCATTTTGTACTTAATTGCTACGAGACCCGACATTATGCAAGCAGTAGGAATGGTGGGAAGATTTCAATAAGCTCCTAAACAATCCCATTTTTTGGCTGTGAAAAGAATTCTCAGATACCTAAAAGGAACTCCTGATTTCGGTCTCTGGTACCCTAAGAGCTCAACTCTTACTTTGACTGCATACACCGATGCTGATTGGGCCGGAAGTGTCGATGATCGGAAAAGTACTAGTGGAAATGCATTCTTCCTGGGAGATTGTTTAGTATCTTGGCTCAGCAAAAAACAGACATCCATATCACTATCTACAACTGAAGTTGAGTATATAGTTGTCGCAGATTGTTGTACTCAAATACTATGGATGAAGGAAGCTCTAAAAGATGTCAACATAGGTACAAATCAACCAACTACCATCTATTGTGATAACACAAGTGCGATCAGCCTCAGCAAAAATCCAATGATGCACTCAAAGACCAAACATATACCAATCAAGTATCATTTCCTTCGTGAACAAGTAGTTGAACAAAACATCATCTTGGAATATATCAATACTAAGGAGCAGATAGCTGATATTTTCACAAAACCTCTTCCTCGAGAAGCATTTGAACATCTTCGTCAAAAGATGGGAGTTATCTCTTTAGCATCATTTAAGTTGATTCATAAAGATGTTGTAGGACAGGGGGAGCAGTTCAATAGGGGGAGTCCCTGAGCACTCCTTTGCCATTGATGTCAAAGGGGGAGAGAAGAAGAATATTGCCATCAATAACAAAGGGGGAGATTGTTGACCTAGATTGTCATTGATGTCAATATGGCAATATTCTAGATGAGTAAACAATGATGTGAGGCCAAGGAGAAGTAGAGCAGATCCGTGAAGAAACAAGAGCAAGAAGCCATGAGGAGAAACTAGAGGAAAGCCAAGAAAGTCAAGCCATTGGAGAGAATATCGGAAGTCGTAGGAGCTATTAGAGCAGAGCTATCAAAGCAGAGAACGCCACAGGAAATCCAAGTATCAGAAGCCACAGGAAATCCAAGTAAGAGTAAGAGCAAGAGATTGAGGAGGATCCATATCGGGAGTAACACATGTAATATATGCCAAAGAAGTTAACAGAGGAGCCAAAAGAGCATAGGAGTATATAATATCGGTAGAAATCAAGAAGACGGGTGAAGAGTGAATGCACGTGGTTATATTCCAAAAGGCAGGTTTGTAATAGTGGCAGTGGTTTTCAGGCAGACGCTAGGCAGTAAGTGGTATTTGTAGGAGAGCACCCGATTCCATTAACCAAGCGACACGTAGCACGAGGGTGGAGAGAAAAAACTGCTTTATCTGGCGGATATTCTCCGTGCTATTTGTCCACCCGAAATCTCTGATAGCCATTGGATCTAGCATGAGTTAATCTATGGTGGAGAATGAGCCTGATAAAGGTAAGCATTGATAAACATGCCAAGGCTATTGAAAAGTGGAAAATGTAAGTTCCCGTGTGTTTATGTATATTCCCATTATACAAGGGTTATAATAGAATTAAAGGGGATAAAGGGTTATGGGTTAAGTCCGCATTAACCAAAGTTAAGAACGGAGGAGTATATATATATATATATATATATACATAGATGTGATACAATACACAGGCCTGAGGATTCCATTGTAATACACTTTAAAGTTACATCGCATCTGCCATATCGCAAGCCTCTTTAAAGCCTTGCCACATTAAAATGTCAATTGCGATACGTATGTGGACCCGCTACAACGTTATAACATGCCCTATTGTAATACCGCGTTTGTCACTATATCGCAAGCCTTGTTAAAGTTTTTGCCACATTGAAATCCACCGATTGTGATATAATTTCGGACCCGACTACATCATTATAGCATGGGTTAATAAAATGTTGCATCCGTGGTAATCGCAATGTACAAAGGAATGTCAATCCGGGGATTGCGATAAGGGTATGGACCCAACGGACTTATTAATAATTGTTTAATACCATATCGCATCTGCTCCGTCGGCAGTTGGGAATCGGCTATGTCATGTGCGAACCTTTGGAAGCAGCAATTGCGATAAAATGATGACGTGGCATGTGGGACCTCTATATGGCTATAGTCTCTCTTATATGGTTTTCGTGAACAATTAATGTATATTGTATGAATATTAAAAAAGGGCCCCTCTGATATTTGTTAATATGCAACACTATTGTAATTTGGCCTCTTTTCCACATTAACGTGTCCTGTGTGTATTGATGGATTTGAAGAGACACAGGAAACCGAAGAGTGAGCGCAGAGGAAGTTGAAAGATCAAGTGAGCATTGAGGAAGCTGAAGAGCCAACGGAGAAAGGAATCCAAAGGTCATGGGTATCAGGAATATAAAACAGAGAACAAGGAAAGTTTTGGGTAACTGGAAAACTGTAAGAAAATAAAGGAAGTCGAAGCTCTGGTAGAAATGGAAGGAACGGGAGGACAGAAGTAAGTCATAGGCCCAGCAGGTTTGGGAGCAGAGAATTACAACCAAACGGATCCAGACAATTTATAGCAGAGGTTTGGGGCCCTTGGGGTTGATGCCTCGGAACTGAAAGGATTGGTGTCCTAGGAGTTGGTGCTCCTAAATTCAAGGTTGGTGCCTTGACAAGACAGAGTTGGTGCTTGGCAACTTATTTAAATCATATATATATATATATATATATATATATATATATATATATATATATATATATATATATATATATATATATATATATTGTACTTAATTTATTGCAAAGATCACATTAATAAAAGCATCTATTCCTGTTATCTATTTCTATGTTCCAAATATAAATGTTTTTAACTAATAAAATTAATAATTGAAAAAAAATAATGATTCATCCCCCCTCAGTATTTCCAACAAGCCTTCAAATCCAAAATCTTGGTAGGGAAAAGATCTGGATATTCGTGGAGTAACTCACTAAATTTATCCATAGTAGCGTCATCCCAATAATCTCCAATCTTTGCAAACTTCGGTTCTACTTCAGTACCAATGTTTACTTTCTTTGTTTTCAATGACGCGATGATGTTTGGGTTGTATATGTGTGGGCCCTTGACTTCATGATTCCCTTCTGTCTCTAGAATATTAATATTTCTTGGATCATCATCTTTAGTTGTCACATTATAACATTCCAGCGCATGGCGCAGCTGGGTGCTCCAATCTGGTTGGACCCACTCCATAGGTTCTTGTAGCATTCTGAAGATAACTACCTTAATCTCCTGTAGGGCTTCATCGATGCTCACGAAGTCATCTTCAAAACTGAAGGTCAATAAGAACCCTTCCCTCAATATATCCCACTCTGCGGTGCCATGGCAGAGCTCTGTTTCCAGATACCAATTCATGGGAATTGTATCCAAAGTATGGCAAAATAAGTGTACCCACTTCGGCTGCAGTTCTATCCCCCATGCTTTAGTCCATTTTTCTAAGTGATCACGTAGATCATCCTTCCTGCTATATTTCTCAGTCAATCTAGTGTTAGGACGCCCAAATCGTAACCTCATCATTCTTCTGTAATCTTGCCATCCATCAAAGTTATCCTTGTGCATGCCCCACCATCGTGCAGGCGTAGCATGCAGTTCCAAATATAATGCTTGGAAGCGGTGATCCTCAGGGACTTCGTGCTCGAGTTCATCCAAAAACTTATCTACGTCAGTCAAACCATCATAATAGGGTAAGTTTATTACCTTTGACGAGACACAGCGCAACGACTTCATCATCATATTGCACCGCAGCCTAGATACTTCATGTAAATGATTTTGCCAATGTTCAAACTCTTCATTTGAATCAGAGGTACAGGAACTCTCTCGGTCCCATGAAATTCGTCCATCTGTCGTCGGATTGATCCAATTTTCGTCTCACGATGTTATTTTGTAGATATGATCCAGTTCATCCTCACTTTCTTCATAATCGTGGACTGGTTCGGTGTAACCTACCCCTTTTGTAGGGTCCAATAGAACTACAACCCGAAGCGATTTCCTTTCAAACAAAATTGTCCTCTTCTTCAAGTTGATGACCCCATTCATGTCAATGGCCTAGTCAATTCCTAGGAGCACGGGGTATGGATTACTATCATCAATGATCTCTATCACCTCAAAGTCAGCCATCACGCTCGCACCTTCGATATCAACAGTTACTCCATATAGTCATCCCATAGGGATGATCTTCTGCTGGTTCGCCAATCTGAGCTGAATTGGAGACCACTACAGCGCGGGTCTCCCCATTCTTTCCCATGTTTTATTTGGTAGTATCTTCACATCGGACCCCAAATCCAAGACAACCTGGTCCATCTCATAATCTCCTATCTGTGTGGTGAGCCTCGTCTTGTGCCATGTTCTTGCCTTATGTTTGCCAATTTTTCTGACCACAGTGTCCATCAAGGGCGCTCCCTTTGTTGGCGCATTTGTTTATTAACTCCTGCAGGCCTTTCACAACTTTGCTATCACGCAATAGTTTTATGCAGGTCTCCAAAAACATAGTAAGAATAGAGGGGTCAACCTCTACAGGCACGTTGGTGTCTTGCACCTTGTCCTGACTTCCTGAAGTGGATGCCTCAACGAAGCTTTTCTTCGCCTCCATAAATTTTTCCTTTGCGCGAGCCATATCAAAACCCACTTCCTTCTCTGGGGCCTTGTGCACCCATCCGTCCTCTTCAGATTGTTTACCTTTATCATCACTATTCATTATTCTACTCCTCAGCACTATATTCATGCTCTAATCTTCCTCGTGGGGCTCATCTCTCATCATTTGTAAGTTCTATGTAGGTTATTGAGGTTGCGCCTTTTTCACCTACATCTTAACTATCGGCACTCGGCATTCTTCTATGGTATGGTCAAACTAGCTACAGTATTGAAATGACGAGCGTGTATGATTCTGACACTCCTGCGTGTATTTCCTTGGTGTACCGTAGTTGTAACAGATAACCTGTCCCCGTCCTCTACCAGGCCCTCCTCCTCCTCGGCCTCATCCTTGTCCCTGATATCCTTTGCGCCCTCCTCTAGCACCCTGTTCTGGAGGCCGAGTTTCTTCTTGCATATGGTATGTAGGTGTTCTTTCCATCCTCAACTTGTAGTTGCGACAGTGGAGCTCATCGTGGCCCACTGATTTGTAAAAGTTACAGAACAATTGTTGCGGTGTCTGGATGAACTTTTGAAGCAAATGGCAATTATCCATTACATGTTGTCCAACCCTAATAAAAATAACATATTTAAGCTAAGGAATAGATACACGACAGCAACCTTTATAAGAGAATTCTTTTATTGAAGGGTAAAACATCTATAGCTTAAGGTTGCACAATGGTTCCGATAAAATGGTTACTTGTATCCAGTTGCAATCATTGTGTGTTAAAGTTACAACAACTATGGTTGAGGTTGTAGGAGATGTGACTTGGGGATGCAACATCTGTGACTTAGAATAAAAATATTATATTGAAAAGAAAATATATATATTAAGAGATAAGTATGTCTAACAAGTCCCTGTATATTGAAGTTGAGGCATGGATACATGACATCAACCTTTATATGATAATTATTTTATTTGAGTAGGGGAACAATACCTGTAACTTAAGGTTGTAGTAGTAATTCCATAAAATAGTTGCTTGTATCTTGTTGCAATAACTGTGCATTAAAGTTGCAACAATTGTGGCTTGAGGTTGCAAAAGTTGTAACTTAGGGATGCAACATGTGTGACTTAGAATAAAACAGATTATATGTAAAATAATATATATATATTAAGAGATCATTATACCTGAAAAGTCCTAGTCAATATTGAATTTAAGGCATAAATACACAAAAGTAACCTTTATACGAGAATTCTTTTATTTGAGTAAGGGAACAACAACTATAAAGTAAGATTGCAACAACGGTTCCACAAAATAATTGATTGTATCCGATTGCAGTAACTATGCATTAAAGTTGCAACAATTGTTGCTTGAGGTTGCAGGAGGTGTGATGTGGGGATGTAACATCCGCGACTTAGAATAAAAAAGATGATATATAAAAGAAAATATATATTTTAAGAGATCATTGTACCTAATAATTCCTTGTCAATAATGAAGTTGAGGCATAGATACATGGCATCAACCTTTATATGAGAATTCTTTTATTTGAGTAAGGGAAAACAACCTGTAACTTAAGGCTGTAAAAACGTTTCCATAAAATAATTTCTTGTATTTGGTTGCAGTAACTATGTGGTTAAATTTGTAACGAGTTGTGACTTGGGGATGTAGCATCTCATAAAACATATTATATATAAAAGAAAATATATATATTAAGAGATCATTATACCTGACAAGTCCTTGTCAATATTGAACTTCAAGTATAGATACACTGTAGCAACATTTATATGAGAATTCTTTTATTTGAGTAAGGGAACAACAACTGTAACTTAAGGTTGCAATTGCGGTTCCATAAAATAGTTGCTTGTGTGTTGTAGTATTTATAAGTTAAAGTTGCAGTGGTTGTGGCTTGAGGTTGCAAGAGATGTGACATGGGGATGCAACCTCTTCTACTTAGAATAAAACATATATATATATATATATAACAAGTCCTTGTAAATATTGATGCCAAGGCACATTGTAGTAACCTTGATACGAGAATTCTTTTATTTAAGGGAAAAATAGTTGTAACTTAATGTTGCATTGTGGTTCCATAAAATTGTTGCTTTTATCCAGTAGCAATAACTATGCGTTAAGGTTGCAACAACTATAGCAATAACTATGCGTTAAGGTTGCAACAACTATGGCTTGAGATTGCGATTATCGTGTTTGCAAATGGATCTTAAAGACGTGGTGGTTTGAATGTTGAGCGACCCAATCTGGCCTAACAAGTGACATCTTGCATTTTCTCTCTGGTGCTATGGTTTTTATCGATTTCGGCACAGATTGAATGTTTGTGTTATGAATTCGATGAATGGTTCTCAGATGGCGTTTGTTCGTTTAATATACGACTCTTGGCTGAGGAGTGCGGTTATTTTTCCAGGAATATTTTACGTTGATCTGAGGAATGATGACGAAGAGTTTGCTTGTTTTTTTTTCCAATTCAAGCATGTGTAAAGAAGCCAATATTGTTACTCAAGCCATGCGTAAGGAATGCGTATGGAGTTGTAGTATCTAGTCGAGTATTTTCATATCGAGCGATGAACTTGTAGAGAAACGTGAAGATCTAGTTGACGCTTTCAAAATCGTTGTGGTGTGATTTGGTTGCAACATAACTGATCGCCAAGAATGTTATATATTTATTACGGTTGATTAAGTTCCTCCGTGTGCACGAATTTTATAAATATCTCAGAGATTAGGTGATTAACTATATTTATAAGAAAGCTAGCGAAAGCACTGAACCAAACCACTCACAATGAAGGAAAGAAATACATTATCGAACTCAAGTAGTCAAATAATAGGTTCTTAAGATTGGTTAAATTTCCAAAGGGCCACTTCAGTTGGCACAAAAGAAAGTCACGTCATGTATAGTCGAAGCCTTTGGTTATGTATCTTCTCTTATCTCTTATTGACTCCACCATTAATGGCTTAGTAGACAAATCCGTGTTTCTTTTTCTTAAAAATTGCAGAGATTTGGTTTGGTCGAAACATATTTGTTTCGATTCACATCCTTTGAGGGCAGGACCTGTTTGAAAGTATAGCAGAGAAATGGTTAATATGGATGCAACATACATGTGTTTGGATGGATTAAGTTTGTCTCATTAGTATGTTTTCACTTCCATGTTATATATGATTCTACAGAAGTCTCATGAAATCTGAGAATCGCTCTTATAGCTCATTAATTATAAGAATGATGCCTAAGATAGTATTGTAGAACGAAATTTTACTTGATGTTTTGGTCAGCTGTGTACAGCTGTGTAGGAAGAGATTTGATCCAGTAGGAGTAATAACATACTTATTGAGCTTATAAAAGATTATTGAGAATAACAGAGATGAGACAAAGTTGTTCACTGACCTTTGTGTGTAACATAATATACATAGGTAACTTATGTTTGACCAGATTTGTATTTGGTGAATGGGTAGTTACATGAGATATATTAAAGAAGACATGTTTATCGACCGTTTAAGTTAAATGTTTTTGATAAGACCTTGGATGAGTTTGATGGTTGTCGAGTGTGTTGTGAAGCATTGGGATCTGCAGATGCTCAGTATTCTGATGGTTAATAATAATGTTGAACGATGGGCTCTCCATTGACTTGATTTTGAATTGTGGAGTATGTATTGATGCTACTAGGGTTTGGAGGTACTTACCTAGAAGAATATGTTGAAGGAGTGGGTTTCTTGCTAAGGCTTATTGTCCAGGTTTGATCTCTTGCAAAGTCACAAATAAATAAGAAGATGGATCTACAGACACTAAGGACCATGTCATGAGTTGAAATTATTTTTAGAAGGCAGTGAGTTAACAATGACCAAAAGGAATTGATATTTGTGAAAGAATTACTGGAAAAGGACAACCTATTGTAAATACTATGGCTTGTGGGATGAAACCCTAGACCTAGACTTAAGAATGCTAAGAATAAGGAGTAAAGAATCCCTCGTCATTATAGGTTATGCAAATAGCATGCATCAGTAGTTGATGTTGAGAATGTTGTAACATCCTGTATTTTTGATAAGTTAGTTTTTATTTATAAAAGACGGTATGAAAAAATAAAGAATAAAAAATGAAAATGAAAAATGGAAAATAAAAAAAATGAGATGAAATGAAACCCCATGAAAAGAAAATCAAACTTTGTATAAGTGAGCCCATTTAAAAGCCACTTCAAAAAATAAACTAAGGTTTGTGTGCAGCTTGTTTAAATGCCACAACCTGTTGTTTGATTTGAACCATATTGTTTAATCATGATCAAATAATTTAAATTTATGTTTTATATTAGTGAATAAGTTCACCAAATTCTTTAATCTTTGTAGAACATTATTAGATAGGATAGAATAGAATAAATTGTGGCCTAACATTCTCAAAATTTGGCCAAGGAATATATTAGATTAAGGCTGGATTGATTAGTAGATAATTACCTCTTAAGGGTGATTAATTTTTGTATTAATTTATCCTTTATTATGTTTTAAGCCAAAGTCATAAACGATAAAACAAGTTTGTCACAAAGCGCTAAGAAGCAGACACCTTTAGACGGTGATCCACTTCCCCACCCAGATCAATGGCGAGGAAGCCATTTTGCACCCCCTTCCACTATTGCACGATAACGGTATGGGGGGTCTGAAAAGTGGTTTTCCTCTAGGAGGATCCCTCACAACGTGTCATTCCCTCCTCACTTCACACCCCCCGACGCTCATTACCACTTACCACTACCCCCCCCCCCCCCCCCCCGAAATCCGCTTATCTACTTCGCGCATACGTCATCCCGCCAACGATCATTCCCTTTCCCGCACCTTCCATTCCCCAACCATTTCACTCCACGTGTCCATATCCATTTCATTCTATTCGCTTATTCGTTTCTTCCAACCATTACCATTCTTCCTTTGGCCATAAATGAGAATATGTTCGTTCAGTAGTAATTTTCCCCATAAATGAAAATATTTCCGTTCAGTAACATTTTCCCTTAACGGTAATGTATTCTCTGTTAAAAATAAGCCCTTCATCCCCGTTACACGATTTTCCCTCGCTTTGTCTTTTATTCAGATTCATAGGTTTCCTAAGTTTGATTGTTCCCTGTTTCTACTCTGCGGCATAACTGAATTTACCATCAGAATGAAACCTCCTCTCTGTTAGGTATTTTCATTCCTAAACATTTTGTTATTTCTGCCTCCCAATTCTGCAAATAATGGCTCCTAAAAGAAAAGACCAGCCCTCTGCTAGACAAACTTCATCACAGGAAAATCTCAAAGTCTCTAATACCCTAGACCTTGATCACATTCCCTTAGCTGACCAATTTCTCAAAATTACAGATACAGAGTGTGAATTCAACATATTCGAATTGCACCATTGGTTAAAGCAAACTTACTAGGCTTCACAAGAAATTTAAGAATATGGAGACTCAGAAGATTAAAAATGACACCCTTTATGTTGAAGAGATGCAAAAGTCCCATAAATTGACCAGTAGGATAGACGAGTTGGAAAATGAATCATTAATGGCTCAGACCTTGGCCCAAGCCAAGGAAAATATTTGGGCAGACATCAATCAGGCTATAGCTGAAGTTTGGCCCTCCATACAGATTATTTTTGAACAGGAAGAACTCATAAATAGGTGCCAGACAACTATTGAAGAAGTTAGAGAACTTCTTAAGGATAAACCAAGTGAATCCACAGACATGATTAAAGTTCTCAATTCAAAAACTAGAGCTGAGTTAGAGCAGATTCAGATTTTGGACAAAACATAAACTATTTTGGAGATTAAGAAGGTTTTGCAAAAAAATAATCTCATGACTTAGTTGGAGACTAAGTGCCAAGCCTTGAAAACTGTTGTCCAAAGGTTTCATTTTAAATTTAACTTACTCAACCAAAGAGGACTACCAAGATTAGTGGCACCAAATGACAGGTTGATTAGTTTGGAGGAATATTGTCAAAAGATTTATGCAATTTCAACTGATAAATCTAGATTTGCAAGTATAAAGGGCCATCTTACAGGGAAGGAAGTCTTAGAAGCTTTGGATTTTGATTTAATAATCAAACATGAAATCAAACACATCTTTGTTAATAAGCCTACTTTTGAAAAGTATACTGAGGTTGATGAAGTCTACAGAAAATTGGTTAATCTTTCTATACCAAGTGAATATAGGTGGGATCACTTATGTGAAATTATCAAGTAACTTTCATCACCAACTGACAGACAACTAGGCAACATTTTTTGGGGACCAGATCATAAACAAATTCCTTAAAGATAATGCCAGCATTCAGCAGTTTTAGGATCCCTATAGTTTTGTACTATTTTTGTATTTTTGTTAAAATTGTCTCTAGAAGATATTTCATTTTGTATTAATAACTATTCTTTTGAGTTATTAAGGGTTGAACCCTTGGATGAGTTTTCAAAGCAGAATTGTAATCAAGCTGGAGATTTGCTTCAAATTAATGAAAGGATTCTGAATTTGCCTCAAATAGTTTGTCTCCTTGTGAGTTTTTCTTATGTGTTCATTCCATTATGTTTTTCTTCATGTATTTAAGTCTTTATGGAGGAATCTAGGTAAGATCAAACTGAATATCAGTGCAACTTAAATACCCTATGAAGTTATAAACAATAATTATAGAATAGTTTATAAAATTGTTTGTTATTATAAACTCCTCTATATCAATAAATTGTCACACCCATCTGCATTAGATTAAATACATTTTGTTGAGAAGGAAAACATTGTTTACCTGCATTCCTTCTTATAACCAATTAAATATTTTGTTTGAATATTTAGTAAGTTGTAATTCTTTAAGACTCTGTTATTCACTCAATTAAAATCAGTTAACTATTTTAGACAAATAAACAACCCTTTCATTCTATTGGGCAAGTGTTAAGGTTTAAGCACTTGTTTTCAAACTGTTCATAACATTGGTCATCCAAAAAACTTTAAAACAAACAAAACATTTTAGATGCTCTCACATGATTAATTAACCTAGAATCATCTCAGAGAACAACAGAGGACAAGTATGTGCATTCACCTCAAAATAAGTCAAATGATTCCAAGCTTTATTGCAGGTGGAATTCATTTATATATGCATGGAGGCAAGAATAAAGAGGGAGTTGACAATTCCCTAAAATCCTCTAATCAAAAGATAAGTAATCCATCTCTCCTTCTTGATTATTATTAATTTATTATTGGCCAACCTCTTGTATTTTCTTGGTTGTAATTGTTTCTTACATGGCCTCCTTATGAGGTTTGCAATCACATAATGAAGGTTGTCAAGGCAATGATTATGGCAATAGGTGAAAGCATCGGAAAGAACGAAGAAAATTTTTGTGGCAAGAGGATTCTCCTAGGATCGAGCATAAACTCAACAAGAGTGATTTGTGTTCAAAAGGGATAAATTACACTGGCATCTACAACCATGCCTAATGATCGAAAGAGATCCTAGTTTGGAGGGAGTAGGAAGGTGAGAAAGCTTGAAGGATTCCATGATAGAGAAAATTGTGTCGAAGATAATTTCGTGGTGACTTCCAAGTAGATATATAAGATCAAGCATGTGGTAGGTGGTATCATAGAAGTACAAAGCGAGATTCATGGCAAGAAGGTTCTCTTAGAAAGAGAGAGAAGGCTATGACAATATGTTTTCTCTAACTATTATCTCTATTGCTTCTGTTGGAGGTTACATCATATGGATGTAAATATTGTTTTCCTCAATGGAATAATTGAGGAAGAAGAAGTGTACAAAGAAAAACCTTTGGGCTTTGATGTACATGAGAGGGAATCTCATGTCTTCCTAATAAATAAGGATTTGTATGAGCATAAGAAGACACCTCGATTTTTTATGAGCTATGATCTTGTTATTGTATGACGTGTTTCTAGAGGGAGAAAAATTAATCATGTGACAGAGGAAGTGGTTGTGGCAGGAGGATTTATTTCCGTGATAGAGGGAAAAGTCAAGTCCTGCTTTAATGTCAAAGGGATTTGACCTCTGAGTTCAAGATGAAGGATCTTGATTAGATAAATTACTTCTTGGGCCTAGAAGTGTGGAAAAAGTCGGGTGATATCTTCCTTGCTCAAAGGAAGTATATTATTATGATTCTTAAGAGATTTGGGATAATGGACATCAATTCCATGGCCACTCGCTTGGTTACCAATCTGAAGAAGTTAAGTGGCAGAGGGAGTTGTCAGGATTTCCACAACAGGATTTTTTTTAATGTCAGAAGGAGTACCCAGTTAGGGTGACCAGAAAACAGTGGTGGTGATGGATCCAGTGAAGGAAGTCAGCCAGTTTATGGTTGATCCGAGGCATGTGAAAAAACATATGTTGAGGTACCTACATGGTACAGTTTGATATATCTCAAATGATGAAGTGCAGTTGCAGGGATATACATATGCAGAATGGGAAGAGAGTGTTGAGGATATAAAGAGCACATCAGGATAATGATTTAGTTTGAATTATGCTATAATATATTGGATGGGTAGGAAGCAAACATTTGTCACACTCAAGACTGCAAAGATTAACTATAGTGCATCTAGTTGTAAAGAAGCGTGGCTTCGGAAGCTACTCGCAAGATTTCTTGATCAAATTCTATAGATGATCGTGATGACAAGTCGAAGCACAAGGTACAAAAGGGAGCAGTGAAGCTCCTATGCATCTCTACAGACAAGCAAGTTGTTGACATTCTCATAAAATCTTTGTTTCAAGATGAAGTTTGTATACCTCAAGAACAAGCTTGGAATGGTTGTGAATGCTTCCCTTGATTAAAGGGAGTGTTGATGTTGTAGTATCAATGGGTGGAGGTTCTCCCTAGGTCAAGGGTATTGACCAGGAGTTGTGTAATGTGGCTAGGGAGATTGGCCCAAAGAGAATCAAGGCTAAGAGTGCTCTCTCGTTCAGGGGATACCTAACCATATTGCCAAGGGTTATTTGGCTAGTGGGTTGAGTGAGTGCCTTACAACATTGGGAAAGTGTTTTTCCTTTCAATATCATGTGAA
The DNA here is from genome assembly GCA_031772625.1 of Pinus tabuliformis. Classification (NCBI taxonomy): domain Eukaryota; kingdom Viridiplantae; phylum Streptophyta; class Pinopsida; order Pinales; family Pinaceae; genus Pinus; species Pinus tabuliformis. Next base: position 1,899,922,975 of record CM062817.1, read on the forward strand.
CACGTGGGAATGGTAAATGGGCCTAGGATTTCACCACTGGTCAAGGGATTGCTAACATGGCTCCAAGTGTTGACTTGTTGAGTTGGTGATCCAAGACTAGTCTTGTTGACGCCGGTCAAAAGGTTTTGACCATATTTTCAAAGCGTTTTGGCTAGTAGGTGAATAGATCCATTTGCAAAGGGTATGTGGCTAGTGGGTGACTATGTCCCTTTTCATGATTCTGATGCAGGATGCATTCCATGTGATTTTGGTATAAAATATGAAGTGGATGGATATATCAACATAGTTATCTCATTCAATATTTTCTTGGTATGGAGAAAATTTTCATCAAAATGTACATCCAAGGAAGTCAAAGAGAATACCTCCCTAGCGAAGGAGTGTTGAATTTTGTTAGCTACAATCAATATTCCTTACTATACAAGTTAGCCCTAAAGAAAAATGAAACAGAAGAAATTTAAAATTTAAATTTTTGAATTTAAATTATTCCTCCAAATGTAAAGTCGACTCCAATTGTTTAATTTAGCCCAACACTAAGGTATGTGCCCCTTGGTAACCTTAGATCACTATAAAATAGCCTGTTGGCCTCCTTATTTTGACACCAATTCAGATTATCATTATATACTATTATTTCTATTCACACGTGCAAAAATGGAGACTTCTAAGGCAGAATTTGAAGGATGAATTTCTACTAGTATGAGATGGAAAATCCTCAGGCTTGATACTTTGTTTCTATGGAAGGGTCAAAGCCATAGAAGGAGAACTTATAGCCTCATATTGATGTAAAGGTTGGACTGAAACCTTGAGAGTTTGTTCTATGAATATCAAATTATACTTTTGAATTAAACAATTTCTCCTCAGAAAAGGTTTTTTTGTTTTTCCATAGTTATGGTTTTCCAAAGGTAAATTTTTATGTCTCTTGTGTTTGGTTGTCTCTTACTGTCAGTATTGTTTTATTGTTGAGATTTTCTATGTATAATTGCTTAATGATGAATGTGACACAAAAATGATTAATTAAGAAATCATTGTTAAGTAATTATCTAAGTAGAAGATCATGAAAAAACGACACTAGTATCATGACCTGACTTAAGGGTGGCTAGTTGTAGAAAACTTGGTACAACTGTGCCTACGATTAGGTGGAAAATAATTCAGCCTCAATTGATTTGTTGGGGAATTCTTACAATTTCATATAAGTATTATTTGTGTGCAAAACAATTCATTTACAGACTTGTCATTTATTATAATGCATTTCACTTATGATTATAAATGAAACAATAAATGTAATGGGGTGAAAAGAAAGAAATTTTAAAAGTATGATTTCTTTGGCATATTTGAATATTATCTAGGAATTTTCCTAAGTAAATTTGGAATGTTGTAAAATGTTTTTTCCAAGCTTGTTGCGAGTTTCCTACATCTCTTGGGTGTTTCGAAGGTGTAAATTTTAATAAAAGAACCATATTGACATCCTTTTGAACTTATTGTGTGAGTTAATTGATAAGCATTATTAAATTGTCACATTTATAGCTCATCTCTACTTTTTGGGTGTATTAGAAAATATTCTTTGTTGTTTACTATATATGCATTGGAAAGAATGTGCAAAAAGTGTTTGTAAAAAGAGGTCAATACCTGAAATAAAAGGAATGTTTGCAAAGTTTTTGAAGAAAGGCATCACTAGCTGAATTAAATTGAATGACTACATAATGTTTGTAAAAATGTGTTATTGGCTAAAATAAAAACAATGTTTAAAAAGTGTTTAAAAAATATGTCAATGGTTAAAATAAATTGAATTCCTACTAAGTGTTTATAAAAAGTTGTTAATGGATGAAATAAAAATAATGTCTACAAAGTGTTTTTAAAAACTCGTTAATGTTCATAATAAAACATATATGCATTCAAAGTCTTTATAGAAATATGTCAATAGTTAACATGAAATGAATGTTTGCAATAGTTGTTATTTTGAAACATGTTAATTTTAGTTAAAAACGGTATGTGATATGCTTAGCACAATTACTTCAATGTTCCTTTAGCGGCCCAATGACAACATCCAAATTAGATTTCCAATAGCAATCACATTAACCATTAATCACATTAACAGTAAAAGTAGATATAACATAAAACAATATGCAGAAGACAAGCCAAGACAAGAGAACACCAGATTTGGCAGATGTTAGGAAAAAACCCCAAGATGGGAAAAACCCTTAGATCACATATTCTTATTATTATATCAAATGTTCAACAAAGAGAGAGTACAAAAGTCAAATCGACTTGCCAAATTCAGAGTCAAAATATCCCTGTCAAAATCTACAACCAACTGCAGTCAAATCATCCCTAACTAGAAACTTTTCAAAGATGGTCAAAGAAGCAATAGAATTTCCTCAAAACAGCTCAGCCTTCCCCAGTCAAACTAGATAAAACTATTGTTCTAAAATCTATGGTCAACCTGTAAATTGGTCTACAATCAAGGTGCTCAGATTACCTTGGTTTCTGTGCCAAAAAATGTGGCATGCCCAAATAGATAATTTCCCAAAAGATCGAAGTCAAACTCTCCTTGGAAGGCTAAAGTCAACACTGGTCAACGCTGGTCAAACTGTAGAACTTTCTGAGATACCATTACATATTTTTTACACCAGACAATCCCTCTTGCAGACAAGAGCGATCTCCCTAGATCCTAAATGGAAACTAGAAACAATCATGACAATTGAACTGACTCTTTCCCTAAGTTGAACTTGTTCGAATTATAAGCAGTATAGCTAATGGATGAGCCTCTTACCTATTTCATGAAATGCCTGATGAAGATCCCTTGTAGTGACTTGATGCAGTTTTCAATGCTTCATAAGACCTGCAAACATAGACTATAAAAGGATCAAAATCACATGTGATATAATAATCCAAACAACTTAGCCTAATGATCAAGGAAATTAGGGATTGAATTTGCCTTAATAAACATTATAAACAGATGTAAACCATTCATCATTCACATAAGACAAAATCAATGGGAGAAAGTGTTCATTTGTATTAATCAGAAAATAAGAGGAGCCCTACAACCTTCGCATTGATGTCGTGAGGTCCCTCCCAAATGCCTTCAATCTCCTCCTTAGATGACAAGATTTCCAATCTCAAACCAACATCATAAGTTTGTTTTCTCTCAATTCTAACCTTGTCCATCCCTCTACCCTCTAGTCATTTTATAGGCCAAGAGGAGGAAGTTTTAGATCCATGAGAGGAGGATGAGACTCCTTTATTGAGGGATTAGGTTACCATGAGAAAAGGGATGGAGATGCATCTTCTGAGGGTTATAGTTCGAATAGTAATCACCTAGAAGCTTTTAGTTGGGAAATATTCAACCAACTATGTTTCTAGAATGTACTTTTTATTTGTACTTTCTAAAATTCACCTGCACGGGTGTATAGTGGCTAACAGAGTGCAGCTTTGTGCTGTTGTCAGAGTCAATTTCAGCACATGCATGGGAAACTCTAGAGAAAACGGTGCAGGTGGAACTTAACAAGGTGTGACAACTATTTGACTCAAATTTCTCATGTACTTCAACATATTTTGGGTTGTTTGACTTCTAAGGGAGCTTGTTCTAACATGTTCATGGATGGTAAAAATATCCATAAAGTGATCAAGTGTCATGGCGACAAATTGACAAGTAATAGATTTCCCCTTAAAGTGCGAAGTTTGTAAAAACAAGTTCAAAAGATTGAAGCACTTTATCTTTCCAAGGATCATATCATAGGCAATGGTCGAAAACCTGCAAGGAACATTTAAGGGAGCGCAATGAAAATATATATCAAAAGTCATCTTTGAGGTAGGCATTCCCATACTCAGAGTAAAGCAAACTCAATGAACAAGCATGGAAAAACTAAGATCATATAGATGGTAGACACAGCATGGGCGCAACCTTCTGTCAACATAATAATGAATATAAAATTTCCCCGCACCTTGGATTGATGAAACTAGATCCAGGGTCTTGATCTCCATCTCTCGATCCACTGTACGATTATAACCATGCAAGTGAATGTCTTGAAGTAGAACATGGCAGAAACCACTTGATTACCGGTCAATAATGTGAATTGTTAACAAGCGCGAGAGAAACCACCAATACTGACAATGGTTCTCAAGGTACTCCCAGTACAATCTATGAAGTGCGTATAAGTGATATAAACTCAAACACTCATAAAATCATTCAATCGAAGACCAATGATGAGAACATGTCGTCAAAAGCGAGAAACCTACCATTAAGGCATGCAGGCTTCAAGGTATTGAAGGTTTCTAAATCAACTTCCTAAATAATGAGTTGAAGTTGATAGGAAGCAATTCGCCATGGAAAGCCTATGACACGAAACATGATATCACTTTTTGAAAATAGTTTGCAAGGGCTGACTCAAGGATGGCCGACCGGAATGAAGGCAAGGGTATTTGAACCGAGGTTGAACTTCTCTTGAACACATAATGACACGGCAATGTCTTGGCAGCATTTGACTTAACGATAATACCCAAAACCATAAAGACTTTCGATAAGGTTCGATTAACTGTTAGGAAAATGGATTTCCCAACCTAGACATGAATGTGACGGAGTGTCATGTTCAAGAGTGACATGCTACCTTTTAAAACTGATAATGTAAAATGGACACCTTCCCCAATTTTCCTCCACCATTACTGGAAAGTACCTATTTATTTTTTCAATCTTGAGGAGGATAACACATGCTTGGAATGTAAGCTCATCCTTTGGATGAGTCCATCGAAGTATTTTTAACAAACCCTAAGAAGAAGTGGTTCGGTCTCATTATGCTTAATGATTCCTATACTGTTTATTTTTTATGAGTCTAGTTTAACGGTAACTCAATGTCATTTTCATTTAAGAGTTTGAAAAAGACACAAAAAGAAAACTCATTCAGTTCTTTTACCGTAAAATTTTAACGAGCTCAGAAAAAGTAAAGCTTGATGTTTTTCATTTTTAGAGAGTCGGAAGAAAAACATCAGTAGACTCCATCAGGTTCTTTTTTGTCATTTTAGTCTCTCAAGTCCAAAAAAGGATAAAATAATAGAAGGGAGAACTCTATTGACCATGTCTAGTCAAAGAATACCTTTTTCATAAACAATCCTTGCTCAGTCTGTAAAAGGGGTAAACTTATACTGAGTGGACGGTTGTTCATTTATTTTTACGAGTTCGAACAAGCAAGTACTCGGCAATATTTTCATTTTTAAATAGTTTAAAATGGGCTTGAAAGAGGACTCCATGATTTTCACTTTTTGTAATTTTTTAAGAGCATGAAAAGTGATAAAAGTCTGCTAAAATGTCAAAAATTATTCATCTTGACTCTGTAAACGATCTTGCACATTTAAACTCAATAACTTGTCATAACTGCTCAAAAGGGGAATTTTCCCTCCCAAAAAGGTTCAAAACATAAAAAAAAAAAATTAAGCTTCAAAAACTTATAAAAGTGGGAAAAAGTAATTTATTTTTACCATTTGCATTTTCACTAGTTCAGAGCAGAGAGAGGAGTTTTTACCATCAAACTTCCAGGACTGATTCTGAGCCAACCGGTGGACGAAATCGTGCACCATTTCTTCCAGGTAGAAGATCTCTCCATAGCTTAGCTTTTCATCCATTTATTTTTTCATTTTGAGTTTTCATTTTATTTTGTTGGAGAAAAGCCTTATTCAAAAATGCGCCCTCAACCCTGCGTGGGTTTTTTTTAATCGGGCTTGCGCAGGTTAATAAAGTTTTCCACACAGAAAATCACAACATGCGCAGAATTCTGTGGGAAAAATCCGTGTAGCTGCGCCCTGTCCATAAAAGGGTGGTCATGTAGGCATGAGGGGCTAATTTTAAAACACGTTTTTAGCCATAAAAATGTGAAATGAGTTTTAAAAATGATTCTAATTGCTTTAAAATGTCCATTTCAGGTCATTTGATTGCTCGAAAATGGAGTGGAGAGAAAGAGAACATGAAGCCAATGATTTGGAAGCTTTGGCAGATCTGGCCACCTTGCAAGCTCTCAGGGCTTGTGGCCTCTTGGAATATTGGCTTATCCCTAGGATGAAAGCTCAGGTATATTTGACGACGTGGTTGGTAAGGACCTAGAATGTCCAGGAACAATGTTTTGTGATTATTGATCGTCGTCTCACCATTAACGTTGATGATATCTATTTCCCAACTAGGTTGTCTCATCGGGGATACGATCTTTCATTATTCAGATCGAGGGCATGGGGAGATACTATTGATGGATACCTATGACGCTTTTGCAGGGATGCACCACCCAAGGATGGATGAATTGACATTCATTCCATCAAACTTTTACCCTTGAGGACCATTGCTTTTACTGTTTGTAAACTATGTGGCAGTGTTTTCATCTAGCCACACGGGCACAGATGCAGACGGTTGTGGAATGTTGGGAGTCCTCGGTATACAACTGGTGTGAGGCAGTGGTGGTGAACATGAATGGCCATTTGACTAGGTTCAAGAATGGAAAACTAAAGAATCTTAGTTATGGTGCCATTCTTGTTGCTTTATCCCTAAAGAGGGTTCATATTCTTCGACCATAGCAAATTTTGGCAGATGAGTGGGGTTCGAGGGATCCACACATGATGAGGTGTGTTGCACTGATGGAACGCCATGGAGGTGATGGGCCCATAGTGAGGTATACGGTAGATTTTTTTGACTGGTTGGGCTAGCAAATTATTTTTATCGAGGACCTTCCATATGTTCGGATGGATTACAAAGGTGATCCTGATATCCCACTTCCTGTCAGAATTCAGTGGGGTGATCTAGGTAAGAATTTCTCATTTCGAAATATTTTCAAATTTTGAAAAATTTTGAGTGTTTTTTGTCTTCAAAGGCTAATTATCTAAAATGCATGTGCAGATGTGGGCCCAACCCAACCAGCCGAGCTGAGACGATACAATAGACGAGGTAAGCATCCTATAGTAGTTATGGCAGCGAACCCAGAGGTAGAGGACATCCTGAAAGAGTTGAAGCATAACCTTGAGAGGTTGACTTCCAACATCCCAGAGACTGGGACTGATGACATTCCACGCGCCTATCATAGGCATGTAGTTGGGGTTCTAGGGCCTCTCAGACGTTTTCTGTGTCGAGTTGCTCATGCTATCATTTTTTACCATGAGCATCATCATTCCTAGTTGTTCTAGTTTCTAGGACCATTTTTTACTTTTTGGTGTCATCATATTCGAAAAATAAAAGGCCACATGGCATTGTGTCCTCGGATGACATATTTTGTAGACACGCCCAAACTCTATTTTAATGAAAAATATACTACTTTTTACCTATATTTATCTCAACCATTGTATGAATGAATATTGTTTTTAATTTACAAATGTTACAAATGTCTATTTAACACATGATTCGCCAATGCATCTGTTAATGTGTTTAAATATCTTGGAATGTGTTGATATTCGATGTAATAAAATTGCCTTTCCAAGAGACGAACTCGTAAAAATACTCTTAACATGGTTGGACTCCTTACTGTATAGACACCGTTTAAATGTAATACCACGAGCTGTGAATCTAACCTAACGATCAAATGCCAGATACCAAATTTGATGGCATCAACTAATAGCTCAATGACTGCGCTATATTTTGCTATGTTGTTTGTTGTGACCGAGACATATTCCATGAATAGATACTAGCTCATCACTGGGTGAATAGATAACCCAGGATGTGGAAGATAAATTTCGAGTACTACGACTAGCGCCATCAGCAAATCCAATGTAAGTCTGAGAGAATGTCGACGTCTACAAATCAAGTGTAAAAATAGGATAAGAGGGAGAAGTAGTAGAAAATGTGAAAACACTAACTATCACACGTTCCTAAAAAATGTTAAATATTGTATAAATCTTCACCAAAATTTTATGCAAAATATTTCTTTAGGTAAAGACCATTTCTGGGCTTTCCCAAAGGAACACCATCGTAATCAACCAGTTCATAGGCACCTTTAGCTAATACGCATTTTATGATGTAAGGGCCATGCCACATGGGCTCGAATTTCCCTACACCTAACCTGTCATGAGTTTTATCATAAACTAAGACTAGGTCACCTTCTGAATATGTACAAGGATTAATGTTTTGATCATATTGGGCTTTGACACGTTTCTGGTGAGCTTCGCTAGCCAATAGGAATTACGGCGATTTTTCATCTAAATGAGAAAAATGTGCAAAGTGTTCTTTGTATGCAGAGGTAGAAGGTAATAATTCGATAACTAGCTTAAGGAATGGAATTTAACATTCAATAGGTAATATTGCTTCTAGACCATAAAAAAGTTGGAAAGGAGTAAGACCATTTGATGTTTTTAGAGTGGTACGGTTAGCCCACAATGCCGAAAAGAGAATAGAATGCTAGTTTCCTTTATGCATACCAACTATCTGTTTAATCATATTGGTTAAAACTTTATTGACAGCTTCGACCTGACCATTAGCTTGTGGATAATATGGAGTAGAGATATCATGGCGAAGGCCGAGTTGTGCGGATAGTTCGACCATCATAAAGTTACGAAAATGACTACCATGGTCTGTAACAATAGCTTTTGGGACATCGAACCAAGTAATCACATGATTGAAAATGAAATTTGTTGTAGTTTCGTCTTCGTCTCTATATGTAGGCATCGCCTCGGCCCATTTTGTAAAGTAATCGACTGCAAGGATAATATATCCATGCCCCTCGACCGGTTGAGGGTTACAAGTGACAAAGTCGAAACCCCATTTGGAAAAAGGACCAACATCAATGATAGGGTGAAGAGGATATGGAGGTGCTCGCATTTTGCGATCGTAGATTTGAAAATTATGGAATTTTCAGACTGTAGTGATGTAGTCTTTAAACATTGACGACCAAAAATAACTTGCATGTAATATCTTTTGGGTAGTATCATACCCAGACATGTGACCGCCACATGCTCCATAGTGGTAGTCATTCGAATTTTTTTCGGCTTCTTGAAAAGTTAAACAACATCGGAATACAGAATTGGCACCGTGACCAAAAGAGTGTTGCCAATAATATTGTATTGTTGGGGTTGGGATTGGTATCGAATTTGCTAACAGTCAATTTTGGATAACTCGGGCCTAAATTTTGTGTTTGGAGATATATAATTATGTCTCCATACCACGGATCTAACGTGCTAATAAGAAAGAGGGATTCGTCATCAAAAGAATCTTTTGCTGCATTTTCTATATCAGTATGGGAAAGTCACATAATAGCTCGGTGAAAATCAAGGATTTCTTTGATTTTGACTTTTCAAAATCCAAATGAAACTCTTGTAAAATAACCATCCATTTCAATTATTTCACCCCTAGAAATTGTTTCGTGAGAATGTACATCATAGGGTTGCAATATGAAATGACAATTGTTTTTTGAAGAAGTATATAGTGACAGAATCGTTGAACATATTGCACAGCTTCCAAGGCTAGCTTCTCCACATGTGCATATTTAATCTCAGTTTTAGTGAGACTCCTACTCAAATAGCAAATCACATGTTCGTTGCTAAAATCATCCTCTTGGACTAACACCATGCCAATAGTGGCATCAGATGCAGCTAAGTATAGAAAGTAGTCTCGATGATAATCGGGTGGATGCAGTAACGGCTCATAAGTCAATGCATGATTTAATGCATCGAGAGCTTTATCAGCAAGCTCATCCCAGAAAAATGGAATACCCTTTTTAAATAGTCAATTAAAAACTTGGGTTAGCTCAGCATAATTGTGGATGAATCTATGCAAAACATTTGCCTTCCCTTGCAAACTTTGGAGTTCAGTAAGGCTAGAAGGAGCAAGCAAATTCAAAATTGCCTCCACCTTGAGGGGATTGACACAAACGCCTTCCTTTGAAACGATGAGACCTAGAAGTCGACCTGATTGTACATGTTAACACCCCAAGAAACTCACCTAGGTTGCATATCGGTGATGCTCGGGAACATTACAAATTCAACCAAATATAGTTGGATAAATGGTGGATGAACGGAACAAACGCTGCATATTCAAGCCAGATAACCACTTCTACTATGATTGAACCCAGACATGGGTGAACACCCCCAGACTACAAGGCTTTTAACCACCTATTACTCACAGTTTGAGGATAAGGTGACAATGGAGAAGACTGACCACACCAGTAGATGCACAGGACCCTGTGATGGCCAGCTGCAACCAGTTAAGAGGTCTGTAAATCTAGTTTCTAATGCACAGTCAGGATGACAGCTCTCTATGCATTAAACAACAGAAACCTGCACACATGTTCTATGATACATGCTAAATCCTAACACAAAGGTGGGATGATAGCCCCTCTGATGCTAAACATTCACAGCAATAGAACAAATGAAAACAGGCATAGCCTAGAACAAGAAAGAGAAGTGGAAAGTGAGCAATAAACAACAAAAGAAGCTTGTATTAGCTGGAAATGAAGACCAGACGCTGCAGGTTACAAAGTAGTTACAGTCTCCAGAAGTTGAACCTTACAACATGGTTCTCTTCATCTAACACTCATCAATCTGATTACATCTCGGTTCTGAGTATATATAGTGTTACAATACAAAATATCTCTGTTAAACAATGTGTGGAGGAGCCCATAAATGGCCACCAACCATATTCATATTCGGAAATGGGCCTCTGATACAAATTTGTCTGAGTTTTAAATAGATTTGACCCTCTCTGGCTCTCTGCGGTCCTCCTTGGGGCAGGTGGCATGAAATACCAAAGGAACCATAGCCATTGAATGCTCTGCATTGATAAAACGGCGTCCTGCTTCCTCCTCGGCCATACTTTTTATTAATGGCAACTGTTGAATCATTAAAACGGCTCAATCATGATTGTTTGGCTTTAAAACAGTGAAACGCTGCTACACTGTTCATTCCCACCCATCATTGTTTCAACTTTGGCTTTGAAAAGGTTCAGGCATGGTTCAATCATTTACGGCAATGCATGTCTTAACAGGCCAATCCTCTGTTTCTTTTATATTTGAGAAATACACGCAATACTGCCGCAAAACCATGAAAAATGGCTTTGGCGGATTTGAATCATATATATATTTTGTTTCTGAACCCTTTCGGATCCGAAAACCCATCGCAATCGGCACTTGCCCAAGGCCTCCTTTGCATTTCTTTATATTTCATAATACATAGAAAATGCGCCCAAAACCATTGGAAATGGCTCAAGCGCGGATTTGAAATTTCATAAAAAATGACCCATAAATTATCGGGTTCGGCCCATCACATCGCAACATAACTCATTTAAAAGCCCCGCCCCTTTGAAAGAGCCGATAGCGATATCACCGCGGACCCGAAAATCTATCAAAAGGAATTTACACCGCCGTCGGGTCCGGCCCATCGGCGATCGCTCATCGGCAAGGTCTCCTTTGTCGCTGCCACTACCTCCCCCGACTTGTGATATGCCGACGCGATCTGGACCGCTGATCGGCCAGATCCAACGGTTGAGATTTATGCGGATCCTTAAGCCTGTAATTTGATTTTTATATGGTTTTTGGGGTATTTTCGCCTCCCGATAGTGTATTTATACCCTCCAAAGGGCTTTCCTCTTGCAACTTTTTCGATCGGTGGAAAGCTTTAAGAGGATTTTGAAGGCTTTTGGGGCACTTTGTATCCATTTTTGGGCATCCTTCTGTGCGCAAACAACCCAATCATGACTACATTTGATCCTCAAATGTTGGATTATGTAGTAGAGCTAACACTGGCTCCTTCTGGGGATGAGATCCTCCATGTGAGGCTCAAGAACCTGCAGACCAATGCCTTCATACAAAAACAGCTATAAAAACACTTGCCTAGTGTCCATTGGGCATGGAGTCAATTAAGCATACAACATAAAACTGTAAAATAACTTAATTACAAACATAAAAGCCTGAAAACTTAAACTTCAAAATTTGCCCATTAGCAGGGCAACCAAAACTATTTCTCCTGCTCTCAGCCCGGTTCATCATAGATCAGTAGGACTGGATTGATTTGATCCTCTACCTCAAAGAGTTTAGGACATTTTAGCTTGACAAGTAGGTAGGGATCAAATTTCATTTCCCCTCTATGTATTCTCCTCCTTGGATGTTCTTTATGGGAGCATATGTACACCTGTTGAATAACCATGTATGTTATGTACTTGTCTGTGTCTTTTGTAGTCTGCACAACTAATATGAAAGATGCACCATTGTATCCTTGTGCAGGGGACACAGAGACATTTTCTGCTCGTTCATCTTGCTTAGAACAGTCCTCATCCAAGGAGGAATCCCAAAACTGTACACCCTCTTCCTCTGTTAATTGATAAGCTGCCTCTTCAGTCTGTGTGGAGGCCATCTGAGCAGGTTTCATAATATCAAGACTGAGATGATCAGCTTCAGCCTCGATCATTGAACTATTTCCTGCCTCAGTGTTTAAGGGGCAACTGAGAGGGATTTTCACTTGAGCAGACAGAGAAGCAAAAGATGATGGGGAGCTTTCCTCCCCCTTTTTAATCACTGAACTGGGGACAATAGCAGGCTGGAAAATTTGCAGGTTTGCATAGCCATGGGGAGGTGAGCTGGCTTCGGGCACAAATTCTTGGAGGAAGGGACCTGCTGCTAGTTGCTTCTGTTGATAAGCTTGTTGTTCTGCAGGGACAACAAACTAATAAGCACTGCCCTTAGATACTGCTTCTTCATATGCAGCTCTGGTTAGGAAAGGGGCACTACCCTTATCTTCCAAACCATGGACCTCCTCCTCTTCTTCGTATTGCTCCTCTTCCATGACTATACTCTGAAAAAGGGTCTTCACCCTTTTGTCTCCGTTTGTATCTCTGCTTTTCTGCAAAATCTGCAACTGCTCCTGTGCTCCTCTATATGGATTGAGTTTTGGCAGAGTAAAGGAAAAAGGAGCTCCTGCTTCCTCAAAATACTGGTCAGCTCTTAATTTGGAAACTTCAAAGGCCAAAGACTCAATCACCCTGGCCATTTTGTCGATCCTATGATCTGAGGATGATGAGATCCCATCCCTCTGCAAGTTCCCGAACTCAGTATAATCATAGAGCAGATCTTCTTTGTCCCCCTAGTGCTCAAGGAACACATCACCTAAGGTATCGATGTCTGCAATAGACCTAGGGGGTAAATTTCTAAACTAATTTCTAGCCTCCCCATCTAGGCTTTGGAAAAAAACCCTCATCAACACATCATCGTCATTGATATTCAGGTCAACAGCATAGTTGTAAAACAACTCAAGGCGCTCTTCAGTTGTTACTCCTTCTGTACCAGTAAACTTAGGTATGTATTTCTGATAATCTCCTACAGGTATGGCATTCAACAGGACAGGCAAGACCAAGGGTTCATACCTAGCGGAAATGATTCTTTCCATCCTTGTAAGAGCTTGCTGACTTGCCATGGCTGAGGTATACGAAAGGGATACTGGTGGACTGAGTGAAATGAATCAATGAAAAGAATGACAGAAACAGAGGAATATGATGGACAGTATGGGATACTTTTTCTACTGAGGTCCGAAAAGGAAATGAATAACTGGGAGCGGTATGAATCTCTGAAGGTGAACTTCACTAACAGAGACACATAAAAAAATTTTAAGGCTTACCTGATCCTGATGCTCCCTTCCGCAAAGTTTTTCCTGCTTATCGATCCTCTCAGGATCAGGCACTGGCTAGCTAGTGATTTCTGAAGATTTCTCCGAGCATGCTTCACGAATTAGACCAGAACTACAATGTGGAGTCGCCAAAGGATGGCCTTCCTCTAGTGGAGTCGCCAAACAGATGATTACAACCAACGTCTGTGTTCAAACCTTGTCTGTCATCAAAGCTTGAAGCTGTGTCGTCTCCCAGGGAAGCTGAGCTTCGATTCTCCTCTCCCCGGCAACGGCGCCATTTAATCTTATCACCCCAAGAAACTCACCTAGGTTTCATATCGGTGATGCTCGGGAACATTACAAATTCAACCAAATATAGTTGGATAAATGGTGGATGAACGGAACAAATGCTGCATATTCAAGCCAGATAACCACTTCTACTATGATTTACCCCAGACATGGGTGAACACCCCCATACTACAAGGCTTTTAACCACCTATTACTCACAGTTTGAGGATAAGGTGACAATGGATAAGACTGACCACACTAGCAGATGCACAGGACCCTGTGATGGCCGGCTGCAACCAATTAAGAGGTCTGTAAATCTAGTTTCTAATGCACAGTCAGGATGACATCTCTCTATGCATTAAACAACAGAAACCTGCACACATGTTCTATGATACATGCTAAATCCTAACACAGAGGTGGGATGATAGCCCCTCTGATGCTAAACATTCACAACAATAGAACAAATGCAAACAGGCACAGCCTGGAACAAGAAAGAGAAGTGGAAAGTGAGCAATAAACAGCAAAAGAAGCTTGTATTAGCTGGAAATGAAGACCAGACGCTGCAGGTTACAAAGTAGTTACAGTCTCCAGAAGTTGAACCTTACAACAGGGTTCTCTTCATCTAACACTCATCAATCTGATTACATCTCAGTTCTGAGTATATATAGTGTTACAATACAAAATATCTCTGTTAAACAATGCGTGGAGGAGCCCATAAATGGCCACCAACCATATTCATATTCGAAAATGGGCCTCTGATACAAATCTGTCTGAGTTTTAAATAGATTTGACCCTCTCTGGCTCTCTGCGGTCCTCCTTGGGGTAGGTGGCGTGAAATACCAAAGGAACCATAACCATTGAATGCTCTGCATTGATAAACGGCGTCCTGCTTCCTCCTCGGCCATACTTTTGATTAATGGCAGCTACTGAATCATTAAAACGGCTCAATCATGACTGTTTGGCTTTAAAACAATGAAACGCTGCTACACTGTTCATTCCCGCCCATCACTGTTTCAACTTTGGCTTTGAAAAGGTTCAGGCATGGTTCAATCATTTATCGGGTCCGCCTTTCGGGTTGCAATGCATGTCTTAACAGGCCAATCCTCTGTTTCTTTTATATTTGAGAAATACACGCAATACTGCCGCAAAACCATGAAAAATGGCTTTGGCGGATTTGAATCATATATATATTTTGTTTCTGAACCCTTTCAGATCTGAAAACCCATCGCAATTGGCACTTGCACAAGGCCTCCTTTGCATTTCTTTATATTTCATAATACATAGAAAATGCGCCAAAAACCATTGGAAATGGCTCAAGCGCGGATTTGAAATTTCAAAAAAAATGACCCGTAAATTATCGGGTCTGGCCCATCGCATCGCAACATAACTCATTTAAAAGCCCTGCCCCTTTGAAAGAGCCGATAGCGATATCACCGCGGACCCGAAAATCTATCAAAAGGAATTTACACCGTCATCGGGTCCCGACCATCGGCGATCGCTCATCGGCAAGGTCTCCTTTGTCGCTGCCAGTGCCTCCCTCGACTTGCGATATGCCGACGCGATCTAGACCGCTAATCGGCCAGATCCAACGGCTGAGATTTATGCGGATCCTTAAGCCTGTAATTTGATTTTTATATGGTTTTTTGGGGTATTTTGGGGCACTTTGTATCCTTTTTTGGGCATCCTTCTGTGCACAAACAACCCAATCAGGACTACATTTGATCCTCAAATGTTGGATTATGTAGCAGAGCTAACAGTACACAAAAAACACATTTGTGCGGATTCAAAAGAATATTGTAATGCCTGCACCTAATGAAAATTGCTTTTAAGTGTAATGGGTGAACTTGTTGTTTCATGGAACGAGTCAGTAGGTCATCTAAATAAGGTTGAAAAATATTCTTGATATCGTGGAACGCATAAGACATTGCTCGCTGA
Source organism: Pinus tabuliformis (assembly GCA_031772625.1). NCBI lineage: Eukaryota > Viridiplantae > Streptophyta > Pinopsida > Pinales > Pinaceae > Pinus > Pinus tabuliformis. The sequence continues at coordinate 1,899,938,740 of CM062817.1, forward strand.
AAAATTGCGCCAACGTTTTTAGGCCAAATGGGAGTTTGCGATAAGAAAAAGTTCCCTATGGGCATATAACTGCAGTTTTATATTGATCGGTAGGGAGTATGCTTATCTGATTGTAGCCAGAAAATCCATCCATGAAGGTGTTGTCACTCACTACATTATGAGTTTTTAGTTGTCCCAAGTGCCAAATAGCAGTGAATTTTGGAGCCATGTTTCAAGCCACATAAGCTCTCAAAGCTAAATCGTACCCTCTCATTTGCATAGTTCTCAGAACAAGCTTTCCAACGGTATGTGGAAGTCTGAAAATGCACTTCTGGATCAGAAGATAAGGCTTGTTGAAGTTACCCTTTGAAAGCTAGAAAACAAAGAGAAAAAACCAATGGAGGTTCATTCCAATCGCAATTGGCGATTGGCGATTTCAAGGGTCAGGCTTATCGACGATCGGTAAGTCCAGGGCATTACACATCGGTAAATTGGAGCAGCGATGGGGTTACAACTCCAAAACATTGCGATCTCTCGGTGTTACAATATGATAGTGTTAAAGCATCAGAAGGGCTAAAAAGAATTTTACAAAGGAAATCAGCTACAAAACCAAGGGCAGGCAGTCCCTTTTCTCCCTCCTCTGGGGGCCACGTGGCAGAGCACCATTGGATTCGATAATGACACTGTTAATCTAGTTTTCATTGATTTCAATATATTGAAGAAGGAATGGAAATGGTGGAAATCAATGAAGAAACCAAATGATGAAGAAGCCCAACACTCAAAGACACTTTTCCCTACTTCCATTTTTGAACTATTAAATGATCAGTCACATGAAATAATATTTTTTTTCTATCTTAGAAAAGGAATTTCATCATGAGACCTGGACCATCTGAAAGGGCATAAGTTTACCTTTCTAATGAGCTATTATGTGTGAAAAAAAAAATGTGATGAGAGTTGTTGAGGATGCCCGTGCGTAGCCCTAGCTACTGTTGCAGCACTCAGAGCCGCAACCCCTGCTTCTCCTCAGCGGCCTCCTGCTGCTGAGGCCCGACTTCACCTTGAAAGGAGAGATCGCAAACCCTTCCTACAGAAAGCACGCAACCATCTGCAACTGCCCTCAGCGGCCTTCTGCTGCTGAGGTTCAAGCAATATGGATCCATCAGAGAACGAATATCATCACACAGATCACCATCAGGAATTGGAAGTAACAGCCAAAGCTTTTGCTTCCCTCATTTCGGAAATGGGACCGGCAAAGAAAAGACCAGCAATCTCAAAGTTTGTTAAAAGAATGGAATAAATACCAGAGATATCACTCCCTCCGGCTCTCCCACGAAAAGCAGCACTCTCCCTGCCAGAACGAGGATAAGTAGGGCAGTTCACTGGTTTGTGGCCATCACCCAAGACTGTCCAAAAATGGGTAGAAAGAAACTGGTCGGCTTTAATAAATGGGAAATTTTCAATCAGGTTCTGTGGTAGAGGATATTACACCTTTCATTTCAAGACCAAGGAGGATAGAGACTTGATATTCAGGAATGGGTCATATTTTATGGATACAAGGGGGCTGTATCTAAATAGATATACACCAGACTTCGACCCAAAAATGGATGTCACAAGCATTGTACCTGTCTAGGATAGATTGTCGCATCTCCCTCTCCACTGGTGGGGAGACGATTTAGTTAAAGCCATAGGAAATGCAGTGGGGAAATACATCGACAGATGCAAGCCAAAGGAAAATATGCATGCATGCGCCCGAATATGTGTCGAAGTGGATCTAGGGAGAGGACTCCCAAAAGCTATCAAAATCAAAGTGGACCAGTGGACGCACATACAACAGCTGGACTACGAGTAGATTCCCTTCAAATGCAAGGTATGTCATGAATATGGTCATTTCACAAATAGATGTACAAAAAGAAAAGAAAATGAAAGTGAAAAAATGGAGGATCTGGAAAATAAATGGGAACAGGTCAAATGGAAAAAAACAGTAAACAAACAACCAATCCAGCCTCCTTCGCAGCCCTCAGCACCCACTGAAGTTCAACCTCTCTCGCCAAATGCAGACCTTGCCACTGCAAATCCATTCGATCCACTGGATCTCTCTGCTCCCTCATCCTCTGGACCCAAATCTGGATCTAGATCTAGATCCAAAATCCCTCACTCCCCCAACCCTTCTCAATCTCCTCACTCCCCTAGAACCTCAAATCCCCACCACTCTCTGCCTCCCTCAGTAGACAGAATCTTAACCAGAAAGCAAGCAAAGGAAGCATTCCCAAACACTAAAAACCAAAAAAAAGTGGGAAGGAAGACAAACAAGGAACTAAGGGACGAAGTAGCAGCAAAAGAAATGGCTCTAGGAATGCAGCAACCTATGGATACTTTCCTAGGAAAAAGCACAGGGAACAATGAGAAAAGCCATCAAAAGGGGAAGGGAACCATGTACCACCCAGCAGGTAAATAATGATAATAGTCTCCTGGAATTGTAGAGGAATGGGGACATCTATTAAAGAAAATGCAGCAAGAGACATATTAGTAAATGAAAACCCAGATATTTTAATGATCTAGGAGACAAAAGCAGGCAATCAAGACACTAAAAATCTTTAAAAAAAGTTAAGAAATTATGAAGGGGAAGCTATACAGGCAACAGGAGCGTCAGGGGGTATATGCACAATATGGAAAAAAGGAATATGGGAATTAATCCAAAAGAAAACAGATCAGCATTGGATAATAACGGACCTCAGGCAAATCAGCACAAAAGAGAGATATAGGGTCATAAATATATATGCCCCCAACCACTATAAGGATAAAGAACAGTGCTGGGCCACATTGAAGGAAATGTTAAAGGAAACACAAGTTGGGAAGGTGATTTTAGGAGGAGACTTAAATATGGTAAGAAGTATTGAGGAAAAAATTGGAGGAATTTATCAAACGGATCCCTCCAGGAACTCTCTAGAAGAAATTATGGAGCAACACAGCCTTCTGGACATTCCCCCAAATAATGGGAAATACACCTAGAACAACAAAAGAGTAGGTAAAAGCAATATCAAAGAAAGGTTGGATAGAATCTTAATCCAGGAAAGTATAAAAACAGGTTATAGCTCTATCAAATCAAAAATCATTCATACCACTGCTTCAGGTATAAACCAGTGGTAATAATATTGGGTAAAATGGAGAACCAAGGTCCCCTCCCCTTCAGATACAACTCGACCTGGGACAGCAACACAGAAATCAGCGAGTTAGTAAAAAAAGTATGGGAACCAAGAGTAACAGGTTCACCTCACTACATATGGGACACAAATATTAAAAATGTAAGAGCCAAGTTAAAAAATGGGAAAGATCAAATGTAAAAAACAAAGAGCTCCAACAGAAAATGGATAGCATGCACGCGAAGAAAGATGGCAAAGAAGAAAGCAAACAGGACTACTTAAAAGAGAAAGAAATATTTTGGGAAATTTACAGGGAAAACAGGAAAGAAGAAGAAGCTAGACTGAAGTCCATAAGTTTATGGCTCAAGGTAGGTGACAAGAACACTTCCTTTTTCCATAATACTATGAAAATCAGAAGAGTTAAAAATCAGATAGAAAAGATCCAAGTGGAAAATCAAGAAGTTAAAAGAGCAGAAGAAATAAAAAGAGTAGCTCACAAGCACTTCAAAGATCTACTGTCAGCGACAAAAGAAATGGCTGAGTATGAAGAAATTTTGCAGCACACAAAAAAAAAAAGAAAAAAATGCAGATTTGTGCAAAGATCCAACAGAGGAAGAGATAGTGGAGGCCATATGGAGCCTGCATCCGGATAAAGCACCAGGGCCAAACAGTTTCACCATATCTTTCTTTAGAAATCACTGGTATACAATTAGAAAGGACTTCATAAGAATGTTGAAGAATGTTTTCGAAAAAAAAATATGGGAGGCAACACAAAATCCTCCTATCTTTCTCTTGTCCCAAAAGAGTCAAATCCCACCACTTTCAATAGTTTCAGGCCTATCTCTCTCTGTAATTCCTCTGTATACAAAAGCAAGAAAAAGGTATGATAATCAAATTAGACATGGCAAATGCCTTTGATAAAGTCAGCCACCCATATCTAATGGTTGTCCTCCAGAAACTTGATTTCTCTAAAGAAATAACAGGAGTGATACAGGAATGCATCTCCACTCCATGGATAGCCCCACTCATAAATGGAAGACCCTGTGACTTCTTCCAAAGCACTAGAGGTCTTAGGAAAGGCTGCCCTCTCTCCCCTTTTCTTTACATAATAATGAAAGAGACCTTAAACAGAGCTTTGGAAGCCCAGAGGAAAGAAAGAACTATAACAGGGCTGAGAATTGCAAAAGGATAAAAACCATAAATCATTCCTTGTTTGCAGACAATACTCTGTTGCTGGGAGGAGCATCAACAATAATATCCAGAAGATTCAAAAAAACTCTGGATAAATTTCTACAGGTGTCAGGTGGGCTATTAAACAACACAAAATGCAGGATCTATGGCTGGAATATTCTGCCTAGAATCATGCAAAGGATATCCCAAATCATGGAAATCCCAGCACAAGAAAAATGGAGCCATTTCCTCTACTTTGGACTCCCAATCTCAAAAGAGAGCATGAAAGCAAAAATATGGACAAAACAGATTGAAAAAATGCAAACTAAGATAAAGAATTGGGGAATGATGTGGTTAAACATGGCTGGAAGGGTGATACTAATTAAAGCTCTCCTTGCTGCACTATCGATTTATCAATATGCTATAATCATGGCACCAGCAAGCGCCCACAAATAGATGGAGTTAATCTTAAGAAGCTTTATATGGCAAGGTGGGAAGCAAGAAAATAAGAAGTTCAGCTTAGTTAGGTGGGAACAAGTAGTGTTGCCATATGAAAAAGGAGGGCTATCCATCTGACTGCCTAGACTCATGAATGCAGCTTTTGGAATGAAAATAGTGTGGAGACTCATTACAGGTAAAGAGAGCTGGTGGAAAAAAAATCCTCATTAACAAATACATGGATGGATCCAAGGAAAAATTGTTGAAGGGAAACATCCCAATCAAACAAAGTACCCAAGTATGGGAGGTAGTCAAAAAAGTAATCCCATAAATGAGAAGCCACATCTCAAAAACTCCAGGTAACTGAAAAACAATTTCGATTTGGGAGTACAAGATCATGGGGAAAGACCAAATACAGAATTACCCGGAAGTTGAAGGCATACAAGAATGGCTGAAAGGAAAAGGATTCAACACTCTACATTCAATCTCGTTATGGAATCAAAAGGAATGGCAGGAGTGAAAATCCCAACCATACTATGTTATGAAACCAGCTCAAGAAAAGATAGAAAAGATAGATCAACGCCTTAGAATTCAGCCTCTTCGAGGGGGCAACCTCCTTTACATTACATAAATGAACAATTCTTGGATGATACAAATGAAAAGACCTCCTTTCTATATATAGGAGTCTAAGGGGTCATAACATAATCGGAGCCGACATAACAAGAATAATGTAAGGGCACAATAATAACAATAGTGGGCTTCTATGGGGCATAATAGTAACAATATGGGCACTACATGGGTACATCAATATAATAAGTGGGTTATACTAATAACAGTAGGGTTACACTAGTAGTATAGGGGCCTAACATGCCCCTCTCCTTCAAAAAGTGTTGTCCTCAACGCTTGAGTATTTCTTGATGCTTCTGTATAAAATTCTTGTCCTCCCATGTGGAATATTCAGTGGGTAAGTTCTTCCACTTGATGAGATACTCTGAAATTGATCGATTTCGTAGCTGTCGCGTTCTTGTTTCTATGACTGCTCCAGGTTCGAATATGATTTTTCCTTCCTCTTTAATTTCTGGCAATATTGTTTGAATTGGGATCTTTTGCAACTTTTGAATAAGTGGCCATACTTCTTCGTCCTTCTTCCATTCATCCCTTGCTTCGTTTATCCAATCTGGTTGGATAATATAAATAGCACAAAACAATGCTTCCACATCCTTATCCTTGAAGAGTCTTCCCATTCGGTAAGGTCGCCATTTTTTAAGTGCCTGTTGTTTCGTTTGATTTTGCACTGAAGTGGCGTTATCCTTTAAAAGTTGGAGAACTTGTTGTTGATGCTCGATGTGATCTTTCACTGCTTGAACCTTTTTCTTCTTGATATGTCCTTCTATCTCTAGAGTTTGAGGAGTGGTAATTTCTTCCAATCCTTTACAAGATATGGTTGGATTTATTTCTTGATGCTTGATGTGATCTTTCACTTCTTGAACATTTTTCTTCTTTATATGTCCTTCTATCTTGATAGTTTGAGGAGTGGTAATTTCAAACAATGAATTACAATATATGGTTGGATTCATTTCTTCTTTCTCGATGTGATATTTCATTTCTTGCACCATTTTCTTCTTGATATGTCCTTCTATCTTGAGAGTTTGAGGAGTGGTAATTCTGGCCAATGCTTTACAAGATATGGTCTGATTCATTTCTTCTTTCTCTGGGGTGGGGTCCTGGCGTATATCTTCTTCTTTTGTTGTTTCTTGATCCTTTTCTTCCTCCTCTTCATATTCTATGTAAAATAATTTCTTCTCAGCACACTTATGACCTTTAGTGCATTTGCTATCACAATTGTAACAAAGCCCTTTTTCTCTTTTTTCTTCCAATTGTTGTGGTGTAACCCTTGTAGGTTGTGGAAGGCTAGGAGAAACAACACTTCCATCTTTATAGTTGTGAGGGGCACACTTCCTGGTTTCTATAATTTTGCTTTCCACTATGTCACAAAGCCCTTTTACTCTTTCCAATTGTTGTGGTGTTGCTCTAAAGAAGGTGTTTCTCTTTGTATCCTCATAATGTGCTATCATTTCCTCCGTGAAAATTGACCACGTAACAAGTTGTTTACGAGAACAAAGCCCTTTGTACCATAAAAATTGATCTGGTTCTAAATATGAAGATGCAATACATACCTTTTGTAACAGTTGTACACCATGTATATCAAAATATTGCTCCATCTGAAGTATCCAATTTACTGGATCCTTGCCATCAAACTTCCTCATCTTGCTTTTTCTTGATTTTAGGAGCTCTACCTTGAAACGACTGTAACTCTATACTTTCGGATCTTTAAGTTCTGAAATTGTGACCTGTAGTAGCCCTCTGTGTCCTCTTTCCAATGCCACCAGTCTGATCCAAATTGGATTCTCCAAGAAAGAGTTATGCACAATCTCCCAAGATGACCTGATTATAGACTAGTTCAGTAGAGCGAACTTGTACAACGTGCCACGAGTCACTGTTTCGACCTTTGGATCTGAAAACCACCCACAAGAAACTAGAGTCCGTCCTCTTTCTGTACCTTCTTACGAAACTTCAATCCGATCCCCAGAGAGAAAGTTATGACGATTTTCCCCAGGTCACCTGTTTTGAATGTAATTCAGGAGTCTGCAAAAAGTCCAACTTCCTCAGATCATATCTCCTCAAATATCGCAGGAAAAGATCTAAAATTCGGACCCAAGGTTCAGCGCGATTTCTTCTCAAATGGGTTGTTTTTTCGACTTCTGAAACGTCACAGAAAAAAAAGTTATAGCGAAAATGCCACGATGACCTGTTTGGAGCAGCGAAACCCTAGAATCCAAAGCTCTGATACCAAATGTTATGAAACCAGCTCAAGAAAAGATAGAAAAGATAGATCAACGCCTTAGAATTCAGCCTCTTCGAGGGGGCAACCTCCTTTACATTAAATAAATGAACAATTCTTGGATGATACAAATGAAAAGACCTCATTTCTATATATAGGAGTCTAAGCGGTCATAACATAATCAGAGCCGACATAACAATAATAATGTAAGGGCACAATAATAACAATAGTGGGCTTCTATGGGGCACAATAGTAACAATATGGGCACTACATGGGTACATCAATATAATAAGTGGGTTATACTAATAACAGTAAGGGGTTACACTAGTAGTATAGGGGCCTAACATACCAGCAAGTCTGGAAGGATAATGGACAAAAATCAAACAACATTTAAAAGTGGCAGCTCCTATTCACTATGATGAGGAAGACAGCTATCTATGGGATCCAAGCAACGGGTATTACACAGTTATACCTGGATATAATATCCTCCAAGAGCCAATTGATCATCAGAAATGGGACTCCTGGAAACTAGCTTGGAAATCTGAAAGTTTGCCAAAGATAAAAAATTTCATACGGACCCTTTTAAAAGGGAAGATTTTCACCAGTGAAAATTTAAAAAAAAGGGGCTTCCAAGGGCCATCACGATGCCCTTTATGCTAGCAAGTGAAAGAAAACATTCAGCACTTATTCCAAGAGTGCAAATTCTCAAAAGAGTGCTGGGAGCAGCTTATACAGCCACTGGAAATTAACATAAACTTTGAAAAACCATTGTCGGAATTTCTCGAAACTCTTGAGAAAGCATACCCTTATGCAACAAAGAAGAAAGTCACAATCCTAAGAATATGGAAATGTATTCCAACAGTTCTATGTTGGAAAATCTGGCTGACTTGAAATAAGTGCATTTTCAAAAACCAAAATCCAAGAATTGGGAAAACACTATCAAAAACTTGGGGACTGACTTCCGAAATTCTCAACGCAAAAGGAACTGCACCAACGGACTATAGTATTCTCCAACAAGAGGAAAGGGACTGGCTCAACAAAACCATAATAGACAACAATGGCCAAAAAGGACAGAGAAAAGAAAACTCAAAAAAAAATTGGAAATTAAGAATGACTGAAGAGGAGCTGGAAAGCTGGAAAAAACTTCAGAACATACATTGTATGCATTTTGATGGAGCCTCAAAGAATAATCCAGGAAAGGCAAGAGTCGATGGAATAATTTATGATCCAAATGGGAAAAAATAGTCATTTATGAATGGGGATTGGGACAAATGTCAAATAATCAGGCGGAAGCATACAGTTTATTGATGGGAACAAGACTGATTTAAAAAAGAGAAACCCAAAACCCTATAATTATAGGAGACTCAGCCATCATAGTCGAGGTAATGGTTTGAAACAAGAACCCAAGCAATGAGTTTATGAGTAGAATCATCAAAAGAATCAGAAGGAATTTAGCAGGCTGTGGAAATACAACCTTCAAACATGTCTTGAGGATACATAATCAGCAAGCGGACCACCATGCAAATCAAGCTGTGGAAAAGGAAGAAGGAATAGTCAAAGAGAATCAAGATGAATACTATCACAGTGTGCTATAACTACCATCGAAGAATGATAAGCCCAAAGATCTGAAAAACCAAGGGACAAAGTAGGCAGATTAAATGGAAAAACCAAGGTATTGAAATCAAAGCATATCAAAGTATCCACAGCCAACGTGAAAATCAAAAAAACTTGGACAGTCATAGGAAAAATCATGATAGCAGGGAGTCGAACATGAATGATGTCAGTGAAGGCATCTCAGATCACAAGATTCATGAGATAAAAATCAGAGGCACTGGGAAAAATCGTGGCAGAAAATCTAGGAAAGATGATTGCTCTCAAGTGGCAGCCTCCAACTGCAAATTCAGGGAAGGCAGAACGGGCTATAAGAGAAATGGTAAGGTATCAATTAGCAAGTATGATTGTGTCCTCAGAGAGACCACTATCGAGCACAGAGATTTTTCTTTCAGTCCCTTCCTGTATCTTAAATCCATAGTTGTTAGCTCTCAGAACATTGTATCCTACTTCGCACAACTCTCTGTCTCACCTCAACACGCTCAACATCCTCCCATTGTAGTAATTGATCTCTGTCTCATTCTCACTCCTCCATTTTTGCAGATCATCCCCGAGTCTCATTGTAATCTCAATCACACCGTTGGCCATCAGTCCCTTGCCTCTGTCTCATTTCAGCACGCCCAGCATCCTCTCATCGCAGTATTTGATCTCTGTCTCATTTTCACTTCTCCATTTTCACATATCATTCCCCAATCTCATTGTAATCTCGGTCACACCACTAGCCAATAGTCCATTGCCTCTCTCCAAATTGTCACCGCTGTCATTTTTCAAAAGAGTTTTATTAGCAGGCTCACCCCCAAGGTCATCATCTAGGCCTATGTTATTTCTCAAAGCCAGGACATCGATCAGCAAGGCAGGACTGCACAGGCTCAAAGGCTAGCAAGCAGCAGTAGAAGGAAAGCTACAGTAGAAAAAATAAAGATCAGGGAGATAAACAAAGCAAGAGAAATGAGCTCAATCCCATTGATAAGGCAGCGAGGAATGACTCTTGCCCAGCATGCAAGGGAAATAAGATCATGATACACTGGCTGCAACAGTCATTAAAGGATCTCCGAAGTGAAATGCGGATGGAGTACAGTTTCCAGAAGCGCAATATGGCAGTTCAAAAAGAAGAGATTATGGCTCTGAAATCTAAGTGCAAGCACTTAGAGGAAGTAGTGGACTACTATAAAAGCAAAGCCACTAGCAGTGAAGGGGAGAACTCGGTCAACAACAACAACATGCAGCAAGTAGCCCAGGACTACTCAGTTTATAAACCATAAATCTCAGTGAATATATGTTATGCAAATTTGTTTTCTTAGTTGGTCAATATGTCAAGCAGTACTCTAGAATAGCTAAAAAAACTTCTGAAGTTTTGATACTAAGCACAGGAGAAAGGTCTGCGTGCCTATCTTACTGCTCAGTTTATCATATCAAAATAGCGGAATGTAAAAGGAGCTTGCTCCAAGACTTTTTTTTGGTAATATAACATCTATCTGAACTTGTTAAAAAAAAATGAGCTATTATGTGTCCCGAAATTCCAAATAACGAGAGAGAAATTGATTTTTAAAGATTAAATTAATTCTCTGCCTATTGAGCCAACCTGTATTTAGACAAGTCATGTCGGCTGGACCTAAAAGACGTGATTGTTCATTGTGAGGACATAGAACATGTATAAATAAGAGGTTAGACCTTTGTTTCAAGGACAGCATTCCAGTGAAAAATACAGTCAAGCAATTCGGACTATAGTAGAAGTACAATAAGTAGCACGAAGATCTGTTCACATCTCGTGAACAGTTAGAAGACAAGGGAATAAAAGAAACAACACCTTCTCGGATAAGCATGAAGAAGACAGTCTTTTTTATGGTGACAGGAAACATTGTTGAGGACTACACATAAGCTCGGTGTTCATCCCTTAGCCTCCACAGACTGCACAAAAGCACGATGCTTATCTCTTTGCCTCCACGAACTTGCACAAAAGCTTGAATTGCAGACTGCCTTATGATGTTTTGAAGCTTGGATTGTGGGTTGTCTAGGGATGTTTTTGAAGCCTAAATTTCAGACTGTCTTATGGTGCTTTGAAGACTGAATTATGATAAATTACGAACTGTCCTTATGTATGAAGATCTCCCCTTAACAACAATAGTAAAAATCCTAATGTACAGTGAAGTCAAGTAGCCCTGAACTGAAGATAACATAGAGGAGAACAGTGGAGCATTGAGCAGTAAAGAAGGATTGCCTTAATCAATGAAGAATCTCATGTAAGTTCCATCTACATTGTTTATTAAAACTAAAGGATTGGTGTCCTTGGAGTTGGTGCTCCTAAACTCAAGCTTGGTGCCTTGGATGAGATAGGGTCGAAGCCCTAGAGGTTGGAGCCCTAGAGGTCGGAGTCTCATCAAAAACAAGTTGGTGCTTGGGAATAATTATCATACATTGTACTTATTCTTTTATACTCAATAAAATTATTCTTATACGTTTCTCTGATTAAATTGTGAAGAATCTAACTGGTAATAATAACAATTGAAAGAAAATACTCATTCACCCCCCTCTCAGTGTTTCCAACAGACACGGGGCAACTGAAATTAGCATGACGTGGCAGTACAGTGATGACATGGTGGTAAGGAGGACACATGGCACACAGATTTAGCATTTTTAGGGGTCCTATGGCGGCATATCCAGGTGACATGTGTCACCGCTCAAAAAGTTCCACATGGCACCGATGAGGTCACCAAAGGAGATTCTCGTAGATCAGTGATCAGCGAAGTTAAAGGGTCGCTACTCCAATTAAAAGTCTCTGGATTGTGATTGCGATATGTGGGAACTCTCCTGGATGCGATATTTTATACAGTAGATTTAATGGGTTGTCAGGTCCATCCCTTTCAAAGACCGCATGTGATTTAAACCCCCCAATCTTTGGACGACCCAGATTAACTTCACCTAAATCGACGGCTCCCAGGCATTTTCTCCGCCCCCCCCACCCCACCATGTCTCCCTTTATCAGCGGGGGGGTCCGAAAAAGTGGTTTCCCTGCTGGGCCCTGTCGCTATGTGTCTCATATTATTTCGCACCCCCCTCACTTACCACCTACCGCTCATGCCCCTCTCCAAAAACCACTCATCCTCTCACTCTCTCCCGCCACAAGCCCTAGCGCCTGGTCACAACCCCCGATTATATGAGAAGAAATGTAGACAACGGCTAAACCAAAGGGGCCAAGGAGCATCGAAACCCATCATTATGCAACGCCTTTAAGAGTAAAAGTCTTGCTGTTGTAAAGCCTCGATAGTATGGTACAGGGTTTTGAAGGTGGATGGGTCGACAGCTCAAGCATTGAATGAATTTGGGGCAGCATTAAATCAGTATGGGTCGACCCAGTAAGGCCCACTGTGACACGAAACTAGGGTCAATGAATACAGAGTAAATGAAGACATGGAAGGTCAATGGGACTTGATGATCCAACATGGTGCTCCTTACAAAAGGAAGACAAGGTACTGCCTAGGTGTCCTCTGCTTCTTTACTGTGGCATGAAACTGACAGTTGCCCCCTCCCAGTTTTAAAGAATGAATGCTTCAGGCAATTAAGACGAAAGTGACACAAACCGGATTAGTTGCTAGAGGGACACACGATGACAGAGACGTGGCCTGACAAAGGGCCTTCACAAGAATAGCAGAGGGACACTCCCTCCATCATCTTTTAGTTTTTCCTTTTCCTTATTATTTCTGTAATTTTCATATTTCCAAGAAAGGGATCAAATCCTAGTTGTAATCATTTTGGGCAGTAGAGCCATCACAAGCCGAGACATCTAGTCAATCGGGCAACTGGTCCTGGCTAAGATATTTGTAATTATTGATTCAAAGCCCCCCCTTCTCTGTATAAATAAGGGGGATAAACACTTAACAAAGGTTTTGGAATTTCGCACCCACAGGGATCTGAATTCTAAGATGCCATTCTTGGTTCTAAATTTCTTGTTCATGAGGGACTTGACTGGTACACTATTGAATGTTATGGATTGGTTATTTGGACCCTCCAAATATTAATGAAACTATCTTGGTGATTCCACAAAAATCAATGCGCAGTATGTTTTCCCCTCTGTCAATCTCATTTTCATATATATTTTCTTCTGTTATTGAAATTGTGTAATGAAGTTGTCGGTCTCATGCTTTCATGATTGTATACTTTGTTGATATATATATAGAACAATACCTGTGTGTATTACAGATTTACTTGTGTTATTAAATAGCCTACAGTACCTGTCGTAATTACAGATTTACTTGTGTTATTCCATAGCCTATAGTACCTGTATGAGCACAAATTTACCTACACGGTTTAGTGATAAATGTACTCATGATGTATAGATTTTGGAACCTTAATTAACGCTCTATTGTTTCTACCATTCCACCTCTTCCATCTTCCATACCTCTATTAGGACATTGTTGCTTAGGATTCTATTACAACCATATGCATCGAATCCCCTCCTTTATTTCCTCCTCTTCACTTTACTACAACTTCAATATAAAGTTGCCTGTTGTTGTGTGTCGGCCACCATAAAAGACATTTCTCTTTAAGGTTTCCCCGATCTACCCCCTACATATTTGGATCCATGTATTGGCTTGAATTTACCTCACTAAGGAGCTATTGAACCAAAACCCCCTTTATAATCTTTTTTAACTACGTGACAATTGGAGTGTAACATAAAACCCACTCATAATATTCCATGCACTCCTCTCTTTAATATGTCCTAGGCATTGGTCTACAATCAACCCAGAGGCTCTCTCTAGGAAGATTTCTATGTCCTCAGAGGCAATTGTATTGCAGGTGTCGTTAAAAGCGACAACAGAAGGAAAAAATTTCATTCCCGGCACAGTCATCAACAATTTGGTTGATATACAAAGTTGGATAATTTTCCTTGGGACAAGCTTTATTGATATCTCGGTAATAAATACACACTCGAATAGTTCCTTTACTTTTATTAACGGGGACAAGATTTGATACCTAATGTGTTAAAGGAACGGGGTAAATGAAACCTTCTTTCAACAATTTTTCAACCGTGGTTTTGATAGCGGCAACTTTTCGCGGATGTATAGGATGTAATCGTTGTCTAACTAGCTTAGCATCTAGATAAGTTTTTATTTCATGTACAACAATGCTCAGGTCAATTCCAGGCATCTCTTCATAGGACCAGGCAAAAATGTCTCGGAATTCCTGAAATAGGGATTTGTAAGTTGAAATCTCTTCTAACAAACAAGAAGCTCCTATATGAATATTTTCAGTTATTTGGGGTTTCACTGAGATATCTATAGGTATCGTTGTCGATATGTTCCCTAAATTCTGTTCAGAATTGGAAGAAAAGGTAGATATTGGACATTGAGGGTCACTAAGGTTCTCAAATGAAAACATAGATGAGAAATTATTCTCAATTTTGTTAAAGGATGGCAAGAAAGTTGAACGATGACGAGTATTGTTCCATGGAATTTCGTCCAAGGTCATAACTTCCATAATCACTTCATCAGTGTTGAGAAATGGCAACAAGAAATTCCATTTTAATTTGTCCTTGAATTAAACTGTGAATTAATTCTGAATTCTATTCTCATAGCAAATTAAAATAGTTAAATTAAGTTTATTAAACTTACATAACTTAGGAAATTCGAGTTGGAAGTCATGTATATGTTCTCCCTACTTTGTAGGAGTCCAGTGTGAGTTAATTGTGAGTTGTCTGTTATTATTATTATTATTATTATTATTATTATTATTATTATTATTATTATTATTATTATTATTATTATTATTATTATCAGTTTTACTACTATTATTGTTTATGTATTTATTATTATTATTTTCTATTTATTATTATTATTGTTGTTGTTGTTGTTGTTGTTATTATTTATTTATTTATTTATTTTTAACTGCTTTATTATTAATATTTATTTTTTATTATTATTATTAGTATTAGTTTTATTAACCTTTAACTAACTATAATTTATTTATTTTATTTTCTAATCCTTATTTCCTCTTCCTATTTTTATTTATTGGATTATTTGATCCGAACTAATTAACCCGGTGCGTAACTTCCTCCCTTTAATTTTTACCTTACTAATGATACCATTTCTATTTTTTCATTTATAAAAATTAAATAAATAATTTATTTACTATTATATTTGTTAATTATATTTTTTCATTTTTCATTTATTTATATATTTATTTATTATTATTTTAATTCTTCGTTTATATTTTTATTTATTTAATAAATTTAATGATTTATTAATTTTATTATTCTTCAATTGGTTATTAATCTTATACCTAATATAACTAAATATGAATGTATTTACCTTACTAATGATACCTTTCATTTCTATAAATTAAATAATTAATTTATTTTTTGCTATTATATTTATTAATTTTTTCATTTATTTATTTATTTAATAAATAAGTAGTTTATTATTATTCTTCATTTTTATATTAATAAATAATTTATTATTATTTTTCTTACACCTAATATAACTAAATTTATATTTTTTTATATGAATTTTATATATTTTTATTTACTTTTATTATTATATTTTTTAATTTATATATCTAATTAATAAATAAGTTGTTTATTGTTATTCCTCATTTATATATTAAATAAATTAATTATTTTTCTTACACCTAATATAACTAAATTTTATATTTTTATATAAAAAATTTATATATTTTTATTTATTAATTTAATTAAGAAATAAGTAGTTTATTATTATTCCTCATTTATATATTAAATAAATAATTTATTATTATTTTTCTTACACCTAATGTAACTAAATTTATATTTTATATATTTTCATTATTATATTATAATTTATCATTTATATATTTGGTTATTTATTTATTTATTTTTTACCTAATTCAACTAAATTTGACCTTGCTCCTTGAGTCAACCTCTTGCCCAGGTAACCGTTGGTGTCTCTACTCTAGCTATTTAAACATGCTAAGTTGGATCTGTTCTTCAACTTGTCCTGACGATGAACCACACTGGTTGGTTCAAAACGCGTCGACAAATGATATTCCTTGTGATTTTCGCCGAAGAATTCTTTCTAAATTAATTGTGAGTTGTAAAATAGAAGACCCAGTTTCATGAGTCAGTTCAGTTAAACTAGTTCTCAAACTGATTGAGAGAACTAATAGTGGGTTAACAGTCAGTGGTGACACTAATGAACTCCACTAGTGCTACTCTAGTTAACTGAATATTTACTCATAAGAAAATCATGCATATCGATTCTGAGAAAGACCAAGTTGAGATTAGAGTGCATGGATAGTGTACTATTTGTTTTAGATTTTTTTGAGTTTCACTAATAATGCATGCAATCAGGAACTCATCCTTAAGGGATTGTGTTATTTTTAAAGGCTTTATTTCCCTTTAAATACAAGCTATTCTCCATAGGAATTACACATTGGAATAGAGACTTAGAGAGCTTGTGAAGAGGCTAAGCTTTGGCCTTGAGCTTGCTTATGAGTTGGAGATTGAATTTCTGAGTGCTTGGAATGTTCTAGAGAGAACAAGCATTGTAATTTCATCTTGATTTTTCGGATTAATACAAAACAAATAGTGGGGTTTTGAGTTGTGGCTTTCCCTAGATATTTATTATGTTATGTGCCTTTGATTCTTTTCCTCTATGATTATTGTTTTCTCGATGTTTTTGGGCTTCTGTTGTAAAGAGTAGAAGTAAATTCTTGTCTCCTGCTTTAGAAATTTGCATTACTTTGTGAATCTACAGGATTTTCTACATGGTATCGGACCAAGATTGTTTTTTGGGCTGAGAGTTTACAGAGTAGATCTGCAAATTTCTGTGAAAATTTTTCAGAAAAAATAAAAAAATAAATAAATAAATAAATTAATTAAATAAAATAAAAAATAAATAAAATAAAATAAAATAAAAAATTACAAATCTGGATTCCTTGGGAAAATATACCCAAATTCAAAAAAAACATCGGCCAAATTGGAGTTCGGATGAGGGAGATATCGTTGATTTAAAATCAGCTCTCTAGAGGATATTTCGAAGTTTTGAGTTTCTGGGTTACAGATGAAAGTCAAATTTGCAATACATACTTTAATATTGTAGATGTTGTTCCATGGGTTGAGGCTTGAGTATGCCTTGGAAGGCAGCTCGAGTTTCATAGCTTGGAGGGACAGGATGGAGATAATGCTAGAGGACAATGGCTTGACGAAATTTGTTGAACAAGCAATTCCTAAGCCAGCAACTACTGATGCACAGAACTTGGCCGAGTGGAAGAAGTGCGTGGCGAAGGCAAGGTAGATAATCCTTGAGGGAGTTCAAGATCATATTTTCTCGAGTCTCCATGGAAAGGAAACCCCACATTCTATGTGGAAAACATTGACGGACTTGTATTAGAATAGAAATGATCAAAGGAAGTTAGCACTAAAGGATAAACTTCGTAAAATCAAGAAGGAAAAAGGCGATATGATTCCAAAGTACTTTACCAAGTTCACTCAATGTCTAGATGAACTTTGAAGTGTTGGAATCACGTTTGTTGAGGAGGATATGGTGAGTCTTGCTCTTCTTCGACTCCCAAAGAGTTGGCATAGTTATCAGGACTTTGTCAATGGTCGGGAGAAGCTGCCAAATTGGGAACGAATATGGTCGTATTTGATGCAGGATGAGATCAGGAGGAACACCAGGGATGGTTCTTCATCAAAGACTGATGATGAAGAGAATTGTTCTTTAGCGATTAAGGCGAGGAAGGGGAAGGTAAAATTTCTCGTTCCAAATCATATTCTTATCATGGAGGTAAGAAGAAGGACATGACAAAATTTAAATGCTTTCATTGTCATAATATGGGTCACTTTGCTACAAATTGTCCATTGAAGAAGTCCAAGGAGAATTCCTCAGGAGGAGTGGTTGGTGAGGCTTTTGCCTCCCAATTCGAATTGGACTTTTCCCTCATTGCATGCACGGTGTCTTCAATGATGGAAAGATTCTGGTACTTAGACAGTGGAGCTTCATTCCACATTACTGATGACAAAGAGTTATTCAGTGAATTGGAGGAGAAATATCTCAAAATGCATATCGAGATGGGTGATGACGGTAAGTATAGTGTTATTGGTGTGGGCACTATTACTTTTCAAAGGGAGCATGTGGCTCCACTCACCTTGAAGAATGTTATGCATGTACCCGGACTAAAGAAGAACTTGGTATTTGTTGCCATGCTTGAGGATAGAAGCTATGATGTGATCTTTTTGAAAGGAAAGGCGTTCCTTCGACACATAGCCATGGGTAACGTAAAGAAGATATGGATTCGAGTTCAGAATCTCGATAAGATAGAGGTAGAGGATTGTGTTTCTTTGAGTTCAAAAGTGGAAAATATGTTCAGTCGAGACGTCGGTAAGTTGTGGCATAGGCGATTGGGCCACTTGCATCATGGGGCTTTGAAGATATTGCAGCAAATCTCTATCGGTCTTCCCAAAGGTACGCTTGAGAAAGTTGATACATGCAAGGGTTGTAATTTGGGAAAATACACCAAGTCTTCCTTTGGAGACAGAGACAGTCGAGTAGATTCTATTCTAGAGAGATTCCATTCATATGTGTGTGGACCATTCTCAACAGCATCCACGACCAAACACATGTATCATGTAATATTTTTTGATGACTATTCTCGTAAATGTTGGGTATTTTTTATGCAGAAAAAGGATCAAACTTTCACAAAGTTTTGTGAGTTCAAAGCATTGGTAGAGAAAGAGTATAGGAAGAAGGTTAAATCTCTATGGAGTGATAACGTTGGTGAGTATTTCTCCAATGATTTTAAGAACTTTTGTGTAGTGAAAGGGATTAAATGAGAGTTGGCGGCACTACATAACCCTCAACAGAGTGGGGTTGTCGAGAGGAAGAATAGGAGCATAGTAGGGGTAGCAAGGACAATGTTGCATGATCAGGGCCTATCAATACACTTGTGGATTGAGGCATGCAACACAGTGATTTCTATTTAGAAATATAGCCCACATCAAATACTTGAGATGAAGACACCAGAGGAGGCTTATTCTGGTAAGAAGCCAGATGTTGGTCACTTCAGGATTTTTGGGTCATAGTTTCATTTCCATGTGACCAAAGAGGCACGGAAGAAGCCTGAACCAATAGCAAAGTTGGGGATATTTGTGGGGTACACTGATACACCCCACAACTATCGGGTGTACATGTCGACCAGTCAGATGATAGTGGTTCACGTGGATAGCAAGTTTCATGAGAAGGCCATGTGAGTATTCCTTGAGAGGGAGCTTGAGCTACATGCGATTGAGGATATTTTAGCTCCTAAGGTTGAGGGACCTCAGATTGATGTGGAGTGTCCACATGCAGAGGTTCAGAGAGCGGAGACATCCACTTAGGTAGAGTCTTCCAGAGAGGAAAAAAAGCACACTAGAGAGGCTGACATATTGTTGGATGATGCGCGAGAGAATGTGGGAGCACCCTCTTCTCAGTGCAAACAGAGGAGGTCACTAGAGAGGTACACTGGATACATGGCACTTATGGGTGCATGTGTTGTGACAGAGACATCTTCCTTTCAGAAAGCAATGTAGCAGCCGGTTTGGGTTGATGCGATGGTGGAGGAGTATGACTCCATAGTTCGAACAGTGTTTGGGATGTGGTCCCAAGACCGGAGGACAAGTCAGTTGTGAGATCTTGTTGGCTTTACAAGGTAAAGCAAGTTGTAGATGGTAGTGTTGAGAAGCATAAGGTCAGATTTGTGGCCTATGCCTTTTCATAGGTAGAGTTGACTGACTATGATGAGACCTTTTCTCCTATTGCAAGGTACTCGTTAATCAGATCTATTATGGCACTATCAACACAGATGGGCTGGAAGATCCATAAAATGGATGTGAAGATTTCCTTCTTACATGGCATGAATGAGGAAGAGGTGTACATAGAGTAGCCTGAAGGTTTTGAAACCTTGGACCATGCGTCGCATGTGTGCCGACTCAAGAAAGCATTGTATGGGCTGAAGCAAGCACCCCATGCTTGGTACACCATGATAGATAACTACTTCACTGGGTTTGGTTTCACGAAGAGTGAAGCAGATGCGAACCTGTATCACATAGTGGTGGAAGGTAAGTTGTTGATCATTGTACTTTACGTAGATGATCTCATACTGACAGGTGATGAGAATCTCATCAAATTTTTCAAGGACCTTGCAAGAGAGTTTGAGATGAAGGACATGGGGCTTATGCATTACTTTCTTGGCATGGAGGTATGGCAGGGAGATGGGGAGTTGTTTTTATCTTAGGGAAAGTATGCCAATGAGATACTCAGGAGATTCCACATGGAGAGCAGTAAACCCATGGAGACTCCTCTAGATGGTAACTAGAGGAAGGAGGATGCTAGTTTAGGGGAAGTAGTGGAAGATATTATTTACAGGAAGCTTGTGGGTTCACTCATGTACTTAGTGAACACATGACCGGATATGTGCTATGCAGTTAACCAACTTATTCAAGCGATGGTGAGGCCTACCAAGCTGTATTGGAAGGAGGCAAAGCATGTATTGAGATACCTCAGAGGCACTACTCAATTTTGGTTATGGTACATACTGACAGAGGGAGTGAAGCTTCAAGGCTTGACCAATGTAGATTGGGTAGGGAGTCCATTCGATGGGAAGAGCACATCAAGAGGGATCTTCAGTATTGGGTCAGCGGTAGTTTCTTGGTACAACAGGAAACATAGATCGGTTGCACTCAGTTCAGCAGAGACAGAGTACATGGATGCAAGTCAGGCAACATGTGAGGCTATCTGGATGAGGAAGATCCCAGTTGGTTTGTTTGGTTAGCAGATGGATCCGACAGTGATTTATTGCGATAATCAGAGTTGTATCAAACTCTCTGCAAAATCCAGTCTTTCATGATCTGTCCAAGCATATTGATATCTGGCATCATCATCTTAGAGACTGTGTATTAAGGCGGATCATGTTGTTATATTACATTCCCACGGAGGAGCAAGATGTTAACATCTTGACAAAGGCATTGTCAAGATGTAAATTCAAGTTTCACAGAGACAGGATCGGGGTAGTTGATAATCCCCTTCTTGTTGAGAGGGAGTGTTGAGAAATGGCAACAAGAAATTCTAGTTTAATTTGTCCGTGATTTAAACTATGAATTAAAACTGAATTCTATTCTCATAGCAACTTAAAATGGTTAAATTAAGTTTATTAAACTTACTTAACTTAGGAAATTCGACTTGGAAGTCTTTTGGAAGTCATGTATATGTTCTCCCTACTTTGTAGGAGTCCAGTATGAGTTAATTGTGAGTTGTAAAATATAAGACTCAGTTTCATGAGTTAGTTCAGTTAAATTAGTTATCAAACTAATAGTGAGTTAACAATCAGTGGTGACACTAATGAACTCCACTAGTGCTACTCTAGTTAACTGAATATTTACTCATCAAAAACTCATGCATGTCGATTCTGAGAAAGACCCAGTTGAGACTAGAGTGCAGGGACAGTGTACTATTTGTTTTAGATTTTTTGGAGTTGCACTGATAGTGCATGCAATGAGGAACTGATCCTTAATGGATTGCGTTATTTTTAGAGGCTTCATTTCCCTTTAAATACAAGCTATTATCCATAGGAATTACACATTGGAATAGAGACTTGGAGAGATTGTGAAGAGGCTAAGCTTTGGCCTTGAGCTTTCTTATGATTTGGAGATTGAATTTGCTGAGTGCTGGGATTGTTCTAGAGAGAACAAGCATTGTAATTTCATCTTGATTTTCCAGATTAATACAAAACAAATAGTGGGGTTTTAAGTTGTGGCTTTCCCCAGATATTTATTATGTTATGTGCCTTTGATTCTTTTCCTCTATTTGTTATTGTTTTCTCGATGTTTATGGGCTTCCATTGTAAATATTAGAAATATGTTCTTGTCTCTTGCTTTAGCAAATTGCATTAGCTTGAGAATCTACATGATTTTCTACAATTAGTTAAAAAAACTATGTTAAAAGGATCAAACATAGAGATTGGTTCCAAGCGTGACAAATTAGAATATTCGTCAATAATCGTACTCATTCAATCATTATCAAATGTTGATGGGTTGGAAAAATATTGAATTGCCTCATAGGCTAACTCAAAAGGGCTACGATGCATTTCATCACCATATAAGATCACTTCCGATTGTGAAGGTACTTTCCTTGGATCTCCTAATTCAAAATTACTTGATGTAATCATGTTAATTTGTGCTTCATTATCAAGAAAAGTGGGTGGACAGAACGCGAAATTTCCCATCAAATATGAGTCTTTGAGTAGGCCAACACCAACTTCCTCATATGGAGTGGTTGATTTTCCAACAAATGGGATACTACCGGTGGAATTAGGGTCTGAGGTATAGTAGGATAATTGATCTACTTTCACAATTCTTCCTTTGTGAAGAAACATAATCATCCTAAAATATGATGAGACTACTGCCACCATGGCATACTTCCAGCTCTGAACAAGCAAAAGGTTATAGTCAAGTTGAGCATCAACAACCTCAACATCTATTGCAATTGTTTTGCCCTCTAATTCGATTGGTAAATCATTTAAAAGTCCATACGGACGAAAACCTCTTCCATCGAAGGCCTTCAAATTCGTAGGAGATTGATTGATTGTTGGATAACCCAAGGCTTTCCAATAGGAAATGAACATAATACATGTCGATGCTCCTTCGTCAATCACTGTTCGAAAAATTCATCGAGTTTTGACGTGAACTGGTATCTGAAAATCCACTTGGTGTGGGAGATGCGGGACATGATTTTCGAGATTAAAAACAATCAAATTGGAGTCTTGAGGATCTACAACTCCTATGGATGATAATAATAATTTCCTTTGTGTTGGGCAATTTTGCAGCACTTCAAGGGCAGACATGGCCAAAGATGACATAGCCATATCTTCGATGAAGTTATAATTTTGGGCAACCCTCGAATGAGGATTAAAGGCTAACTTACAAAGAATACGCTTAGGAGGTGGACGATTTATCATATCAATGTTTGGTTTTCCAATATGTAACAGTTCAGAAGAAGGAGGAGTAGACACGGAAGTTTGACTAGGTGAACTGAAGTCATCTCCATCTTCAACAGGACTCTTTGATGTGTAATATTTGGACCTTGTTGCTACCATAATTTTGGAAGACATCATCATGCTATTTGCCAATGCAGATGAGGAGGATTAGTCATGAGAAACCATTTTACTGTCTTATAGAGGAAAAGGATCCTTCAAAACAGTGGGTGTGAGTGAAATTTTGACGAATTTGGAAACTTTGGCCCGATGAGGACACTACTTAGTGTAATGATCTTCCTCACAAATTAAGTAAGGATAGTGTTACACAACATTTTGTCACTGTCCTTGTACTCCCCATTCCTTGATCCTGGAGGACCTCTATAGTGAACCCTTCATGCTTTCCCATCATGAAGAAACTTCCATTGTGTCCCTCTTCATGAGCAAAACAATTCCCCTTTGCATCATTTTCCCAAAATCTTTTGTTTTCCCTAGTATGGTCGAAAATTTGTGGTGCAGGTAAATTCTAAGTGCGGACACAAACAATTCCTCTAGCCTGAGAACGAGACTAGCCACAAACAAAACATTCTATGGAATATTTCCTTAGGCTATAATCAAAAAAGACGGCCTACCTCTTAGTACACTACTCCGCTTGGTGACGATCTTGCTTCCTCGCTCCAACTATCTTCCATTTCCTTCTTTCGAACACCTGAAACAAGTCAACAACAATGAACAACAAACGTGATAACATACAGATTGCATTCAGCCTACTTAACAAGTCAAGAAACATTAAGCCATAAACATGTGAAATGACATCTTCTGTAGGAAATCAATTGATAGTTGCACCTTTATTAAATTAAGAAGAGATTACAACTGGCGTCTTGAAGTTGTTGTTCTCCTCTGACAAATACGGGTTCCCACACACTTCTGCTAACATTCCATGAATGGCCCCAACAATGATAATTTTAAGGCTCTTCCCTTTAGGCTTCACACCAAACCAACTCACAATTATCCCTTAAAAACAAACTAGAGAGCTACAAAGTATGGATAACTTGTTGATTACTCCAAGCAAAACTTAATTAGCACTAGCACACACACACACTAACACTAGCTTGTGCTTGGGAAAAGTGGAAGTTTATATAGCTTGAATGGATGGGAGATGGTTCCTTTTCTCATGGGAGAAGGTCTTATCTCTTGAGGTAGTTCCATCCTAATAAGGGAGAGGAGCCCAATCTAACCTCCTCAGCTCCATTCGGCCTAACCATTTACCAGACTTCTGTTACAAAGCTTCTAGAGCTAGAAGCTTTGGCTCCATATTTAAAAAACTTTCCAAAAGAGGATTGGCATGACTGGGAAAAGGCTCAGTCAATCCGATTGGTGCTAGGGACAGTTTTAATCCATGCATATCGGTGTGAGGAGGACACGGGTCATTAGCATCAGTCTTGTAAACTGGGATGTGATTACTTCCTTTATCTAGTTGCAGCCTCTAGTACCATCGCTGTGGTGTTGGTACAAGACGATGACAAAGGCAATGAACGTGTTATTTACTACCACAGTTGCAATCTCCTTGACACCGAAATGCGTTATGCTCATGTTGAGAAGTTGGCTTTGGTTGTCGTACAGGTTGTTTAGCGCTTTCGGCACTACATCCTTTTACGCACTACCATTGTGATTTCTGAATGCAATCCCATGACCTACATCCTAACTCATCAGTTGCTGGGTGGAAAGTATTCTAAATGGATTGTCATCCTTCAAGAATTCGATTTGGTGTTTACTACTACCAAATCTAAGAAATCATTGGATTTTGTCGAGTTGATTTGCTCCCTTCCTTCTACGTCTCTCCCCGTTGGTGTCGATGAGCAACACCCAGACGAGACTCTTTTCTTGATTAGCACCCTTGACCCATGGTACGATGATATCACCGTGTATCTCTAGACATCCACGTTTCGATCCGCGTTGACTAAGGATGATCGCCGACGCATTTGGCATCTTTCCTAACCCTACCGTATTATTGGAGATACTTTATACCGTGTTGGTGTCGATCCCATTCTTTGCCGATGTCTTACTCTCGAGGAGGCTGAGAGAGTGCTCAATGACTATCATTCTAGGGCATGTAGAGGTCATATGTTTGGATATGCTACTGCTCAAAAAATCCATCACTCTGGTTATTTCTGGCCATCCATCTTTAAGGATTGCATCCTTGCAGTTCGCAAGTGTCATGAATGCCAAATTTACCAGCGAAAGATGCGTGCCCCACCTGCTCACCTACACCCTGTTATTATCGTTGGTCCTTTTGTCAAATGAGGCATTGACTATATGACATGTAATCCTCGTTTGGCTGGGGGACATTGTTGTGGGGGAAAATGCCTATGCAAGACGATCCTATCCACCTAAGGTGTGACAGTGCCTTAGCAACAAACGAGTACAGCTATTATGGTTTCTTCCTTTATGAAATATGAAAGAAGAGAGATCAATAGACTTACCGGTGTCTTCCGTTTGTCCCTCGATCCGGTCTCTCTTCTCCTTGGGTGTTCACAGCTACTTGCCTTCTTGCTTATCCAGCTTCAACTGCCTGCAAGATCACAAGAGAACAGCTACTTGCTACAAGATAAGAACACTACACAAAGACAGATGTTCACATTCATAACTAGTTTTAGGATTAGAAATAAACCAAATACACTAATGCAATCATACATCAAGAATACATCAGAATATAGGAGAAACCAAGATAGCTTTATTGATGAATAACAAGGTTCAGGAAGAGATACAACCCAGAGGGCTCCAATCCAGCATCTCCTTCCCAGCAAATGGAATTCCTATCTTCACCCCTTTCAAAGAATTAAGCACCCAATGATTCCAGTCTCAAACCAACAGCAATTCTTTGCGATAACAAAATTCCAGCCTCTAGATCTCATGGAGGAGAGATCCATATATAGATGTTTGGAGAGAGGATGAGTCAGCTTGAGATCTGACTAGTGTCCTCTCCCTCTATCAGTTCTTGAGTCCACTCGGAGGTTCTTGCTTCCACTTGGAGATTTGGAACCTCTTACTCATCACCAGTCGAATTCCCTAAGGCAAGTGTCATTTTGGAAGCTTCCTGGGTTTTGACACCTTGAGAAATGAGCCTGCCACTTGTCCACTCTCATTCAGCGCAGGTAGCCTTCGTTCCAATTGACATTCAACACAGGTAGCCAGTGTTGGCTTTGACATTCAGCGCAAACAGCTAGTGTAGACACTGAAATGATCCTGAATTGACTTGTTTTTGAGCAGTTTCAGGTGGAGAACTTCTGTGAATTGCTGTGGTTTGTTAGCCTTGTTCCTCTAGGGGTAGGAACAACATGTTTAGGGACTTTGGATCCCTTAGATTATGGACATTTCATGCTCAATGTTTTAAGGCACAAAAATGTCTATAACAGTTGCCCCCTAAAGTATGAGGCTGTTTATCGGGTGAAATGCTTTATCAGGGAGATCCGAAGTTCATCCAATGCTGAGAGGAGACCTGTAATAAGATACAATACAATACATTATTTTTCATATTGCTTTAATGATCTAGCTGAGGCGGGCATTCCCATGCTCAGCTTTATAAATACATTTTTCTGTACATAGAACAGACAATCGTCTGATGGTAGACTGATAATTTTGATGAAATTATCATCCTTTGAGTAGGATGATTATCTGCTGCAATGATGTACATGTCAATGTCTTTATCTTTCCTGAATATATATCGCAGCCTGGATGGATGAAACTAGATCTGGGGTCTTCAATCTCGTTCGATCTTCACTCTAAGTACAAGTCGATCCATGTGAGAAATGTTCTGAAGTCGAACATGGAAAGACATCGCTTGATTACCGGTCAATGATGTAAACCGTTAACAAGCGCGAGAGGAATCACCGATAATGATAATGACCCTCAAGGTACTGCAGTACAATTCACGTGGTGTGAATAAAGGACTTGGCGTCGAACACCACACAAAATCTTTCGGTCGAAGGTCATTGATGTATACCTGTCACCGGAAGTGAGAAACTTGCCATTGTGGCATGCAAGCTTCAAAGTATTGAAGGGGTTGTTCCTAGATCAACTTCTTGAATAATGAGCTGATGTCGACAAGAAGCGATCCGTCACAGGAGGGCCTTAATGAATCCCACATCAGTGACACGGAACGGAGCTAATGATTTTAATGGAGGTGAAAATGATCTGTGACACACGATTCAGGGTGGCGGTCATGAATGGATGAAGGATAATGTATGGCAGTGGATGGGACACGGTTGACTCTTTCTGAACGACTTCTCTTGAACATATGGCGACACTGATGCGATGGATCGGTAGCATTACCCCAAATATGGATGGTATGGCGAGACCATGGTGATGTGACCGGTGAATGAAACAACCCAACCCGATTGTGGTACGGAGGAAAAGTGTCATGTTCAAGAGCGACTTGCTACCATCAAAGTTTTCTTTGGTTTCTCCCAATTTTTCCCCAGTCATTGCTGACCAGTACCTCTTTATTTTTGTCAAGCTTGAGGAGGATAACATATGCTTGTTCTATAACCTGCCCTTCGGGCAAGCCCATCGCTATGTTTTAACGAGCCTAGCGATAGTGAAACTCGTTCTCGTCTAAAGACAAGTTTGTCGCTATTTAATGATTTTAACGAGTCTAACGACAAGGATAACTCGGTCCTTTTCATTTTTAGAGAGTCTGAAAAGGTACATAAAGTCAACTCCAAAATTCCTTTTTCGTCATCTAATCCCTTAAGTCCGAAAAAGTATAAAACAATACAGAAGGGATGAGTTTTCGATAGTTTTAACGAGCCGAATAAAACAAGCGCTCGATCTTTTTGTGCAATAATCCCTCAGGTCCAAAAAGATTAAAATCTAGAGGAGGGATAGCTCTTCCTGTCCTTTAACGAGATGGAAGGCCAAAACTCGGCAATCTTTTCATATTTTACGAGTCAGTTGAAAAGAGCTTAAAGAAGACTCGTCTTTTGAGGAACGAGTGATAAACAGGGATAGCAGCTGATTCCAGGTACAGGTTGGAATTTTCCAATCACGACAGTGTCACAAGGATGGCTAGGTGAAATCACTCTTCGCAGCTGTTCCTCAAAATGGGTAAACACTCATATGGAGGTGAACGATCGGCCAAATGAAAAGTGGAGGTGATGGTGCAAACACGACCAAGGCTTTAATGGCTGATGATATTACATTCACAGTGGTTATTTACCGGGATAGTTCATTTTTTAACGAGATTAAACGCGGGTGGAAACATTTGCTCGGTCTTATGTTTATTTTTTAACGAGCATGAACTATGTGCTAAAACTGCTCGGTTACCCAGTCATATGATAAGAATGTCTCATGTAAGATTCCATTTTTTATGGAGCTTGCGCCTTACCAAAGCTATGCCCCGCATCCTTTCTTTATGCAAGTTAGGAAACGGCTAACCCAAAAAACAGATAAATAACCGCTCTTTGCTTGCACTCCAAAAGGTTTGCATGCCCCCAGGTATAAAGTACGATTTCAAGATTACCCCTCAATTTGCAGATAAAACATTTGTTTTACCGGGAGAGGCCTACCTCTTTCAGGCTACCCAAAGATTGTCTCGTTAATCTTTCAAACAAAACACTTCCTCGGCAGTGTCTACCGAAATAAACAAAGGTGAGTGACGAGACCCGCCCTCTCACATAACTTTGACAAGAGAATATTATTCCAGAACAACCCCTCTTCCAACCACGGACGGGGTACGGACTAGTCATATTCTCCCGTGGAAACCTACCCTATACACAAAGTTTTCCTGTCGAAGCAGGCCAGGACGCATGCCCCCTGGGTTCCAGTCATATCCTCCCGGATTACTCGCGCTCATCAGGAGGACGGACCGTGGGTTGAGACACTTCTTGCGTGAATAAACCATTTAGGGATGGTATATGACTATTTGCGATGCGTGATCCGGGAAATGAAAGTTGGTCCACGAGCTTGACCACTCTTCCTTCATGCGGAAAACTCATTACTCTAAAGAGTGAGGAGACAATAGCTCCCATGCCATATATAGTCTCGTCCAAGGAGTAGGTTATAATCCAAGGGTCCTTGAACGACCATCACGTTCATTTGAACGGTCTTCCCTTTCAATGCTATGGGCACATTGGGGAGGATCCCTAAAGGTCGACTGGTTCCTTTATCAAAACCTGATAGATTTCTCATTTCAGGTAAAAGCGCTGGCGAACCAAGCGCTTTCCAAGCAATAGAGGAAAGGATACTCACAGATGCCCCCTCATCAATGATAGTGCCAGCCATTACCATTCTGTATATTTGAACGATAATTATGAATGGTATGTTTGCTGGCAACCGGGGTCTGCCTAGTTGGTTCCAGTCAAAGGACACAACCAGGTTGCTTGGTGGTGGGACCGAATAAACGGCCGGATATCACTCTGACGAACTTCCTTCCTGCGATAAAGGAATGGGGGCATTGCCCCCTTGTTCATCAGAGTTAGTGTTGATGAAGAGAATTTGGACGGTGTCGTCTTTATTCTCCTCTGTGATGGTATCATTCGAAGATAGAGCCTCTGAAGGCGAAACCGGGTCAACTACCGTATCAACCTTTTGACTTTCGTCAGGCATGGATCCAGACGGTTCAACTTCAATGATAGGTGCTTCGGCTGACCACCTGGGCGGGCCAGCCAGGTTCTCAACTAGTGAAGGACTTGGCAGGAGTTTTTGATATCCAGGAGGAAGTTGCGCTCGTAAAATCGGGCGGTCTTCCAGAACTCTTTTAGCCTCGTCTAACAAGGGACAACGGTGGATGGCATGATCGCCTTCACACAGTTTACAGGGAAATCTAGCTTTCCCTCTCTGTCCTGGGACTTCACTTTCGCTAGTCGACGGTGAGCAGCCAACATGGCTATCAGAGGTTGATGCTACCGAATTGTGCAAACGGGGAGACCAGTCCCTTAGTATTCGAGGGATACAGGGAAAATCTTTATGGAAGTGGTCTCCCTTGCATATGACGCATGGCGATTTAGGCCTGGTCAGTGCTGTGTGTGGATTTTTGTCAGACGACTCACGTTTTCCCCCAGTCGCCTTTGGCTCCTTCTTCTTCTTTTCTTTCTTCTTCTTCTCCTTCTTCTCCTTAGGAGCCTGGTTTTTGGTTTTACCAGTTCCGTCAAGCGAAGAGGAAGGAGGAGAGGAAGATGAAGTAGAAGGCTGGTGGGCGACTCTGGTCTGGTCTAACTGTTGACTCGACTGTTCAGGAATGGTGACATTCTGAACGACATTGGTTGAAAAGAGCCAGACTGGCAGGCCAATTGTCAGTCTTGGAAGCGACAATGTGGCCATGTGGGGCGCACCAACATCTCCCCAAGAGGAGAAGGGACTAGGATTTCCACCAAGGGGAATTCCTTGGTTGGTGTGCTCCATTTTTTTTCAACCTAAAGATCAACGGAGGAATTAAAGGGTGATTTTTCCGTTTAAAATAAATTTTAACGACGCTTTAGACACAACTTGCTTTTTCAATTTTAAAGAGTCGAGAAAAAGCTAAAGATGACTCTAGTCTCCTTCGATGTTTTAACGAGCCCGAAGTGACAAATGCTCGGATGGACTTTTTCCGTTATAGAGTCTGAAAAAGGCCAAAAGGAACTGCTCTCGAGTTCTAGGCAGAGGGTGTGCCAAACTTTTCGCAAAACCGCAGAATACTTTTTAGGGTACGGGCGGTCAATCTTCCTAAATGCTGTGTTCAGTGCATTGCGATCAGTAGGGCGGTCGACACGGCTTCCTAAGGATAACGGTTTTATGCCTATAGGGGTCTCCCAATATATACGCAACGGTATGTGGGAGAACAATTCGTACTAGCGCTATCGTCCCTCAGGAGGAATCACCCACCTTCCACGAGATCGACAGTCACCAGGCTTAACGACGCCAGAACACGTCTCTAGCCTAGACCTCTACGTTGTGCGTTATGTTACAAAGCGTTGTTAAGTTCATTCAGTTTATTTTAGGTTGATCTTTTTAAAGTTTGCCTTTCAAGGTTCGCCACGAGATGTATGATACAAATTCCTAAATGCAGTCTAAAGATGATAAGCAAGCTTTATATCTTTTCAACTTTGAAAATCCTAGCTACTAAGGGAAAAGAAAGACACCATCTTTTCTCAAAGAGCAATCAGCACACTCTAATGCACTTTTCCTAAATCCAACATACAAACTATCAAATGCAAAATGCACAATGCAGGTGTTTGTTTTCCGCTTTCTTAGTATTGATGCCTACAAAGAAAGCTTTTTGTACAACTTTTAATTTGATTTTAAATGATCAATACAAACAAGTTCACTTTTTCGAAATCAGAGAGGGTAGAAGAGATTACACTACTTAACGATTTTCGAAATAAAGACTTGTTTCGACCCTTAAAAGAGACAAATTCAAACCAATAAGCAAAAGTAAATCTATAATCACTCTGCAAACAGCCAATGAACTCTCTTCTAAGATCACAATCAACAGATCTGAATCAAGGGCTACAGGATGACTATTTCACTCATGCAAAGTAAAACTGTAAATGATGCCACAAACACATAAAAACATTCACAGTCTTTTTGTACAAAAGGAGGCGGAATGTAAGCAGAGAAAAGGGGTTATTAGACTGGTACCTATGTTGGTTACAGGATGCAAAAATCAGAGATCAAAACAAGGCAAAACAGAGCAAAGAACCCCAGCTGCACAAGAGAAAACTGGTTCAGCGCAGGTTCAACACAGGGGTTTTGACATTCAACGCAGGTATCCTTCACGGGACCTGCGTTGAAATGCAGAATCCCTTCACTGGGTCTGCGCTGAAGGAGAAACTCTCGTTTCCCTCAGGTTCTGGGTCACAGATTGCTATTTAATTCACTGTTTTAGGCCAAATAAAAGCAACAAGCAAGGTGTAATCAAAGGGATGCTTTGAGAGGCTACTAAGATCTATCACAAGGATCATCAAATCATTTGTGAATCCATTGTTAAGATCATAGACAAGTCCAGCAATTGGATCAAAGCAGCAACTTTCTACTTTGCATCCGGGAAAGATGCAGTTCGATTGTTGCTGTCAAGTCTATGATGCAAACAATGATAGAAACACAAATAAAATGACTAAACAAATGTCCCCAGTGGAGTCGCCAATTTGTTGTGGGGAAAAATGCCTATGCAGGACGATCCTATCCACCTAAGGTGTGACAGTGCCTTAGCAACAAACGAGTACAGCTATTCTGGTTTCTTCCTTTATGAAATATGAAAGAAGAGAGATCAATAGACTTACTGGTGTCTTCCGTTTGTCCCTCGATCCGGTCTCTCTTCTCCTTGGGTGTTCACAGCTACTTGCCTTCTTGCTTATCCAGCTTCAACTGCCTGCAAGATCACAAGAGAACAGCTACTTGCGACAAGAGAAGAACACTACACAAAGACAGATGTTCACATTCATAACTAGTTTTAGGATTAGAAATAAACCAAATACACTAATGCAATCATACATCAAGAATACATCAGAATATAGGAGAAACCAAGCTAGCTTTATTGATGAATAACAAGGTTCAGGAAGAGATACAACCCAGAGGGCTCCAATCCAGCATCTCCTTCCGAGCAAATGGAATTCCTATCTTCACCCCTTTCAAAGCATTAAGCACCCAATGATTCCAGTCTCAAACCAACAGCAATTCTTTGCAATAACAAAATTCCAGCCTCTAGATCTCATGGAGGAGAGATCCATATATAGATGTTTGGAGAGAGGATGAGTCAGCTTGAGATCTGACTAGTGTCCTCTCCCTCTATCAGTTCTTGAGTCCACTTGGAGGTTCTTTCTTCCACTTGGAGATTTGGAACCTCTTACTCATCACCAGTCGAATTCCCTGAGGCAAGTGTCATTTTGGAAGCTTCCTGGGTTTTGACACCTTGAGAAATGAGCCTGCCACTTGTCCACTCTCGTTTAGCGCAGGTAGCCTTTGTTCCAGTTGACATTCAACGCAGGTAGCCAGTGTTGGCTTTGACATTCAGCGCAAACAGCTAGTGTAGCCATTGAAATGATCCTGAATTGACTTGTTTTTGAGCAGTTTCAGGTGGAGAACTTCTATGAATTGTTGTGGTTTGTTAGCCTTGTTCCTCTAGGGGTAGGAACAACATGTTTAGGGACTTTGGATCCCTTAGATTATGGACATTTCATGCTCAATGTTGTAAGGCACAAAAATGTCTATAACAGACATGGTTATATTATCGTTGTTGTGGATTATTTCACCAAATGTGTTGAAGTGATGCCTACATACGCTGCAGACGGTAAAACGGCGGCTCAATTTCTATTCAATCACGTTATTTCCAGGTTCAACATCCCTCAAGCCATTGTCACCGACCATGGATCCCATTTTCAAGATTACATGATGGCTGAGTTGACCTCTACGTTGGGTTTGTGCCATGATGGCTCAACCCCGTACTATCCTCAGGCCAATGGCCAAGTTGAAGCTGTGAACAAGGTCTTGGTTATAATGCCTTAGTGTACCATCGGGATGCATAAGTCAAATTGGCATCTCATGCTCTTTTCAGCTCTGTGGGCTTACCGAACCTTGACTAAGGATGCAACTTGTTTTACACCATTCTAGCTAGTCTATGGTCTGGAAGCAACGTTACCGATTGAGTGCGAAATCCCTTCACTCAAGCTAGTTGTCGAAATTCTCCCCAAAACCTCACCTCAAGAAGAATGCCTCTTGTATTTAGAACGGCTGGATGAGACTCGTCGTCTTGCTTGCTTCTTTGGTCATAGAAGCACAAAATAAGCTAGTCAAGTCCCATTTCGATCAGTTGGTCTCCCCTCGCGCACCTTCTGAAGGAGATTTGGTTTTACTATATGATCAGGCTAATGATAAGCTAGGGGCAAGAAAGTTCGAACCTATGTGGCATGGGCCCTACATTGTTAAACATGTGTTACAAAAAGGGGCCTATGAGCTAATTGATTATGAAGGAAATCCTTTAGATAAGCCCCAAAATGGGCTCTATCTTAAAAAGTATTATGCTTAGGTTATCTTGCATGGTCACTTATGTACATTAGTGTGTCATTAATTTTTGTGCAGTGTGGTTTGGTGTGTTGGTTTTCAAGCAGTTTTCATGCTCACTATGTTTTTTCCTACTTTGCAGATGTCTGTGACTCCTCACATTGGTTTCACTGATGGTGCTTTCCGTAGTACTCGGAATTTATCCTCCGCGGCATGGGCCATTTATGACCCCCGTGGTGAGTTGATTGATCTCCAAGGTATTTGTTTAGGTCGAACAACCAATAACATTATTGAGTACAGCACATTTGTCGAATTTTTATCAGAAGCCAGCGCTCTTGACATTCAGGAATTGGTTGTCAACCTAGATTCACAGCTTGTCATCCTTCAACCCAACGGGCAATATTTCGTCAGAAATCCTCAGATATTGAGAATGTATCTACATATTCGTCTACTAGAGAGAAATTTTGATTATATTACATATCATCATATTCCTAGACACATGAATACAATGACAGATGCATTAGCTAATTATGTGTTGGATAGACATTTGCGAAACATGTGAAAAGAAGGAACAAATCATTTGTACCATAGTAAGCAAGAAAATAAAGCATATGTATATATATATATAGTATTTGATACATCCAAAACCTCAAAAAATAATATGTGTGTCCAAAATACATTGGTGGCTCGCAAGCCTCAAAAATATGGAATGTTATGCTAGACCTACACACTAAACAGCATTATGCTCATGATAGCATGTAACTGCTCAGACTACACAATTCAGCAGTCCATGGATCCGATCTGACACCCCCGGTGTATGCCTCTGGTACTGGCGTGGGACATGACCCATCTGAGCATACTCTGAGATCCCATGTGACAAACCCTCAAGATTTTGTGCAATCTCCTCCTCGTTTTCGCTCCTCTCCTGATAAGGAGTGAAATCAAACTGCCGAGAGATGCGCCTGGCAATCAGGGACATCCCGACAGGGCGTTCTAGTCCAACATCTGCATTCATAAAATTGAAGTTCCATGAACACATATATTTCAAAAAACAGTAAAAACTAAAAAAACTAAAAAAATATTGTCTGTTTTTACCTCCATCATCAAAATCCTCTCCTTCTAGGAGTGGCATATCCAGATCTCCACGGAATTCGGTACCGCTATAAGGCCAATCCTCCACTACGATCAGCTATCGTCATAGCCATGAGAAGAAAGTGGGCTTGTAGGACATTTGTTGCCCCCCCATAACCCTAGGCATCAACTCGCTCCAACAGACCATCCGTGAGTCTTGTGGCATCAGCGGATCCACCTCAGTCATATGGTATTGGAACAGCGGAACCTTCTCCAAGAAGAAGGTCACTAGCACAGACCCAAATCAAAATTGCTTCAGGTTTCCTGCCTTAGCTTTTGATAGCTAGCGCTTCATGTTGACTTTCATACATTTCACCCAGTTAAAAATAGTGGGTGTTGTGCACTCGATAGCGTACATGAACTTTGATTTTTTAGTCTCATGTTGTGCTTGGGACCTAGCCACTCTGTTGATGGTCAACAGTAATACTCTCAATACAAGATCCCGAACAGTCGTGATCTCAATCTTGCCACTCTTGGATTTGAGGGTTTCTAGGCAATGTTCGGCAAGCAACATGGAAACGCTTGCCCCAATCAGCCTCGAACCGTATAGGTTGATTGGTTCCCCTCTCTGGGAGAGTCCTGTGATGAAATAAATATCTGAAGTCTCCAACTCCAGCTCCTGGTCACCAATGATAAAAATTTCTCGATTTATGTCCCAGAGACTAATCAGGTATTGTAGCGGCTTAGTTTGAGCCCGCATCCCTGGTGTGAGAAAGATCTTGAGGAGCCTACAGTTCCTCAAAGCCTCCAAGAAATTTGGGTCAGTGATGGCTTGGGTATCTATATCCTCATGCTCTCTTTCTTTCCAATCCACCATTTTCAACGCTTTTCTTCCTGCAACAACCATTCAATAAAGTCAATGATCTTTTTTTTACAGAGAAATTTGGATTTAAATGGTGGATTAAAGATAAAACATCAATTTTTCTTTTTTCACGGTGTCGGTGTGTCTGTTTTAAAAACTTTGGAGCTGAAGGCGTGGTTGGTAGTTTTAGCAACCGTCGATTGGCGCAATGCCGTGCCCGGAAATCATGCCAACCGAGGGCAAAAACTTTTTGCTAAAACCTTCCTCAGAAATCCAAAAAATGGATAAAAATGATAAAAAGAAATATGAAAATGAAGCCTAAGGTCTTTCCTCTTACCCGCAACTGACAGCTCAACTAATGACCTCCCGGATCTCCCGCAATCTGCTCCAAAAAATTAGGGCAAAAGTGGGTTAAAAACTCTTCACACAAAGGTAAAATGGTAAATGGTAAATGGTAAAAAATAATTATTTTTCCCTCCTTTTATTCATTTTTTCATGAACTATTAGGGTTTTTAAGTATTTTTGACCTATTTTGCCTTAGGAATTGGATAATGCCTTTACCTTTTGTGCAGCAACAGGTCATGGATTTTCGATCATGGTACTGAGTCACGTTTCAACTCTTTTCTCAACTTGTAAAACTCAAATGAAAAGATTGCCGAGTATTTTTCCCTTTTCACTCGTCAAAGAGAATAAAATGGGGGGGTCGGTTCACTTTCAAGCTCTTTTCTGACCCTTTAAACATGAAAAGATTGCCGAGCTCTTGTCGTTTTGAACTCATTAACGGATGCGAAACATTGTGCACCCAGTATACGTTTACCCATTTTTTGGGTTGAGATGCACTATTTACGAAAAAGGTACTTCTTGATTAAAATGGTCAAGAGGTTCTCTCGAGTATCGTTTTCTACCTTTTCGGGCTCGAGAGACACAAATGTACGAAAAGGGACCCTGTGGAGTTTTCTTTTCCGTGTCTTTTTCAAACTCTCTAAACATGAAAAAGATACCGAGTTACACCTTTTTCAAACTCGTTAAAATATTAAATGACATTGGATTTGTCACCGCAACGAACATGAGCTTCTTCTTCCTAGGGCTCATTAATCTTATTAGGTCATATTCATTCGAAGGATGAACTTTCATTACAAGCATATGTTATCCCCTTCAAGATTGCGATAAAAAATAATTGGGTACTTGCCAGAAATGGTGGGGGGAAATTTGGAAATTCGAGCAGTTGTGTCGGCAGCTCAGTCTTGAACATGACACTTTCTGTTTCTTATCAGATTGGGATATCCTCCTTTTCATAATTGACCTTCCTGGGTGGGGCCGTTGATTTTTTCCTTCCATTTGATCTCTTCCACATCATCATCACCATCGATCCTATGGATCCTAAAGCTACCAAACTCCATAATCGTGTCACCAATATGTTCAAGATTTAGTCCCTCTAAAGTTACACTTACTCCTGATTCTTTGTATCATCCAAAATCATTTTCATCCCTTTGTCTCGTGTTGATGATGTGGGAAACATCATGGCCCTCCTTCGACATGGTCATTTCCTATCAACTTCAACTCATTATCCAGGAGGTTGGTCGAGAGACTCCCTTCCAGTGCCTTGGAGCTTGCATGCCCTAACGGAAAGTTCTTTGCACTCAATGATAAGTTCACATTACTGACTTTCGATTGGGTGATTTTACGGGTGTTCGACTTCAGTTCCTTTATTCACATTCTGTGAATTTTGTTGCTAGTACCTTGAGAACCATTATCATTGTTGGTGGTTTCTCTCATGCTTGTTAACAGTTTACATCATTGACATGATCATATTGATATACATGTCTCTTTCAGATGGATGGTTGTGACCATACCATGAGTTGTCATATGTGATCCTTCTCATTATTGGATGGTTGCGACCATACCTTGGTTTCATTATGATCCTTTGTGCTAGATGGTTGCGCCCATACCTTGGATCCATTTACATGCTCATTCTCTGGATGGTTGCGTCCATACCACAATTCATGTTTCGTTTGATAGAGTTTTCATTAATGTATATGTATTTGTACTTACTTACAGGTTTTCCGACGACAAACTTCGGTTCCCCACACTGAGTTATAAAGCATTTCACCCCTCACTCTAGTTCGACCTTCATGCTTTAGGGGGCATCTGTTGCACAGAATTTTGTCACTGTCCTTGTACTCCCTATTCCTTGATCCTGGAGAACCTCTACAGTGAACCCTTCATGCTTTCCCATCATGAAGAAACTCCCATTGTGTCCCTCTTCATCAGCAGAACAATTCCCCTTTGCATCGTTTCCCGGAAATCTTCTACTTTTCCCTACTTACAAGACCGGCGCTAATGACCCGTGTCCTCCTCGCGCCAATATGCAGGGATTACAACTGTCCCTAGCACCGATCGGATTGACTTATCCTTCTCCCAGTCACGTTGATCCTCTTTTGGAAAGTTTTTTAAATATGGAGCCAAAGCTTCCAACTCTAAAAGCTTCGTAACGGAAGTCTGGTAAATGGTTAGGTTGGATGGAGCCGAGGAGGTCAGATTGGGCTCCTTTCCCCTATTAGGATGGAACTACCTCAAGAGATAAGACCTTCTCCCATGAGAAGAGGAACCATCTCCCATCCATTCAAGCTATATAAACCTCCACTTTTCCCAAGCACAAGCTAGTGTTAGTGTGTGTGTGCTAGTGCTAATTAAGTTTTGCTTGGAGTAATCAGCAAGTTATCCATACTTTGTAGCTCTCTAGTTTGTGTTTAAGGGAGAATTGTGAGTTGGTTTGGTGTGAAGCCTAAAGGGAAGAGCCTTGAGATTATCATTGTTGGGGCCATCCATGGAATGTTAGCAGAAGTGTGTGGGAACCCGGATTTGTCAGAGGAGAACAGCAACGTCAAGACGCCGGTTGTAATCTCTTCTTGATTTAATAAAGATGCAACTATCGATTGATTTCCTACATAAGATGTCATTTCACATGTTTATGGCTTAATGTTTCTTGACCTGTTAAGTAGGTTGAATGCAATTTGTATGTTATCACATTTGTTGTTCGTTGTTGTTGACTTGTTTCAGGTGTTCGAAGGAAGGAAACATAAGATAGCTGAAGCAAGGAAGCAAGATCGTCACCAAGCGGAATAGTGTACTAAGAGGTAGGCCCTCTTATTTGATTCTAGCCTAAGGAAATATTCCATAGAATGTCTTGTTTGTGGCTAGACCCACTCTCGGGCTAGAGGAATTGTTTGTGTCCGCACTTATAATTTACCTGCACCACAGATAGTGAGGTTTCCTCTTTTCATTAGACCATTCGTTCTGGTTTAATTTCTCTTTAGAAGGGTTGTCTTGTTTATTTTTGTATTTTCCCTTTTTCTTATTTTTGGATTGCTTAGCGTTTCCAATAGATGACTCTATGGTGTTAATTTCCGAAGTAATTTCGAGAGAAGGATCTTTGTCAGGTTAATCAGATAGACTCAAAACCTAAACTTTCTTAGAATTTTTCTTTTTTTTCTTAGATTTATGTCTCACATAACCAATCATGCCATCTACGGTATGTTATCTTGGAAGAGGTGGATTATTTGGGGTATATTGGGGTAAATCTGGGATCTTTTCATACAAAGTATCAGACTAAGTATAAACAAGATCAAGGTATTGATCACAGGAAATTAACTAGTGTTCAATTACAACACCCCCTTTGGCGACTTGTATAAAACAACAATAAGATGAGGAGGAGAAAAACGGGCTCTGCAACCCTAGCTATGAATTTCCTCTGACAGGGGTTTGCAGGCCGTTCTACGGCTCTGTGAACCCCATTACTCCCGTACTCCCGTACCCCCGTCCCGTTTTACCTCGTGTTTCGAGCTGGCACCTGGCACTCGCGTCCCATGACCCTCATCCCTTGATTTACCCTCGCTCCCCCGTTTTTTTTCCCACTTTACCACAGTCATTTTATTTTACCTTTGTTTGGCTTTCACCTGATCATCCCGCATCGGAACGACGCCTCCCCCTTAGATTGGCCGACAGCTCTTTGTGGGATTCGTTTTCACTGTAACGGTAAGAGCGACCTGCAGCAACGGAACCAGCTCACCCTCATCGGTCTCCCCCGCTGTTGGTGTCGACGCATAGTGGTTATCTGGTTTCGAGGAGAACTCCTTCGGGCGGTTACCAGCTCTCCGAGAAGGGCATCTTGCAGCTGTCACCATGGACTTAGAGGATGTGGATTATTCGGAATCCCCGCTGGCGGAAAGCTCCATCTGGCGTTCCACGTTTTCATCTGGGGGTTTTCACAGTGCGAATCTGTCTGCTAGCTTCGAGCAATTTTCGCCCCCTACTGACCCGCCTCTCCCCACCTCTTTTTACCCTGGTGAACCCTCCTCTTGGAATTCCTTCGCGA
Organism: Pinus tabuliformis; assembly: GCA_031772625.1. NCBI lineage: Eukaryota > Viridiplantae > Streptophyta > Pinopsida > Pinales > Pinaceae > Pinus > Pinus tabuliformis. The sequence continues at coordinate 1,899,979,182 of CM062817.1, forward strand.
TCCCTTCACCGGCCTCTCTGGGTTTCTTGGCTGACTGTTTACAACCCTCCCCGAACGGCGTCACCCATATGCCGGTTCTTCCCCCCCATTCCCTGCCCCCGGTAACCTCCACGGAGATCCCCGTTCACCTCCCTGCAAACCCTCCCATCTCGGTAGCTAACCCTCCCCTATCGGTAACAAACCCTCTCTCGGTCCCCCCCGTTCCCTCTGGTAGCTATCACGAGGTCCCTCCCCTCCCTGAAGCCATCCCCACCCCCGGGTCAAACCCTCTCCCCCCCCCCCTTCCCCCCCCCCACAGGGCTCTCAGGCGACGGTAAACCTGGGACGCATGACCTCCCGCCCTGCCAAGAAGCAGCACTGTTTCAAATCGACGGCGGAGGACGCGTTCCTGCGACTGGAAGAGGATATTCGGTGGGGTGAAGCCATGGATCTGGCAGATTGTGTACTCGTGGGACGGATTAGAGGCAGACACGCCACTGCGGCAAAATTAAAGGAATGGGCGACTGAGATTTGGGGGAAATATCTCGTGGACATTCCATCGGTGCAGACTTTCGTGCGAGGGTGGTTTGCTCTCAAATTTGCACGGGCGGATCACACGAGCTGGGTTCTTTCTTCGTTCTGGCATTTTGAGAAATCTCCGGTCCTTCTCAAGAGATGGACACCCCTGTTCGACCCGGAGACGGAGCTGCTAGGCATCGGTCCGATTTGGGTCAGGCTACCGGGGCTGCCCTTGCAGTACTGGTCGGAAGATATTTTTAAGAGAATTGGGAATGCGTTGGGGACTTACATGGAATCCGATAAATCATACATCTCGACGGGCTCGCTGGCTTATGCAAGGATCCTAGTGCACATGGACACCAGAGGGGGAGTGCCGGAAAACATTGCCATTCACTGGAAATCCACTTCAAGAAAACAGAAGCTGGATTATGAGGGCATCCCATACAGATGCAGAAGATGCCACCAGGTGGGTCATCTCTTTAAGGACTACCCCCTACTGCAGAAGACCCAGCAAACTGCTACAGGTCAGGATCAACCAAACACTGAAGGAGCACCTAACCCTCAGGCGACCATGGCACCTAGAAGGGACCAATTCAACCCATCGGACACGGTGGAGGCGCCTCCTGCACCTCGTCGCAAGAAGCAAGCTACGAACAAGACTCGGCCTCCATCTCCTCCTATGACGCATTCCAAAGCTGCAAAAGGAGCTGTTTTCTCCTCGGGTATGTCCTCTATATCATCTTCCTTTGTTTCTCTCTTTGCATCTATGAGTTTATCGGCCTCTGGCATGCCCCCCCCTATCAGTATCCCCACCCCCTCTTCCCCTTCTGCCCTCGACCTGATCAAGGTCACTTGCCCTCCTCAACCCCCTCCCCAATCTCTATATGTCTCCTGCTCCATCCCTAGGCCAACCGGCCTCCCTTTCTCCTCCTCGATCCCATCTTTCCCCCACCCTACTATTCCCTCGCCCTCCCCCTTGGTAAACTCTACTCCGAGGTATCCCACCCGCTCGACCACGAAGCTAAATGTCTCGGACTCCATTGGGATGATGATGGAATCCCATATCATCTCGCCCAAGCAGGGGCGCGGTCGACCATCCACAAAGTCGATTTCTCAAAAGCTAACTGAGGAGGAGGTCCTCCTTGGCAAACAGCAGACTCTAGACAGGGCCCTTAGAGCGCAGGACACCCTCCCCCACCCCCCTCCATGAAAATTATGTCCTTCAACTGCAGAGGGTTGGCCAGCCCAGATAAAAAATCGGCCCTGAAGCGACTCTTACTCTCTAATCCTGTGGACATCATTTTCCTACAAGAAACCTTATGTAAAGCAGACTCTGCAACCTCCACTCTTAACTCATGGCTGCCTGGGTGGACCTTCACAGCTATTGATGTATCTGGCCGGTCAGGGGGCATTGCTATGGGGCTCAAGAACAATTCCATCCTGCTTAAGAACATCTGGGGTGGAGGGGGTTTTTTGGGGGCAGAAATATATTCAAAAGATTTGGAGGAAAATCTACAAATCATAAATGTCTACGATCCATGTCAAAACAGAGAGCTATTTTGGAATAGACTCCTTGGCTCCCCACTTCTCCAAGGTGAGAACATTATTTTGGGAGGAGATTTAAACTTCTCTATTGGCTTCTCTGAATCCTGGGGCCACCTTGCTCAAATAGATCCCCTCTCTGATTTCTTTGGGCAACTTCTTGAAGATCACCACTGGATTGATCGTCCCACTGCAAAGACCCAGTACACATGGAAGAACAACCGAACTGGGGACCAAAGCCTAGCAAGAAGACTGGATTGTTTTATCATGAAAGAAGGGCTCTGTACCCATCACCCAAGATCTCGACAATGGGTAGGAAGTGGTGGGATCTCAGACCATAGGCCCATATACCTGGAAATAGAAGCAAGACAACAGGCTCAGAAAGCTCCTTTCAAATTCAATGCAACTTGGCTCAGAGACCCCTCCTACATCAAGTTGATATCGGATTTTTGGAAAGCTCATCCGATACCTGAGGATTTAGACCCAGCCACTGGCTTTGTCAGGAACCTAGCTGAAATCAAAGTGATCTCAAGGGAATGGGCAAAAGCGAAGAGAAAACAGGATGATCAAACTATATCCCTGGCGGAACAAGCCGTTGAGGCTCTAGAATCCCATTCAGATGGCACCTTCTTATCCCCAGATCAGAAATCAATGTATGATGACCTAATCAAACAGAGGTCATAGATCCTTAGAGACAGAGAGGACTCCTAGAGACTAAGAAGCAGAGCCATTTGGCTCAAGGAGGGGGATGAGAACACAAAGTTTTACCACAGGTTTGCAAATGGGCGGAAGGCGATCAACACTATATGGGAGCTACAGGATGAACAAGGACATCTGGTAAGAAGACCTGGAGAACTTGCATATCTAGCTACCGCGCACTTCAGGAATATATACAAGGCCCCAGGACAAGCAAATCTGTTAGAAATCATGAGGGTGGCAGAGCTATTTCCCAGATTTGTGGAGGAGGATGATGCTGAGGAGCTTACAAAAGACATTTCTCTGGAAGAATTGGAAGCCACCATAAAGGGCTTCCAAAAGGACAAGAGCCCGGGCCCCGACGGCTGGACCATTGAATTTTATCTTGCTTTCTTCAAGCTGCTAGGGAATGACATTCTCAAAGCTATCAATCACTGCTGTCTAAATGGATCCATTCCCTCGAGCATAAAGGCCACCTTCATAGCTCTCATTCCCAAATCAGATAAGCCAGTGTCATTTGATGAATTTAGGCCTATTTCACTCTGCAACTGCCTCTATAAGATATTGGCTAAAATCCTAGCCAACAGAATCAAGCCCATTCTCTCGGCCAATATCTCCTCTGAACAATTTGCTTTCCTCCACAAGCGCCAGATCCATGAAGCAATAGGCACAGCCCAAGAACTCCTTCACTCTGTGCATAGCAAAAATCTAAAAGGCATGATACTCAAGGTGGACCTCTCAAAAGCATTTGACAGGGTAAATTTACTATACATCAGAATGCTCCTCACCCATCTGGGCTTCCCCTTCCTCTTTATTAAGAGGATCATGAGTTGCATCTCCGATGTACCTTTCAGTGTCCTCCTCAATGGCTCACCCACCCCCTTTTTTTCTGCTGAAAGAGGCCTCAGGCAGGGCTGTCCCCTATCCCCCCTCCTTTTTCTGCTCATAATGGAAGGCCTAAGCAGATTAATTGCATCCGAACACAGCAGAGGCCGCATCAAAGGGATCAAAATCTCGGATAATTGTTCCCTTACACATCTACTTTTTGTGGATGATGTATTGATCTTCTTGAATGGCGGCATGGCTGATTCATCGGCGCTCCAACAGGTCTTTGATCTCTTCCAGAAGGCTACGGGGATGGTAATAAATGTACAGAAATCTACTTTAACAGTGTTTGGATGCACCCCTCATGAAGTCATCTACACAAAAAACCATTTCCCCTTCCACATACAGCCTATGGAGGAAGGGCTAAAGTATTTGGGATTCAGGGTGAAACACGGAGGATATAGAATAGCCGATTGGATCTGGCTAATCACTAAAGTGGAGAAAAGGATTAATGTCTGGTATAATAGATACCTCACAAGGGCTGGAAGACTTACTCTTATCAAAGTTGTGCTGGAAGCAACGCCGGTGTACTGGATGTCCCTGGCTTGGATACCAAGAGGGATTTTAACCAGAATACAAAAACTATGCTGTAGATTCTTATGGAAGGGATCTAAACAGGGAAATCTCTTTGCCTGGGTAAAATGGGACACCATTGCTAGACCAAAAAAATGGGGAGGTTGGGGAATTAAGAGATTAGACCTATTTGCAAATGCACTGGCAGCAAAACTGGGATGGCAACTCCTCACAACAAATAGTCTCTGGAAGAAAGTGGTCATGGAAAAATACATTGCTCCAGAAAGCATCTACAGCTGGATTCGTAGGGAACATAGGGGTAACGGAAGACATTCCATCATATGGAAAGCAGTCATAAATTCTCTTCCCCTAATTCGGGAGGGTCTGACATGGAGGATTAAACAGGGAGACTCCGTCCGCTTAGGAATTGACCCCTGGATCGGATGTGGAAACATGCATAAACTATCAGGACAGCTCCTAGCACATCTAAGGGACCAAGGTGCTACACATGTTGCTCATATTGCAGACCAAGAAAACTCCAGCTTTCTCCACCAGGCCTGGAGGACTTCACGAGACCTCCATATTCTGGTTCCATGGAGACAAGAATGGGAGGCATTCACAGAGGCTCTCACACAAGCTCATATCAGAATTACAGAGGGGGAAGACGAGATTGTCTGGGCTCTAGCCAAAAATGGTACATACTCCCCAGAGGGATACCTACAGCTGATGCACACCTTTCAGCCAGAAAATGCACAGTAATGGTGGAAAGCAATTTGGCACCTCAAGGCAGCACCAACAACGAGACTCCTCATGTGGGCTATACTCTTCAATAAAATTCCAACGGGGGCAAACTTGAAGAAGAGATCCTTCTATGGACCTTTATGGTGCCATTTATGCAGAAGGAATGATGAAGATATAGAACATCTCTTCCTCACCTGTCCGGTAGTAAAAGAACAATGGTCTGCTCTCCTTTCTCACTCCCCCTCCCTCCATCAATGGCATGGCCTGACAATCTCCGAGGCCTGGACAAACTGGCAGGAACAGCACTCTGGAAAAAACAAGAATATCCCTCTCCTCATGTGCTGGTCAATCTGGATAGCTAGGAACCGTGCAATTTTTGAACAGAAACCTCCCCTCTGGCCGGTCATTATTACCCACATTTTTGCAGACCTTGCCCTCATATCTGAAGATCCTCCTCCACTCCCCCCCTCGGACCATAACCCCTGAACTCATAGACAAATCCTTCCCCTGGGCATACTTTGATGGCTCTGCCCAAGAGGAAATCTGTGGGGGGGGGAGCACTCCTCTATCTGAGAGAGAATCACTATTACATGATACAAATTCCCCTGGGAAGAGGCACAAACAATTATGCTGAACTCTCCACTGCAAAAAACCTCATTTTTTTTGCACTTGAGAAAGGTTGTACAAAACTTCAACTGTTTGGAGATTCAAAGATTGTTTGTAATTGGCTCACCAGAAAATCATCTTGCACTGCTTTCTCTTTGAGACACATACTGGATGAGGCACTCAGACTAACAGATGCATTTGAATTATTTGACTGTCGCCATATATACAGGGAGCGCAACTCTCGGGCGGACTACCTTTCCAAGCAAGCAGCACAGAGGCAAGAAGCGGACTGGTTAATACAAGAAGATCTGGATGGAACCTTCTTTCAACACTATCACAGACCCTTTGATGACTACCAGGCTCAAAGGGATGCACATAACTGAAAGGGGTCCCAACATGCTCAAAATACTGTTTTTTTACATGTCTTTTATATATAAATTGTTTTATATGATCAGTAACCGACCATGGCGGACAAACATAGCTATTTACTTTTTGCTGTTATTTTTTGGGCAGTGAGCTACAGCTACACTGCAAATGAATCCTGAATGTGTTTATCTCTCTCTGTTGATCATCTTTGATATATACCCCTCCAAACTCCCTGCGTGGACAAACAGTTTGGGGAGAAGAATGCTTTCATGATAGTTTATCTGTTTCAGTTTTTTTTTGGAACAATTAACAGTCTCTTTCAGAGGCCCTGAGAGGCAACCAGCCTCAGTATGCATATGCTCAGCATCTACAGAATGTAATTTCTCTTGACTTAATAGAAATTACGACTTTTTCTACGGGAAAAAAAAAAACACCCCCTTTGGCCACATCTTTAATTATTATTGGTAAAAGAGATTTTATGAACCATTCGGCCAAAATATGGTATAGAATGTAAACTTTAACTAGGCGGCATCTCCGTCTCCATTCGTGAATGTGATTTGAGATATGGGTTGACGTTGACTGCTTCAAAGAAGTCAAAAGTTTAGTTCCATTATCATACTGAATGGGAAACTAAAAATGGGTCAAAAAGGTTGTAGCAAGGGTGTTAAATGTGTTGAAGGAAGCGTGCAGAAATTCTACATACCATTTGGTTTCCAAACCAATTAAAGTTTATTGAAAAAGTTGTAATCTAATAGAATCATCGTTTAATGAGTTTGATGCACACCAAATATGATAGGTCATGACATGGTTGGACGGATCTTCACCCTACTTACCTTCGAACTTAGGAATATCATTGGGAAACTTAGTAGGAATAGCCAGCCAAAAGGGTAAATAAAGAAGTGGATCATTAGTTAATCGAGAGAGGTCAGGAAAATCCAAAGTTGCAATGAAGGGCAACTGAAAAGTATGGTCCTGCGGTGGATATTGATAACCCTGAGGGGCGACTCCCATACCGATAGGAGGATATCCAGGATATCCTGGGATAGCCTAAGCAATTGGAATCTACATACGTCCTGGGTATCTAGGATGAGCCATATTGTATTGCGGTTGAATAGATTTTTGAAATGTATGACCTGGGTATGGTTGATTCTAAAAGGGGAGACTCTGGCCCATTTGACCTTGAATGAACTATCCTTGAAAGGGTTGGCTTTGCAACTGTTGACCTTGGAGAAATTGAGTTTGAAAAGTCAAACCTTGAACAAACTGACTCTAGGGTAAACCTTGGAAAGGTAGTCCTTGAAACGGTATTTGCATGTATGGGATGTTAGGTTGTATGATAGGTATTTTAGGTGCTGATGGAATCGTAGGAATAGATTGAACACCAGATGCCTGAGGTAAAGACTGAACAAGCGAGGGTTGCATAGTAACTTGTGACGTAAGTGGGACAGTTACTTGCAATACTCCTAGAATGGGAGTTTTAGGCGAACCTAAACCTGGGTTCTGAAAAGTCGTTGGCATGTCAGACTGCACCAAGGTTTGATGAGTACTCGCGACAGGCTACTGAAGTGGTTGCTAGGCCAATGTCGATGGGTTAGCCTGGACGGTTGATTGGACTTGAAAAGGAATTTGTTGCATAGATCTTCCAAGAGGTTGGCCAGGTTGATACAAAGGAACTTGAGGAGCAATGGGAATTGACTATTAAGAAGGGTTCCAGATTGTAATCAATCCAGGGTAAGGCATTCTAATGGTGGGTTGAGGAATAATAGGCTGACAAAAACCGGTTTGAGGAATTTAAGAATAATTAAAGTAACTTCCGATAGGGGGTTTTCCCCCAACTGAATGATAAGGTCCACCAAAAGGTTGTACTCTGGGTGGAGGATATGACGGTTGTCCCCCAGGCAGATAATAACCACCTGTTGGGTTAGCTTGTGGGTTACCAACATTATCGGAAATCATATTAATATATTGTTCAAATGTCAAAAATTCATTGGTAGGGTTAATTACACCAGTTGACATGTTTGAAGATGAGTTCGAGGAAGAAGCTCCTGAATAAGCTCCTGCGAGAGAGTGATATCCAGGTGGTAGAAAACCACCATACAATGTTGACTCCAGAGAAGTAGAAAAATGGATGTATCTAATGCAGTACTTCTAGGAATCATTGATAACCAGTCAAAACCTGGTACGTTAGAGTAAGGAGTCATGTATCGTGGAATCCATTGTCCTAAAAAGTTCAAGGGTGTAAAATACCAAGGGTCGGGGTGAAGAGATCAAAACAAAAGTTCTAAGATATTTACAGGTTCGTTAGTAGAAACAATAGGTTCTTCCTCTTTATCTGAAACAAGTTCTTCAATGGAAATGAGACCAGGAGGGAGACTATCAGTAATAATGAGTTTCACACGCAGTGAAAGTGGAGGATCCGAAATATGTGTTATAGCACACGTATGAATTTCAGGCTCGGAAATATCAGACTCAGGTTCGTCAATATTTGGTTCAGAAATGGGATTTCTATCTGAAAATTCTCTAGTATCTGATTCAGTTTGAACGAGTTCAGTAATTTGTAAATCAATTGTTGTTGAGTGTGATGTCAAATTATGAGTTTGATTAAATTTAGCTTCTGGTACTTCAAGGCCTAAAATAGTAGATGTTATCGGTTTATTAACTTCATTTCCTCTTACATCAGAATCTTTAATAGTAGAAGTTTCAGTTTCTGTTGTAGTTCCAGATTTAGATGATTTAGATTTTTCTGCTTTAATATTTTCTAACTGAATCGATGTATACTCAAGGGGATCCCTGAGTATCCTATGTGATTGTCTTGGTAGTTCCGCCACAATGAAAAAATTTCAATTAATCAATTTACACAATATCTAAATTACACCTAAAGTCTCTAAAAAGTGAAAAACAACACAGAAAGTAACACGCACTAAAAATCTAGGAGTTCAAACCATACAAACTTACTCTTCATAGAGATCAATAATTACTAGTTGGTGATGAAATCCAACATCGCAGAGATCAAGGTGAAAAGTTTTATAGAAATGAGTATTTGGAACTAGTTACCCTGATAACCTGCTTAATGAAACAATCTGGTGCAAGTAACTCTGCTATAAACCATCTTGAGAAAATATTACCCTCCAAAAATTCCAAATGAGTCTAGCCAACGTCTCTTCCAGGTACAGCAGGACCTTCCCTCTGTCGTCACCTTAGGTAGAGACCTAGGATTATAGTCACTAAGTTCACCAAATACAACAATTTTACCTGAGGGGATAGTCATAGATTGGACGTACATGCAAGGGCAAAGTAACAAGCTCAATCCCCTTGAAGGCTCCTCCACATGATCAACTGGAGGTTTGTTGTTGGCTTGAGGGGGCCTAACCCAGGTCCAGAGTTAATTAGCCAAACAAATCCCGCGGAGCATGGATTGAGGTCTCACCCGAAGCAATATGGGGGGATGCTGGAACCAAGTTTCTGCACCCTTGAAATGTCTAAGGGGTCGGTTTAGTCCAACTGTGAATACCTTCGCGTAGGTCAATTCGTGCACTATCCTGACCCACGAGGCCTTCACGATCTGTTATAATCGCCTTCACGCAGCCCTAACCAGGGGCTGAGGTGATTTCGCGCTGCCCTAGCAGCGATCTGTGCTACTTCCCCAAGTTACGTTGTGTATCTTACTTATCTTCTTATAACAATTAGTTATATTCACATAAACAAATAATTTATCTTATATTCACTTTATCAACACATTCATATAAGTTCACGCATCATATAAACAATAGAAATGCAATTTACATCCCGTACATTCAATGCCAAAAACAGGAAAAAGATACACAGAAATGATGTAAAACTTCTCTTTATTACTTCTCCAAAGGTTACAGACTCAAATCGCCCTGCGCCCTCAGCTGCAGGGGTCTGCACACTCAGATGTAGACTACTAGGCCTCCGCGCACTTAGCTACAGAGCCTTATCCTACTCTACCACCCAAAGACTCAAGTCTACACTTAGATAAGACTCAATTCTTTATCCTTCATTCATGACTATCATTCCCTCTATTTACAACATAGAGCCTCGCTCTATTTATACAATCCCATGGTTTGCGGACCATGGGTAGGTTTCTAAAGCCAACATTACATTACAAAAATGAGGGCGGACAACCCTATGACTCAATCTTTGCGCTCTGTGCCCACAAAACATGGAGTCTTTACATCGAATTTGGTCAAAATCTGGGCTTTAAACCCCAAAACTTGCCTTGGGGGATCTCGTGCCCAACAGGCCCTCAACACAAACATCGTGACTCGCCCTCGAGTCACTCTGTCAGTGTGAAGATCTTCGCATAGAGACCACCCAACTCTACTCGAACTACTGCAAGGTCAGCAGCGCACTGAGCAGCTGCCTGTTGTATCTCCTGGACGCGTTGTTCAGAGATTGTTGAACTACTTCCCTACATCTACTCCTGCATTCCCTACATCTGTTTATAGTCCCGTGCCTCCTTTCAACTACCTGGAGTGCTAAGACTGTGCTTCGGTGGGCTAGTCAGATAGTTGGGCCACCCGTGTATGGCTTCAACTGACTGCCATTCACTTTTCCTGGGGAAATTCCGCCTTTTAACTTTACTATCTGCATCGCACACTTTACCATATGCATCGCGCCACCATCGATGATCCCTTTAGTAATATACGACCTGATCCAAGGCATCACACTGATCAACTCTCGGTGGTAGATCCTAAATTTGTCAATGGAATCATGTGCATCTTGTTTTATCAACACGGTTTTCTTATCAAGAAAGTCCTTCTTTATTTCTTCCTCAAGCTTCTTGACTTCTTCTTCTACCATGGCACTTTTCTCCCTCAATCGAACTCTGTCATTCATTAGTGCTTGGAGACTAAGATCACCCTGATGAGGAGTTCATGAGTGCTTGGAGACTAAGATCACCCTGCTAAATCTCCTCATCAGGTCCCAAGCATTCTTCTTCGAGTTATTCCAACTGCGCGACCCCTTCTTCCAAGGCTCTGTGATCCGTCATATCCACGAGCACTGCTATGCGTGAACTAGGCATGACAGACTCCGTCGGCATTACAACATTCACTCCATAGGCCAACCTAGAAGGCGTCTAGTCCGTCAGTTTCTTGCACATTGCCCTATAGGCCCATAAAATTGCTGGTATGTGCAGGTCCCAATCACTTTGTTGTGCATTATATACCTTGTTCAGTACTCTGTACACCTCGTTAAATGCTTCTACGTGGATAACCTTCTGCATGCTCATTCTCTCCATAGTCTATTGTTCTAACTTAAGGAATATTTCACGCATTTCCCCCCCCCAGCACATGCTCATTGACCGTATTTCCCAACATACAGTTCATTTGTATCCGCGCAAGTTGTTTACCATATGTCGGCATCCACCTAGCTAGATGTGCGCGCAGTTTATCCTGCCCATTGCATTTATCTATCAATCACACTTTATGCTTCCCAAACTGCATGCACATCATTCTTCTGCATTCGCGCCAGTCCTCAAAGCTCCCTTTGTGCGTACCCCACCACCTTGAGAGCATAGCGCGCAGTACCCAATTCAAGGCCTAGAAACGTTGCTTTTTTGGCACCTCCCTTTTGAATATGTCCAAGAAAGCATCTACCTCACCTAAACCATCATACGTAGGTAGATCCCTCACTTTTGTTGATACGTAGCACAAAGATCTTGTCATCATATTACAGTTCAGTGTGGTTACCTCGTGTAATCGATTCTGCCATTTCTCTATCTCCTCATTTGAATCCGATGTACGGGAGCTTTCTCACTCCCATGAGATCCGTCTGTCCACGGTGGGATTTACCTAATCTTGCTCTCGCGTGGTTATTTTGTAGATGTAGTCCAAATCATCGTCGCTTTCATAGTCGCGCACTGACTCTGTGTAGCGCGATCCCTCAGCAGGGTCTAAGGGTATAACTATGCATAGAGACTACTTCTCAAAAATCATTTTGCGCTTCTTCAGATTAATCACCCCGTTCATGTCAGTGGCCCAATAAAATCCTAAGAGTGTGGGGTAGGGATTGTTGTCGTCAACAATCTCTATCACTTCAAAGTCTGCTAACGCACTCGCTCCCTCAATATCCACGGTGATTCCCTGCAATCGTCCCATGGGTATTATATTCTGCTAGTTCGCCATTCAAAACTGAATAGGAGACCATTGTAGCGTAGGCCTCCCCATGTGCTCCCATGTCTGCTACGGTAGAATGTTTGCATCCGATCCTAAGTCCAGAATTACTTGGTCAATCTCATATTCTTCAATCTGCGTCGTTAGCCTCATTTCTCCCCCTATCCTAGTCTTATGTTTTCCAATCTTCCAGACTATGCGCGGTTCTCCTGGCACGATCCCAAAGCATCTTTTAATGAGTTCCTGCAATCCTTTTACAGCCTTACTGTCACGCAGTAGCTTCATGCATGTTTCCAAGAACGTCGTAAGCATAGATGGGTCCATTTCCGGCTTCGGTCTATCTTTGCTTTCTGAAGTGGAGGCATCAGCGAAGCTCTTCTTAGATTCCATGAAGGTTTCCTTAGCATGCTCCAAATCAAACTCTTCTTCTTTCGTCAGAGCCTTGTGAAACCAAGTACTATCTTCAGTTTGTTTTACTTTATCATCTTCCATCAAGATTCCACTTCGGAGCACAATGTTCACATTTGGATCTTCCTCGCATGGCTCAGACCTCATCATCTGCAGGTTCTGAGTCGGGGGAGGTGGTAGCGCTCCCTTTTCGCGCATCCTAGCTATCAGCGTAGGACAATATTCCATCTCATGATCAAACAAGGTACAATACAAACATGATGGGTGCATTGGATTTGTAAAATCGTAAGCATAATGTCCTGGCCCTCTGCAATTGTAGCATATGAGTTGTCTGCGGCCTCTTCCAGGTCCTCCTCCACCTCGGCCTTGTCTACGCCCCTGAAATTCGGTTTGCACCACTCCTGCATTCTGGTCAAGGGGTCATGTTTCGGCCTGAACTCTATAGGTAGGAGTTCTATCCATCATCATCTCATAGCTTCTACAAGTGTGCTCTTCGTGTCCAACCGATCTATAAAAATTACAGAACAATTGTTGCGAATTCTATGTGTACTTATGTAACAAATGGCAGTTGTTCGTAGCATGCTTTCCTCCTATTTGACAAATCCTGTACCACAAAGTAGGTGTTGCGCTAGGTCCTGCTTGCGCTTCTAGCCTCAACGGCATCGATCCTCCTCCCGCGAGGTAATTCGTGAACACTGGGCAGTGGTCCTTATCATGACCCTAACCCTTACATTTTATGCACCACACCTCTTCGCGCACTTCTAGTCGGGTTGTCATGTCCGGTTTCAGATTCTGCATCTCAAGGCATAAGTTTTTCAACTACACCTGGATTTCTTGAACTCCCAAGTTAGGATCCTGCATCGGAGTCTCATGCAGCCTCATCACGATCTCCAATGCCTCTGCCTGAGTCGTTAACCTCTGTTGCGACAACGCATTCCTCAAATGTGGCATTAGTGATGCTACAAACCATTCGCGGTGTTGTCCATCCGTAAAAGTCATATTAGCTTCGTGAATCACACATTTCAGTCTCTGATCCAACTCCCAAGGAGTCTCGCCTGGTATCATTTTTATCTCTTTGAAGCCAATGATCGACTATGCTTCTGACTTCGGCGTGCTAAATTCTTTGTTTACCACAATTTGAATATATGTGATTCCCGCATTCGGATTGTCATTAGAATGCTTAATATACTAGGTCAGTGCGTGATCCTGCAAAGCGCTGACCAACGTCACTTTATTTATATTATCATCTATAACTCCCTGCGCTTACCATACGGCTCTTATCACGAACCAAAACTGGTCTGGATCTTCATTTCCTACTCCCTTGAACACAAGCAACTTTATCGCGCTTGCCATATTGACTCGTAGTGGTGGTGGAGGTGGTACGGGCGAAGATGGAGGTGAAGGCGGTGAAACTCATGGTGGTATGGGTGGGGGTAGTATGCGCAGAATCCTTTGCCTTATCAAATGGATCGCACTTCGCGGCGAGACCTTCGTAATCTCTTCCTTGTCCCCTCGCAGAGGTGAAATCAAAGGGCTATTCTCTGGTCCCTTACTTCCTTTATTTATGTAGGTTTTTCCACTTCGCATAGCTCTAGACATCAAGGTAATTGCATAACCCTCTTTTCACACAATAGCATTTTAATCCAAGTATTCAGAGACTTTACGTACTTACCTCATGGTCCTTTGAGAAAGCATCGCTTTGTCTCGCTATAACTGATTGAACTATCTACTGCGAACTCAGTAAAGAATCCTCCTATAATTCGATCAAGCCAGTGATCAACAGCGCATGCAATCTTATCCTCCGATGCTTCCAATCTGCGCACCAACTCTAGGGTCCACACAATAGGATTGTCGAGTTTCCACCTTCCTTGGCTATCTTCTAGCTTCGCAATCCACTCATACAGCTCAGTAGGGAAATATGCGCAAAATATTTCGTGGATCTCTATGTACATGTAGCAGTCTAACCACTCTTCTTTTGTTAGTCGCGGATTCCTATTCTCCTGCGCGGCGAACTCATGAATTATTTTGTCCAACCAACCTTTAATTTCCTTCTTATTTGGATTCCAATGATACGACATCAGACATCTCTATGCAGATTCAAATCCCAGCAACAAAAACATTTGTTGGCTTGAGGGGGCCTGACCCAGGTTCAAAGTTAATTAGCCAAACAAATCCCTGTACTACTAGCCCTTTCAGCAACAGCCCGCGGAGCGCGCACTGAGGTCTCACCTGAAGCAGTATGGGGGGATGCTGGAATCAAGTTTTTGCACCCTTGAGATGCCTGAGGGATCAATTTAGTCCAACTATGAATACCTTCGCGCAGGTCACTTCGCGCACTGTCCTGACCCGCGATGCCCTCGTGATCTATTATAATCGCCTTCACGCAGCCCTAACCAGGGGCTGAGGTGATTTCGCACTACCCTAGCAGCGATTTGTGCTACTTCACCAAGTTACGCCACGTATCTTACTTATCTTCTTATAACATTTAGTTATCTTCACGTAAACAAATACTTTATCTTATATTCACTTTATCAACACATTCATATATTAAGTTTGCGCATCATATAAGCAATAGAAATGCAATTTATATCTGATACATTCAACGCCCAAAACAGGAAAAAGATACACAGAAATTATGTAAAACTTCTCTTTATTACTTCTCCAAAGGTTACAGACTCGATTCGCCCTGTGCACTCAGCTGCAGAGGTCCACGCACTGAGCTGCGGACTACTAGGCCTCTATGCACTCAGCTGCAGAGCCTTCTTCTACTCTACGACCCAAAGACTCGACTCTACACTTAGATAAGACTCAATTCTTTATCCTTCATTCATGACTATCGTTCCCTTATTTACAACTTAGAGCCTCACTCTATTTACAATCCCATGGTCCGCGGACCATGGGTAGGTTTCTAAAGCCGACATTACATTACAAAAATGAGGGCAGACAACCATATGACTCATTTACAATCTTTGCGCTCTGCGCCCACAAAATGTGGAGTCTTTACATCGGATTTGGTCAAAATCTGGGCTTTAAACCCCAAAACTTGCCTTGGGGGATCCCGCACCCAACATTTACTTTCAAGTGACCCCAAGTACCTTTCAGCACCATTGTATTACGTGAAAATCATTGTATCTAGGCCAATGAAGTGGGTATGATCACTTCACCATATTCGACACGACCTTGTGCTTAACTCATGTATAAGAAGAGCTTCCCAGAGAAAAACGGAAATAATTTGATTTTCTCTCCCTAACTCAAGATTCTATTGTTTGTTTGTAGCTTTGGAAGTTTTACTTCCTTCCCTATTCCAAAGCCCTACACTTAAGTTATTGTTGGTGACAAGAGCCCTAAAAAATATAAAATTCTAGGTGAATTTTAATTAACGATGTATTATTAAGTTGTTCTTTACTCAATAGGTGATGAAGGTGAAACTTATGATGTTATGACATGACTCAAAATCTTAATGCACTCTAAAATGCAGTAGCAACTTTCAAATTCAATGAAATTCTATTTAGAGAAAATAAAGAGTTTCTTTGATTTTTTTTTAGAGATGAAATGCAAAAACTCACAAATTTTCCAATTTTCTAAAGCAACCAATTTCACTATTATGTAATGAAAATGCAGTGAACAAACTACTTTCGAGATTTCCCTAATCATCAAATAAGCCAAAGTAATTTTTTTCTCTAATCACTCAAAAATTTCAAGAACACAGAAATCAATCAAGAGAGTTGGAGAAAAGACATATTCTCCTATGAATCCTTTGTTTTAATGATAATATCAACGCAATCACAAAAATTTTCCAAGATGAAACTAGCAATTTATTTTATCAAGAAAAAATAATTACAATTATTTCACAAAAGCACAAGGTCTTAAGAAACCCTAATTTGCAATTCAAAGTGATTTTGACCACAAATAAGCAACAATTAAGGCTTAACCAATGTATTTGACAGAACAAAATAAGAATATCATAATCATAAGGACACTCTATCTTGTTTCGATCAATTAGCAAATTAACCAGGTAAAACCCTAAGGAATTCTTTCAAAAAGACCTAGTTTGCAAAAATCATCAACAAAGAAATCAACTGAGTTCAGATGAGACACAACACAATTCCAATAAAGATAATGACACTTTCAGAAAAACAAATTCAAGTCTAGGTTGAAGCCAAAACAAAATTTTCAAGGTCTTCACAGGTTTGAATGTGCTCTGTTTCTATGGAAAAAAAGGCACAGAGATGCGCTCTATTATCAAACAGAAATAGTGCATGGAGGAAAACCTAAGAAAAAATTAAAAAAAAAAAATCGAAGAATCAACCACTCAGATATGAAATGCCATTAATATATGAAGAATCAGGTTTGGATAAATTAGAAAAAAACAAAAAGAAATACTAAGGAAAAAGACAAGAACAAAGAAGTTCCCCAGTATGGTTGCCAGTTTATTACACCAGACAATCCCTCTTGCGGACAAGAGCGGGCTCCCTAGATCCTAAATGGAAACTAGAAACAATCATGACAATTAAACTGACTCTTTCCCTAAGTTGAACTTGTTTGAATTATAAGCAGTATAGCTAATGGATGAGCCTCTTACCTATTTCACGAAATGCCTGATGAAGATCCCTTATTGTGACTTGATGTAGTTCTTCAATGCTTGATAAGACCTGCAAACATAGACCTTAAAAGTATCAAAAGCACATGTGATATAATAATCCAAACAACTTTGCCTAATGATCAAGGAAATTAGGGATTGAATTTGCCTTAATAAACATAAGAAAAAATCAATGGGAGAAATTTTTCATTTGTATTAATCATAAAATAAGAGGAGCCTTACAACCTCCCCCTTGATGTTGTGAGGTCCCTCCCAAATGCCTTCAATCTCCTCCTTAGATGACAAGCTTTCCAACCTCAAACCAACAGCATAAGTTCTTTTCCTCTCAATTATTACTTCCTCAATCCCTCTACCCTCTAGTCATTTTATAGGCCAAGAGGAGGAATTTTCAGATCCATGAGAGGAGGATGAGACTCCTTTATTGAGGAATTAGGTTACCATGGGAAAAGGGATGGAGATGCATCTTTTGAGGGTTATAGTTCGAATAGTCATCACCTGGAATCTTTCAGTTGGGCAATATTCAATCAAGTATGTTTCTAGAATGTACTTTTTATTTTACTTTCTAAAATTCACCTGCGCGGATTTATAGTGGCAAACAGGGCGCAACTTTGCCCTGTTCTCAAAGTCAATTTCAACGCATGCATGGGAAACTCTAGAGAAAATGGCACAAGTGGAACTTAACAAGGTGTGATAGCTATTTGATAGTAAAAAATTAAGAGGCATCGGAACTATATGTGCAGCATACAATGTGTCCTTCCTTTGATGTCATGATGTAATGGAGTGAATGTAATAAAATCAGATCCTAAACTAATTGCAAAAAATGAAATGCTTGAAATGGAAACCTTAACCTATTGCAAGAAAGAAAATACAAGGAAAGAAACCTATTCTAATTGCATAAAGTAAATCTCATGAAGTAAATTTCAATCATTAAATTTCAAAGAGTTTAGGTCCATTAACAGAGTTCATTGGATGTGGCAATCATCATTGTATTATCCATTTCATAAATATGTCCATTAGCCCAAATCGTTGAAATGTTTTGCATGGGTAAAGAGGCAAGTCCTAAGTGGTCTTTAGTCTTCCCTAATCATTGATTTAGAGCCTAGGGGTATTGATTCAACCCTAAGGGACAATAACCAAGATTCTTGAGCGAATCTGGGCAAGTATATACATGTTGGAAGGCTGCTACAGGAGATCATGTAGTTACTACAAGAAACTATAGATTTACTACATGAAAATATAATTCATCGAATGACAAAGAAAATAAAATCCAAATTGGATGGGACAAATTTTGTTATTGACTAGAATTTCTTAGGTCTCCATACCAAGTGGAATCAATCAAAAATACCTTTGTTAACCCATGCTAAAAAATAGCAGAAAATTACTAGACTAAAATCTAGAAATTCGAGAACTAGTGAGATAGTAAATCTATCAAATGCCTAACCTAATTAAGTGAAAATGAAATGGGGTGATTTTTGTTATTAACTAGAATGTTTTTTTGATATAATTCAAGTGGAATCAACTCGATTGAAGCTCGTTAGCATGCTCTAAAAAATAGCAAAAGTTAACTGTTATCTGCCACAAGGGACTTCCAGAAATCTAGATTTGGGAATAAGCAAACTAATCCAAGTAGCTCAATGATTACTACGACCTTCCATAGTTGTTACAATAATGAAATGATGCTTGTGATCCTACAAAATAACTTACTTCAACCATTTCACCCAATCCTACAACAAGAAGTCATTAATACTAAATGCAGAAATAGAAAAAAGACAAGAGCAAGATATGCATGTGAATAAGAAGTGAAAAGAAGAAAAGTAAGTGATACAAAAAATATTTGAGGCTCCTGGGATGTCCAAGCCCAAGGAAACTCAAATTCTTATGAATGAGACCGAGATTTAGAAGTTGAACATGGCACCAATATTCATTATTTCCATCAATACAATTACATCCCTGCAAGAAATGACAGTGGAGCTGCAAAAATACGAGTTCTCTCCACAAGAAGACTAAGAAAAATCAACCCCTAGAGGAAAATTCGACTTGGTACTTATACAAAATGATTAGGAAGCATTCCCCATGAAAGGAGGAATCTTTCCCCACCAAAATCCCTTAATTAGTGGATTTGGTTCCCAATACTAGGAATCTGCATTAAATGATAGGGAACACATTCCTAGATTTTCTCAATCATTAGAGCTCCAGAATCTATGAAATTATTTCAGAATATCTTCTTGATTTATTATTTAATATTGATCCTCTTGTAGTAGGGAGAAAGTCCCTAAATTATCTCCTCCTCCGAATATTCATAATCTACCCAATATTCTCACAATATTGCACAAAAATAAATAATATTAGATACAAACATGCAATTATCCATAAACCTTCCTAATGAACATATTAAAGTGAAAAACACATTATATAATGCAAAAGGAGAGGTTTTAATGTGTTGGAGGATGGTCAGATGGGCCTTACTTTATTTCTAATTTAGAGGCTCGTCATATTTCATGAGCTCTTGCTTTAACGGTATGCTTCTAGTATGATGTCATATTATACTAAGAACCATCTCGTCATAATACTTCTCATCTTGACTGCCATGGTGGAGATATTTTCACCTCCTGCTTCTCCTTGCTATGCATTCAAGAAATCATAATAGTGAATATCTATCCCTTTGGATTTCTTCTCAACAATTTCTTCCACTTCTTCGGTAATATGAGCTTCATTTCTTTATTTCCTCTTGTCGTCCTTCTTGAACTTTGAACAATATCTCTTGTAGTGCCCATATTCCTCACAGCCATAGCATTTGACTTTTGGCATATTCTTATTCTTTTTATGAGAACCAGATTTCCCAAAGTTTCCTTTTCTCTTATCCATGGCAGCTGTAGGAATTTACAAGGTAAGTTCCTCAGAAAGAATACCAAAAGGACACCGCTCACAACCAGATCTCAAATCAATACACCAGTATTTTTGACGTGGTTAAAACCCTCAAAGTGCAAGGAGGGAAACAGTCCACGGCCTGTCCCAACGTGGGTACTACAGGCAATTTATTAATCAAAGAATGAAAATTTACATAAGCTTCTCTCATGCACGGATTACCCGAACAATGACCCTCCATGCGCTTTAAATAGAACTCATGGACCAATCGGGTGTCAAGCCACGGATCAAGTGTCGGTAATACCGAGGTGAGAGTGAACCGTCGGATCACTACATATCGTGACCGTCGGATTGTAAGTTACAAAATGTACAACGGTAAAGAAACACACTTTACCTAACTCTAACCTAACTCTATACTAGACCAAGTTGAACTTAACTATATCCTATGTGTCGGAATATCCTAACATCCCCCCTTAAGAACAACTTGGGATAGGATTGAAGGATTTACAAATATGACACAATAGGAGAAGGAAGGAGGCACTAGAGCCTATCCCCCCTTAGTGACAACTTCCTGAACTCCAAGCATATATCGAAGTTTAGTGAACTTCGCCTCTGTGAGAGCCTTTGTGAAGATGTCTGCAACCTGATCATCTGTTGGACAATATTGCACTTCAAGAACATGGTCATGAATGAGCTTTCTGATGAAGTGCATGTGTAGTTCAATGTGTTTGCTGCGCTGATGCTGGACTGGATCTTTGCATAGCTGAATGGCACTTTGATTATCACACCAAAGTGTGGTTGGATGCTGCTGCTCAAAGCCAAACTCTGATAGGATCTGACGAAGCCACAAGGCTTCCTTACTAGCTTCCACGGCACCACGATACTCTGCTTCTGCTGACGAAAGAGAAATGGCAGCCTGTTTCTTACAAGCCCATGTAATAGGTCCTGAACCAAGAGTGAAGACATAACCGGCAGTAGACTTCCGATCATCAGGGTCACCAGCCCAATCAGAATCAGTGAAACCAACTAACAGAGGAGCTGCTTTGGCACTGTAATGAATCCCAAACTGTACTGTACCTCGAACATAACGAAGTATTCTTTTAGCTGCTTTCCAATGACTTTCACGGGGGTTTTGCATAAAACGAGCAACAAGGCCAACAGCAAAGGAAAGATCAGGACGAGTATGGGTTAAATACAAGAGTTTTCCGACAAGTTGACGGTATAAGGTAGCATCAACTTCAGGAGAAGTACAAGAGACTGAAAGTTTGACTCCAGACTGAAAGGGAGAAGGGGCTGGCTTACAGTCTTCCATGTGAAAATGACGAAGAATATCACAAGCATACTTGGACTGGGAAAGGAAAATACCCTCCTGGGATTGCAAGACTTGAAGACCGAGAAAATAGTGTAAGTGTCCTAAGTCTGTCATTTCAAATTTCTTTTTAAGGCTGGACTTCACATGGTTTATAAGGTTGGGATCACTACCAGTAAGAATAAGATCATCAACATAAAGAACAAGGATGATAAGAGAGTTGCCCACTTTCTTGGTGTAGACAGTATTGTCAGAATGACACCTAGAAAAGCCAGATTCTAAAAGAAAGCTATCCATTTTGGCATACCAAGCCCGAGGAGCTTGCTTGAGGCCATAAAGGGATTTCTTAAGTCGACAAACAAGGCTGGAGTCTGTTTGTATGAAGCCAATGGGTTGTTCCATATAGATTTCTTCCTGCAAGTCCCCATGCAAGAAGGCAGATTTAACATCCATCTGATGGACTTCCCATTTTAAAGAGGCAGCAAGGGAAAGAACAAGGCGGATAGAGTTCATTTTGGCAACAGGGGAGAAGGTTTCAGTGTAGTCAATGCCTTCAACCTGTGAAAAGCCCTTAGCAACGAGACGAGCTTTATGTTTATCAACTTTCCCATCTGGTCCATACTTGGTTCTGTAAACCCATTTACATCTAACAAGTTTGCGTCCCTTGGTAGAGGAACAAGATCCCATGTATCATTTGTCATCAATGAATGATATTCTTCATTCATAGCTGCTTCCCAATGTGGATGGCCTGAAGCTTCTGCAAAAGTGTCAGGATCATGATTTACTGGAGCTTGAGCCAGTAAAGAAGAGGCTCTTTCAAACTGAGAACGTGTACGTCGCTGATCTGTAGGATCACCGGCAAGATCACCTGCTGCATCCCGAGTAGCACGGACCCATCTTGGAAGTTGAGGATCCTGAGAAGGTGGGGGAGGATTATCATCCTCGCTTTCATCATCTGAAGAAGAAATGTTTTCAAAGGTAGAAGAGATAGGAAGAGGTGGCACATCCGCCGGACTAGGCTCGCAGGCCGATTTATTTTCATCAAATTTTACATCTCTTCTAATGATAACATTTTTGGACTTAAATGGAATAAGTCTATAACCTTTTACATCTTCAGAATATCCAACAAAAGTACATTTCTCACTCTTAGGTTCTAAAGCTTTATGCTTTTCATCTGGAATATGGGCCCATGCTTCACTTCCAAACACACGAAAGTGACTTACATCTGGTTTAATGGAACTCCAAGCTTCTTCTGGAGTGATATTCTCTAGAACCTTAGTAGGAGTGCGATTGATTATATAATTTGCACAATTAATTGCTTCGGCCCAAAAACTAAGACTGAGTCCTTTAGATTGCAGCATACAATTAGCCATTTCCTTTAAGGTGCGATTTTTCCTTTCAGCTACACCATTTTGTTGTGGAGTGTATGGAACAGTATGTTGCATTTGAATTCCATTTTCGGTGCAAAAGTTGATGAATGTGTTTTTAACATATTCTCCACCATTATCAGTTCTTAGCTTAAGAATTTGATGTCCAGATTGTTTTTCAACAAAGGCTTTGAAGGCCAAAAAGGTGTTAAATACTTCGCTCTTGAGTTTTAAGAAGTATACCCAAGTGCGTCTGGAGAAATCATCAATGAAAGTTAAGAAGTACTTGCAGCCAGAGAATGAAGCAACAGGAAGAGGACCACATAAATCACTGTGCACAAGCTGTAAAGGGGCTGAGGCGTGCCAAGAGGCACGTTTTTCAAAACTGTCCCGATGATGTTTTCCGAGTACACATCCGGAACAAACACCATCTCTGCAAGATACCATAGGAAGACCTGTCACCATATTTTCTTTACATAGATGCTGAAGGGAGCGATAGTTTAAGTGACCAAATCGCTCATGCCAAAGTTTGCTCACTTCATCATTATGAGCAACAAATACTGAGGGAAGATTTGATGACCCAAAGTTGTGAAACTTATACAACCTTTTGGAATCATCAGCAAGACCAGTAGCTAGAATCTGTTTAGGATCTTTTAGATCCTTGATTACAACATCATGAGGTGAAAATTCAACAATTTTACCTTCACCTGAATGAGTTATCTGATAGACAGATAGAAGGTTGCAGGATAAGGTTGGAACACATAATACATCATTAAACTGACCATTGTCTAGATGAACAGTTCCAGTCCCTACAACATTAAGAGATCTATCATCACCAACATATATATTTTTGGTGTTACAATCATTTAAAGAAGAAAACATGGCTTGGTTTTTGGCCATGTGACAAGAGGCTCCAGAATCAATGAGCCACTCATGAGAATGAGAAGAAGAAGAAGATACATTTAATGCATAACCAGACTGAGATGATTGACAATGACATGCAGAAAGTGCCATTCCGGAAGTTGAAGTTGAAGTTGAAGTAGGCTCCACATGGATGTTATGTTTCTTCATTGCGGCTTCCAAGGCTTCCATCTTCTTAAAGCATTTAGATTCTAAGTGGCCATCTCGATTACAAAAGTTACAATGTCTATCAGTCTTCTTCCATTTGTTTTTATTGGTCTTATCATTTTGCTGAAATGATCTTTCATTTTGAGGCTGAGATGGTTTAGGACCATTCTTTTGAGGATATGACTTCTTAGGATTCTTTGAATTTGGTTGCTGCTGGGCGGCTAACGCTTTCGTGGAAGAGTTTCCAAGATTAAGAAGACCAAGGTGTAAGAGTTTTTCTTGTTCTCTTATTAAGGAATCACAAAAGGAGTCAAAGGAAGGGGCCTTGTATTCTTGTCCTTGACAAATGAAAGCTTCCCTTGTAGAATGGAAGGTGGAAACAAATACAGAGTAGGCTGGTCCCAACTTAGTAAGGATGGAATAAATAAGGTTACCATCTTCTTTCTTAACTTTAACACCTTCCAAGAGATATCTAAGGGTCTTGAATTTGGACAAGAAATCTTCAATGCAAGAAAAATTATTAGGATCCAAAGTAAGCAGCTCATTTTCAAGTTGATGGGCTCTAATTTCATTTTTAATCCCAAAAACTTTAGCGAGTTTTTCTAATGCTTCATGAGGAGTCTCAAGTTCTGCAATGTGGAATCTAAGATCAGGAGAAATAGACATCCCTATCAAACCACGTGCTTGATCTTGTCTATTTTCCCATTTTGCAGCCTTGTCTTCATCTTTTGGTTTCTTCTCTTGGTCTGTGGCTATTCTGTAGAGACCTTTACTTCTAAGTAAATCTTCCATGTAGGCTACCCATTGGAAGTAGTTAGTGCTGTCAAGAATGACTTGGCATGGACTTTCCATTTTTTAGAAAAAAAACTGAAGCTGAAGATGCTGAAAGTAAGTGTTCCAATGGATAGATCTCGAAAAAATAGGCGGTTTTAAAAAAAACGGCTCTGAAAAAGGCTTCCGGATGAAGAAGTTATGGCTTTTTGAAAAAAAATTGTTGAAGTTGCCGGCAAAGTGCGCGAATGTGCGGGAATGAAAAAATCCGCTCCCACAAAATGGAGACTTGAACCCAAGACCTCTACTCTCTTAAAATAGCTTTGAACCAATTGATCTATACAAAAAATTTGAGAGAGAGAGGGGGGGGGGGCCTTGGTTTGCGTGCTTGCCTTGAGAAAGCTCTTTTTCCCTACAAAACACAAAACACAAAACCCAACACGAATATGCAAAGAAAAACGAACCTTGCGGCTCGAAGTTAGATTTAGCCAAAAAACTAGATAAAATTTTTTTAAAAAAATCTCACAGTTAGCTTTAGCCGAAAAACTAAATATTTTTCTCAATGTTTCTGATTTTCCGAGATCACACTAAGGTGCAGGGAAAAGAGCATACGCATGAGAAAAATCCTTCCTTTCTGTTTCTGATTTGCCCAGATCGCACAGAGTCGCAGGGCAAAGAGCATACGCAGAAATGAAAGGTATAGATCCGGTTAAAAAAAAAGGCTAAATAAACCGAAACCGAAATAAGCAGAGAGAAAATAACAGTAAACTGCAAAAACATTGTATACCTCCCGATCTGAAAAATGACGCAGCTAGGGCTACCGGAAACCTTTTCGCGTGAAACGAAAGGGGTTCCTCACTGGAAAAGATGCTCCGAACGCAACAGAGCAGTCCTCTCGGCCCGAAAGCAGTCAGAAACAGCAGATCTAGGAAACGACAGCCGCATGCAGTTCTACCGGCTTCAGATTTGGATCACCAACGGACGCGGCCCTCAAATAGCTCTGATACCATGTAGGAATTTACAAGGTAAGTTCCTCAGAAAGAATACCAAAAGGACACCGCTCACAACCAGATCTCAAATCAATACACCAGTATTTTTGACGTGGTTAAAACCCTCAAAGTGCAAGGAGGGAAACAGTCCACGGCCTGTCCCAACGTGGGTACTACAGGCAATTTATTAATCAAAGAATGAAAATTTACATAAGCTTCTCTCATGCACGGATTACCCGAACAATGACCCTCCATGCGCTTTAAATAGAACTCATGGACCAATCGGGTGTCAAGCCACGGATCAAGTGTCGGTAATACCGAGGTGAGAGTGAACCGTCGGATCACTACATATCGTGACCGTCGGATTGTAAGTTACAAAATGTACAACGGTAAAGAAACACACTTTACCTAACTCTAACCTAACTCTATACTAGACCAAGTTGAACTTAACTATATCCTATGTGTCGGAATATCCTAACAGCAAATGCTTGAACTTGTTCACCTAGTCCCACATCGTTTTTTTCTTTCAACTTGGTTTCTTCAAATTTACACAATGAAAAGCGTTCACTGAATGGGGTGGTTTTCTTATTTCCAAAGATGCTAGATATGAAGTTGCCCCATTCCTCTAGAAGTTCATTGAGCACTATGGTGATCATTTCTTTATTGGACATTATTTCTCCCAACTCTTGTAGTTGGTCTCTTATTTATGATACCTTCATAAATATGGTGATATTCCATCTTTCTTTGAGACCTTCATTTTGTACATCTTATTCCTCAATGATATCACTTCCCCTGTAATACTTACAAAGAACAATTATATTAACTTGTCATATATTTCTTTTGATGTCTCCAATTTTGATACATAAGACATGAGGGGATCCTTGATGGATTCAATGAGAATCCTTTGATCTCTTACTTCCCCTTTCAGATACTTTGCTAGAGCTTGAGCTTCTTCCTTTGGAGGCTTAATAATTGATCCCTTAACAAGTTCAATGACTTCATTTTCTATAAGGATCAAATTTGTCCTCTTCTTCCATGCAAGAAATTTTGATGACCCAACTAATTTGTTGATTTCCTTACAAAATGAAGTCATTTTGATAAGTAGATTTAGTCATAAATATAAATGTACTTACTTGTCAAGTGAATATGCTTCTTCAAATTGATGCCTTCTTAATTTTCATGATGATGTTGATAATAGAAGTTGTCTTCTTGATGAATATATCTTCCTTCAAAAGTGATCCTTCAAAGAGAGGGAAATCAACTTGATTCCTTGATGATGATGACAATGCCTTTTCTTGCTTCCCTTGAAAGTAAAGACTTCAATATGCTTCAATGTGTAGTCTTTCTAGGAAGGGTCCTTGAAATCTTCTTTGATGATGATGTGTGAGCTTCCCAACAATGCTTCAAGTGAGAAACCCTTATTTTGATAAGCTAGGGTTTTGAGGTCTTCTTTTCTTGTACACTGTCCTTGTGAATGTCTTCTTGATGGTACAATGTCAATGCTTTGATCTTTCTTGATACTCCTTTTTATAGTCCTTCTAGTGCTTCGACCTTTGATTTTCCTTCTTTTATATGCCTTTCCTTGTCTTGTCACCTTAGCTCTGAAACCATGTTGAGAAATCTAGGGGCAGTGTTGGGGCCTTCATTTTGAATTTTGAGTTTTGCGGAAAGAAAAGCAAGGACAGGTGGCAAGGACAAGTATTGGAGTTGCATGGCTGACAGTCGAGGGAGGGAGTAGGAACTAAGAGTGAATGGGCGATTGTAGTAAAGTGACAGATGAGAGCAAGATAAGTTGAGCAAGGGCAGACAGAAGGCACCCGAGGGCAGAGTTAGTCGAGCAGGAGACGAGGGGAACTGGCAATGGGAGTGCAGAGCAAAGGATAAGAGGCAAAAGATAGCATGAGGAAGAGGTTGGTCATGAAGTAGATGAGCAAGGACAAGATCAGGAGAGGCTTCCTTAGTTGCAGAAAGGTGTTCCTCATCCTTTGTTCTAGTTATGACTGGTTTTGTTGGTTATGGTCTATATGTATCTGATGATCAAGCTTCGAGCCTTTTGTAATATATTATATTCTCTATTATGTTCAAGTCAATGAAATTAGAAGTTTGGGATCTATAACGTATTGACGTGATTTATGTGGGTTATTTAAAACTTTTTAATGAATGACTATAAGTCGAATGGTTTTTCGTAATGATATGAGTAGAATAGCATGATTGGATAGTGTATATGGTTGATTGTTGTAAGTTATTGATGTATTTTTGATACAAACTCCTTGATACTCCATTCTACCCCGTCTAACTTCTGTCGCGGAACGCCTCGATTGAGACTCCTTGCCCCTTTGGGTAAGGTGAAAATGTCAGCGTTGTTCTAGACTACAGCGAGCCTTGTTTGCCCCTTGTTCCTAAACCCAGGGTCTCTTCCCTGTTGTCATTTTCATGCCAACAAATGGTTCCATTGGCGAGACCTAAAATCAAAAAGAGGGGTTCAGAATATGGTATCAAGGATACTTAAGAAGGAGATACAAAACTGGTGGGACAACCAAGTGGATTGGTTTGTATCATAGCAGGCCATACTTTGAAGCCGAGTTGTCGCTAAGGTGAATGACAAAATTTTATACTCAGAAACTACAAGTGATCAGTACGAGATCTTCTAGGGTAAGTTCCCTGAAGAGATGTAGAACTGGTTGCGGAGACTGCAAGTGAAGGGTCGTCCAAAAGGACATACGCCATCCTATCGTGGTTAGGTTCCCGCAGATCTCGCGGTGCTCCACCACCTTGACACAGATCTTAAAAGAGCGGTAGATTTTTGGGTACATACTACTTTGGAGGGATACATGGTCGATTTCGCAGCAGAAAATTACCAATCCTTCTTGAAGGCTGACGCTGTGTTCCGATCTGGGCTAAGAGGAAAGTTGTTGAAAGAAGTACCTCTCTGGATTAAGATTATGATGGTGGAAGAAGGCTTGATTCCTTTCCAAGGGTCGAGTATGGCAGCGTAAACCCCCAGTGTCGGGGGAAGGACCTAAGGGGAGAAATTTTACTGAGTGGGGGACTATGATGCCACTGAAAGGATGGACACAGAAGATTCACGAATTTCTAGGGAAGAAATAACGTAGAGGAGAGCGTGGAGAGCAAAAAAGTGGAAGGAAAGGGCCATGAAGGCAATGAGAGGGAAGTCCAAGGGACCATACCAAGCAAGAGCGGTGTCGAAGGGTCCATAAGGAAAAGATGAGATGGCGAAGAACTCAAAGAATGGGATAGAGACAGCCAAGACAGACATAAGTTTGGAAGGTGATAGGAGCCCTCCCTCACCAGTTGTGGGGGAGGTGTCTAATGGAAGCGGTCATAGTAATTCAGAGGAAGATATGGAAGATGAGATGTGATATGTGATGAGGCGGTTATTTGTGAAGGACAATGCATTGGACAAAAACAGAAATACAACCCTCTGAGGCTTAGGTAGCATTCACCCCAACCTTCCCCTCGTACTTTAGAATAGTCCTGGTAAATTTGTTGCTAATTTGCTTAAAACGATACAAGTACATAGTATGCATGTTAGATATAAGACTAGTTCTGTTACCTCTAGCAATAGTGGGAATAGTAGCACTTGAAATTTAGGATTGCAAGGATCTCAACAGCCTGGAACCCAAGGCTTTATGCTTCTATCACAAACTCAAACTAGCATGGCAGGATCCTTTACCAGATACTCGGAATTCTCTCGTTGAGGGAATGAGGATGTAGAACAACACTGGTACCTATGTGAAGCCATATGGAGAGCTCGCCAAATGCCCGACAACGTGAAGTTGATCGAATTCCAGACTACCCTTAGGGAGAGGGCCCTGAGGTGGTTTATCAAATGGGCAGAGTTAAACCAGAATCCGACCATAGATGATATCAAGAAGAGCTTCGTGCAAGAATTCAAGCTCCCCCAAACAGATCAACAAGGGTTGTCGGAGTTGTGGGAGATCAAGTAGCGGGAAGGGAAACTACTTGGGAGTTGATGTAGAGGTTTAAATATGCAATCAGAAAACTAAATTACACCATAGATCCAAACCACCAAAGGGATTGGTTTATCAAGGCACTCCTACCCCTTACCCAAACACCCCTAACACAACAGAAGATTGAGACCCTACATGATGCTTGGAGAAAGCAACCTACATAGAGGCTATGGTAGGGTATCCACATGAGTATCGAGGGTGGGTGTCGCAGGATCCATCGATCTTGGGTCTCCAACACCAGATAGTCATCTTAACAGAGAAATTAAAATACTTACAATCAATTCGCCCAGCGAGACCCAACATGTGGTGCACCCTCTGTCTTGTGGAGGATCACGTCGCGACTGAGTGCCTAATACTGAGGGGCACGGATAACGCATCTAAGATCGCCAGACCATCAGGGGCTCCACCTACAGCAAGAGTTGCAGTAGTAGGATCGTAAAGGGAATTCTTGGGCCGCAACCAACCCAAGTACTATGAGGTCATAGGGGCTATGTACATTCACCACAGTTGTGTCTGATACTGCATAAGTACTCAAATGTACCAAAAAAAAATACTATGAGTTATGTACATCCATGACCCACTACACATAGCAGTGTCGAGCATTGGATGCGCTAGAGGATCGGCTAGATCGTTCAACATTCAAGATCAATGAGACTGCTCGCGGGGGGAAAGGAGGAGGAGGAGGAATGAGAGGAGGAAGAACAGGGGGTAGGGGACCTGTGCGTTGCTACAACTGTGATCAGGAAGGACATGTCACCAGCACTATCCTCTCCCAAGAAGACCTTGGTGCTCTTAATGTCAGGTCAACACAAACACAATAGAGGATTTCCCAGAAATGATTGCAAGTTTGGAAGAACGGACTAGGCAGCGGGGGACGAACCTGATAAATGCAGAGCCCGAGGAAATAGAGATAGCTTCGCTCTCTAATATTAGCATAGTCACCTGTGGCGAAAAGAAGAGGGGGGTTGACCAAGGTGTCCAGGACCGACTAGCCATTATTAAGGTGGCCTCACCAAAGCAGTCATACAAACCTGGACAACATAAGCAATATTATTAGGAAGCAACAAAGTTGTTTGGAAATTTAGCAAATTCCCAGGAGGAAAAGACAGTTGGCCGACCAAGACCTAGCCTCCCTATTGAGGAATGGCTCAGACTGTTCTTGTAGATCATCAACAATGACCAAATTTTGTCGGAGGAAGAAAGTGGGGAAGAAAGTGTCTCAGCGAATCTGCCTCAGAATTACATGAGAAGAGTACACAGAAATAATAGGAGAATGAACAGGGAGTTGAGAATTGACGCACGGTCGTTGGATTAAAGATAAAAGATACGATGTTATACTTGGGTTCCGACATTAATATTCTACCCAGGAAAACATGGGAGGCACTAGGGAAACCAAAGTTGAAGTACTCACCAATCCAACTGTGGATGGCCAACCAGTACTGCATTATGCCCATTGGAAGGTTGGAAGATGTGGAAGTAGATGTAGCAGGAGTGAAGACACATGCAGACTTTGAGGTGATATATATAATGGGTGACAAAGATCCTTACCCAGCACTTCTCGGCATTGACTGGGCCTATGAAAACTATGTTATCATTGATCTAAAGAAGGAGTTGATGATCTTTGAGGTGGAAGGAGTACGAGTGATCCAGCCACTGGATCCATACTAGGAGCCAAGATTCATAGAACTAGTAGATGACCGAGATGAACCAGGAATTTTAGACCAGCTCTATCGGTTAACAGTAGGAAAGAGAGAAGATTACATCAACCCCACAGCAGAAGGATCAGTCAGTTGGAGGAGTATACAAAGCTTAGAGGTTGGCTCTGAGGCTGCATGGGATGCTTGGTAGCAAGGCGGATACGAAGTTAATACTAGATGTTGTGCTATGATATGTCGCATCAACTAGATTGGAATGGAGGTAAGTGATTATCCCACTTTCCATGGCATATATTCAGTAGATGTATTTCTAAATAAGATCGATCGAACCATAAGAGAAAGCCAAAAGGTATTGTTGTTGTACATCGCACTACAAGAAAACCTAGCATGATGGTGGAAATCACACTGCAACGCCCTTCGTGACTGGGAAAGGATCAAGAGGGCCATGAGGGAAAGGTTTAAGCAAGCAGGGGACTGACCGCAAGAAATTGTAAAATACAGGGGGAACTCTAATCCCCAACAACACCTGGAGAACTACACAGACAAATGGAACAGAGAACGGGTTTTGAAGGAACTATGGGTACACATGTTCATACACACCTTGGGTACAATCCCTCAAGCATGGTATATACAGGAAGAAATTCGAAGACAAACGGGGGACTGGGACACATTGGTTGAACAATTTAGTAGCAGTTTTTCATTTAAAGATAGTGACAGACTGTTGATCGAGGCTCTGTATGCCATCAAAAGGATCCTCTTCACATCAGGTCAATTGTGGGAAGGATGCATTGACGAAAGGTTCCTACAATACTTTTATGAGTCAGGATACCCAGAGGCCATGGCTTGCGGAAAAGTGGGCGCAGATCCAGAGGAGGATGACCTAGAAGGGCTGAGGCACCTGACGTTTCATGAGACTGAAGGAGAGATGGATCTCTGAGAAGGACCTGCAAAAGATATATCGCACTTGCTCCCAATAAAATTGCGGAAGCACAACATTGGCACGGAGGACAAATCTAAAATGGAATCAATGGGGGACTACTGGGACGAGCACACGACTAAGGAGATTTTTTATCTTTTGCAAGAATATGAGGAATTTTTCCCAGCTTCGATTGTGGAGTTAAAGGGAATCAAGGGGGATATTGGGGAAATGAATATTGCACTGAAACCTTATGCTAGGCCAGTGAACCACGGACCCTACTGATGAGCCCCAAATTTTGGTAACAATTTGGGCTCATTTGGCCTACTTACCTTGCTCAACCCTTCATTATTTTATCACTTATGCATCATTTCTTAGTATATTCGTGTTATTTGTAGGAAGAAGGGCAGTCATTATGCCTATGTGGCTAATACATGATGATTTCAGGTTTTTTGGCATTAAATGGAGCAAAGACCACGCAAATGGAGACAAGGAGACAGCCAAGGTGGCATTGCGGGTTTATAGGGAGGTTGTCCACAACCTTGAATGACTTCCCTCGTGATCTCCACCCCAACTCCGAGCTCCAACAGCTAGCACCACCGAGCTAGAAGGCAGCCAACGGATTCTACAGGAACAGCAGTTTACTTTCAGTTGGACAGCCAAGCTCCACTAATTGAGGAGGCCAGCTTGGCCCTCATCATGTATAAATATTAAGGTTGTTGCCTTCGAGGAGACTCTTGAACTTTTGTTATAGATTTTGGATTACGAGCTGTAGCTCTGTTTTTTCTCTTTGTAAGCCAATTTTGGCATGTTGTTAGACTCATGATTATTTAATAAAATGCAGTCAGATTTGGATTCGATTCTGAGTTCTTAGGGGAGCTATAGCTCTCAGGTTAGGGCCCAACCTGAGAGCAATAGACCTCCTTTCCTTTGTATTGTTACTTGTTTTTTTTCATTGCATTTCTTTCCTTTACTTGCACTTGAAAAATACAATTTGCTGAGTCGACTGTTTCGGTTTGGTTATGTAGGTTAGTTTCATGAATGCAGTTGTTTCATTAGTTCAGAATTAGCGTAGGGAGATTGAAGTTAAGTTGAGTTCAAAAAGGTTGAATGCATGCTCACTTTCACCTCTGTTTGGGGACCGGAAGTGTAGACCGTGCCAACTGCCAAAAAAAACATTGTTTTAGCATATGCATGCAAGTATTGTTGTAATGTTTTCGATTGAAGAGTTGTCCATGCGATTTTATCTTGAGTAATGACTCTTTGGTTCAGTATCATGCACGAATTCCTTTCAACTTACATTGATGTTGTTTGATTCCTAATAAAACAGTTAGAATAGGTTGGTGAACTTTCGTTTACATGCAAGATAAGGGTGATTTGTTTCATTTACACTGCGCAGCACCACTTCATCGTGTTCTTATCCTTCTGAACCATGCCTAAGCCACCTACTCATCCTCTGTTCAGCTCATTTTCCTTCCAACCCTTCTTCTATCCACGTTGCTCAATCTTTTCGGCCTTCCATTGCCTCTACCCTTCTATCGACCAACCAGCTCTATCCACTCTCTCTCCACCTCATCTCTCTATCCATAGGCCATCTCAAGCTCCTCTTTCATCATATCCATCCATCCATACAGTTCCTTCACTTCTCCATTGCCCAAAATTCCGACTGTAGGACATCCTGTAGAAGTTAGCAGACTTCCTGTAGAAATCCCGAGTTTCCTGTAGGATCCCCTGCAGACATCTTGTAGAAGCCTGCAAACACGGTTGCCAAGCACCTGAACGTTGTGGACTTCTGTGGAATGATGTGATGGATCCCCTGGAACCTCTCAGAGCCCTCCTGACCTTTCCCAAGCCTTCCTCCCTTTGAACTACCCCTGCACAGTCAAGACCTAGTAAGAAGCACAATCACAATAACTCCACCCACTTGAGCAAAAATACAAAAATGTGTTCTCTTCAATGAAAGTAGTTTAAATTCATGCATCTCATCTCACTAGAAGTAATGGCATCATTTCTAGAAGTTTGCACCCCCACCATTGCATCGTAGAGATTAAACTAGTCAGATTAGGGTTTACTAGGGTTTCCATGTTTGCTTGGCTTTCAGTTCATCCTTGCAAAGCAGGTTAATTTCCTTTGAGATAGCCTTCGTCCATCATTTAGAAAGCTTCTTCTGAGAACATATAGAATTTGGCTTGAGCCCTAGCGGACTTGTGCCAGCTGACAAAGTGACAGCTGCGACAAGAGCTAGTACTTGTGCATACAGCACCGTCGCTTCCAAGTTTGTTACGAACTACCGGGTTGATAAAATTAGAGATAGGAAGCTCCAGGAGTTGTAGCATTATTGCTACAATACTGGAGCCCACCATCTTTTTGGCGCCGTTGCCGGGGAAGCGTCAGAGTATTAGTAATTGTTGTTTTTCTTCTATTTTCTTACTCTCGCCTTCGGCCAAGTAGTTTATTTCATTTCCATTCTGCAAAAGTAGCATAGACATTTCCTGCTTTCATAGATTAGCATTTCAATTCCGCAATTTCAATTTTGCAAGAATAGATTAGCCTTTCAATTCTGCAAGCGTAGACTAGCATTTCCATTCCTGCAATTTCATTTGAGCAAAATAGATTAGTCCTTTCCTGCTTTCATTTCAATTCTGCATTTTTATTTCAGCAAGATAGTTAGTTGTAGATCAATCTGTTTCAGTTTTGCAGGTACCAGAGAAAAAAAAAACAAAAGCAATCAAAGAGTCTTTCCATTTCATGCCTCGTAGGAACCGAGATAAAACAGGTAAATTCCTACCCAACACCCCCACCACATCACTGAGTCACCCTTCTCTCTTCTTCGGTGACAGTGATCCAGAAGAACCTATAGGTGAACCTCCTGAGATATACGAAGATCCTATAGCAGAAGAAGAATTAGAAACCATCCCATCTGAAGCTATGGCTGACAATAGAAGAGAAGATGAGAGAATAGAAGGTGCCTTCCCCATCCGAGAGACCAATGGAGACATGAAAATGAAAAACATTAGTCCCTCCACTCTACCTCACTTCCATGGACTGACTACTGAAGATCCTGATACCTTCCTGTTTGAGTTTGTTGTCCTTTGTAGAACCTATGACTATACCGAAGATGAGCAGAAGCTGAAACTCTTCCCTTCCACTCTTAAGGATGCAGCATTACGCTGGTTCATGGGCTTACCTGGGAATAGTATCACCACTTGGGCTCAGATGCAGCAAGCTTTCAATACCAAGTACCGGGACTACTGTAGGTCCAAGGAAACAAAGGGATAAATCTTTCGGATGACCATGGGAAATGATGAGTCCTTAGAGGATTATGAGGAGAGGTTCCAACTTAGCTACAAGCGGGCCAGGTGCACACTTGACCCTGAATCCCTCAAGTTGGTCCTGCTCCGAGGAGTCCCTGAAGACCTTTTAGATACCCTTCACATGCTAGCTGGGGGAGATATTTACCAGCTGCCTTATGAAGACATCAAGACTGTGTTCAGAAACCACTCTAGGGCGGCCCGGAAACGAGGTAGAGGAAACCCTCTCTCAGCTGGTATTACTTTCTCCAAACATGAGTTTGCAAATCAATTAGAAGATCTTAAGAGTGAGGTGAGACAGACCATTTCCATGCAACTGGACACATTCAGGATCCAGTAGAAGAAGGAAGAAGCTGAGAGGGCCTTGGCTATCTTCTGCCCTAGATGTACAAGGAGACACCCTAAGAACGAATGCCCATTACACTCGGTTGAAGTGTGCTTCGTTTGTGAGGAGGATCATCCCACAAATCAATGTCCAACCTTACCTGGGTTTAAATCTATGTACCAAGGGACAGAAGCTCCCACTGAACCTCTTTACCTCAACCAAAGGAGGCCACAAGGACCTAGACCTTACCAGCAGGGGATGCAAGGGGCACCTCAAGCTTATTACAGCCCCAACCAATCGACTCCTATGCCTTCCTGGGGTCCCCCTGCTCATCCTTCCTGGTTTATGCCTCCTCCATGGTCTTATCCACCTCAGTACCCTACTCAGCCCACTACTCATTCATATCATTCACATGCCCAGCCACAGCCTTAGTGGAATGCACCTCAGTCGGGGTGGAGGCCCCAGTACAACACTCCTCCCGCCATTTTGCCTCCACCACCAGTTCAACCTCAGCCATTACCTCCTGCTCCTCCAAGGCAACCTCAAATGCCTACTCAACCGAACCCGAACCCCAACAATAGACAGACCCAGCAGGTATACACTGGGGAAACATCATGTCCTACCTATGCTGTGGAGA
This sequence comes from Pinus tabuliformis, assembly GCA_031772625.1. Classification (NCBI taxonomy): domain Eukaryota; kingdom Viridiplantae; phylum Streptophyta; class Pinopsida; order Pinales; family Pinaceae; genus Pinus; species Pinus tabuliformis. The sequence goes on from CM062817.1 coordinate 1,900,015,379, forward strand.
TCCAGGAGATCAATCTTCGATTTGGAAAGACTCTTCCAGATCGCCAACCTCCTCCCCCAGAGGATGAGGAGGATAAACAGGAAAGTGAACCAAAGGCTATTCCACCCTTTCCTGAGAGACTAATAGCCACCACACAACCCAACCCAGAGGAGGATGAGCTTCTGGGAGAGCTCAAGCAGTTGTGTGTGAAAATACCACTTCTCCAAGCCATCAAGGATGTGCCAATATACAACAAACTGGTTAAGGAAAAGTGTTTTAAACACCCAGGCAGGCGAAAGAGAGATGCTTCAACCATCAATGTCTTAGGACAACTGTCTGACCTTATGTTAGGGCAAGTCATCTGCCCAAAGTACCTAGATCCTGGGAGTCTTGTAGTAGATGTCCACATCAATGGCACCATCATACCTCACACCTTGATTGATCTGGGGGCTGCCATTAATGTGATGACCAGGGATACCATGCTCAAACTCAATCTTCAGGGTTCCTTGAGGAAGACCTCGACAGTACTGCAACTAGCAGATCGCTCCACTGTGACTCCCGAAGGGATTGTGGAGGATGTCTTGGTCTCTGTCGACTCTTGGGAATACCCTGCAGATTTCTTGGTTCTGCAACCCAAGGCAAAGCTTACTGGATATCCTCTCATTTTGGGAAGGCCTTGGTTAGCCACTGCAGATGCTTACATCAGTTGCCGTGCAAGAAACATGACCATCAAAAACGGTCCTATGTCCAAGCAACTAGTCCTATATCCTCCTGCCCAACCCTCCTTAGAGCATGACTTACCACTGTGGTTGGAGGAAGGAGAAGAGGATGAGGTGAACTCAACACCTTTGTGCACCCTAGATACCACTAGAAGAGACCCCCCAACCGAGGATGACTTGATTGAGACTTTGATCCAGAATCCACCTTCCAGTGCACTATCCTTAGAGAAATTGGTGGAGGACGCCCAAGCCAGCACCTTAGTGGACCTTTGTACCACCAACCCTGTTACTCCCAGGGTCAAGAATGTGGAGTTCGGCCCTGAGAGATTGTTAAAGATCAGCTCCTCCCTATCTCCTTCCCAGGAGAAGGAGCTGTGTAGCCTCTTGGCCAGTCACCTAGATGCTTTTGCTTGGAGCTATAAGGAGATGAAAGGATTCCATCCATCGGTCTGTACCCATCACATATACATCAAAGAGGGTTGTAAACCAGTTAGGCAACCTCAGAGGAGAATGAACCCAGCCCTTAAGGACATTGTCAAGGAAGAATTGCAAAAACTATTGGATGTCAGATTCATTTACCCCATCTCAGATAGTGAATGGGTGTCCCCTCTGGTGTTGGTTCCCAAGAAAAATGGGAAGTGGAGAATCTATGTGGACTATCGAGAACTGAACAAAGCTACCAAGAAAGACCATTTCCCTCTACCTTTCATAGATCAAGTGTTGGATGGACTGGCAGGAAAGAAGTTCTTCTCTTTCCTGGATGGGTTTAGCGGGTACAACCAAATCCAAATCAGCCCGGAAGACCAAGATAAGACCACCTTCACTTGTCCTTGGGGTACCTTTGCCTACCGAGTCCTTCCCTTTGGGCTATGCAATGCTCCTGCTACCTTCCAGAGGGTTGTCTTCAGCATCTTCTCGGAGTTGGTCCATGATGCGGTGGAAATCTATATGGATGACTTCACTCCTTATGGGTCCAACTTCCAGGAAGCATTGTCCAATCTAGGAAAGGTCCTAACCAAATGCATTGAGATGAACCTGTCCCTTAGTCCTGAAAAATGTGAATTCCTGATGACTGAAGGGACTGTGCTAGGCCATACCATTTCTTGCCAAGGGTTACAAGTGGATCCTAACAAAATTGCTCTCATCAAGAAGGTTCCACCTCCCCAAAAGGTAAGGGATGTCCGGAGTTTCTTAGGATTAGCAGGGTATTACCGGAGATTCATTAAAGACTTTAGCAAGTTAGCCTCGCCATTGTTTGGTCTGTTTGCAAAAGATGTGGAGTTTAAATGGACTAACGATTGTTAGACGGCTTTGAATGAATTAAAGGACAAGTTGGTGTCAGCCCCAATCTTGAGAGGCCCAAACTGGGCCCTACCTTTCCACATCCACACTGATGCCTCAAACAAAGCCATAGGGGCAGCTTTAGGACAAGTTGAACAGAAACTTCCATATGCCATTTACTTTGTTAGCAAAAACTTGTCCAAAGCCGAACTGAATTACACTGTAACCGAGAAAGAGTTCTTGGCTGTGGTCCATGCATTGAACAAGTTCCAACATTATATTACTGGCTATCAAACCTTTGTACATACAGATCATGTTGCAATTAGATATTTAATGAATAAACCAGATGTGAATGCTCGTATTATTAGATGGTTACTTTTGTTGCAGCAGTTTGATTTGACCATTGTTGACAAACCAGGTAAAGAAAATGTTGTTGCTGACTTTTTATCTAGATTGGATTTGTCTGCAGATGAGGATGGAACAGTGGATGACCAGATGCCCGATGAACATCTGTTTTCTATCTCAGTACTCTCTCCATGGTTTGCTGATATAGCAAACTACCTTGTTTCAGCACAGTTCCCTCCGCACCTATCTTCAAGAGAGAAGAGTGGAATCATCAGAAAAAGTGCCTCATTTACTTGGATCGGGGGAAATCTGTTCAATCTTGGCCCTGATCAGATCTTAAGGCGTTGTGTAAGGGAGGAGGAAGTCTTTGATATCCTCCTCACCTGTCATGATGGGCCTTGTGGAGGACATTTTGCAGCAAAGAGGATTGCCTTCAAAATCCTGCAGGCAGGCTACTATTGGCCCACACTTCATCAAGATGTCAGAAGATATATCAGCCAATGTGACCGATGCCAAAGAATGGGGAAACCGACTCCAAGGGATGAGATGCCTCTCCAACCTCAAGTGACTCTTGAGCCATTTGAGAAGTGGGGTATGGATTTTGTGGGTCCAATCAACCCTCCTTCGAGGCAAAGCTCTTACATCATTGTGTGCACTGACTACCTGACAAAGTGGGCAGAGACTAAAGCAATCAAGGCAGCAACAGAAGAGAAGGTGGCCGAGTTCTTAAGAGAAAACATCTTCTACAAATTTGGCTACACAAGAGAGCTGGTCACCGATCAAGGGAGCCAGTTAACATCCAACTTGATTGAAGACCTGCTAGCTCACCACAAGATCAAGCATAGGACTTCCACCCCCTTTCATCCACAGGCAAATGGGCAAGTGGAAGTCACCAACAGAGCATTGGAATGGATTTTGACTAAGGTGGTGAGAAGCAGTAGGAAAGATTGGGCAGATCGCCTAGTTGAGGCCACATGGGCTTACAACACCACCTGGAAGACCACCACCGGATTCACACCTTATGAGCTGGTCTATGGGAAGAAAGCTTTGCTGTCCATTGAGTTTGAGTACAACACTTTGAGGATGGCAGCTCAGCTAGATCTAGATCTCAGCCATGCACAACAAGAAAGTTTATTGCAGCTGAATGGACTGGACAAGCACCGGATGCAGGCCCTCCTTCACTCAGAAGTGGTTCAACTTCAGAGAAAGGTGTGGCATGACCAACATCTCCATGACAAGTAATTCCAGCCGGGAGATTGGGCCTTGTTGTATGACTCCAGATACAAAGATTTCATGGGGAAGCTGAGAACCAGATGGCTAGGACCATATGCAGTGGAAAAATGCCATGACAATGGATCCGTTCTTATTCGAACCATTGATGAGGAGGCCATCCCCATGCTTGTCAATGGGCATCGCTTGAAGATCTACAGGAAGCCTCTCTCAAGACAAGAGTTCATCAAAACTATGGAGAAATCAGTGTTGGTCATAGAGAAGGGTTCTGCCTCTGCTTTGGGCATACCCTGAAAGATTTTAAAAAAAAAAGAGAAAAAAAAAAAGAAAAAAATAATAAAAATAATAAAGATCCTTGGGTGAAAACCTTTCTGAGGCTCCCAAGGCAGGTGGTAGGGGTGAAAACCTCATTGAGGCGCCCCTATTGTCTTTCAAAAAAAAAAAAAAAAAAGAGATGTGAAAAAAGATCCTTGAGTGAAAACCTCTCTGAGGCGCTTAAGGCAGATGGCAAGGGTGAAAACCTCATTGAGGTGCCCCTGTTATCTTTCAAAAAAAAAAGAGAAAAAAGAAAAAAAAACAATAAGCAAAAAGATAGGGACAGCAAGTCTATAATGTGAAGATGCATGCAGGTTGCAGGTGTTCTATGAAGGTGAGGAGGACTCTTAATGCAAAGCCAAAGATCCTTATCATGCTGCCAGGAGACCTCACCAGCACCTCCTCCAAGAATATTCAGTTCCTCCAAGGTATGTGCACAATTTCATCATGGCTTGAGTCTTCTACAGGAAGATGCAGACTTTCTACAGGAAGGTGCAGACTTTTCTACAGGAAACGCAACTTTTCTACAGGAAAGTTCTGTATTTCTACAGGAAGCTTCCTGTAGAAGTTCGGGAAGGGCCAGAATTCATTTTATGAGGAGATCTAACGACCAAGGGTCGGTTTGGACGCATGCAAGCTACTGTTGTCACCCTTATACATTGTTGTCACCTCTTTCTACCGTCCCTGTCGACATGAAACCAAGTTACCTGCACCATCAAAGCAGATCAGTGAGTTATCAAGAGAAAAGAAATTTTTGAAATAAAAAAAAACGCTGAGATGTCATACCATATCCATCCCAGCCATCCATGAGCTCTGTGAGCGTGATCGTGGGGCCATTGCCTTCGTCGTGCAGCATGCACCCGAGGAGGAAGAAATTGTTACAAGACATCCTATAGGAGTCCCGTAACAGTTACGCCCGCTAGAGTGCACACCATATACGATGAAAACACGGGCGCATGCTGCTGAAGCATCCAATCCAGTGTCAGCGGCCTATGAATGTGAACCTCTGGGCCTATCCAAATCAAGCAGCAACAACCAAATCCACTCATCGTCGTCCAAGAGCCTGAACAATCGTGTTGCAGCCGCACAGGTAAGTGTCTCGACCCTTTCTTCCGACGAATTGCATGAATTTTACTTTGAAAATGTTTGCAAAGTGTGAAATGGATGGGTTGAGTGGTTATATGGTCAATCGATTGGCCACGTCGACCAGTCAGCTGGTCGAGCTGGATGTGTGAATGGTGGTCGTGGAAAAAACGGGCAGTGGACACGTGAGAACCGTCCACTCGAGGAGAAACGAGTTCTAACGAGAATGGCGGTGGCGGATCTGCGCGAATGATGCGGCAGTAAGTAAACTTGCAGAAGAATGATGGTGTGACGTCGCCCAATGGTCTGGCAGGGACAGCTCACCCCTGCGCCACGGATTCCGCCGATTCAAATCTAATCGGCTAGATTATCAACCTCATGCATTTATCATTCACCGTTTGCGACTCAAGTGATCATCCAGATCCCTCTACAGCCCGATACTCTGAGTCTTTGGCCATCAGAACGCCTGTGAAGCTACAGCAAGAGCGCATACCCACTGCAGTATCCCCCGGAAATCACGCGCTGCTCCTACAGGAAAGTTGCTCCTACAGGAAAGTTGCTCCTACAGGAAAGTTGCTCCTACAGGAAAGTTGCTCCTACAGGAAAGTTGTTTCTACAGGAAGTCGGGTTCCTCACGTCAAAAGGTGGCGGATTAAAAAGGTAAGCTTGAACTCTCCATGCAATTGGTTTTTGAAGGTGGCAGAATCGTCGTCTACAGTCTGGTCGAAGAAAAATTGTTGCAATTGTTGTCTGTTGTGCATGAACTGTCGTCCTACAGGATGTCAGTGTAATTAGCTGTGTTAAAGGTTTGCAGGGGGTAAGCTTTGTGAATTATGTGCATGACAGAGGCTCGTTTACTAGGGTTTGGTTGGTTGGCAACCGTGTTTCCATGTTTGGTTGGCTTTCAGTTCATTCTTGCAAAGTAGGTTAATTTCCTTTGAGATAGCCTTCGTCCATCATTAAAAAGCTTCTTCTGAGAACATATAGAAGTTGGCTTGAGCCCTAGCGGACTTGTGCCAGGTGACAAAGTGACAGCTGCGACAAGAGCTAGTACTTGTGCATACAGCACCGTCGCTTCCAAGTTTATTACGAACTATCGGGTTGATAAAATTAGAGATAGGAAGCTCCAGGAGTTGTAGCATTATTGCTACAATATTGGAGCCCACCACCTACCAACTAAACCCAAGAATAAAAGAAAAGGTCAAGAAGGAGATAGAAAAGATGTTGGAAGCAGGGCTCATTTTTCCGGTAGACGAAGCAGAATGGATCAGTCCAATAGTGATCTAGAACAAGAAGGATGCCACGAAGATAAGGGTCTATGTAGACTATCGCAGCCTCAACAACGCTTGCATACATGATCCATTCCCCACACCCTTCAGTGATGAGGTCCTAGACAACATTGTGGGGAATGAAGCATACTCCTTCACAAACAGGTTCTCAGGATAACACCAAGTCTGGATAGTGCAGGAGGAGAAGAAGAAGACCACTTTCACCATGGAGTGGGGGTCGTATGCATACCACGTCATGCCATTTGGCCTAAAGAATGCACCTGTCATTTTCTCCCGGATTGTCATCACTGCATTCAGGGATTACATTCACCGATTCCTGGAGGTATACATGGACGATTGGACAGTTTACATCCTATTGAAGAAGCATGCTAGCCTACTCAGAGTGATGTTTGATCATTACAGACAGTTACAGATCTCCCTAAACCTAAAGAAATTTATCTTTGCAGTCTTGTTTGGTACGTTGTTGGGCCACATCATTTGCAAGGATGGTGGTCGGAGGATTTTCAAGCGGCATTAAACATCTTGAAGGAAAATCTGGTAAGTTATCCCATCTTAGTATACCCATATTGGAATAAGAAATTCCATGTACATATCAATGCATCGGGCATTGCTCTAGGGGTAGTGTTGGCACAACCAGGAGAAGGCAACTTGGAACACCCAATCTACTTTTCCAGTAGGAAGTTGTCGACTACAGAAAATAACTACACCACAACTGAGAGAGAAGCATTAGACATGGTGTATTCATTACAAAATTTTCAGCACTATCTACCTAGAGGCCCATTCAAGTTCTTCACATATCACTCAACATTGAGGTACCTGGTCAACAAGTCAGTCTTAGAAGGAAGAATCTTCAGGTGGCTACTATTATTCTAGGATTTTACATTTGAAGTCATCATTAAACTAGGTTGGTTAAACGTGGGACCTGATCACCTCTTAAGACTAGAATCAGGGGAAAGTGGAGGCTCCCTCAATGACCAACTACTGGATGTTGATTTGTTCCACATAGAAGAAATACCAGATTACTTAGAGGAAATTGCAGCTTTCCTGGCCACAGGGCAATGTCTGAAGGGATATATGGCGACGCAGAGGAGATATATGGTGGTGTGAGCGGCTGATTATCAGCTGATCGTAGGGAATCTATACAAGTTGGGGCTCGACCAGGTGTTGCGGCGATGTCTCCTCCAGCATGAACAACAAGATGTTCTATGGGAATGCCACTCTGGAGTTGCGGGGGGGCACGTTAGAGGGAAAGCGACAGAAAGAAAGGTTCTACAAGCAAGGTTATGGTGGCCTACACTCTACAAGGATGCTAAAGAGTACGCCGAAGGGTGTGATGTATGTCAGAGATTTGGAAAACCATCACACCTTGATGAGTTACCACTACATCTGGTATGCACAGTACAGATACTTGAGAATTAGGCAATTGATTTCATCGGTTTGATCAATCTGGCGGCACATCACTCTCAAGCACGGTATATTCTTACAGCAACTGAGTATCTCACAAGATGGGCGGAGGCGGTGCTAGTGAAAGACTTTACAACAGACACAGCTACGACTTTTATTTTTGAAAACATCATATCAAGGTTTGGGTGACCAAGTACCCTAACGAGTGACCATGGAACTCACTTTATAAATGAAATAGCTGCATCTTTGTTACATAAATTCCTAGTCCAAAACCATAAGAGTAGCCCATACCATCCACATGTTAATGGGACAGTCGAATCCTTTAACAAGATACTTTAAAAGTTCCTAACAAAGGTATGCTCGGTGAATCAGGACAATTGGGATGAGCATGTGCCATCCATGCTATGGGCGTACCGAACAACAATAAAGAGGTCACATAAGAAAACACCCTTCTAGTTGGTATATGGATGGGAAGTTGTTGTGCTGGCAGAATTCACAATACCGAGTATCTTCATTTCTCAGGTTACCAAGATGACAAACGATGCATCACTACAGAATCAATTGGAAGAATTGACGGAACTAGATGAAGCCAGGTTTGTAGCTGAATTCCACTAGTCCTTCGAGAAAAGAAGACAGAAGGCATGGCACGACAAGCACATTAAGAAAAATGTTTTCATAGTTAGAGGGAAAGTTTTATTATATGATAGCAAGTTCCAGAAGTTTCTGGGCAAGTTGCATATGCACTGGTTAGGTTCATTCATAGTCGTGAAATCAGAGAGTTTGGAGAGGTGAAGCTCCCACAACTAGATGGAATATTACTACTAGGATGGGTGAATGGTGCACACCTGAATCCTTTCCACCAGCCCAACACTCAACTTTAGCATTGATTGGGTCTCTAAAAAGGGGTCGTAGGTAGGCTTAGAGTGAGTAGTAGGAGTAGGTCAGTCAAGTAGTCAATCAGTTTAATTTCTTTATTTTCAACACAATAAACCTCGTGTGGTAGATCAGTTGCGGCATCTATGCCACCACATCGCAACCAATTGTGGTCGGGGAGGTTAGTCACACAATTCACAAGTCTTTTCCATTGTACTCAGAGTCTTTTCCATAATAATTAGGCAATAATACACCTATCAGGAAAATTTCCATAGGATCTCTTCCCATTATGGATAGAATTAACTAATAAACGCCTGCCATTATGGTAAACGTTATTACCCATCCGCCCCAATTTGTCGTTTTTTCCGTAATACGTCATTAAAGTTAGGTACAGATTAGTCGGTGGCGGATTAACACGACTGAGTATGCATAGGGAAAGTTGTCGTAGTAATTAGTTAGCGAGTCTAGTCAGAAGCGTCGTGTCAAAGTCAGTCTACTTAATTTGCATGGATATGCCAAAAGTTTTAGAATTTCCAACTCAGGTGGTAGAATTGTTCGAGTCCCAGTTCGAACCTCAGCAATGTCGCCCAAGCATTCACTATTAGCCTCCTGTGACTGTTGTTTATCAATGACGTTGTAGGATGATGAAGCCACTCATATCAGTTCCTAAAGACAAATTGGATGAGTGAATTATTGTTTTAGAAACGTTATATGGGAAATACGACAAGTCGACGCTGGTAGACAACGACCTCTTAGATTGCTTCCAATTCCCAGTGCTAAAGTGGGAGGTGTACACAAAAGAAATTACAAAGGAAGATGGCACCAAGGTGACAAAGGCCAAGGTAACATTATGGGGACTTCAGTGATCGACATTGCTAAATCGTCAGAGTCTACCAATCTTCGAAACGTCTTTAGCTGCAATGCAATGCACCAAACTTCTAGTAAGAAGGATGCATGGCTATTCGCTTTGGTTAGACAAAGAATATCCCATCCATGTAGATGACATTCAGTGCCTCACTGGATTATCAGCAATAGGAAATGCAGTCTCGACAGTGTTTTAAACAGGTGCAAAGAGAGCAAAGAAAGAGGGAGACAAAGACTACTATAGCAAGTACAACACCAAGCGAGGCAGCACGGGTGCAAACATAGATTTAATCAACAAGGAACATATCAGATTCACCTGCTATATCATTGTCGGGAAGGTGATGTGGCATTTCTCTAGAAATGAGTGTACTTTGGACACAATCTTAGTTGTGGAACATTGTGCTGAAGGGGCTTTGCTCAATTGGTCTGTGTTCCTGCTAAATGAAATATTTGAGGCATGCAAGGATGTCTATAGAAGGAGCACTAATTTTATTTTCGGATACCTGATCATGACCTTAGCGATGTGGAAATGGCGCCCTCCTACAAGAAGGGACCTAGCACAAATCATAGAGGGCCAACCACTTGCTCTCATATATATGCCATGGAGAAAACTCGGGGACCCAAGCAGCAAGGAAATCAACGAGGCATCCTTCAATGAACGGTACCAGAAGATATTAGTGATGTTAAGGGCAGCAGAAATGGTTCCCAAGGGGTTGCTTGATTCATACTCATAAGACATCTAGTTTGGGGTGACACACAACCAAACTTACCTCAAACCGCAATGTGTCCACCCACAAAATTTTCAAATGCAGGTGCAGAAGTTTACATAGGTAGTGGAGGCATTCCACATGGAAATCGGGTCATGGCCAAGGGCTGCCTGTGAAATAAAATGACGGTACAAATATTTGTTCGGGGGCATGCTACCGCAACCTTAGATAAGATATGCGGCTGAGGGCAGCAGGAAGAGGACAGTGGAGTAGGACTTAGAGCCGATGGTCTCCCAAATGCAGAAGCAGATGAGTTCCCTCAAGCAGACCATTTCCATCTTCACAGGTTCATCAGGTACAACCTCCCACTCTATTGAGTTGTAGAGTTTTACATTGTTTAATCCAATCATCAATACACCCCTATATGTGGCTATCCCTCCTCGTGGCCCTCATTCGCAATCAAAGGTAGCAATCCCCAAGCCCAGGAAGACGAAAATTACGAAGCCACCCATTTCCAAGAAGAAAAAGACCATGGTCGTCGTGCCTATTGTTGACCTCACCGACGAAAGACCCTAGATGGTATCGTCCCCCAATCATCAAAGAAACCCCACTTTCTACCTCTATTCTTTCACCTAGGTCGCGAGATCCATCCCCTCATACAGCTTCGACCTCCGCAACCCTGTCTGACCTAATCCCCCCAGACACCCACATAGCCACTAAAGAAATGGAGGTCGACTCGGTCACCTAGTCCACCATAACGCTCCTCAGAGGTGAAGACCACACAACGTCTATGATATCCCTACTGTTGGGGTCGGGCCCACTGTCAGGTGATGAGTCGATCACCACAAAACTGTAAACTACCGAGATTGAACCATTTGTTGCCTTGTTTCCGTTAAATTTCCCAGTTTTCCCTGATTCAGTCATTATCCATCCCACCCCTCCATTTTTTAAAACCTCACCGCCTAAAACATCACCCCACGGCCACTTTGAAAAGTCTATTTCCAACGGCCAACCCCTGCAAAGCAGTTTCCCATACATGTTCACAATGCAGCACGAGAATCTTCATCACTGGTCCTCTACACATTTGTTCGTCTAACAGGTAACACAATAGGCTGAAAATATCCACAACGACCTTGTCATTTAGCACGAATAGCAAAAGCAGCAACTCGTCACTCTCACAACGAAGTGAGATCAGCTCTGACAGACCAATAAAGAGTTGCAATCACAAGTCAAGTAGGTAACATCCAAGTTGCGAGCCCTTTGACCTATTGTTTCTGATTTAGTTATTGAAGCCCCCGAAGATTTTTCCATGTGCACACTGGTAAACTGCTATGACCACATGCAGGCAGCATGCACAGGTCTCGTGTCTAACACCAGGGAATTGAAGAAGATTTTACATTTTGCGAAATATACGTTGCCTGATTTGTCTTCTAGCTACATCACAGAGATCTAGTAGAGACTCACCATTGTTGTCGCAATCAAAGCTTCGCTCACTAACGCCCTGGCAGACGGATACATTCTGATGGAAAAAGTACATGATTGGTAAGGTAGCTTGGCCCTGAAGAATCAACCTGTCTACCCGCTTCGGCAAAAAATCCAACAACGCTTCGATGACAGCAAGAACTTAGGGGATAAAAACAGCATAAGCAAATTGATGTAGAGATTGCCTCCCTCGAAGCCTATGTGCAACAGATTGAGGAGGAATCAACCAAGACTAAGAAGAATATTTGCGATATTAGGCCACTAGTCCACACGCATGTTAGTGCTCTGCGTGAAGTGTGTGACGACATGGAGGAGAAATGGAGAACCCTGTAAAACATTCGCCCCGATCACCCAAAATTCACCACAGTGGCAGAATTCCTCCAGAAGGTCGACTCCATCACAGGCACCTAGAAGACCACACTCGATAATTACAACCGCTTCCGCCAAGAGACAATTGTCACGGTACCTGAGTTGGGGCCTTCATTTGGAAAAGAAGGCCAATAGGAAGCAAAAGTAGCACCGCAAGAAGTAGGACTGACATATCCAGAAGTAGAAGTAGCAACCCCTTAAGAAGAATAACCAACACAACAGCAAGAAATAACAGCAGAGACACCGACAAGAACAGCATCATAGCCGATAGTAGCAATGCAGATAGCACCCAGGATAGATTGACCCACGGACAAGTCAAAGAACTGTGGTCAGGGTTTGTTAGGGCCTTCATTTTGAATTTCGAGTTTTACGAAAGAAAAGCAAGGACAAGTGGTGAGGAAAACTGTTGGAGTTGTGGGGCTTACAGCCAAGGGAGGGAGCAAGAACTAAGATTGAACGAGTGGTTGCGGCAAGGTGGTGGATGAGAGCAAGGGCAGATCAGCCAAGGGCAAAGTCATCCAATCAGGAGACGAGGGGAACTGGCAATGGGAGTGTGGATCAAAGGATAAGAGGAAGAAGATAGCACGGGGAAGAGGTTGGTCATGAAGCAGGTGAGCGAGGATAGGATTAAGAGAACCTTCCTCAGTTGTGGAAAGGCATGCCTCATCCTCTGTTCTGATTATGACTAGTTTTGTTGGTTATGGTCTGTATGTATCTGATGATCAGGCTTCAAGCCCTCTGTAATCTATTATCTACTCTATTATGTTCAAGTTAATGAAAGAAGCAATCTCGGATCTATAATGTATTGATGTGCTTTATGTGAGTTATTTAAAAAATTTTAATGAATAACTATAAGTCGAATGGTTTCTCGTAATGATATTAGTAGATTAGCATGATTGGATAGTGTAGATGGTTGATTGTTGTAAGTTATTAATGTTTGTTCGCTGCAAACTCCTTAATACTCCATTCTAACCCATCTAAATTCAGTTGCGGCATGACTTTGGTGAGACTCCTTTCCCCTCTGGGTAAGGTGAAAATGTTGGTGTTGTTCTAGACTACAGCGGATTCTTGTTGGCCCCTTGTGCCTAAACCCAGGGTCTCTTCCCTGTTGTCATTTTCGTGCCAACGGGCAGTTAGATTATGTGATTTCTCTTACTTTGATAACTGCTTGTGATGTATCTTTTCTTATCTTGATCATATTTTTTCCGCCTTAATTAGTATTGTGTTCTTTTCATAAAACATCTACCAAACCATAAAGAACAATGAAATAAAAGGACACGATATAGGCGATCAACCAAGGACAAAACCTCTCCACTTGAGAGGAAAACCCACAAGAATTCTTCTCTTCTTATAGAATCTTCAATTGACGAATTCCAAGACCTATGACCCTTGACCAAGACCCTCCAAGACCAAGTCCCTTGACGAGCTTTCATTTTAGCAGTTCCTTAGCAACTACTACAATCTCGACCTCTAGAAAATTCTTATGCCCAACAAATTCTTCTACAACTTTGACCTCTCCAACAAATTCATAGTTTCGACCTTTCATAGCTTTGACCTAGCTGCAGCTTCACAACTTCGATACAACTTCACAACTTTGATGCAACTTCAAAACTTCGATGTAGCTTCACAGCTTCGTTGCAGCTTCACAACTTCGATACAACTTCACAACTTTGATGTAGCTTCCCAACTTTGATGCAGCTTCAGAATTTCATCTTTCCTGGTAACTGTAGAAACCCTAAAAAGAGAGAGAGAGAGAGAGAGAGAGAGAGACCCAAAACTTGCTCTTCTTCTTCTTCTTCATCGTCCTTTTCCAGCTTCTATCTTGAGGAGATCAAACTTTCTTAAGAGTGTTTCCAAATGAGGTTGAGTTCCTTCTTATTTATAGGCTTTTGAGGGGCATGAATTGCTATCTTTATGTTGACTTGTCCCTTCATGTAGGCCAACTTGATCTTTACACCATGACAAGGTCTTGGAGGGTCTTTTGACTCAAATAAATTTTCTTTACAATATGTAACATGCCCAAAAGGATCTTTCATACATGACAATGACTCAATTGACTTGTAGACTTAATGATAAGCCCTAGCAGCACTCATTGGGTGCTTGACCTAAAAAAAAATTCCCTTGAGCATGAAACACATGCCTCAAAGAATAAAAATAATAGATTTATTTTTCTCTTTTCATTAAATACATAAAATCATGATTACATATGTCATTATGAAGACCAAACCTAGTTACATATTTCAACAAGGTTATAGCTAAATCTTAGAGGCAATCTTCACTGGTTTGAAATGTTGGCCCCCAATACTCGAGAAATTTTCTAATGAATACCTTACTGGAAGGGATTATTTTAGGTTCAATAGAGTATTTATCCTAATCACTTTGATTTCTACCAAGAAAATTAATTAATAACCTCATGAACCATATTGGTCTTTGAAGCATACTTGGTGAATTTTACCACATGATAAATTGTTGAAGAAGGGTCACCATTAAATCTAGGAACATTTGTCATATAATTTGTACCATAATGATTAGGATATCTAGGAATATCCTTAACATCCAAATCATGGTACATTTCATGTAAATACCAAGGACCCATTATCTTGAATCTTGCATGACAATCAATTGTGGAGTTGTCAGGGTGAACTTAAATGCCTTAGAGATGCTTGCTTCACCCTACAAGCATGAAAAATTTTCAATCTCAATGAAGAATTAGGTATTTTTTTCTTCCAATGGAGTTGTTGTATGAGCATATTTATCCTTGTATATGGGATAGTATCAATCAATGAAATGAAGCTTATAGTTTGAATTATGAGGAAGCAGTCTCAACTCCTCCTTAGAAACGATGCAATAATGTTGCCGCAAAATTTAGCAGCGCCGATACAAGGCCTTGCAAAGCAAGGGGATAACCTTATGGAAACAATGAGGAAGGGTTTCCACTAATATTTGTCAAAAAAATAGCAGTACCAATGCAAGCCCACACCATGCATGATTCCAAACCTCATGGCAACAATGAGGAAGGGTTTTCATTGTCACCTCAACAACCTTCCTCCTAATATTTAGTGGGATTTCAACCACAAGGGATGCTTCCTAAATCACCTATAAGATATTATAATACTAGGGCTTAAGGTGACTTGCTTTTGACAATCTAAGGATGGATAAAGGTCTTGGAAAGGCCAAAGATGACCAAAGTTTTTAATGCTAGGGTTCAAACACTCTAGGGTTAAACCAATAAGAGGGACGCTATAAGTTAGGGATTGAATTATGTTAAATATTAGGACATGTAATGGCATATATAAGCCTAATAAAAACCTCCAAGTGATCTTCAACAAAAAAGAATCATGGGTTTAAAATATATACTAGGGTTGCACAAAAGAAATAAAATTTAGGGTTGATAGATATGCATACACAACAAAAAAATAGGTGGTGTCAACCATTCTATGGTATGTAAGGCAATCTACAATGCTATATTTTTCTTGTGTATGATGTATAGAGGTTAACCTCGAATTCAACATTATATTTAAGCAATAAAAGAACAAGTTTATGCACAAATATGCTTCTAACCCCTCGTGGCTTCCTAGTCGTCTAGGAGAGAGAAATTTAGAGAGTGATTTATGTAGTTTTGAAGTGATCAACACACTTTTAAGACCAACACCTTAACCTGCTAGGGATAATGGAGTCTTATTGGCACAAAATACCAAGGAAGGATAATGATGGAGTAAGTGGGAATGCTCTAAGGCATCCACTTCTAAAATCCTAGTTATAATTCTTCTCGGGGGACAAATTAGTTATTAGGTCTACACATAAAGAGTTTCCTTATAGAATTTGAAGAATATGATTTTGCATGCAATTTTGAAGCGAAGTTTCAATCATGATAAGAATTTAGACATGGAACAAGAGAAACCCCCTACTTTAAACATGAAAGCATGCAAAAAAATAATAATATACAGTAAAATTACAAAAATATTCCACAATACCACTTCTTTCAATCCCAGAATAATGTTTCCAATAAAAAGTCCCACCAATAGCAATTCACATCCAAAAAATATCACATTGTGCCCAAGTAGCGAAAAAGAGACAAGTTTGCACACTCTCTAGAAGAGGTTGAATTACATATGTGTGATGTTGAAAAGACAAGTGAGGTAGGGGGATCTATTTATATGAGTCTTATCCTACTCACTTTACAAATAAAACAACTAATAAGCCCTATTGACAAGTTTAATTTAAGTGTTCCACAAGAAACAGGTTACAAGCTAACCTCATAGCTCAAAAACACAACAAATGTGCCATAAAATCCTACAAGTGTGGGAATAAATGCTCCAAAATCATGATGTTGCCCACCAAAAGAGCATAATAAGCCACCAAAAGGTATGATAAAGGATAAAGTGTGCTCCATACTTCAAGATACATCTCAAAGATCATGTGCAACTCATCAAAGTCACTCCATGCCAACATGTCATGTCCAAGGTGCCCTATGTCACCCTCAAAGGAGGAGAAGGAGTGATGTGTCAGTATATAGCTCAAGTATTGGGGCTCCAAGGTGATGCACAAGCCCTCCCTTGTCATCTCAAGGATGACCATCATCTTCATCTAGGATTTGGAACAAGTGATGACCATCAAACAATGTAAAGGTCAACGCGAGGGCATCCTAGGTCCACTAGGCACATCATCAGCATCTCTAAGACCAAGCTTCATGGGATTAGCGTATCAACATTTTGGGTCCCTTAGGGTGTCAAGCATCACATGAAGTCATAAAATATCCCAATGCACTACTTTGGGTAGGTCACACTACATCATCAAAGACAATCTCTCTCTTTTCTCTAGATAGGATGACCTTTATTACTCTACTGAGGATGTGAGGAAATCACCTCAAGAAGCCTTTGTTGTTGTGACATGAATCACTTGACAAAACCTCCTTAATATCAAGTGTAAATCAATAATCATTAGGTAACAACAACCATATATGCATCATAGTGGACCATACTTAATGTTAGGGGCACAACCAATACTTCACATAAATATCACCTTCAAATATCTAACTAGACTAAGTCTCATATAAGTGTTCCCTCTCTTATGTTAGAGATGGCTAGATGGATAAACCTATTAGGTGTTTCCATCCCCCGAGGGGAAGTGACAAGTCCCAGGTTAACCCATCAATTCATAGGTGCATGTGTAGATGGTGGTAATGGATTGGGCATGACTTCAAGGCAAGGTGCCATAGCTGAGTGACCAACTAATGGTGGTACAACATCCTAAGTGTATAAAGGATGGAGCAATCATTTAAGCATGAGTTACCCTTTCCTCAACTTGATTTTTCCACCACTTTGGTGCTCCTTTTTTTTTCTTATGATAATGCTTTGATATGGGTGAATAGTTGAGGAGCCCAAGCTTGCATTGAGAGATTTATCATTTATTATCCCTTAATGATGAAACAGATTAGCGCTCATCAAGGTGTTGAAGAAGGTAAATAGTTTCGGTCTTCATAATTGTACTTTAGTCATAATGAAATGTGTTTGTCAAAAGAAAGAAAAAGAAATTTTATTATTAAAAAATTTGACTTATAAAAGCATGGGTTTCATGCTTGGGTCAATCTGTTTTAGGTCAAAGCCTCCATTGAAAGCTTATAGGATTTATGTCAAGTATCCTTGTCCATGTCATAATGTAAAGAACCCTTCTTGGGCTCTATTAGTCAAGAAAGAAATTTATTGTAATATAAAATAGGTCTTCTAGGCCTCCTCCACCATGTTGGCCTCAAACTAGACAAGTCGGCCTAAACTGAGGGGCAAAAACTTCTATATAAAGGTAGCAACTCGAACTCATTTGATACACTCTCTCATCAAGTTTGATCTAAATCTTTTGGGGCCAGAAAAAGTGCAAAATTCAAGGAAGAAGGGAAGGGCTAGCAAAGGACGAGGAGGACATTATCTATCTAAGAAGTCGAAATTTTCTCTCTCTCATCTCACACATGCGAAGGAATCGAAGTTGTTGGAGCGTTGAAACTGTAGTTTTGTTACTAGGCCGAAATTATGTAGCCGGGGGTCGAAGTTTTGTAGCTAGGAAGTCAAATTTTTGGGTTGTTGTTGGGTTGAAGTTGTTGGATAAGAAGAGACTGCTAAATCATCTTGGAAGGTTGGCTTGGTGGAGGAGGAAGGTATGTTGGTAGAAGGTCTTGGTCTATCTCATTTGAATCTACTGAAGGAAGAGTTTTGATTAGGTTTTCCCCTATGGAGAGGTTTTAGCCCTCGTTGAGTGCCTACTTCTGGTGTCCCTAATATTTATGTTTTTGTTTTGATAATTGCTTGATGAGAAGAAGATAAAGAAAGAACATAAAGAAGTTAATAAGAACATAATAATATCACAAGTAATTATCATCATAAGAAAATCTTTCTACCATTATGATTTTCTAACTCAAGGTTGGGAAAATGCAAGGGTTCTTGTTTATGTATGTTGCATCAAGTACTTTAGGAACAGGGTGATGGCTAATGAGGGGGGTAGATTTCATGCTAGGCTTTTGCCAGACGCTATTTTTTGTCCTAGCTATCTTTTGCTTTTTATTTTTTGTCTTTGATTATACCTTTATTTTGCTTTTAACATTATTTTGTGCTACATCAACCTCCAAGGCAAAGTTTTTTGGCCCAAACTCAAGGATAAGTATGAGAAGGTACCAATCCCCATGACCAATGACCATCAACTCGAAGAATGGAGATGGAATAAAGGGAAAGTGGTAAGTATTGGATATCTTGGGCAGGCTACTTCAATCATAGTCTCCCTAATGGTATACTTCCTATAACCCTAAGGACTTAGAGGAGGTCCTACTAGACTAGAGTCAAATACTAACCTCCAAGGTGAAGTGAGGGAACAAGAATACATTGAAGATCAGTCAATCATCTCGATCACCCCTTGATTCATATTAGTATGCCTGGAAACATTAAATAAAAGCACATGATTACAAAATGGTTAAAGTACCCGCTAATGGGTGACCCACCTTCCTTCAAGAAGGAATTCCAAATGGGAGAAAGAAGCCTGATTGGAGTAAATTGGAGGATCTATGGAACCATGTCATGTGTTCATCAATAGGGTTGTTGGTTGGTTGGTCATCCAAGGAGGAGAAAAATATCTTCTATCAGTTACCCACATTATGGTGGGTAACACTTCCCACTTAGGTTCAATTACTGCAAGTGACATGTTGAGATCTTAATGATGTATTATTGTAATTACTTATAATATTGTTGTTATTCAGCCTTGTGTCGTAAATATGTTAGGGTCTACCTTGTACCATCCTCGAAATGAGAGAATAGGTCATGAATATTGGGATGGGCTTAATGACTCAAGAAAGCCTAGGGAAAAAAGTTTACCATGGATGGTGAGATTGATTTAGACACCATATACAACAAGAGGTTTTTGACATCCAAATTATGTTTCCTTAAGACACAGGAGATTCATTCAGTGAACCTCTAACATATCACACATGTTCGTGACATCTTAAACAATACCCTTAATTTGACTACATATTGGAAAATTCCTCTAAAAATCACGTTAACCCCCTACCAATATGAACCCAATACAACTTCCCAATTTAAAAAACCCCTCCTTTATATTCTTTCATTAACTTTAAGCTCTATTTTTATATTTGCCAATATAAAAACTCTTTACCCTCTATATATCCCCAATATATTATGTCATTTTTTCTCAACATATATCTCCCAATATAAACGGATAATTTATTATTTATAAATATTAAGATTTTTTAATTTCTTTTTATGGCAGACAACATTGATTTAGACACTATATATAAAAAGAAGTTCTCTATGTCCAATTAGATTAATGATAACCAATTATATTTATAATTTTTAAGACTTGTTACAAATAATAATAAAATTGATCATGAAAAAAATTAAATTTATTTTTGTTCTATACATAAAAGAATATACTTTTGTTGATGGTGAATGGGGCTCACCTTGTCGTTGATCTATAGAGAGCTTCCCTGCTTAATTAGACTTTCTTTTTATTTATGTATGTGGATTGAAAATTTTGTGCATCCAATTGGCATAAGCCATACCCATTAAATGCTCAAATCGACGGTGGATATAAACTCAGAAAGATAGTTGTGGGCAGAAGAGTGGTCTGTGCTCTTTGTGAGAATGGCATTGTTCGTCACAATGGAAGGGGGAGGTGGTCTAGGTAGACGAGGGCTTCAAAAAAAGGTGTTCGGGTAAGTGTTTGCTCCGCAGCAAAGGCTCGTTGGAACGCTTGATTTAAAGAGTTTCGGATATAGCTAATTCAGCATTATGATAAGTAAGGGACCATACATAAATTTGACAATAAGATCATGTTTTGCATGAAGCCGAAGTCTTAGCTTGGCGAAGATAGCAATGTACCATTTTCCCACGAAATTCTCTGAGATCTATCTAGCGTGCTAATAGTTGGTGGTGGTACCTTTAGGGGGAGGGAAAAGGCCAGAGCTAACGAGCATACTATAGGGTATTAAATGCCCGGTTATATGTGTTTTCGTTAGCTTTTTAACACGCGCGCGGTGTGATAGATAAATACAAAATATACTCGTGTGCGCGTGTTAAAGAACTAACGAGGGCATATGTAGCCGGGCATTTAATGCCCTATAGTATGCCTGTTAGCTCTTGCCTAGAGAAAACACGCCTCTGGCTCTTGACGTAACTCATCCCACTCTGATATCAGCTCAGTGATGAAGTTTATCTAATTATCATGTAATTATGGGTTAGTGTATGGTGTTTAATATTCGAGAGAATTTAAAAAATTCTTAGATCATCACCAAAGAAGAAAGAGTTATGTCACATACATTCCTTCCTGTGACTTACAATCTGTTGGCTTTTGTCCTATCTGCTTGTCTAGTGAAAAAGGCCTACATACTCCGAATTCAAGAGTCTGGATATTCACCAACCTCATTCCATTGAGAGTAGGTCAATGTATCCTGGTGTCCAGATGAAAAGGGCATGGCGTTGGAAGGGGAGGGGGAGGAATGCAACCGGCTGGCAAGTCCTCAGACATTGTGTTGAGATTAGTCGGTGTTGTTCTCTATCCAGTAGATGTTTATACTTAAGTTGTTCAGCATTATCAAGAGTCAAATCTTGCCGTCGTGCCATTTGGACAGGCACATTTGAGTGTTGTCATTGATTGGTTCAGAGAAAAAGAGAGGTTCAGCAAAAGTTTATTGGAATTCTAACATGTTGGCCTGTGACTGCGGGGAGTAGTGATGTTTCTCCGAAAAATACCCAGTGAAAGTAGTTGGGGCATAGGCGTGCTAGTCTCACTGGAGATGAGATTTACAGGAGTTCGCAGTTAGGGATGAACCATCATACATTTGGTTTGGAATAGAATAGCTATTTTGATATACTTGTTATTGAGGCGTTACTCATCATACCATTTGGCTGGCTTGGATGTGGAAATGGGAGGTTCCGGTGAAGCTGAAATGTTTTATTGGCCTAGTTGTCTACAACCGAACACTAACACTAACGTGGGACAACCTTCCTAAAAGAGGGTTTTTTGGGACCTGGAGTTTGCCAACTTTGTAGATCCGCAGAGGAGAATGTTGTGCACCTTTTCCTGGTATGTCTCTACGCTCACGCTGTTGGGGGAGGAAATCACTTCTTTGCTTAACATTAACAATGTTGTGGACAGAGCCTCCAATCGTATCGTGTCTCCAATCTTGGGCAGATCACAACAGAGAGTACAGATCCATACCTCTGTATTTTTTGGGCGATTTGGCGATGCCGGAATGCTTGCATTTTGACAATGATGCTCCGAATTTGAGACATACATCCCTCACTGCTGTTGGGTATTTCTGGGAGATTGGTCCTCTTTTTGTTAGAAGTTCTTCAATTTCTACAACGATTCTTTTATATGCGGAATAACTGAAAAGAATCATTAAATCTTAATGCCCAGGGATACGAATTACCTCCAGCCATTGGTGATGTTCTGATGGAGGCCACAGTCCAAAATCTTCTTCTTCATCACTCCAGCTTCAATCCAAGCAAAAGAAAAACGTACAAAATTCTGAAGGCACTTCCAAGCTCTGCTATCTCAGCTAGATGGTGTAAAACTGAAGGGGATTGAGATATGAGCTTGGGGACCAAACAGATGAATTTATAGCTAAGCTTCCATCAAGCTTCTGATAGCTATGTGTCAGATGTCCCACAGATCAAGGCAGAGAACTCCAGATGGGAGTAATGGACCACTTCAGTAGCTCCTAACAATAAATTTATTAGCTGCAGTTGATTTCCTTAACTTAAGGAAACTACTGCAGTTGGTTTCCATAAGTTAAGGAAAGACTGCAGTTTAAATTCCATAATTCTGAAGGCACTTCCAAGCTCTACTATCTCAGCTAGATGGTGTAAAACTGAAGGGGATTGAGATATGAGCTTGGGGACCAAACAGATGAATTTATAGCTAAGCTTCCATCAAGCTTCTGATAGCTATGTGTCAGATGTCCCACAGATCAAGGCAGAGAACTCCAGATGGGAGTAATGGACCACTTCAGTAGCTCCTAACAATAAATTTATTAGCTGCAGTTGATTTCCTTAACTTAAGGAAACTACTGCAGTTGGTTTCCATAAGTTAAGGAAAGACTGCAGTTTAAATTCCATAATTTTAGGCAGCAATTGTGTAAAACTTAATGGAGCTAACATTCTCCCACTTGGTCCATACTTCCAAACTTAATGTCTCAACTTAAAAACCATTGATAATCTGTATTAAGTAATAGATACATGAATCATGGCGATAAGTCCTCTAATGACGAGTATTATCTTCCATGTATTACTATGTATTTATTCTTATTATAATTTATGTGGCAACAATTTCTTAATGAATAAACCCTATGTTTATTCTTGGTCCTTCTTAAATGAATTTTCTCAAATCAACTTAAGGTGCACATAAATATGAGAAAAAACATCACAATAATTAAGAATTTCATTAACATTGTCCATACAATGAAAAACTGCATAATGGAACCAAGTCCCATATTCAATACATGATCCTTGAATTTAAACGGTGGCATGCCCTTAGTCAAAGGATCAGTAATCATTAACTCAGTGTTGACGTGCTCAATGACCACTTTCTTTTCTTTAACACGTTCCCTTATAGCTAAATACTTAATGTCGATGTGTTTATTTCGACTCCCACTTTTTTAGCCATAAAACCAGCAGCTGAATTATCACAATATATTCTCAATGGCTTAGAGATAGAATCCATAATTCTAAGCCCAGAAATGAAATTCTTAAGCCATACACCATGTAAAGCAGCCTCAAACAGGATATACATAAGCATGTAGTCTTTGGTCCCTTGAAGGTACCTCATTACTTTCTTTGCAGCTCTCCAGTGGTCTAAACCTGGATCACTCTGACATCGTCCCAACATTCCCAATGGGAGCTACACTTGGTGAACAATCCTTCATCCGAAATCTCTCTAAAATTTTATTAATATAGGTTTCCTGTGACAGACCCAAGATGCCTCGAAATCTGTCTCTATGGATCTTAATGCCAATGACATAAGATGCCTCACCCATATCCTTCATATCAAAACTTTTAGAAAGGAATTGTCTCACCTCATGTACCAAACCCTTATCATTGGTTGCTAGCAAAAGGTCATCCACATATAAAACAAGAAAACAAATTTTACTCCCACTAACCTTCAGGTATATACATTGATCCATAATGTTTTCTACAAAACCAAAAGAAGAAATTACATTATGGAATTTCAAATACCATTGGCAGGATACTTGTTTTAAACCAGATAATGACTTCTTGAACTTGCAAACCAATTGCTCACCATAACTAGAGGGTAATCAATGAAGATGTGTTATTAATGAAGAAGTGTTGTCAATCATTAATGATGAAGTGTTATTAATGAAGAAGTGTTAATAACCATCGTCTTTTAGTGCCAGTGTGAACATGCATTGAATCATATGTGACATTGTTTTGTAAATTAATGCAGTAAAGACCATTAGACAAAATACCATTCCCAACATAATCAGATTTATAGAATAGACTGAAAGATTCTTTTCTGAAAAGTTTTAAGGAATATCCAAAAGGTACAAGCCTTGAAACTGAGATCAAGTTTCTAGAAAAACTTGGAACGTAAAAGGTCTTTTCTAACTCCAAAACAAAGCCACTACTTAAAGTTAAATAACATGTTCTTATAGCTTCCACATGCGAGCCCATCTTGTTTCCTGATAAGATGCTTTGCTCACTTCCTACTGGCTTCCTTAGGTTTTGCAAACCTTTGCAAGGAATTCGAAATGTGAATTGTTGATCCAGAATCAATCCACCATGTGTTAATATTAACATTAACCATATCAGATTCATAACAAATAAACGAGATTACTTCCTCAAGTTCGGGAATGTCAGAACGAATTTCAGAGAAATTTGCAGGTTGTACTACTGCATCAAAATAAAGAATCACATGCTTATGTTGAGGCTTAATAAACTTTCATGTTCTACCAATGTAAAACATGGTAAAAAGAATTGAATCAAATGACATGAAAATTGTCTGTGGGCTAAATTTTCAATTCAAACAGATTCAATAAAACTTTATGAACTTTCATGTTTTACCAATGTAAAACATGCTAAAAAGAATTGAATCAAATGACATGAAAATTGCCTGTGGGCTAAATTTTCAATTCAAGCAGATTCAATAAAATTTTATGAACTTTCACGTTTTACCAATGTAAAACATGCTAAAAAGAATTGAATCAAATGACATGAAAATTGCATGTGGGCTAAATTTTCAATTCAAGCAGATTCAATAAACTTTATGAACTTTCACGTTTTACCAATGTAAAACATGCTAAAAGGAATTGAATCAAATGACATGAAAATTGCCTGTGGGCTAAATTTTCAATTCAAGCAGATTCAATAAAACTTTATGAACTTTCACGTTTTACCAATGCAAAACATGCTAAAACGAATTGAATCAAATGACATGAAAATTGCCTGTGGGCTAAATTTTCAATTCAAGCAGATTCAATAAAACTTTACGAACTTTCACGTTTTACCAATGTAAAACATGGTAAAAGGAATTGAATCAAATGACATGAAAATTGCCTGTGGGCTAAATTTTCAATTCAAGCGGATTCAATAAAACTTTATGAACTTTCACGTTTTACCAATGTAAAACATGCTAAAAGGAATTGAATCAAATGACATGAAAATTGACTGTGGGCTAAATTTTCAATTCAAGCAGATTCAATAAAACTTTATGAACTTTCACATTTTACCAATGTAAAACATGCTAAAACGAATTGAATCAAATGACATGAAAATTGCCTGTGGGCTAAATTTTCAATTCAAACAGATTCAATAAAACTTTATGATGATGCTAAAAAGAATTGAATCAAATGACATGAAAATTCCTTGTGGGCTAAATTTTCAATTCAAACAGATTCAATAAACTTTATGATGATGCTAAAAAGAATTGAATCAAATGACATGAAAATTGCCTGTGGGCTAAATTTTCAATTCAAACAGATTCAATAAACTTTATGAACTTTCATGTTTTACCAATGTAAAACATGCTAAAAAGAATTGAATCAAATGACATGAAAATTGCCTGTGGGCTAAATTTTCAATTCAAACAAACTCAATAAAACTTTATGATAAAACTTATTAATTCATAACTCCTGTGGGTAGATTATGAAATTTTATCCTAATTAATCACATAAATATAATAAAAATTCTTGTGGGATAAAATTTATTATATTCAGTGTAATTAATTACAATTTATTGTCTAATTCTTTATGTGATCTTGCCAATCAATATATAATTTTATTTAGTTAAAGATGTTGTGGCTATTCTCTAATTAATTAAAATTATATGGATCACTAGACATTATTTTGCTGTATAAACAAAACTTAACCAGAGAGAAAAATAATGTTTACTGAAAAAGAGTAAGTCAAAATGACATTTTAATAAACTCCATATAACTGTAATATTTTTCCAGCAAAATCAAATTTACATTCCTTAGTCTAACTGTCCCATAATTTATTTAAGACTAATTCTTAAATTAATTATAAAATGGGCTCTAAACAATTTGAAATAAAACTGCAAATTTAAAATATTCAAAGACTAAATTATTTCAAATATTCAAGTAGATTCACCAATACCGCACAAGAAATTCAGGCTGCTTCTTACATATAAAATTTAATAACGCCTCTACATGTTATCATTTCTGGAAGAAACAGTGCATATATGATAAATATCGAGGACATTACTCCTATTTCAGACTCAATGCAATATCAGTAGCTCAAGTAACTGGATGTGTAACCAGAACCCAATTAATTAAACCCACGTAGGCTGCTTTCACATAACTCCCATAAAAATAATCATCAAATAATAAAATTGCTTTGATGATTTTTCTGAGAAGTCAGATTTCCAATTTTCCAATATTTTAACCAATATCCCCTCGACAAAATTCCCAACATAAAAATGGAACTCTAAATATGGCGCTTGTGAGCACAAAACAGTTTGGCATGTGTTAATAACAATTTTCATGGATACATCTTCACAAGTGCTTCATAAGATCTTTTAAGTTTTGACCTTTGAACTAGTACGATTCAGCGCTGAAGCACATATCCATGCTCACAAAATTGTTATTAACCTTACCGTCTATAATTTGACAATGTCAAAAATGAGAAGATTCAAAATCCAAAACCATTTAAATTTTGATAACACTGGTGTTTAATTATGTAAATAATTATTTTAATTATTTTATAATTGCGACAGCCATGCACCCTACGAGATTTTAGATAACGCATCTTTATTATGGGAACTCATTGATAGCAACATGAATGCTAACCTTCATTTGTTATGTTTTGCATGATAAATATCCCATAAAAATTCAATAACCAACCAATTTATTTACTCAAAATTAAAAGCTTCCCGTTATTCTCCTCTTAACTTTGCTTACTCCGCCTCTCTAAAATGTAAGTTCCAATATTTCCTTTAACTTTGCTAAGTTAAGCATAAGTTCTCTGCAAATTAAACTTGGAGAGCAAATCGCCCCATATATGTTAAAAACTTTAAAACGTGTTTTGGTTTCACGGCCTGCAAAATGCCGATTTTTCTAGCGGGAGACATCTTTTTCCTTTAAGAGTATACAGTTTGACTATTTTAGATGGGCCCATGTAAAGTCTGGGGCATATTTATGAAAGGTTTGGCGGTAATAACAAACACAGCGTCCAATAAAATTTAAATTGACAAAATTCCAGAGTAGTCAGGATCTTGATGCAAAGGAAACATGGGCCTTTTATTTATTGACTGGCATCACTTTGGAGTAAGCAGCGTAGCACATGGAATCCGAGAGCTTCGAATCGCTCGGGTATGGAGGCGACTGACATCGAGACTGTGAAGGAGACGAAGCCATCGTATCTATAACCTCAGCAAGAGTCTATAAGAATGGGCTGAGAAAATAAATCGCCAAAACCAAAAACCAATTTTTTTATTTTTTTTATTTTTTATTTATTTAAGGAGGCCGGCTGTTCAAGAAATAGGCAAGAATAAAGCCTATCCGAAATACAAATATTTTAAGAGAGGAATTCGTTTCTTGGCTAACACACAGCAAGGCAGAGGTAAAGGGGCTCTGATACCAAATGTTAGAAGTTCTTCAATTTCTACAATGATTCTTTTATATGCGGAATAACTGAAAAAAATCATTAAATCTTAATGCTCAGGGATACGAATTACCTCCAGCCATTGGTGATGTTCTGATGGAGGCCACAGTCCAAAAGCTTCTTCTTCAGCACTCCAGCTTCAATCCAAGCAAAAGAAAAACGTACAAAATTCTGAAGGCACTTCCAAGCTCTGCTATCTCAACTAGATGGTGTAAAACTGAAGGGGATTGAGATATGATCTTGGGGACCAAACAGATGAATTTATAGCTAAGCTTCCATCAAGCTTCTGATAGCTATGTGTCAGATGTCCCACAGATCAAGGCAGAGAACTCCAGATGGGAGTAATGGACCACTTCAGTAGCTCCTAACAATAAATTTATTAGCTGCAGTTGATTTCCTTAACTTAAGGAAACTACTGCAGTTGGTTTCCATAAGTTAAGGAAAGACTGCAGTTTAAATTCCATAATTTTAGACAGCAATTGTGTAAAACTTAATGGAGCTAACACTTTTATCTTGCAGAAATAAGAGTGGCATGACTTTCAAAGATATTGGTCATAGTTAGCCTACGGGATTCTTTGATGGTGCCTCTATGGGGGAGTCTGTGGGTATGGAGCTGTAATCTCCCTTTCTCCTTCACATCATTTTCACTTCTTCTGGACTGGTGGCTTTGGCACTAATATGCGTGTCTAGGTGCTTGCTCGTGGGGAATCCTTAGATGTGCATTAGACCGTGCTTGCCCTTTGGGGAATCCTTAGATATGCATTATGGCTAGTGGTGCATGAGATTGTTATCTTTGGGGATTCGAAAGTGATAATCTATTGGCCATTGGGTAGCTACTCCTTGACATTCCATTTTTGGGTCAGTGGATGGAACGGATCTGCTCTATGAGGACTAATTTTCACTCATTAACTTTCCCCTATATTTTCTGAGAACAGAACACATTAGCAGACCTGCTCTCCAAGCGTGGGACATTGGCACATCCAGGGTATATTTATTTCGATCGTCTGGTTCAGGGATCAGTGACAAGCTCTGGCTACTTCATTTTTGCTTGATGGACTGCTTTTTCACCTGATCTCCTCAGTCTGGAGTACCTGATTTTGCATCTCTGCCAGATCTTCGACCCACTCTATCGGGGCACTTTGTTGTCATATGCAGGCCTATTTTTGTGTCTTTTGATCAACCTGGCGAGGCCCCTGACCTCTGAATGATTTCTTGTATATGTGTCTGAATAATTTGGTCTGTTTCTCTCTTTTGGACGCTATTGCAAGATCTGCAGTTGTAGGTTGGGTACAGAACAATTTTGCAAGATGTAACAGCTTCATTTTCATTAATGTAAATCTGTTGTTTTTCCCCGTGAAAAAAAATTAGTTGATTTGCTAGTCATGGTTCAAATTTCTATAATTTGAATTGAGAATGGACATTACTTTCAGATATTAAACTTCCCACGAAACACCAAGCCCATGATAAACATGTCTTATCATCATCTCATTGTGGGTAAAATGTTCGCTCAAAAAGGAAAAAATGTCCGGGTTGTTTGCTGCTGAATAGGAGGCGGCCTCCATTCTGCTGTGTTCATGCAGAGTCTTGGAAGCCATGGGAACCCGTGCTGGAGAGGTGATACTATTTTGGAAGCCATGGGAACCCCTGTTGGAGTCACCATTGTGGTTACATCAAAATAGGTGTTAGTATGATTATAATGGAGTCATTACACCAAAACCTGCAGGTGTTAGTAAACAGACACATCACTAGTGTTAAGCACATGACACGAAACACACGCAGATGTTAGTAAACAGAACCTCTGCTTTTGTTGGAGTCATTACACCAAAACTTGCAGTACGATTGCAACAGAACCTCTGAGTTTGTTGGAGTCATTACACCAAAACCTGCAGGTGTTAGTAAACAGACACATCCCTAATGTTAAACACATGCCACAAAACACACGGGAGCGTTGACCTTCTACACCGCCATTAATGAGTAGCCAGCAATCTTCCCAGACGCGAGCCCAGTGATACTTGTTGGAGTCATGATTGCTGTTAC
This sequence comes from Pinus tabuliformis, assembly GCA_031772625.1. NCBI lineage: Eukaryota > Viridiplantae > Streptophyta > Pinopsida > Pinales > Pinaceae > Pinus > Pinus tabuliformis. The sequence continues at coordinate 1,900,044,990 of CM062817.1, forward strand.
ACCAAAATCTACAGAAATTAGTAAACAAACACATCATTAATGTTAAAAACATACACTGAACTTCTACACCGCCATTAACAAAGATCCAACAGCTCTGAGTTATCGAAGACTGTAACCGTTAGCGTTGGTGTGAGAGGGTTTGAAAAGGAGAAAGCGTGATAAAATAGATTGCTGGAGCCTACGCCATCATCCACGCAACAGAGTGAGAGACATATTACAGAATTATAACAAACCCAATTTTTGTTGATAACTGTCCATCAAACATTCGGCCGTCGCTGTGAGAGATTATTCCATAAAGTCAATTTATATGGATGAAATATGGTGAGACTTTAATTTACTATGGAAGCTTGAAGTTATATCGGATGAAATTACATCAAGGGTGGGAAAGCATTTTTTAATTTCATGGAAGCTTGAAGATATATCCAATGAAATTACTTGAACAGTGGAAAAGCATTTTCTAATTTCATAATGTTTCATATCTATTGAGTGATTTTATTGAAATGAAAGTTCCAAAGTAATGGTATCAATTCATTAAAGTGATGTGATGATATTAATTTGAGTGATTGTATTTTGGTTTAAAGTAAGTAAAAAGAAAATTAAATGAGAGGGTTTGTGTCAATTAAATTTTATAATAGGTATATTTTTTATTATTATTAATGGTTATCATTTTATATTTAAGAGAGTTTGGTTTCAATGTTAGAACTTTTTACATTTTTAAGAATGTTTTATTGTTTCAATATATTTATAAGAGTTTTTATTGTTTCAATACATTTATAAGAGTGTTTTTTTTGTTTCTCTAAGATTTCCTAACTACAATTTTAAACTGATATATTTTATAGATTTTACAAAAAAATTCTAAAAACGAAATATATTTTTCAATACGAAAAAACAAACTTTGTTTCTATTAAATAAAATAGAATTTGCATATATCCTTGTTCCTTTATCCCAAAAAAACATAATAGCATGAAGCCATATGACACTGAAAAACAGACACAAAAAAAGAGTTGGGACTCTAGCCAGATCAAAAAAACCATCTCTGGATCTCGTATCCACTAATACGAACAAAAAAATGGTGACCGACTGATCCTAGTCTAGCAAATCCAAATATGTACACTTTCCATCGTCCATATCCAAAAATACAATAAAACAAAAATTATGGTCCATCCATAGTCTGTCCTCTAACATCATTGAGTAAAAAAAGCTAGCATAGTAGATGACCTCCCTCAGATATCAATCTCCCCTGTCCTCTAAAAAACGCCCTTGCAGAAAACAGAGTAATAGATCTTACCTGAGCCTTGTACGCACCCTACCTTAGATGGTGTATATGCCTCTACGTTTTGTTCCCAGTATATGTGTGAGACGGAAATCCTGGAGAAAGATCTGATCAAATATTGAATCCTAACCATTCAATGTGTGAGATCATGAGCACCTACAGTGGATATTTCATTTTCCCATTCGATAGTCACCTTGGAGTCACCATATCCATCAATCTCATCAATGTCCAACCATTTTGCATAGAAAAGAGTGCCCCATAGAGGCAACATCTCTGCTCTAGTATTGGCTTTGTTTCCGCAAGACCAACAAAACTTGTAAATCTCCACAGGGATCACTGCAATAAGCATCCCACCACCACACCTCCCAGTTGAGCACACCCCATCAAAAAAACCAACCGAAAATTTGTTCCAAACATCTTTTCTTTGAAAGGACCCTTCTCCATGAAGTAGGCAGTGATCTTTATCTCGGTACCCCTGACATCTGGCCCCCTCTAGTAAAAAATTGTGGCATTCCTCATATGCCAAATGCCCCATATAATGTAAAACAGAAGTGCCCTAAATATCGTGTTTTCTAAAAACCATTGTGACAGACAAACAACAATAGAAGCTTGATTCCACGTTGAAATCATACACATTGAGAGAAAGACCTCATTCCAAATGGAAACTACATCATAGAAATAGATGAGTGACATATTCGTCGGAATTTCGACATAGAGCACATCTACCAAGCCCCTGGAAGCCTCTTTTAACCAGATTGGCCCATGAAAGAATCTTATCCTTGACCACTAACCAATCGAAACATTTTAGCTTCAAAGGGATATCCCAACTCCACACATTTTGATACCATATAAGATCCTCGTCCATCAGATCTCCTTGTGTTAGGACTTGGTAAGCTCCCTTTACCTCTATTTGATCCTTCACCATACTTCCATTCCAAGATAGCATGTCTGCCTTGGATGAGAGGGAGACACCCGCCATCTTTAGGTGGGAAATGTATGAATCCCACTCTTCAGTAAAATCTGTAGATAACCCCATATCAACCGTTGATTTCCAAATTGTATTAAAAATGTGTGTAGCTCTTCCATCGGATATGTCTTTTAGCTTGTAGAAACGATTACTATGTAGGGTTTCTAGGAGAGAAGGAAACAGAGAATGTGGACCCTACATCCATTTAATCATTTCCAAGCCAATATCTGCCAATGACCCTGATCCAATATCCCAACTGATATTTCCAAATAGCTAGTGCTTGGTTTTCAATAGGCTCCTCCAAGGCATGGAAGCCACATTGTGATCTGGAGCGCCCCCCTCCTTCCCCCGCCTGCCCGCCCGCCTAATCCAACATATCTTCTGTTATCATCAAAATTAAGTCTATTTTCTAAAAACAAAACATACTTTCAAAACATATATTAGAACTTCAAATTTACTTGTTCCAAACACCCTAGCTTTTGATGTTTGAAGCGACAAAACTTAAAGATGTTTGTGCTTTAAATGTAAAAATACACAATGTATTATAACTAATATTTTTTATTAATAATATGAAATATACAAGGATGATTGAATGTTACAATGAGTGACTGCTTATATAACTAGGAAAGTGTCCTTTCATGACTGGACATGTATTTTTAGACATGCATTTCCATTTTAACTAGTGGCTATTTAAAATATAACTACGATTATTTATTATTTATTTGCATTATTTTTTTTATTTAAATTATATTCATAACATTGTCCCTCTCTTTAAAGAGCTTTGCCCTTAAAGCTTAAACGTTAAAAATTTCTTCACGTGTCCACGTCATTTCGACATGTATTTTTGTCGGTAGTACTATAGTTTCTCCGTTTTTCATTCAGTGTTTTTTTTTCGTCGTCTTATATGTACACTCCCTTACATATATATTTTTATAATTTTTTTAGATTAATTAACTATATAATTAATTCATATAATTTTAAATATATATAATAGGAGTTGTCTTTAGTGCAACTTTTTGGAGATTCCGTCACGTTAAAAATTTCTTCACGTGTCCACGTCATTTCGACATGTATTTTTGTCGGTAGTACTATAGTTTCTCCGTTTTTCATTCAGTGTTTTTTTTTCGTCGTCTTATATGTACACTCCCTTACATATATATTTTTATAGTTTTTTTAGATTAATTAACTATATAATTAATTCATATAATTTTAAATATATATAATAGGAGTTGTCTTTAGTGCAACTTTTTGGAGATTCCGGTGACGGAATCCGGTGGAAAAATTTGAGGTTAAATCTTGATTTGTATTATTTAAAATGGTTTTTTAACTGCATATTTGGATTCAGCACCCTGAAAAACCCCTAGGACGCTTTGATTGTGCAGAAATTAGCTATCAAACTTGCCAATTTCAATAAATTGCTGCCAGAATTTAGAGAAATTTCACTGGAAAAACCCACCGGAAAAACTTCCAAAAAATATCACTAAAAAACAACTCTTATATAATATATTCATATATTTATTATTATATATATATATATGGACTTTAGGATTTCACAAGTTATAACCTAATGGGTTACGATTTAATTTAATGAAAAGGCGGCTGAGAAAAGAAGACGTGACGAATTGGAGGCACGATGATCAGCGGAGGTTGAGGCTCAAGTAGAACAATGGCCGACATTGGACGACCGGGGATGAACGCTGCAGAGGAAGGGAAACACGATCGATAGAGGGGTGTCGGTAGGTCAGCTGTAGAAGGGAGTAGACACAGCGACGGGAATGAGAGTGGTGGGCATTGGTTGGGTCGAAACAGTGGAAAAGAGTAGTGGCGATGCTGGGGAACAAACAATTTCTCCCATTTCTCCTTCCATGCAAGAGATATCAGGGTTGCTCATGACAAGCCCGTGCATGAAATTTGTGATTGTTGTTTGGAAATCCACAGTTCGATGGCAGTGTTCCAGTGTTTTTTTATTAGGTCGAGGATGGTGTATTCAAGGTGTATGCATATGCTTATGCCTTGAGGCACCAATAATTTTTCATCATTGTCAACATGGGCAATGATACAAAGCGTCGTGGTCACAGCTAACAGAGGGGTTGTGGCACGAAAAGAGTGTGGCCACGCACCACATGCCACCTTCGTTCTTCAGAAGCCATGGTTTGCCTTTGATTACCCTAGCAAATTCGCGTAAGAGAGGTAGGCCACATTGATTTTCTATAGAAATTGTGGATTCGACGAGGGAGCCTAAGGTGGAGATTGAGTGGAAAGGGAGGGTCGTTGGTGTATTGAGAAAAACACATGTTCATTTTTTTCCTCATTCTCAGATTGGGCACCACATTTTTTGGTGCGTGCAGATGTTTTACAAAGTTTCGATCGTAGGTGAGGAGAGACCCTGGAATTTTAACTGGATCGTGAATGAATTTCTTCGATATAGCAACACCTTGCAGATCCGTGATACCTCGTGGTTAGATTTGGTTTGGGGCGCGACATATGCCATAGCTTCTAATTCGTCTTCGCTCAAATTTCCCAGAATTGGTAGACATTTTTATAGATTTTTCAGTCATGTGTATATCCATAGATGTGGCTTCCTTTCTTTCACGAGTTCCACTTGAATCAACAAGACAGGTTGTTGCATCGACTTCTTTTTCATCATTTTGTTCTTCCTCCGCTTTTTTTAAAGGTGGGAAACATCTGGGATCGGAAATCCTCCTATGGAAATGGTGGTAGTGATTTGAAATCTAATCTGAAATCTTCCATATGCAGTGGATGTGATGGAATACCTTCCCCAAGTTGTCACTGTGATGTGGAATCTACAGGTGGTGGGGGAAAAGAATGGTATTCCCCTGTTGTCATGGAATCTAGACTCTTAATTACAGAAACTGATCCCAGAATCTTAGACATTTCATTAACAGGTATTTCCAATATTTCTACTTTTACATGCTTAGTATTATCTTCAACACGCAGGTCAACTGCAATTTTTGAACCTTCAAAATTATCATTGGAGGATTTTGTATTTGAATCATTGTCAGAGTCACTTTTCTTCTCTATGACACATCATTTTTCCTAGTTAGAGCATTCTTTATTATTAGTTTCTTTCATGTCAATGTCAACTTCCATTGTAGGTGTTGAACTTGGTGTTTTGAAAGCCTTTAATGATTATGTAAATGATATTCACTTCATTCCATGATTTCAAGACTTAAACTTAATGGTAGATTGTGCATCGAATAACGTCCAAAGTCTCGAATGCCTCTAATACCACTGAAGTAACAAAACTTAAAGGTGTTTGTTCTTTAAATGTAAAGATATACAATGTATTGTAAGTGACATTTTTTATTAATAAGATGAAATGTACAATGATGATTGAATGTTAAAATGAGGGTCCGCTTATATACCTAGCCAGGTGCCCCTTCATGATTGGACATGCATTTTTAGACATGCTTTTCCATTTTAACTAATGACTATTTAAAATATAACTACGATCATTTATTGTTTATTATTTATTTTCATTATTTAATTTTATTTAAAGTATATCCATAACAATGTTGTGTCCATTTTCCCTCTAAAAACAATATGTGACCACAATCCTCGTTCATTTGATCCTATGTCTTGTTTGAGCTTCACTGAACTCCAGTTGCATCTCTCTTCTCTCAGTCCCTTTGTTGGAGGATGTTTCCATTCTGGATAATCTGAGATTCAATAGTGCAATCTCTACTTCCATGATTACCAATTTCTTGTCTATTTTCTTCTACATCCAGTCACATTTTTTTCTCCAACAATTCCAACTTTTCCTCTTTCTCCTACTATGACATTTCACTTCTCCTTTGTAACAATTCCATCATTGACACCACCACCTTCATTAGATTGTCTATCCCCTGACCCAAATGCTCCCGAACCTACTTGCTCGAATGTGGCTTTGTGGCTGCCATTCCCACCCACTTACAACCCAATGCTCCTAAAGAAGTGAGAGCTATAAACCAATTCCAAATTACTGTTGGCATCGATTTTACCATTGCAGACTCTATAAAACCATGAAAGGCTTGATTCCTGAGGTGATATCACCTAAAAGAGGACATTACTACCAATTCTTCCTAGATCAATTCACAATGCGAACGATCGATCCCTACAAGAGTATTGAATTCACAGTCCTTCGTATGATGAATTGCATTTAACACAGATGTGCAAAATCTTAGGATTCAACTCCAAGTATTTAGTAATGTTTGTAGAACATCCTTTTCCTTTCTCTACAACAGCACTTTCCTCCACCATCTAGTGCACTGGATGACACATTGTGTCATGGAGTGGATCTTAATATAAATATTGTACACATACTCTTCCCATATATTTAATTGATTGCTCATGTCATGGAGAGAGCCATGGGTTGGAGCCTGATGACATGAAATGTCATTCATTGTGATTCCCTCAAAAAAATCCTAGTGACTTAGACCATTGTTTCAATGACTAGAATGGCCATTTTTTCTAACAATAAGGTTTTTTAGACTTATCATGGAAAAGGAGTAATAATATTTTTGTGTTGCCCAAATCCATTACACCTTGATTTAGAGTTTCTCCTTTATTATCTAGCTTATCTGCGTTTATGTTCAATTGTCTAAATACATGGAATATCCTATCTCTCAAATTTCTTCAACTTCAAATAAATCCTTTGAAATATTGTGGCATTGGCGGTGATTCCTATTGTATTTAACTTATTAACTTGCTTTATTACAAGCATTGAGTCTCTGAAAACCATCGATCTCCTTATATCTTTGATAATGGTTGATTCTCCATAGGACCAAATATTATGCCTAGTTGTTTGATGAAATTCCCATCCCCCAAGCAAATTGTATCTCTCTTTGATAATCGAGGTGGAGGATGACCCCTCCCACACCCGCCAACTCAGAATGAGTTTATTTTTTTTAAGAAATTATTATTGAAATAAAAGTTTCTAAGTAATGACATCAATTCATTAAAGTGATGTAATGATACTAATTCAAGTGATTGTATTTTGGTTTAAAGTAAGAAGTACAAGGAAAATTAAATGAGAGTGTCTACGAAAATGTTTGGTTGCATGGAGGGTGTGAGCTTGAGTTCTTAAATTTTTCAAGATTAAGATGTGAAATGGTCTCAAAGAGGTAAATGGGAATTGGGAAGTGATGCATATGAAATAATGGTCATATTGTGAGTTAGAGAACCATTTTTCATGTTTGTTGTAGCTCATTTGAAACTATGTAATGATGTGCATGTGCTATTGGGGTACATGTTTGGTTGTACCCGACACCTCAGAAAGTTTTTTGGTTTCGTAAAATTCTGGGCATAAACAAATTGTTTTTCCCCTGGTGTTTTGTAAGCCCTCTCAAGTTAGGTCACGGATGTAATAATCATGTAGTGTGTATCCTCATATAAATACAGAGGATGTGACATCAAGTTGTGGAATTAACCACAAGGGTAGGGTACAAGGGTGTCAAATGTACTCATATGTTAGCTTGATGTGAAATCAGAGAAGTTGGGTGTCTTTGATTAAGGCGGAAAAATGAGATAGATTAATCTCATAAGGTAGGGACCAAGTTATGATGAATATAGAGTTTAACATGTTGATGAATCATGAAAGTGAAAAGGATTCCAGAAAATTGGCAACGAAGTCAATGGCACTCATGTATCTCAATAGATGGATTTATTTTTATATGGATATCAATAATTAGTTGTTTAAAGAAGAATCAAAGTACAAAAATGAAAAATAAGATGAATCCATGACAGGAAAAGGTAACAACAAATTAAGACTAATGATAGAGAGCAAGACGTAGTAGAAAAGAGCTAGAGAATGATATTATGAAAGAAAATGATGATAGGGAGAGATAAAACAACAAATAAAATGGCAGGATGAAACAAGATAGAGAATGATGTAGTAGTAAAGAGAATGGAAAGACAAAAGTGATGAAAGAATATGATGGAAGATAGAACGATGCAGTGGCAAAGACAAATGCAAGATGAAAGAAGACGATGACAAAGAAAATGATGCAATAGCATGAGAAAATGAATAACGAAAAAACAAAAGAAAGAAATATGTGAATATGCATATATGAAGAAGAAAGAAGCAAAAAAAAAAAAACATCCCTAAGCAGTTTAATGGCCCCACTTAGATAATATTTTTGAATAATGGAAAGGTGATGATGTTGATTTAATTTTTGTATAAGAGCTAGGTTGGCTTGAATGGAAATTTGAATTGTATGTACCTAAATCAATGATGATGTAAGCCTAATGAGGCATGTATACTCCAAAATATGCTATGTCGAAAATTTCATGGTGTCCTAAAAACCACTTTGTAAAGGAAGATTCGTGGTCAGTAGAAACCATTAGTGTTTATGGTAAGCAAAAACCACTAAAATCACTTGATGTGATGTGTTATCCCACAAAAGCCAATTGATGTGATGTGTTGCTTTTGCTAAGCATAAACCACAAAAGCCACTTTATGTGATGTATTATTTGTGGTAAGCACAAACTACTTGAGGTCTTGAGGATAGTAATGGTTAAGGATAAGCCAATGCAAAAACTCATAGGTGTAATGGTTTTGGGTCAACCATAGAAAACCCAAGATGGTGATTGTTCATGATGTACCGGGAGTGAAATTGTTCATGTTTGTACAGGTACAAGATGAAAATTATTTTTTATGTTTTTTGCAGGTACAAAATAAAAACTGAAAAAAAACGATCAAGGATGAAGAATGTAGAAAGTCCAAAGATCAAAGAACACTTAATATGAAGACAAAGAATATTGAAGATAAAGATGAAAAGGGACCAATTCAAAGAGAGTTGAAGAATGCATATTGAGATCAAAAGTACTCGTTATGGGAGAGTCGATTGGAGTAACTCCTACTTGTGAAGGAATTTAGGGACGAACCATTATACAATTTGTTGGAATAGAATAACTATCTTAACATAATTTTTATGGTCATCTATAATTATATAAGAGACCATTTTTACTCTAAATGTAACATAGAGGATTATTTAATTTAATAGATTTCCCCTTCAGGGGTTTCTTGCTTCATATTTCTTCATATCTATTTGCATGTTTAGGTTATAGGTTATTGAATCCAACACTGGCAGAGACAACAAAAACTCAAGCGCACTAGTCTATAGTTGTGTGAGAGTAGAGAGTAGATGCAAATTCCATCTAGAGGTTGCAATCTATAACTTTGATTTGAGTGTAAAAAAATAGATTAATGCACATTGAAGACCTTTGTAAAGTAAATGTAGACATAAAAAGACACAAAAGGGAATATTACAAAAGAAGAGATCTATATTTTTATGTGAGTTCATACTTAATTAGAGAATGCAATAGAAAGTCATAACCAACATGAGGTTGAGGTTGAGCTCAAGTAATCCCAACATTGAGATGTTTGTTGTAACTAAGATTGTGACAATACATCTAATTTGGATAATCCTTGGAACTGTTTTTATCCCCACAATTAGCTCCCACCCTCAACCTCTCCCTCTGAAGTTTGAACTTGAGACTTGGCTTCCACCCTCAACCTCTCTCTAAAATTTAAACTTGAAACAAACCCATAAGTGTAAACAATATTATTATTACTATTAAAAGTGCTACTTTTAATTAATTATAAAAAATGAAATTTAATGGTTCATTATGTCACTTCTACAAGGTATTTTTGGACACATCAATTAACCTTAATCCACCTATTACCCATTAATCTCCCACATAATAACCCACTAACTTTAAAACAAAGTGTATGAACCCTTCACTCATTAAATAAAGTATTTAATATAGTTTTTAACAGAGTTAAAGACATTATTTTGGATGTTTATGTGGAATTTAAATTTTATAAAAATTTAGACAAATTAAATTATAAGAAAAATTGTATTTATATCTACACTCAAAAACATCACAACTTAATTCGGTTAATAGTAAAAATGTGATTCCAATGTAGTGTAGGACTAAAGATATGTCTAGGATTTTTTTTTTGGACATATTTCACCCAAAATCATGTTGGGATGTATGGCTCAAACAGGGTTTGAACCTAGGCCCATAACGACTTGTGTCAAGGACATAACTAGAATGTTTTAGAGCTTCATCTTATTCACACTAGTGACAACAAGGGTTTTTCATATCCATATAAGTTAATCTTATAAATTTTATTAATATGCAAAAAAATGACCACAATAGTAAGTGATGGGACTTGAGAATACATCTAACGTAAGTACAAGAGAGTGGGAGTGTCAAAGCATCTCCTATTGCTAATCCATCAAATGCTAAAAGCCTAAAAAAATAGAAAAACATAGTGTTTAGCTAAATAAGAGTACAAAATAAATGAAAAAACAAAACCATGAGAAGTACAAGAGAAAATGTCAAGGTGTCTTAGAACTAGAGGTTGACGTTGAATAAGAGGGTGAGAAGGGGGAAGAGAAGAAATATTTTCCACAAAGTCGTCAATCATTGCAAACGAAATGATGCGTTGCTTGATAATCTCATTTAGGGAATACTACAAGACGAAGAGAATTTGCTATGTAATCCTAGGAAGAGCCTTCGATGGAAAAGGTCACTCCCTCCTAACACCAAGGGGAAGAATCTATAAATGAAATATTTGATGCTCGATCAGATGTAGGGAATAGTACTTTCCACTAGATGAGTTCAACTATGGGCGCTCCTAGAATCTCTATAGTAAGGCACTAGAGAAAGAGATCCAACATTGGCTCCAAGGCCAATTTCCACAAGCTCCTCAACCATAATTGTCATGTTTTTTATTATATTTTAGGTTCCAAAGTGTGTTCAAATGAACCTCCAACTTAAGCTTTGAACAAATCAATTTTTAACATAAAGTGAGCCTATATCTAATAAATGTTGTGAGTAAATTCCACTTCTAGTCTCGCTGCCAAGCCTTAGGTACCAATTGGCCCAACAAGGGGATAAGGTCATTTGACTTAAGACCCCAATCATGTTCCAAGATTAACTTGCTTAAGTTGGCTAACTTGAATTTACTCATAAGTTCCAACTAGGTGACCCCAACCCTTGCTTTGATATCAATCAAGTCCTTAGCCATTTAGATAGCATGTTTAAATAGCCTCAAGGACAAGAACCATGTTGGGCAAAATAAATTTCCTTATGCAAAATTAGACCTGACCACCACAAACAACGATCATTAAAAGGAACCCATAACGCAATGAAGGCTCTCTCCATGGAAGGAAGGGATTTACCACTTCCCAAACCTTCGATATGCTCTAAACAACAAATCTGTCCACAAGCTTACCTTGAGAAGGAGTCATCATTAAGGTCTACAAAGAAAGAATCCACTGGATCCTTTTCCCCAAGGATCCCCTTGACTAATACAATTATTAAGCAAGGCCTTCCATGCCTCATTTTGAGATACAATCGACACCACTCATTTGGCACCAAAAACTTGGCCATTAATATTTTGTTTAATGATACCCAAACCTCCATGTTCATGAGCAATGTAATAATCTTAGTTGACTCTAATAAAATATTTTTCCATTATAGGTAATGGCTCATATGAAGTTATGAAAGGTCTTTTCTAGGCATTGATAAGGTATCTGGAGGTAATCTTGCAAAATGAATAGCAAACATGGGTCAATGTCAAATTGGTGCATATTTGAAGCATAGCTATTATGGCCAAAGGTTTAGTGATCCATTTATCGTTTTTTTTGCTCCATTTGGACCACCACCTTACCCACAACCTTAAAAGAGGCCTAAAATGCAAAAGTAATGCTTAGAAGTCTGAAAAATTGGTTCCATTGTACCTTGATCCAACCATGACTAATGAGCTCATGCAAAATTTAGTATTAACTCTACTTTTAACATAGAGTTTTATGCCACTGGATGCTAGAACCAAAGGTGACACAAAAAAGTATACAAACACTCCATCATGTTATATCCCAAGAAGTATGGTCCTCAAGGATGGTCGAGGACAAATCATCAACAAAATGGTCATTAAGTCATTAGTTGGCCTCTAGTTCAAGAACATATTACTTTTGTTAAGCCCTGCATCAATTTTTTGACAAAGAAAATATCACAAAGCCTCAACAACTAAAACATATTTGATCAGGTATCATAGACATTTTTGTCTAATGGAATGGAAAAGACCCACCTCATTAGAGTGTCCCTTGATGGATAGACAAGTTCAGGGTTTTGCAAAGAGAGTCTCTACAACTCCAATAATGGTAGAGCTCAAATCTGAGGCTTTTATTGTAAGCACCCCAATAGATATTAAACAAGATGGGCTAGTGATTAGAGAATGGCATGCCATCAATCAACATCAATCAATCTCTAGAGGAATTAAAATGGGAGTTCTTGTTTGATAATATAGCTTCATCGAATCTTTGTTGAATTAGCCTCTAACTCTGACCAAATTTATCCTAGGTAAATGAAAGGCTAGTAGAACCATAACTCCTAAAGGTCATTAACGTTCAATACAAACCAAATTGGGCTTTGAAGGCCATCTATGGTCTTTTTCACCATATGGAACCGTAACAAGTAAGAGCCCTTCTTAACTTCTTGATTCTTAACCATATTGAAATCTTCACAATAATCTATAGGTATCTAGATTCTAGAAGCTCATCAACCATCCATACCTAAGCTTGGGCTCATCCACCAACGAAATTGAACACAAAAATATTGGCAGGTCAAAAATCTAGACATTAAGGTTCCATTTTATTCAAATAAGCATTTGTGTTGGATTATAGCTCCATGCAATAATAACATTAGCAAATTTAGAGGAGATTAAGGTAGCAACTCCACCTTTCCCATCAAAATTATTTGAAAACGAACATTTAGCACTTGATGTGGAACTTTTTACCTATTGCAGCAACTAGAAAATATTCTTCTAAATGTAAATTAATTTTGCAGTTTATTTGCTACAGCAAACAATGAATAATTCACAACTGCAATTTTCACCAAAATAAATATTGTGGAAGGTAAAATGGAAACTGAGAAAATACTGGCACACACAAAAATATAACACCATTGTTTTTGGACAAAATTATTCGAAAAAACCCAATGTGAGAAAACCAGTTGCAGCAGCTGATGCTTTTTATTATTAAGAAGCAATGAGAAAGTTCTGATTACAACTAGATGCCGAAAACTAGCAATCCTTCAGAGAAAATACTAGCAAAAATTTTGTGAGGAATTTTCCTCATCCCCACAAGCAATCATGGCTTAATCAAGCCAATCAAACTGGCTCTCCAACTGCCTTTGTGTAGGCCCTGCGTCACTTATGCGCAGACCTGAAACTCGTTGGCTTGGAACTGCCTAAAATTAGCTACTAATTGACTATCACTGATCTGGAAGCCTCTGGCTTGGCCCTCTAGAATTTCTCCCGGCCACTAACACCTGAAACAGCCCTTCCTCTAGTTGAATTTCCCTTTAGAGACTATTGTGCAACCGCTCTATGGCTATCCCTGCCTCTCTACAAGCTACTCTTTGAAACTAGAAGACTTTCTCCGGACTCATTGTCTCTTCCCCTCTCTATCTTTGCGTCACCTCTCTAGCTCGAACTCTATCGGAAGAATGTTGCTCTCTGGAAAATCAAACTACCCAAGGAAACACGCTCTCCAAGTGTGATTCTCCATCTACCCATCGACCTCTTCTTATAATCTCCAGTTGGGACTCCAACGACCAAGATTAAAACTTAATCAATGCCTGGAAATAATTTCCTAGTCTATCCATGTGAGTTTCTAGAGAAATCTCACCTTCCTCAATTAATTGATGTTAATTAATCATTTTCCCTAAGTTAGACTTAGGAAAAATTTAATTATTGATTAATTAACTTAATTAAGGTACTTCTAGGTGGATTTTCCTGAAACCTTTTCTAGGTTCTGGAGTCCTAGTGTTTATTAGCCTCTCTGACAATTGTCGAGACTAGAACACCATCCGATGCTATAAAAACTAACACTCCCTCTTCGCGAGGAAGGTGTTCTCTCCAACTCTAGTGATGCACTACTGCTACAACACCATGTCTCTGTAACATCCTCCATACACGTTGTTGATGTCTGGCCACTATGACTACCTGCCACTTCCCATCAACCACTACGCAACTCTAATGTTGCATCTGTGTTGTCGCTGACACTACTACCAACTCTGCATCTGCACTGCAACTCCTTCTCAACTATTGTTGTTGCTACTACAACTAAGAAGCGTCCAAAATACTGAATCAATTATGTCTTTTTGTTGCATCTATCTCCTGAGCATTTGACTGCTACTAGCCTCTACACTATCCACTACGAAATTTTCGTTGCTCCTGACTTTTCATTGAGCCTCATGCTCAATTGTCAACACTGCTTTGTGCTTCTCAGCATCTGACTGCCACTAGTCTGCAACTGTCACTCTGGAATATGACAGAATCAACTGACATTATCCCTCCTACCACTGAATATTGTGGGCCCCTGTAGAGAGGTAATGATCCATGATAAAACACCATTTGCACCATTTCTCAAGGGATCCTGCCCAAATTTGTGCAACTCTAGTCCATATCGCCCCGCCTCACTCCTGGAGGTGTAGATGCAAACATGGCAAATTCTTCGTACAACCTGGAGGACAACTTTTCTATCTCTACGGATGTTGTTGCCTGGTCCTGCTTCTCATGCTTATCCTTCTTCCTTTGAGGACACTGAGTATTGTAGTGGCCAAACTCACCACACCTGAAGCACTTGATCTTGGATAGATCCTTCTTCTTTTTCTTCTCTCCCTACAAGCCTTGTCCTTGACCTTTTGCTTTCCCCTTTGACGCAAGGGCCACATTGTCTTCCTCCTTCACACCTTTTGAACCCTTGTTGTTGTTGTAGTTAATGGAGGTCTTTACTAATGCTCACCTCATCTCCTCATGCTACAGATTTGATCACATCCTATCCCACCTACGTAGAGTATCTCGCCCCAAAATTCCTTGGATGAAGATTTCCCAATCCTTTGAACATTGTTCAGGACCAAACACACAAGCTCTATATCTTGAGGCGCTTCCCCAACGGTTGCAAGTTGATCCAAGATTTCTTGAATTCTGGTGAAAAAGGGATCAATGCCTTCACCCTTGTGCATCTTGTTGTTCCTCGGGTTTTCTTTCAAGAATATCTTTCGCTACTCGAAAGTATTCTTGGCCGATATATGTGAGACTATATGGTCCCCAACTCCATCCAAGATCATTCGCTTCACCTTGGCCATCTCCATCTTGAATTCCTTCAACTGATCTACATCAGTAGGTTCTACCACTAAGTTCTCTACATAGGTCTTCAGACCATGATTATCAAGGAGAAAGGACATCTTGGCTTTCCAAATGACATAGTTGGAGGCATTGTCCAATCTATCTTGTTTTCTCAGCCTGACTATGGCCATTTCTGCAAAAACTCAAAATTGGAATCTCCTCTTGTTTTCCTGCTCGAGTACCTGTTTTGAAACTTGCACTCCCTCTTGGAATTCGCAAAACTACTTTTTCTACCTTGATTTTCCTTCAATTGCTTCCTGGAACTACTCACTCAGCCTTTCTGAATGTCCTTCTCTGGAAAGCTGTCACACAAATTGTAACCCCAGCAACTCGAATTGGCTAGTCTAGAAAACTCGCACTTCCTTCTACAACTCGAAAAATACGGATCTCTTCTAGAAAACTGGAACTAGAAACCTTCTAGGAAAATCTGGAAATTCCTCCCTCTATATGTGCACTTTCGCTTCCGCCTGACACGAATTCTGCTCTAGCAAACTGCTGCAAAAACCCTTTGTGCCCTGACAAGAAATATGCTCAGCGAAAAATATTGATCTGCTTCACAAGAATTGTTTCTCGGCTTCATTTCTGCCTGTTGGAACTGCTACTGGGCTCTACGAATTTTCCCCCCACCTACATTAGAAAAATCGATCCCTCTACCCAGCAGTTCGAACTGCTTGGCCAGCCTCTGCGCATATCTGGGAATCGAGTTGCCAGACTCTATGAATCTGGACGATTTCTTCCTTCCACTTATGAGCTTCCTCTCTAATCAAATTTGCTCTAATACCATGTGAAATTTTTAACTATTGCAGCAACTAGAAAATATTCTTCTAACTGTAAATTAATTTTGCAGATTATTTGCTACGGAAAACAATGAATAATTCACAACTACAATTTTCACCAAAATAAATATTGTGGAAGATAAATTGGAAACTTAGAAACCACTGGCGCACATGCAAAAAAATAGCATCGTTGTTTTTGGAAAAAAGTCCCTAGAAAAACCCAATGTGGGAACATTGGTTGCAACAACTAGGGTTTTATTAATAAGCATCAGTGAGAAAATTCTAAGTACAATTGGATGTCGAAAACTAGAAATCCTACAAAGAAAATACTAGCAAAAATTTTGTGAGGAATTTTCCTCACCCCCACAAGCAATCTTGTCTCAATCAAACCAATTGAACTAGTTCTATGCGCAAGCCCTGCGTCACTTCTGCACAGACCTAAAACTCATTGGCTCAGAACTGCCTCTAATCAGCTACTAACTGATTGTTGCTACTCTGGAAGCCTCTAGCTTGGCCCTCTGGAAATTCTCCCGGCCACTAGCACCTAAAACGACCCTTCCTCCAACTAAATCAAATTGCCCTCTAAAGGCTATTGTACAACCCTTGCGCAGCTTCTATGGTTGTCTCTGCCTCTCTGCAAGCTACTCTCTGGAACTAGAAGACTTCCTCTGGACTCACTGTATCTGCCCCTCTCTGTCTCTGTGTCCCCTCTCTAGCTCGAACTCTTTTGGCAGAATGTTGCTCTCTGGAAAATCGAACTGCCCAAGGAAACTCGCTCTCGAAGTGTGTTTCTCCATGTACCTCTTCTTATAATCTCTCGGTGGAACTCCAACGGCCAAAATTAAAACTAAATAAATGGTTGAGATCATTTCCTAGTCGATATGTGTGATTTTCTAGAGAAATCTCACCTTCCTCAATTAATTGTTGTTAATTAATCATTTTCCCTAAGTTAGACTTAGGAAACAATCAATTACTGATTAATTAACATAATTAAGGTACTTCTAGGTGGATTTCCCTGGAACCTTTTTTGGGTTCTGGAGTCCTAGTGTTTCTTAGCCTCTTTGACAACTGTCGAAACTAGAACACTATCTGATGCTACAAAAACTAACAAACTAGAACATTATCTGATGCTACAAAAACTAACACTTGACCCAATAACATAAGGTTGTACACAACAAGAGTCCAACAATTTTTACTTCTTGAAAACACATGATATCTGCCCCACCATTTGAAATTGAGATTTGACAAATGGTAAATTTTATTCAAGGATCACTCAAACCCTGACATCTCTTCCTTTATCTCCAAAGTTACCAAGAGTGTTAACGTAATTGTTACTTTCAATAAGTTTGCATTGGATAATATAATCCAGCGAACTAAAAGGCCAATGCCATTTTTTCATGCCATTAATGGATTCCTCCTTCCAAGATGTAAAGAACGGTCATAGAGAATGCACCCTACATATTCCCTCACCTTGATGAGATGGCCCTATCACCTATTGAATCATAGACTTGGGCAACCTAACACTTAGGAGGCTAGTTGTTATAACATTATTTGGAGTTGGGGCCCTTTGAGTCCCAAAACCCTTATTCATGTGTACCATTTAATTTCATTCTCCTTTTGAATCTTGGTTACCTTTGAGACCATTGGGAGCTTGAGGTGCTCGCATGCAAGGCCCTTTGAAGGTTAACCTATTTCATGAGCATGCAATCTCTAATATTGTTTTCCAAACATTAACAACAAAAACAAATATTTGGGAGGTTGATAT
Source organism: Pinus tabuliformis (assembly GCA_031772625.1). NCBI lineage: Eukaryota > Viridiplantae > Streptophyta > Pinopsida > Pinales > Pinaceae > Pinus > Pinus tabuliformis. Next base: position 1,900,062,975 of record CM062817.1, read on the forward strand.
AATGAATTGGATAACAAAACACCATGTTGTCAATACTAATATGCATTGACTTCCTAAGGTGGTTGGAATTTTGATCTTGAGATACACTTGTAGTTGGGGTATAGAGTTGAAGTACATTTCTAGGACATGAAAAATAATGTTGCCTATTAGGGATGGGATGCACTCCAATAATGGTCATAGTTGCATTTGAAGGCTTGAGAAATGTTGACCACTGGAGTGGCACCTGATGATTATATGAAGACTCCATGCCCAAGGATGATCCAGAGGACACTTGTAGCATCAAATATCATCAGTCAACAGGGTTTTTTAACTCTACTTCTATTTTCTCATCATCTTTCTTGTGAAAACTCGTTGGCTCGGAACTGCCTCTAATCAGCTACTAACTGACTGTCGCTACTCTGGAAGCCTCTAGTTTGGCCCTCTGGAAATTCTCCCGGCCACTAGCACCTAACCTCCAGCTAAATCAAATTGACCTCTAAAGGCTATTGCGCAGCCCTTGCGCAACTTTTGTGGCTATCTCTGCCTCTTTGCAAGCTACTCTATGGAACTAGAAGACTTCCTCTAGACTCACTGTATCTGCCCCTCTTTGTCTTTGTGTCCCCTCTCTGGCTCGAAATCTTTCGGCAGAATGTTGCTCTCTGGAAAATCGAACTGCCCAAGGAAACTTGCTCTCCAAGTGTGTTTCTCCATCTACCTATTCTTATAATCTCTCGTTGGAACTCCAACGGCCAAAATTAAAACTAAATAAATGGTTGAAATCATTTCCTAGTCGATCTGTGCGATTTTCTAGAGAAATCTCACCTTCCTCAATTAATTATTGTTAATTAATCATTTTCCCTAAGTTAGACTTAGGAAAAAATCAATTACTGATTAATTAACATAATTAAGGTACTTCTGGGTGGATTTTCCTGGAACCTTTTTTGGGTTTTGGAGTCTTAGTGTTTCTTAGCCTCTTTGACAACTGTCAAAACTAGAACACCATCTGATGCTACAAAAACTAACACTTGATCCAATAACATAAGGTTGTACACAACAAGAGTCCAACAATTTTTACTTCTTGCAAACACATGATATATGCCACACCATTTGAAATTAAGATTTGACAAATGGTAAATTTTATTCGAGGATCACTCAAACCCTGACATCTCTTCCTTTATCTCCAAAGTTACCAAGAGTGTTAACGTAATTGTTACTTACAATAAGTTTGCAATGGACAATATAATCTAGCTAACTAAAAGGCCAAGGCCATTTTTTCATGTCATTAATGGATTCCTCCTTCCAAGATGTAAAGAACGGCCATAGAGAATGCACCCTACATATTCCCTCACCTTGATGAGATGGCCCTGTCACCTATTGAATCATAGACTTGGGCAACCTAACACTTAGGAAGGCTAGTTGCTATAACATTCTTTGGAGTTGGGGCCCTTTGAGTCCCAAAACCCTTATTCATACGTACCATTTAATTTCATTCTCCTCTTGAATCTTGGTTACCTTTGAGACCATTGGGAGCTTGAGGTGCTCGCATGCAAGGCCCTTTGAGGGTTAACCTAGTTCATGAGCATGCAATCTCTAATACTGTTTTCCAAACTTTAACAACAAAAACAAATGTTTGGGAGGCTGATATAATGAATTGGATAACAAAACTCCATGTTGTCAATACTAATATGCATTGACATGGTGGTTGGAATTTTGATCTTGAGATACACTTGTGGTTGGGGTATAGAGTTGAAGTGATGTCTAGAGAAGTTGTGTGGAGTATGAGTAATGAAATTTACACCTCTCGCCCTCAAATTTCTACTATGACACACTTTGATGGGTTAAAAATGTGTTTTGAACCCTCAAAACCCATTTTTCCTAAATTTAGTAGGAAATTTGGCAATTAATTAAGCCAGAAATTAAATAAATGGAGAAAAATAAATATCCACACATGCTAACTGTTGTGGAAATGGGGTGGAAATTATGGGGTAGTTAAAGTGAAGTCTCAAGGTGATGTGTACTCCTAAAATCAAGAAAATGACGTGCTCAAATAAAATCGAATTTCTCGCATTAAAGGAGAAAGTTGCTTACTTGGAAATTCGAATTTGTGAAGTTAATGCACATTTGGGAGGATTTGGAAGAATATTTGGTGGAGATTTTTGCGGGAAATTGTCCCCATAGGGGTTACTACCCATATACACTTTTCATTCTATCATAAAATTCAAATTTGGCACATAAAAGAAGAAGAAAATGATGTCCACTTGCCAGAATTCGATTTTACACTTGGCATTGGAGCTCCATCCAACAAATTTGAATTTATCTTTGGGATTGTCACCTTATGCCACTTGTTTAATCACTTCTACATTAGGATTGGCTCCAATGCCATTTGTCATTGTCATTTTTCATTGAGTGCTCAACTCTCTATATAATAAAGTCGTAGGCTCTCACATTAGATCATGTAATATGAGTTATTGTGCTTGAGGAAACTCTGTGGGATTGTATTCACTACTTGCAATATAATACAACAGTTTTTGAGGTAAAGGGTGGTGGTGTTTTTCTCCTTACATGTGTGGTAAATTCTTGACTTGTTATTATGCTTCTATTTATTTCCTCATGTTATTATTTCTTTCATGTTTGTTTCAAGTTATGTTAGTATGCAGCTATCTCATATTAGCATAAGAATTAATTATTTGTTTTATAAAAAGAAATCTTCTAGTGGATAATAGAAGCATCTCTAGGAATTCTTTCCACTGCACTTATTTAATTTCATGTCGATTTAATGATTTGTGGTAAAGTTTTGTAGATGAATCATTATTTGATCAACTTTTTCAAGCGTGAGGGGAAGTTCTCAAAGGAATCAACCCATTATTGAAAAAAAATCAAGGACAACCTGCATGTTTTGAATTCCAAAGCCTCATCTATATCTTATTTGTGTTTTGTAGAGATTCTTTCAAGTTTCTTAAAGCTTTTATTTCTTGCATCAAAATATCAAACTTGGAAAAATTTAATTTTTTTACGTAGTGTACTTCATTTATCAATGTCTCGCTATTTCAAAAAGCTAAGTCATGGCTAGTCAAAGATGAGAGCTTGTTCATACTCTTTGGCCTAACCACTTATAGATTATTTTTGTAACATACTTTGTAGTTATCTTGAGCTAACATTTGTTGTTGTAGATTTATTTTTTTAACTTGTTCTCTTACAGCGACTTGCGGGATTTATCATCAGAAAATTACTTACAAGTTTGCATGTAGAACCTTGGGGCTCAGATTTACTGACTACTTCCACATTTAAGCCATATTCATCTTGGATAAGGTCATGTTCTTCTTGAGGAAGGCCGAGTTCATTTTGGCCATCTCTTTCTCTCTCTTGGTCGTGGCCATAGAGGAGGCTTATATTCTCTTTTTTTTTTAAAGTCTGCATTTTGTTAAGCCTTTGTGGACCTCAAATTGCAGAATTTTCAGCGAGGAAAGATCCACGATTTGATGCCAATTTGTTAATATTTTCCTTGGATTTTAGAGAAGACTTCATTGTCTTTTTCTTCTTGTAACAAGTAATAATTTTTCTGATTTTGGGAGCATGAGATTTACCCATTGGTATCCCTATCTCTCCACCTTTTGGAGAGACTTGGCAATTGGACTTTGTTGGTTTATTTCATTATGCATGCATATCATCTAATTGAGAAATTAACACAACATGCATCACACTCATTTTGCGTGGACTTTATTTTAACTTACTACATGTTTTAAATCCCTAACAAATTCAGATTTTTTTGCATGCAAGCACTTTTTACTTTATCTTGTTTGGTTTGAACATAGTTCCAAGTTTACTTATCCTTCACCATTAACCACATTTTATATGCATCAAGTATTTGGACAAATTTTCTCCAAAAAATAACATTTTATTTCATGTCAAGCAAGTACATTTCAAGTAGAAGTTAATTCTCATTGTTTGGTTAATTTATTTACATGCCTCAAGCATTACTAAAACTTACCTCCAACTTAAGTTGGTTGAATAGACTTTAGGTACCCTCTACCTCTATTGATTCCTCATTGTGAGATCCAAAAATTTGTGTAAGGATGAAGTCTGAGGACTAGAGTTCAATTGTAACTTTGCCTTATAGCATTAATTAATAAAATAAATTAAGAACTCATTCCATCACATTTGCTTTGTTTGCATAGTTTTTAAATTTCTTGCTATCTTGATGGTTTAAAGTCTCACATGCAAATCTTATTTTCAAGAGGCACTTTGGATGCAAACATTGTAATCTCTTTTAATTTTGCAACAAGTTCAATATTTTTGTACTTGGAAATTGACTCATATTTTGGTTTAATTGCATATTTTCATGAATGGTTGATTTCACTTTCAAGTGCTATTATTTTGGGTTGCAAACTTAATTGCATCTTGGTCTAACATTTGAGTTCTTTTTATCATCTCATTTCTCACAAGTAGATTTCTAATTGTATCTTTTTGAGCAAGATAGTTTCCATGCTTTGATTTGTAGACTTATTCATCTTAAAAGCATTTATAATATCTTGTGCTAACAATTTAGTGTTTCACTTTTCAGGGTTATTTTGGCTTTCCATTTGAAAACATTTCACTTCATTTTAAACAAAATACATTTTCATTTCTTAAAGAGCAAATACTTTGAAGGCACTGGTTGTTTATATATTTCATGCTTATCTTATGATGGTTATTGCTCATATCAGTTTTTGCTTATAAATCTTAGTGAAATAATTTGTTTAACTCAAACAATTCCCCTAAAAACTCACATCTTTTTAACTTAACTTTTCATTAGGGACCACCCCCTTAGCTAACCTAGGATATAGCTTAAACAGAGAGGGGATTTAGTGTGACAACCCCTTCTCTTAGTTCCATGCCACCAATTACACCTTGTGGAGTTGAAAACTTTTCTCATTGACTTGTAGGTAGGTGTAGGCGACACGGTCAACAAGAACTCTACCCATGCAAAAGCAAGGCAACTAGGATCCTCGCTCAATTGAGAACCCTTCAAACCACTGCCAAAATATAATCAATCTAGTTTTACAAACACATGGATCCCACCTAAAAATTTCAAATGCATGTGCTTTCTCAATGAACTGGAACCTAAAAAACAAAACCTTAATCAAGTTACAAATGGACACAATGCCACCCATGTAGTTCCCATATTTCCTCGACCTGGCTACAAATGATACTTTTAGGTAGGGCATGCCCAACAAAACACCCTTGAAGAGTTTCCACCCTAAAAGTATTACATGCATAAAAATAATTGTTAACATATATCAATCAAAACCCTCTCAGTATCAAAATTGAGATTACCTTCTTAATCACTTTCCAAGGGGATTTTTTGGAAGCCTTGTGACATACCATCACTACAATCACAACCTTCTCTAATATTGCAAGAGCAGTTCTTTAGGTAAACGTTCTTCCATATAAGGTTTCCCTAAATCCTAACAAAAGTCATTCCTTGTTAGCGCTGCAACGATGATAGTTATTATGAAAACACTCGAGTTTATAGAAGGAAAGGACACCATATCCAACCTTGGTAGAGCTCCCTAATCTTCATTAACATTACTCCCTCTTGGCTCACATCTTGAATTTTTTTTATTAGGGTATTGGATACCTTTGTTGCTTGTAGCTTACATTAAGACCATAGTTGAAAGAAATCCCTAGGTCTTCTAAGTACACTGGTCAAACTTGGCTTGGTCCTGCTATTAATCCTAATTAACTCTGATCCCAAGTTTTACTCTCTATTGGCTGAGCCAAACTCACTAATATTGAGCCTGACCCACAAGTTATTCACACTACTTGATGCGTCAAACTCGAGCAAGTGGAAAAAATTCATTGGTGTCAAATATAATTGCTTAAAAAACATAAAAGGGAAACCCTCATTTTAAACAATTTCCATTCCTGAGTTTTTGTCAGGTCCAAGTCAAACTCTTACACTCCGACCATGTCAAGTCATTTGTCAAAATGAGATTTTGATTCAGCATTGGTTACGTTCTCAATATTAGTCTTGAATGCTTGCATGAGTATCATTTTCAAGGACAATTTGTATTTAAATGCCATGAGGAGTTGTTTAAAACTTTAAGGTTGCTTGGAGTTAGAATCACTCTTCATGTTTGGGTTCACCAATAATGCTTTGGATGCATGAATAACTCCAGTGTTCAACACGAAGTTGAAATCCAATAAAAAAAACATTACAAAGCTTTTTGTACACTATACACTCTTGTACATATATAATAAGAATATAAAAAATACTTGATTGCACAGATTAATACTGAGTGTCTTGAGTAAAATATAAAAGAACGCAACAGTATCTTCACCGCTGAATCATGACCGATTGGCTTCTGTAACATGTTAGAAATGTGTTGTTGCCATAGAAAGATAATTTCGTCAATGGAGTATTAATCTCACAAACTAGAGGTGAAAAGCAATAACCAATAGATCTAACAAACTAGAGGCGAAAAGCAATAATCAATAGATTCAAGAAAACAGTTTATAGTGAAATAATAATATCCATATGTCGCTTGACTGCCCTCTCGTTTTGGAAAATCTACACTTTCTCTGTATTGAACAAACACTGTTGTAGACTTTACACAAAACAAACTCCTATCTATGCTAAACCCCAAATCTGTCGCAACTGCATTCAAAAGGGATTCAAATCATAAGCTTCTAATGGAAGATACAAATTTAACTTTAAGATTTCAAAACTGTAACACATTCTTCTTCGAGAAATTGTTATACAGTAGAAACCAATAGAAAATTTGATTGCATATGAGAAAATACTAAGCCAATTGAACTTGTCAATAAATAATGCTAAATGCTTCACTTGAATCCATTTTTGGAATTTAATTCGGAACTTAGAAAACTATAGAAAGTGCTGCTTGAACTAAGGTAGAAAGAAAGAAAGAAATTGCAATAATCTCCACAAAGGTTAACTTAGAAAACTATAGAAAGTGCTGCTTGAACTAAAGGTAGAAAGAAAGAGAGAAATTACAATAATCTCCAGAAAGGTCAATGGGGCTCAAGTGTACTGCCCAGAAAAGGACAGAGAGAGAGAGAGAGAGAATAAAATAATTTCAGCCTGTTGTGATACATGAATCAGAGTTTCATGTCCAAAACCATGACCATTGTGCAATAAAATAAAAGGTCAACTGAGAAACAAGCCTGCTACTGTTTCCCATGTACTGACATTAATCTTATGTTCACTCCCTGCTCTCATTGATCTTTTGAATGAGCACCACTGCAGCAGTAATAACAGATGCATACACTGTAGTTGGAATCTTCTGCACTACCTTCCCTACTCTAGGTACCCCTTCTGTGGCCCTTTTCGTCATCAATGCAATGAGAGGAGCTGCTACCACAGCGATTATCAAATTATGGCTGATTCTCGTCAGTATATGGGTTGTAAGCTTCTTTATGAACTGTGAAAACTCCTCCCGATCAAGTTGTCCATCCATGTTGAGATCAAAAGTCTGCATCTCACATCAAAGTTTTTTAAACATTAAACATCATGTGTACAACTTGTGCACATACACTACATTCATGAAAAGAGAGGATGGATCACTCACGTAAAAATGACTCTTCAAAAGGATCCACAGAAATAAACATTCACTTGACAGATGCACCAGTGACAATATGCATAAATTGATCACTCAAGGTAAAAATGACTCTCCAAAAGGATCCACAGATATACACATTCACTTCACTTGACAGATGGACCAGCAATAATATGCATATATGTCCAGCAAAACTAATTTTTAAACTTTCAGAGGATTAAAATCCTGACAAATACAAATTATTGAATTTCTTCCGATTTACAAATATTTATATTTACACATAAGCAAAACAGAAATGCACAAGGTATTCACTTGTCAAACAAACCTTTGCAAAATGTGATAGTTGACAGCAATAAATGAACGGACTTGGAAAGTTATGGGTTCTCATAAGATTAGGTGCTAATAATTCTCAAAATTCACTGATACTTTTGAAGGTCAAAGAGTAAAATTGTTTTCAAAATGTCAAGGAACCCAACTTGTTTAAGCACCGATATATGGAAGTCAGTAACCTTTTAATAGCTATTACCTAGTTGAGAGTAGTAAATGGATATTGCCATCCTTTAATAGATAAGTTGCCTCACTAGAAGTACTGGCTCCTCAGGAACCCTGTTTAGATGATTATTATAAAAACTATTGTTGGTAGATCATTATTGCCATTGTTACTATGTCTAGAATTCAAGTTAAATTATGGATTCACAACCTTAAACTCATCATAATGGATACATAGTCTTGTACTGTATTTTCTATGAATTCAGAAATTATATGAATAGAAAGAGCACACCTAGAAACAGTGAGGATATATTTCCTACTGAAGATCTTGGCCAAATACAAATGAACAAGGCACACCAAAACAAGGCTTTTTATTTTTTAGCATGCATGTTTCCTGCAAATTAGATATTCATTTTCTATCTTTGCCTAGAACTGTAAATGAAAATCTAATATAGGTCTCCATAAAATTCCTTGGGTGGCAATTAGTGTTATGGTCCCTGTTACAACAAAATCTAGCACCTAGTGTTAAGCTTGCTAGGTGATCTAGACAATGTGCAACACATGGAAGTGTCAGCACTGTTACCTCAGCAACTACTCCCCTCTCTTTAGTGAAGGCCACAATCCAATACAAGGGTGTTGAAAAAAGTAGCGAGAAAGGATTCTTTGACTTGTGCCTTAGTCAAAGAAGTCCCAACGAGTTCCTTCTTTAGCATACTCGAGTTCCCTATAAGTTAGGACAAATTCCTATAATTTAGGATTTGTTCCTAAAAGTTAGGACAAGTTTTGAAGCAGTTAACTAATGTGCTCAAGTGGAAGGACGAGATAGTTGTCTTCTATGTTGAAATATGTAACTAGGTTTGGTCTTCACAAATATGAAATGTACTCTTGATTCTTGTATATTGTAAAAAGAAAGAAAATTATTATTGTTATTTTTTGTAGCATGGGTTTCAATCTCATGGTCATTTTATTTAGAGGTCAAGCACACATTGAGTGCTTCTAGGGTTTGTCATAGAGTTAAGTCAATAGAGTCATTGTCATATGAAGAAGACCGCATTGGGCATATTGTAACATGTCAAAATAATTATTTTTGTATTTAAAGTGTCAAAATACCCCTCCAAGGCCAAGTCGGCCTAGCAGCTAAGAAGTCGGCCTCATTAGGGCATGTCGTCCTCCTTGAAAGCTTGTATATATGAGAGAACTCAACCTCCTATGGAAACTCACTCATTCCTCATCATCCAAGCAAAGAAGGGGCAGAAGAAAGGCAAGCAAAGAAGGATAGAAGGAAGAAGGACGAAGTTTTTGGGTTAATTCTCTCTCTCACACGTGCGAAGATGAGGCTAGGGTTTTTGGAGCTACAAGGTCGAAGTTGTCAAGTTGCAGAAAGAAGGTCGAATAAGGGACTTTTAGGTCACCTACTAGCCCTAGAAGGATAAGCAACCCAAGCGAAGGAGCAAGGAAGGCTTGGAAGCACTAATTTCCCTCACATGTGTGGAAGCAGCAACTGTTGCAGGGGCCGAAAATTTCAAACCTGCAATGGAGGCCGAAATCAGCTAGGGGTCAAAATTGTGCAGCTGGAAGAGATTTGACTGGGTTTGACTTCGATAGAAGAAGCACATCACTAAGAAGGTCTGGTTTGGCCTTGGAAGGGCATTAGTCTTGGTCTAGGGGTCTTAGAATTCGTCATTTGAAGAATCTATAAGAAGAGAAGAGATTTGTGGGTTTTCCTCTCAAGAGGAGAAGTTTCGGCCCTAGCTTGCAGCGTACATCTGTGTTCTTGTGTACTATTGATCTTCACGTTTTTTGTAGTTGTTTGATGATAAGAACAACATAATAAAAAGTGAAGCGGCTAATAATCAAGAAAAAGTAAAAATACATCACAAGCAATGATCAAGTATAAGAGAAATCATCTTAATTATAGCCCTATCGATTTCTCAACATTTTAGTGTGAGTTACATCAGGAAAAGGACGAGTGATTGTGTCTTAAGTTCTAGAATTAAGACAAGATGAGTTGCATGTGTTTTTTCACTTAGTTAACTCAATCAATCACATAATCAATCCAGAAATAGAACTTGCTAACTTTAGCCATTTGAATTACTTTATAAGGAGGAGTGAAGGCACAATTGTAACTATAATTTGAGCACGAGTTTGTGTTGCCTATGAGAGAAAGTGTTGAATAGTGTAACTAGGTTCGGTCTTCATAATGAAATGTGTAATCATGATTTTATGTAATTGATGTAAAGAAGAAGAAAAAAATATTTTTGTAATGCTTAAATCATGGGTTTCATGATCAAGGAATTTTGTTTTTAGTTAAGGCTCCCATAGTGAGCTTTTAGGATTAGTCATCATGTCATAAAGTCTATTGAGTCAATGTCAAAGATGTAAGACACATTTGGGCATGTAATTCATTGTAAAAGAAATTTTGTGAACCCTCCAAGATCATGTCACAAGGTCACCTTGAAGTTGGCCTAAAAGATAATTCTAGAAAGGCATGTCGACCTTGACACTAGGAGATTTCGACTCATTTTGATGAGCAAACCACTATATATAGGCAGCTCGGCCTTCATTTTGAGCACAGAATTTCGATCAAGCAAATCTGAAGCAAGAAGAGGTGTGAAAATCACAAGGAAGATAGCCTCAAGAAGGAGAGGAAGAAGGAAGTTTTTGGGCACTATTTTAGGGATAATATCCTCGCACATGTGGCAGAAACTAGGGTTTCTACAGCAATAACATATTAGTCCTAAAGAAATTCATCTAAAGGGTCTCCATTCCAGCTCCCTTGCTAGCCGAGATCACCTAGAGAAGTCTTCAAGATAAGCGAAGAAGGAAAGGGTCTCCACAATATCTCAAATCAAGCTCACACGTGGGAATTGCAGGAGTGCAGACAAGCCGAGAATTGCAGGACTGTGTTAGGAGGCCAAAAAGTTAGACTAGTTGAAGCTAGCAATGCTAGAAGTCAGTTTGACCAAGTGTTGACTTCAGCAAGAAGAAGAAGCAGTGAAAGGAAGGATCTTGTGACTTGGTCTTGGAGAGGTTGTTGTGTCAAGGGTCTTGGTCATGGTCTTGGTATTCGTCAATTGAAGTCTCTATAAGAAGAAGAATTCGTTTGGGTTTTCCTCTCAAGTTGGAGAGGTTTTGGCCCTAGTTGATCGCCTACATTCTGTGTCTCTTGTCACTTTATTGTTCATTCTTTGGTAACAGTTTGATGAAGAAGAACACTATAATAATCTAAGAAAAGAAAGATCCTAATCTAAAGAAGTAAAAAGCATTCACAATTTGTTATCATCAAGAGAAATCTCCTAATCCTAATGCCCAAGATTTCTCAACAGAAAGGTACCAAGAGGTCTTGTGCAAGTAATTGGAGAGAAAGGAAATTCCTTGAGGAAGTGTGAATAGAAATAGGAGGTTCCCTATTCAATAGGAGGAGGATTTGCGCAAGGAATTCAGGCCCCTAGTGCACACAGATTTAGAAGGAAAAGATCAGGTTTCTTGCAGGTTGTTTCAGCCTAGTTCAAGGCTGAGAGATCACTGTATTCTCCATTGAAGCAAAGTGTTTTTGTAACAGATCTATTGTTCATTTTTCTTCAATAAAATTCTCAAGTGTTAAGTTTAGGTATGTTCTATGCTTAGAGCAATTTATTTCAATTTTCACAGTTAGCTCAATATCTTTTCCAGATTAGCAATCACATCAGCATTAAAGTAAATTATAAACATAAATCGCAGAAGACAAGCCAAGACAATAGGACACAAGATGTGGCGCTAGCCAAGGACAAAACCCAATGTGGGGAAACCCTTGATCAATTCTTCTTACATGTTCTTCAATAGTTCGTAGAGAGAGAGAGAGATAGTACGTTTATAACAGAAGTCAACACTTTGACTTATCTAGATAAGAGCATAAATCATCTCTAAGAAGATGATACATGAGATCAGTTGAAGACATGCTGCTTCAACTGATTCTCCAAGGTGACTCCTTCACCTATCGTTGTGCTGCATTTTGTCATCATGCTGCACCCATCATCACTATGCTGCATCTCATCACGCTTCATTAATCATGATTGTACCCATCACTGTATTGCATTATGTGCCATTACTGCACTATGTTGCCATACTGACCTATGTGTTGGCTGCATCTTGCTTGCTTGTTGTCCCTTGCTTGCTTGTTGTCCTTAGCATGCTTGTTGTTGCATGTTAGTTGTCCCTTGCATGCTAGTTGTAACATTGCATGCTTGGTGTATTTGCTGCTAAGTACCATACAACTGCCCCAATGTTAGTTAGTTGTCCCTTGCATGTTGCTCTCCTTCGGAGACAGATGCGCTAGATGTTTCGGCAGTTTCGGTTGTTCTCGCAAATTCTAGCAGTTCCGGCAATTCTGGTTGTTCTCGGCAGTTCCGGCTTCTGCCCTCTGCGTCAGCTTTCCCGACTATTCCGGCTATTCCTGGCAATTCCGGCTTCTGCCCTCTGGATTAGGGCAGTGTTATCCCTTAGGATCTCTCCTCCTACTAAAACCCAAAGACAAGTAGAGAGGAAGATATCCCAAGTGTGTTGAAATGACTTGAAGACCACCTCTATTTATACTAAAACGTTGAGCACAAGTGGGGTTTATTTGGTTGTTGGCCAACCTTGACGAATTGTCCCATAACACAAATAAATTCATATCTCCATGAATACTTATTGGAATTAGATGATCTTTAGATCAATCCTACACCTCTTGATGAGAGGGATCCAAGAAAAATATCAGCTTCCATTAATAAGATGACCCACATGGAGTTTGGCCCTAGTTTCCAATTTTAACATCAAGCAATCAGAGGGTTTTCCGAGTTGGGTTCCCTATAAAAATTATGTTGTTGAATTGTGTGATTGTGTATTTATTTATGCTCCTATTCTACTGCAAATTTGGTAGAGAAATTTTGTGTCTATATGAAAAGAAACTTGTTTTCAGATTGTTCATATTATTAGTTGCAGAATTTCGTGGATTTTCTACATGGTATCAAGGTTATGAACAGAATAAATACTAGCATTTAGGGATCAGTTTATTGTTGAAGAACAGAAATCAGTTTTTCAAGAGCAGTGCTTTGGACAAGCAGCATGGTGTACAAAGGACTAAGAGTTAATCACAGTCTAGAGGGAACATCGAACTTCATCTCTTGGAAAGGAAGGATTATGATAGTGTTGGAGGATAATGGTGTGGGAGAATTTGTGAAGCATGTCATCCCACCACAACAAGATGCCCAATAATTGGCCCAACATACTAAGAATGATGTCAAGGCGAAGAGGATTATTCTAGAGGGGATCAAAGATCATATAGTTCCTCATATCCATGAGAAGAAGACAACATATGAGAAGTATCAAGCCATATTAAAATTATATCAGAGTACCAGTGATACTAGGAAGCTTGCTCTTAAGAAGAAGCTAAGGAGTATCTGGATGAAACAAGGATAGCCCATTGTCACATATCATACTATGTTCACTCAGGTACGAGATGAACTAGACGGTGTGGGTGAAGTGGTATCTGATCATGACCTTGTGAGTTTTGCCTTACTTGGACTTCACAAATCTTGGAAAGGGTTCCAGGATGTTGTTAGTGGGAGTGAGAACTTTGTCAATTGGGAAAGGTTTTGCACTGACTACAGACAGGAAGAGATCCAAAGAGGAACCTTGTAAGGGATATCAGTCAAGACCGAGGACGAGGAGAATTTTGCTCTTGCAGGTAAACTCCAAAGGCAAGAAAGGCACTGGGAAGGGTGAGACCAGTCAAAAGAGTAACAACAAGAAGAGGGATCTAAGTAAGATCAAGTACTTCCATTGCCATGAGTTTGGGCACCATGCAAGTGTCCAAATCGGAAGAAGAAGGGGTCGAATAAGGAGCATGTGGCTGCATCAGCTGAGGTAGCTAGGTTTGCTTCTCAATTTGAGAAATATTTCTCATGCAAGCTTAGTAGGCAGAAGCATGTAGTACATTGATTCAGGTGCATATCCTCCCACACCATTATCCTCGACTGATATCCCTTCCACATGATTGGGAACAGGGACTTCTTCGGCCAGCTAGAGGAGAACGATTTGCAGGTGCATATCGAGCTTGGAGATAATGGAAAATATGCGACCAAGTGGGTTGGTACTGTAAGCTTTGAGAGGGAGTTTGGGAACTTTCTCCATCTCAAGGATATTTTCTATGTTCTAAGGCTAGAGAAGAACCTAGTTTCAGTAGCTACCCTTGAGGACAAGTGATATGATGTCATCTTTAGCAGAGGTAAGGTGTACCTCAAGCATCTAGCTTCTGGATCAGTGACGCAAATAAGTGTGAGGATGAAGAACATTTACAAGTTGCAGGTGTAGACTTGCGCAGCAGGTGCAAACTTGCGCAACCTTGAGCAGCAAGGCAGGTGGTGAGCAAAGTAGAGATATTGGACAACTTTGGCACAAGCGCATGGGGCACTTGCATCATGGGGCGTTGAAGATTCTTCAGCAAATATCCATAGGATTACCAGCATACAGCCTTGACAACAATGGAGTGTGCAAGGGATGCACGATTGGAAAGTATGGCAAGGCTTCTTTTCAGGACCGAGACAGCAAAGCCAAAGAGATTTTGGAGGTGGTGCATTCAAATGTGTGTGGACCCTTCTTTTCTCCAACTCTTATGAGACACATGTAGTATGTTACTTTCATTGATGATTATCCCATAAAACTTGGATTTATTTCATGAAAAATAAAGATGAGGTCTTAACCAATTCTTGGAGTTTAAGGCCTTAGTTGAAAACCAAATAGGGAAGAAGATCAAGGCAATGAGAAGTGACAATGGTGGAGAATATGTCTCCAATGCCTTCAAGGAGTTGCGTCCAAAGGAAGGCATTAGGAGAGAGTTGATAGCACCTCATAACACTCAACAAAATGGGGTGGCTGAGAGGAAGAACCACAACATTGTTGGAGCAGCCAGGGTCATGTTGCATGATTAGGGATTGCCTATGTTTTGTGGGAAAAGGCATGCAACGCTGCAGTATTTCTGCAGAACAGGAGTCCACAAGGTTCTTGGACGAGTTACACCAAAGAAGGCTTTCACAGGCAAGAAGCCTGATGTTTAACACTTTAGAATCTTTGGCATGAGTTTATTGCCATGTGTCCAAAGATAGCAGGCAAAACTTGGAGCCCACAACAAAAAGGGTATTTTTGTTGGGTACAATGAGATAGCTCAAGCATACAGGGTGTATCTACTAAGACTCAAGAAGATAGTCCTGAGGCCGGATTTGAGGTTTGAGGAGGACAGAGCTTTGAGGGAGTCCCTTGAGAGGGGGTAGATAGCATTACCTCAGATGGTGGAGCTACTCGCTCCGAAGGAGGAGCTTTAGGCAAGATCACAGACAAAGTCTCAGACAGCTGGCAAGAGGCCCGCACAGTAGGATGTAGAGCAGGATGATGAGGAGAAGAGACTAGGATGAGAGCAGGCAACTACTCATATGGAGACTCATGGCACAAGGAGGAAGAAGGCCAAGTGGACCAAGAGGTTGATTCAGGAGACCCAAAAGCAGTTGAAGTTCCTAGCACCATGTTCAGGCAGTGCATACAAACCATAGAGGTAAACAGTGAATATGGCACTGATGATAGAGTTGGTGGACACTGAGCCTTCTTCTTACAAGGAAACAACTTCTCAGCAAATTTGGCAGGATGCCATGGTGGAGGAATATTCCTCCATCATGAAGAACGATGTCTGGGAGATTGTGCCACAACCTAAGGCAAATCAGTAGTTGGATCGAGATGGTTGTACAAGGTGAAGCATGGCGCAAATGGGAGTGTGGAGAAGTACAAGGTCGGGTTTGTGGCAAAGGGCTCCTCACAGATTGAGGGCATAGACTATGATGAGACTTTTGCCCCAATAGCACAGTATTCATCCATCAGGATTATTCTGACGCTTGCAATGCATATGGGGTGGAAGATCCACCAGATGGACGTGAAGACAGCTTTCCTCAATGGAGTGGTCGAGGAGGAGATTTATATGGAGCAACTACAGCGGTTTGAGCAGTTCAACAGAGACAGATGTGTGCAGGATGAAGAGAGCTCTTTATGGGCTCAAGCAAGCTTTGAGAGCATGGTACACTCATATTGACAGTTACCTTCGAGGATTGGGCTTCACTAAGAGTGAGGCGGATGCCAACCTATACTACATCATGGTTGGAGGGCTTTCGCTCATTCTAGTGCTCTATGTTGACGACCTTATATTGACTGGAGCAGACAACTTGATCTAGGATTGCAAAGAGGACCTTGCAAGGGAGTTTGAGATGAAGGATATGGGGCTTATGCACTATTTCCTTAGCTTGGAGGTTTGGCAGGGTGATGGTGAGATCTTCGTGGGACAGTGAAAGTACACTACAGAGATTCTCCGGAGATTTCATATGCAAGATTGTAGGCCCATGGCCATGCCTCTAGTCACAAACTGGAGGAAGGTGGATGCTAGTAGAGCAGAGCGAGTGGATGCTACAGTATACAGGCAGCTCATCGGGTCATTGATGTATTTGGTCAACACACGACCTGATATTTGTTTTGCAATCAACCAATTGAGTCAGTTCATGTTGGAACCGACCAAAGTTCATTGGGTTGTTGCAAAGCATGTGTTGAGATATCTCAGAGCCACAACGGATTATGGATTGTGGTACAAATAGGTTGATGGAGTGAGGCTTGAAGGCTTCACAGATGCAGATTGGGCAAGGTGCTCCACAGATAGGAAGAGTACTTCAGGTGGCATCTTCAGCTACTGTTTCTTGGTATAGCAAGAAGCAGAGATCAGTGGCACTCAGTTCAAAAACAATCAAGTACATGGCTGCCAGTTTAGTAGCATGCGAGGCTATTTGGATGAGGAAGTTACTTGTGGAACTTTTCAAACAAAGAATGGAGCCTACCATAATACACTATGATAATTAGAGTTGCATCAAGCTCTCTGAGAACCTAGTGTTTCATGATTGCTCAAAGAATATCAAGATCCGGTACCACCATCTCAGAGATTGTGTGCAGAAAGGGATAGTGAAGCTACCGTACATTCCAATAGGGGATCAAACAGCAGACATCTTGACCAAGGCATTGGCAAGAAGCAATTTTGATCATTTCAGAGATAAGTTGGGAGTTGTACAAAATCCCTTCATTGGTAAGAGGGAGTGTTGAAAATAATAACGAGAAAGGATTCTTTGACTTGTGCCTTAGTCAAAGAAGTCCCAATGGGTTCCTTCTTTAGCATACTTGAGTTCCTTATAAGTTAGGACGACTTCCTATAATTTAGGATTCGTTCCTAAAAGTTAGGACGAGTTTTGAAGCAGTTAACTAATGAGCTCAAGTGGAAGGATGAGTTACTTGTCTTCTAGTGCGAGTTACATGAGAAAAAGGACGAGTGATTACGTCTTGAGTTCTAGAATTAAGACAGGTGAGTTGCATGTGTGTTTTCACTTAGTGATCTCAATCAATCACAAAATCATTCCAGATATATAACTTGCTAACTTTAGCCATTCAAATTGCTTTATAAGGAGGAGTGAAGGCACAATTGTAATTATAATTTGAGCATGAGTTTGTGTGTTGCTTGTGAGAGAAAAGTGCCAAGAGGTCTTGTGCGAGTTATTGGAGAGGAAGCCAATTCCTTAAGGAAGTGTGCATAGAAATAGGAGGTTCCCTATTTAATAGGAGGAGGATTTGCGCGAGGAATTTGGGCTCCTAGTGTGCACAGATTTAGGAGGAAAAGATCAGCTTTCTTGCAGGTTGTTTCAGCCTAGTTCAAGGTTGAGAGATCATTGTATTCTCTATTGAAGCAAAGTGTTTTTGTAAGAGATCTATTGCTCATTCTTCTTCAATAAAATTCTCAAGCAAGCAGAGGGTTTTCCTAGTTGGATTCGCTAGAAAAATTGTGTTGTTGAATTATGTGATTGTGTATTTATTTTTGTTCCTATTCCACTGCAAATTTGGTAGAGAAATTCTATATCTATATGAAAAGAAAGTCATTTTAAGATTGTTCATATTAGCAGTTGCAGAATTTCATGGAATTTCGTGACTTGAAAAATTATGGATTCACAACCTTAAACTCATCATAATGGATACATAGCCTTGTGCTGCATTTTCTATGAATTCAGAAATTATATGAATAGAAAGAGCACACTTTAGAATAGTGAGGATATATTTCCTACTGAAGATCTAGGCCAAATACACATGAACCTTGTTTGCAACAGTTTTGTTACAATGTGTTTAAAATTCAAGTTATAGATGTGACTGGGAAGACTTATCCATATACTCCTGCAGTTAAATCCCCAAACCATATTTCACCTATCTTTCAAATGCAATATTCGAACTTATGGAATTGGATCCATGCAACTAAACATTCTTGAGGATGTAATACCTAGAGAATTCGCTTATCAGGCACACCAAAACAAGGCTTTCATTTTTTAGCATGCATGTTTCCTGCAAATTAGATATTCATTTTACATCTTTGCCTAGAGCTGTAAATGAAAATCTAATATAGGTCTCCATAGAATTCCTTGGGTGGAAATTAGTGTTATGGTCCCTGTTACAACAAAATCTAGCACCTAGTGTGAAGCCTGCTAGATGATCTAGACAATGTGCAACACATGGAAGTGGTACCACTGTTACCTCAGCAACTACCCCCCTCTTTCGTGAAGGACACAATCCAATACAAGGGAGCCTTCCTTGGTAGGCTTACGGATCAAGTATCTCAAGTATATTATGCTAAGTGCCCCCTAAGGATCCTACAAATGTAAATCCACCGGATGAGGTATAGCAAAATAGGGTTTGCAGTCGGTGTAGTAAATTCTAGATTTGGATTCACGAGATCTATGGGTCAATCTAAAATCTAGGGTTAGCCTAAAGAGTCTCAAATAAGTTATCCTAACACACCAAATCACGAGAAGCTCAAGGCTCCTATAAACTAGGGTTTTGAACTGTTAGAAAAGGACTACCAAGGACAAGTGTTCCTAAGGCTTGGTATCTAGCCTAAGAAAGAGTGTTCTAATGTAACCCCCTTTACTTAACTCTATGGGAAATAATGTTAAAGTGAGTTCAAGTAAGTGTATAAGTCATAAAGTGACTTCAAGAGAAATAAAGTCATAAAGTACCTTTTGAGTAATTAATGAAAAGGGTACTAAGGGGAAAAGGTGTCTCATGGACCAATGAGAGAACAGAACTCCACCCTTGAACTAATTGGCTAAGATCTAATCTCAGCCATTAGATCTTAGGGTTAGGTCTCTCTTCTTAATGAGACAACAAAAGGGAAAAAGTAAAGGGGAAAAGGCACAAGAGAGGCAGGAGGGTACAACAACTGGTACAGTGGCTACAGCTGCAAGAAAATCAGCATGTATTCCAAGGACAGCAAGAAGCATACATACTGAGGCATCTTCCTGAGTTTTTGACTGAGCTCCAACGCAAATTTCGAGGTAGGATGGGCCGAAAATCAAGGCATTGTCTAAGCGCATTGATTGTTGTTAAAGGGGCTGAATTTACTGTTATAGAACATGTTTTTCGAGGATGCAGGCTTAGAATCAGAGGTATATTGACAGGCCATTTATTGCAGCCTGTCAGTGCTGTCAAACAGTAATATCTGAGCACATATGGGCACAGAAAACAAGGCGGACAAGCTCAGAATTCTAGGAAACTGCTACAGCATGAAAAATAAGGAAATCTGACCATGAGATAAGTTTGTTTTAAATTTTTAATTGCTATAATAATTGTTGTAAAATTCCTGTGTGAAATAAAAATATCCCTCACTGGTTTTTCCTTCGGGGTTTTTCCAAGGTCATTGGACCAAATAATCACTGTGTTAAAATTTGTGCGGTTGTTAGTATTTTTTTTCAGCACAAACAAATAGTGTAGAGTAGATTCGTGTGTTTCCAATTTTGAAATATATTCATGTTTATAACAATAGCATATGACATGTTAGGTTGGGCATTAAACTGATGTGATTTCACCTAAATCTGGAAACTGGGTTGGGACTACAATTTTCTACATGGTATCAGAGTTGGGGTTAACAGACCTGCTGAGAAACAGTGAGAAACAGTGACCTAACAGTAAGTTTAAAACAGGGTTGAGAAGGAGAAGAGTTTAACCTTGGACAGATTTGCAACTATGTTGGTGATAAATTTAAATAGCAACAAGGTTCTGGGTAGAAGACAGGTTGAGTGGCGCTGAAAACTTTAACCCATGGAAGGAGAGGATGGCCTTGCTTCTTGAGGAGTTTGAGTTGTAGGAGATTGTTGCGAAGGCAATAGTACCTCCCACTGACCCAACATTGTTGACTAAATTCAACAAGATAAA
The DNA here is from genome assembly GCA_031772625.1 of Pinus tabuliformis. NCBI lineage: Eukaryota > Viridiplantae > Streptophyta > Pinopsida > Pinales > Pinaceae > Pinus > Pinus tabuliformis. Next base: position 1,900,083,284 of record CM062817.1, read on the forward strand.
TGTCAAGGCTAAAAGACTTCTTTTAGATGTTAAGGACCATCTCATTCCTTGTGTCTCGGGGAAGAGGTATGCTTTTGAGATGTGGGAATCCTTGACCAAACTCTACCAGAGTACCAATGAGAACAGAAAGATGGTACTATGGGAAAAATTGAGGCAAACCAAGATGACAGAAACCAACACAATACCTCATATCTCACCAAGATTACTCAAGTGAGAGATGAGTTGGCAGCCATGGGACATGTCATTCCTGAGGAGTAATTGGTTAGATCAGCCTTGAGTGGCTTTTCTAAGTGGGATGCCTTCATTGATGGGATAGTAGCCTGAGAGAACTTTCCTAATTGGGGGAGGATGTGGGATGATTTCCATCAAGAAGAGAGAAGGCGGAATGCCAAGGGTTGTGACTAGCATGGTGGGGAAGATGAGGAGAACATTGCACTCACTGCCAAGGGCAAGAAGAAGGCCAAGAAGGGCTCCAAAAGTGGGCCCAAGCAGAAGGGTAAATGGAAGGAAAAGGAGAAAGACGTGAGCAAAGTGAGATGCTTTGCTTGTCAAAAGATGGGACATTATGCTGTCATGTGTCCTAATAAGATGAAGAAGGGAGTTGCAGATTCAGCTAAGTTGAATGAGTTTTCCACCAAGTTTGACAAGGAGTTTTCCTTGGTCGTTAGTCTTGCCACGAGTGTCACACCCTCTAGTGTCTGGTCCATTGACAATGGAGCTTCACGTCACATGATAGGTGTCAGGGAGCATTTTACAGGCCTTACAAAGAGGGTTGTAGATTTTGAGGTCGTACTTGGGGATGACTCTGCAGTGCGGGTTGTTGGTATTGGCACGGTATCCTTTCAAAGGGAATCACAACCTCCCTTGAAAGTGACGGAGGTCTCATATGTTCTAGGGCTAAAAAGAACCTAATATCAATGTCCAGTATTGAGCACAAGGGGTTTGAGGCGATGTTCCGAGATGGACAAGTCCTTATGTATCCCAGGGAATTCAATATCACTTATGCCATAGTGATTGGAGTCTGCCATAGGAAACTCTACAGGTTCATGTTTCAGCCTACTAGAGTGTTGATTTTAACCACCAGCAACAGTGATTTGTGTGAGTTGTAGCACAAGAGGATGGCCCACTTACACCATGGGGCTTTGAGAGTATTGAGGGAGATCGTCACAGGATTGCCAGAGTTTAAAGCAGAGCACCACGATTTGTTCAGGGGGTGTGTTTTGGGAAAGTACACCAAGACAGCTTTCCCAAGCAATGATAGCATGGTAGTCAGGATATTTGACTTGATTGACTCTGATGTGTGTGGTTCAATGTCTTCAATATCATTGAGAAGATGTGAGTACTATGTCACTTTTATTGATGACTACTCCAAGAAAACTTGGATCTACTTCATAAAGACTAGGGATGAGGTCTTCAAGAGGTTCCAAGAGTTTAAAGCTCTTATGGAGAACCAAACAAGGAAGAAGATCAAAGTCTTGAGGTCCAACAATGGGGGCAAGTATACCTCCAGTGAGATGAAATATTTTTGTGCTAGAGTCGGCATCAAGAGGGAGTGGATAGTTCCTTACACCCCACAACAAAATGGGGTTGCAGAGAGGAAGAACAGGACCATAGTTGGAGCAGCGAGAGCCTTACTCCATGATCAGGGACTACCATTCCTTCTATGGGCTAAGGCATGGAACACAACAGTGTATCTACAGAATAGGAGTCCACATAGAGTGTTGGGGAACAAGACCCCTGAGGAGACTTTTTTCTGGGAAGAAGCCTAAGATTAGGCACTCTAGGATTTTTTGGTGCCTAACATATTCACATGTCCCTAAGGAGTAGAGGACAAAGTTAGAACCCACATCCAAGAAGGGGATTTTTGTGGGGTATAACAAGACCTCCAAGGTCTACTGCATGTATATCCCTATGCACAGGAAGGTTGTTATGAGGTGGGATGTGAGATTTGAGAAGGAGAGAGCCTTGAGGAGGTCACGAGATATGGATCGGGTAGAGAAATAGACACTTTAGGAGGGGAGTCCACCACATGGTATGGGACCATTAGGTATAGGTTCATAGGGATCTAGAGGATCGCAGGTTTCTGGAGTGACAAGTCCACATGTTACAAGGACACAGGATCCCCAAGTATGGGTTCACCACAGACCACAGGGGCATGATCATCAGGAGTACCAATTACAAAGACGATATACCCATCTCAGTACAAGAGGCTACTTCAGGGAAGAGGAATCCTAAATGGCTTCGTGATATCTTGTAGGAAGCCCAGAAGACAGTGGGAAAGCCTAAGTGGTCAGTTACAGAGGGCAGACCACCAAAGCGATTTGATAGTTATTTGGCTATGGTGAGCAGCGTTGTGGAAAACGAGACATCTAGCTACGAGGAGGCTACAGGCCAGCAAGTCTGGAGGGATGCCATGGTGGAAGAGTATGCTTCCATCACGAAGAATGATGTGTGGGAGATAGTGTCGAGACCTAAGGGGAGGCCAGTGGTGACTTTCAAGTGGATCTACAAGATCAAGCATTGTTGCAGATGGCAGCATCGAGAAGTTCAAATCTCGATTTGTGGCATGGAGGTTCTCACAAGTAGAGGGAGTTGACTATGACGAGACCTTCGCACTAGTGGCTCAATACGCCTCGATTAGAGCAATGATCTCCTTTACAGTAGAGATGGGTTGAAAGATCTACCAGATGGATGTGAATACCACTTTTCTCAATGGGATCGTACAGGAGGAGGTATATATCGAGTAGCCACAGGGCTTTGAGGTGCATAGGAGGGAGTTCCATGTATGCAGGTTGAAGACAACCTTGTATGGGCTCAAGTAGGCACCGAGAGTGTGGTATTCGAAAATTGATTCCTACTTGCAACATATGGGTTTCGATAAGAGTGATGCAGATTCAAACCTATATTACATTGTCGTTAGCAAGGATCCATTCATTCTCATATTGTATGTAGATGATTTGTTTATTATAGGAGAGAAGAAACTCATTGAGCACTGCAAGAGAGACCTTGCTTCAGAATTCAAGATGACCGATATAGGACTGATGCATTAATTTCTGGGGATGGAGGTTTGGCAAGAGGATGGGCATATCTTTCTAGGATAGGGCAAGTTCATAGGGGGCATACTGAGGAGGTTTCATATGGAGGACTGCGAGCCCATGGTCACGCCTGAGTTGGTAGATCCCACTTTATATTGCCAATTGATCAGTTTGTTGATGTATTTGGTTAATACCAAACTAGAAATATGTTTCATAGTCAATACATTAAGTCAGTTCATGGTGATGCCTTGGGTGGTTGTGAACCATGTGTTGTGATACCTGCAGGGTACAGTGGTTTATGGACTGAACAATATCCAAGGGGATGGAGACAAGTCGACTTGCTACACAGACTCAAATTAGGCAAGCAGTGCTAGTGACAGGAAGAGCACATCAGGATACTTTTTCATGTTGGCTTCGGTCGTAGTGTCATGGTTCAGCAGGAAGAGATCAATGGCACTGAGTTATACAAAGAGAGAGTATATGGCAACTAGTCAAACCAGTTGTGAGGCTCTTTGGCGGCTGGCCTCGCAAGATGTTGTATGGTTTATATGGCCAGTAGTTGAGACCAACAATGATCTACTACAATTAGAAGAGTTGTATCAAACTCACGAAGAATCCAGTATTTCATGACAAGTCAAAGCATATCGAGATCAAAAACCACTTCATCTGAGATTATGTTCAGAGAGCAGCAGTGAACCTAGAGTATATAGCAACTAATGAGCAAGTGGCCAGCATTCTCACCAAGCACTTACCAAGGGGCAAGCGTGTTTACTTCAAAGACAAGATGGGAGTGGTGAGAAACACTTTCCTTGGTAAGAGGGAGTGTTAGAAAAGGTTTAAGAAGGACAAGCATTCCTAAGGCTTGGTGTCTAGCCTAGGAAAGAGTGTCCTAATGTAACCATGTTTACCTAACTTTATGGGAAACAAAGTTAAAGTGAGTTCTCAGTTTATAAGTCATAAAGTGACTTTAAGTCATAAAAGTGACTTTAAGTCATAAAAATGACTTTATAACAATGTTACACAGGTGCCACTCCCAACAATTGGAAAGCATGTACCCCATGCTCCGGCGCTCTTGGGAGCTTGGGAGCTGGTATGAAACACTCCAAAACCGCCAGGAGCGTCTGCCGGTATGTTAGAGTTTTCCCAGCGCGTAATTGTGCAAAATTTGGTGTTTTGGGTACGGGTTTCGATTGGGAATGTTGTATCCATTTCTCAAAGGCAATCTATTGGCTGGAAACTGTGCTAAGAAACCAACTCAACCAACTTTAGGTTCAAGCTGGCCCTCGAACCAGAGGGGGCTCCCTCAAGTGTTATGAGGCTTTAATGTTGTTCACTGTCACTAAACAACATCCTATGAAGCACAATGGCCAGATCTAGGGGTTGTTGTATAGGGTGGTTGCTTAGGGTTTCAAATCTCTGCTTAACAAATAAAGCCCTCTCTTGCAGAGGCCTTATCAAAGTGCCAGCGTTTAGCTATGATAGAATAACATAGCTTAAAAGAGTTTGCGAGGGAAATGAAGGAGAAATTAGAGAATTAAATATCCTCCCTGAATATCCAATTATCTAACAAGAGCAGAAGCGTATAGAAGAAACTCTATAGCTAACATCAATACATCTAAGTATAGCATAAAAGAAACAATTTAATGATTTCTGGGTGATCAATAAAAACAAACTGTTCAATCTATTACCCAGTACAGAACATAACTTTGCAGAGGGATGTCAGCGATATCTATACTACCTCAAATATATGCAGAAATAAATTATGAAATCACTGAACACACTCACATAGCAACAAATCTGTCAGAGGCCTAAACCGGAAGCCTTTGATTAAAAATTCTGTAATAGCAGACTTTACAAAACTTGCAAGTGTTTCTGGGCCCAAAAGCCAACCCTTTTTCATTACAACTGATCGAATATATAGAAAAACTACATTCCTCCAGCAGTTACAGGATTTAAGGAATAAAAATCTTAAATAATAAACTAAAAATAAATAAAATCTCAAACTAGCTGCGGGAAATTTGGAACTGTTTACAAATCTTCTGCCTTGGAATCTGGAGACTAATTCTTTGACTGCTGATTTACTTCCTCGGTTGTTGATGTTGTGCCTGGAATAATCTCTTAAAAACTGGAGTTAACCTCTCTTGTATCTAAATTCCTCCTCTGTTGCCAGATTTTATGTAAAATATTTTGCCACTTATATCTTTTGACTCCTTTAATTAGTAACTGGAGTCCTATGCTGATCTAGAAATGTAGCCACTTGTCTCCAATCTGGAATTAATGATTCAAACTGCCACCTGTGTTTATATTCACCCTTGAGAAGCTCTGCCACTATTTAGTTCGATACTTTAAGGTTATGAAACTGATTCCTACATTGTTGATGGGAGAATACAAAGTTGACACTTGTCACCTTTCCTACTGACTGTGATTGGTTTTGTGCCTCGCTTTATTCATGAGAATAGCCAACAAAATAATGCAATCACTATTTAAATTTTGAACATCTTCTTCAATGGACTCACTCTCCACTTCAGCTGCACAACTAAAAATCCAATGCCACTTGCTTTTGAAATAAACATTCTCCAAGAAAGCAAGCAATAGATCTAACCCTGAATTGGTAGAATAATCATAGCTATTCAAACACACTTGATAGGATAAGTTGTAGAAAAACTGAAACAGAACCTCTTCATTCAAAACACAATGTTCTCTCTGCAGAACATCATAATCTCAGACTATTTTCCTTCATAGTGCCATTATTGTCCTGCATAGAACATTGTGGAAAACAAAAGACTGCTACTAGAACTTGAGCCTTCCTTTGTCATCTATGTATTTTGCACCATGGCTAGCATCAACTTCCATTGTTTTGTAATTGCCTCTATTTATAAAGAATTTGAGAAAGCTTCATTTGGATTCCCATTCCCAAGCTACTTTGTTACATATCTTTTTCCACATCTATCAGCAATGCTAAAAGGATCCCAATGACATATTGTTCCTTCAAATATGGGTAGGCATGTTGTATTCTAGAGGTTAATAATATTATTTGTTAATATTATCCACTAATTAAGGCTTTCAATACCTGGCAGGTAGCTTCCTAAGAAATTAACAAGGCTCGAGACAAAAAGATATTTTCCTGTAATTTCCTCACTACCCATTTGAAGGTGGAAATTTTGCAAGTGCTTTCAGAGGAATACGTTGCCTTTACTGATTTCATATCACTTCCTCTTATTGTAGAGAGAACAGGATACTCATGTTCTCAACCTCTCTAATGAATAATATACAACTCATACATTGGGTCCATCCCGAACAACACCTTTGTTGCAAATTTTCCAATAGTCTCCACAACTACACTTGGTGTTCTGTAACCTATGAGTGCATTTTCAATTTAAAATTTTCCAACCACAGTTCATGCTTCAGGGAATTCCAGCAATGACTTGAAATCTTTGACAATTTCAACTTTTGTTGTAGGTGCACCCATTTCAACCATATTTTCTCTTACATCAGCAAGTCTACAGTGATTGATAAATCAAGCTTTATATAATACTGCAAAAGCAGCTTGGACTGGGGTCATATCTCGAAATGAGATCAGCACTGTCAAGAGCTCCTAAAGAGCAATTCCAAAGTTTTACACAACTTTTCTTGTATATGGCTTTTCTTTGATAATTTCTGGTGCCATCGAGGGTAAGTACCAGTAAATCCTCTCATTGTGTCACATTGGGACTCCAAACATAACACCCCAAAATCAGCTACTTTCATGCACGTGTCATCACCCAAGAGGAGATTCTCTAATTTCAGATCCCTATGCATCAACCCTTGAGAATTAAAATATTTCATACCATTTCAAGCTAACAACTCCTGTCGCAGAGAAATTATTTTACCAATCGACAATTTTCACCATCATAATCCAGAAATGAGAATAAAGAAAACTCTTCCCCAGTGCAGCGATCACTGCACCTAATATCTCCTAGTTTTGCAGCATATTGTATGCTCAATCGCTCAGGAATTCTATTGTGAAACTTAGCAATATGCCTTAGCTGCTACAGCAATTTTATCACCCAAAGATTTTGTCCCATTTGCATAACCATTACCAATATGCAATTTCTCTTTGCGATGGTGGTAAACAGGAATAGATTGTGGGGGTGGGTCTTAGCAGTATCTGGTTTTCAAAGAGGGGGTTGCGCAATTCTCCTCTAGCTGCCACGTGAGCAAAGATAGTTTTGCCAAAACCACTAACTGTGTGCTGCCCCTTCGCATTAAACATCGTATGGGCTAGGGAGTGCGCAATTAAACCTGAGCTGTTCAATTTTAAATGCTTATGCCCGCCTTTAAAACTTGCATGCATTTTATTCCTGAGCACTTCTGCAAAGTAGTAGGAACAGTCATTGGATGAAAACAAATTTAAAATATCTGTTGAAAATTGTATTGATGTGCCCCCCCCAGAAATATATTATTGCAATTTCAATGTTGGTGATAACAATCTGCACCTTCCCTTTGATCAAAATTGTGTTGCATTTTCAATCAAATGAAAAACAGTTCAAGCCCGCAAGTTCACCAAATAGTGCATCCACAATACCTTCTGTATTATCTTCTTCAATGGGCCATTGAGCAACCAAATTAACTGATACAAAAACCCAGATCTTGATACAAGTTTTGGCAATCCCTTCGTGTGCTCTTCTAGTGACAATCGGACAATCTTTGAGCTCAGTTCATGGGGTGAGTTGTCTCTTACATGAGTCTTTCTTTTGACACTTGGATGTTTGCATGGACTTTATCCCACACGCAGCAAAAAATATATATATAGTACATTTTATATTATCGAATACCCACCAGGTATTCTGATGCGTAGCGCAAGCATAATGCCCCTCTCCCATTGGCTTGGCTCTTGAAGCATTGGCTTGTGACTTCGGTTGATGTGTTGGACTTGTTACCGACCATTTTGTGGGTGATATCCCTAGGAGAAAAGAAAAAAAAAATCCAAAATGGTCCTCAGCCACCAGCCACCAGCTAGCTCACTGTGCCATTTCTCTGCCACCTGAGCCAGCCATGTGGTCCCTCACCCATCTACCATGATCATATGTTTGAAGGTGGGCCTCCTGAACCTAAAGGTATGCCTTGTCATTCGGCAATTGAGTGTTGTAGTTTACCTATCATGGACACTTCTGGGCATGGATTATTGGGGGGGATTCGGTGGAAAGAGTAGGCTACGTCTGTGCTCTTGTTCCCTAGACCCCTTTTGGATATTAACCTTGAATTCTAGTCCCGTTGGATCTCTTTTATTGACCATTAGGCTTTAGGGATGGTATTTCATGGGAAACCTCGATTTTGGTTGTGTGGTCCCGCTCCCTTATCCGCATATATTACCCCCTTTCCACTCATTATTACCCCATTCATCATTTCTCCCACCTGGGTCCACATTCCTCCATTGGGTCCACATAGGGTTGGCTCACCCCTTCCCCTTGCCCACACCTTAGGTTAGGCCTGGAATGATGCCCCGGAGGTTGATGTAGCTAAAAAGAAAGATAAAAGCATATTTGGCCACATTCAACAAAAAAATGTACCACAAAATGCAAAAGATGGTCGAGACAAACACATTTAGCACGTGGGAAAAAGCCAATACATGATCTCTACCCCATCATCATGGCCATCACCCTAGTTCCTACAGGTTCTATGAGCCTCCTTCATCATATAGGAACCCATGATTGTCCCAATCCCTAGCAATGAACTGCCCTACCTTAAAAGGGGGTATTCACTGCTATACCTTATGCATCGTGATCTTACCCCTTGACCCCGAGCAGTTAATCAAAGAAAATCATAAATAGGCAAAAGGCATATAAAGAAGGGTGGAAAAATCAAGGTCGGGGCAACTCATGTACCACGATTTCTCCCTCCTATACATTATAAATCCAAGTGTGGGCTTCCCTTTTATTAGTTACCCTTGTACCCCAGCATGTGGCCCAAGGCTACCCCTTCTCATCCCCTACTTCATTCACCTATCTGTCACATGCCACCACCTTTTGAAGGATGTACCTTGAACATATTATCCCATTTAGAAGTAAAAACCACTTAATAGGATACTTGGTTAACCCCATTTGGAGTTTAGAAGATATTGGCACATCCCGAAGCCCATTATGGAAGGGAAGGCCATTATGAAGTCCCCACCTATGGTCCATGGTTGGTAAGCTCATTTACTCAATTTCTCTAATGACTTGTTGTATTGGAAGGCTAGGGGACGCATTAGATATTATGCATGATTGTAGATGGTCTCCATATTGGGTTTGGTCTCCCTATACGGGGCCCAAATCCTCTAGAGGGCTACATTAGCACATGTAGGGTGTGTGTTGAGAGCCATGGGCCTCCATAACAGTAGACAGTACTCCATGGATCCTCGAAGATGTTCAGGGAATGCTCGAGATTCACCTATTGAACGAGGAAGATGCACCTAGTTCACCTTTGCCCAGTCGGCCCCACAGATGTACCGTACACTTGGCAGCTGACCCAAGACTTGTAAGATGATGTGGCATCACCTACACCATCATCATAGCCCTTGCAAATGATCTACAGGCATCTTTGACTCATTTGGAGACCCATGAGACTATTATTGTGCCCCCACACCCACTAGGAGCACCATAGGTTTATTGTTTGGGGAACAAGGGGTCAACCCCTTGTCCATCACTTTGAGGGTCCTTTTCTTCATTATGGCACCTATGGACCTCATCAGGCCTCTTGGAGGGCCCTACGACATGTATTATTCATCATCTGACCTCTTAAGAGGCTTATTCTTTCATTTGTGAGCTAGTTTGGTGGGTTTGTCACCAAAAGTTAGATTATTAGCACATTATTTTATTTTTGGGGCTTATGTAGGCCAAAGAAACTAATTCGAACTCCTCATTAGTGTATAAATACAAGTGAGATGAGTTCATTTGCTCATCATTACTTGGATTGGATCATATCTTCTTGTGAGATTTTCGCTATCTTTTGAAGATGAGACTTTTTGGATGAATGGATGAATTTCGATGTTTGGTTATTATTTTTTGTCCTGGAGCTTCTATGATTGGCATATCTTGGTGATTGGATATATTCTTCTTACATGTAAATACTATGTTAATGCTATTTTGATTTTTTATTTTGTTGAATTCATGATATTGGGATTTTCGCTATTCTAGGGTTAATTTGTTGTTTTTCTTGGAACAAAATTGTGGAAATTAAATCTCTAAATAGTGTTGTATCATGATTGGGCCATGTTTGAATGAATGAATGTTCCTAGAGACATCCTTGTCTTGACAAGTCACCAAATATTGTTGAACGAAGTATAAATGACCTTGAAGCTACTTCCATTAAGCCCTAATGCCCAACGAAGTTGTCTTTTAGGCCTCCTTGACAAGTGGAAATCAATCCAAACTCTAAATCTTCCATGACTCCATCTCTCCCAAAGGACAAAGCACTGGTCCTCCTCTAGTGATCACTTTAAAGCTTATTTCTTTCACCTTCCCCTCTTTTTCTAGGCCTAGCCTACATAGGTCACCTAGGGCATCAATTATCTCACAATCTAGCCATCCAAATACTTCGATTTTTGGTCCACAATTGCACTGGTGTGTCCTCAAGAAGCCCTCCAAATTTCATGAGATTCCGACGGTGGGATCTTGAGATATTGTAAGCCCTAGCTCAAAGACCAATTCTTGCCTTTGGTTTCCCTTAGGCTAGAAACCTGACTAGGATCCTTGCATTGCCTTTCATTGAAAATTCATCCCTTGATCCCTTTCCCCTCCCTAATTAGGTCAAAGTCTATCATTGGTTGCTAAAATCCTTCTTGTTGACCTAACCTGGGTCCACTTGGTCCCGTGTGGTCCAATACCTTTGAAAAGTCAAATCTTCAAAAACCCCCTGGGAAACCAAGTTCAACAAGGATTTTGGGGTTTTGGAAGCTCCTTTACAATTCACACTCCTCAAACCTAGTCCTTAAATCCTCATCCCCTTCTCCTAGAAAGCCTTGTCCCTTACTTAAGAAGCGAGCAAGTTTCATTCTTAAGCCTCCCCTAGGAAAGGGTCCCCGAGATCACTTCAAATCCATCTTCATTGATCTATCCTTCATAAGTAATTCTCTATATATCGGGTCTCCTCCAATCTGTGAAATTCCATAAAGAGTAGGAAGAATTAGCTATGGTGACAGTGGGCTTTAGCTTCATTGTTGCTCTTGACCTAGCAAGCACCCTCTAGGACCCCCTGCTAGTTTGGGTGGTAACAGGACTGACTTGTGATGCTTTTATTTTGTGTTCCATATATGGAAATCATCCCACATTCATCAAGGGAGTTCACATACCGTTCTTTATATGCACTAACGCTTTGATGATTGTTCAACGTGCAATTCACTCATAATATTACTCTTCTCCCTTGGCTTGGTGCTTGTGCATTGAGCGTTGACTTGGCTTGGTGCTTGTTGCTTGTTGCTTGGACTTTCGACCGTTGGTGACAAATGTGACTATTCGAATTTAGAGATTGGGTCTTGGACTTTGGACCCTTGGTGACAACTATGAGTATTTGAATTTGGAGATTGGGTCTAGATTAGACCCAATATTTTTAATAAAATCACTTAAAACCCTGCAAATAAACCTTAGCAGGCCGAGAGCACGATGGGCTTATAATAACTATTTTTTTTAAAACAAAATTTATAAAAAATTGTCATGTGTCTGAAAATTTAGCCAGGAAAGAAATTGCCAATTTTAAAACATTTTCACTGGATCCATTGGACCAAAAAATGCTGCAACAGGGAACATGGCTTTGGAGCGTCTAGACGCTCCTCGATGGATCAGAGCTCCCACAAGCTCCAAAGTCCAGAGCCAAGAGTACCTGAGGTTTGGACAAAACCCAAGGAAAAGCCCGGGAAAAAAAAGAGAATGCTTGGAGGCAAAACTATCTCTGCATTTGGCAACAAAATTATCTCTGGGTTTGGCAGCAAAACTATCTCTACATTCTTTTTTCTATATAATCAATGTCCCTGTCAAGAGTAAATCAAGCCATCAATTTTCAGCTCTTTGAATTTCTCAGTCCATTTTGACTCTTGAATCTTCTTTGTGTTTCAGTCCTTTCAGAGTTTCCGTTCATCGTGTGGGTGACGGACGTTGTGTTCACTGGCAGCATGGCAAGACTGCAAATGCACGGCTCAACCGCTGCCACTGTTCAGATAACTCAAAAGATCGATCGAGCACAAAATCTAAGCATCCAAGTTTCTTTTCAATGCGATATGTGGTTATAAAGTGCTCTAAGAATGAGGATTTTAAATTTTTGCAAGTCGCAAGTGTAGACATTGCAGATTCAAATCCTTTGTCAATGAAATCGGTTACCGATTGAAATAGGTGGAAATTATTTAATTTATTATGCACATCCATGTCTATATATTTTTCTAAAAGCCTAATCGAGATGCATTTTCAAATCTTAAAATATTGAAAATCCACAGTGCTTGCATTGGCTTTTGATCTCGTGTTTTTCTAACTTCAAATGGAATAAAGTTTAAACATTGGTTGCATGTACTTATAGTCTTATTATAAATTGAAAATAAAGACAATTGGAAGAATTCTCTTTGGGTTTGTTTGAAGCTTCCCACATTCTGTGAATGTATTTTTCTAACAGTAAATCAAACTGGAGTTGACTGAACTGTGACTTCTTGCTGTTTTCAAGGTGCATAACAAGACTGAGAGAGCCGATTTCCAGTGGCTGATTTTACTAAATAGCACCTGCTTTTTATCTCAAGCTAAATTTATGTTTGTTCCTGCAATTTTCTTATGACAATACTTGAGGAAGATTATGGGCAAACTAGATTCTAATGTCCTTTCACGGAAGTGACATTATATCATTATAATGTCCTTTTTTTACCAAAGAAAGGATGTGTCTCAACTCTCAAGAGCGCAACAAATTTCAATAGCAAATTACTGCAACTGGAAGGTTATAGAAACATGGTACTATTTTGATATTTATCGCTGAACAAATTTGATATTTTGATAATAGTTATTGCTGTTAATTTAAGGTTTAAAAGATTAATATGCTTTGCTCAATGACATTATGCTATTATTAAAATGTGCCCCCAACTTTAAGATGAGTCTTTTACTTTTCTTCTTCAAGTTTGTGTTAACAGTGTTTTTCTTGGGTTATGAGACTTAGAAATATTGTATTCTATTGTTTGATTTCTGAATATTGTATTCTATTGTTTGATTTCTGATATCTCCAGGTAGCAAAATTATTACCTAAGCATTTTATGATCAGGCCTTTAAAAATTTTATATTATATATATTTTCTGAGAATGTTCAAATTAAATATTAGTATTCTCTGTCATATATGTGAAATCTTCTGTGGTTAATACCCTATTTTTAAATTTAGCAAGATTGCACTTGCTTCGCTAATGAATTTTCCTTTGGATATTTTATAAGTTATACCAGTGACACGTCTTCAATCCCATTATATGCAGCAGCATTCTGAAGTATTTTGTTTAAGAATTTTCCTTTGTATTATCATTATGTAATATGGTAAACCGGAAAACCCACCCTTGGAAGTTTTCATAATATTATAACTATAAGCCTTTTGTTGTTCAAAATGTTCAAGTCAATCTCTTGTTACACAGTTACATTTGATAAGTTAAATGAAATTCTCCTCTTTAAATATTTAATATTTCAGACCTTTTTTTAAAATTCTACAGATATATGTTGCATCTAGACTTTTTCAGAGACTATATTAATTTTTTTGAGTTTTTCAATTTAAGCAAATACTGAAATTGAAAAATTTAAATTCCTAGTAAGTTCTACTTCTAATTTTTTTTGTATTTTAATGTAATTTTTCAGTATTTATACCATGGATAGAGGGTTGGGTAGTCAAAGTGGTGACAACAACAGCAGGATGAGACACCCACTACCTCCACAAGCCCCACAAGTTCAAGCACAAAATGCAGAGACAACTATAGCTGCCCACAAGCAATCAAGCAACATTTTCAAAAAGCCCTTAATGAATTTCATGAAAAAGATAACACAAAACAAGGCAAAAATAGTGGGGGCTGTGAGGAATGGCTATGCGCTTTGCGTGAGCATGTCTTTAAGGGTAGCTATACAAGAGTATGGCATCATCTTTTGGGCATACTTAGGTCAGAAGTGAAGGGTTGCACATGTAGCCTTGAACAAATAATGGAGATGACTAAGCTTCACATGGAAGCCACTGGAAGCAATGAATGTGATAGTAGCATTGTATCTCCTAATAAGAGAGGTAGACATGAAGATTCATCCCAGTGTATGAAAGAACAAAGTCACATCCAAATTGAGACTACTCAAGGGGTTCTAATACTAGGAGGACTATTGTAAGTGAATCAATTCGAAAGACGTACAATCTCTCGCATAGGGATGACGCAGATGATGCCATAGCAGATTTTTTTATGGCAAATGGAATTTCATTTAATGTTACTCATTCGCCATACTATAAAGAAATGGTGAGAAAAATCATAGTTGCAGGGGCAAGATATGCACCCCCAGGTTCCAACAAAATGAGGACTTCATTGTTAGATAGAGGGGTGACAAGAATGCATGGCCTTATGGAGGACATCAAACATTCTTGGGTTCATTCAAGTTGTTCAATTGTCATAGATGATTGGACAGATATTCAACAAAGACCTTTGTTGAACATTATTGTCACATCACTAGAAAGGCCTTATTTTTTAAAAGCAATTGATTGTAGTAGAAAAACTAAGGATGCTACTTTTATGTTTGAAATGTTGAATGATGCAATTAATGAGGTTGGTCCTTCAAATGTGGTACATGTCATCACAGATGCAACAATTGTTTGTAGAGCAGCAGGATTGATGATCTAAAGTCGATACGGGCATATCTTTTCGACTCCTTGTTGTGTACATGCCCTCAACAATGTCTTAAAGACATTAGAAAAATACAGTGGATTGTAAAAATCATTTCAGATGTGAGGGAGGCACAAATGTTCATCTGCAACCACCATGCTTCCTTGGCAATTTACAAGATGTATTCAAAGAAGCGTTTTTTAAAACCTGCAGAAAAAAGAAATGCCACAAATTTTATTTTGCTTGAGCGCATCGTTGAAGTCTATGCATCTTTACAAGCCACTATTGTTTCTTCAGAGTGGAATGCATGGACCGAGTCTAAGTCACCTCAAGCGAAGAAGATAAGAGAAAAGCTTCTTAGTGAGGATTGGTGGGCTGATTTTAGATATGTTGTCTCTTTCACAACTACAATTGGATTTGATCAGGTATGTTGATTCAGATTCTCTTGCTCTTGGAGAAATATATGAATGTATTGATACCATGGTGGGCAAGGTAAAGCACATCATTCGCCAAAGAAACCCTTCTTTGGAGTTTTTCCATGAAATCCACAAGCTGATAGAGAAAAGATGGAATAAACTCAATACCTCCCTTCACATGGCTGCATATGACCTTAATCCAAAGTGGTATATGGAAAGACCAAATAGAATTCTTCCTATTAATGATGAAGATGTAAAACAAGGGATAATGGCTAGATTCAACAATTATTACAAAGAAAAGATGCTTACAATCAAAATCCTGAAATTCCGAACAAAAACCTTGTGATTATAACAACAATTGAAACACATAATATGGAATCTAAAACTGATTCTTTTCCCTTACTTTGTTTTTCTCTTTTTTTTATACAATATAAAAAGCCACTTTAAACTACAAGGAAAATTTTCTTGACTTAAATAGAAGGATGTTATCATGCTACTATTGATTTTTCCAAGTACTTCAGAATCAGGTCTATGTCTAATCACGATCATAAAAACATTGAAATACACACATGTTGAAGTTTCTAAGTCTACTTAGTTAGAAACCCTCCATGCACTTTATCTGATTTATTCCTACCTACTTGTTCTGTTACTTAACAAGTTATTTACAATGTAAATACTGAAAAAAAACACTAGCGCATGCTCAACATATTACAGATCAATAACTGAAAGAAACAGAAACAATCACACCATATGACACCGTTATTTTTGGACCAATGTCCCCAAAAACCCAATGTTGGAAAATCAGTGCAGCTCTATGAGGGTTTTCTTATTAAGCAATATCAGAGTACAATCTGGGTGTCGAAACTGGCCTACCCAACAAAGAATTTCCTTGGCAGTCATACCTCTCAGTTTCTAACAAATCTCCTAGCTGAAACCCCGGATAATCCTTCCGGCAGCTACTCAGCACCAATCTGCCCCAGAAACCCCAGCGTCAACCTCTCTCTGGACTGCGTCAGCCCCTCTCTGCCCAGTGTTGGCCCTGCGTCACCCCGGATGGGTCTGCGTCAACCCTCTGGCCCTCTGCATCAGCAACGCTGGCCTCTCTAAGGCTCTGCGCAGCTCCCGGCTCTTCTGCGTGGCCCTGCGTGAGCCCTGGTTGGTTGTACGTCACTCTCCCCGGCTACTGCGCTGCTCTCCTGGCACTATCTCTGCCTCTGTCTCTTTGTACTCAATAACCCTTAGCTGCAACTCCCGATCACTAATTCTATCTCTCTTAGCAAACCCCGCTCTAGAGAATAGAATGACTGATCACTCTAGTGTGTTCTCCAAGTGACCCTCAAGCCTCCTCTTATACTTTTCCTGTTGACATATCAACGGTCGAGATTAAGTCCTTCATCAAGGGCTAAGATTAGATCTAGCTTGATCCATGTCTTTTGGACCATTCTAACACAGTTTCATATTAATTCCCATTAATATTTTATTTTCCCTAAGTTTAGACTTAGGGACTCCATTAAAAATATTAATTATTTTATTATCTCCTGAACTGTTTAGAATACGCACAAACCCTTTCTGGGTATTGGAGATCTCATGTGCCCCAACCTCTCCACCAAATTTCGTGGCTAGATCACATCTGATGCTATCCCAAATCAACACTCCCTCTTAGCGAGCACTGTGCTCTAGCAATACTCCTCACTGAGTATTACTCTGATCGTCCGGCATCGGTACCTGTGCTGACGCTAGGCCTTCCTGCCCAACATCCTCTGCACTACTACATCCTGTATTGTTGTCCATGGTTCTGCCACTGCCACTGCTGCATCTGTACGACAGCTCCCTCTGCATTCCTATTGTTGCTGGTCCTTTCTCCCAGCACTGCACCTCCTCTCATCATGTTGCATTGTACTACCCACTGCTGCACTGCAACTTAGTTACTGAGAAGTAAGTAACTGATCTCCCAACCTGACCTCCCTGTTGGGCTAGAGACACCCACTGATGCTGAAGCTCCCTCTGTCGCTGACAAGTGCTCCCTCTCTGACCTCTACGCTACTGCAACAACTCCCTGCATCCCGCACCGTTGCACACCTCTCTATGCCATCCTGCACTGGTGCAACACTCTTGTACCTCTCGCACTGCTGCAGCCTGCTAGCCTCGCGCTGTCTCGAGACCCCTACACTGTAGCTCTCTCTGTCGCTCCATCAGCATTCGTCTCTACCCTCATCAGCCAGTCCTTCTACTCCTCTTCGGGGCTCCCGTAGCAAGGTCTAATCCAAGAGGTTGGGTACCTCGAGGATCCTGCCCCTCATCTCTTGTTGTCCACCTGACTACAGCTCGATGTCTCCCCACTTCCGCTCAAGTGGTGCGTGTGCTATGGCACACAGAACAGAAAGGATCATGGCCTTCCAGATGACAAAGTTGGATGCCTCATCCACCCTGTCCTGATCAATCAGCCCATTCATGGCCATCTCTCTGCTCTTCTTGTTGACTCCACTGAGTCTCTACTTCCCGTTTGGAAGTTCTCTTCTGGACTCCCTCTAAGTCCCGATTTCCCTCCTGGAAATCCTTCTGCCGCTGTCGAGATGCCCCCTACTCTGATCGTCTTGTGCAACCGCACCACTGATCCGAGTTCCTCGACTAGAAACCCTCAGTAGCAACTCCTCTTGGCCTTACTCTGTCAGGTACTATTCTAACTACAGTACCTCACCAGCTCCACTCTGCAATATTCCCACAGCCTTCTAAACCCCAGCAACCTGAAGGTGAGAGCTCCTAGGCTCTGCGCAATCCCGGCACCAGCAACCTGGCCTCCTCAGCCAACTGCGTCAGCCCTCCCAGCTTCTGTGTGGCTCTGCATGAGGCTCCTTTGCCCTCCCTAACCTCTGCGTTGCCTCTTCCCAGCTCACCCTTGATGATGCAGGCACTACGTCACCCTTCCCTTGTTGCTGCTCTGTTAGAAATAGCTTTTGTCACCTCGAGACAACTGTTTTCTGCTGCTATTGCTTCGCTCTGCTGATGTCCTCAGTCCTCCTGTGATCTGCAATCACGTTCTGATACCATGTTGAAGTTTCTAAGTCTACTTAGTTAGAAACCCTCCATGCACTTTATCTGATTTATTCCTACCTACTTGTTATGTTACTTAACAAGTTATTTACAATGTAAATACTCAAAATAAACACTAGTGCATGCTCAACATTTTACAGATCAAGAACTGAAAGAAACAAAAACAATCACGCCATATGACACCGTTATTTTTGGACCAATGTCCCCGAAAAAACCCAATGTGGAAAATCGGTGCAGCTATCTGAGGGTTTTCTTATTAAGCAATATCAAAGTACAATCTGGGTGTCGAAACTGGCCTACCCAACAGAGAATTTCCTTGGCAGTAATACCTCTCAGTTTCTGACAAATCTCCTAGCTGAAACCCTGAATAATCCTTTTGGCAGCTACTCAGCATCAATCTGCCCCAGAAACCCCAGCGTCAGCCTCTCTCTGCACTGCGTCAGCCCCTCTCTGCCCAACACTGGCACTGCATCACCCCGGATGGGTCTGCGTCAGCCTTAGAAGGCCCTGCATCAACCCTTTGGCCATTTGCGTCAACAACGCTAGCCTCTCTGAGACTCAACGCAGCTCCTGACTGCCTTTGCGTGGCCCTGCGTGAGCCCTGGCTGGCTCTACGTCACTCTCCCCGGCTACTGCGCTGCTCTCCCGACACTATCTCTGCCTCTCTATCTCTCTGTACTCAATGCCCCTCAACTGCAACTCCCGATCACTAATTTTATCTCTCTTAGCAAACCCCGCTCTAGAGAATAGAATGACTAATCACTCTGGTGTATTCTCCAAGTGACCCTCAAGCCTCCTCTTATACTTTTCCTGTTGACATATCAACGGCTGAGATTAAGTCCCTAATCAACCACTAACATTAGATCCGGCTTGATCCATGTCTTTTGGACCATTCTAACACAGTTTCATATTAATTCCCATTAATGTTTTATTTTCCCTAAGTTTAGACTTAGGGACTCCATTAAAAATATTAATTATTTTAATATCTCCTGAACTGTTTATAATATGCCCAAACCCTTTTTGGGTATTGGAGATCTCATGTGCCCCAACCTCTCCACCAAATTTCGCGGCTAGAGCACATCCGATGCTACCCCAAATCAACAACACATCTCCAATCACGTTGTACAATGGAAATTTAGCAGCAATGAATCAACAAAGTACACAAGAATTCAGCTGACCCTAAACTTGTATTTATTACTCCTTTAATAAAACAACATAAGGCTCCCTTACCAAGGATCATGGCCCTTACAAAGCCCTGATACAAGGAAAACTAGGGATTGAGGTCAACCTCTTTTGACCCTCAATCTACCCACACAACAAGAACAAATACAATGACTTACTTGTTGTAGATGCACTTCACTTACAGCCCTTTGATCCTCTTGTCCTTGGTGTACCTGGCAGGTTCTTTGCCAGCTTTATTCACAGAGATATTGCACCTTCAATGCCTCTGCACTCCAGCTGCTCACAAGGGATTTGCTTCTTCAAATCTCTAGCAGCAATCAGCTCCAACACAAGTCTACTTCTCACAGTGAAATAGCCCCTTTCATTCACTGTACAATTAGCCTTCAAACTTTAGCTCCCTCATAGTGGGTTAACCCTTCCAAACCACTATATATTAGCCCTTAAATACAATGTTATTAGAACCGGACTGGAATCAGTGGAATCGGCCGGTCTGGCCATTTTTGGCCCAAAACCGATCTAAACCGGGCCTTTGAACCGGAATAGGCCAATTTGGTACTTAACCGAATGGTTCTGTAACAAAACCGGTCGGTTCAGCACCAAATCAGCCTGTTCCACCGAACTAGCCGATTCAGAACGGTTTGTACCTTCCCAGATCAACGTAAAAAATTTGCCCCTTTTTTTAAATTTTTTATTTTTTTATTTGGTTGGCCCACTTCTAATTCTCACCTAGGCCAACCTAATATTCAAGCCTATAGTCCTATTATTGCTATGCATTTCATGGCAATGTTAAAAGTAAAAGGATGGAAATGAAAGATTAATGAGAATGTCACTTGACATCCTCCTTAATCTTTCATTTCCATCCTTTTACTTAAATTTTTAACATTACCATGAAATGGCTCAGGATGTTTGAGAGTGGTTCCAACCTCATTGGATTTCATATAGAGAAAGTAGAATTTTAGATTTCACTCAAAATCCAGCAGACTTAACAATTTTTCAGGATATCAGGATTGCGGGGATTGCAACGTTTCCATTGGATTTTTTCATGTACGAGAGTAAGGAACTAGTATTTAATAAAGAGCATCAATCCCTCTATGTACTTTGATGTTATTGGCATTGGTTGTCAAACTTCTCTATCATGACTCTATTAAAAATGTACCCATCACTCAAACAAAATCTTGACTTGACATGCTACTCTTTTTCTATCTTATTATAATGCTTGGAGGGTTATATTGATGACGACAATCCCAATGATTTTGATGATATGTAGGTATTTGTTGTAGCATATTTTTTGGATGCTAGAGGCCATCTAGAGACTATTTGTTGATGTATTTTCGATTTAGGGATGGATTGCACTCAATGATATTTTGGTTATGTGCACCCTTACATGCTATATAAATGAGAATTTTTGCTTATTTGTGCATAAATGGTTTGGATTCATATGGATGCACATGTATATATATATATATATATATATATATATATATATATATGTTTTTCATTAAAATATAAATATTTTATGTGTTTTTGGTAAACCTGTTTTTTTCCATTTTTTTACTGGTTCCAGTCCAGTTCCCGGTCCACAAGAGTTTTCGGTTCGATCACCGGTTCAGTTCTGATAGCATTGCTTAAATATCATTGTCCAATCCAGTAAGCATGATCAGACTTCACAATAACTTCTCTGCAATCATCTACACAGAATACAACCCCAAATACCCCTTCGTTGGCCTCTGCTCATGCCTGAGGAGTCTCAGCCATGTACAAGCTAACCTCTGAGGCCTCCTGTCCCTCTATTACAGGCTCCTGCGCCACCTCAAGTTCGGATTCTCTGTGGTCACCTCAAGTCTCAGCCCTTATATCCTTGCACATGACCTTGAGGGACCTCGGCCCTCCTTCCAGCTACTTCACAGGCCTCACAGCCTCCCTGTTCACCAAGAATAAGGGCTTCGGCCCTCTTCAAAGACACAAAAACAAGCTTGACCCCTTACAGAGATGCCCAACAGCTCTCCCTTATGCACAAAACCACAATAGAATAAACTCGTCCATCCCTCCACAGCTCGGTCTGCTCAGAACATAAGAAAGAATACACTCGTCCTCCTTTGATCTACTCCAGCTCGGCCTCTTTGAGGGTCTGCAGTCTTCTTGGCTTGTTATTCTTCTTAAGATGATGTGCAATGTTAATGAGAGACTTCTCCCAAGTCTCCTTCATTTATATCTCTCCATCATTGCCTTAGGTGTCCCCTTTAGCTCATCCAAGGTGCCCTCACACAATGAATAGAATAAATAAATATTTCTTTTGGGTCTTTAGCCCACCATCTTGTGCCCAAAGCCCACTACTTGAGTACATTGCCCACAAAACCACATTTTCATGGGTCAACTCCACACAACCTAGTACACCAAGGGTTGTGGGAGTACCTCCAAGCTACACTTTCAACAGGTACCATTAACAGCAATTCTTGACTCCACTCCACTCTCAGCGAAGTATGGTCACTAATTGTAGCCTTGAAATAAACCCACGAGATCCTTGAAAATCCTCACATAATCTACTTTAAAGACATTAAAGCCTATTCAAGGTTACATTCCCCTAGGATCTAAGCTTTGAAGTTACCTTTCCCCTTTACAGCACATCACCTTTTGCATGTGGTTTGAAGTCACTTAAACATGGTAACTTTATAACTTACAATGAACCTTTATTTTATAAAGTAACTTTATCCTACTAAACTCTTAACCATAATGACTCCTAACAGGTTGATACCAGGGTCCAATACTAATCCTCCTAATACAAACTGGGGTTTTCATTTATATATTTATCAATTCACTCATTTATGGCATTTATCTGGAACAGCACAGTAATCTTCGGGTATCATCACTGTTAGCTCATTAGGAAGATTTGATAAACAGACAATCTCATAGGCAATATTATATAAATACTTCTTCACATGTTCCGGTATAAATACTACTATTAAGCCATCCTCAATTTGATTTGTCCTTCGTACTTTTTCTTGTCATGTATTGAAAAATCAAAAAAATGGCCTACTTGCGTAACTTTGTGAAGATATTGAAGAAACCAAGAAATATTTGGAGGACTCTGGTTATATCATACTATCCTTGAACCCTTGGCAAGAGCATTTTTGTTAGGTTTAACAATTCTTCCAAGTATGCTGAGGCAGCTAAGCTAGAATTTTCTGAGAAACAGTGCAAAATGAAGTAGACCTCTAATCCAAAATAGGGTATGAGATTCTAGAGTTTGGAACAAGTGCAGCTATGAAGTATTAAGTTGTTTGCTGTTGATGGAAAAAATGCCAGTCATTAAAAAGCAGTGAACACTATCCACTGCAGTGTGTTCTTTCAAAGTTTGACATCATTTTGCATTGTTTGTTGGGTATTTCTGCACATTAAGGTCAAACTAATTGGTAGAACCCCATGTGTAGTCCAAGGGAGATGCCAATCTATGGTATGATAATACTCACATGTAGGATAGTTGGGTTAGTTCTATAAATAATATATTCAGAAAGTACAAGAATGTGATCTGACTAACTCTGGCCAATGGAATTTTTAAGATTATCACATAAAAATAATAATGTGACTCTTTTCTGACCCAGTATAATATGAGAGTAAACTACCATATGGAAAGCCAATCCTTAGACAGTCGGCCTCCAGAAAGAATGCAAGGCACAACAAACTCACTCAAGTTGCATTTCCTGAACCAGCATACCAGAATATAGAACCAAGGATTTGAAGCCCTTGGTGAGCTTATAATTATTATGGCATGTTTGTCTGTCTGCAATTTCCACATGGATATTGTGGAGCTGTCACTTGATTGACATTTTCCCACCAGTTGTCAGATAAGGCACTGCATGAACATTACAATTTACTACATATGTAGCATGGAACATAACTCTAGAGCCTATCATGACTTAGTGCTCCTAAATATGTGAGAATTTGTATCTAATACTATAAACAATTGCAGCTAAATGGGTTCACTTGCTATTATGCTTTATTTAAGAACACAATTTTGCATTGCCAGCTTTTCATAGAAATAACAGGCTGGTTCATACAAACTATCAAATATACTGATTTCATTTCACTGATCCAAGTGCACATAATATATGTTGCATTTGTAATAGAATGAGTTCATTAAATAGATAATAAAAAAATCTAAGCATATTGTGCATGATGTTCTCCACTATTAAATCTACTCTAAACATCCTCCAATAGTTTGGGAAATTGATCACTGACTAAGAACATTCATTAAGATTTGCAAATAAATAATTCAGTATTCACTAATATGATCATGGATGAGTAGTGTTGCACTTATTTTGTCACAAGTCCAAGGAAGCAGTTGTACAAAATTGTTCAAAGTTCTGAATCATCAGCCAGCTAGTTCTTATGTCATTGTAAACCCAATTTCTGCAAATTATAATGTAAATGATGCTAGTGCGGCCGTTTAATTATGTAACAACCTATGTAAGCCTATGATTTTTGCGACGAATTTCATCTTATGAGGTTTTTCGTCTCACCGAATAATGTGTGTTTATAAACACGGATAATCGGCAGAGTTTTCCTCCAACTTAAACCCCAAAGCTAGGGTGGAATTCATTGACGAAGTCTTAAATGAGTCCTACTGTTTTTAGTCGAGTTTATTGTAAAAGAGATTTGGGAATAATTTAAGCTATTTGGATAAATTATTTTATTACACATCACTTGGTCTACTAGATCATACTGTGTCACATAATTGGGTAATATTTGAGGGTCTATAACAAATGAGTATTTCCCCCTTTGAAAGTTGATTTATAATTATATGACACAAAAAAATTAGTGCATAGTCCCTTGCAATCAGACACCATGGCAGGGTGGAAAAATAATTAATCCCCTCAAATGTCAATTAATTAATTTTTTCTAGCAAAATAAAATTAAATCCTAGCCAGAAAATTAATTACTTTAGAATCAAAATATCAAATTTTAGAGAAATCAATTTCTTCAAGTAGAAAATGACAAAAAAAATTGTGGGTCAAAAGGAAGTTAATTTTTGGAGGTCCCCCACCAAGGCAAAAATGGATATTTTAAGAAAAATTGAGCCCTTGGACCTTGGTGGTTAAGTCAAAGTCAAATTTTTTAGGAAATTAATCCAAAATATTTATTTTTGAATTAATAAAAAAGGTTTTTATGAGAAATTCGAAAATTCCTCAAAAATAAATATTTTCGATGGCAGAGATTAAAAGATGATCAAATATTTATCGACGGTCAAGACTATTTGACAGAGATCAGGCCAACTAGTCGTTATTTTCCACTTGGACGATTTATCTATTAATTAGAAACCATTTGCTTCTCAAGTCAAGATGAAATTTCTGACTCTGGCCTATGTAATTTTATAACGTTGGTGTTGATCCATTGATCTGTTGGGATCATTTGAATTTCATAATAAAAAGAATTTGGGGTTCAGTTCATAGTGTTCTTTGTTCGTTGATCTGTGGTATGTGTTGGTTACGGGCTTTCCTCTACTGTGCTTAAATTTTTAAAAACTTGTTTATTCATTTGTCGGTGATAAGAACATTCTATTGGTAGATTTTGGGTCTTTCTTAAGTGATATAATTCACCATATGTTTAACAAGTTTGCTTGAAGGAATATATAGAGTTTGCAGGTACATCGGCCCTTGGGCTTCAAGTTCACAGACTTTGGAGAAGAGCCAACCTTGTTTGGTATCTGGGAATTTTCTCACTTTGCTGAGGTTGTAAGAAACATATTCAAAACCATAACTTTCAAAACACATTTGATCTATAGTCAGTATTCATCGTTTAAAAAAATTATTTCTCAAAAATATTTTATTTTCACAAGCATTGTATATTTGTAAATATACTTGTAAATTTATTTTTTGTAGATCATTTTTGTAAATAAAATTTTTCTAACCCTTATTTTGCAGCAATTGGGGTTTGGGGTATATTTTTTAAATTTTGTATATATTGGGGTTTTGGGTATTTTTATTTTCACTTGTGCAGGTGAACTCCAAGAAGAGTTGTTGGGTTTTTGAGCTAGATCTAGGCCCTTGAGAGTAAGATCTAGTCTCCATTCTATTTGCAGGGCCAGCATCAAGGAATTTTGCAATGAAATTGAGCAATATTGAAGATCTGAAGCAAAATAAAAATCTTGTGGGTGTTTGAAAAAATTTTAGGGCCTTTTCAGGCCCAGCATCAAGCCTTCCTAGCCCCAGCGTGGCCCTCTAGCCTAGTTGTCAACCTTCTTGGTGAGTCGCAGGCCCCTTGAGGGCATTTAGGGCCTCGACCCTCTTCCTTTGCCAAGCCGCAAGGCCTCAAAGAACCTCGGCCTGCCCTCTTTCCCTTTGTTGTAGGCTTGGAGGTGCCCCTAAGGCCCTCGGTCTCCCTCCTATTCCCTGTCGCAGGCCTACTAGGGCCTCTCCTCCCCTCCGCTACCATTTTCTCCCTCTCCCGTGGCCTCCTCTCCCTCCATCTCCCTTATTCCTCCTCCGTCAACCCTTATGTCCCCTTCCGTGGCCATAACTAGGCCTCTGGCCCCTTGATGCAATCCCAAAGGGACTTTCTCCCTAGGTCGTAGCCCCTCTAGGGCCTGCGGCAACCCCTTGTGGGGTCTTCTCCCTTGGTCGTAGCCTCTAGGAGGCCTGTTATAGCCTCCATTGGCCTCCTTGCCCTAGCTGCAAGCCTAATAGGCCTTGCTGCCCCCTCTTCCTAGCCTTTTGCTTGTCATTTTTGCCTCTCTTCATCTCATTGCTTGACTATCATTGGATTTTTTGCAGAGATAGTGGTCATATTTTTGTGTTTGCAGGTGGCCCAGCTACTCAGGGAAATTTGGGCAAGAGGACTAGCCTTCTACTAGGCCTAAAGACCCATTGGTTTGCATCTTCTAACCCTGAAACCCTCATTGTTTCCTTACAGCAAGATAATCATTTCATAACAGTGATAAAACACTCATAAAAGTGCCCTAAAAATAATCCATAAATTGTCCAATGCATTGATAAGTCACTTGTGTAAATTGGGCATCTACTTATTTGGCATATTTCATGAAGTTTTGAGGACTATCATAAATATAATCGAATTTGATCCTAACTGTGGCATTGGTGGCCTAAAGAACCTAAGTACATTAAGGATATTGTGTTTAGCAAAGTGGTTTGGTATATGGGCTTCCATTATTTGCATTTTGCATATCACACTTTGCATTTTAAGTGCTCTAACTCACTCTGCTGTTATAAAATTTAATTGTGGCTGACTGAATATCATTGTAACATAAGTAACATAGAGTTTTCATTGTTTCATGCTCCATAGATAATAATTGCTCATTGTGGAAGGAATTGTTTGTTTACATTGTTTACAAGGGATTTGACAATTGGTATCGCTAATAAGAGCACTAACATATTGTCGTCTTGTGTGATTTCAAGAAGTTCCAAACTTGCACTAATAAGCTCACTCTCTAAAGCACATTAATCTCATAATCCAATAATCTTCTTGAATAGTTGCTTAAGTGGACAAATTTAAGAATTCATTCGATGTTGATATCTCTTGTTCTCTTACAAATTGGCATTAAATATCTAAGTGTTTGCTAATTTACGTGAATATCTCTTGAGTATTGGTTTTGAGCAATATTGGCATTATCTTGTTGATATAACTTGAAAGTTGAAAGGCTTCTAATTATTTAAAGGGCATTGATAACCCTGTTGTCTCTCTTTAGTAATCATCATTGGCACTTTACATTGTCTATAAAGAATCATTGGCTAATTGTTCTATGTGAATAATTGCTATAATTGTCATTGGATTTATGGTTCATATCTAAATTGGATATCTATTGTGAATGATTGGTAAATCACTATGAAGAGCATCTATCTTATTGTTTAATACTTGGGCAATTGCATCTTGGCTATCTTTGGTATCTTGTTGGCAATTGTGAAATTGGCACATGTTCTTGTGGTTGAGATTGTCCCATATTTATCATTGTTAAGTACTTATTGCCATAACTTAAGATCAAGCTTAATTAAGTACTTAAAGGAACACATGTTCTTGTGGTTGACATTGTCCCATATTTATCATTGTTAAGTACTTATTGCCATAACTTAAGATCAATCTTAATTAAGCACATAAAGGAACACTAAACAATCTCACCTTAAGAATCACTCAATAATCTTGCATTGACATCCTGAAACTAATCTTGCATTAAAAATTTACCTCATTGCATAAGCTTGGTTGATAGAGAGATAGGAACACCCCTTCATCTTTGCTTGAGAAGTCTGGCCCCTATAGTATTTAAAATCATGACCTTGCAGTCATCAGAGCCACAGTCTCTACAGTGCCAGAGGCATCGGGTATGTTAGATTTCAAGGAGAGGGATCGTTAACCAAGCCATTGCTTGCTTCACCTTGACTTCTCTCTACCACTTACTCTAGAGACTAGGCTCAATATAGATAAAGATCAAGGGATACACTTAGCTAGGCATTTAATTAAAATAAACCAAGATCTTGCATCTCACCTAAGTCATAGGATTTGCATAACATATAGGATAGTTAAGCATTTAAGCAGCGGTTGTTCATCCGGTCATTTGGTCCTTAATTGATATAAAGCAAGTGGTTGACTCCATAAGGCACTGGTCTCATAATTAATCTAATCTAATCTCATAACTTGCTAAAATCAACCAAGTGGCTAGGCCATTCAATTGTGTCTCCCGGACTTGTTGGTTGCCAACAAGTCTTGCATTCTCACATTTCATAGGGACTACCCCCCATAGCCTGTTGTTGGGAGACAACTAGAACGGAGAGGTCGAGGATCAGAGTGACAGCCCCCAACCTGAGTCGTTGTCGCACCGTGCCTGTACAATCTGAGCAACAACAAGTAGAATTAAGTGATTATGATTCAATTTGCATTTTCTATGATTCAGTGCTATTTTATTCTGTTGATATGGAATTTTAGCAAAAAATTAAAATTTTGTTGGAGTTTTCTAGAGAAAAAACTGTGTCAAAAGTTCAAAATGGAAAATGTTTTGAGTGGACACTCTACCCATCATCAAGGACATAACTTAAATTTATGTCCATAGATCAAATATGGACATTTGAGGAACTAGATTGTTAAACTCACTCTTAAACCAAGCATTACACTTATGCACTTTCTTGACTCTATTGCATGTTGCAGATTTCTTCAAACCCTGCAATATCACCACTCCATAGTAATAAAGTACTCTTGAGTTTGGAATAAACAGCGTTATGTTTCTGTGTTTGTTCACCCATATTAAGATATCATAGTACTCCAAGTCAAGCATTTTACAGTCAAAAGTTATCCCGAAACTTTGAGTTTTATCAAAACTTCTTAAAATTTTTGCTCTAACATTATTTCAGAATTTTCATTCGTTTTATATATGTGCTACCCTATTTCTTACATGCTTGCTGTAGCTCTTTAGAATACCATACTTCGGGTTCCAAGTAAATGCATTTGATATACTTTGTGTCTATAGTTATACATCATTCATAATAACTGAGATCATATGATGACCAGTGGTCAACCATGAGGGATGTACCTTTGCTTTTTTAGTAAGTCATAGATAAAGTCTGGATAGAGGATTTTGCTCAATTAGCTAGATGTGAAAACAATTACATTTTCTTACAACTTTTCATATATTTCCAATTTTCCACCCTAACTTATTACATCCTTGGAATTCGACTCAAAATTTAAGTTAGGTACACCATATACCTAAAAGCACTATGCTTTGTCGAACAGTTGGATTCTGTTTCAGCCATGCATATTGTTCAGATTATATATTATCTATCTAAATGTGCAGATGAGTGCATATTCTGCATTTAAGTGCATATTGTATGGATTCTATATTATCTATCTAAATGTGCAGATGAGTGGTATGGTTAGTTGCAATGCATTTGTGGAAAACATTGTGGATCATTTTCCAACGTAAATTAGATTTTCATCTGTTAGTCATCCAATCCTTGCTTCTATTTACTTCCAATTACTTCCTTCCAATTTTTCGTCTGGCCTAAAAGATTCTCAATAACCTCCAAAAAACAGACACAAGACAGGGATATATGAAATCAACTGACCTGCATCATCTCTTGCACTTCTTGCTTTGATGGCGGATCAGTATGAGGGCCAGGGAAGTTTTTGTTGATGTCACTGATTCACAGTAGTACAAATATAAGCATACACAAGTACATAAAAAATAGACAATACATTTAAAACAGTGTCATCTTCTAAATAAGTATTATGCTGAGATTGGCAATGAAGCCAGCCATAACAGGTGAACAGAAAAGCTGAATCAGAAAGGGGCATGCAATTAAAAGAAAGATACTTGTAATTGGAGGATTAAAACCTATTTCTCAGATCTGATTTGATACCTCAGGGTGGGACTTTAGTGTGATCAGAGGTGATGTCCTTGAGAAATGATTATTGAATGCAGCGTGGTTACTAAACAATGTCCTTTATTGTGGATAACTTCATAGTAATTCATCAAGATAAGCAGCATAACAATGCGCATAGTAACTTTAATGGATGCAGCTCATCGTATCCAAGGATAAATACAGGGTACAGCAGACACACTTGCCATTTTGTATAGAAAAGCTTATAAATACCAGACTGGACGAAATGCTGAACCAAGCAGTTTGTTTTGGTCATAGTTGAGGTCAAGGCACTGTGCCCATTCAGGAGGGATTTTATCATTTTAGCCAAATGCCCATTAATAATAAGTAAAAATTCAATTATCAAAATTACAAATAACAAAAACCCTCCTAAGAAGCTTTGAAAGGGAAGTAGAGATGTTATAAGAATCAGTTGATCCCAGAAAGGCAACAGCTAAAGATTATGGAATTGTCTTTCTTTAATTGCATTAAGAGAAGCAAGGTGGATTTTACAGCCCGAGTGGAAGTGGAAGTGTCCTATAAACTCTTCCTCTGTGTGGGTAATGGTGCATTGAATCACTGAATATAGATATTAGCACAAACCCAACGGTCTGATATGCACTTCAAGGGTGCTAAACTCAAGGATGCATATCTTGTCTTCACACATATGATGAACATATCAAACATTCGAACTTTTAGATATACAATCTCAATCTCTGGAACTTCAAGGTGTGTATCAGACCCAGGGTTAGATATGTCTGTGCTAGTAGTAGTACTATTATCTCAAAGAAACTTTTAGCTCAATATGACCATATGGGTATCCACCCTCAACTAACCAGAAACATTTACAAAAGGCCTGTCATATAGATAGATAACAGGATCTTACTTGAACACCAATAGAACAGCGATATAAAGTTCTTCCAGGTTTAGATAATCCTTCCCAGTGTCCGCAGTAAAATGGTTAAAAACGCGGTCTGAGATCTTCTTCAGTTGTCTCTCCCGCAACTCTGTCCCTGCATGTCATGGATTACTATTATTAAAAAATAATTTAATACAAGGGCACCAGTTCCATTCTGATCAACTGCAATATGAGAAGATGCAAACCCATTTGACAGCTAACTTCCGGAAATCAAGTTCCATATACAAATACGAAAAAACCCAAAAGAATAAGAAAACGGGAGTAGACATATCATTGCCAATGGCCAGAAAGATCATGTGTTCTCTACTGGTGCTAGCAATACTCTTGAATGAAAAATGGCAATTCAAGCATATATGATGGACAAGATTTATATGGGTTGGTATTAGATAGATATTACAGAGCAAAGAAGAAATGGTTGAAGCCAACTGGGAAGATAGGTGATCTATTGTGCATGCATCTATCTATTGAGTTTTGCATGATAAAAAAAATTAAAACAGAGGATGCATAGAAAACTTAGTTAGTACCATGGAATTTGTTTCGTATGTCTGTCCATGCTTGCCCCATGATGGATTGACACAGTACTGTCTAATGCTTCTCTGCTGAGAAGTTCTGGACAAACAGCGAGCAGCAGCAACCCTTCTCTGCCTTCGCCTCCTACCTAGCACTTCTACAAGACAAAGCCAACAAGTCAACCTTGGCGTGGCTGCCGATCATGTAGTTTTCATGGTAACTTGTCGAGGTACAAATGTGTGCACGTCTTTTGCCTAGTTTAGGCCAATAATCACCTATGTTCACTTGGGCCCAAATACTTAACGGAGTAGTAAAACTACTTGTTAGTTGGGTGCGGTTAACTAGTGGGGTGAGAGTTTCTTTCAAGTGGTTCAATTTGAATCTCAGAGTCTGGTATCGCTCGGTATGAGAAATCGTAAGCGACAAGTTCGCGAATATATGTTTGCCACGGAAATAAGATAACATTTTTTTATTTAGGTTACTGTTCGCAAATACATATCAAAGTGTATATGTGGCCTAATGGAGTAAGTTAATTTTCTATTAAAAAATAATGTTTAATAAGAAATTTGGAGAAATTTTAGCTATCGAGGAGGTTTTGTTATTATTCAAAGTATAATGTTTCTGGGTTTCATGTAAGGTCGAATTGATTTAGAGTTTTGTCTTTTTCTAAGTATTGATTATTTTTTAGGTTATTGGATTCCTTCTATATCACTAAGACAACAATATTGTAATAGTTAGTCAAAATGGTTTCATTTTTAATTAATTTGTAATTTTTTACCAAAATTTTTATAAAATTAAATATTAAATTTGTTTACGGATTTCGGATAGATATTAAATTTGTTTACGGATTTCGGATAGATATTAAATTTGTTTACGGATTTCGGATAGATATGGGATGTTATGTTAATGCACTCTTTGATGTAAAGTTATTGGTTTAATTTCCCGTAAATTAGGGTGATATATTAGACATGATGAAAATATGGTCCTACCAAGCTTAAAAAAAAAACAAATTTGTTTTTTAAATGAAAATCATTTTTTGAATTTTTAAAATTTTAATTTCTAATGTTAAAATTGTGGATGAGTGTTTAAATTCAAATTTTCAAAATTAAAAATTGTGAAAGAAAAAAAAAACCTCTAATTGTCAAATCCCTTAATAAATTAATTATAATAAAAAAGAAAAAAAAAAACCTCTAATTGTCAAATCCCTTAATAAATTAATTATAATAAAAAAATCCAAATTTGGATTTTTCCATAACTAATTTTTTATTTTCCAAAAAAAATAGTTGTCATTACATTTGGGTTTTTACCAACCATGGAAACTTGTCAATTTAAAAAACAAAAGCAACAATGTTGCATATTACATAGATTTTTTATTGTTGAATGGCCTTTGGTTAATCATTTTCCTCAATAAACCTTACCTATATTATATATCTTCACAAACAAAAGCAACAATGTTGCATATTACACCGATTTTTTATTATTGAATGGACTTGGTTAATCATTTTCCTCAATAAACCTTACCTATATTATATATCTTCACAATTCAATTTTAAGTGCTTCACAATTCAATTTTAAATCACGATGCAATATAAAAAAATAAAATACAAGTCACCACTACAATAATTATTATTTTCTCTTTTGTCTTCCTAATTTAAAAATATAAAATAAAAAATATGTATATATTTTTTTATTAATATTTTAATATACTAGATATTGTAACTTTTTATATTAAATATTTTATTACATATAAATTTTTTGTCACTCTATTAAAACGGCATGAGGTATTCATATCAATTTGATTTTTTAGACATAGAAATTCTACATAAATTATTTATTTAGACATAGAAATTCTACCATAAATTATCTATTTGTCCCTTAATTAGGACTGGTATAAATTTAAAGTTAAATAAACAGCTTGTTACAATAATTAGCTTTTTAAAATTTTATTTATTTTATTTATATCATATACATATATACATTATTTAATACAAAGATACTATATATTGTAATTTCTTCTCCTTATTTGGTCTCATAAGTTAAAGATGGAATAAAATGTGCACCAACACATTTCAATAAACTCTTAATTTTTGTAACAAACAATAATGGTGGGGCTAATGTTTTACCCAAAATTATCTATGCACCTATCTTTATTTTGCTCTAAAGTTATCGAGTCCATTAATTACTTCTAGTATTTCCCTTCATTATATTCAAATGTGTTTCATTATTAGATTTATGAAATTGTTCATGCATTCAATAATTGTTATCGATTACTTTTTGCATAAGTGGCAGGTACTTAAGCAGCAGGTTGCATATTATTCGATTACTTTTTGCATAAGTGGCAGGTATTGGTTGCATATTACACTTGTTGTTATATTAAATGAATTTGTGAAATATATGTGGATAAGAAGGGGAAAAAAGTTAGGAATGATATTTAAAAATGTATTTCAGAGTTTAGGTTTTTTTGAGATGAGTAATTTTAGTATTGTTTTAGTGGGCCTAATGGTTAAGAGTGTGTGTTTCCTCCTAAGAGGTCACGGGTTCAAAACGGGGTAGAGAGTATGTTTGCCTTCGTAGACTTAGCAATCAAATCGTTGCACGAGATGGATACCTTGTTCCAGAAACAAGAAAGTCTTATACACCAAATAATACATATTATTGAGTTAAATAAAATATAATATAACTTAAAAAAATTAATTTCAATGATTTCGCAAATAATTTGTTTCCTAATCATTTGAGTTTAAGTTTTTAAAACATTTTGTAATTAACTTATTTATCGTATTTATGGAATAATTATATATATTGTAATAATGGAAATTATTAAAAAAAATTATCAACCATTAAAAAATGTAACTTTTTATATTTTAATCCCACTTTTTCTTGTTTTATAATTGTAAATTTTTATTTTTATTTTTACAGTTTTTGTAAATTTTTATTTTTATTTTTACAGTTTTTTTGGGGGTTATTTTATGATTGTAAAGTTTTTTTTGGTTGTAGCATAAAGATTTCAATATATCATAATTTTTATAACAAAAGAGTTTTTATAAAGATAGCAGCATTATATTAAGATATTGTTTGAATGGTTGGAAAAGTTGTTGCCCGTGTTTACTTGGCCTCCTCCTCCCGTTTGTCCACAAGTTAATATTTATTTAAAAGTTTGTATATAGTATTTTGAAATTGTTTTTATTATATATGTAATTTATTATGTATTTAAAAAAAAAATTATATTATTGAAATATTGATTTTAATATGTTTTATTTTAAAAATTAATTATATTATTAAAAAAATAATTTTAATAAAAAAATTATAATTAGTGTTTGATTTTATAAAAGTGGTCCATGTGTTATTTGTAAAAGAGATAGTGATATATTTTGTTAAGTTGAGTGAAGTAAAATTGTTATGGATATTTTATTGAGATAATTTGTCAAAACATGTGTTATAATATTCTAAAATCTTAGATTATGCAAACTAATGTTTTTTTAGATTGATGGTTTTATTTGAATTTTATGCAATAAGTGAAATATAAAAATGAAAGAATAGGTATATGTACACACCATCCACATAAAGGAACATATGATTTATTTTAGGAAACTTATTATGGGAGAAATCCTAGCTAGAAGGTTAGCCTTATTCTCTTCTCTCTTTACTTCCTTATAAAAAACACATACAAAGGAATGGGAACTCGTTGTGGAGTTACCTCTAACATTGTAGCTTGAATAGCTACTAGAGAATCCTCCTCCATGTGTGTTAGGCTCTTAAATACCACTCTTAGATGCTTTTGATTAGCTATGGAACAAGTACAATGCTAAAGAATGTAACCCCTTCTCCCCCTAGTAACCCAATATTTAGCTTGACAGTCATGTAGGGTCAGGGTTTTGACTTCATCAACCATCGATTACTGATAAGGTTTTGGACCTTCTAAAATATTCTTGAAAGTTCACATGTAGATATCCCCTTATGTACATGTAATCAAGTGTTGAAGTGGCATCCACTCGTACTATGGTGGTCAACAATATAAGTCAACTTGTAAGAGATATAACTTTCACATATGAGCTCTGATTGTGGTGATTTTCATATTATTTGATCCGGATTTATGAAGGAATGAAATGAAATACAATATTAAATAGAAATGCAAAGCTATAGCAAAAACTAAGCTGCAATTGATTAATAAGAAATACTAAAAATTGTTTACATGCAGAATGGAAACAAATGAGCTTGGGCGATGGTAGCTTATCTCTGAGAAGAGATGTGACAGTTACATGTCTTCTAAATTGTGTTATAATGAGGCTTGCAAGATTTTTCACTATTGAGAAACAAGTGAAAACCCTAAACATCCAAAAACCTAACCCTAGGAGATGAAGCGCCAAAAGTTTGTGGGCCCCATTGGGTTAGTTGGTACACCAACTTCCTAAGGTTGTAACTTTGGCATACGATCTTTGTTTGACAATTACAATACCTCGTTAGAAACATTTATACGAGGAATATAACTTTTGACTGCCAATCCCTATCATAGGTTATGGGTTTGCTTGTTTTCCAAAGAAATGTCGTTTAGGGCGTCAAAACGGCTCCAATATTTCAGGACCCGATAAACTACCAAAAATAGTAAATTGTGCTACAATTAAGGAAAATGAAAGAAACAGTGGTGGGGGTCCAAGTGGAATAGGCGAGTGGCAACCAATATCCACCTAGATCAGTCATCCCCCCTTAGGAAAAAATAGTCCCCATTGCATTGAGTGCCTCCATGAGATGGGGAAACTTCTATTGAACTTGGTCCCTAGTGAGCCGCTTGCCTTAGTGCAAGAGTTGGTCAACTTTGACAACCTAATATAGTTGGATTTTTTGTTGAAGAGTGGTCTTGATTTGTGTGTCCATGATCCGATCAGTTGTGTCTTGTTCCATGCAGTCTGGGTTAAGCTCTATTGGTGTTAGTTGTTTGGCAATGTCTGAATTGTCCAGCAATGGTGGAAAGTATAGTCGAAGGTAGTCCACATTGGACATTGGGTGCAGGCCAAGGAATGGGGGAATGTTAATCTTGAAAGCATTATCTACCACATCCTTGGAGATGGTGTGAGTCTCATATTAGAGTGGTTCTGATGAGCTCTGGCAAGGCATTCTTTTTGCAAATGTAATCAAACTTTGTCACCCACTTGAAACTTACGTGGCACCTAATGTTGATCATGCTAATGCTTATACTTGGCATTGGACTTCTCTAAGATGTTGTGAACCTATTGGTGGATGTATTGGATAAACCTAGTTGATTTATCAGCCTCAAACTACACATGTGTGGATTCTACCTGTTGTTGGAAAATGTAACAAGGTTCGGTCTTCATTAAATGTATTTGAGTCATCTTGTAATGTACTTGTCAAAAGAATAAAGAAAAGAATTATTGTTATTATTATTATTATTATTATCATGACTTATTAAAGCATGGGTTTCATGCTTGGGTCATCATGTTTTAGGTCAAATTCCCCATTGAGGACTTCTGGGATTTATTTTGAGTCAATAGTCATTGTACTTTTAAAGAGAACCTTCTTGTAATTTGAATCATGTAAAAAGGTTTAGTATTGAGTCAAATATGAATTATGTTGTCTCCACACCAAGTCGGCCTTAAGATGATCAAGTCAGCCTCAAGGAGGGTTATTCGACCTCACCAAAGGACTATAAATAGAGCAGTTCAAGTTCCATTTGAAGCACTCTCTCACTAGCAAGTTCGATCTCTCTTGAAGCCAAAATAAGTGTGAAATAGAAGAAGGAGGAGAAGGAAGTGTGATTTTGGTCTAGGAGAAGGAGAAAGGGAAAATCAAACCTTTGGTGCAACTATCTCTCTCTCTCATTCCCTAGTTTGGAAGATCGAAGTTCTCTTATTGATGTCGTAGCCAATTGTCGTATGATGTCGTAACCAGTTGTCATGTTGATGTCATGGCCAGTGGTCATGTGATGATGTCACCTCAAGAAGTTGTATTGGGCCAAGATCGAAGGTTCTAAATGAATATCGAAGTCTTTTAGTGGAGATCAAAGTCTCTAAGGCAAGGTCAAAGTTGTTGGGTTGAAGAAAGTGTTGCCATTGTTGTTGTTGCTGCTAGGTCAAGAAGGATCGTCTGCAAGTAAGGAAGAAGGTTGAGTTGTCGTGGAGGAAAGTTTGTGTCAAGGTTAAGAGTCTTGGAATATCTCTGGAAAATTATTGAAGGAAGAATTATTGATTTGGTTTTCCTCTAGAGAGGGGTTTTTCCCTGACTGTGAGCCTACATCTGGTGTCCATTGTTTATGTACTATTGCTTTGGTAATTGCTTAATGAACTAAAAGAAAGAAGATATAAAAGAAACCTATTAAGAAATCAAGAACATCACAAGTAACTATCGAGTATAAGAAAATCTTTTTGCCTTTTTTTATTTTCTAACATGGTATCAGAGCTTTGGTGAAGAAAGAAGAAAAAGGCAGTCTCAAGCACCTAATCAAGGAACCATTGAAAAGGATTATCTCAGGGAAGGAGTCTACTATAGTCAAGAAAAATGTCTAACATAATCAAGGGAGAGAACCAACTTGAAGGAGCCTCAAATTATAGATCTCGGAAGAAGAGGATTGACCTCATCCTTGAAAAGAACAAAGTACTTGACTTGGCCAAAGGAAAAGTAAAGAAGCCTACAGATAACTCCAGTGATGCTAACAAAGTAAAATTCAGAGAATTAGAATTGGTGGCCATGACTCTAATGGTAGAAGGAATAAAGGACAACCTTGTCCCATTTATAGCCAACATCAACCATGCTCAAGAAATGTATGAAGCCTTGTCAAAATTATTCACTATTAAGAACATTGGTCAAGTGGCAAGCTTGAAGAATGAAATAAGGACCACAAAGATGACTAAAGAAGATACAGTGGCATCCTTCTTTGTGAAGATAGCAAGAATCAAAGATGATCTTTTGGCCTTTGATGAAATTGTTCCAGACAAAGAACTCGTGCTCACTGCTCTATTAGGATTGCCACCTACTTGGGGTGAATTTGTTGCAGGACTTAACAGTTGGAATGAAGTTCCCACTTTTGAAGAACTATGGACTGCCTGCAGTCAAGAAGAATTGATGATATCTCTAGTTGCCAATCCTGAAGGAGTATTGAATGCCTACATTGCTCAACACAAAGGAAATAAATCGAAAGGACCAAGGAAGAAAGTAGACATGTCCAAGGTAGAATGATATCAATGTCATAAGAAGGGTCACTATAGAAGTGATTGACCTGGCAATCCAAAGAATAAGAAGAGAGATAGAGATCATGCTAACATTGTTGAAGAAGGATACCCAAAGAAAGTCAACCCCGAATAATCTGATATAAGGGACTTGCATTATTATGTCCTTTGCTTTTAGTCTTAGATATTCTATTTTATATTTTTTATGTTTTAGTGTTTAAAGGTTCTTAACATGTTTTTGGAATAGACATTCTATTTTGTTTTTATAAGTTTATAGGCATCCCTCAAGCTTTGGAGGGAGCCCCCAACAACTCCCAAAGATAAGTATCCCATTTCCTTTCAGTCTTTGGTTTCATATACTCATTTAAATTTTGATTATATTAAATACTAATCACCATTCTCCCTCTATTGTCTTGATTAGGAAAAACATTTGTTATATTCTCAAGGAGTATGGAAGCAGGCCTACCAAGACAAGGTTTGTCAAAGAACAAATGTATGCTTTAAAACATTGACTTATTTATAGTAAATATTCATTTGACAATCTATTACTAACATTGTTGTGTCTAGCTATATTGAATCATATTGATTCTTGTTTTGGGTGATTCATCAATTGATAAATCTACTAGAACCCTAGACAGGTTCTCTCGAAAACCCTAACCTAAGGGTATGCTGACAATGTGTGAAACCCTAACTTGCTTAGGGTTATTATGAAATGCTATTTGAAGTTCTTGTTGATGATGTCATGTTTGGGATTTCGGTATGATCATGAAATCTTAACTTGTTAGGGTTGAATGATGTTTGTCTAAGATCTCAAACCTTTGAAATTTTGGAATAGTAGGGTTTGCTTTGCTAAGTTATGAAACCCTATATATTTAGGGTTTGGTTGAGCCTATAAGAAAAACCTTTGTTATGTGTTTAAAGTAAGATCCTAGGAATGAAACCCTAGGTATATATATGTGTACATTTGGTCGAATCCATAGCTTGTTCTAGGTTAGTATATGCCTAATGTATTAATGTTATCTGACATATGATATGCTTATTCATTATAATGAATTCCTAGGTATTTGTGTTGACCTAATTATTGATGGTCATAAGTCTTAGAGTCTAATATAAGTCCTTGTCTGAGATTCTAGGATGATGATATTTGGAAATCTAGGGTTTTAGCAGCTAAAACCTAGTAGTAGTTAAAATCTCTAATATGTGTGATATAACAATCTGAGATCTATTTATATAATGAGTGTTAAGATTGTGAAAATGAAATTCTAGGGTTTTGGAGTTAAACCTTAGTAGAAGCAAAAATCTTTGATGTATGATGACAATGTGATAATTTGAGATTTGTGTAAGATTGTTGAAATCTGAGTTCTAGTTGTGATTGATAGTTGATTGAAAAATCTAGGGTTTGCAGTTAACCCTAGTGGAAGCCGATCATGTTGATGACTAAGCTGTGGTTGGTTTTGATTGATTAAATCTCTTGTATGAAATCTAGGATTTGTATGAAACCCTAGTGGGAAGTCTAACATATGATTTTTGAAAGTTGTTAGATTCCTTGTAGATATATACTTGTCTAAATTGTTTCTAGGGTTTGTTATATGTTGTAGTAGGGTATGTCATATCTTTGGAAGAAACAATGAAACCCTAGATGTAATGAAAGTTGTTATGAAGTATTATAGGGTTTATGACAAAGTCCCTAACAAGAATTTGAAGAATGTGTGTCTTTTGTTTGTAATTAAGTTTGGGTATCTGATATGTATAAAGTTGAAATGCTTCTGTAATTCTGATATGACTAACTTCATGCTTCTAGAAATTTGGTTTGACTTGCTATCTAAGTTGTGCAGGTACACAATCTTTAATATGGTAAAGATATTCGTTGAAAAGCATGATGTGAATAGTGATGACTCTGATGAAATGGTTGGAAAGCACAAAAGATTCTCCGATGTCGAGGAAAAGAAGTTGATCTCCATGGGTTAAGAGAGATCTTGAATAAGAAAGATCTCCCTGAGATTAAGAGGGAGCCTAGATAAAGGGAAGCTCCCTGGTTGAGAGGGAGGGCATAACATAATTTTGATTGGAGAATGCATTTTGGAAGATATGTTGTTGGATATGAAGTAGGAAAGGAAAGTGTATGTTTGAGGAATCTAATTTCAAAGACTCGGTTGATAGTCATACTATGATAAGAAGCAATGCTTATTGTTTGAAAGACCCTGAAGGTTTGTGTTTGATTATATAGATATGAAAGTATATTGTTAATTGGGGTTGTGTTTGTACAGGTGAATCTCTCGAAGGCTTTTGATACCATGTTGGTTACTAATCAGTTTGATTAGGAGATATTGGTTATCCTTGATCTGCTTAATCAAGCCGTGTTGAGGCTTTGTGAGTGAAGCATTGTCTAGGAGGACATTTGGGCGACACTTTCTGTTGATGTCTAGGTCTCAAAATTGAAAAAGGCAGTGTTGGTTATAGAGCTATGTTTTTTTATACACACCTGGATATTTGGTTTGGTCGTTAGCAAGTAAGCCTGATGGTATCTAGAGAGGCTAAAAGCTTGAGTCCATCTTATTCCTACTTGGATAGATTGCCTTGGTTAGGAATCTAGTCTGTGGCATTGCGGTGCCTAAATTGTTGATAAACCAATGGATATATTGCCCTAGTCAGGAATCTAGTCCATGGAATTCAGTGCCTAGAGTTCTTCATGGTTCATATAGTTGAGATCTTCCTTGTTCTTGTATATGGTGAATACCTCCCTAGGTAAGAGGAGTTTTGGAAAATGTAACTAGGTTCGGTCTTCATTAAATGTATTTGAGTCATCTTGTAATGTACTTGTCAAAAGAATAAAGAAAAGAATTATTATTATTATTATTATGACTTATTAAAGCATGGGTTTCACGCTTGGGTCATCATGTTTTAGGTCAAAGTCCCCATTGAGGACTTCTAGGATTTATTCTGAGTCAATAGAGTCATTGTACTTTTAAAGCTACCCTTCTTGGGCTTTTAAATCATGTAAAAAGGTTTAGTATTGAGTCAAATATGAATTATGTTGTCTCCACACCAAGTCAGCCTTAAGATGATCAAGTCGGTCTCAAGGAGGGTTATTCGACCTCACCAATAGCATAGTGAGAGGCGTATATCTAAATTTCAAATGTCTATTATAGGTCTGGAATTGT
The DNA here is from genome assembly GCA_031772625.1 of Pinus tabuliformis. Taxonomy (NCBI): domain Eukaryota; kingdom Viridiplantae; phylum Streptophyta; class Pinopsida; order Pinales; family Pinaceae; genus Pinus; species Pinus tabuliformis. Next base: position 1,900,124,897 of record CM062817.1, read on the forward strand.
GAGTATAGATGCAAAGCAAAGGTGGTGCTTCATCTCAATGAACGCCTTCTGTTGGGAATTAGACCAGGAAAACTTTGCTTTTAGTCCACCCTTAGTAACCTAATTCAAAGGCCAAGTGACATGGAATAATCCCAACACGAATCTCCAATAGAAATTGGCAAGGCCCAAAAAGATGCAAAGCTCTATTAGAGTGGTCGAGGCTGGCCAATCCCAAATGACTTGGATCTTAGTCAGATCCACATGCACACTTTTCTCATTTATCAAGTAACCTAGATATTGGACCTGGCTCATGCCAAAGGTGCATTTCTCCAAGTTGGCACATAGTTTATGTTGTTGTAGGGTTTGAAGGACACGTCGAATGTGTTGCAAATACTCTTCCAAACTCTTGTTGAAGATGAGGATGTTGTCCAGCTATATAACCACGAACAAGTTGGTGAAGGGCTGCAAGATGTCATCCACCAGCCTCATAAAAGTTGCAGTGGCATTTGTCAACTCGAAAGGCATGACCAACCATTCAAATAGACCCTCCTTGTATTTGAAGGCAGTCTTCCATACATCTGTGGGATCTATTGGAACCTGGTGATAACCAGACTTTAAATCGATCTTGCTAAAATACTTGCCTCTCATGAGCTATTCCAGAAGGTCATTAGTTTATGGGATTGGATACCTGCTCTGAACAATAATTTTGTTTAGTGCCTGATAATCAATGCAAATCCTCTAGGTCCCATCCTTCTTCCATGAAAGTACAATCGAGCTCCCACAAGGTGAGGAACTTGGTCGAATGTGCCTTTTTTGTAGCAACTCTTGGATCTGCCACTCGATCTCTTCATTTTCCAGAATGGAGCAGTGGTATATTGACCCATTGGGTAGAGGTGCTCCGGGAGTCGAATCGATTGAATGCTTGACCTGACAATGCAAGGGTACCCCAGTGGGTGAGGAGAAGAAGTCCTTGTATTCTCCCATGACCTTATCCACTTGCTTCTGTTATGTGGAGGAACCCTTCCCGGGGGCCATGGATGTGGCCACGATATTCCCCTTACTTTGAGAGCGAATCAGAAAGAAAACAATTTTCTCGATCTGGGAGATGATTTTACTATACTACTTAGTTGAGATAAATGAGCTTGCAGCAGGCGGAGCTACCTCTAGTATCTTGGATAACTTATTGCCCAAAGTAATAATAACAGTGTGAGGCCTAAACTCATACACAACATGACGCTTCCACAAGTATGGTTGGCCTAATAATATATCACAAACTTCAAGAGGAGCAATGTGACACATTACCTCATCCATGAAGGGTTTGATGTTGTAGGGAAGGCATCATTGTTGGCCGACACATAGATCTCGTCCTTGGTGGAGCCACCAGATGGTGTATGGTTGCAGGTGTGGTGTAGTCGGCAAGCCCAACTGCTTAATGACTTTTGCTGAGATGAGGTTATTTTGGCTCCCACTGTCGACAATGAATTGCAATGACAACCCTTTCACCCACATTTGTGAGTGGAAGAGATGATCCCCTTCCTCTGGTTCTTAAGGATCAACCTTATGGAACTTGGTGGTTGTAATGGTGGCACTGGGATCTGCATCAATAATTTGCTTCCCTTTTTCATTCCCCTTATTGGGGTATGACTCAGAGTAAGAACATGCATATGACTTTGAAGCCTTTAACACGAGCACTAGTGACTGCTTGGCATGACACTCACTTGTGTTGTGAGTGGGGCTCTTGTGGAACTCTTACCGCTTCCCTGTGTCCTTCTTCATCTTTGTGGTGGTATTCTTTGCTTACAACTTTGATGGGTTGTCGTTGGTCACTCCGCTAGCTTTGTCCTTTGTTATACGATTTGGGGGCACCTTTTCCTTGCTTCAGATTCGTAGATCGAAAGTCTCGCTTCTTCTATTTAAATTTCTACTCGATCTTGACAACATATCGGTATGCGGCATCGAGCAAGGAGATGTCTAGGAACTCCATCTCATCCTGGATGTATTTGTGTAGACAATCTCGGTACTTGAGTGCTAAATGCCTCTTACAATCCTTGATACCCAACTTCATTTGAAGGGTATGGAAAATATTTGTGAGCTTTGACACATCTTGGTCCCTTCCCTGCCTCTGTTTGGTCCATATTATGTACTTATATTCATAGCTCCTGATAGGGTAATATTATTCCTTGACGGTGTCTCAGAAGGAATTCCAAGTGGTTGCGACTAAAAACAGTGAGGGTTCCCTCTCTTCCTTATGCTCATAGTAGGTTTCCCACCAGTCCTTGACGTGGGGTGCGTCTTTGGGGAATGCAAAAGTAATATTTTCCCAATCAGAAAAATCATGAACCGAGAAATATCCTTCTAGCAAATTTAACCATTTATCTATGGAATCTATGTCTATTTGACCTTCAAATATAGGGATGTCAAAGTTAACTTGTACCTTGAAGGGGGCGGTGCCTCCAAAGAGACGGTTGGATGTAGGTGCGTCACTTGTTGGCATCTACCGAAGGATATGGGCAAAGTTGTCCATCATCTCATTTCTTTGTCGCTCAAGGGATTCTTTGAGCAGCAGTTTGATAAGATCTCTTGCTCCCTTGTATTTCTTTTCTTCCCCATGGGAGGTTTTTGGTGTTGGCGAGGACAGATTTGCAAAGGTTTAACTAGTTCAAGTCTCAACTCCTTATACCCTAACATTGTTGGGGACATGCACGAAAAAACAAAGAAAGAGAAAATCACTCTGACACCATTGATCAAGATTTATGTAGGAATGAATTGAAATACATAACTAAATAGAAACATAGAGCTACAATGAAAACTGAGCTACAATACATAACAAATACTGAAAATTATTTACATGCAAAATGGAAACAAACTAGCTTAGGCGATGTTAGCTTATCTCTGAGAAGAGATACGACAACTACATGTGTTTTGAACTGTGTTACAATGAGGCTCACAAACCTTTTTATTATTGAGAAATAATGGAAAAGCCTAAACATATAAAAACCTAACCCTATGAGATGAAGTGCCAAAAGTTTGTAGGCCCCATTGGGGTCAGTTGGTACACCAACTTCCCAGGGTCATAACTTTGGTATACGATCTTTGTTTGATGCATACGATACCTCGCTGGAAAGATCTATCTGAGTGCTACAACTTTCAATTGAAAACCCTTGGAAAAATTTGTGAGTTTGCCTATTTCCAAAAAAAATTGTCATTTAGGACCTCAAAATGGCTCCGGAAGTTCACGACTTGAAAAAATTGCCAAAAATAGTAAATTGTGCTACAATTAAAGAAACTGAAAGAAACAATGGTGTGGGTCCAAGTGGAATAGGTGGGTGGCCACCAATATCCACCTGGACCACTATTGGAAAAGTGTCAAAGTGTAGAACAAAATTAAGGGTGTGGGCCCAAGTTCCGAAGGTTGTTACCGAAAAAATGTTCTTTAATTCCTCAAAATGGATCAAGAAGGTTCCATACCCCAATTTTTCATAGAAGGACCTACCACCAAAATGGGTTTTGCAAGCCGATTTCTTCACTTTTTTCACCCATAAAGGACCAAGATAGATGACAGATCGTATGATGATCCAATACATATCAAGTAATGTCCTTTAAATTGCTGATTCTCATCATCACATTGTTGTCGAAATATATTTAACAAAAGGATTGAAAACAAATTATAATCGTACCACCTCTTATTTCAAGCATGCAAGATACTTAGTCACTCTTGTTGTCTTATGAAGTGATTATAAGATTTGTTTTCTTGTAACATAAAGGTTTCAAAATGTTATAATCTTTACAATAATGGAATGTTCATAGAGGTTGTGGTATAATGGTTAGTTGGTTGTAGGGTTATTATGATTTCTTATTCAACATGTCTTTCCTCTTTATATAAGGATTTTGTGCATGCGCACGCACACACACACAGACATATAAACTAGAATGAGAATATTTGAAGGATCAGTAACTTCGAAGGATCAACTTCCAACATTACATTACAACTACTTCATAAATACCACAAATGAGGTAGTTACAAACATGTCTCTGCAAGCTTGAACCCATATTTCCACTCACGGGGAAATGAATTGTTCACCAAACCACTCGAGCTAAGATCCTTTGACTTTATATATATATATATATATATAATTTATTTATTTTTCCAAATATATTTATATGTGATATTTTAAAATTTATTTTTAGAAATATAAGTTCTTTCCTCTTCTCTTTAATTCTTCAATGTGTGTGTGGGGGGGGGGGGGGGGGGGGGCAGAGAGAGAGCGAGAGAGTTGTCATATGTCCTTATTGAATGCTTTCATAATTAGGGACTCTACATACTCTGGGATATCAAATCTCCAGATCATGATTGGGATGGTAGGTTTGGATGGAAATCTGAAGTGGACCTGTGTTTGGAGGGACATCATGCAGAGGAATGGGGAATTTTTGTAGGCAAACTTTTCTCTAGCTATGTTAAGCTTGTTGAAGATAAGGAGGACATGTTATGTTAGTGTAAAGATCCTGCAACAAACAATTTCAACATTAAGCTTGGATATAAAGCCCAGGTCGAAGCAACCTTCCAAGGAGATAAATTATGGGTGGAATCATTTGAGGAAAATGCATGCTCCTCTAAAGGCCAATATTCTTTTATGGTTGATGCTTAGTAATAAATCAGTAACTTGAGATGACGGCCTTAAAAGAGGTTGGGCCTCAACATGTATGCATTATGTAAGCAAGATTCATAATAGGTTTTTCATATGTTTGTCTCTTACTCTTTCACTACCCAAGAACTCGTAATGCCTTAAGGAAAGTGTAAAAAACTGGTTTTCTAATTCATCTACAACATGTTTTGGATTTTTTCCTTGTTATTCATTTATTTTATCTAGTGAGTGCATAATCTTAGTATCTTCCAAAGCAAGTTAATTCCTCTAGAGGTTGTTGCAGAGTTGATTGAAACATTGACCAAGGAGTTAAAATGCAAGCCTAGGAGGGAAAAGTAGTGCAACCCTTATATGTCTTCTCTTGACTATTATATTTCCTTGGGCTTTTCTAATGATGCTCATCAAGGTCACCGGTCGAGGTGTGGAGTAGGATTTGTCCTCTATTTGAATGTCTCACACCTATCACTTTCATTATGCTCCTAGGCATGGTTCCAATCTGAAAGACAAGTATTTTGCACTATGGACACTTTTGCATTATGATAAACATCACATTTTAACTAAATTGTAGATTTTAGGTGACTCCAAAGTCCTCATTGCTTGGGCCAAAGACATGATTAAAATTCATAATGTTTGCCTCCAATCAATTATGGTGCCAAATCTAAGACATTATTTAGGAGTTCGAATGTTTCTCTCACATTTGTATAAAACTTAATGAGAATGTATATAAGCTCTCTAAAGAAGTTTTGATTCTTCATAAGGGGTCATTCATCTCTCATGAATTCCTTGATGATTAAATGGTTGAGTACATGTTTTTTAATATTTTACTTCTTTTTTTATTTAAAAGTATAGATCTATCAAATATCCATGTCTTGACTTTCTTATATGTTTATTTTGCTTTTAAACCTTAGAATATATGACTTTTTTTTGTAAGAGATAATTTATTTATGAAATTAGATTTTAAAAGGATGAAAAAAAGAGTATATGTACTTATTTATCAACTTTATCTATTTAAAACATGTATATTTCTTTAATACAATATACTAATTAAAAAAGAATTAAAAATATTTAATTTATAAAAAAAATCATATTGAAATATTAATTTTAATATATTTTTTAAATTTTATATAATTTTTAACAAATTGATTAAAATATTAATTGGTTACAAATTTGGTTAACATTTTTAATTAATCTTATATTTACAATATCTTGATTCATTAATTTTTTATTCACATTATATTAATTATTTAACCTAAATTTTTAATAAATATTATATTTATATGTTAGTCTTGGTGTAAACACATTCACATATATTATTGGTGAGGAAAATCAAGACCTCAAATGTATTATTGTCATCAAGAATGTTGAAAGGTTAAGAAAAACCCTCTACATAAATCCCATAAACAAATTATGGACAAATAAAATATCGATTATCTAAATGGCATTAATGGTTTTATAATGCGTTGTCACATGACATAGTGAAAGAACCCAAGTACCGTCTTTTTATATTTAAATCTTCTAACTTCATCATGGGACCTCCTTAAAAATAAGTTAGATCTTTCTTAATTGGCCCTTTTGAGGATGGATATAAGTTAATTTGGTTGATAAGCTTACGCCTAGTCACATGACATATCATGAACCAATTGTTAATTGTTAATGTCCATGTAACCCCTTTTAATATTTCACAAGACATATCATGAACCAATTGTTAATTGTTAATGTCCATGTAACCCCTTTTAATATTTATTATGGGACCCCTTGAAAGTGAATTTTCTTAATTGGTGAAGATGGGATAAATCTCCAACTTCATCGTGGGAACTCCTAGAAGGAAATCTTCTTAATCGGGCCTGTGAAGATGGATAGACTTTAATTTGGGTGATAAGATTTGGTTTGACATGAGAGATTTGAAAGCATAGATTATGACATTGGAAAGAAGAGTTATGTCCCAAGTTTGAAACTACATACATACCTAAAGTTTTTTAAACTGCTTATAGGTCAAACTCACACTTTTTTGGAAGCCAACTCTCTCCAAATGTTCTCTGCTCCCCTCCACATGTCTTGGCATTGCGACTTTACCCTTTAGTCACTCCTATTCACACTGAATATTAGAATGTGATGTACATATTATATAACACGATATTCCATAAACATTTGAGCTTCTTTCTTGGGGGTTTACCCCCCTGTTTTCCTGTTCATTCAACCCATGTTTGCTTGTTCGTGCAACCCAAACAAGCCCGGTGAAGCGGTTGTGTTTCTTTATACAAGTCCTTTTAATAGATCCTTTATATAGGCTTTCTTAGGTGCCCTACATTGAGGATTCACTGAGGATTTCCTTGTCAACCCACCTTTGGACACCTTCACTGCTTCTGCCCAAGCAATTTTCTATTTTTTCTTTCCACCTGCAAAATCAAATCAACAAATGAATCCAAGTAAATGAATGAATTCCGATAGAGAGAGTGTTATTGTGCACACAATTTCTTCTATTCTATGATTGAAACAAATTGAATCTTGATTCAATTGCAGACAATGGGTAATGAAGCAACTAACCGCAATGGAACTGGAGCACAAAAAAGTTATAATCTGGGCATTTGATTGCAAGAGCCAGTTAATTTCTAAATGGTATACACTTGTTTTGTTGTTGTTTATAGAGTAATGTCTACATGGTATGCACATGTTTTCTTGTTGTTTCTAGAACAATAAACGCAACAAAATTTCCTCTGTCAAATTCATTTACAAGGAGGCTTCTTAGTTCCCATGTTATTAAGCTAGTTATTTATATTCTGAACTCAATGCCTACTTCATGTTTTAAGCTTGTTTTTCTCATACAAAGGTACTAAGGGCTTAAACAAGCCTACCTCTCATAGTGTTTCCCTATGCGGTTGTGGAACTTCTTCTCCTAGTAGTATCACTCCATCTTCATATGGTTGACCTGATAGCATTGTTGAATCCATAACAACGTCCACCTCTTAGTAGTGCCAACCCCTCTCGATAGTGAAACCTCATGGTGTGATCCAAGATCTTTTGCTTATAGATGTATTAAAGAATTACATGCATAAATTGCAGCTTAACCATAGAAATTTAATGTGCACATGAGAGAAGAGGAGAAACACATAAAAGCATGAAATAAGACAAGAGACTTGATAACAGAGTTCGTTCGATTTGGACTACGTCTCTAGGCCCTGCTCAATCAATGGGGAGCCCTTCATTCATTAAGTGGCATGAGAAAGAAGAGTACAATCATCATTTACAAAAAGGAGTCTTATACCTCCATTATGGAAAATGGCTGAAAAATGGAGAGCTCTGTTGGAGAAACAGACAACACTATTGAGTTCATGGCATCGAGAAATGCTGAAACCATATAAAATTTGTCGAAATCTAACAAAGTGAAAATCTGCCCCCCTGGAGAAATTGCTCATATCATGGTTCCGGCCCCTTCTCTGCACTGCTCATGGTTCTGCCACCTGCAATGGATCTGCCTTGACCTGTGTGCGCACTCTTCTCCTCCGACGCACTGTGCAAAAAGGTTTAAGTATAAGTTTGATGGGTGGATTAAACAAGAAGGTGGTTTGGTGCAATGGAAATAATAACAAAGTTGTTGAGGAGGGGTCGGGGGATCAAATCCCGCCCCTCCCCTTTTTACCACATAATATTATTACATAGTTTATTTGGGGGGCGGGTTTGCCGGTCTCGGTGGCCTGCTCCCCCCATTTGCACCATTTTATATGAGTGAGGTGGAGGAGCGGTGGGGTTGACAACCCGCAACCCCCACTATTTTTAAATGTTGTTGTGTGTGGGTTTTGGGGTGGTGGGGTCATGGCTGCCCACCCAACTTGTCATTTTGTTAGGCAGCTCCGGTGGGTACCGGGGGCAGCGGGGTCATGACCGGCCGCCCCACTATTTTAAACTGTTGTTATATGGTAGCTCTGGGGGTGGCGAGGTCATGGCCGCTCGCCCTATTTTTTTATAACCACCGCCCCTTTGGGGATTTTCCAGAACCTTAGGCATTAGGAGACAAATTAATGGACCCACAATTTCGCCTGGAAAACTAGCCGGATTCTGGTGCCGAATTCTTGCCAAATTGTGCCCTCCTTAAGCCTGCCACATGGGTAAGTCAACCCACAACTTTGACTGATTATATCTTCTTCATACGGTCTCGGATTGGAGTGTCGTTCGCATCATTGGAATTAGGACGGTGAGCACTTCGATATGATGCTAAATTAATCGAATTTCTGCCACTTTGAATTTTGAACCTTTTTCATGCCCTTGGTGATCAATCCTCCCCATTAAGGAGCTTTTGGACCACCAAAAGCTTTATCAATCAATTGGAAAGTGAGGGAATTGTTCCCTCACTCTTGCTTTTTTCAACCATTTTGCCTTGCTAGGGTGCATCCCCTTGAAACCAACTCGAAGGTATTCCACATCTCCTGGTCGTGAAGTCCTGGTTCTTATGTCAAGGATGATATCTTCAGGCAACTCATCGAGATACTCTGGTGCAAAATCATCAACTGTAGGTATTGATCCCACCTCTTCGATGTCCATAATCAATGGTGGGTCATAAAGCTTTAAGTTTTCCACATTCACTATGGAGTACATTTGCATATATGTCGGCAAATCGAGACGAAAGGCATTGTTTCCAATCTTCTCCAAGATGGTGAATGGGCCATATCGGATTGGTCGCAACTTCTTCCCTTCTCCCTTCATTCTGTCCTTGCTGATATGGAACCAGACTTTGTCGCACACTTGAAATTGATGGTCGAATAAGTTTTTGTCATGTCGAGCCTTGTACCGGGCTTGACTTTTCTCCAACTTCTCCTATACTACTTGGTGAATCAACTAGATCCACTGAATGAACTGTTGTGCTTTGTCCCTGTCATCACATCCACTAGAGTCATATTCCCTTCCAAAGACCATATCAAAAGGATCTTTGGGCAGGTAGCCAAAACATGTCTCAAATGGTGAACGATGCGTAGATGAGTGCACTGCTCGATTGTAGGAATGCTGCACATATGGAAGATGCTCATCCCACAACTTAGGATGTTTCCCACAATAGCCTCGCAATAAGTGTACCACAGTGCGGTTGACAACCTCTGTCTGTCCGTCAGTCTATGGATGAAATGTTGTGCTTCTTTTCAACTTGGTGTCCATCATCTTCCACAAGCTGGTCCAAAACTCTCCGAGAAAGCGAGAGTCCCGATTTGACACAATCGATGTGGGTAACCCAAAATGGACCCAAACATGTTAAAAGAAAAGATAAGTAGTATACTCTGCAGTGATCTGCTTTTTACAAGGCATTAAAATACACATCTTGCTAAAACGGTCAACGACGACATACAAATAGTCGTGACTTTTCCTAGACAAAGGCAAACCTCCTACAAAATCCATCGACACACTTTCTAATGGACGACTCGGAATAGGGAGTGGTGCATAGAGCTCGAGTTTTCTATTAGAGGGATTTGAAACAAAACACATCACACATCCCTTTACATAGTGAGTCACAATGTTCTTCATATGAGGCCAAAAACAAATCCTTTGTACATGACACAAAGTTTTTTCAACACCAAAATGACCAAACACAAGGGAGGTGTGGGCCTCCAGAATTACATGTACCCTTTCCCCTGTGGGTATGCACAAATTTCCAAGGTGATACAACAGTTTCCCTTGCAAGTGATAGTTTTCCACCTGTGAACTATGGGTTGGTTTTGCATAAATCCCCTTAAAGTCATCATCATTAGCATATTGTTCAACATAAATTTCAAAAGATAGCCAAGCATTATGCAAAATAACAGAAGCAGAAATAGGAGGGTGAGATAGCATATCAGCCACTTTGTTGCTCTGCCCTTCTTATACTTTTATTACCAGATGAAACTTCTGAAGAAAACCCATCCACCTGAAATGACGAGATTGTTGCAACTTGGTTTATGACTGAAGATACTGCAAGGGATGATGATTCATATGGATGATGGTCTCCTTGCCGTTCAGGTAGTGTTTCCACTTTTTCACACTCTCGACCAAGGCATATAACTCCTTGTCATAAGTGGGATAGTTTATCACAACCTGAGAGAATTTCTCTGAATGGTAACATATCGGCTTCTTTTGCTACATCAATACAGCTCCCATGGTATATCCACTAGCGTCTGTCTCAATCTCGAATGGCTACTAGAGATCTAGTAAGGCCAAGATCGGTGCGGTGCTGATCTTTTCTTTCAATGTTTCGAAGGACTTTTGCTGCTTTCCTCCCCATTGAAAGACTTGCTTTACACTTGTCAGTGTGTGTAAAGGTGCTGCAATAATAGAGAAATTGGTGATAAATCTCCTCCAATACTGTACTACACCAAAAAAGTTGCGAACCTTGGTTACACTAGTAGGCTTAGGCCAATTTACAATTGTTTCAACTTTAGAAGGATCAATTTTTAACTGACCATGACCAACAATATGACCTAGGTAAACCAAAGAGGTTTTCCCAAACTCACACTTTGACAATTTTACATAGAGTTTTTCTTTTTTCAATACATCAAGAACTTTCCTCACATGGCATACATGTTCATTCCAACTTTTACTAAAGACAAGAATATCATCTTGATATACAAGAACAAATTCATCAATGAAAGGCCTAAAAATATCATTCATAACCCTCATGAAAGTGGTTGGAGCATTGCAAAGTCCGAATGGCATCACCATCCATTCAAACAACCCATGTTTGGTCTTGAAGGCAGTTTTCCACACATCCTGCTCTGCAATTCGGACCTAGTGATAACCACTACGCAAATCCAATTTGGTGAAATAGATAGCATTCTTTAACTATCTAGTAAATCATCAATGCGATGGAGAGGGTAACGATTTTTCACCGTGATTTTGTTTAGTGCTCAGTAATCCACGCACATCCTCCATGTGCCATCTTTATTCAGCACTAAGACAATCAATGAGCCGCATGGAGAAGTGCTCGGTCTAATGACCCCTTGGTTCAATAGTTCCTACACCTGCTTTTTGATCTCCTCCATCTCAATGGTCGACATCCTGTACATGCCAATATTTGGTAAAGGAGCATCATGCTGCAAATGGATCTCATGTTGGATTTCCCTCTTCGGAGGTAATCCCCTTGGTTCCTGAAACATCTCATCATAGTTAGAAATTAATTCACATAATTCCTTTTTATGCACATGATCACAACCCTGGAAAGCATCAGATAATTCTGCATCTTTCCCCCTTACAACCATAAGCATGCAACCCTTACTAGAATTCACTAACCTCTTCATTTGTCCCGCACTTACAAGGCTGGCATTGATTTTAGTTTGATGAGTCCTTACAATATATTCCACCCCATCTTTTGTGATTTGGTATTTATTTTCATGACGAAAGAAGATTGCTTTTCTATCATATAGATATGGACTACCTAACACCATGCCACAAATATCCAATGGTATCACATCAAGTTCTACTTCATCCACTAACTTAGAAGAGATCACATGTTTAGCCTTGCACTGCTTAGTTACATTCAATTTTGCTTTATCATGTATCCATCCAAGCAGGTAAGGTTTTGGATGTGGTTTGGTTTCTAAGCCTAGCTTCTTTACCGAGGACTCCGAAATTAAATTTGCTTGGGATTTGGTATCAACTAGAGTTTCCACTTTTGTATGATTTATGACAACTCTAATATGAAATAACTCAATTTTCTTTCGTTCATTAGGAAGAGAATCATCTATTGAACTAGTGCCTTCATGTGATTCAGAATTAACATGAGGTGTAAGAGTAACTTTTGTTCTTGCTGCTATGATCAATGCTTCATCTCCGGAATCAGATCCAATGTCTTGCTGCACAGTTGCCACTATCTTCTGCTTGCATTTTCCTCCATACTTCTTTGGTCTCTTTTCTGGGTACAGTTTCCAACAATGATCGTCGTCATGACCTTCCTTTTTGCATTGAGTGCAATAAGGCCTTTCTCCTTCATCTTTCTTGGTTGATGATGTCCTCTTCTCCTTTCCCTTTCCTTTCACGTTGGGTTTTCCATTTGGAGCTTTGAAAGGTGGTTTCTTGAAATTATCATCTCTTTCATTTTTGCCCCTGTTCTCAAGATGAATGGACTTTACACTGGCCGAGTCAATAGTAGTTGGTTCAAACAATAATAATGAGTGTCTAATGTAACTATGTAATGATCCAATATACTTAGTTACTACTTCAGGTGAGTCAAGTGCAATGCCCAAATTAAGTGCTTGTTTTCTAAACTCCTCTGTAAAGCTTTGAACATCCTGACCTTTGCCTTGCCTTAAGTATTGCCAATCCATTAAGGCTTTTTGCTTATAACCCAAGGGATAAAATTGTTCCTTTAATGCAGAAATGAAACTAGGCCACGAGGAAATAAAATTACCCACACTCTTACTGCTTCGCAATTTGCTCTCCCACTAGACAAGAATGGTGCTACTCAGCCAAAGAGAGGCCAGTAGAATCTTTGCCTCGTCCTCTTCGATCTACTGAATCCCGCAATAGATTTCAATCTACCTAATCCAGTTATTAAGCTTTTCTGCATTACTTTCACCATTAAACATGGGAAGATCAAATTTGACATCTAATTTAAAGGAAGGTTTCTTAGATGCATCCCTTGAATTTCTATGATGATGGTGATGAGAGGAAGAAGAACTTTCACTCATGGAAGGAGAAGGAGGGGGCTCTTATCCACCATTTCCATGCGCTGAACCTTGTTCTTCTGCATTTTTCCCTTCTTCTTTCTCCAGCCTTGAAAGAAAATGACTGACATTTTCTGCCATTGTATAGAAGGTTTTGCGAAAATTGAGCTCCCCTTCATAACAAGCCTCTTCATTTTCCAAGTTTCTCCTTCGATGCGCATGCCCCACTTCGAGATCGAAAGGCTTTAGTTTCCCTTCGCCTCTTTAGAGCTTGTTTCTTGTTAGCATACAAACATGTAGTTCACAACTATAAAGACCTGCTCTGATACCACTTGATCCAAGATCTTTTGCTTATAGATGTATTAAAGAATTACATGCATAAATTGCATCTTAACCATAGAAATTTAATGTGCACATGAGAGAGACTTCATAACAGAGTTCATTTGATTTGGACTACGTCTCCGGGCCCTGCTCAATCAATGGGGAGGCCTTCATTCATTAAGTGGCATGAGAAAGAAGAGTACAATCATCATTTACAAAAAGAAGTCTTATACCTCCATTCTAGAAAATGGCCGAAAAATGGAGAGCTCTGTTGGAGAAACGAACAACACCATTGAGTTTGTGGTGTCGAGAAATGCTGAAACCATATAAAATTTGTCGAAATCTGACAAAGTGAAAATCTGGCCCCTTGGAGAAATTGCTTAGATCATGGTTTTGGCCCCCTCTCTGCACTGCTCATGGTTCCGCCACCTGCAATGGATCTGCCTCGAACTACATGCATTCTCTTCTCCTCTGGCGCACTGTGCAAAAATGTTTGAGTATAAGTTTGATGGGTGGATTAAACAAGAAGGTGGTTTGGTGCAATGGCAATAATAACAAAGTTGTTGAGGAGGGGTCGGGGGATCAAATCCTGCCCCTCCCCTTTTTACCACATAATATTATTACATAGTTTATTTGGGGGGCGGGTCTGCCGGTCTCGGTGGCCCGCTCCCCCCATTTGCGCCATTTTATATGAGTGAGGTGGAGGGGCGGTGGGGTTGACAGCCCGCAACCCCCACTATTTTTAAATGTTGTTGTGTGTGGGCTCTGGGGTGGTGGGGTCATGGCTGCCCACCCCACTTGTCATTTTTTTAGGCGGTTCCGGTGGGTACCGGGGGTGACGGGGTCATGGCTGCCCACCCCACTATTTTAAACTGTTGTTATATGGTAGCTCCAGGGGTGGCGGGGTCATGGTCGACCGCCCTATTTTTTTATTAATTTTTTTTATAACCACCGCCCCTTTGGGGATTTTATAGAACCTTAGGCGTTAGGAGACAAATTAACGGACCCACAAATTCCCTCGAAAAATTGGTTGGATTTCGGTGCCCGATTCTTGCCAAATTGCGCCCTCCTTAAGCCTGCCACATGGGTAAGTCAACTCACAACTTTGACTGCTTCTATCTTCTTCATACGGTCTCGGATTGGAGTGTCGTTCACACCATTGGAATCAGGGCGGTGAGAACTTTGATCTGATGCCAAGTTAATCGACTTTCTGCCACTTTGAATTTTGAGCCTTTTTCATGCCCCTGGTGTCTAGAGATCCACCTGGATCATGGTGCCACGATTATGGAACCTCAACAAGAGCAAGTTGTATTGGTCACTAGCTAACATCCGACCTTCCTGCAAATCCTATCTTTCCAATACATTCAGGGCAACACATGATCAATAGGGATCGTTGGGCGAGTTCCAGTAAGTAAATTGCCCATCCTAAAAACAAAACCTACTTATTGCAAACCGTGGAAGGCCAATCAAACTAGTTGCATGAAACCCGCCCGACACCTAGGATTTTATACAAGTAAGCATTGAATAAAGTGTGTTCTGATCCCGCTGAACCTAAATTAAATGACTTGAGATTCTGACTCCAAATACACACATTCATCTCGTGTCCTGCATTAATAATCTTGTATTAACTTTCACAATCAAATGCATCAAGGTTGACTGTTTGTATTTTTTATATTCAATTTTTTTGAAGAGACGATGACAAAATACTATGATAGAGAAACTGTCAATCTTGCATAAATTAAATGTGCTTTTTGTTATATAAATTCCAAGTGGGGTAATCCAAAATACAATAATAAATACTAAATATCTTACCAAAATCTCAAGTGCCAAGTCTAAATGGCTATGAACTTTGTGTTTTCCCTTCTCGTTGTGATCCTACAGATTCAACTCAATGCACTGACATTGATGCCATTGTTGGCCAAACTACAATTTCAAAAATATGCAAAGCTCTCACGTAATTGGCATAATTTTGTACTAATGGTGGTTGAATGCCTCAGGTATGTAACAATTTTTTATTCAATTTAATTTCTCTGAGTTTCAAAATCAGCCCTAGGACGTTGGTAAGTGGCATGAACATAGTTGAACTCCTAACATTTGGCTATACCCATGCACAAGTGGGGTTATTAGCTATGTCCATCGACAAGCTTGACAAACCTTGACGTGTACCCCTTTTTCTATTTCTCGTGTAATGCATAAATTTTTTCTCGCCATTTGCTATATTTCCGAGAAAAGACACGCTGAGCAATGTTTATAATATTTCCTATAAAAGACACATTGAGCAGTGTTTATAACATAGTTTATGGAAAATAATTATTACAATGATTTGTAAATTACTGTCCATTTATAAGTTCAAGTCTACATTTGTATTCTCCAACCAACCAGTGTCTAAAATTTACAGACCTTAATATTTGAATAAGGTATGTGGACAAATGAATGAGTAAGAAATTTTAGAGGGCAACTATGCGGAATACGCTTGATACTCTTGAACATATAAACTTGATATACCTAATCTATATTTGCTGGGAGATTACCATTTGAAATACTCTATATTTGGTGAGAGATTAACATTTGAAAAAAGAGACTTTTGAAGCATATACAGAAAATTCCAGCTGGTTCAGAGATTTATTGTTTTTATTTTTCCAAGGATTTCTTAACATTGTACTTTGCTTCAGTTATACTTCGACATCACACCGGACTCTATGAAAGGAAGTTGTTTTAATTAAACGCCAACTTATTTCATTTACATTCTAAAGCATAAGAGTGCACTTTGTAGCAACCAACGCCAACCTTAAACTCCAATCATGTTATTTTTTATTAATCAAGTTGCTTTATATTTATTATAAATATGTGTTACATAATATAAATATTTATATACATATGGTTCATTCTTAACTTGATTCTAGTAGCGGCAACATTATTATCGTGAAATGATAACACAATGTTGTTGGTATTAGATGCAGAATGAATGAATTAATTGACTCCTTTGAATGCCTATTTGCATCTAATAGTTTTCAAATGGTAATAGTATTAGAGCGCATAATGAATGAATTAATTGACTCCTTCGAATACCTATTTGCATCTAATCGTTTTCAAATGGTAAAATTTATTTGCATAAGTTTTGGAAACTCGTATAAATATTTTATTTGTTAGTTTAACTTTTTATAAATACAATTTATTTTATTAATTTATATTCAATTAAACATCGTTCTCAATAATATATTATATAGTATAGTATATATATTTTGTACTGTAAAAGGATTTCATCGATAGTAAATTTACCCATTAAGCTTTTTAACATTTTATTAATTTATATTTTGATATTAATAAAAAAAATTATGCATACCCAAAAATGAAAAAAGACAAATAACACTGCAAATAAGTGCAATGAATAAAACAATTTATAGACACTTATAAATTGTAGATCGTTGCGTGTGGTATGTGAAAACATGGATTGTATTCATGTCGAAAACTTGGATTGTATTCACGTGAAGAAGCAACAGGAAAAAGTGCTCACTGGTTAACATTTCTGACATAGTGTAACAAATTAAGAAAACATTTCCCACATGGTGAAACAAAATAAGACCTTTCTGCTTGAATCAATACGTAAAGGTGGTTGGATAGAGCTAGTAGTGTGATTGGAAAGGAACGTAGAGGAATTCATGGGCAACTATCTCACTAAGCAATTTTTTTTTCTTTTTTTTTTGTGGGTGTGTGTGTTTTTTTTGTAAAGAAGATGTGGTGAAGCTTGAAGATTTCTACCATCCCGTATTCATAAATAAATGTTTATGTAATAAAAAACAAAAGAAGCACGCTTATAAATGTTTATGCAATAAAAAAACAGACGAAACAAGTCCTTAGTATAATCTGAGGCCATCCTATCTGTAATTGTGCTTGGTGCAAACTTTTAGAAATATAGAAATGATTTTTATCAAATAATTGTGCTTCTAGCATTTCAGCGAATGTTTACTGGCAGGGACTACCGCTGCTCGCAACGTCTATTTATTATGGTAATAAGTTTGATTTTTGCTTAAAATTTTTAAGCTAGTTGGTGTTTTGTTTTTGTTTTTATAAAAGGAATAAAACTTTTAAGTAATTATTAGTTTTTATGGTAAAGTAAAGTATATAAAGTGAGAATTGTGAAACACTTAAAGTTGAAAATTAATTCTTTAAATAAAAGTGTGTTTTTAGGCATTATTTGTTACTAGGTATATGTTTATATGGCTTTTAATTCACATGCATTTCCTAGTAAGTTGTGGTAGGGGCATTGCACAAGAAAAAGTGGAGGACCCTATAGGAAAAGGTATGTTATGCGGAATCTATGGCTATAGAGAGAAGTATCTTTCCTAGGCCTCGTTGACTAACCTAGAACAACAGAAAGACAAAGGGACTAATGTTTTCCTTAAAGTAAATAGATAACAAGATGAATCCTACTTGGAATATATCATATGCTTCACTCCTTCCTTGTCTTGAATTCTCCAATCCTAGCTCTTATCGCTATTATTAGAACCTGCACAGTTAGATAACACAAGACAACGATCTACCTAATCTATGTAGCATCATCTAATCACTTTATTCAATAGATCAATATGGTATTGAAACTTTATGAAACCATAACATCATATATAGGAAAACAAAGGACTCTTTGCATTAATATAAATGGAGTGAGTTATAACCAAAAATAGGTGTTGATCATGTAAAATATCTCCTTCAATTTGAATTTTCCTTTCCTTGTCACAAAGTGCACCTCTAACCATAATGTGTGGAAATATATCTCTCACATCAACAACATAAGTGTAGAATCACTCTCCAAAAGCCAACCCCTTGCCTATGGATGGGAGTAAATATATAGGTGAAGGAGGTAGTTCATGAATTCTGATCATTTTACCAATTTGGGCTTGAGATCCACTCTTGATGGGAGGATGAGCTCAAGGGATAGGGGATGAAAACTCCAAGGTAGGATAGGATAGGATTTGAGATTTTTATCTGAGGTAAATGGTTACAAAATATCCTGGAATCTTCTGAAAGAAGAGGCTTCAGGATTCTCTCTCTTTTTCCTAAATTTCTAGAATCAATGCACCCCCAACACTGAGAAACCCGTTGGTGATTAGCGCATGTACAAAGTAAGTCAAACTGGTAGTCAACGTTGTCCAGTAAGAGGCCAAGGAGCGTTGGTCCTTAAAATGGCTGAAACAAGGTGCTTTCAGGCATAAACTCATAGATTAGAATGAATCATGCTTAGGGATTTGTGCAAGGATGATGGAAAGGAGGTCAAAAGATTTTTATTGATCCAGTTGAAGGACTATTGAGTGATAAAATGGCCTATAACAGATTACCCCCTAAAGTGCAAAGTAAAAAATGATAGTTGATCACTAAAGTGTTTTACCGTGTGACATGTCGGGATCAAGGAGGCATACCCATACTCAAAACATAAGCTAACATTACATGTACAATTATCAAAAGGCATATCCACGGATGAATGATGGTTGACCCGTGAATGGATAAATTCCGGCATGGTCATAACCATCATACATTGTGATCTTCTACTACTCCTAAAAACACAGCCCGGATGGATGAAACTAGATCTGAGGCTTCTACCTCGTTCACATGACCAACGAATGTATGAGTCTAACCATGTGAATCAATGAGCTGGAGTTGAACATGGTAGACACCATTTGATTACCAACCAATGATTTAAGTCGTTAATGGATGTGAGAGAAACTGTCGATGATGTTAATGGCTCTCAAGGTACTGTAGTACAATCCGTATGGTGTGAATAAATGAGTTGATGTTGAACACTGCACATAACATTTCGGTTGAAGGCCAATGATGTAAACTTGTTGTCGAGAGTGAGGAAACTTGTCATTGATGTATGCAAGCACCAAGGAACCAAGGGTTGTTTCTAGGTCAACTTCATGGATAATGACTTAATATTGATAGGAAGTGACCCGTCACAGGAGGGCCTTGATGTATCCCCCATCAACGACAAGAAATGGGTATGATGAAGACAAAATGATCAGAGTGATGTTGATAAGGAACTGGATCAGGAAAGGAAGACATGGAATGAAGTCTTAAGAGTATTGTAGCGGATATTAATTGAATGACTTCTCTTGAACATAGCGACGACATTGAATGGAGTTGGCAGCATTGACCCAAAACCAAAAGTGAAGGCTTTGAAATGGTATGATAAACCAAAAATAAGCAGATTTCCCAACCCGACAGCCACAAAGATGAGGTGGAAGAGTGTCGTGTTCAAGAGTGACTCACTATCATTAGCAAATGGAGTACCCTGTTTTCCCAATTCCCCAACCATATTGGTTAGTACCTCTTTTTTTTAACAAGATTGAGAAGGATAACATATGCTAGATTTGTAAGTTCATCCTTCGGATGAATTCCTCTAAGAATATTGAACGAACACATAGAAGGTGTTGTTCGGTCGCGTCATGAATGATGAGTCCATCATTGTTTGATGTTTTAACAAGTCCAGCGAAGGTATAACTCGACATATTTTTCATATTTAGAGAGTTTGAAAAAGAGGTGAAAAAGAAAACTCCAGATGTTCTTTTTTGCAGATAGTCCCTTAGGTCTAAAAAGGTAGAAAATAATACCCAAGAGAACCTCTTAGCCATGTTTTACTAAGGTATTCATTTTTCGTAGTTAGTCTATCTCAGCCCAAAAAAGGGTTAAACTTATACTGAGTAGAAGTCTTTTCATTTACTTTAACAAGTTCGAAAAGACAAGTGCTTGAAAATATTTTCATATTTTCGGAGTCTAAAAAGAGATGAAAGAGAACTCTAGGGGGGTTCCTTTTTTTCAAGCTTACGAAGCCCAAAAAAGTGATAAAAGTGTGCTCCTTGGTAAAAAAAATTTGTTCAAAACATACAAAATGCGTTAAACAACTGTCGACCTACTTAGAACATCACAAAAAAAGATTAAAAATACTTATTTCATGGTAAAAATGGTTTGTAACTCGGTCAAAACATTAAATGCGAATAAAATAATGGAAGAAACAACCATAAATATCCAAAATGACTATTCATATTTACCATTTCACATTTACCTTCAAGAGTGAGAGTTATGATTAGTTTCTTTTCCCTCGATCTTTTGTAGCTGATTGTGCTCAATCTAGTGGATCGCTTCAAGTGTCGTCACTTCCAAGTAGGAGCTAAGACCTCTCTCTTTCAATTCATGGTCTCATTTTATGATTTCATGCAAGTTTTAGGCATTTTTTAGTGCCCTGGGGTTCAAAAAACTTGCCCTAGGGACAACGCAGGCCCAGATAGTCAAAACATGTGTTGCACCAAAGTGGGGGTACACTGCAGGGAGGGGTGCAACTCATTGTCTCTCCTATTGGAGGAGCGTTCGGTGCAAATCCAAATTTTGTTTGCGAGTTTCCCTTCAATTTTTTTTTAGTTTTGTTGCATGGAAAGGATCCTAATGAGTCTCCTCTTGATGTTTAAGGTCTTCATTAGCATAACATGTCTTTTATCTGGAGAGAAAAATAACATGAAGAACATGATTTAAATGCAGCTAATGATCTACCATGCAAGCACTAAAAGACTGTGGATTGTTGAAATTCTTCTGCCTTCCTGGTATGAGGCAACAAATGGAACTACTAGCATATCTTGTTCATGCATGGGATGTGCAAGCACATGCATTTAGATTTGGGGAAAATATACTCGAGATTATAGAGGAGGACATATATTTTCTGGTTGATTTATCTAGGAGAGGTGCCCCCATCTCTCTCTTAGGCGGGAGAAGGGATGGAGAAATGATGAAAGATTATATCACTACTTGTTGCAGACCTTGATCCAAACCAACTAGAGATGGAAAGATAAACATAACAGATGTAACCCATTTTCCATTAAGAACGATCTTGCTCATCATTTCCAGATTGGTGAGTAGCTGAACACTTCACGTAGCTAGCAAATCATACATGCCTTACGGTGTGGAGTGTTTGGAGCCAACAACCTTCAACTGGAGTGAGGGAGTATTGGTCAATATGAAAGAACAATTGTCTAAAGCAAGAGAGGGAAAGTTGAAAATCTTTGGATATAGTTCCATCTTGGTCTCTTTTTCCCTAGAACAGATTCCATTACTACAACCTCAGCAGATTACACTCGAGCCCATTGATCTGAGGGTACCACATATGAGGAGGTGGATAAATCATATGTCCCGACATGCAAGTCCATCGGCAATCCATTTCTCACCAGCCTTCTTTGGATGGTTGTGCAAATAGTTCATTATGGTCAATGATTATCTGTATGCAGGGATGGATTTTCGCGATGACCCTGAGCTCGTGCTTCCTGAGGGTGAGCGATGGGATGTTATAGGTAAGATATTTTGACCATTTGAATTTTTAAAGTTTTACAATTTTTTTGTGTTTTTGATGTTTCTGAGACTTAAAATATTGATTTGTTCATGCAGATATTGGGCATGTTCGACCAATAGGTGCTTCATATCTTCATCGTGTAGGAGAACAACCATAAGCAGTAGTAGAACCAACACAAGTTCTTGTAGTAGGACGAGATGCATTATGGGATCTAAATGTAGTCGAGATCCTAACAGAGGTGGAGTGCCACATGAAGGAGTTTACACATGGGATAGAAGAGACCGCGATTGACCAGATTTCGATGCAACTTCAACAACACAATGTCAGAGTGCCTATCTGTATTGGTGGGCTACTAAGTAAGATAGCTTGTGCAGTGGCTTGTTATCATGATCACTTTGATTAGTCTACTTAGATATTTGCATGTAGTTTGTTATATGGGTTGTGTGGCCATATGTGTCTCGGGCACAAATTTTGTAAAACCAAACTTCATATATATATATATCTTCAGCGTTTCTGGCTTCCTATTGTGCTTTCAATGATGTGATGTGTATTGAAATTTATTTACATTCATTGCAAATGTCTATTTAAAACATGATTAGAAAGTGCATCTGTCAATGTGTTTATATTTCTATAAATGTGTTCATATTGTATGAAATCAAAATTTCTTTCTAGAAGGCGAACCCTTAAAAACATACGCAAGATGGTAGGAATTCTAACCGAATAAACATTAGTAAGTTGTACCACGAGTTGTGAGTCAAGTATGATGACTAAACTGCGGATACCATGTGAAATAACATCATACAGTAGCTCGACCACTGCACTATACTCAACAATGTTATTGGTAGAGTGACCAATACAAATCCCTTGTAGACTCACTAACTCGCCATTTGGAGCAAAAATAACCCATGTTGCGGAGGATAGGTTCTGAGTACTACGACTAGCACCATCAACATAACCAAAATACGGTTCAAGGGATGCCAACATCTGTAAACCAAACGTAAAAGGAATCAACATAAACCTTAGGAAACTCTAAAGAGACACACCGCAAACACACTCAACACACCTATAGACAATATGTACACAGTGTTACTATGCATGAGATCAAGCATAGTATTTCTTTAGGTACAACCCATTCCTAGGTTGCGCTAGTGGAATTCCATCAAAATTGACTAACTCATAGGCCCCTTTTGCAAGGACACGCTTGAAAATATATGGACCTAACCACATAGGTTGGAACTTTCCTGATCCTAACTTATCAAATTCTTGATCATATAAAAGAACAAGGTCTCCTTCTGAGAAGACACAAGGCTTGACATTTTTGTCATATTACGCCTTGATGCATCTTTTATGAGCTTCATTAGTTATAGCGACATCGTGCCATGTCTCATCCAATCGAGTCAAATGTAAAAGACATTCCTCTTCTACAAAAGTGGCAAGAAGAAGTTCAACAACTAATTTCATCAATGGAATCTCACATTCGATTGGAAGGATTGCTTCCAGACCGTAAACCAACTGAAAGGGTGTAAACCCGGTAGAATTCCCCATTGAAGTTCAGTATGCCCACAAGGCAACATAAAAGAGCAAATGTGAGTCCAATTTATGGACCCCTACCATACATTGAAGCATAGTTTTGAGAACATTATTGATAGCCTCAACCTGTCCATTAGCCTAAGGATAGTAAGGAGTGGAAATTTCATGGGAAAGTCCCAGCTTATCAGTTAGTTCGGTCATCATATGATTCTGGAAATGTTTTCCATGATCTGTAACGATGGCTTGCGAAACACCAAAGCATGTGATAACGTGATTGAAAAATAAATATGCAGTCATTTCGCCAGTGTTGTTAAATGTAGGCATCACCTTAGCCCATTTAGTAAAATAATCTACTGCGACAATGATATAACCATGCCCCCCGACCAAGTGAGGGTTACATGTCATGAAGTTGATACCCCATTTCACAAAAGGTCTGATAGAGATAACGAGATGTAATGGAGCAGGTGGAGCACGGGTCTTACAATCATAAATTTGGCATGCATGACACTTTTGGACAATGAGAATACAGTCTCGAAAAATGGTAGGCCAAAAGTAACCAACACATAAGATCTTTTGTGCGGTAGCATAACCAAATAAATGACTGCCACATGCCCCCGAGTGACATTCATTAAGGAATTTCTCGGCCTCCTCATGCGTGAGGCACATTCGTAAAATCGTATCAATACTGCGTCGATAAAGAGTGTCACCAATGATGATGTAATTCTTGCTTTGGTATCGAATACATTGTTGCTGAAATCGAGAGGTATCAGACGAGAGATTCTAGGTCTAGAGATAAATCAGAATGTCTCCATACGACGTGTCAGATGACAAAGTCAGAAACAACGACTTGTCATGGATAGAATCGTCAGATTTCGATTCAAAATCAGGGGCGGGAAGGTCACACATAATCTCAACGAAAACCAAGGATTTCTTTGACTTGGACTTGATGAATTACAGGTCAAACTCTTGCAGGATGAAGATTCTTTTAGAGTATTTCCCCCCCAACAATTGACGTGACAAAATGTATGTCATAGGGTTGCCATATGAATTAACTGTAGTTTTCTGGAGCAAGAAGTAATGGCGAAACCTTTTGAAGGCTTGAATGGCCACCAAAGGTAACTTTTCTATGTGGGTATACCTGATCTCAGTATCATTGAGATTCTGACTCAGATAATATATGGTGTGTTCTGTCCCTATATCATCTTCTTGGACCAATACCATTACTATAGTAGAAATGGCAGTAGTGAGATACAGGAAATAGTCATGCTAGTAATCAGGGGGATATAATAGAGATGCCTGAACCTGAACATCTTTTAGGGCATCAAACACTTTCTGAGTTGTGTTATCCCAATGGAAGGGAACCCCTTTCTTAATTTGGTGAGTGAATCCTCTGGTCAAATCAACGTAATTAGGGATGAATCGTCACAGGAAGTTAGCTTTCCCATGAAGTCATTGAAGTTGAGCAAGCAAAGAAGGTGCTAGCAAGTCAATCAATGCCTACACTTTCAGAGGATCGATACGAATGATGTGTTTTGAAATAACAAAACCAAGAAGTCGACTAGAACTAATGCAGAACACACATTAGTGTGGATTTAGTCGAATATTATAGTGTCTACATCGTAAGAAAATGGCCCTAAGATGCATTAGGTGATTAACCTGATATTTAGAATGAGCAGGGGCATCGTCCAAATAATTTTTCATGATGTGTTTAATATTGTGAAAAGCATAATCCATTTCCCGTTGAACGTGGCCCCAACATTCTTGAGACCAAATGGGAGTTTCTAGTAGGAAATTATACCCCAAGGACAAATAAATGTAGTCTTAGGTTGATCCTATGGGAGAATATTGATTTGATTATATTTGGAGAAACCATCCATGAACAAATATATTTCACAACTGACATAGTCATCAAAAACCTGGTCGATGAACGGGGTCGGGTAATTGTCCTTTGAACAAGCGCGATTCACATTCCGATAATCAACACACAAATACACGGATTGTCCCCTTCTTTCTTCATGACAGGGAAAATATTTGACACCCAATCGGTGAGAGGAATGGGGTAGATGAAACTAGCATGAAGGAATTTTTCAACTTCACTCTTTATCTTGACAACCTTCTTTGGATGGATCAGACGGAGGCATTGTCGAACTGATTTAGCATCAGGATATGTTTTAATCTCATGCATTATTATATTTGGGTCGATACCTAAAATTTCCTCATAGGTATAGGCAAAGACATCACGAAACTCTTGAAATAGGGCTTTATAGGTCTCAATCTCGGATGGAGAGAAAGACGCACCAATGTGTAGATTTTCGACAATACCTGGTTTAACAGAGATATCAAGAGGTATCATATCTTCAATATTCGAGATATTATTCTCAGAATTGACTTCGTGGATAGAAACAAAACTCGTAAAAGACTCGACAACATTGGGTAGATACACATCACTAAGATTATCCTCAATGGAATCTGGTAAGGAGGAATGATGGTGATGATCGTCCCACGACACATCGTCTGGCATCATGATCTCCATGATGCTCTCATTGGTAGAGAATACATGAGAGAATGGATCAGAATATGTGCCATAATCCAATGATCGATTGACCCAATTGATTGAAGAGAAGGTATGAGCCGCACAAGCTGAATAGATAGCTTCGTAATCAAGTTCAATGGGGATAAGCGGCATTCGGTCGCCAAAACTATGGATGCTAGTTTCATCTAGTACAATCCATGAATCGGTCTAGATACTAGAAGATGATATCATATTGATATAAACAACCAAAGATGAGTTGTCAGGAAGAGGAGGAGGAGGAAGCGAAAAGGTTTCCATGAGTGAGGAATCCTTCAGTAGTCTAACCCCAACGTGCTGATAAGAATGTAGAGTTTCCCTTACAAGTGGGACACTTCCAATAACATGAGAATCAGAGGCGAAAAAGGTGAGTTTGTCAATGGCCACAATCCTGCCCTTATGAGGAAAGGCAATCATACGGAAATAAGTTGAAACGACCGTGGCCATGGCATAAACCCACGTATGACCCAATAGAATATTATAATCAAGAGGTCCATTAATAACTTCCACTTCTATGGATACAATTTTTCCCCCTAATTTAACTTGTAAGGAATTCAGAATACCACAAGGCTTATATGTTCTCCCATCAAAATATTTCAATGTGGTAGATGACTGACTCGGTTGAGGTGAACCAATCGCTTTCCAGTAGGACATATACATGATGCAAGTCGAGGATCCCTCGTCCATAATAGAAAGATGAATTTTCTTACCATGGACAACGGCCTGAATGATAAAGGCCAATTGAGGTGAAAGGTGAGGGGTATATTTTTCATGACTGAAAACAACTAGGTTAGAATATGAAGGGTCCACACATTTGATAGCTAATGTAGAAATTTTGAATAATATAACACTTATTCACAGAGATTATCCTGATTATACACTATTTGTAGAATGCATGCATAATACATAACCTCCTCTACTATTGATCATCAATTTGCAGTATTCAGAAATAATCGCATGCGCACATTGAAGCATCGATCACACATATCAACACAATATATCACGGGGAAAGCATACAGCTGAAAACCCCCAACTATATGTATATTATATTGATTGAGAACATGTAACAATACATAGTACAATACTCCTCGCAAGTACTCAGTACTATCTCCACCTGTTACACACAAACTAGCTCAGATCTGAATCAATCACAGGTTCAAATCTCCTCCGCTGCTTGCCTGCCTCCACTACACAATCTTGCATGAGAATAGATGAGAATGGCTGATCCAAACTCGTATTTCTCTTGGATGAACCACGTAATCCTCATTGGAAATACTCAATCCATTGATTGTGCAAATCTCATGCACAACTATAGTCACAACTGACAACAATCTCAACCTCTAACACCTGTCTCCACTGAACTGTCCATGCACTGAGTTAACTGATGTATTATTTAGTTGCTTTATGAGTTAATAATTAGTGAATTAATTAACAATTAATTCTCATCACTCATCACTAGTGTATTCTACAGTTAGACTAAATACAACTAGTTTAACCAAGTCAAACTGAACACAACTCCATCAACTTCACAATCAACTCCACCAAAACTCAACCACTTGAGTTCTAATTGAAGTCCACCATGCAATAGCTCAACTGACCCACAAGAAAAGCGTATTTCCTTCTGACAACTGCATGTGCCACATCTGTAGCTCGAACTGAAGTGCTCCAAGAGGATAAGATAATTTTTATAGTCCAAATATTATTATGAGCTAATAATATTCGACTGTTCTATTTTTAGCCTCGCAGTCTAAAAATAGACTCTGCCCATATGTCTAAAAATAGAAGTCCATCTATTTTTACCAACATGACCAATCATCCATAAATAGCATCCTGCAACTCATAGACCATGATCCATATGTCTAAAAATAGACATAGTCTAAAAATAGACTTTGCGCCAAAAATAGCCTGCGGGCCCACTTAGTGAAGGCGACTCCTTTCCACTAAGCTCCATCATCTTGTTGAATTTTCAACACTCCCTCTCAACAAGATATGGATTATTAGCAACCCCTATCCTACAACTCTGGAATGTTCTGCATGCAACACATTTGCCCGGTCCACTTGCTCCAACAACACTTGGAACAAAAACACTCCCAACTGACCACTCTGTTGGGCTAGGAACATACTCTGATGCTGAAGATCTACCTGCTGTTGACAAGTGCTCCCTCTCTGACATCTGTGCTACTGCAACATCTCCATGCATCTCGCACCATTGCACACCTCTCTGTGCCACCTAGCACTGTGCAAAACACTTGTGCCTCTCACATTGCTGCAGCCTGCTAGCTATGCACTGTCCTGGGATTCCCCACACTGTCGCTCTCTCTGCCACTCCATCCACATCTGTCTCTACCCAATCAGTCAGTTCCTGCTACTCCACATCGAGCCTCCTGTAGCAAGGTCTCATCCAAGAGGTTGGGTACCTCAAGGATCCTGCCCCTCCTCCTTGGGACGATCACTCTATATCGCCCCACCTCCTACCTGGAGTATGGCTGCATGGGATCCCTCAGCCCACCTGGCTCGAAGTTTCCCCCTACTGGAGGTCTCTGCATGAGTAGATGTCTCTGCTCAATCTCCTCTCAGCTTCCCTTGTTGGGGCTGCTCCACAACCTCCTGAAGCTGCTGCACCAATCGTGGCTCCTCCACAATCGTCTGAGACTTCTTCTAGCTCTGCATGTTGAGAGGTAATATACGCTCCCTCTCAACCACCAAGTCTCCATAAGTTGCCTCGCTGCTCAAGGCTTTGCATGCATCTTGAACCTCAAGAGCATATAGGTTCTTGACCTGTGAACCAATCTGCTTCACCTGTCTAGTGATGATGTGTCTAAGGAAAACCTTTCCCTTACTGAAGACTACATCACAGCCTCTGTCTTCCAGCATCGCGATCGACACCAAGTTTCTCTTCGGTCCTAGTACATACTTGACATCGGTCAAGGTAAGGAGAGCTCCATGCTCCCTCTGAAAAATAACTGTGCCTACACCTGAGACACTATACTTCTCATCATTACCCATCGCTATGAGTATCTGGAGATCTTTCTCCTCCAAAGTACTGAACAAACTCTTGTCACCGGTCATGTGGAAAGAAGCTCCACTGTCAAGAAACCAACCACTTCCCACCATGGATGAAACCATGCATGCGAAGAGTGTGAAATCCAAATCAAATTGTGAAGCAAGTGCCTCACCTTCAGATCCTTCCCCGGATCCCTTCTTGGATTTCTTCTTTGGGCAATTAGTAGCATAATGGCCCAACTCATGACAACGAAAGCATCGCACTTTCGATTTGTCAACCTTCTTCCCATCATTGGAAGAACTGGATTCGGAAAGAGAACCCTTCTCCTTCCCCTTCTTTGCTTTGGCAGCCAAAGCGCAATTTTCTTCATCAGGTGCCTTTGATGAAGATCCGTCCCTGGTATTCCGCCTAATCTCGTCCTGCACAAGATTTGACCAAAGTCTCTCCCATCTTGGCAATTTCTCCCGACCATTGACAGAGTCCTGACAGGAATGCCAACTCTTCGGAAGAACAAGGAGAGCCAAGCTCACCAAGTCCTCATCATCGACAGTCACCCCCACACTTCCCAGCTCATCCCAGCATTGAGTGAACTTCGTGAGATACTTGGGCATACTGTCTCCATTCTCACACTTAATGTTTCTGAGTTTATCCTTGAGCGCCAACTTCCTCTGGTCGCTCTTGCTTTGGAATAAATCTGTCAACGCTTTCCACATCAAGTATGGAGAAGCCTTTCCATGCAGGCTGGACACAATGTGATCCTTCACACCCTCCAATAGAATCCTTCGACACTTTGCTGTCTTCTTTTGCCAAACCTCAACGTGCGCAGCATCAGTAGGCTTTGGGACCTCAGCCTCTATGAACTCCTTCAGCCCATTGTCATCTAACACCGCCTCCATCCTATTTTTCCATGCAATATAATTTGAGCTGCCTTCAAGAGCATACTCCAATCACAATCTGTTGAAAGACATTTTAACTTTGACACCAAGAAAACACTGCTGCAAATTCGAATTCCACCAGATCAAAACTCAACTGCTTCTGATCTAAAATTCATGAGAACAAATTATTTCTTGTACAGAGATTGACTGTATGGGCTTTTACCGGATATCTCACCTTCCAAAGGAAGGATGAATCTAGAGGCTACCTGGCCTTATTACAAACTCTGCCTGAAGAAATAAAATGTAATCACTTTCTGAATAATAGATCTGATGATCAACTCTGCTCCGATACCATGTCGAAATTTTGAATAATATAACACCTATTCACAGAGATTATCTTGATTATACACTATTTTCGGAATGCATGCATAATACATAACCTCCTCTACTATTGATCATCAATTTGCAATATTCAGAAACAATCGCATGCGCACATTGAAGCATCAATCACACATATCAACACAGTATATCACGGGGAAAGCATACAACTAAAAATCCCCAACTATCTGTATATTATATTGATTGAGAACATGTAACAATACATAGTACAATACTCCTCGCAAGTACTCAGTACTATCTCCACCTGTTACACACAAACTAGCTCAGATCTGAATCAATCACAGGTTCAAATCTCCTCCGCTGCTTGCCTGCCTCCACTGCGCAATCCTGCATGAGAATAGATGAGAATGGCTGATCCAAACTCGTATTTCCCTTGGCTGAACCACGCAATCCTCATTGGCAATACTCAATCCATTGATTGTGCAAATCTCATGCACAACTATAGTCACAACTGACAGCAATCTCAACCTCTAACACCTGTCTCCACTGAACTGTCCATGCACTGAGTTAACTGATGTATTCTTTAGTTGCTTTATGAGTTAATAATTAGTGAATTAATTAACAATTAATTCACATCACTCATCACTAGTGTATTCTGCAGTTAGAATAACTACAAGTATTTTAACCAAGTCAAATTGAACACAACTCCATCAACTTCACAATCAACTCCACCAAAACTCAACCACTTGAGTTCTAAATGAAGTCCACCATGCAATAGCTCAACTGACCCACAAGAAAAGCGTATTTCCTTCTGACAACTGCATGTGCCACATCTCTAGCTCGAACTGAAGTGCTCCAAGAGGATAAGATAATGTTTATAGTCCAAATATTATTATGAGCTAATAGTATTCGACTGTTCTATTTTTAGCCTGGCAGTCTAAAAATAGACTCCGCCCATATGTCTAAAAATAGAAGTCCATTTATTTTTACCAACACGACCAATCATCCACAAATAGCATCCTGCAACTCATAGACCATGATCCATATGTCTAAAAATAAACATAGTCTGAAAATAGACTTTGCGCCAAAAATAGCCTGCGGGCCCACTTAGTGAAGGCAACTCCTTTCCACTAAGATCCATCATCTTGTTGTATTTTCAACAGCTAAAAGAAAAGCCTTTTTTTGGGCGGGGTAGTTTTGCAACACCTCGAGGGTCGACATAGCTAATGGAGACTGAGCCAAGTCTTTAACTACGTTATAATTTTGAGCAGCCCTAGCATGAGGGTTGAAATCATACTTATGAATAACACCCTTCAGAGGATTGGTAGTTAACTTTGTAGGAATCATGGGTGGTGAAAGATCAAATGGGGGTGATGCCAAACTAGTAGGTTGATTAGTATCCTGACCATTCATAGGATTTTTATTACCATAGTCCTTGTTTCGAGTAACCACCATAACATCAGATTTATGCTTCGTGGATGAAAGCATTAAAACCATGTTAGAGGAAGATGGGTCTCGAGCAACCACACGGGTCTCCCGATTTGGAAACAGGTCAGTCAACACAGTGGGAGAAGTGGAGGATTTCAAAAATTGATTCACTTTCATGTAGTGAGGACAATCACGAGTAAAGTTCTCCTCATTGCAAATCAAACATGGGTAGCGAGGCTTTCATTTGTCATGAGAGGATTGATTTGTTTGTTTATCCTGCAATGAAGAATCTTTCTTCTTTTTACCTTTTCCTTTCTTCTTGCTTCCTAGTTGTTGTTGAGATTTTCATTTATCATATGAAATGATATTTATCTCGAAAGAAGAAGCCGTAGGAGGATTGGATGAAGAGTTTTGAGCAAAAACAGAGAGAGCAACACCATATGGTTTACTCATTGTCTGCGAACTGGTAGAACCAATAATGCCATCGACAACATGATATTTTCTACCAGGAGTGGGAGGAACAACCTTCGAAGTTCTTGGAGCATCCACTATATTTTCATAGAGCATGCCAGATTGACTATAGATGAGATCCAAATATTGAGCACGAGAAATTACTTTCTCTTCAGTCATGACTCTGCCTTTAGCTACATCCTCTGTGATAGATGGCAACAAGGATTTAATGAACCATTCCGCTAGCAATTGATCTAAAACATAGGTCTTAATCAAGCGACAATGACTTCGCCATTCATGAATGTGATTTGAAATGTGAGTGGATTTAGTTTTTTTAAAGTTGGTCAAAAGTTTCATTCCAGTTTCATACCAGATGGGTAACTAGAAATGCATAAGGAAGGTGGTATCCAAGGAATTGAAATCATGAAACGAAGCTCTAGGCAACTCAATGTACTATCTAGTTGCGGTACTAATAAGAGTATGTTGGAAAAGACATAATCGTATGGAATCATCATTAAGGGAGTTCGAAGAACACCACAGATGATACATCATGACATGGGTTGACAGGTCTTCTCTAGGATTCCCATTGAACTTTGGGATATTGGAAGGAAATTTGGTAATTATCAGCCACCAAGGTGAATAAGGAATGGAATCGTTGGTAAGACGAGTCAAATCTGGCGATTCGAGAGTCGCCACAAAAGGTAACTACCAGAAAAAATCTGGTGGAGGATAGCATGGATAAGAAGGAATAGACTGAGCAATAGGTACTTGCATTCCCAGATAAGGAGGGTTCTGATAAAGAGGAACTTGGGCACCATAATAAGGAGGATTCTGGTAACCAGCATATGCGTAACCTTGTTGACCAGTTCCAGGATGACCCTGCAAAGGCTATGTAGAAATTTCACCTGTAGAACAAACCGATATATGCAATGTCCTAAAGCATAATACTTGTTCTACTTCTACAAAACATTAAGCAGAAGCATAATTGAATTCATGAGCAACATCAAGTAGAAACATGCATAACTGATCAAGAGAAATCAATCACACATAACACAGAATATATCACTGGGGAAAGCACCAGCATAAAACCCCAACACTGTATTATCAATCAAGTGGAAATCCTCTTCAACATACAAAAAGAATCAGCTCAATAGCTATCCTGCTCTCTCTGTACTATGATGATCTTCAATCAGAAGATAAAAATCATGGACTACCTAGGCCTCAATATATAGGCCACAAGTCCTCCAATCTCCTATAATAGATCCTTCTCCATGCAAGGAATACTTACTAGAAATATCTAAGCATCTGATAGTACACTGTCCCACATCTGATCTCAACTGGGTCTCTGACAGAACTGACATGCAACAATTATCCATGAGTGAATTCTCAGTTATCTAAAATAATAGTTGTCACATGCATGCAAGCATTAACAAACTATATTTTATTATTTTAACAACTTGTTAAAATAATCTAACTGGACTTGACTAGTTAGAACTAAGTCAACTGATTCTCTCATTATAGAACTCATACTTATTCCCTCAATTTGTGGAGGAAATTAAGGATAAATTCCTCAATCAGTGGGACAACTCATGTGCATGCTCACAAAGACTTCAAATTCAAATTTCCTTAACTAATTAACTCAAATGAATTAATTAATTAATATTTCCAACTGCTGTTAAGACCAAAATTAATTTCACTTCCTATAGATAGACTAGGGGCTGCTATAAATAGGAAGCGACCTAGAAATGCTATTTTTAGAACTTTCTATTTTTAGCAGTTTCACCTCTCAC
This sequence comes from Pinus tabuliformis, assembly GCA_031772625.1. Lineage (NCBI taxonomy): Eukaryota > Viridiplantae > Streptophyta > Pinopsida > Pinales > Pinaceae > Pinus > Pinus tabuliformis. Next base: position 1,900,158,769 of record CM062817.1, read on the forward strand.
CCAATGTGGCCAATGACCTCACTGGCCAAACTGCTATTTTTAGACATGCTATTTTTAGCAGGTCTATTTTTAGCACATTCTAAATTTAACATTTCTTGTTGCACATTTTTCAACACTCCCTCTCAACAAGAAAGGCTTTCTCTCGAACTCGATCCTATAACTCTGGAATGTTCTGCATGCAACACATCTACCCGGTCCACTTGCTCCAACAACACTTGGAACAAAAACACTCCCAACTGACCACTCTGTTGGGCTAGGAACATACTATGATGTTGAAGCTCTACCTGCTGCTGACAAGTGCTCCCTCTCTGAAATCTGTGCTACTGCAACATCTCCATGCATCTCACACCATTGCACACCTCTCTGTGCCACCTAGCACTGTGCAAAACACTTGTGCCTCTCGCATTGCTGCAGCCTGCTAGCTATGCGCTGTCCTGGGATTCCCTGCATTGTCGCTCTCTCTGCCGCTCCATCTGCATCTGTATCTACCCAATTAGTCAGTTCCTGCTACTTCACATTGGGGCTCCTGTAGCAAGGTCTCATCCAAGAGGTTGGGTACATCAAGGATCCTGCCCCTCCTCCTTGGGACGATCACTCTATATCGCCCCACCTCCTACCTGGAGGTATGGCTACATGTGATCCCTCAGCCCACCTGGCTCGAATTTCCCCCCTACCGGAGGTCTCTGCATGAGTAGATGTCTCTACTCAATCTCCTCTCAGCTTCTCTAGTTGTGGCTGCTCCACAACCTCCTAAAGCTGCTGCACTAATCGTGGCTCCTCCACAATTGTGTGAGACTTCTTTTGGTGCTGCATGTTGAGAGGTAATTTACTCTCCCTCTCAACCACCAAGTATCTAACCTTTTCCTTGCTCCTCAAGGCTTTGCATGCATCTTGTACCTCAAGTGAATACAGGTTCTTGGCTAGCACACCAATCTATTTCCACTTTCCCGCCGTCACGAAATTTCTAGAAAAAGAGCTGATTTTAAATCAGCGATATCTCTCTCATCCGAACTCCGATTCAGCCGATATTTTTTTTGATTTTGGGTAATTTTCCGCAAGGAATCCAAATATACTATTTATTTCTGAAAATTTTGTACATAAATTTTCAGATCCGCTTTGCAAACTCTCGGCCCAAAACTCAAAACTTTGAAATCTCCTCTCAGTATACTGTTCTTGCTTGATCACCTGTGCTCTGATACCATGTAGAAATTTCACTTGTAGAACAAACCGATATATGCAATGTCCTAAAGCATAATACTTCTTCTACTTCTACAAAACATTAAGCGGAAGCATAATCGAATTCATGAGCATCATCAAGTAGAAACATGCATAACTGATCAAGAGAAATCAATCACACATAACACAAAATATATCACCGGGGAAAGCACCAACATAAAATCCCAACACTATATTATCAATCAAGTGGAAATCCTCTTCAACATACAAAAAGAATAAGCTCAATAGCTATCCTGCTCTCTCTATACTCTGATGATCTTCAATCAGAAGATAAAAATCATGGACTACTTAGGCCTCAATATATAGGCCACAAGTCCTCCAATCTCCTATAATAGATCCTTCTCCATGCAAGGAATACTTACTAGAAATATCCAAGCATCTGATAGTACACTGTCCCACATCTGATCTCAACTGGGTCTCTGACAGAACTGACATGCAACAGTTATCCATGAGTGAATTCTCAGTTATCTAAAATAATAGTTGTCACATGCATGCAAGCATTAACAAACTATATTTTATTATTTTAACAACTTGCTAAAATAATCTAAGTGGACTTGACTAGTTAGAACTAAGGCAACTGATTCTCTCATTATAGAACTCATACTTATTCCCTCAATTAGTGGAGGAAATTAAGGATGAATTCCTCAATCAGTGGGACAACTCATGTGCATGCTCACAAAGACTTCAAATTCAAATTTCCTTAACTAATTAACTCAACTGAATTAATTAATTAATATTTCCAACTGCTGTTAAGACCAAAATTATTTTTACTTCCTATAGATAGACTAGGGATTGCTATAAATAGGAAGGGACCTAGAAATGCTATTTTTAGCAGTTTCACCTCTCACCCAATGTGGCCAATGACCTCACTGGCCAAACTGCTATTTTTAGACATGCTATTTTTAGCAGGTCTATTTTTAGCACATTCTAAATTTAACATTTCTTGTTGCACATTTTTCAACAGGGTATAATGGTTAGGTTTGGATATGTTGGCCTTGAAAAGGCACTTGAGGAACACCGTGATCAGGTCTATATTGTTGCCCTGTGGTATTTTGTGTCATCCCAACATAAGGTGGGTTCGATTGAGGCTATGCCATGCTATACACATTTTGTCTTATTGGAATTTGAGGAGTACCTTGCCCAAGTGGTTGAGACTATAAGGTACCTTGTAAAGGCTAGGTAAGTGGAACCTGAGGGGTACCAGATACCGATGGAATAGGTTGAGATGCAACAACAGCCTGTAAAGGTTGACTTACATGTATTTGAACTTGTTGAGGTATAGATGGATGGGTAGGAATTTGAGATGAAGATGACACAGGTTGAGGATTCAATAATCGGTCCCAAAATGAACTAGGTTGGATGGGAAAAGTAGGTTGCCAAACACTGGAAGCCATCCCAGGATAAGGAGGATTATAATAAGGTTGATTACCAATTTGAGGTATACCAACAATAGGTTTCCCCCTACCATAGGAGGAGGGGATGATGGAGGCAACTGCAATCTAGATGGAGGGCACCCAACATAAGGAGAGTTAGGTTGTTGAAGATAACCTTGCCCACTAACATAAGGGCCAACTTGTTGTTCAATTGTAGGTGTAGGTGGAGGAGAAGGAGTAGGCCGCGTGGCATTCATAAGAGAAGCACCAGATGGAATTCCCGAAATGGATGATGATGAGCCCCAGATTTGGTAACATTTTGGGCTCATTTGGCCTAATTATCCCTGTTCAATCCTTCATTTTTCATAACTTATGCATTATTTTTTAGTATGTTTATGTCATTTGTACGAATAAGGGTAGTCATTATTCCTAGGTGGCTAACACGTGCTCATTTCAGGATTTTTTGACACATGTTGGAGCAAAACCGAGCAGACATGGGCTAGGAGATAGCCAAGCTTGGGTTGAGGATTCGTAGGGGGGTTGTCTATGGCATTAAATAGCCTCCCTTGGGATCTTCACCCCCAACTCAGCTCCAAAGGCCACCAAAACCGGATCTAGAAGGCAGCCAAACAGATTTTTTGGAAGGAGCTGTTCACTCACAGTTTGGGCAGCCAAGTCCCATGGATTTAGGAGGCCAGCTAGGGCCTCGTGGTGTATAAATGTTAAGGCCTCAGCCTTCGTGAGGGACTTTTGAAAAACTCTTGCATATTTTGCACTACAGTGCTACTAGCTCTGTTTTGTTCTTTTGTAGCCATTGTTGGCATAACTCTTGACTTATGATTATATTTTGATAATGAGAAGCAGTCAGATTTGATATCAGCTCTGAGTTTTCTATAGGAGCCATAGCTCTTGGGGTTGGGCCCAACCTGAGAGCCTAGGGCCTCCTTCTTTGTATTGTTATCTTTCCTTTAAGCACTGTGATTTTCCTTTTATGCATTTGAAACGTGGTTTTGTTGAGCAAGATTTAGTTGTGTTGGTTAAATAGGTCACTATTGAGGAATAGAATTGCTTCAGATGTGTAGAATAGATGGATAGGATAATAATTGATAAAGCTCCAGAAAAAGGGGTTGTCTGCACTCTCAGTTTCACCTCTCCCTTATTGGATCAGGGGCTGGAATTGTAGAAACAGTGCTGCCCAACAAAAACACTAGTTTGTTTGACCATGCAATCTTTGGTGTAATGTCTTCATTTGTAGAAGTTAGTCATGCATTCAGAGCTTTTGAGATGTTTCTTTGATTAAGTGCTGTACATGGTTCTCTTTAATAAAGCTGCTGTTCATTTGCTTCGGTGACAGTTAGGATAGATTAGCTAAGATTTTGATTGTGTGTAGGACTTGGTTGAATTGGTTAAGTGTACACCGTGCAGGGCATCTCCATCACTCTCTCATCCACCTAAGCTTCTTCCAGGCTAGCTGCTCCATCTCCCAGTTAGGTTCCTCGTCTCACAACTAATCTTCTGCCCACATAACCTTACCTTCTTGCTCTTCCATTGTCTTAGCCTTCTTTAAGTCAAGTTAGCTTTCCACACCCTCTCATCACTTCATCCATCATTCACTGGGTCATTTCAGACCCCTACCCTACCTCCCTATCCATTCATGCATCCTCTTCCACACACCCATCCTCCAAAATCCAATGTTAGAACATCCTGTAGAAATTTCCGAACATCCTGTAGAAATCCCTGAAACATCCTGTAGAACCCCTGCATACTTCCTGTAGAAGCTCACAAGTGAGGTTGCTGGATAGCCAAACTTTGTGAAACTCTCCGGAAGGGTGTTAGGGACTCCTTAGACCCTCTCTGAACCTTCCCAACCTTTTCCAAGCATTCCTCTTCCTTGATCCACCCCTGCACAGTAAAAAGCCAGTTAAAAACACATGCATGATCATTCTGATAGCTTACTCAAAAATACAAAAAGATGTTTTCTTCAGATAGAGGTAGTCTAGACACATCCATTTTACCTTCATAAAATTAATGGCATCTCTTTTAACAGTTTTCATCCTCTCCTTTGCATTAGTAGGACTAGATGGTAGAATTAGGGTTTGCTAGGGTTTGCGTTGCTTTTTGGCTTTCAGTTTCTTTCCGCAAGTAGATTAGCTTCCTTTGAGTTAGCTTTCGTCCATCAGTTAAAAAGCTTCTTCTAAGAGCTCATAGAAGTTGGCTTAAGCCCCAAGCGGACTTGTGCCAACTGACCAAGTGACAGCTGCGGCAAGAGCTAGTACTTGTGCATACAACACCGTCGCTTCCAAGTTTGTTACGAACTACCGGGTTGATAAAAGTAAAGAAGGGAGTCCCAGGAGTTGCAGCATTATTGCTGCAATACTGGAGCCCACCATCTTTTTGGCGTCGTTGCCGGGGAAGTGTCAGAGTATTGGTGATTGTTGCTTTTCTTCTATTTTTCTACACTCGCCTTCTGCTAAATAGTTTATTTCATTTCCATTCTGCAATTTCATTTCCGCAAAAGTAAAATAGATATTTCCTGCTTTCATAGATTAGCATTTCAATTCTGCAATTTTAATTCTGCAAGCATAGATTAGCAATTTTAATTCTGCAAGTGTAGATTAGCATTTCAATTCCGCAAGCATAGACTAGCATTTCATTCCTGCAATTTCATTTGAGCAAAATAGATTAGTCATTTCCTGCTTTCATTTCAATTCCGCATTTTCATTTCAGCAAGATAGTTAGTTGCAGTTCAATCTATTTTCAGTTTTGCAGGTGCCAGAAACAAAGCAAAAAGAAATCAAAAGCCTTTCCATTTCATGCCTCGTAGGAACATAGATAAAACCGACAAATTCTTACCCAACACCCCCACCACTTCACTGAGTCACCCTTCTCTCTTCTTTGGTGACAGTGATCCAGAAGAACCTATAGGCAAGCCTCCTGAGATATACGAAGATCCTATAACAGAAGAAGAGTTAGAGAACACTCCACCTGAAGCCATGGCTGAGAATAGAAGAGAAGATGAGAGAATAGAAGGTGTCTTTCCCATCCGAGGTGGCTTTACCTCACTTCCATGGATTGACTACTGAAGACCCTGATACCTTCCTGTTTGAGTTTGCTGTCCTTTGTTGAACCTATGACTATACAAAAGATGAGCAAAAATTGAAACTCTTTCCCTCTACCCTCAAGGATGCAGCATTACGCTGGTTCATGGGCTTACCTAGAAACAGTATCACCACTTGGGCTCAGATGCAGCAAGATTTCAATACCAAATACTGGGACTACTGTAGTTCCAAGGAAGCCAAGGGAGAAATCTTTCGGATGACCATGGGAAATGATGAGTCTTTAGAAGATTATGAGGAAAGGTTCCAGCTTAGCTATAAACGGGCCAGGTGCACACTTGACCCTGAATCTCTCAAGTTGGTCTTGCTTCGAGGAGTCCCTGAAGACCTTCTAGATACCCTTCACATGCTAGATGGAGGAGATATTTACCAACTACCTTATGAGGATATAAAGACTGTGTTTAGAAACCACTCTAGGGCAGCCTGGAAAAGAGGTAGGAGAAACCCCCTTTCAGCTAGTACTACTTTTTCCAAGCAGAGTTTGTTAATCAGCTGGAGGACCTCAAAAGTGAGGTGAGACAGACCATTGCCATGCAACTTGATACATTCCGAATCCAACAAAAGAAAGAGGAAGCTGAGAGGGCTTTGGCCATCTTCTGTCCTAGGTGTACAAGGAAGCACCCTAAGAACGAGTGTCCATTACACGGTAGATGTATGTTTCGTTTGTGAGGAGGACCACCCCACAAACCAATGCCCAACCTTACCTGGGTTTAAGGCCATGTACCAAGGAACTGAGGCACCCACTGAACCTCTCTACTTCCTCAACCAAAGGAGGCTGCACAGACCTAGACCTTACCAGCAGGGGATGCAAGGGACATCCCAAGCTTATTATAGCCCCAACCAATCTGCTCCTATTCCTTCTTGAGGTCCCCCTGCTCATCCTTCTTAGTCTGTGCCTCCTCCATGGTCTTACCCACCTCAATACCATACTTAGCCCACTACTCATTCATTTCACTCCCATGTCCAGCCACAGCCTCAGTGGAATGCACCTTAACCGGGGTGGAGGCCCCAGTACAACACTCCTCCCGCCGTTTTGCCTCCACCACCAGCTCAACCACAACCATTACCTCCTGCTCCTCCAAGACAACCCCAAATTCCTGCTCAAGCGAACCCAAACACTAACAACCGACAGGCCCAGCAGGTATATACCGGGGAAACAACATGCCCTACCTATGCTGTGGAGATCCAGGAGATCAACCTGCAATCTGGGAAGACTCTTCCGGATCGCTAACCTCCTCCCTCAGAGGACGAGGAAGATAAACAGGAAAGTGAACCTAAGACCACCTTCACTTCTCCTTGGGGTACCTTTGCTTACCGAGTCCTTCCCTTTGGGCTATGCAACGCTCCTGCCACTTTCCAAAGAGCAGTATTGAGCATCTTCTCTGAGCTGGTCCATGATTCGGTGGAAATCTATATGGATGACTTCACTCCTTATGGGTCCAACTTCCAGGAAGCATTGTCTAATCTGGGAAAAGTTCTAACCAAGTGCATTGAGATGAACCTGTCCCTTAGTCCTGAAAAATGTGAATTCCTGATGACTGAAGGAACCGTGCTAGGACATACCATTTCTCGCCAAGGATTGCAGGTGGATCCTAATAAAATTGCTCTCATAAAAAAGGTTCCACCTCCTCAGAAGGTAAGAGATGTTCGGAGTTTCTTAGGCTTAGCAGGATATTATAGAAGATTTATTAAAGACTTCAGTAAGTTAGCCTCGCCACTGTTTGGCCTCTTAGCAAAAGATGTCGAGTTCAAATGGACGGACGACTGCCAAAGGCCTCTGGATGAATTAAAGGATAAGTTGGTGTCCGCCCCGATATTGAGAGGTCCAAACTGGGCCCTACCTATCAACATCCACACTGATGCCTCGAACAAAGCCATAGGGGCAGCCTTAGGATAGGTTGAACAAAAACTCCCATATGCCATATACTTTGTCAGCAAAAACTTATCCAAGGCAGAAATGAATTATACTGTAACTGAGAAAGAGTTCTTGGCCGTGGTCCATGCCCTGAACAAGTTCCGACACTACATCACTGGCTATCAAACATTTGTACATATTGATCATGCTGCAATTAGATATTTAATGAATAAACCCGATGTGAATGCTCGTATTATTAGATGGTTACTTCTATTGTAGCAGTTTGATTTGACTATCGTTGATAAACCAGGTAAAGAAAATGTTGTTGCTGACTTCTTGTCTAGACTGGATTTACTTGCAGGTGAAGATGGAACAGTGGACGACCAGATGCCAGATGAACATCTGTTTGCTATCTCAGTACTCTCTCCATGGTTTGCTGATATAGCAAACTATCTGGTCTCAGCACAGTTCCCTCCGCATCTATCTTCAAAAGAGAAAAGCAGAATTGTAAGGAAGAGTGCCTCATTCACTTGGATCGGGGTCAACTGTTCAAACTTAGCCCCGATCAGATCTTAAGGCGTTGTGTAAGGGAGGAGGAAGTCTTTGACATCCTCCTAATCTGTCATGATGGGCCTTGTGGAGGACATTTTGCAGCCAAGAGGACTGCCTTCAAAATTCTATAGGCAGGCTATTATTGGCCCATGCTTCATCAAGATGTCAAGAGATATATCAACCAATGTGACCGATGCCAAAGGATGGGGAAGCCGACCCCAAGGGACGAAATGCCTCTCCAACCTCAAGTGACTCTTGAACCATTTGAGAAGTGGGGTATGGATTTTGTGGGTCTTATCAATCCTCCTTCAAGGCAAAGGTCTTACATCATTGTGTGCACAGACTATCTGACAAAGTGGGCGGAAACAAAGGCAATCAAAGCAGCAACAGAAGAAAATGTGGCTGAGTTTTTAAGAGAAAACATCTTCTACAAATTTGGCTACCAACGAGAGTTAGTCACCGATCAAGGAAGCCAGTTCACCTCCAACTTAATTGAAGACTTGCTTTCTCATCACAAGATCAAGCATAGGACTTCCACCCCCTATCATCCTCAAGCAAATGGGCAGGTGGAAGTCACCAATAGAGCATTAGAAGGGATTTTGACTAAGGTAGTGAGCATCAGCAGAAAGGATTGGGAAGATCGCCTGGTTGAGGCCACTTGGGCTTACAACACCACTTGGAAGACCACAACCGGTTTCACACCTTATGAACTGGTCTATGGGAAGAGAGCTTTGCTGTCAATTGAGTTCGAGTACAACACATTGAGGATGGCAGCTCAGCTAGACCTAGATCTCAGCCATGCCCAACAAGAAAGGTTATTGCAGCTGAATGGGCTAGATGAACACCGAATGCAGGCCCTTCTCCACTCAGAAGTGGTTCAACTTCAGAGGAAGATATGGCATGACCGACACCTCAATGACAAGCAATTCCAACCGGGAGATTGGGCGCTGCTGTATGATTCCAGACATAAGGATTTCAAGGGGAAGCTGAGGACAAGATGGCTAGGACCATATGCAGTGGAGAAGTGTAATGACAATGGGTCTATTCTTATTCAGACCATTGATGAGGAAGCCATCCCCATGCTCGTCAATGGGCATCAACTAAAGAACTACAGGAAACCTCTTTCGAGGCAAGAGTTCATCAAAACTGTGGAAAAATCAGTGCTGGTCATAGAGAAGGGCTCTGCCTCTGTCTCGGGCATGCCCTGAGCATCATTAAAAAAGAAGAAGAAAAAAAAGAATAAAAAAGATCCTTGGGTGAAAACCTTTTTGAGGCTCTCAAGGCAGATGGTAGGGGTGAAAACCTCATTGAGGCGCCCCTGTTGTCTCTCTGAAAAAGAATTGGAATAAAAAAGACCCTTGGGTGAAAACCTCTCTGAGGTGCCCAAGGCAGATAGTAGGGGTGAAAAACTCATTGAGGCGCCCCTGCTATCTCCTAAAAAAAAAAAAAAAAAACAAAGAAAAAGAAAAAGAAGGAGGCAGAAACAGAAAAACAAGCTCAATCTTTGGAAATTAATGCAGGTTGCAGGTATTCCATGCAAAAAAAGAGGCCTCTCAACTCAAGGACAAGGGTCCCTACCATGCTACCAGGTGACCTCACTAGCACTCCCTCCATAAACACTCATCTCTTCCAAGGTTTGGGCACGATCTGGTCATAGTTTAGCCTTCTACGGGAAGCTACAAGATTTTCTACAGGAAGTTCTGTATTTCTACAGGAAACTTCCTGTAGAATCTTTGGACGGGCCAGGACCGACTATGTAGAAGCATTTGAAGCTCGAAGACCAATAAGGAGGCATGCAACCAATTTTTTTTCTCCATCCCCCACTGTTGTCGCCTCCCTTCACCACCATTGCTGCCATATGATTGAAACCCATGCACAGTCATACCAGAACGTTGGACTCTCAGAAGAAATAATTTTAAGTGGAAAATAAAGCATGCAGAGGCCCAATGCGCTACCTGTCAAGGTGATCTGAGGACCCTGCACCTGTGAACATGACTCCACCATTTCGGCATGCACCCTAGGAGGAGAAACGACTACAGGATGTCCTACAGGAATCCTGTAGCAGTTGATCCGGCTAGAGCACACACCATGAAGATACCTGCAACTCATGAAGCCGGCACATGCACCATCCACAGCCAGGAAACAGGTCTCGCAACCAGCAGCAGTCAACAAAAGGGAGCTTCCGTGCCTGTGCACGAAGAAGCAACAAGCGGATCCATCACCCCTAGTCCCGAAGCATGAGAAAAATCACGTCCACGACTGCACAGGTAAGTGCCTCACCCTGTTTCATCAAATTACATAAACAATGCTCTAAAATGTGTGTAAATATGAAAATGAATGTATTGAACAAGTCGGGTAGCCATTCAACTGGCCACCACAACCAGCCTGATGGCCTCGTCCGATCCGAAAAGCTTTGGTTGTGTCGACGAGACAGGAAATGGACACGTGGGAAGCGTCCGGTCGGAGAGAAGTGGCAATCTAATAGGAGTGGCGGTGGTAAATATACAGGGAATGATTCGGCGGTCAGGCATACATGCAGCAGAATGATAGCAGGTGACGTCGGCCAACGGGGACAGCTCACCCCCGTGCCACGAATTCTGCAGAATTCAAATCCTCCGGCTAGATCTCGTATGGCGCACTGCACTCATTTATTCCCAACCGTTTTGCAGCCGAGTACGCATCCTAAATTTTCTGAAGGTTGTTACTTCGAGTTCTCAGCCTGTTCCAACGTCCTGTTGCTGCACAGAAGGCCCAGAACCACTGAAGTGCTCCCCAGAACCCATGCACGACTTCTACAGGAAGCTGCACTACAGGAAGCTCAACGTTACGGAGGAATTTGAACTGTTCACGTCGAAGGTCGAAATTCTGGAATGAGGTAAGCCTGAACATAGTTCGCCCATGCAATTGGTTCGAAAGGTGGTGAAGTCGACATGTTAAAGGGGTAGGAAACCGTGAATTACAGTCTATGAATGAATTTACAAGCGTCTTATTATTGCTGCATGAGAATTGTCGTTGTAGTGTGTATGCGGGATTTTCTCCAGGGTTTGATTCAAAATTGAGCCACTGTCAAGGCTCACTCGTAGACAGTCGTGAATTTTATAAACTGTGTGCATAACACAGACGTAGCTCTGCGCTCTGTCTAAGGAAATCCCAAAGATCCACTTCTGTATACGAGCAAGCAAGCTCAGGCCAACACAACAAGTGTTTACCATGCCGGGAGGGTTCATTAGAAAAGAGCCTACAGATTCAAAGAAGTTACGGGAAACCCCTGAGGTGGTGGACTTGTTTTCTCGTGCACGATGGATGTCATTATGTGACAAGCTTCAAGGTCACGATGACGAGGTTGCAGATTCCTGCGATCCTTGCAGCTAAAGTCTAAGACGTTGGCCGTTGTCAACTTCATAGGATTGACCCTCAGACTCACCCCACAGTTCATTAACAGAGTCACTGATCTATCGATGGGGGTACCTTGGGATAAGGAGGAGAGAAAACTGGGTCAAAAAGCTAAGAAGGAGTTCTTTTTTCCAGAGGAACAATTCTCAGAAGACAAGAATGGAGTTCGAAGAACTAGCCTACAGCCGTTCTGGAGTGAGGTTAGCCTCCAAATTATGAAGTATATCACGTGCGAGGGGCAATTCAGCATCGTGTATGGATATCATTTCCGGTTGCTCACAGAACTTAGGCACCAAATGGACCTACCCTCAGAGAAAAAGTTGAGCATTCCTTACTTCCTCCTGCAGTCCATGACTGAGTGTGCCACAAAATTGAGAGAGGGAACGCCAGACTAGATAGCCCATCATGGGCTCATTAAGCCCCTCGTGGAAGATGCACTCCACATGTACACCGTCCCTCTCTCCTGGGAAACCTTTCGAAATTTAACTAAGGATGATGACGTCCAAATGTTGGCTGAGGAGCTCACCTCCTCCAGCAGCGAGGAGAAGGAACACACTCAAGCAGAGAAGAAAGGTAAAGGCCAAGAAACTCTGGCCAAAACACCAAAGAAAGAACAGAAGGGAAAACAAGAGAAAAATCAAGCTGCCAAAACAGAGGGTAACAAAACCACACTAATTCCCTGGGAGAAAAGATTACAGAGCAGGGTGGAAAGGACTGAAAAATTCCACATTAGTGAGGGCACCTCTAAGGCAGCCTCAGCAAAGTTAAAAGAAAAATCACCCTCAGCCAAGCAGGCTAAAACGGTGCCGCCTGTTTCTATAGGAAAGTTAAAAACAACTTCTACAGGAAGCCAGAAATCAGCCACTACAAGGCTTTCTACAGGAAGTCCTGAGAAAGGAAAACAGAAGGAGAAAACAACCGAAATTCTTGCTAGGGAGGCAGCAGTTGTGCTGGCCACCCTAAGTACCTCTCCCAAGCCAAAGGAGAAACGAAAGAGGGAGACTCCTCTGTATTTCAAAGCGAGGAGAAGTGTAAGAATTAAAACCGGCAGGCCCCAACCTCCATCCAAAGACCCAATTACCATTGAAGACACCCCTACCTCGCCAAAGGAGAAGTCCCCCTCCAAAGTATCAGTCACTTATGAGCGGGGGAGCCCGAAGACAACTACCTGGAGGGAGAGAATGGAAAGGTCAGCTTCAAAAACCCCTCTACAGGATGCTGAAGCCGTTCTACAGGAAACATTAGCCAGGCTCAAGGAGACCGAAAGAATGGAGGGGGAGGTAGCCACATCACCACAAAGAGAAGAAGGGGTAGAGCACATTATGAAACCTAGCCCCCAGCCCAGCTTGAGCTCTTATTATAACTTTTTGGAGGCTGGGAAAATTATTCCACAGAAATTCATAGTGCCGCTTTTCTTTGCATTGGAGGAAGAAAGAGTGAGGACCCACACATGGATGAGGATAGCCAAATCTAAAGGAGTAGCAGATATAGGCCCCTTGGAGGAACAACTCAAGGAGGCAAGAAGAGAATTGGCTATGGCAAAACACGTGGGAAGCTGCCAGCGAGTATTTCTACAGGAAGAGAATGAGAAGCTCAAACTGCAGCTACAGGAACAGAGGAAAGAAAGGGGCACAACATCAGAGGACACTACAACAGAACCTCAAGGCAAAGAAGGAATGCAAGCTGGTCTTGAGGAACTAAACCAACAACTACAGGAAAGGGAATTGCAAAGATACAATCTCTCAAACAGCAGATGCAAGAAAAAGAGGCACAACTGGCTTGCATGGCCAGTTGGGCTATGGATGCTCTACAATGTAGGCAACCGGCCAAATCTTATGGCTTATACCTACGGGACCAGTGGCTGCAATTCCAAATTAATGCATTGGCACAGAGGGGTATCTCCCAAATCCAAAACCCCCAGCAGTTCACAGATTTATGCAACAGCAGCTCAACAGAGGACAAGGCCAAGCTATCAGAGTTCTACCTCCATAATTTGGCCCTTCCAAACGTAACTTCATGGGACCCCAACACTGTCGTGGGGGATATGCAGCTGATGGCATTTACCTCATGGTTAAACCATGAATAAAAGAGAGCGACAAAGGTCAAAGATGTTATGAACCGAGAGTTACATGAACCATTGCTGATTAGAGCAGAGCCAGAGGACCCCACTGCATTGATATCAGCCCACCAACACCTAGCAACCAACTCTCAGGCTTTATTAAAATACATGGATCAGCAGGCTCAGGCTATAGCGCACTTCGAGGATATAGAGCGATTATTAGGGGACAATTGTGTGCATGCTTGCACCCGAAGGTGGAACGCATTATCCCACAGCCTCAAAATGAGGGAGTATCACACTCCAACTAGAATGAGGAAGGGCCTAGTACGGGTACCTCTCTACAAGAAGTCCATGCAGAACCTCCAGGCCAACTGGATCGGCCTCAAGATAAGCCCACCTTTGCTTTTGGGATTGGTAGAAGGAAGCACAGAAAAAGAAGAGCATAAGCAGTGGGAAGAGGTGGAGAAGAAGGCCAGATTCCATGACAGTGAGGAGGATACTACTTCAGAAGCCTCAGATGTGAGAGTGGCGATTAAAGCAATGAACGACGAGGAGCTGGACTAGTTGCTCAGGGATGAGCAATCATTTTAGCAGGGGGGTGATGATGAGCCCCAAATTTGGTAACATTTTGGGCTCATTTGGCCTAATTATCCCTGTTCAATCCTTCATTTTTCATAACTTATGCATTATTTTTTAGTATGTTTATGTCATTTGTACAAATAAGGGTAGTCACTATTCCTAGGTGGCTAACACGTGCTCATTTCAGGATTTTTTGACACATGTTGGAGCAAAACCAAGCAGACATGGGCTAGGAGACAGCCAAGCTTGGGTTGAGGATTCATAGGGGTGTTGTCTATGGCATTAAATAGCCTCCCTTGGGATCTTCACCCCCAACTCCGAGCTCCAAAGGCCACCAAAACCGGATCTAGAAGGCAGCCAAACAGATTTTTTGGAAGGAGTTGTTCACTCATAGTTTGGGCAGCCAAGTCGCATGGATTTAGGAGGCCAGCTAGGGCCTCGTGGTGTATAAATGTTAAGGCCTCAGCCTTCGTGAGGGACTTTTGAAAAACTCTTGCATATTTTGCACTACAGTGCTGCTAGCTCTGTTTTGTTCTTTTGTAGCCATTGTTGGCATAACTCTTGACTTATGATTATTTTTTGATAATGAGAAGCAGTCAGATTTGATATCAGCTCTAAGTTTTCTATAGGAGCCATAGCTCTCGGGGTTGGGCCCAACCTGAGAGCCTAGGGCCTCCTTCTTTGTATTGTTATCTTTCCTTTAAGCACTGTGATTTTCCTTTTATGCATTTGAAACGTGGTTTTGTTGAGCAAGATTTAGTTGTGTTGGTTAAATAGGTCACTGTTGAGGAATAGAATTGCTTCAGATGTGTAGAATAGATGGATAGGATAATAATTGATAAAGCTCCAGAAAAAGGGGTTGTCTGCACTCTTAGTTTCACCTCTCCCTTATTGGATCAGGGGCTGGAATTGCAGAAACAATGCTGCCCAACAAAAACACTAGTTTGCTTGACCATGCAATCTTTGGTGTAATGTCTTCATTTGTAGAAGTTAGTCATGCGTTCAGACCTTTTGAGATGTTTCTTTGATTAAGTGCTGTACATGGTTCTCTTTAATAAAGCTGTTGTTCATTTGCTTCGGTGACAGTTAGGATATATTAGCTAAGATTTTGATTGTGTGCAGGACTTGGTTGAATTGGTTAAGTGTACACCGTGCAGGGCATCTCCATCACTCTCTCATCCACCTAAGCTTCGTCTAGGCCAGCTGCTCCATCTCCCAGTTAGGTTTCTCGTCTCACAACTACTCTTCTGCCCACGTAACCTTACCTTATTGCTCTTCCATTGTCTTAGCCTTCTTTAAGTCAAGTTAGCTTTCCACACCCTCTCATCACTTCATCCATCAGTCACTGGGTCATTTCAGACCCCTACCCCACCTCCCTATCCATTCATGCATCCTCTTCCACACACCCATCCTCCAAAATCCAATGTTAGAACATCCTGTAGAAATTTCCGAACATCCTGTAGAAATCCCTGAAACATCCTGTAGAACCCCTGCAGACTTCCTATAGAAGCTCACAAGTGAGGTTGCTGGATAGCCAAACTTTGTGAAACTCTCTGGAAGGGTGTTAGGGACTCCTTAGACCCTCTCTGAACCTTCCCAACCTTTTCCAAGCATTCCTCTTCCTTGATCCACCCCTGCACAGTAAAAAGCTAGTTAAAAACACATGCATGATAATTCTGATAACTTACTCAAAAATACAAAAAGATGTTTTCTTCAGATAAAGGTAGTCTAGACACATGCATTTTACCTTCATAAAAGTAATGGCATCTCTTTTAATAGTTTGCATCCTCTCCTTTGCATCAGTAGGACTAGCTGGTAGAATTAGGGTTTGCTAGGGTTTGCGTTACTTTTTGGCTTTCAGTTTCTTTCTGCAAGTAGATTAGCTTCATTTGAGTTAGCTTTCGTCCATCAGTTAAAAAGCTTCTTCTAAGATCTAATAGAAGTTGGCTTAAGCCCCTAGTGGGCTTGTGCCAGCTGACCAAGTGATAGCTGCGGCAAGAGCTAGTACTTGTGCATACAACACCGTCGCTTCCAAGTTTGTTACGAACTACCGGGTTGATAAAAGTAAAGAAGGGAGTCCCAGGAGTTGCAACATTATTGCTGCAATAGTGGAGCCCACCAGATGACATGGGAGAGGTCCAAGGACTTGAAGTTACACCAAAGAAGGTACCAGATAAAGACTGATAACCAGGTGGGATGGACGGGCCACCATAAAGATGTGACTTTTGCCGATGTTGCAAACATAGATGAGGAAGCAACATTTTATGTCTCAACCATAGTGGTGAACACGGTTTAGGAGGTCAAATAGAATCCAATCATGGTTAAAAATCCTAATGGATATTTCCGAGAGAAATCTTTGGGTGAGTCCAAACAATTAGGTAAGGAGTTTTTTTTTTAGTCTAATGAGGAGGAAGAGGATCAATCTGATAAAAATGGAGTCCACTCCAATGAATAGGAGTAGAGAGACGAGGCTCCTCTTGCAGGATCTCTTCAATAATCACAAGTCTGTATGGAAGAGGTTCATTGTCGGGTTCAAGATTTACGGTGGGAGGTTTTTTTCTGAGACAAAGGAAGAGAAGGGGAAGGACCTAAAGTAACAGGTGAAGATGGTTGAGCTTCCTCAGGTTCAACAACCTTAGGAAGTAAATTATATGACTTCGGAAAGTCAGGTTCAATAAACTCAGGAAATAAGGTTTCAAGGGCATTAGGGGATTTTTGAGGTCTAAAATGGGTCTCCTAAGGAAATTATAAAGTAATAGTGGAAATAATAAAATAATATTAGATTACATCATCAAATTTTAGAGGGAAAAAAGAAAAAACTATTTTTTGAACTCATATTTTCAACTTATCTCCCTATGGTTTTACTCAAATTTAAAGTGGAAACACTCATAGGATTTAAAATTTGATTCTTCATCCAAGGAGTACCCATGTTTTATACTTTCAATGGACCCCACTACACGAAAATGAGAAATACATGAAAAATGTGATTGCGAACACATTTTTTCATGTATTTCTCATTTTCGTGTAGCAGGGTCCTTTGAAAGTATGGAACATGGGTACTCTTTGGATGAGGAATTAATTTTACATCCAAAGAGCACTCCCACTCGAAATTTGAGTAAAACCTCAGGGAGATAAGTTGAAAAAATAATTTTATTATTTTTTAATCTTCTTACTCTTTAACTCCAAAAATGGTGATTCATCCCCCATGGTTGACATTGTCATCTTGAATCCTATTGGTTCTTATAAATTTTATTTTGGTTGTACATTTTTCTTAGGAGGCCCATTTTAGACCTCAAAATTCCCCTAATGATTTTGTTTTGATTGTGTTAGATTCACCAACAAGAGTAGAGGTAATCTCAAGCTCATTACTCAAAGGGAAAGATGAGTTTGGTTGATCAGATTCAAGAGGAGGACTAGAAGTAGTTCCCGAATTTCTTGACTCAGTAGTTTGCTTCTTCTTATGCTTTTGACGATGGCCAAGAGTAGCCTCTAGTGGAAGAGGAGGTTTATTTTTCATTCTACACGAATGACAGAGTGGGGGATTTTGTTCTTCCACGTTGGATAATAAATTTTAGAAATTAGCACAAAAAAAATAAAAAAGAGGGTAATCTAGGCATAAATTATTACCAAGTAGCCGTGAACTACAATATACACCTTGGCGAACCAAGGACTTAACATATGTGCAGACAATCTCCCCAAATGTTGTGTTCGGTGTATCACGGTATACAAGGAGGTCTTATCGGTTACCTATGGCGAGGATAGAAACCTATAAGGGACTTCCAAAATATACTCGATGGTATGTTGAAGTGCAGTCCATAGTAGTGTTGTCTAATGCGTAATCGTTCAATGAGAGCGTTCCCATATACTTTACGTGCGTGGAGCGCCATCCAATACACCCAAAGGTATGTGGAGAATGATCCTATACACTCACATATGTGGAACGATATTTCACCCCTGGTATACAAAGCTGGAAAACAATGATAACACCTACATTTAACGATGTCGAAAAAGGTCTCTAGCGTAGACCTCTAAATGTTTGTGTTAATGTTACAAATTCTCCTTACGTTGATTCAATCAATTTTACTGTTCATCTTCAATTAAGTTTCAGTTTTGGGGCTCACCGCAAATGTCACCTGAATATCCTAAAATGAAAACTAGCATGAGGAAATGAAATCTTTCTCATTCAATGAAAATCTATCCAAGAAAGGGAAGAGACATATAGTATGCAACAAACAATGTGAAAAAGGCAATTCCATTTTCAATGCAACTATTCCAATTTCAATGCACACATAAAATCCTAAATGCCAATGCAAAAAAAATTCTTTTCAAGTCACTTAATTTTCAAAAATGAAGAAAACTAAGATGCACAGTCTAATCACTAATTCAAACAAGCTTTTCATAATGATGACTAGAACGCTAATTAATCTAAGCACTCAATGATCAAACAAAATTAGTTTTCAAACAACCTAATGATAATAACAAAGGAAAATATTTAAACAAATCCTTACCAAAGGTACTAAAACAAAAGCAAACCAAATGGAGGCTTCATAGGGACCACAAGACACTCAGAGACTCAAGGAAGAGCAGCTGGAACAAGGCTAATCAAAGAGAAAATCAAAGCAAAAACAAACTTGTGCATGAACAAGGGCCAAAACAGGTGCAAAGGAGGCACTAGTGCTATGCAACACAAGCACAGAGAAGGCTCAGCTAGGGTGCAACGCTATGTCAAAAGACAAGAGGGTGCGTTGGTCTAGGGATGCAATGTTCCAACACAAGGATTGCAATTGAGACTCAATGAAAGTTCTTCCTAGGTCTATTCTTGACTGAAAAAGACAGTAAAGGTCTAAAGAAGAGGTAAGGCAAGAACAATGGATAAAGAAACCACCAAGGGAATACATTGTTCCCCAGTGTTAGGGTCTTATATTTCATAGGATGAGTTGTTTTTACGTGATGATTTATGTTTGAAAAATGTAAATAATGTTTCATGTTTGAAAGTTAATTCCAATATAAAAAGAAAAACAATTGTAGGGGACAAAAAAAATAGAATAAAGAAAGAAATAAAAGAAAAAAAAAAGAGAAAAAAATATGAAAATGCCCCCCTAAGTGAGCAAGTCTAAATGCCACCAAGAAAAATCAAAATGGCATGAAAGCATACTTCAAGAATTTTTGTAAATAAAGTGTGTAGCTTGTTTAAATGCCACATTGTAAATAGTAGAATTAGAAATAGTTAGTCTAATCACACTGTTTAAACGTGATTAGGCTAAAAATAAATTTAATTAGGTGAGTGAATAAATCAATCACACAGTTTAATTGTGATTGAACTAGATTAGTGGAGTTAATCACACCATTTAAGTGTGGTTACCTAACAAAGAAAAATAATAAAAAACCTTAGAAAAATGAATAAAGGGGGCTTGTAAAATCAAATGCGCCCTAGATTTGATTAATTTGGTTTAGAGTAGTTAATTTGATTTGAAATAAATTAATCATGTGGCTAAACATGATTAATTATTTGTAACAACATATATTAGTCATAACGTTTTAAAGGTTTTAATAAAGTTCGAATGCGACAAATAAGTTTTGTCGGCTTGGGATTATCAACTGCGCAAGAATCAACGGTTTAGATCTCCCCCGCTCGGATCAACGACGGGGGAGTGCTTTTGGGCCACGCTGAGCTCCATCCTACTTTACCCATGGGGGGGAAGGGGGGGGGGGGGTTCCGAAAGGCTCCGCTACGTGTCACCCTCACCATGTTTTGCACGCCCCTCGCCTTTGAAAAGTCATCTGACGTTGACCACTTACTCCCGCGCCAACGATCACTCACCACCTCAGCTAACCTTCCCTCCACTCATCTTCTGCCAACTCATTATCGTGGACCCCACTCCCCCAAACTTTCATCTGTTAAAATTTTCCAAATAAACTCTACCACTACCAATGAAAACCTTCCATTTGGCGCTCCCTCGCCCATGTCAGCAAATTGTTACACCAATTAAATCTCTCTCGCTCCCTTTGTAACGGACTCGCTTTCGGTAACGGTAACTTCAAAATTACCTTAGTAAACACCGTTAAGCAACATAATTCCTTTCCTTGATTGTTTTTCACGACCTGTTCAAGTATTCAATCTTCCACGTTGTCACAGTAACTAGAAAATTACCTGATGATAGTAATCCAATCGCTATTAGAGACCCCACTTCAACATTCTGTAGTCATTTTCCTGTTCCTGGTAATCCTAGTGTCGTTGTTCCTCTATGTTTGCTTTTAAAAATCGACAATGCCTCCTAAAATTAGAACCCCTAAGGATAAGGGAAAGAAACTAGAGGAAAATCACATTTTACCCCCTCCTATTGACCTGGATCATCTACACTTAGTCAATCTATAGTATAAAATCGTTGAGGCAAACTGTGAATTCAACTTGTTCGAACTTCACAGTTGGTTGAAGCAGAAATTCTTGGACCAGAACGATGAATTGAATCTATGGGAGTCTACCCTTCCTCAATTCATGTTCCCACAAACCCATCATTTCCTTGAGCTAGTCTCTTTGTGTCAATTGAGTTGCGTACCATCCCAAAGAGCAATTATGAGTCGAAATGGTGAAATTAGGATCACCATCACGGTAGAAGCCATATCTCAGATGCTCCAAGTAATAATTCCAGAGTCTTCCAAGCCACTGTCAGTAGACTCTCTCACTAAGTCCTACAAGAATTTAACCTTCCCACAGAGAGATAAGATATTTGAAATATTTCTTCCCGAAGATGCCCAATTACCTAAAACAAACCCTCCATATTCCTCTCTTATGTTCCTTAAGGTAACCAAGAAAATAATCAACATCATCTCGTACCTACTTGGTTATCACTCTGATCAGTGGGTTGATGAGGCCATTGTTGGCTTCTTGTCAATTTTTACCACTGGTGAGAAACATGTTATTTTTAATTACAGTGAATTTATTGCAGATGCAATGCATGATCAATTCATGAAGTTTCCTGCAGATGGAGCTTTCAAATATTATGATGTCTTAGTTTACATATTTATTTATCATCAAGCAGACAAGTTTCCCTTTACTTTGCAGAAGATGGATGAGCATGGTAATGCTCAATCAATCATACATTGGACCTCTCTAGTTAGGAAAAACTCCACAGAGTTTACTTTCACAGACTATGTTGATCAGTTTTTGTACACAGTTATTTGTCTGCTACATAGTGATTTGGAGCCTAGGATAGGAGCAGATATTCAAAAGGTTTTGCATCTTAGTGACCAGGTGAAGACAAGTGACTAGTATTTATACCAAAACTACACCGAGATCAAAATCTATGGGTGTGAATTTCCACCCTATAGGTTGCCAAAATTTGTTCCCATGAGACTGTTCTCATTAGAGTACATCAGACAAATGATACATATGGATGACTTACATTTTGTGGCAGCTAAGAAGAAGGCACAATTTAAAATCAAAGCACAGGTTGGACCTTTTGTGTGCAATACCAAAACAACTGGTAAAGAAGTTGATTTGTTGTTGAAGCAATTAAATTTCAAATTGAGCTTTACTTGGTCTTATGACCCTTTTGGTATAATTTCAAAGCCGAGGGTGGAGAAAAAGACTACTCCCTACACACATACTCCTCGGTCAGAGATCAAGCAATACATGAACAAAGATCAGTGGGAGGAGAACACCTTGTAGGAAGTGGAGGAGTAGATTTTATCTACAACCACCTCACGGACATCGATCCCTTAGGAGAAGCATGATAAAAGGCCCAGAGAAGAAGAGTCTTCTCTAGTGACAGAAATTAAAGCCAAGAAGTTCTTACTTTATACAAAGAAGCCTAAAAATAATCCACCACCAGTTTTTATGCAAGATGATGAAGGGCAGACTACTATAGTCATGACATGTAAACATGTTTCAAAAACCAAAAAGACATTTTTGCATGTACAAGACAAGAGGACAATTTTGTTGTCTCTCCATCTTCCTATGTTTCACAAGATCCTCCAAAAACACCACAAACTATTGAATTGGCTCAAGACAAGGCTGAGCCTAATATTTTTGCTAAATACATGGCAATCAAAAAGAGAAATGAGATGCTGAAATTCACAACCTACACACAATTTTGGAAGCAGACAGCTACATCACATCACAAACTCCTTTCAACATTTGACATAGAAAAGGGAAAAATGAAAATTACATTCCTTGAAGCTAAAGTACCAGCCTCAAGGACACCAACAGATTATAAAGAATCCGTGTTTAGTTTTGATACACAGAAAATTCATCTACTAGATCAAATGGACATGCACAAACAAACCAGTGAAATAATGTATTCTACACCAACTAATGTTGTAGTGTCTGCTTCTAGGTTGCGTGTATCACTACACAACACACAATCACAACTAAAGTTGGAAATGATTTCATCCTTAGCCAAGGATACCAGGATGAAGTCACTGGAAGACTTGGTGATCAAACTTGAAGAAGCAACTAAAATTTCCTACCACAGAAGATCTATAAGCTAAGGAAGTTAGAGAGATGGAAAAGAAGAAAGAGGATATATTATGAATAGTGATTTAACAAAATAGCCAGATTCGGGACATGGAAGTAGAACTGGAGAAACTGCTCAGAGAAAAAGAGCAGGTAGGATAGTTGGTCATAGTTCCACTTACAACACTCCCAATTTTAGTGACCACAATGTTGGAAATAATACTGAGAGGGAGGGGGGGTGAATCAGTATTATCTAATTCTTTTAATAAATCTTCCTTATTTTTTCTTTGAATTAGTTTTGCATGTCAGTACCATAAAATAATGAACATGAACAAAGAAAACAGATAGTCACACCAAAGAACACAAGATGTAAGGTGGAAAGCCAATGTGGGTGAAAACCACCTGCTGCAATATGTCTCTATCTTCTTTCAAATTAGAAACTCCTTTTACAATGGTTTTGTACTGGTGCAGTCCTTTACCAGTACGCAGGCTGCAACCTGCAGAGAGCTACAACTCTCTCTCGTTTTCCAGTCTCTCCTGGAAGGGAGCTACAACCCCCTACTTCTTTTCTTACAAGGACCACTTTTCATAAATTTTCAAACTGGATCCATAAGCATCAAATGATCATCAAGTATAAGAGAATCACCCAGTCAACTGTAGTAACCAGATCAACAATAATAGAACCAAACCCAGAACACAACAATGATAAACAGAGATTTTAAGAGAAGTAAGCAGCTTCACCCATGTACTCCCTGCTTACAGTAAGCACCCTGCTCAACTGCTCGCCTGCTTACGTACGCACCCTGCTCAACTGTTCGCCTGCTTACGTACGCACCCTGCTCAACTGATCGGTTGCTTACATACGCACTGTATCCATTGAACTGCCTGCGGACCTCCGCACCTGCAACCCTTCTGTGCCTACGTACCGGCGCACCTGAAACGCTTCGTTCCTGCGTATGTACGCACTTTTCTTTCACTGTACCTGCGTACCTTCGGGCATAGATGATTTCAAGACTTCAGAAATAACCCAGACAGTCAGATCTACAGATCTGAACATGCGCCGAAGAGATCTCAATCCATCAGTAGATTCTCCTTATTTAGATCTAGACATTACTCCCAAGAGATCATAATATTTCATATCTAGCCCTCATAAGATATTCAACACAAAACATGCTCAAGCCAAATGATCTCCTTTGCTTTATATAGGAAAGCTCTTCCTTAAATCATGGATCAATACCACGGGCCGACACCATAATAACACAAAACCGTCGGCTAAATACCAAAGTTTAAACATAAGAAACCCCACGTGTGCTTTTCTTTGCCTTGAAATGTGTGCACTGGGGGTACGCACCTCCTGAATGGGATAACTGCGGGTATGTACGCACTTTATGTAACACCGACCTGTGTGTACGCACCTTATGTAAGGTGTACCTGCGTAC
The DNA here is from genome assembly GCA_031772625.1 of Pinus tabuliformis. Lineage (NCBI taxonomy): Eukaryota > Viridiplantae > Streptophyta > Pinopsida > Pinales > Pinaceae > Pinus > Pinus tabuliformis. Next base: position 1,900,182,826 of record CM062817.1, read on the forward strand.
CCCTTATTTTCTTCACTATTTGATAGCTGATCATCAATCTCTGCTGCTGACTTGAAGTACTGTGATCTATCACCTGAATGGGTTGCCATCAAGGACAACACTTTAGCCATAATGCCAACAATCTCCCCTTTGGACTTGATGGCAACCTCCAAACTTCAGCTTCATTCTCCCCCTTTGACATCAAGGGCAAAGGGTTATGCTCCCCCTAAGAACATGCTCCCCCTGAATATGAACCAGATCTGCAACGAAGAACCATAATCCACCATGAAAGAGATAGAGACATATTGCAGCTACTTCCAAGATCTCCTTTTGCACATCCTCCATAATGCCAACAATGCACTATATGCTCCCCCTGAACCTGTACCATCAATCAGAAGAGGTTCAACAATAAGATGATGCATCAACAACCCCCAGCTTTTGCCTGAGGTATTCAAAAGTGTCCCTGGGCAATGGTTTGGTGAGAATATCAGCAACTTGTTCCTTAGAAGGAACATACTCCAACTTGACCTTCTGTTCAAGCACTTGTTCCCAGAGAAAATGGTACTTGATTGGTATGTGCTTGGTTTTTGAATGCATAACAGGATTCTTTGAGATGCTGATTGCACTTGTGTTATCACATAAGATGGGGATTGGTGGTGTACAAGTGATTTGAAAATCCTGCAAAGTCTGCATCATCCAAAGGAGTTGGGTGCAACAAGATGCAGCAGCAACATATTTCGCTTCAGCTGTAGACAAGGCAATTGAACTTTGTTTCTTGCTGAACCAAGATACCAGTCTGGAACCCATAAAGAATGCACCACCACTTGTGCTTTTCCTGTCATCCACGCTTCCGACCCAATCTGCATCTGTATAAGCATGAAGTGTAATATCTGTATCTCTAGGATACCATAAGCCATAATTTTGAGTCCCTTGAAGATATTTGAAAATTCTCTTCACTGCCTGAAGATGAGTCTCCTTCGGATTTGCCTGAAATCTTCCAACTATTCCAACTGCATGCATGATGTCCGGTCGGGTACCTGTCAAATAAAGTAAACTTCCAATCATAGATCTGTAGGTTGGTTGATGTACTGCTGCAGATTCATCATTTGCACTGAGGCTACATCCTGTGACCATGGGTGTACATACTGGTTTTGCATCTTCCATACCATATTTCTTCAAAATCTGTTTGAGATACTTGGTTTGAGATAAAAAGATTCCTCCTTTTTGTTGGATTTGCAAACCAAGGAAATATGTCAGTTCTCCTAGCAAGGACATTTCAAATTCTTTCTACATGACCAAGGAAAAGCTTTGACTCATAGCTTCTTCATTGCTCCCAAAAATAATGTCATCTACATACACAACAAGTATTAGCAATTTGTCATTTTCAACTTTTATATAAAGATTGCTATCTGCTGATCCTTTTGAAAAACCTTGTTGATGAATATATTTGTCCAAACGGTAGTACCAAGCCCTTGGAGCTTGTTTGAGACCATAGAGAGCCTTTTTCAATCTGCATACAAGATTTGGATCATCTCCAAGAATGAACCCATCTGGCTGTTCAATGTATACTTCTTCTTCCAAGTCTCCATTCAGAAAGGCTGATTTCGCGTCCATTTGAAATACTTTGAAGTTTTGAAAACTTGAGAGAGCAAGGAACATTCGGATGGCCTCAAGTCTTGCAACAGGAGCAAAGGTTTCTTCAAAGTCTATTCCTTCTTGCTACGCATACCCTTTACAAACAAGTCTGGCTTTGTTTCTAATTACTTCTCCATTTTCATTCAATTTATTTTTGAAGACCCATTTTGTTCCGATAACATTCTTATCCTTTGGTCTAGGAACCAGCTCCCAAGTGTTGTTCTTTTCGATCTGCTCAAGTTCTTCATCCATTGCTTTCACCCAACATTCATCTTTGCATGCCTCTTTCACATTTTGTGGTTCAGTAGAGGAGAGTAATGCCAAATAGCTTGAAGCTTCTGCAACTGTTCTTCTTGTTTGTACACCTGCTTCTTTCTGCCCCATAATCTGATATTCTGGATTATTCTTCTGAACATATCTGGATGGAGTCTTTTCTTCTATTCTTGTTTGCTCCTCTGGTTCTTCTTGAGGTTCTTCTTCTTCATCATTCTGTCGTTGGGGGTAGCCTTCATCTTCTTTGATGTATTCATGATGTACTTGCCTAGGAATGTATCCCTTCTCATCAACCACTACATCAATGCTGTCAACAATTCTGCCAAGTCTTTTATTGTAGCATTTGTATGCTTTACTGTGTGGAGAGTAACCAAGAAGAATGCCTTCATCTGCTTTAGGTTCAAGTTTGCCAAGCTGCTCATCAGTATTCTTGATATAGCATTTGCTCCCAAAGGTTTTGAAGTGCTTTACCGAAGGAGTCCTACCACTCTAGAGCTCATGAGGAGTTTGAGTGCTGTTCACCCGGACATTTGTTTTTTTGAGAATAACAACCGCAGCATGTGCAGCTTCACCCCAGAAAGTTGCGGGAGTTCCTGACTCATCAAGCATAGCACGAGCCATTTGTTGGACTGTTCTGTTCATTCTTTCCACAACTCCATTTTGCTGAGGGGTTCTTGCTGTAGAGAATTCTCTTCTTATCCCATGTTCTTCACAGAAATCGAAAAATTCATTTGAAGTAAATTCCCCACCTCTGTCAGATCTGAGGCACTTAATTTTGTGACCTGGTTCATTTTCAACCAAGGCTTTGAAGGATTTGAATTTTTCGAATGCTTCATCTTTGTGCTTCATAAGTCCTAACCAGACAAACCTGGAGAAATCGTCAATGAATAATATCAAGTATTCTTCTCCTCGAGGTGTTCTTTTCCTGAAAGGACCGCATGTATCTGTATGTACTAGCTCAAGAGGCATGCTAGCTGAACCTTCTTTCTCTGGAAAGTTAGTTCTGGTTTGTTTTCCAAACTGACATGATTTGCATATGGTGTTGTCAGGAATTTTGATATCTGGAAGATCGCGAACTGCCTGATATTTGCATGCTTTCCTTATTTGTGAAAAGCTTAGATGTCCCAACCTCCGATGCCATAACCAGTGCTCATCATCCTTGCTCAGATAGCATTGTTGTTGTCCTTCTTCAAATATGTACAGATTATTTGGAGTTCTTTTGCCTTTGATCACTGTTTTACCTGTATCAAGATCACGAACAAGACATCCATTTGATATGAATATAACCTCGGTTCTTTGATCACACATCTGGCTGACACTTAGAAGATTATGCTTCAATCCATCAACATACAAAACATTTCCAGCCTTGACCTTTTCTTTTAACTGAGCAATGCCTTTTCCTTTTATAGTTGCAAGAGTATCATTTCCAAAAGAGACTTTCTTTCCTTTTTCTAGAGCAGAATATGACTCAAGTTTTTCTTTATCACCTGTCATATGCTTCGAACATCCACTGTCAATGTACCATAGATTTTCCTGTCCCTCTGCATAAAATGCTATCCCACATCTTTCTGTTTGTGGTTCCTTTATTCTCCATGTTTTGGTGCTTGATGCTTGTTCCTTTTTCTGCTGAAACCTGCTCGTGCATTCAGAGTCTTCATGACCAAAGTTATTGCAAATAGAACATTCAACTTCATTTTCAAGAACCGAAAAGTTGTTATAGGTCCTTTTTGTAGTCCCGGTCATACTTCTTTGTTTTTGAGCTTCCCTAGTCATGATTGTTTTATATGCAACACATTGAGCTGCTTTGTGACCAAATTTATGGCAAGAAAAGCATTGTCCATTGAAGAAACTTCCGCGGTTATCGAATCTACCATCCAATTGATTGTAATTTCTATTGTCATCTGTTCTTGAACCAAATTGAGAATATTTTACCTGTGGCTAGTTGTAGCTTTTGTTCATCCTTAAGATGGATTGCCCCTGATAGTTTCTGTTTGTAATTCATCCCTGCTTTACCTGATGATCTTCATTGTGCTTTTGCTCATTTCTTCTTGCTGCATCAAGATAACTTTTTGAGGTGGATGCTTGAGAAGTTTCTCCATTATAGCCCAAACCTGTCTTGTTTAGTGGAGACCGCTGCACATTGATAATCTCATCCAAAGTTTCAGATCCTTTGACAAACTTGAGATTAATAGCTTTTGTTTTCTCAATCTCTTTTCTAAGACCAACAATTTCACCTTCTAATTTTTCAAGATGTTTTTCCTTTTCATCAATTTGAAATTGTAGAGTATCAATGATCATGTTCTTTTCTTATATACATCTCTTGAGTCTAGTAATTTCATCATAAAGGTTATCCACATCTATAACATCCATATAATCATCATCTTCAAATGCCATTAACAACTTATATTCATTACCTTGTTCATCTTCATCACTGTTTGATAGTCCATCACTATCTTCATGAGTGTAGTAGCTTTTCTTATTTGCGTTCTGTTTCTTGTTCCATCTAGCAGGTTCCTTTCCTTTATCCTTATAAGGACATTTTGCAGCATAATGACCTACTCTTCCACAAGCAAAGCATTTAAAAGGTAACTTACCTCTGAACCTTCCAGAACCCCTTTGAAGATTTCTGACAAAATTTGATTCTTCTTCCTCTTCTTCTGGGACGTGGCTTGCTTCATAATAATCTCCTTTGCCTGATGCCTTGAAAGCAGCTTCTCTTCTGTCTGATGGACCTCCCTTTCTCATTTCATAAGCAGTTAGAATTCCATGTAGCTGAGACATAGTAAGAATTCGTAGATTTTCCTTTTCTTCTATTGCAGATACTTTAGATTCAAACTTGGGGGACAATGATCTTAGAACCTTTTCAACCACAATAGCCTCTTTTATTTCTTCACCCAAATTTTTCATACAATTAACAACCTCATCTACTCGAAGAAAATAGTTAGCCACACTTTCATCATTATACATTTTGAGAGTCTCATACTGAATTCTAAGAGTTTGAAGTTTAGCACGCTTTACCTGTTCATCTCCTTCATAGTTCGTGACAATTTTGTCCCATATCTCTTTTGCGGATTTATAGTGCATTACCTTCATGAATTCTGATTGAGATATACATCCTAATAGAGTACTGACTGCTTTCGCATTTGTTTCATACTTCTTTTTCTCGGCTGCATCTGTAGGAGTAGCTGAAGGAAAAGCGTAGCCTGTCTCTACGATGTCCCAAACTTCTGTACCAAGAGATTGAAGATAGGCAGTAACTCTTACCTTCCAATAATTGAAGTTTGTCCCATCAAAAACTGGTGGCCTGATTGATGCTTCTCTCTCGTAGTTGCTCATGATGAACGATCTACCTTCAAGCGATCAAGCTTCTCTGAAGGACCTGCTCTGATACCAATTGTTGGAAATAATACTGAGAGGGGGGGGGGGGGGTGAATCAATATTATCTAATTATTTTAATAAATCTTCCTTATTTGTTCTTTGAATTAGTTTTGCATGTCAGTACCATAAAATAATGAACATGAACAAAGAAAACAGATAGTCACACCAAAGAACACAAGATGTAAGGTGGAAAGCCAATGTGGGTGAAAACCACCTGCTGCAATATGTCTCTATCTTCTTTCAAATTAGAAACTCCTTTTACAATGGTTTTGTACTGGTGCAGTCCTTTACCAGTACGCAGGCTGCAACCTGCAGAGAGCTACAACTCTCTCTCGTTTTCCAGTCTCTCCTGGAAGGGAGCTACAACCCCCTACTTCTTTTCTTAAAAGGACCACTTTTCATAAATTTTCAAACTGGATCCATAAGCATCAAATGATCATCAAGTATAAGAGAATCACCCAGTCAACTGTAGTAACTAGATCAACAATAATAGAACCAAACCCAGTACACAACAATGATAAACAGAGATTTTAAGAGAAGTAAGCAGCTTCACCCATGTACTGCCTGCTTACAGTAAGCACCCTGCTCAACTGCTCGCCTGCTTACGTACGCACCCTGCTCAACTATTCGCCTGCTTACGTACGCACCCTGCTCAACTACTCGACTGCTTACATACACATTGTATCCATTGAACTGCCTACGGACCTCCGCACCTGCAACCCTTCTGTGCCTGCGTACCGGCACACCTGAAACGCTTCGTTCCTGCGTATGTATGCACTTTTCTTTCACTGTACCTGCGTACCTTCGGGCATAGATGATTTCAAGACTTCATAAATAACCCAGACAGTCAGATCTACAGATCTGAACATGTGCCGAAGAGATCTCAATCCATCAGTAGATTCGCCTTATTTAGATCTAGACATTACTCCCAAGAGATCATAACATTTCATATCTAGCCCTCATAAGATATTCAACACAAAACATGCTCAAGCCAAATGATCTCCTTTGCTTTATATAGGGAAGCTCTTCCTTAAATCATGGATCAATACCACGGGCCGACACCATAATAACACAAAACCGTCGGCTAAATACCAAAGGTTAAACATAAGAAACCCCACGTGTGCTTTTCTCTGCCTTGAAATGTGTGCACTGGGGGTACGCACCTCCTGAACGGGATAACTGCGGGTATGTACGCACTTTATGTAACACCGACCTGCGTGTACGCACCTTATGTAAGGTGTACCTGCGTACCCCTTATTTTCTTCAATATTTGATAGCTGATCATCAATCTCTGCTGCTGACTTGAAGTAATGTGATCTATCACCTGAATGGGTTGCCATCAAGGACAACACTTTAGCCATAATGCCAACACACAACCCCACGAGCATCTACATCATCTTTAGCACCAACACAAACATCAGATTCTACAAGTGAACTTGTTAAAGCCATGGACGATCTGTCCATTCAGGAACTAGAAATTGCTAAGTTAAAAGCTCAGCTCAAGACACTGTCAGAATAGAAATTAAAAATTGATAATTATTATGTGGCAGAGTTGCAAAAAACCCATAAGCTTAATCTAAAAAATGAACAGTTTCAGAGTGAATTAGGTATGTCTCAAACTTTGGCCCAATCTAGAGAAAACATATGGACAAAAATATGTGAAGCCATAAAAGAAATATGGCCTTCCATACAGATTATTTTCAATCAACAAGAATTAATATAGAGGTCTAAAGAGGTAATAAGGCAAATCAAAATAAACTAAGGATAGAAACCCGGGGAAGCAATAACAATTATCAAAATCTTGAATTCCAAAAACAGAGAAGAATTAGAGAAGCCGGGAATTCAAGACATGACAGAGACTATTCTAGAATTGAGGAGGATGCACACCAAAAGAAACCTTATGCTACAACTGGACAATAAATGTCAAAATCTAGAAAACAACATCAGAGATTTCATAAGAAGTTGCAGGTACTGAATTGGAAAGGTCTACCAGGATTGATTGGTATGGGAGATAAACTCATGAGCTTGACAGAGTACCAAGAGAAACTATGCACTATTGCCCAGGACAAGTCAATATTTGTAGGTATAAAGAGGCATATAACAGGTAAAGCATTTCTAGAGGCCTTAGATTTTGACTTGTTCATCAGTCATGAGCTTAGACATTTGTTCATCATCAAACCAACTTTCTAGAAGTACAAATATGTGGATGAGACTTATATAAAATTAGTTAAAATTTCTATACCAAGTGAAGACGAATGGGACAAGTTGTGTGAATTACTTGAGTAATTTTTTTATCATCGATAGCAAGGAAAACAACGCAACAAATTTGGAGGCTCAATCATCAACAATCATCCTCAACAATAGGGCCAACAATTCCAGTAGTTCAAAAATTCCTAAAATTTTGTACTACTTTTGTAATAAGTTTTTAGATATTATTAGGATCCTATCTTGATCTTTAGAATTAAGATATTTTGTAATATTTTCAATAAGTACTTCATAATTCGAAGTATGAAGGGTTGGGACTTGTTTGAATAAAAGGACTTGTATTGTAAAGCAGCTCACAGAGCCACCATTGATCATATTTTCAGTAATACAGTGCAATCATTACAGGATTCTTGTGTCATTTTTATTGGTGAAGTGCATCTCTCTTTGTCAATTTGTTTTCTTTTTATTCTCATATGTGATTCTAAAATCTAAATTATTCTAAGAAGATAAAGAACAGAATTTGTTTGAATGTACACTCTGTCTCTGGCTTAAGAATATTTTTTTATGTTTTCCACTAAAGATTAAAATCATAATTCTTAACTGCTCTATTTTTTAATTGGATCTCTAAATATTTTCCTCTCCTTCACACCATAGATCTTAAAGGATCCAATGAATTTGCCTAACCTTCCCTGTAAGTTTAGCCTATAAACTCTGTATTTGATCATCCCAAACCTGTGACTCCATTTTCCCAATGGCCTTTCTTCCCATTTTCAACCCAACAACACAAAAAACCCAAACCTGAACTTAATAGCTAGCCTAATACCTTCATCCAAACAAAGCTAAATCATAAAGAGAGATCCCTCTCTGAAATTGGAAGGGCTAGATTCCTAGTTTCCAAAGTGGTTCTATGGTTACCTCTATGATTTTTTCCACAACCTCAAAAATTACGGATTGATAACATCCTTGAGACCATACTGGGGAACGAACATACCTTATTTTGACATTTTATTTCCCTGGTTCAAAAAATTTATTTCAAGAACATTTAAGATTTATATTTTAGAAATAAATGTTTTGAGGTTGTAAAATTTGTGCATAGTTGAAATTATGTGTTTAACACTATACAGATCTGGCTCCTAAAAGAATTCATAACAGAGCTCATCTAGATCTGAATCCTCCCAATATCTTAGATAATCCTGAGAAATTGATAAGGAAAAGAAAGCTTGACGAAAAGCCAAGGGAGTAACAGTCCTCTGCCAAGATCCATTTTTTTCCAAAGAGATTTGTTACTATAAAAAACATTAAGTTTGATATACCCTTTGAACTTAGTTTGTTTAGATCCAAATCTGAACGCTTTGCAGCTGAAATTGTCATTAATGAGTCGGTGTTAAGATCATACATATCTAAACATCAGTCTATAGACCAGGATTTTGGCAAACAAGCTCTCCAGCAGTTTGAAAGATTAGAAGACCTACACCAAGCTATCCATAAAGCTTACATCCATCAATTAGTTGAACTTTCGTCCCTATCAATCGCTATTTCCTCTCCCATTACACAATCTTTACATCATGTTTCCACTAGTTCCATCTCTTCAACAATTTCCACTACCTCCCCATCAACATCACAAACCGTAATTCAAATTGTTTTAATCCCTTCCACATCTACACCTCTTACAAGTTCATTTGTTCTTCATCCCCATATACCAGTCATGGCAGCTTGATATTCTCCCCTGGTTTTACCTGCCCAATTACATAACATGCCTCAAGACTATCGAAGTAGGATTCCTCAGTTTGATGCCACTGGGTCCATCATTACAAAACAACAGGTAGACAAAATGAATGACTACTTTGACCTTTAGGAGATTGACGAAGAAGATGTGAAGATGAGGCTTTTTTCTCAAAGCCTTAATGGAGAGGTAAGAAAATGGTTTACATATTTACAGCAACTAACATAAATTGCCTTACTGCGTTTCATCAATCTTTTCTCAATAGATGGGAAACTAAAAAGATTCCCCTCCATATTTTAAATGAATATAAAAATATAAAAATAGGCCCCATTGAAACTGTTGAAGAATATTGTGATAATTTTAATCGAGTCTATAATTCCATTCCAGTTGTTATAAAGCCCCCACCAGGGTTAACTCTCATTCATTTCCCTAAAGGATTTGATGTTGACATGGCCTACCAATTAATAGAAAGAGACTCTACCACACTTGAAGAAATGAAAAGTAACACTGTCAAAGTATAGGCTAATTTATTAGCCAAAAAAGGCAAGCTTAAAGCTGAAAGAAGGGTTACCATTAAGGAGGAACCTTCCTCCTCTTCATCAGACTTAAAACTAGACAACCTATTCAAAACCATGGAAAGAATGATGGAGAGGATGACAATGGTTGATATAACCCCTCCTAGGGATAACCAAGGAAATTATCAAAATAGAAATCAGAATCTCAGGAGAAATCCACCTCTGATAAAACAAAGGGAACAAAGGGGCCCTAATGATCAGAAACTTAGGCCTCCTTTCTAGGAAAAGTATGCCGAAGAAGAAGTGGAACCAAAAGAACATTTAGAGGAAAACCAAATTAATTTGTTTGGGGAGACAAAAATTGATCATATTTTTTTATGAAAGAAGAGAAAGATCAATTTATGTTTTCATAACCAGAAACAATTCCATTAGAGTCTGAAGATAACAAACAAGGTTATCAAAATTCCATAATGTAAGTACATAGGCAATATAACCTTAGGAGTAGAAAAATTGTTGATACTCATCCAAAGAAAACCCCAGATACTCCTTTCAAAAAGACTACTAATAATCCACCCAAGAAAATTCAAACCGATATCCCTTCTTCTAGTCAAACTAATGATGTTCATTCCTCCAGTCAATCCAAAGAATATGCTAAAAAAGAAAACCTTAAAAAATAGGATCAGAACATCAAGGAAATAGAGAAGCCACAAACCTCTTTCAACATAGAAAATGAATTGGCTAAAGTTAAAATTTAAATTCCCCTCACTAAACTGATGAATAAGAATGCATACAGGACACAAGTGATGAAAACCTTAAAAGTAGAAGAAGGAACAGATACTGTAAACCTCACCGATGATAGGCCTCAACTTCTTTTTGGTCCAGAGGTAGAAGGTAAACCCCAAGATGGAATTTCCCCCCCTTTCTACGTCAGTCTCAATATCCTTGATAAAATCCTTCATAATGCCATGCTTGACTCTGGTGCCTCACACAATTTAATGCCCCGAGCCATAATGGAGAAATTGAATCTTGACATCACTAGGCCATATAAATATTTGTATTCATTTGATTCCAGCAAGGTAAGATGCCTTGGTCTCATCAAATACCTTTGTGTCACCCTAGCTCAAATCCCTACCAAAAGCCTAGTTATGGATATCGTAGTGGCAGACATACCCCCAAAGTATGGAATTCTACTCTCTAGATCATGGGGGGCAAAGTTGAAAGGCACCCTACAAATGGATATGAGTTATGCTACCATACCTGTTTTTGGTCAGCCTAGGAGACTTTACAGAGAAACACTAATGAAATACATGGTTAGTAGTCAAGATAGACCAAACAACCATCCCTTGTATTCAGTCCATTCAAACCTAGACTCTTTTATCTTGTATAATGATGGAGGTATAGAAGAAAAAATCCCTAACCTAGAAATTGATTTGTGTGAGAAAGAAGAAATCAAAACAAACATTGTAAAATTAAATGAAGAAAATGAGCCTTTATGGAACATGGATTTTGATGGAGCTGTAAGCAAGGAAGGATCAGGAGCAGGTGTGTGGGTTTTTAATTCACAAACTAATAAATCAGAAGGACAGTCATATAAATTGAATGTTCAATGTAGCGATAATATAGTTGCGTATGAAGCCTTAATCCTAGGATTGCAGCTTTTGAAAAGATTAGGTGCTAAAATAATTTTAGTTCATGGAGATTCTGAACTTATAATTAAACAAATCAAAGGGGAATACTCAACTAAACATCCAAGGTTAAGGGCTTATACGAATGTTGTTCTATATTTCCTTGAAATTTTTGTTGAGTATGAGTTAGTTGTAATTCCAGTAGGTCAAAATATCATAGCTCATGGTCTGGCTACTTCAACTAGTACTTGCAAAATGCCATATCGCCCAAGTCACCAGTACATAGTTGAAGTTAAAAACAGACCAGCTGTCTTGGATTATATCAGGTACTAGAAAGTTTTTGGTAATGATGAACAAATTGAAAAAATTTGCAGTCAAAAGATGAATTCGAGTGTGCCAATATAGACATAGATTATGATATAGATAATAATGTAGATAAGATGATGAATAAAGTAGAATTGAATGAATTAGATAAAGATCAAGAAGAGTTAGAAATTTTGCAATTGAAGGATAATGTTTTTCCTAGAGGGTTAGTTCCCTTAGAAGAGTTATTTGATTTTAATGATGTGGCTAAAAAACCTAAAATAGAACCTATTGGAGCTGATGTGGAAGAATGCAACATAGGAACCGAAGAAAAGCCTAAAATAGTTAAATTGTCCAAATCTTTGCCTTCTGCTAAAAAACAAAAGTACATAGAGCTTTCAAAGGAATTCATAGATGTATTTGCCTGGAGTTATGAGGATTTAAAGTCCTATGACACCAGCATTATACAACATAAAATTCCTATAAAAGAGGACCATAAACCTTTTAAACAGAAACTCAAAAGGATCAACCCAATGCTTTTGCACCTAGTTGCGAAAGAAAAATGTACGATGCTAAAATCATTGTACCCTTGTGGTTTTCAAAATGGGTATCAAACTTAGTTCCTACTAGAAAAAGACTAGGGAGATTAGACTATGTATTGATTTTAGAAATCTCAATAAAGCTTCTCTGAAAGACAACTATCCTTTGCCCAAAATGGACCACATCCTGCAGAAGGTAGTTGGATCGGCAAGAATTTCCTTATTAGATGGATTTTTTGGTTACAACTAGGTTCTAGTACATCCAGACGACCAAGAGAAAACAATGTTTACAACACCCTGGGGCACTTTCATGTATGTGAAAATGCCTTTCGGTCTAATGAATGTTGGTGCTACATTCCAAAGAGCAATGGATATTGCCTTTGCAGATGAATTAGGTAGGTTTATAGTCATTTATTTAGATGATATCATTGTCTTCTCAAAGACAGATGAGGAGCATTTGCTCCATTTAAGGAGAGTTTTCAAAAAGTGTAGAAAATTTGGTATCTCTCTTAACCCTAAGAAAACACTATTTGGCTTAGAAGAGGGAAAACTGCTAGGACACATCATCTCAAAGGATGGCATAAAAATTGACCCTAGCAGAGTGGAAGCAATATTGAAAATAGATCCCCCTAGGAACAAAAAAGAAGTCCAATCCTTTATTGGAAAAATAAACTTCCTTCAGAGATTTATACCAAATTTGGCTGAAATCTTAAAAGCAATAACTGACATGTTAAAGAAGGATACTGAAATCAAATGGAATAATGATGCAAAGGATTCTTTCACTAAGGTCAAGAAGGCATTAACAACTGCACCAATTCTAATAAGTCCTGATTTTACAAAAGATTTCATGATATTCTCTTTTGCATCTGATCATACAATAGCAGTTGTGTTGTTACAGAAGAATGCTGAAGGACATGAACAAACAATTGCCTTTTTTAGCAGATTATTAAGATATGCATCACTGAAATACAACATCATGGAAAAATGAGCATTTGCATTGGTAAAGGCACTTAAATATTTCAGGGTTTATATTCTACATTCACACATTATTTCTTTTATCCCAAGTGCAGTTGTCAAGGACATACTCACTCAAACATATCCAAATGGCAGAAGGGGCAAATGGATTGCAATCATTCTGGAATATGATATTGAAATTAGACCAACAAAGCTTATCAAGGGTCAAGGGTTAGCAAAACTCATGGCAGAGTCTAATTGTAATGTGTTAGACATCAATTTTATTGCAAAATTAGATGAACATGAAGAGCAGACGACTCCACCAATCTCAGAAGTTTTCAACACATCACCATGGTATGTAGACATAATTTTTGTCTTACAGAACTTATATGCTCCTCCTAGTTTAACAAAAACCAAAGCAAGGTTCCTTAAAATGAAATCTATGAAATTTTGCATTCTTGATAAGAATTTATATTGGAAAGATGTTGGAGGGATGTTACTAAAGTGTTTGTTGAAAGATGAATCAGACAAGGTCCTGGAGGAATTTCATCAAGGAGACTGTGGTGGCCATCTATACTAGAAATCTACAACCAACAAAATCCTTAGAGCTAGTTTTTACTGGCCAACCTTGTTCTCTGATGTACATAAAAGGGTCACCTCCTGCCATCATTACCAAATATTCAAAGGGAAAATAAAGTTGCTACATTTACCATTAAAACCAATTTCAGTAGAATTCCCTTTTCAACAATAAGGTTTAGACTTCATTGGTGAAATCCACCACTGTTCCTTAGGCCAACACAAATGGATTTTGACAGCAACAGACTACTTTACCAAATGGGTAGAAGCCATTCCCACTAAACAAGCCACTGCTATCATTATTATCCAATTTCTAGAAGGAAATATACTGTCTAGGTTTGGCTACCCCCATAAAATTATAATTGACAATGTTAGGGCCTAAATCTACCTTAGGCTGAGAAAGGCAAGTTTAGGATAACATCAAACCACGCTTAACCTGGTAGCTAGCCCTACCAGGTTGGGAGAGGGCTCTGTCCTTGTCAATCTCAGGAAAATATGGTCAATAAAGCTTGAGATGACTGATATAAAAACTAATTTTAGGCTAGGTATATACTTAGAGAAGTTTGATTTAATTTGATGTTGGTTTGCTGGCTCAAATGTGAAATGCAGATTTCGGTCCGGGGAATGGACACAGTCTTGCAGAGATCTCTATGGGGCGAGGTAGGAAAATGGCTCAGTACTTCAAATTGAGTGAGATGGAGAGCTTTTAGACTGGTAAGGAGTTGAAGAGGGCATGAAAGTCTCAGGGATCCTCTTCAAACAATAGAAAACATAAATAACTAAACAAACCCTAGGTAGAGCACTGCAATTTCAATGAATTCTACCTTTATCCTTGTTTCATTTAGTTAAGATTAAAAGAGAGAAATGATGGCATACATAAACACATGTAAACTTGCAATTACAAAAGGAAAAACAATACCAAATCAAGTTGCCACAAAAATCCCATAAAGTGCTACAAACCCTAGTCTATTCCTTTGCCAAACTGCAGAGATGAATGTACAATAATGCTCAAAGCATTCACAAGAGTCCAACCCTGACAAATGACTGAAAATGTACTAGATATAGGCAACAAACAACTCATGCTAGGCTTTAGGGGTCGAATTCATGAGTTTAGGAGTTTTTCCAACAAGATCTAAACTGAGAACTAAAAAGTAGGCAGTGGAACAGTGTGCCTCTAAAAACTAGGAAACTGATTCATTCAGTTGCAAACTACCTTTTCATGATGAATCTACCCCCATGAGTGAAATTTAGAATATTTACATCAAAATCCATCAAGTTACATCAAAATACATCATGAGTTTGACTATTAGAGAGAGAAAATTCAAACTGAGAAGAAACTAGGCGAAAAACATAGTTTTTTGGCCAAAATGAGAAAATTTCATCCTGTGCGCCACACTCCTGTCCCTGTGCGCCGTGTTACGTTGGAGCTGATTTTGGAGGCCTTCTGGCACACCAAATTTTCTCCAAGTGGGCTTGTTGGAAAGGTATGCTTGTCTAATTTCCAGAACAAGTGGAATTTCTGAATTTGGTCTCCATATGCCCCTCCAAAATGAGTTCTCCTAACACTGCTTCCTGTGTGGCCAAAAAGGGGCAAAAAGGTGATTTCTGAGGTGTTTTTGACCCTTTTGGAAGCTCAAAACTTGTCAAAATTTCTTGGCCATGTGAGGGAATTCATATTTTTTCATGAGGAATCCAAAAATGCTAAGTTTTCCTCCAAAGGAGGTCTCTAGCAAAAGCGCGCGCCAGGTGGCGCGACACACCAGGCAGAAAAACCTGTTTTTTAGTTCAAAATTTCAAAATTTGCAAAAAGTTTCCCAAATTTCTTGAAATTTGGGCTGAGTGTCCTTCATCAAGTGCTCTGTTGGGCTAAGGAAGCCTCAACCAAGATCTGGAGTCTATCTTGCTCTTTTCTCTTTCTCATTGCTTTCCTCAACTTGGCCTTCAAAGTCCTAATTCTCGCCTTGCAACTTTTGTTTCTTGCCAAATAATGATAGGCCATGTGCCTCAACATCTTTTTCTCTTTATTGGCCTTCTCTAGTAGCTTCTCCAAATGCATATTTTCCCTCTCAAGCCAAGACTCACGATCAGCTTCAATCTCTTGTTCAAGTGGTGTCAACTTGACTTTCCTCCTCTTGGCAGCTTGCCGATTTTCTCTTATGTTTTGGAGCTCCATGATGGTTTTCTGATCCTCTAACTGTTTGTTTCTCTGCTCCAAATAGTTGATTATCCACTTGGCTCTTTCTAGGTTGAGAGACAAGTCATGAATGTCATCTTGCTGCTCCTGAATGATCTCCTTGAGCTTTGAGATCAAATCAGTGTCATCATCCTGAATAAGAATGAAATCTGCCTCTTGACCTTTTGAAGGTCATTTATCATGTATTGGCTGCTTACCCTTGTCCTGTACCTGCTCTATTAATGGAGGAAACGAGACCCCTTCTACCCGAGTGGAGATAATACTCGTTTTGCTGCTGCAAACAATCTTCTAGTGCCCTTTTGGTATGTGACAAACACTGACACACTGGTGGTTTGTGTCTCATGTACCTCTTGTCGATGTGAAGGCTCTCCTGCCTCATGAAAAACTGACGGGGGCACTTGTGGACCTGTGAAGACCTCATGTGAAATGAAATCATCCCATGAAACATTCAGTAAACTGAGCTGATGCAAAACCACAATTTTGATTAGTGCAAAGTGATAGATGCTGTTATACTGCTGATGAGGAGGTTTCCTTTGCACCAGTGTGGTCATCTTCTCAATATCATGGCAAATGAAATAAGGGTGGTTCATCATCCTCACCCTAGTAAAGTGCATCAACAATCTGATGTGGTAGGCATACAGGCGAGAAAATCTGCCTTCACAGATGAAATATTTAATTATGAGCTTCATCAATGGAGCATATGTGTCCTGTAGGTACATGAATGGGAAAACCCTACTGACCTGTCTCTGAAAACCAGCCTTGATATAAGGCTCATAATGATCTCTGTCTACCAGCTACCCCTTATTCCACTGCTCACCTACATTCAGAATACCGGTTACTTGAGCTATAGTCTCAGGTGTCAAGGTGAATGTCACACCTACCAAATTGACTTGGCCATTGTGAAGATGGAGCACAAACAGTTTGGCAAGCTCATGGTGGTACTTGACTCTTTCCACCATCTCACAAAATTGGTAACAAGATTGATGTTGGAAGCATGTGACAGCAAGAGGGCAGGCCAACAGCTCAACAAGTGAAGTAGGCTCCTCCTGGTTATGTTTTCCACTCTTATGAGGTCTCCTTGGTGCATGAATTTCTCTGGAAGAGTCACTGACTGTTTCCTCATTTCTGTCATAAGAAGAATCTGACTCCACGTTTGCCAATGATTGAGTTTTCTTAGATGAGTATGAAGATATTTTATAGTGTCAATAGGTATTTGCTGTTAAAAGATAGGGTTTGATGATAAGGACTGTGGAGGGACTGTGTATGAGGGGTTGGGGATGCTGCTGGTAGGGTTTTTGGGGAATGAAAGGGTTTAGGGAATAATATTTATGGTTTATTATTGTTGATTAGGGTTTAGGAAGGTAGGGATTAAGGTTATTAGTTTTAGGGATATGTGGAATAGGGAATGGGTAAGTATGAGTGAAAAGGGAGGGAGAAAATGAAGTGAGGGAGTGAAAATGATAGGGGTAGGATTTAGCAGCAAAAACAACAATTTGTAAACCCTAGGTAGTGTTTTTTCAACAAACAGTGCAAAGAGCTAGGGTTTAAATTTTTCCCTATTGAATCACCATGAACACTAAAGCAAACTCATGCATTGAGCATATGGGAGTGTGAACTTACTTGTGCAATGAGGAATTTACAATTTGAGAGCCTTTGGAGGAAGATGTAAATGATTTCGGGCCTTGTAGACTGGTGCGCCGCGCCTCTCTGGTGCGTCGCACCAGTTATAAATTACAACGTGGAGTGGGCTCTGTGTGCGCTGCGCTGGCTCGGTGCGCCGCGCCTTGAGCCAGGTGCGCTGTGCTTCACACTTTCATTGTTTTGAATGGAAAATCACTCTCTTGGCTTTGAAAACGCAAATGTACTTGCTCTCCTTCACTTTTGGACACAAATGAGCCTCCTTTGTCATGAAAACACTTTATATAGCAATGGATTTAATTTTTCACTCAAGAAAACCCACTTTGCTAATGTTTATCTTTTCACTTTGCTTTTTCAAACTCTGTTTTGGGCAGTTTGTCTTACTTTTTGCCTTTGATGGACTAAATGATTTGAACTTTTGTTTCTTTTGCAAGAAATGGAGTGGCAGAGGCTTGGCAAGGTGACCAGGGCTATCTCTTGAAAATATTACATATGGAAAAAATGAAATTACATCAAATTTGTACATGAAACATAAAAAACTATGTTTTTCTTGAAAACAGGGTTTTGAGGAAAATCAATCACTGAGCATGTGATTATTAAAATTTTTGCTGTTGAGACTTTATTTGACCTCCTCATGTGCCTGCTGACCATTATTGAGAATTTACAAGACCTTATTGATAGAACCCTAGACCAAATGAGACCTAAAACCCTAAAAATAACTTTTGCAAATTTAAAGACAAAAAATGACTGCAAATGACCTGAATGTATGAAGATGGGCCAACAGGTAAAGATCATGAGGGAAAATTTATAATATGCCACTACCATCAGATGATCCATGACCCTAATGGAATGCAGCTGATTGGATGAGACACCTAACATGCAATGCATCAAGAGAATTTGATCACTGATGGAGAGATGAAGATACCGACACAAACAGACAATGCTATTGATTTTAAGTCCAGGAAAATGATAGATTTTTTTAACAAATACCATATTAAGTTAGGGCACTCTACTGCTTATTACCCCCCGGGGGATATAGCTTAGTTGAGTCCTCAAACAAGAGTTTGGTTAACATTATCAAGAAGTTATTGCAGGAGAACAAGAAGTCATGGCACAAAAAATTAATCAATGCACTATGGGTTGATCGAGTTACTACCAAGAAGTCCATTGGAATGTCACCATTCCAGATAGTGTATGGGACAGATGTAGTTTTCCCAACTTCTTTGGGAATTATAGTGCTCAAAATTCTATAAGAAACACAAGTGGAGACCAATGATATGCAAAGAAGGATAAACCAAACTATTCAGTTACAACAGTCAAGGGAGGAAGTCTATCATAAAACTCAAGTCATCCAAGAAAATATTAAAAGGATTTATGATAGAAGGACTAAAGCAGATGATTTTCAACTCAATGATCTTGTTTTGAAATGGGATTCCAGAAATGAGGATAAGGGAAAACATGGTAAATTTGACAACTTATGGAAAGGACCTTTTAAGATTGATGCTTTCAGAGGTAACAATGCATTCCTTCTGTCAGATTTGAAAGGAGAAGAGCTGCCAGGTGGACCAATGAATGGCAGACAGTTAAAGCATTATTTCCTACCTAATTAGATCAAGTCATTCATCAACATTGTAAAATATCATTTTTACTTTTCTATTGCAAGAGTGCAGGTGACTCTCAGCAGAAGTTGAAGCCCGCAAAGAAGGCCCTGAGCTTCTGATGGTGTGTTACCATAGGTATGAATAATACACAGGTATAACAGTTCAGTTGGAATATTTTTGAAACGGGCCTGTTATCACCAAAAAATTGATAATCTAGCCTAATTTACTAGATGGATTGAAGTACACCATGTAAAGCCAATTTTACCATAGTAAAATTGCCTTCACTATGATAAATTACTTAATAAACCACCTTTGTTAAGTAATTTATAATTAAACCCAGGAAGAATTGTTGGGAACGGGTTCCCCTAGAGTCAATTTTGGGGTCAAAAGCCCAAGTTTTGAGGCAGAAAGCCCAAATTTTGTATGAAAGAATGTAAAGTCTCCGCATTTTGTGATAAGGAGTCAAAAAGGGTTTTTTCCCTTAGATTATATAGTTGTGTCGGCTTGATGAAATCCTCCCTTGGTCCACGGGCCATGGGAAGGTATAAAAAGGGAGTCTTAGAAGAGTCTAAAGCAGTTTTTGGTAGAGTTCTAAGTAAGTTTTTGGGTCTGTAGAAGCTAAGAGTGAAGACTCTTAGTGTAGGAAGAGGCTCTGCAGCCGAGTGCGTAGAGGCCTAGGGTAGAAGTCCGCAGCTGAGTGTGCGGACCCTTGCAGCTGTGTGTGTAGGGAAGTTAGAGTCTGTACTGGAGATTTGAACCATCAATAAAGAGAATTATTTTGGAGATATCTGTGTATGAGTTATTTTACTTATGTTATGAATGTTGTGATTATGTTATGTTGAATACTAGGTTTATGATTTAATGCTATATTGATGCGCGAATCTATGTATTTTACTTTGTCATATGAACGCAAGTAAGAATATCTGTTTATGCGAAGATAATCATAATGCATGTTGAAGTTAACCAATACTTAAGCTAATCGGGGTAGACATAGAAGTAAGGATAATTACAGAGGTGCGTAAGCGTCTGAATTGGCTATTTAGGGTCCACGAAGGATGATCGGAGACTTTCGCAGAGGCTTCAAGGATGAATAAGAGAAGTACATTGATAAGCCCTAAAGGGCTTATAGGTCTGCACAAAGGAAGGGTTAGGGTATAAAAATGACATCACAACCATCTCAGGGTGTAGAAACTTGGTTCCTGCATCCCCCCATACTACTTTGGGTGAGACTTCAGTCCGCGCTCCATGGATTGATGCCGAAAGGGCCAGTAGTGTAGGGATTTTCTTAGCTACTTAACGCTAAACTTGGGTCAAGGCCCATCAAGCCAAAAAATGGTTCCATTGCCAGGACGGGATCTGCATAACGATATGTGTGATGTCACATCATTGGAATCCAACTAAGAAAGAGATTGAAGACTGGTTGGATAGAAAGATCCACGAATTCACGGCAAAGGAAAATAGGAATCCACGATAGATGAAATAACAGTGGTTGGACAGATACCTGTACATAGAAATAGATGAGATCTTCTTCTGTTCCTTCCCGGTCGAGTTGTATGAGTGGATCGTGAAATTGGCAGACGACCAAGGAAGGTGGAGGCTTGACGGTCCAATAGTCTGAACCTCGGAGTTAGTACGGAGATTAGAAACCTATGAAGATAAGATCGTGAACGCTGTCGATCATTGGCTCGATCGTATCATAGGAGGGTTTGTGACAGAGGTCGCGGTCGATACCTATCAGTTACAGCAAAGCAGAGTGACGCTTCTTCAAGGGGCCGCGAAGTAAGTATTTAAAATCGTTAAATACTTGGATTAAGATTCTCTTGTGTGAAAAGCAGGTTATGCAGCTACCTTAATGTTTGGGGATACACAAAGTGGAAGAACGGGCCATGAATATAGCCTGCTAATTGAAACCCCTCTGAGTGACGACGAGGAAGCAGCACAAGCTTCTCTGCACAACGTTGTTCAGTTAATTAGACAGGGTTTCCTGCGAATACCTCATCCACCCACACCACCTCCATCTTCACCTCTACCACATACGCCTTCGCCTACACCACCACCTCCTCCACCATCGTTCAATATGGTGAACTCCATAAAGCTACCTGTGTTCAAGGGCATGGGAAATGAAGATCCAGACCAGTTTTGGTTCGTCGCAAAGGTTGTATGGGAAGCTCAGGGTATCATGAATGATCAAATGAAGAAAGCAACGTTGGTTAGTGCTTTACAAGACCACACACTAATGTGTTACATTAAGTACTACACTAATGACCCAATGTTTGCATTGGTAGATATCCAAACTACGCTGAATAAGGAATTAAGTAGACCTAAGTCTGAAGCGCAATCAATTGTGGGATTCAAATAGATCATGATGAAGCCTGGTGAGACACCCTGGGATTTGGATCAGAGATTTAAGTGTACGATACGCGAGGCTAACATGATTCTGACTGATGGGGAGCATCGCGAGTGGTTCATGGCCTCACTCTTGCCTCATCTAAGGGTTGCACTATCACAATAGAAGATTGGGGCCCAGGAGGAAGCTCTAGAAATCACGATGAGATTGCATGAGACACCAATGCCAGATGCTAATCTGGGGGTTCAGTATATTCATGCGCAGTTGGAAAACCTTTGCCTAGAAATGCAGAGCCTGAAGAAAGATGGAACAACTCGGCATGAGGTGCGCGAAGAAGTTTGGTGCATGAAGTGCAAAAGCCAAGGGCACAACAAAGATCACTATTCGGTTTTCGCAAATTATGTTGCAGCAGGGGGACCAATGCCTCTGAGGTTGGAAGCTCCAGCAGGGCCAAGTACAGGGCCCGCACTATGGTGTGCTATCTGTCAGGTAGCTGGAAAACATGCAACAGACAATTGCCATTTGCTATGGAAATTTGTATAGACACTGCAACAACTCTTCTGTAACTTCTGTCAATCAGTGGGTCATGATGAGCGAAATTTCCGAAGTTACGAATTAATGATGGACAGGACACCTGCATTCAGGGCGTAGGCAGAAATGCGGCCTTTGGACCAAGGCGCTGGAGGAGCATGAGGCGAGTATCAGGGGCGTGGATGAGGCCGAGGGCAGGTTATTTGTTACAATTATGGAGGACCTGGACACTACGCGCGAGGCTGCCCGAATTCGACATGTTTTTCATGCCGTTATTATACTCAGCTTGACCATGCAACAAAGGATTTCCCCATATTGTTGGATAATATACGCAAGAAGGGGGCGCAGCCTCAGTAGCCGACTCAGAACCTACAGATGAGGAGGGCCGAGCCTTGTGAGGAAGATCCTAAGGTAAATATTGCTTCTAAACCCCTAAAAGTGTTGTTTCAAACCCTAAAGGATCAAGGTCAACTGATTACATCATTTCCCAGAAGTTCTCCTTGAAAAACTGCTCAGAATTGGTCAAAACTGGACCATACAGACTACTCCATGCTGAGGCTGCGATGCATCTCACCTGCTACACACAAAGGGTGCGATGCATACTGAAAAGCCCTTCTGTAGGGTGTGATGAGTGAGAGAAGACAAATGGCAGAGGCAATTTGCTAGGTGGAAACCTAGAGAATCTTCTAGAAACTGCTCATATGACACTTGCCTCTCTGAATTCGCCCAAGGATCAGTAAGAGATCATGAAATTTCCAAGTGGAACCAAGAACTATCAGTGAAATGACAATAATCAAAATCCCAAAAGCTGATTCACTCCCCTGCAAATATCTATATATGGATCCCTCATCCTAGAGATCCAGAGGCTGGAATTTTGTATTTTGTAAGGAAGTGCTGTTAGTTTCTCTGTGAAGCATTGTATTGTTGGGTGATCTAGCTTTTCATGAGGTGAAGAGGGCTTTCATGCTGGGTGGATGGCGCTGGATCAAACAACTGGGTTGTAATCCTCTCTTCTACTACTTATATCAATAAAGCTATTTGAGTTTTCCTCCATATACTTGTATATTTCTGAATCTTGTATTTGTGTATGCATTTGTATGGTTAATGTACCTTTGATTCTATATTGTTTATGGTATCATAGATCTCTATGCTTTGATGGTATTTTGCTGCTTTGACTCTACAGGTGTTCTTTGAAGCGGGACAAGTGAGAAAGGAGTGGCGAAGCTCTATCAAAGGAGAGAGGAAACAAGTAAGGAGCCAAGTGAAAGACTAAGGTTGGTTCTCTCTACTTCGCTCTCATCTATCTCCCATAAAGGAAAACACAAGTTACTTTGAATTTTTTGTTTCTAAGATAGCTACCTGTCTTAGTGGGACTAGTAGATCTGAATAGACACTAGTTTTCCCGGAAACAAAATGGTGACTCCGCTAGGGAGCGAATAGTTTGTTTGTTTGTTACTGTTGTTTGCTTTATAAACTACAGATGGAGCCTGAAGTTAAGCCAGCTAGCCTTCGAACTGCTTTTGCTATGCAACTGCAAAGTAGATCAACGCTGCTTCAGTCAATCTCCAGGTTGGTTTATAAACTGAACATCTAACTTGCAAACACCCTAAGTGCCCTGGAGGTAGCTCAATAACCTCATTAGATCAGCCCATATACTTTGTGTTTACTGCCTATCATAAGTTCAATCTAAATTCCTGAACATAGCTGCAACTGTGGGTGAAAATCGAGCTCAGTCTCCTCCCTGGACCATCGCACTGTCTCTCATTGGTAGTCTGGATGCATCGCACCTCCCGTGTGCTGCAGGTGAGATGCATCCCTGTTTCCCTATGTTACAGGTGCGATGATTGAATGAGACTGTTTCCCTCTCTGGAATTTGGTTTTTCTTCATTTTTTTCAGCTCTATTAAGTAGTTTTGCTGCCTATGATCAGTATAACATTGTTGAAGCCTTCTTCCTTTACATTATTCAGCCTCCATTGATAAGGAATTTTGAATGTTTTTTTTATTTAGTTATGTATTTTTCATCATTTACAGTCCTCCTTTGCAAAAAGTAGCTTAATCAAACTGTCGTCTTTTGATTCGAAAGTGTCGCAACTGTCGTTTTTAGTCAAGAAAAAGAGTGTCGTAAAGTCTTCTTCTTTTAGATAGTCGATTATACTTTTTCCATTGTATTTGATTTGAACTGTCAATTATTTGAAGTGTCGAAAACAATTTTGCTTTCAAAAGTGAAATTGTCGTCTTAGTCCTCCTTTCGTTTTTGAAAAGAAATTGCTAAAGTGTCGCTTTGAGGAAAAATAGTTCATATCTGTACTTAGTTTTCTTTTTGTCATTCTCACATTAAGGAAATGGAAAAACAAATACATGCATGTGCATTTGCATTTAGATTGCTTGCGGAAATTGATTTAGGAAAAGTGCATTTAGTGTGTGCTCTATGCTCTCTACTGAAATAAAAATCTTACTCTTCTTTCCTTAGTAGCTAGGATTTTCATCGCTAAAAGAAAATAAACAACTGTTTATCATTTTAGATTGCATATTTAGGAATTGTACATCTACATCACGTGGTGAACCTTGAAAGGCAAACTTCTTAAGAAAGATCAACTATACAATAAAAATCAATGAACATAAAAACGCTTTGGAACCTAATGCACAACATCTAGAAGTCTAGGATAGAGACGTATTCCGGCGTCGTAAAGCCTGGTAACTATCGTTTTCATCGTAGGTTGGGTGATTCCTCCTCTTTGATACGACAAGTGCCAGTACGGACTTGTGCTCCCACGTACCGTCGAGTATATATTGGGAGACCAAAATAGGCTGATATCCTTTATCCTTAGGAAGCCGTGTCTGTCGCCCTATCGATTGAAATGCATTGAACACAACATTCGGGAATATTGATTGCTATACGTAAAGTCCTCGGTAATTTCTCTTTAATTTATCACCGAGGTGTATATTGCAGTTTTGCGATTGGTTTGATAATCCCTCTGTCTAGATTTCCAGAGGAGTCACTTTCATTCCTTTTCAACTCCTTAAAAGAAAAGGTCCATCTGAGCACTTGTCACTTCAGGCTCATTAAAAATCGAAGACGACTAGAGTCACCTTTAGCTTTTTCTCGACGAAGTTGTGTCAAAGAGTCATAAAATTCATTTAATTCGGAATAAATTTTTCCCCTTTTAATTTTGAGTTGATCAAGTAATCCGCAATCGTGGAAGAAAGTCAATCAAAACCCCGTCGTTCGCGAAGACTAACGAGTCAGCTGTCTTTGACTCCAGAAATGAAACCATTCCGGGCCAAGCGATCTCGTTTAACTGGGTCGAGGTCTCTTGGTTTATTTGAAACTTGTGTTTCAACATCCTCAGAGACTCCAGTTACTCCAATTATTTCCGGTACCCTTGCCTCTACAGAAGAAGTTCCACAGTTACAAGAGGACATTAGAACTGATCCCAGTGTAATGCTAAACACTTCTATTCCTGAACCAGCTCCATCTGGGGCTGATTCAGAAGGTGTCACCCCTCCAACATCTGTCACTGCAGAGTCTATACCTTCTTCGGCACCAGAAATGTTTTACGGACCTGACAGTCTGCCTCTTTGTTAAGTTATGGTATGTTCTATGCTTATAACAGTTTAGTTCTTTTTCTTATTATATTCCATAGATTAGCAATCACATGTACATAAAGTAAAGTGCAGATAGAACATTAAACGATCGACAGAAAACAAGCCAAGACAAGAGACACAAGATGTGGCGGCTAGCCAGGGACAAACCCCACAATGTGTGGGGAAACCCTTTGATCAAGTCTTCTTTTATCTTCAATAATTCAGGAAAGAGAAATAGTACAATAAATCTGATTCATATCAGCAGTAGCAAACCCTAGATCAATAGCATTAGCATTAGTGGCTTCATTATCAAAACTAGGGCAGACGATATCTCACAAACCGACCGTCGGATTGACTTCATTCCACCACCAAAAGTTGCGGCTTCCAGAGGAGGTTCAGATGAACCTACATCGCAGTTCAGATGAGGAGATATTCTAGGCTACGCAAGTCAATATTTACTTCTGCAGTTGCAGCTTTAGTTTCAGCAGTTTCGGGCTTCAAACTAGGGCAGTCGATATCTTGCAAACTGTTCGTCGGATTGACTTCATTCCACCACCAAAAGTTGCGGCTTTCAGAGGAGATCCAGATGGACCTATAACACAGTTCCAAAGAGGAGATCTTCTAGGCCACGTAGGTCAATATTTGCTTCTGCAGTTACAGCTTCAGGTTCGACAGCTTCCGGCTTCACATGTGTGAGAGAGAGGCCCATTTCTGCGTAGTAGAGAAGAGACTCATTTCTGCGCAGTAGAGAGAGAGAGATGTGATGAGAAGAGTGAGTGAAAATGAGGAAAAGTCCTCTTATATTTATACACAACGTTGGTGTTTGAATAGATGCGACTGTTGGGCTTTTGAGCCTACATGAGTTGTAGGTCGACTTGATAATAATTCCATAATCAAAATAAATACATATCTCCATTGAATACTTATCGGAATCGGTTGATCTTTATATCAATCCTACACCTATTGACGAGAGGAATCTAATAAAAATATTATCAGCCATGAATAAGATGACCCACATGAAGTTTTGCCCTGGTTTCCAATTTTAACACTCCTTCTCAACCAGGGAGAACTTCATCTGCAATCTATCTATCGATCGTTACTATTCATCCATCAAATGCACTGCCCTGTACAGCTTGACCCTTGCCCTGCTCTGCTCTATTCTGCCTGTTCTGCTTTGCCTTGTTCTGCCCTAGCCTGATTGGTACTGTTTTGCTCTATTCTGCTATGCTCTTTCATTGTTCAGTTCTGCTCTGCTTTTGTCTGAATTATGAAGAAGAAGAAATGATTGAGGATGTATCATATTGACTCAAAGTCAGTCTCAGAGTATGTACCACTGGTCCCAGACCAGTCTCAACCAACCCAAAGTTAGCGTCATAGTGAGTACAACTCCACTGGTCCTGGACCAGTATCATCCTCCACTGACTCAAAGTCAGTCTCAGAGTGCGTACCACTAGTCCCAGACCAGTCTCAGCCGACCCAAAGTCAGCTTCATAGTAAGTACCATTCCTACCACTGGTCCCAGACCAGTATCGCAGTCTCAGAGAGTGTACCACTAGTCCCAGACCAGTCTCAACAGACTCGAAGTCAGCTTCATAGTATGTACCACTCTCACTGGTCCCAGACTAGTACTGCACTGACTCGAAGTCAGTCTCGGAGTATGTACCACTGGTCCCAGACCAGTCTCAACCGACCCGAAGTCAGCATCATAGTATGGTACAAATCTGACCACTGGTCCCAGACCAGTATCACAGTTTCAGAGAGTGTACCACTGGTCCCAGACCAGTCTCAACTGACCCGAAGTTAGCGTCATAGTATGTACCACTCTCACTGGTCCCAGACCAGTACTACACTGACACGAAGTCAGTCTCGGAGTATGTACCACTGGTCCCAGACCAGTCTCAACCGACCCGAAGTCAGCGTCATAGTATGGTACAACTCCTACCACTGGTCCCAGACTAGTATCATTGATCCCAGATCATTGGAGGTCATCCTAGCATAGGGAGTACGGTAGATACAACAATGCGTCCATCGGTACTACTATGGTACCTAACTTCATTTCCCTGCTCATTGATCAGATGAGAGGTACTTCCCATGAGTCCCAGACTGCATGGGTAGGATGCCTCAACAGGAGAACTAATCAATCCTGTCCTCACAGGAGAACACATCAATCCTGCTACAATCGC
The DNA here is from genome assembly GCA_031772625.1 of Pinus tabuliformis. NCBI lineage: Eukaryota > Viridiplantae > Streptophyta > Pinopsida > Pinales > Pinaceae > Pinus > Pinus tabuliformis. The sequence continues at coordinate 1,900,210,611 of CM062817.1, forward strand.
CATGGACAACACATCAATCCAGGTGGCCATGGAGAACACATCAATCCAGGCCTCATAGGAGAACACATCAATCCTACTACAATCGCCATGGAGAACACATCAATCCAGGCCTCACAAGAGAACACATCAATCCAGGCCTCACAGGAGAACACATCAATCCAGGCCTCACAGGAGAACACATCAATCCTGCTACACAGGAGAGCAAATCATCCTGTTCCACAAGAGAGCGAATCATCTTGTTTCACAAGAGAGCGAGTCATCTTGTTCCAGTGCGCACCACCAGGGGAGGGTGAGTCACCCTGTGGTCGTATGTTGCTCCAGTAAGAACCGCAAGCCCTCAGATCTCCCAGAGCTGAATGTATGCAACATGCAGGACCCTTGTACAAGGGTTTCTTGACAACTCCAAGTCATTTGGGAAAATCAAAGATTAGATCTTTCCTCGGGGCTTTGACAAGGTGTATCGACCTGTACATCATCTTAATGCGATGGAGCCTCCTTGCTCATCGTCTTACCATATCCCAGATGATGTCTATCTGCTGGAGCAATCGATGAATACATGATTCCTCAATAATCGAATCCCACCTCTGGTTGTTACAGAGAATCACAGTGGTATCCAATGTAAATCCAAACAGATCACTAAAGAGATTTCGCAACCAGACTACTTCACAGGAGGCCATGCTAGCAGCAATATATTGTGCTTCGGCGGTGCTCAAAGCCATCGACTTCTATTTCCTGCTCATCCAGGATATCGAAGCAGATCCCAAGGTGAAACAGAACCCAGAAGTGCTCTTGCGGTCCACCACACTGCCTGCCTAATCAACATTAGTATATCCAAGTAGTCTCACATCTCCAACAGTGTATCTTAACCCATTAGCAATTGTGCCACGAAGATATCTCAGAAGATTCTTGGCATCAATCCAGTGAGGCTCAACCAAATATGAGCTCACAATGCTAACTGCAAAACATATGTTCGGACGGAGGTTTACCAAGAACATCAACACGAATGAGTTTTTGAAACTCAGAGGCATTTCCCAAATCTGGTCTGACATCACTACCATATAACTTCTAAAAGTTAAGATCCTCAAGGTAGTCACAGGCTTGCAGTCCATCATACCAAATCTTTCCAATATCTTTACCGCATATTTTCCTTGAGATAAGAAAATTTCCCTTGGCTTCTGCCATACTTCAAGTCCTTGGTCCTTCATTTCAAATTCAGAAGCCAACTCCTCTTACATTTGTGAATGAGAGGGTCTGCACCTGTTAGAAAGAGGTCATCCACATACAACACCAATATGAGAGGCTTGTCATCTTCAACCTTAAAGTAAAGGTTAGGATCAACTTCACTCCTAGTGAATCCCAACTTCATCAAGTAGCTGTCGATCCTCTCATACCATGCTCGGGGTGCTTGCTTCAGCCCATAGAGAGCCTTCTTCAACCTGCATACATGAGATTTTCGATCATAAATTTCAAATCCTTCGGGTTGCTCCACGTATACCTCTTCTTTGATCGAGCCATGTAAGAATGCAGTCTTGACATCCATCTAATGTAGGTTCCATCCTTGTGAAGCGACAAGGGCTATGATCGAGCGGATGGTCATATATCTGGTAACATGTGCAAATATCACATCATAGTCTATACCTTCCTTCTGGGAGAAACCACGAGCAACAAAACGAGCCTTATACTTTTCTGTACTTCCGTCTGCTGCATGCTTTATCTTGTAAAGCCATTTGGAATCAATTGTCTTGTCCTGGGGTCTGGTAACTACTTACCAGACATCATTCTTCATGATAGACTCATATTCTTTGGTCATAGCATCCTTCCATACTTGATGCTTGACGGTGTCTAAGAATGATGAAGGCTTATTTTGTATGATCGTGCTCATGATGGTCAGGTATCCCTGATACCTATTAGGTTTCTTACTTTCACGAAAGGTTCCTCGGGGTGCAGCATGTCTTTTAGCATCATCAAGTAGTCCCCTAAGCCATGAAGGCCTCTTCTTAGAAGAGGAAGGCTCATGTGGAGGAGGATCAATTGGATCCATGGGTTCTTCTACATCAGGCATTGATTCATCATCCTTTTCTTTCGGTTCCCTGGTGTCGGCTTCTTGAGTGCTCCTCAAAGTCGGAATATTGTTCACCTTGCTAAGAGCCATATCTTCGTCAAAGGTGACATCATGACTAATTACGACTTCCCTTTGATCGGCTACATAGATTTTATGGCCTTTAGTATTTTCACCATAGCCCACGAAAATTCCCTTCTTTCCAGATGCACCCAATTTATTTCTTTTCTCTTTCGACACATGAAAATATACAGGGCTTCCAAAAATTCTAAAATGAGAAACATCAGGTTTCTTACCGGTGAACTTTTCTTCAAGAGTCTTAGAATCCAATGCTATATGGCAGTGTTTGTAGTTTCAGCCCGTAGAAACTTCGGAAGTCTTTGATCATGTAGCATGGCCTAGACAACTTCCACAATCGTGCGGTTCTTCCTTCCCGCCACACCATTCTGCTCAGGAGTACGTGGTGTAGTAGTCTCCCTCTTAATGCCAGCCTCAGATATGCCTGAGTGAACCAACTGTAATATATCGTAGGTCTTGCTTTGGCTTGAGGGGAATGGTCCCCTTTTGAGATTTCCTTCGGCACATCCCGGACATACACCTTCTTTCTCTCCTCAAAATTCAAGCATCCCTGTCACCCTTTGTCTTACACCGAGTAGAGATTTATAATGAAGGGGGGCAAACCTCTGATGCCAAAGTTCAGACTGAAGAGATGTGTCATAAGACATGACACCTATCTGACTTTCATCGACCTGATATAATGAATCAACATGAAACCTAAGAGTAAATGCATCTTTAACATTATTTTTCGATACACGTACCTTGCCATCGCTAAAGGTTACCTTGTAGCCTTTGTCTTCCATTGCCGAGATGGACACTAGGTTCTTTTTGAGGTCAGGTGCATTTAATAAATCCTAGACTTTCTAGCCTTCTTGAATGGTTGTCCTCTTCCTCGATCCCCAGCTCTCCTCTTACCTTTGCTGTTGAATTTTTCATTCCTTTGATTTGCCATTAGAGGGATTTTGATCATCGTCCTGGTGTGAGTCCTTTCTATCAGGGCACTCCATTGCATAGTGACCTACTTTATTGCAGATGTAACATCGTCCTTTTCTTCCACTCTTAGGTCCAGTCCTTTCCTTTTGATTTAGTCCCAGAATTATTTCTTTTCTTAGCATGAGAAGAAAAGGCAGCAAGAGGACCTTTAGGCATGGGCATTTCTTGCGCTTCTTCCCTTGTTTATTCTTGAATGCATCTAGCCATTAATTCCTCGAAACCAGGAATTACATTATAGTTCAGAAGAGTAGTCCTGAACACATACCATTGGATGGTAATCCTCCAAGAGTCGTGAGTTCCATTTCCCAGTCTATCGTAGATTTCCTTGGAGGTGTCCAGTTCAGAGATGTAGGCTACCAAGTGCTTGTCGATAGAGTCCCGGATGATCTTCTATTTTGACTTCTTAGGTTTTCCATTTGTTCCATGCAACAACAGATGTATTTGATGGAGGCTCAAAAAGAGTGTTGAGGACCCCATAGTTCTTTTAGGATAGCCTTTCCAATCTTCTCTTCGGTGATTGCTCTTGCTCTTGCTTGGGCTTTGTCTTCACCTCAGCTTTGATACCATGTTAAGTTATGGTATGTTCTATGCTTATAACAATTTACTTATTTTTCTTATTATATTCCACAAATTAGAAATCACATGTACATAAAGTAAAGTGTAGATATAACATTAAACGATCGACAGAAAACAAGCCAAGACAAGAGACACAAGATGTGGCAGCTAGCCAGGGACAAACCCCACAATGTGTGGGGAAACCCTTTGATCAAATCTTCTTTTATCTTCAATAATTCAGCATAGAGAAATAAGACAATAAATCTGATCATATCAGCAGTAGAAAACCCTAGATCAGTAGCATTAGCATTAGCGGCTTCATTATCAAACTAGGGCAGACGATATCTCACAAACCGACCGTCGGATTGACTTCATTCCACCACCAAAAGTTGCGGCTTCCAGAGGAGGTTCAGATGAACCTACAACGTAGTTTATATGAGGAGATCTTCTAGGCTACGCAGGTCAATCTTTACTTCTGCAGTAGCAGCTTCAATTTTAGCAGTGTCCGGCTTCAAACTAGGGCAGTCGATATCTTGCAAACCGTTCGTCAGATTGACTTCATTCCACCACCAAAAGTTGCGGCTTTCAGAGGAGATCCAGATGGACCTACAACGTAGTTCCAAAGAGGAGATCTTCTAGGCCACGTAGGTCAATCTTTGCTTCTGCAGTTGCAGCTTCAGGTTCAACAGCTTCTGGCTTCACATGTGTGAGAGAGAGGCCCATTTCTGCGCAGTAGAGAAGAGACTCATTTCTGCGCAGTAGAGAGAGAGAGTTGTGATGAAAAGAGTGAGTGAAAATGAGGAAAAATCCTCTTATATTTATACATAATGTTGGTGTTTGAATAGATGCGACTGTTGGGCTTCTGAGCCTACATGAGTTGTAGGTCGGCTTGATAATAATTCCATAATCAAAATAAATTCATATCTCCATGAATACTTATCGGAGTCGGATGATCTTTATATCAATCCTACACCTCTCGATGAGAGGAATCTAATAAAAATATTATTAGCCATGAATAAGATGACCCACATGAAGTTTTGCCCTGGTTGCCAATTTTAACACTCTTCCACCTGGACTGATTGCCATAGAAGAGATTGTGGAGGATCTTCCATCCAATACCTCATTACACTTTGGAACTGGGATCCACCTATACCCTTCTACTACAAAAGTTATTTCTTTTGATCACCCTTCATTGGAAGTTCTTGTCGAATCGCTAGGAAATCTTTTGGATAGACTCAATATGTCTGAACAACCATCAACATCTAGGACTGTGTCATCCGATACAACAGTAGCAGAACCTCCTGCCGCTACTCCGACAATGTTTGCTGGTATACCATCTGTCCCAACTAGTTCTCAACCACTAGATGGAGTCCACCCAGGGACTGTTTCGACAGCATGGTTTGTTCCTATTTGTTCATCTGGAATCTTATCTGGAATTTCTTATGTTGAAACTCAACAAATTGGTCCTTCACATCAGTATCAATTTGGGCAGTCCAGTCTCCAAAGACCCATTTATCTTTTGAACACTGGGTTTCCGCCATATGGGGGGCAGTATGCCTTTTCACTGTTCCCTCCAGGAGAGCAACCATATGAGAGTTCACAACAAAATTCAAGTCAAGCTGGCATCCAGTGGTTGGGTACCAATACTGCCTCAACAACCAAGGGTTGTATATTCAATGCAACCAAGTCAACCTGTGTCAAACATTCCCACTACACCTGCTATTGTGACTGTGTCGCAAGTACAAGCACTGCTTGTTGTATGTCAACCTCAAGTCTCTAAGGTCGTAACGCAACAACCTCTTGTCTCCGCGACTCAATCATGACCGCCGATTAGTGGCTCCTTAACTGAAGTGGCTCAGGCTCAAACAGGTACTATCACCCCTCATCTTGGTCAAACATCCAGTATTGGACAACAACAAATGGTCTCACAGCCATGGCTGGTCCAATATCAACAATCGCAATTCCAGCGAGCTTACAGAGGACCTCAGCAACAAAGCTTTATAGGTAATGGGCAGCCATATATTCAAAACGGTTACCAACAATCATATTATAATGGTTATGCCCATCAAGCTTATCAAAGTTATCAACATCAAATACATTATGCTGGTATGTAAAGTCCCACTACTCAGGTGATCCCATCTTATCCTAGGTATGCTTCACCAAACTTGAATCAACAGTTGCCTTTCGTAGCAACTTTAGAATTATCAGATCTAAATCGGATAACAAATGATCCAATTGCTTACGCCCCTTGGTGGCCAGCGATTCCACACAAACTTCCGTCAGATATTCCTAAATTCAATGGAAATCTGGGTGAAGATCCATTGAATCATGTGATGACTTTTCATCTGTGGTGTTCGTCAAACACCCTCAATGATGATTCGATTAGGCTTTGCCTTTTTCAGCGAACGCTAACTGGTCCGGCAACGAAATGGTACATCGAATTGCCTAGAGCTTCATTTGATAACTTCAGCGCCCTCGCCACCACCTTTTTAACCCATTTTCAGTTACCCATAAGGTACAAAACAAGAACGGAGCTCCTTACCAATTTTAAACAGACAACAACCACTCACATATCTGATCATATTCATGAGTGGCGACGTCGTCGATGAATGATAAAGACATATGTTCCTGATCAACTTCTAGGTGAATGGTTTATTAAGTCATTGTTACCTTCTATTACGGAAGATGTGGCCAAGGGAGGAGTTGTCACTGAAGAGCAAGTCATTGCTCATGCCCAATATCTAGACTTGATCTATACTCAGTTTGGCACGCTCTATGACAAAATTCCTGATGCTCCTAGATCAGAATTTTCCATTCCTCCTCCTCCTAAATCGAAGAGGGACTCTCATGTCAGCGACGACGTGATTGGCACCTCAAGTACCCAGACCGCAAAGGCCCCATCTGGTAAAGCCCTTGCAGTTTCCAGTAAAAAGGCAAATGACAAACTTCCTGCCTTGGAGGTTAATGCCGTGTCAACTGACAAAGGCAAAGAATCGAAGCAACCAGGGGGCAAGAAGAAAGGGAAAAACAAAAAGAAGAAATAGGACGATTTGACTCCTAAAAAATCTTCTGGAAACCCTTCTGGGCAAAAGAAACCTAACCAGCCATGTCTCATATGCGATGAGGACCATTGGACGAAAGATTGTCTGCATAAAGCTGAGATTAAGAAATTCTTTAAAAGTTAAAATACCTCAGCGGTGTTGACTGATCCATTTCCAAACCCAGAAACCAATCTGGTTGCTAGCGATAATGCTTCCCCATCCCAAGTGCTTATGTTGTCCATTTCGAAACAACAAAATGATGCTTTGATATCGACAAGGAATAAAGATTATGGGAATCCACAGATGTCAAACAACAAGGCTACAGATCAACCTAGTAGTTCGACAACAACTTTGACCGAAGTTGTGCCACCCATCATTCCTGAGCTAACAATAAAGCTGCCAAAGGGAGTAGTACAGAAATTGACATTTAATCCTCGTGTTCGAGCAACATAGAATTAGAATATAGTAGAGGAGCTGGCCCAATCGCCATCCGCTATGTCGACACCTGAAGTACTGCAAAATTTCCCCTTTCAAAAGCAGGCTCTATTTTCAGCAATAGGTGGGATTGACCCAGCGGATTCCAATCTTGTGGCCTTTAATCATAAAGGATATGAACCTCAGTTACCGGCTCAACTCGCTTTCCTCGTACAAGTGAAAGCCCTCAACAAAACTGTTCATTGAACAATCATTGATGAGGGGGCATCTACCTGCATTATGTCAATGAGTTGCTGGAAAACTTTAGGCTCACCACCCTTGTCAAGATCATCAACGACATTAAAAGCATTCGATGGACAAACATACATGCCGTACGGGATTCTAAGTAACTTGCAAGTTGAACTGGGGGGAAAACAATAGAAATTGAAGTCGAAGTTATCGATGGAAACCTTGACTACAATATCTTATTGGGTAGGCCTTGGATTGATGCTATGGATGCTGTTGTGTCAACATATTTTAGAAATATTGCATTTCCCTTCCAAGGAGGAATTACAATCGTTGACCAACAAACCTTTCTACCCAACAGTTCACAAGTTATGGGAAGCATTCCTATGATCCATGGAAGCTCTCAACAACTTCAAAATATCGGAGTAGGCCTCTTAAAGGACCCCGCCTTAATGGGTACTTTTGCCCTACCGCCTCTGAGCAATCTAGCGGAAGTGGCCACGGTGGAAACCTGCAATATGGTATCTTCTATATCTACAAAGATTCAGGAGCTTTCCGAAAATTTTGTTAACATGCATCATCAACAGGTATTGCCTCCAAGCCCAATAGAAATTTTGTAGCAATCAATTTTCTTGGCTTGGGCGGCAAACCCAAATCAACGCTCATAGAGTGTTTGGATAGATAGGTCTAAGGAATATGGCACCTCTTCAGATCCTTGGTCGCATGTACATTATACAGACGAAGGAATCATTCAGTCGATGATGATAGGAGAGGCACCATGGGAAGATTACCACCATCGTTCCCATATTCTGGATTACAACGAAGATTATTCCAGTGACCTTAATCATCCTTTAGTTTTTTATTTTCTATCAAATACTGTAAATACGGTGGATTCCGAGAGAAATCTGTCCAATAGTGAAGAAAATATCGCCATAAATATCTCGACCAAACCTAGTATAGTAGAGAATATTCATGTCGGCAAATCTTGTTCTTCTTCAGAACTAGAAATATATTGCGTTCTCTTTCGTGAATTCAGAGATGTCTTTGCATGGTCATATGAAGAAATTCCAGGCATTGACTCGAGCATAGTTGAAAATGAAATCAAGATGTATCCAGAAGTCAAATCAGTACGACAACGGCTTCGGCAGGTACACCCGAAGAAAGCCGCTGCCATCAAGGCAGAAGTTGAAAAACTTTTACATGTTGGTTTCATTTACCCAGTTCCTCTAACTGATTGGGTATCAAATATTGTTCCTGTGATGAAAAAGCAAGGAACGATTAGAGTGTGCATCGATTACAGGGATGTAAGTCAAGCTTGTCCAAAGGACAACTACCCTACACCCTTCATCGACCAGATAATTGATGAATGCACCGGATGTGAAATATTTTCATTCATGGATGGATTTTCTGGGTATAATCAAATAAATATCCGCCCACAGGACCAGTCGAAGACTGCATTTATATGTCCGTGGGGCACATTCGCATACCGCAAACTACCTTTCGGTTTAAAGAACGCAGGGGCAACTTTTTAGAGGGCTATGAATTATGCCTTCCATGACATCAAGAACATCGTTCAACCATATCTTGATGATCTACCGGCTCATTCGTGAAAGCGGACTGACCATCCACAACATTTGAGAGCTATATTTCTACGTTGCCGACACTACAAGATATGACTCAATCTACACAAGTGTGTGTTTTGTGTCGGTTCTGGTCGTTTACTTGGTTTCGTGGTTTCTAAGGACGGGATTCATCTCAACCCATGTAAGGTTCAGGCAATCATCGATATGCCTCCACCTTCAAATTTTCTTCAGATTCAGAAACTCCAAGGGAAAGCAAACTTTCTGAGGAGGTTCATTCCAAATTACACTAGACTTGCTAAAGGTTATATGCATCTTTTGAAAAAAGAAGTGCCCTTCAACTGGGATCAGGTTGCACAAGCTTCCTTTGATGCTCTAAAGGAATCCCTAATAAAATCATCATTAATGTACGCTGCTAACTATCAAAAAGACTTTAACCTATATCTAGTTGCAGCAGATATGACCATCACAATGGTTTTAGTACAAGAAGACAATGGAATCGAACATCCTGTCTATTATTTAAGTCGAAACTTAAATGATACATAAGCAGGCACTCCTACGTTGAAAAGCTGGCTCTAACAGCTGTTCAAGCAGTACAAAGATTTCAACACTATATCCTCTTTCGCAAAACGACCATTTTGTCATATTGCAACCCTATGACTTACATTCTGTCATGTCAATTACTAGGGGGAAAATATTCGAAATGGATAGCCATTTTGCAAGAGTTTGTGTTAGGCCCCTATACTACTAGTGTAACCCCTTATTGTTATTAGTACAACCCCCTTATTATATTTGTGTACCCATGTAGTCCCCATATTATTACTATTGTGCCCCATAGAAGCCCACTATTGTTATTATTGTGCCCTTACATTATTATTGTTATGTCGGCTCTGATTATATTATGACTCCTTAGACTCCTATATATAGAAAGGAGGTCTTGTCATTTGTATCATCAAAGAATTGTTCATTTGTGTAATGTAAATGAGGTTTCGCCCTCAAAGAGGCTTATTTCTAAGGCATTCATCTATCTTTTCTATCTTTTTGTGAGCTGGTTTCATAACATTTGGTATCAGAGCTTTGGATTCTAGGGTTTCGCTGCTCCAAATAGGTCATCATGGTAATTTCGCTATAATGTTTTTTCTGCGACGTTTCAGAAGCTAAGAAAGAAAACCCATTTGAGAAGAAATCGTGCTGAACCTTGGGTCCGAATTTCAGAGCTTTTTGCACTATATTTGCGGAGATATGATCTGAGGAAGTTGGTCTTTTTGCAGACTCCTGAATTACATTCCAAAGAGGTGACCTGGGGAAAATCGTCATAACTTTCTCTCTGAGCATCAGATTGAAATTTCGTAAGAAGGTGCAGAAAGAGGACAGACTGTAGTTTTTTGTATATATTTTTCAGAGCCAAAGGTTGACACACTGACTTGTGGCACGTCATAGAATTTTGCTCTACTGAACTAGTCTATAATCAGGTCACTGTGGGAGATTGGCATAACTCTTCCTTGGAGAATCCAAATTGGATAAGATTGGTGGCATTAGAAAGAGGACACAGAGGACTACTGCAGATCGCGATTTCAGAACTGGAAGATCCGAAATTACAGAGTTACATATGTTTCAAGATCGAGCTCCTAAAATCAAGAAAAAGCGAGATGAGGAAGTTTGATGGCAAGGATCCGGTAAATTGGATACTACAGATGGATAAATATTTTGATCTACATGGTGTACGACTGTTACAAAAGGTATGTATTGCATCTTTATATTTAGAACCGGATAAATTTTTATGGTATAAAGGGCTTTGTTCTCGTAAATCGCTTGTTACATGGTCAATTTTCACGGAGGAAATGATAACACATTATGAGGATACAAAGAGAAACACCTTGTTTAGCCAATTGATAAATCTCAAACAAAAGTGTTCAATGGAAGAACACATTGAGTACTTTCAAAAATTGAATATAAGGGTAAATGATATTCCAGAGAAGCAAAGGATTGATGTCTTCATAGGTACTTTAAAGGATAACATTCAACATGAGCTTCGTCTTTGTGTTATGAACCCAGCTCAAGAATAGATAGATCAACGCCTTAGAATTTAGCCACTTCGAGGGGGAAACCTCCTTTACATTACATAAATGAACAATTCTTGGATGATTCAAATGACAAAACCTCCTTTCTATATATAGGAGTCTAAGGAGTCACAATATAACCCAACCGACCTAACAATAATAATATAAAGCCACAAAAATAACAATAGAGGGATTCTATGGGGCACAGTAATAACAATATGGGGATAATAGGGGCACAACAATATTAATAAGGGATGCAACTACAATAGTAATGGGGTAATTACTAGTATTATAGGGACCCAACATGCCCCTCTCCTTCAAAAAAGTGTTGTCCTCAACACTTGAGTAGTTCTGGATGCTTTTGTATAAAATTCTCATCCTCCCATGTGGAATCTTCAGCGGATAAGTTCTTCCACTTGATAAGATACTCTGAAATTGATCGATTTCGTAGCTGTCGAGTTCTTGTTTCTATGACTGCTTCTGGTTCCAATATAATTTTTCCTTCCTCGTCAAGTTCTGGCAATATTGTTTGAACTGGGAGCTTGTCGCCTATAACCTTCTTTAAACATGAAACATGGAAAACTGGGTGCAATCGAGAAGCTGCAGGAAGCTCTAATTTGTATGCCATAGTACCAATCTTTTGCAACACCTTGTATGGACCATAATACTTTGGCGATAATTTATTATCCTTCTTAGCTTGCTTGAGGGACATTTGCTTATATGGTTGTAGCCATAGGAATACCCAATCACCTACATCAAAACTTCTTTCGCTGCGATGTTGATCTGCCTGTTGTTTCATTCTATTCTGTGCCAACATGAGGTTATCCTTTAAGAGTTTGAGGACTTGTTGTTGATGTTCGATGTGATGTTCCACTGCTTGAACCTTAGAATTTTCTCTTAAATATGATGTGATGGATGGTGGCTGATATCCATAAAGTGCCATAAATGGGGTCATTTTTGTTGCTGTATGGAAGGAAGTGTTATACCACCATTCAGCCAGAGGCAACCATTTGACCCATTGTGTCTGTTTATCAGATACAAAGCAACGAAGATATCCTTCCAAACATTTGTTTACTATCTCAGTTTGCCCATCAGATTGAGGATGATAAGATGAGCTATGAGCTAACTGAGTACCAAGACAAGAAAATAATTCTGTCCAAAAATTTCCAGTGAAAATGGGATCTCTGTCACTTACAATAATCTTTGGGTTTCCATGTAGCTTTTGAATTGTTTCCATAAATGTAGTAGAAACTGTACTGGATTTAAATGGATGTGATAATGCACAAAAGTGTGCATACTTGGTAAGTCTGTCAACTACCACCATGATGACACTCTTTCCCTCAGACTTGGGTAAACCTGTGATAAAATCCATTGAAACCTCCTCCCAACGTTGGCTTGGAATGGATAAAGGTTGTAATAGACCCGGTGTCTTAATTGTTTCAACTTTATTTTGTTGGCAAACCAAACATTCCACCACAAATTTTGAATATCTGATTTAAGGCCATCCCAAAAAAATTCCTTCTTAACCCTATGGTAAGTTTTTAAAAATCCTGAGTGCCCCCTAAGGGAGAAGTGTGCAATTCCATAAGAATCTTTTGTTTTAGTTGGGAATTCTTACAGAGGTATAAGCGATCTTTGTACCATAAAGAATCATTTTTCCAGCTAAATGTATCAGACGTACTGGAATCTTGTTGTAACTTTCGAATAAGTGCCCACACTTCTTCGTCATTCTTCCATTCCTCCCTTGCTTCATTTATCCAATCTGGTTGGATAATAGAAATGGCGCACAACAATGCTTCCACATCCTCATCCTTTCTTGAGAGTGCATCTGCCACCACATTTTGCTTCCCTTTTTTGTAGATGATTTCAAAGTCATAACCCAACATCTTTGTGACCCACTTTTGTTGCTCTTCAGAGGATAATCTTTGTTCTAAAAAGTATTTAAGGCTATCATGATCTATTTTTACCTTGAAGTGTCTTCCCATTAGGTAGGGTCGCCATTTCTTAAGTGCATGGAGTATTGCCAACATTTCCTTCTCATAAATAGCTTTTTGTAAAAACTTTCCCTTGATTGGACGACTTTCAAAAGCAATGGGTCTTTCATCTTGCATTAAAACAACATTTTCCTGAAGCATCACATTCCACAATAAAGGTTTTTGTGAAGTCCGGTGTAGCTAAGACCGGTGCTTGGCACATTGCCTCTTTAAGATGTTCGAAGGCCTTTGTTGCTTTTGGAGTCCATGAAAATGCATCTTTCTTCAATAATGTTGTTAGAGGTGCTGCTATTCTCCCATAATTCTTAACAAACTTGCGATAATACCCTGTCAACCCAAGAAATCCTCGCAGATGCTTTATGGATGTGGGGATTTTCCATTCCTTAATGGCTTTAATTTTGCTAGGGTCTACCTTAACTCCTTCATGAGATACAATATGACCCAGATATTCCACCTCTTGTACTCCAAAGAAACATTTGGATCTTTTTGCATATAATTGTTTCTCCTCCAATAGTTGTAGCACCCTGTCAACATGTTCAACATGATCCTTCCAAGACTTGCTGTAGATTAGTATATCATCAAAAAATACTAACACAAATTTTCTAAGGAATGGTTTGAAAATGGAATTCATCAAACCTTGAAATGTTGAAGGTGCATTGGTAAGGCCAAAAGGCATGACCAAAAATTCATAATGACCCTCATGAGTTCTAAATGCTGTTTTCGGAATGTCTTCAGTCTTCATTCTGATTTGATGATATCCTGAACGAAGATCCAACTTGGTGAAGTAAATTGATCCATGCAATTCATCCAGTAATTCATCAATGAAGAGAATGGGAAACTTATCTTTAATAGTGAGCTTGTTGAGCTCCCTATAATCCGGACACATGCGCCATGATCCATCCTTCTTGTGCACCAATACTACTGGAGCAAAGAAAGAACTTTGACTCGGTTGAATTATACCAGCCTCTAGCATTTCTGCAACCATACGTTCAATTTCACTCTTTTGGGCATAGGGATATCTGTACGGCCTGATGTTTGGAGGAACACTTCCTGGAATCAATGAATAGCATGATCATGATCACGAATAGGTGGGAGACCTTTGGGAGTCTCAAATACCTTGGAATGATTGTCCAAGACTTTTTGGAGATCTGGAGAAATAGATGATTGCAATGTGGAAACATCTAGCGAACATAATTGTGCAATTACACCCCTTTGTTCCTTTTTTAGAAGCTTTGTCATACCATTAGAGCTGATTATCTTTCCTGGTTTCCCTGCAATACCCCTTAATTCAACTTCCTTTCCTTCCACACAAAATTTCATGAAAAGTTCTTGAAAATTAAAAGCTATTGTACCCAAGGATTGTAGCCATTGGACTCCTAGTACAACATCAGCACCTCCCATTGGAATGGAAAGCATTGGGCTAGTCAATACATATTCTCCCATGGATAGCTTGATATTATGGCACTTTCCAGAGCAATTTATTGTTCCTCCATTTGCAACCATCACTTGACACTCTGGTGTTGGATATAAAAGCAATTCAATTCTTTTGCTACCTTACAATGAATAAAATTGTGGGTACTTCCTGAATCAATCAACACTATTACCTTTTTCTTCTTGATTTGTCCTTCTATCTTGATGGTTTGAGGAGTGGTAATTCCCGCCAATGCATTACAAGATATGTTTGGATTCATTTATTCTTTATCTAGGCTTTGTTCCTGGAGTATATCCTCTTCTTTTGACCTTTCTTGCTCCTTTTCTTCTTCCTCTTCACAATCTATGTAGAATAATTTCTTCTCAGCACACTTATGACCTTTAGTGTATTTTCTATCACAACTGTAACAAAGCCCTTTTGCTCTTTTTTCTTCCAATTGTTGTCATAATTTTGCTTTCCTGGTTGCCATAATTTTGCTTTCCATTTTTCTTTCTATCCTGAATGCCTTCTCTAATGAATCAGGTTCCCAAAGGCGAACATCATGTTGGATATTATCCTTTAAAGTCCCTATGAACACATCAATCCTATGCTCCTCTGGAATATCTTTTACCCTTATGTTCAATTTTTGGAACTCCTCAATGTGCTCCATTATTGAACCCTTTTGTTTGAGACTTATCAATTGGCTAAAAAAAGTGTTGCTTTTTGTATCCTCATAATGTGCTATCAATTCTTCCGTAAAAATTGCCCAAGTGATAAATTGTTTACGAGAGCAAAGCCATTGATACCATACAAACTGATTTGGTTCCAAATATAAAGTTGCAATACGTACCTTTTGTGTGTTTTGCACATTATTGAGATCGAAAAATTGCTCCATTTGTAATATCCATGTTGCGGGATCCTTGCCATCAAACTTCCTCATATCGATTTTTGGAATATGGTGGGTTTTCGATCCCACATTAGATTCTATGAAATCATGATTAACATTTCTTTTGTTCGCATCATGAGTTTCCTTTACTACCTTTTCACCATTGGTAAGTATTTCTTGTAGAAAATTTGTCAAATCTGTCTTCAAATCTACCATGCCTGTCTTCAAATTTGTGTTCAAATCTATCTTCAATTTGTCCATCTTAGCTTCCATTCCATTCATCTTAGCTTCCATGCCATTTATCTTAGCTTCTGTTAGCTGTTGTGACAGTGAAATTTGTTGCACTTGTTCTTGTAATTTTGATATATCATGTAGCATTTCTTCGTCTTCTTCATGAGTCATGCTAGAGCATTTAGGTTCCTTACTAGGTGTTTGCATTTTCTTTCCTCGGGTCATCAGTTACTGATAATAATTCTCTACTATGCCCTTTGAATTCCTTCAAAATAATTTTTCAAACCAAGCTTAAGCAAAAAATTAAGAAAATCTACACACATTTTTTTCACTTTTTAGGAGCTCGATATTTCCTCTGATGTATCTCTGTACTTTCCGATCATCTAGTTCTAAATTTGTGACCTGTAGTAGCCCTCTATGTCCTCTTTCCAATGCCACAATTCTGACCCAAATTGGATTCTCCAAGGAAGAGTTATGCGAAATCTCCCACAGTGACTTGATTATAGACTAGTTCAGTACAGCGAACTTGTATGACGTGCCACGAGTCACTTTTTCGACCTTTAGATCTGAAAAATGCATACAAGAAACTACAGTCTGTCCTCTTTCTGTAACTTCTTACGAAATTTCAATCCGATCCCCAGAGAGAAAGTTATGACGATTTTCCCCAGGCCACCTGTTTGGAATGTAATTCAGGAGTCTGCAAAAAGACCAACTTCCTCAGATCATATATCCGCAAATATAGCGCGAAAAGCTCTGAAATTTGATTCCAAGGTTCAACGCGATTTATTCTCAAATGTTTTTTTTTTCAACTTCTGAAACATCGCAGAAAAAAAGTTATAGTGAAAATGCCACGATGACCTGTTTGGAGCAGCGAAACCCTAGAATCCAAAGCTCTGATACCAAATGTTATGAACCCAGGTCAAAAAAAGATAGATCAACGCCTTAGAATTTAGCCACTTCGAGGGGGAAACCTCCTTTACATTACATAAATGAAAAATTCTTGGATGATTCAAATGAAAAAACCTCCTTTCTATATATAGGAGTCTAAGGAGTCACAATATAACCCAACCGACCTAACAATAATAATATAAAGCCACAAAAATAACAATAGAGGGATTCTATGGGTTATAGTAATAACAATATGGGGATAATAGGGGCACAAAAATATTAATAAGGGATGCAACTACAATAGTAATGGTGTAATTACTAGTATTATAGGGACCCAACACTTTGGGAACCTGATTCATTGGAGAAGGCATTCAAGTGGGCAAGAAAAATTGAAAGCGAAATTATGGAAAGAAGGAATCCAACCACTCACGACTATAATTATGGAATTTTTTCTTCTCCTATCCTTCCACAACCTACAAGGGTGACACCACAACAATTGGAAGAAAAAAGAGAAAAAGGACTTTGTTACAATTGTGATAGCAAATGCACTAAAGGTCATAAGTGTGTTGAGAAGAAATTATTTTACATAGATTATGAAGAGGAGGAAGAAAAAGATCAAGAAACATCAAAAGAAGAGTATATACACGAGGAACCAACCCCAGAGAAAGAAGAAATGAATCTGACCATATCTTGTAAAGCATTGGTAAGAATTACCACTCCTCAAACTCTCAAGATAGAAGGACATATCAAGAAGAAAAAGGTTCAAGAAGTGAAAGATCACATCGAGAAAGAAGAAATGAATCCAACCATATCTTGTAATGCATTGGCTAGAATACACTCCTAAAATTATCAATATAGAAGAACATATCAAGAAGAAAAATGTTCAAGAATTGAAAGATCACATCAAGCATCAAGAAATGAATCCGACCATATATTGTAAAGCATTGGAAGAAATCACCACTCCTCAAACCCTAAAGCTAGAAGGACATATCAAGAAGAAAAAAGTTCAAGCAGTGAAAGATCACATCGAGCATCAACAACTAGTTCTCCTACTTTTAAAGGATAATGCCACTTTGGTGCAGAATTGAATGAAACAACTGGTAGATCAACATCGCAGTGAAAAATGTTTTGATGTAGGTGATTGGGTATTTTTACGACTACATCTCAAGCAAGCTATTTATGAGAAGGAAATGTTGGCAATACTACATGCACTTAAGAAATGGAGACCTTACCCAATGGGAAGACACTTCAAGGTAAAAATGGATCATGATAGTCTTAAATAATTTTTAGAACAAATATTATCTATAGAAGAACAGAAAAAATGGGTCACAAATATATTGGGTTATGAGTTTGACATCATCTATAGAAAAGGGAAGCAAAATTTTGTTACAGATGCACTCTCAAGAAAGGATGAGGATGTGGAAGCATTGTTTTGTGCTATTTCTATTATCCAACCAGATTGGATAAACGAAGCAAGGGATGAATGGAAGAAGGACGAAGAAGTGTGGCCACTCATTCAAAAGTTGCAGAATATCCCAACTCAAACAATATTGCCAGGACCTGAAGAGGAATGAAAAATCATATTGGAACCTGGAGCAGTCACAGAAACAAGAACCCGACAGCTACAAAATCAATCAATTTTAGAGTATCTCATCAAGTGGAAGAACTTACCCACTGAACATTCCACATGGGAGGACAAGAATATTCTACAGAAACATCAAGTACTACTCAAGCGTTGAGGACAACACTTTTTGAAGGAGAGGGTCATGTCAGGCCCCTATACTACTAGTGTAACCCCTTATTGTTATTAGTACAACCCCCTTATTATATTTGTGTACCCATGTAGTCCCCATATTGTTACTATTGTGCCCCATAGAAGCCCAATATTGTTATTATTGTGCCCTTACATTATTATTGTTATGTCAACTCTGATTATATTATGACTCCTTAGACTCCTATATATAGAAAGGAGGTCTTGTCATTTGTATCATCAAAGAATTTTTCATTTGTGTAATGTAAAGGAGGTTGCCCCCTTGAAGAGGCTTATTTCTAAGGTGTTCATCTATATTTTCTATATTTTTGTGAGCTGGTTTCATAACAGTTTGATCTGGAATTCATAAAATCCAAATCAAATAAATCTCTAGTTTTCGCGGAGTTACTATGTGACTTCCCATTGTCGTCCAACGATTCAACATCCAAAGAATCAATCGTGGATGAATCTTTGTTTCTGATATCATTAAGCGATCCGTGGTATGGAGAAACACTGGTATATCTCCAAACCAAAACATACAGGCCTAATACCTCTCGCTCAGAACAATGACATACCCTATACCAAGCAAAAGACTACTTGATTGTCGGTGATACACTTTACCATCGCGGTATTGATACAGTTCTACGAAGGTGCCTCACCCATGAGGAGGCTGAAAAAGTCCTGAATGATTGTCATTTTGGCGCATGTGGGGGGCATCAATCTGGTTACGCTACGACGCAAAAGATGTTACGAGCAGGTTACTTCTGGCCAATAATGTTCAAAGATTGCATAATCACAGTCAGAAGTTGCCATGCCTGTTAAATCTTCGACCGCAAAACCAGAATACCACCCGCACCTCTGCATCCAGTAGTTGCTGTTGGGCCATTCGCCAAATGGGGCATAGATTTCATGACATGTAACCCCACTTCGGCCGGGGGGCATGGCTATATCATAGTCGCCGTTGGCTATTTTACAAAATGGGCTGAGGCAATGTCTACATTAAACAATAGAGGTGAAACGGATACTCTGTTCTTTTTTAATCATGTAGTCTCTAGATTTGGTGTTCCACAGGCTATAGTCACAGATCATGGATCACATTTCTGCAATCACATGATGGTTGAATTGGCTGCCAAATTAGGACTATCCCACGACAGTTCTACTCTGTATTATCCGCAAGCTAACGGACAAGTTGAGGCCATCAACAAAGTCCTGAAGCGCATGCTGCAAAGGATGATTGGAGTCCACAAACGAAGTTGGCACCTAATCCTATACTTGACCTTGTGGGCATATAGGTGTTTAGTCAATTTAGTGTTATCTAAATTGCTAGTATTTATTGTCAACCCGGGGCTCGTAAGCTGATGAAGTGAAGGTGTACTATATGTACTTAAGTAACCTCTTAGAGTTTTTCTTATCGTTGGGGGTGTTGTTGTGGTTAATTATGTTCCTAAGATGGAATGAGAATTTATAAACAAGTGAGTGATGGCGTGTGTGTAGAGTGAATTCTAAATGAGTGGAAGTGTGTGTTGAGTGATCTCTAACTAATTGCTTGAAAGGAAATGCTTGGAAAGAATAAATGAACTGAAATGACTTGAAATAAACTTGAAAGCAAATGACCACTACCAATGGCACTAGACACCGTTCAAGTTGCTGCTAATAAAAGAAAAGAGAGTCACTTTTAAAACCCAAGAATAAAGATTATCTCTCTCTAACTCGATGCTTCAAAGCACATGTACTGTGTAAAGCACGGAAAGAAAGTAGCTTAAGTGGAATTAGAAAAGTGAGAAAAATATGCTTGAAAGACTAATGATAATGATTTGCTATTTCTAATTCTCTACTTCAGCCATATGTACTATGGAAAGCATGATTAGAAAGTAGTGAGGAAATAGTCTAGGAAGCACTTTAAAATCAAAACTTCTACTTTAAAGACTAGTGGTAATGATTTACTCTTTCTAACTCGATGCTTCAAAGCACATGTACTGTGTAAAGCACGGATAGAAAGTAGTGAAAGAACAGTCCAAAAAGCACCCAAACAAGCTGCAAATTAGTGATATTTTGATCTTAAAAGATAATAGTTTATGATGAAGATCATTCATGTATGTTAACAGCTCTTTGAGAAATAAGATTAAAAATTAACTATAAAGACAAAGGCAGCACTTGAATTGTCAACTTCAAATACCATTAGCTGTAAAGCAAACACACACATATAAAAATAAATCCCGGGCTAAAAGAAACCTGCAAAGAAATAACACTGATCAGCTTGAAAGAAAAGAAAACAAGTAAATGAAACTATACATGCTTAAGGAAATAAATAAGAAAATAATGAAATGCTGCACATGAAATACTTTACAAAGGCTGAGATGAGCAGGGGCCCTCTGTTCATTCAGCCACAAGAGAACTCAAAGATCTGGAAACTTCAAAACGGTGCTATATCTATTCCTCCATTTGCAAAAAGTATACAAAATAGAGTGCTGGAATAGCACTAGAAAACAGAGTTCACAATGCTTCTAAATTCAACACAAGTGCAGAAAATTACAACTAATCAAAAGTTCTTTGAGCGTACGCAGACGCAGCAATTTATAGGAGTTTCTAAGATAGCCTACTCGTACAGCTAGTTAACAGAAAAACAATAAACAGTCATGCGTATTAATGGTCCCTTGACACATCACGGCTGCGTGGACGAGTTTAGTGGTTCTGTCGTCATGGATAATAAATCCCATGTTGGATTGCGTCCCCTGCCATCTGTAGAACATGGACAAATCACCATTTAAGATGACGTGACCAAGCAGCTCTCAATCACCGTTTAAACCACCTTGAGTTGACCGTAGCTTAACCAGCTTTGACCATGGGTGAAAATGACGTGGATGGCTGGAACAATGGGACAGGAACCTCGAGCACGTTGATACCTGAGTGCCCATGTGGCTCGTCTAGCAAACCGACACGTGGATCATAGTGTTTAACAAAAAGGCTGCAGGATCTTCAGATAGCTGCAGGATCATCAGATAGCTGCGGGATTCCTGCAAGTAAGTCAAAATCTAAACAAATAGTCATCCATTAGCAAAACTTGCTTGATCATGCTTATTGACACTTAATGTAATGACCTGAGAGGTTTTATGGTGAAAATGAGGCAAAAGTGAAGGAAAGATAAGGAAAAGTTGAGGAAAATGGTAGACAAATAGGTGTAGAATAGAGGTTCTACATACCCCCACTCCGAGGGTATTGCATGTCCTCATGCAATGAAAACACAATTCAGTCCATCTGCTGGGATGCCTCAGCTAGGACATCCAACCTCCTTCTCTTCCTTTGTGTAGAAACATTAACCTTTGGCCTCTTGAACATGCATCTGAATTTCAAATTGATTAAGGCTCTGTTCAGCCTTCTACATCTCTTCTTGAGTCTGCTGTGTTTCTTCTGCCACATGCTCATGTGAAGAAAGGTGTTATCTTGGATTGCTTTGGCAATTTCAGCTTGTTGCTTCATTTCTCTGTTTAATATGACGGTTTAGCACTTCAAGTTCATAGATTTCTTGTTTAAGTAAATCTATTTGCTGCTCATGAGGTATGACATTACTTGGGCCAGCAGTGTTTTGCTCCAATGTTTCAAAATAGTTGTACACCTCTTGTTGAATTGGGTCAACAATTGGTGACTTCCTTGGACTATATTCATGCTCAATTTCAGTTTCAAACTCCGCCTGAAATGGACTGTCTTCTCTTGGAGGAGTAGCTGCCTCACGTGATGGACTATCCTCAAGGTCTGCTTTTGTAGCACCCTTCTCAGGTGTGCTAAGATCAACGAAGAGTGTCCTTGTGGCTTTCCTTTTATTCTGCAATCTACTACTCCTTCTTACAGTGGCAGCACTCTGTGTTTCTTTTTGTGCCTTTTCCTTTGGTTTTTGAACTTTTACTTTCTCAGAGAGGGCAGTTTTCTCATGGAGTTTAGCTACCCTTTGTGCTAAAGGCTGGTTATCTCTTTCTTCACCACTAGAATGCTCTGGGGTCTGGTCAGTTTCTTGGATTATGGATTTCCCCTTATCTTGTTTTTGTTTCTTTTTGTCTTCTTTTCTCTTTTTGGCAGCTTCCTTGGCAAGTTCAGCGAGGGTTTCTGAGATGACCTCTTGAGCACTGTCTTCAGTGGGTTCAATCTCAGGTTCAGGATGATGGACTTCTATTTCTTCTACAGTTTGTCCTTGAACAGTTTCCTCTAAGATATCAGTCTCAGAGATACTTTCTTTTCTCTTCCTTCTGCTTTTTCTAGGTATAGAAGACTCTCCAGGTTCTGCAAAATGATTCCTTACAAGGAATTTTTCCCATGTGTCTTGTTTTTCTTTTAACTGTTCTTCTATCAATAATTTTACAAGACTATGGTGGCAGAGGTAAGCTTCTACATTTCGTGGATTTCGTTGAGCCATGGAACACATTTTCCTAAGGCTTTGAAATAGGAAATAAGGAAGGTTTATATCATGTTCTCCTTGAAATTGCAGCATAATTTTACCATGATAGAAATACAACACTCCAAATCTCCCTTCACAGGTGAAATTTTTTTGTACTAATAACAATAGAATTTTCCATTCTTCTTTAACATGGGAGATTGGAATTCCTTTGGTGAAAACATTTGTGTCCATACCTGGGTTTTTAAAAATCCGCTTCCATTGTTGATCCTGGACTGCCCGGTTTTTGAACCAACGTTCACCGGTTTGTGGAAGAGAGGTAGCCCTTGCTATGCTTCCTTCGCTGACTGTAAATGTTAAATCACCCACCTCTGCCTGACTGTCTTTATCCTTAAATGATCTTGCAAAGGCTTTGGTTACTTCTTTATGGTAGCCCTTAAACTTTCTAATACATTGTAACCAATTGGCTTTTTGTAGTGCCTCCTCAACCTGAGGATATGCCTCCAAGAATTTCGAACCTTCCGGTTCCGCCCTTAAAAGCTTTCCCATCAACTCCTCAGCTCTGCTTAAAACACAAATTTGATGGTGACCTTACACAGTAACTCCGTAACTTCACACAGTAACTCCTCGGTTCCTGTTCAGACTTTGTGGAACAGAGGGTATACGGTGCATCAACAGCCTCAGACACCGAGAATTCACGGCTTGAATTAGAGTTAAGCGGTGGATAACAGCGTGGACACAGTGAAAACGGTGACTAATAGTCGTAATACGACTGTATCACAGGTTTACGGGCTATACGGCAGAGGGAAAACAGAGGATGGTTTATGGAGGTAATCGTAGTGAGTGAAACGGAATAAGGGAGATGATAGCGAGGAATAGGGTGTTATGAGCACAGAGGGTTTTGAAATGATGAATGGAACGGCTACATTCTCCAATTTCGGCTGTGGAGTGACACATGGCTGCGGGACGAGAACTGAGAGACGTAATACGGTAGGTTACGTCATTAGGGTACGAGACCTTAATGACCGAAACAGCCATATGTAATTTCAAAAATCATGGTTATTATGAGCTGGTAGACGTGGAGGATTCGTAGATTTGTAGTCGCATGGGAAAAGAAAATGGGTAATCATTACGTTTAGTGGCCAACAAGACATAACCCAGAAAATTCCGCATAATGAAATAACCATAGGTTTAGAGTTTTGAACATACCTCGGATTCACATTTGATTTGGCTTCTGATGATTTGCTACTAACCTTTTGTTAACTTTATTGCTAGCACATGATCTTTCCTCCTTGTCTTTGATGATTTTGAACTGTAAATATTTTCTTCAGACAAACTGTGTTTCTTGTGCAGGTACAGAAGGCTGCAGGAAGGCTAAACGGCTGCAGAATTGTCAAATAGCTGCAGAAACTGTAATGAAGTCTTCCAGCTGCATAAAATACTTTAGTTGCCTAAAAAAAACTTTATTAATGAAGTGAAATGGAATGAAGGAATGAATGAATGAGTGAGTGGAAAGCAGTGAGGTGAAGTGAGGATGGTAAGATGGAAGGAAATGGTGAGATGGAATAAATGAGATGAAAATGAAAGAGAGAGATTTTTTTTTTTGGAAAACATGGGGTGTCAGGTGACCTTGATTTTCACCTTATGTTTTCTGCATGAGACTGCCAATCAGAGATTGGTTTTCAGGCTCATACATTTATTCATTTTTTCCCTTTTTTTTTTTTTTTTTTTTTTTTTTTTTTTTTTATTGAAATTGAAAGAAACAGAGATTAGGCTGATGGAGGAGAAGAATTCTTCTCCACCAGCCTCATTTCAGAATCGCCTTGGAATAACTTAACAAACTCCTCTTTTGAGAGTGGCTTGTGGTAGACTTTTAACCGGTGGCCATTCACAATAAAGGGAGTTTGAAGTTCATCAATAGTCTTCACTCTAACTGCTCCATTATTAAAGACTTCATCAATCTCATATGGCCCAAGCCAATGAGTTTGAAATTTTCCTTTGAAGTCCTTAAATTTTGAATCAAACAAGAGTGTCCAATCACCCTTTTGAAACTTCTTTTCTTTGATATGTCGATCATGCCATTTGCTTCTTTGGTGCTGAACTAGATCGGTTCTTAGAATTGCATCTTGTCTCATTTCATCTAGTTCATTTAACTGGTCCATTCTGTGCTTCTGGGCTTCTGATAAGCTCATCCCCAATTGAACTGCTGTCTTGAAGGTCTTGATTTGGAACTCAATGGGGAACAGGACTTCCTTCCCATAAACAAGTTCATAGGGAGAATGTCCTGTAGTGTTCCTCCATGTAGTTCTATAGGCCCATAAGGCTTCAGGAAGCCTTTCTGCCCAATCTCTTCTATGAAGATGAACAGTCTTTGTGATGATGCTTTCAAGAACTTTATTTGTAGATTCTACTTGACCATTCGCTTGCGGATGGTATGGAGTAGATGTTCTATGCTTAATCTTATATTCCTCCATCAGCTTTTCCACCATCCTTGATGTAAATTGGCTTCCCTGATCTGTTACAATTTCTCTTGGGACACCAAAACGAGTGAAAATATCCTTGAAAAGAAATTGAACAACTGAATTTTCAGTAGCAGAAGTTAATGCTATAGCTTCTACCCACTTGGTAACATAATCAGTACAAACCAGTATATATCTATTTTGCTTGGATGGCGGATTAATTGGTCCAACAAAATCTAGAGCCCATTTCTCGAAAGGTTCGATGCATACCTGTGGCTGTAGTGGCATTTCATTTGAAAGAGTTGGTCTCCCAGTTCTTTGACAACTGTCACACCTTTTAACATATTGCTTTGCATCCTTAAAGAGAGAAGGCCAATAATATCCTGATGAAAGGATTTTATAGGCAGTCCTCTTATCAGAAAAATGTCCGCCACAAGGTTGTCATGACATGCCTTAAGGATGTCAGGCATCTCATCCTCTCGTACACATCTTCTGATCATCAAATCTGGCCCTGTTCTGAACAATTCATTAGAAATCCAAGAATAAAGTGAACTATCCTGAATGATTTTCCTTTTCTCATTAGGAAATAAATGTAAAGGTAATTTTCCAGTAACTAAATAATTAGCAATATCAGCATACCAAGGGGCTTTGGTAGTTACTGCAAACAAATACTCATCTGGAAATTTATCCTCTACCGGAGAGTCCTCATTAGTGTTTTGGATTCTAGACAAGAAGTCAGCTACTGTGTTCTGTTTACCTGGTCGATCTAACACAGTTATGTTGAATTCTTGTAAAAGCAAAAGCCATCTTGTAACTCTACCATTAGTGACTGGTTTGTTCATGAGGTATCTAATGGCAGAGTGATCAGTGTGGACAAAGGTTTCATAGCCGGTTATATAGTGTCTAAACTTGTTTATAGCATGAACAACGGCTAGAAACTCCTTTTCAGTAACAGTATAATTTAACTCAGTAGGAGTCAAATTCTTACTCGTGTAATAAATGGCATAAGGAATCAAATCCTTTTGTCCCAAAACAGCTCCTAAAGCTGTATCTGAAGCATCAGTAGAAATGTGGAAAGGGAGTTTCCAATTTGGACCCCTTAAAATGGGTGCTTCAGATATTCTAGTCTTTAAAGCTTCAAAGGCAGATTGACATTCAGGATCCCACTTAAATTCACAATCTTTAGTAAGTAATTTGAAAAGAGGGGATGCTATCTTAGTGAAGTTTTCAATAAATCTTCTGTAATAACCAGTAAACCCAAGAAAACTTCTAACATCTCTTTGGCAATTTGGAACAGGTAACTTAGAGATGACTTCTACTTTAGATCTATCAACTTTGATTCCATCTCCTGAAATATGATGTCCTAAAACAATCCCTTCAGTAAACATCATAAAACACTTTTCATGACTTAAAGAAAGATTTGTTTCCTTACATCTTACCAGTACTTTTTCCAAATTTGCCAAAGCTTCTTCAAATGTATTACCATAGACTGTGAAATCGTCCATGTATACCTCTACACAATCATGAATCAGATCTGAGAAGATTCCTAGTACAGCCCTTTGAAATGTAGCAGGTGCATTGCACAAACCAAAAGGGAGTACTCGATAGGCAAAAGTCCCCCAAGGACAAGTAAAGGTGGTTTTGTCTTGATCTTCAGGTGCTACCTGAATCTGATTGTAACCACTAAAACCATCCAAGAATGAGAAATACTTTTTACCTGCTAAAGTGTCTAATACCTGATCAATAAAAGGTAGAGGAAAATGATCCTTTAAGGTTGCCTTGTTCAATTCTCGATAGTCAATGCAAACTCTCCATTTACCATTCTTTTTGGGCACTATAACCAAGGGAGAAACCCATTGGCTATCTGAAATGGGGTAAATGAAGTTTACCTTGAGCAATTTCTGAAGTTCTTCTTTCACAATTTCCCTAAGATTTGGATTCATCCGTCTTTGTGGCTGCCTAATAGGTCTGCTGTTTTCTTCAATGTAAATATGATGAATACAAGTCTTAGGGTCGATTCCTTTCATGTCAGTATATTCCCATGCAAAGGCAGTGGAATGTTTTTGCAACAGTTTAGTTAATTCTTCTTGTTGTAGTCTTTCCAAGTTCTTGTTGATATTTAATGTTTTTCCTGGAAAGATTTCAACTGTAGAACTACCAAACTCTTCCATTGAGAAGAGAGACATTTGTCTAGAGGAGAGATATTCAATATCTGCATCTAACTGGAATTGTGAAGAGTCATATTCTAAAGGTGCCTCAAAATTTTCTAATGTATTTAGAATTTGACTGTCCTCACTGATTTCAGAGATGGTTAGAACAGGTTGAAGAGTATCCTCATCATCAATCCACTCATCTTCTCCTATTTCTGTTATTGCCTTTGCGGGAGGATACAAGTTGAATTTCTTGGTAGAATTACCATCTGATATATACATGTCTCCCGACCTACAACTTATGAAAGCATCAGCTGTGGCCAGCCAAGGTCTTCCTAGAATAAGAGGATGTCCTCCTAGATTGTTCTTGGGAGTTAAAATCATAAAATCAACTGGATATTCCCAAGAGTCTAGTGAGACTGGAATGTCTTCCAATACACCATCAGGTTTAATGATTGATCTGTCTGCAAGTTGCAGCAAAGTAGGTGTAAAGAGAAGGTTAGGAAGTTTTAACTGATCCATGGTCTGTCTACTCATAATGTTGATAGCGGCTCCTAAGTCAATCAAGGTATTTGGGATTTCAACCCCATTAATATGAGTTTTAACAATAGGGCTACCGGGATCTACATATTTTTGCATGGTAATTTTACCCATCATAATGTCTGCAATTTTTCCAACTAGATGTATCCTTTTGGTGTCTCTGGTTCTTTTTATTGTTTTTTTCAAACTCATCTCCTTTATTGTCTTTGCTAGAATGGGAATCTCCTTAATGGCTGTTAACAAGGGAATCTTGATACAGACATTTTTCAATTCATCTAGAAAGCTATAGTCAGGCAACCAAATCTGCTTCTCCACTCCTTTATCAATTTGCAATCTTTCAGGAAAAGGAGGAATAGCTGAAGATGTGGGTTGCTCTACTAAGGGAGTTGATTCTTTTTCTTTTTCTTTAATGCTTGGGTTTTGAAGGGATACTTCAGAACCCTTATTGGCTTTGAGAGATTCTTCCTCAGAAATGCTTGGTTGTTGAGCACTTGTAGAAGGTTGGTCTAAGATTCTACCTGATCTGAGTTGGACCTCATTGAGAGGGACAACCATATAGGTAGGGAATGGTTGACCTTCCATAAGTGGTTGACCTTCCATCACATAAGCACTTTGAGGATTCCTATTATTGGGGTTTGGTTGAGGTTGAGAGGGAAGTTGATTTGGCCTCTGCTGAGATTGTAACAAGAGTTGAGAATTTTGATTTTGTGGAGGAGTTTGTTGTTGTTGAGGGAATGGTAATGACAATTGTTGACCTTGATTTGGAAGTTGGGGAGCTTGCTGATTCTGAAAGGATTGAGGATATTGATAGAATTGGGCAAATCTCCCATAAGGATTTTGCATTTGCATGCTTTGCAACCATGCTTGGAAAGGATTTTGTGGTTGTGACCAAGGTTGTTGCCAAGGATTCCAATTTGGTGGGGGCTGGAAATTCATAGAGTTATTAAACCCTTGATTTTGCTGCCCCTGCCAAGGTCTTCTTGCAACAAAACAAAGAGATTCAAGCGTACTTGGATCTTCTTGAAAGACTGCTTTGAGGCCAGGGATTGAAGGACATTCCTTGGTCTCATGAGTTTCTGAGCAAATTACACAGGTTTCCACAACTTGTGCTTCCAAGGGACATTCCCTTAAAGCATGCTTCTTTCTACACTTCGGGCAAAAGATGGTCATAGCCTCGGCTTCTGCTTTTTGTTTATTCTGAATCTTAAGGGTATCAATTTGTTCACTAAGACTCCCTAAGATGTCAGTTTTAAATTCATCTAGCATATTACCGATTTCAGCCCTACTCACTGATCCTGTTGCAGATTTATTTGCCCTAAGGAGAGAAGGATCTCTAGGCCCTTTTTGAGTTTTTGATTTGCCCCTTGAGAGATGGGTACAAAGTTCTGCTATATCACTGAGAGGAAGTTGAGAAATATCCCCTTTCCCCATCATGTTTAAGATATCTATCCATTCATCCCTAATGGCTTTTAATAAGAGGGCTTTTAAGGTCTCTTCATCCAAGGTGCTCATTTTTGCTCTTTTTAAATTATATTGAAATCTCTCAAGTAAATCTTCTAAGCTCTCATCTTCTTTTTGCATCATTTTAAAAACCTCATCCTTATGATTAGTAGGCATACAATAGTCCAAATACCTATCCAAAAAGGTTTGTTTCATTTCATCCCAGGTCCTAATGGACTGAGTAAGTAACCCCATGAACCATTTCAAAGCTTGATCTTTTAATGTTGATGGGAACAATTTGAGTTTCTGAGTATCATCCAGATAGTCATAAGTTCGACACACAACTTCAAATTCAAACAAGATTGTTTCAGGGTCCTCAGTTCTTAATCCATGAAAATTTGGGAGGACGGATGGTGATATGTTTTTCATGGTGGCTCGGGAGTCCTCATCAACAATGGGAAACCCAAATGTGTTATCCCCATCTCTATTTCCTCCAATGGGACCTCTACCTCCTCCATTGTTATTGTTATTTCCTCCTCCTCCTCTACCTCTACCTCTATCGCCTCCTTCTTCCTCTGCCATGATGATTCTCCTAGGGATTTCAAAATCTTCTGGTTCTTCTACAAAGGGTGAATGAGAAGAGATTTCTCCTTCCTCTTCAGGTGAGTCTATTTCCTCAATTACAATTGGTTTTCTGGTAGGAGAAAGAGAAGAGTCTCTTCCTAGTTCAAACTCAATAGAAGGTATAGGAGAGTCAACTCTTGGCTCTTGAATTTCAGGACTAGGAGTTTCGGTTGGAGATAAGGGAGGTGTCTCTTGTCTATCTCTTGAAGCAGATGGACTTGTAAAAATTGAACTTCGAGCTCTAGCTAAAAACCTTCCCCTAGAATCTCTAGCTCTATGCATGTCATTTTTATTTTATCTTCAAGTCAAGTTAAATAGTTCTTTTTCTGATCTTCCAGTTCACTCTAGGTGCAAGAAGAGAGCATACTCAAGAAACTATTAAATCAATAACTTTCTCCTTTCTGATCCTCCAGATCACTTCAAAGTGCAAGAGGAGAGCATACTTAGATAGGTTATTAACTTCTTTTCTTGAAGTTTTTTATTTTTTATTTTTTATTTTTTTCTTCTAAGAATATGGCTACTTAATTTCACTTCCCCGGCAACGGCGCCAAAATGTTTAGTCAATTTAGTGTTATCTAAATTGCTAGTATTTATTGTCAACCCGGGGCTCGTAAGCTGATGAAGTGAAGGTGTACTATATGTACTTAAGTAACCTCTTAGAGTTTTTCTTATCGTTGGGGGTGTTGTTGTGGTTAATTATGTTCCTAAGATGGAATGAGAATTTATAAACAAGTGAGTGATGGCGTGTGTGTAGAGTGAATTCTAAATGAGTGGAAGTGTGTGTTGAGTGATCTCTAACTAATTGCTTGAAAGGAAATGCTTGGAAAGAATAAGTGAACTGAAATGACTTGAAATAAACTTGAAAGCAAATGACCACTACCAATGGCACTAGACACCGTTCAAGTTGCTGCTAATAAAAGAAAAGAGAGTCACTTTTAAAACCCAAGAATAAAGATTATCTCTCTCTAACTCGATGCTTCAAAGCACATGTACTGTGTAAAGCACGGAAAGAAAGTAGCTTAAGTGGAATTAGAAAAGTGAGAAAAATATGCTTGAAAGACTAATGATAATGATCTGCTATTTCTAATTCTCTACTTCAGCCATATGTACTATGGAAAGCATGATTAGAAAGTAGTGAGGAAATAGTCTAGGAAGCACTTTAAAATCAAAACTTCTACTTTAAAGACTAGTGGTAATGATTTACTCTTTCTAACTCGATGCTTCAAAGCACATGTACTGTGTAAAGCACGGATAGAAAGTAGTGAAAGAACAGTCCAAAAAGCACCCAAACAAGCTGCAAATTAGTGATATTTTGATCTTAAAAGATAATAGTTTATGATGAAGATCATTCATGTATGTTAACAGCTCTTTGAGAAATAAGATTAAAAATTAACTATAAAGACAAAGGCAGCACTTGAATTGTCAACTTCAAATACCATTAGCTGTAAAGCAAACACACACATATAAAAATAAATCCCGGGCTAAAAGAAACCTGCAAAGAAATAACACTGATCAGCTTGAAAGAAAAGAAAACAAGTAAATGAAACTATACATGCTTAAGGAAATAAATAAGAAAATAATGAAATGCTGCACATGAAATACTTTACAAAGGCTGAGATGAGCAGGGGCCCTCTGTTCATTCAGCCACAAGAGAACTCAAAGATCTGGAAACTTCAAAACGGTGCTATATCTATTCCTCCATTTGCAAAAAGTATACAAAACAGAGTGCTGGAATAGCACTAGAAAACAGAGTTCACAATGCTTCTAAATTCAACACAAGTGCAGAAAATTACAACTAATCAAAAGTTCTTTGAGCGTACGCAGACGCAGCAATTTATAGGAGTTTCTAAGATAGCCTACTCGTACAGCTAGTTAACAGAAAAACAATAAATAGTCATGCGTATTAATGGTCCCTTGACACATCACGGCTGCGTGGACGAGTTTAGTGGTTCTGTCGTCATGGATAATAAATCCCATGTTGGATTGCGTCCCCTGCCATCTGTAGAACATGGACAAATCACCATTTAAGATGACGTGACCAAGCAGCTCTCAATCACCGTTTAAACCACCTTGAGTTGACCATAGCTTAACCAGCTTTGACCATGGGTGAAAATGACGTGGATGGCTGGAACAATGGGACAGGAACCTCGAGCACGTTGATACCTGAGTGCCCATGTGGCTCGTCTAGCAAACCGACACGTGGATCATAGTGTTTAACAAAAAGGCTGCAGGATCTTCAGATAGCTGCAGGATCATCAGATAGCTGCGGGATTCCTGCAAGTAAGTCAAAATCTAAACAAATAGTCATCCATTAGCAAAACTTGCTTGATCATGCTTATTGACACTTAATGTAATGACCTGAGAGGTTTTATGGTGAAAATGAGGCAAAAGTGAAGGAAAGATAAGGAAAAGTTGAGGAAAATGGTAGACAAATAGGTGTAGAATAGAGGTTCTACAATAGGACATTGGTGAAAAATTCAACCGGATTTACACCCTTTCAGCTGGTGTATGGCCTGGAAACGGTCTTACTGGTTGAGTGTGAAATTTCATCTCTCAAGCTCGCAGTCGACCTTCTCCTTGGAACTTCAGAGGAAGAGGCTCATTTCTTGGAACTAATCCAACTGGATGAAACCCGTCGTGATGCTGCCTTTGCTAACAAATCTCATAAGAAACGAGTCAAGGCGCAATTTGACAAGAATGTCAAACCCCGTGTCTTCTTAGAAGGTGACCTGGTCTTACTTTACGATCAGGAATCTGATAAATTGGGAGTAGGTAAGTTCCAATCATTGTGGATGGGTCCCTACATTGTTAAGCGAGTATTAGCAAAAGGAGCCTACGAGCTAGTAGATTACGATGGGATTCCACTGTCGCAACCCCGAAACAGGTTGTACCTTAAGTGTTACTATGCTTGACTAAGTGTAGTAATCTCTTCATATGCTTTTGTTACGTTTTTGTTTTCGTCAAGAGTGATCGTTTTGGTTAGGTAATCCACTTTTGCATTTGTTGCAGATGTCGAACCTATTCGAATCTTTTGCAGCCTGAGCCATTTTTGATCCAAGTGGAAAGTTAGTGACTTTTAGAGGGGTATGTATTGGTCGGTCAACGAACAACATCGCTGAGTACAACGCGTTGATAGAGATTCTCTCTGATGCCATCACACATGGCATATGCCGACTTGTTGTTAGGCTAGACTCACAACTCGTCATCCTATAGCTTACTGACATCTATTCCGTTCGGAATCCAGCTATCTATCGTATGTTCCTAAGGGTGGCAGTTTGATTCTATTAAATATCAACACATTTCCAGAAACTTAAACACATTAACTGATTCATTAGCAAATTATGTGTTAGATAGACATTTGCAACATTTATAAAAAAAGAACATTTCAATCAACATTTGCATCAGGATCATATAACTTAACCAAAATAAAACTCCAAAAATCAAAGATATATATCACTGTTTATAGTTTTTTTACAAAATGTTCTGTGTCCAGAACAAAAATCGGTCATACGACCCAAAAACTCAAAAAAGCTGGAAAAGCACCCTAGACTAATGGTGCTGGTGATAACAAGTCACCGCCTATGCAATCATATGTAAGATCCTAGTCCATCAACTTGGCACGTCTGTGGTATGGCGCTGTAATCTCAGAGGTAACTCGTCGGTCCTCACATCCTGAATACCAAGGGTGAGACCCTTGATCTGATCCTGCAATACTGCAAGGGTTTCTGCTATGTCCAGATGGCGAAGGACAGCCCTCCCTATAGCCTCTCCTGCTAGAACGACAGCTGCTACCCTCGGGTGCGCTGCTAGTCGCACTGGTCCAATATCTGCACAAATATATGGGTTTGATTAGTCTTGATAAAATTTAAAAAACACAAGAACATTATAAAAGAAATAAACAAAGATATGGTCAGATCTTTTTACCTATAACACCCCACTGCTCGCTAGCCAACAACATCAAATCTGGGTCACCTCGGAAATTCATCCCAACATACGGATACTCGGCGAAGACCATCTGCTGACGGTTGAACCACTCACAGAAGGCATCAGAGAATGAAATTTGCGATTGACCAACATGTCTGGCCATAAGATCAACCCATCTCTGCATCCGTGGTTCCGTTGGTGCTGACAGTCTGAGTGAAATGTATTGTGGCTGCATCAGTGGGATCCTCTCCAAGGCGAAAGCGGTCAGAATAGAACCATAACCAAAGTTCTTGGATCTTCCTTTCTTCACCTTGGTAAGCTGTTCTTTTATAAACCGAAGTACTGCATCACACCAGTTGAATACCTTTGGTTCAAGGCATTCCAAGGCGTACTGCATGAAGACCTGTTGGCCAAATGAAGAGCCGCACTACCAGCCAATCTAGCAAAGGTGAATAAAATAGTCCTCAAGGACTGGTCAGTAACATCTCGAACACTGATCTTGCCATCCCTGCTCGGCTGAGATCCATCTCTATAGAATCGGCTAATATAATCCCTCATGGATTCACCCCCACGGGCAGATCTTGATAGTGAGAGAGGGGCAACATGCCTCGATAAACCGGTCAAGAAGTAGATATAATCAACTGTCAAAGGGATGGATTTACCTCTAATCTGGAATACTTGGTTGGTAGGATCCCATGCATCGAGAAAATATTGCAACAAATTGATTTGTTGCCTCATGCTGGATATGCGGAAGAATTTGAGCAAGCCACAGTTCCGCAATGCAGTCATCGTACCCAGATCATGTAAGGCAATCATATCCTCTTCTTCATGCTCACGTTCATGCCATGTAACAACCATCTTGATCCGATGAATCTCTGAAAAACAAACAAGAGAAGAATTAGGATCCTGATTTGGGCAAAAACAGGCAAAATTTCCATGAAAAACAGTGCATAAACTTTCCTCCTTGCGCCCATCGCACCCTAGCTGTGTACAGGGTGGGATGCATACTGACTGGCCAATGGCCAGCTCAGTATGCATCACACCTTTCGATGTATACTAGGTGCGATGGGGAGAGAACGAATTGTTCAAACCCTTGAGGCCCAGAAAAATAGGAAAAGATGCTCAGAATCAGAAAAGGAAAGAATGCAATTGAAGAGCTCAGGGTTAGCTCCTACTTGGTCTAGACGGCACCGAAAATAGTCCACCAAATCTCCTAGAATCAGCTGATGAAAATCGAGGGGGAAAACACCTCCAGAGCTCCAACAGTTCCAAATTCGAATGAAATGGTAAAAATGAGAGGTAAAACTACTTTTATGTTACTGTTCACGTAATTCAAGTAAGATGTTAGTTTTTATCTCATTTTTCAAGCATGTATTTACATTTCTAATCAGTTTGATGGAGCAATTGAACAGGCAGTACGACCGTCAAGAGAACATAGTGTTAATAGTGAATTGAACATCTCTGACTATTATCATGAGCACGTTTCCGCGAAGTTCAAGCTCGTTAAAAAATAAACCTAGCAATGAGCATATGTTCCCCCGGAGTTCAAGCTCATTAAAAAATGAACCCACCTTCGGGAAATAACCTTTGTGATCGCATAGCTATTAGCTTTTGAGCCTTGGTTGTGTTCTTACCATCACCTCCACTTTTTAGCCGATCATACGCCTCCACTTGATTGTTTACCCTTTTGAGGAACAATAGTGATGAGTGATTCTGTTAGCCACCTTCTTTACACTACCATGATTGAAAAGTTCCAAACTTACCTGGAACCAGTTTCTACCCGAAAACGTCACTCGTTCCTAAAAAATGAGTCTCTTTTAAGCTCTTTTTAGACTCGTAAAATATAAAAAGATTGCTGAGAAATTGGCCTCTCCAGCTTGTTAAAGTGATTGGAAGTGCCATCCCTCCTCTATATTTTAATCTTTTTGGACCTGAGGGATCATTACACAAAAAGATCGAGCGCTTGTCTTTTTCGGCTCTCTAAAGTGATCGGAAAAGTCATCCCTTTCGTATTATTTTATAATTTTTCAGACCTAAGGGATTATACTACGAAAAAGGACTACTGGAGTTTCCTTTCCGTCTCTTTTTAGACTCTAAAATTAAAAAGGACTGAGTTATCTTTGTCGTTAAACTCGTTAAAATAATAGCGACAAACTTGTCCATACGAACAAGAGCGAGTTTCACTGTCGCTAGGCTCGCTAAAACATAGCGACAGGTTTTCTCGAAGGGAAAATTATAGAACAAGCATATGTTATCCTCCTCAAGCTTGACAAAAATAAAGAGGTATTGGTCAGCAATGACTGGGGAAAAAGGGAAGAAAACTTGAAGAACTTAATTGGTAGCAGGTCGCTCTTGAACATGAGACTTTCACTTCGTCACCATGATTGCGTTGGGTTGGGTTATTCCGTTCATCGGTCATATCACCATTGGTCCTCCTTACCATCCATTTTTGGGGTTAATGCTACCAATCCATTTCAATGTCGCTGATATGTTCAAGAGAAGTCGCTTAGAGAATTCACCAACCCAGCTAACGCCTCATCCGCTACAATACCTTCACGCTCCATTCTTTCATGACCGCCACCTTGAACCTTGTATCATTAGATCGTTTTCACCTCCACAAAATCATTTGCTCCATTCCGTGTCGTAGATGTGGGATTCATTAAGGCCCTCCTACGATGGGTCACTTCTTGTCGACATCATCTCGTTATCCAAGAAGTTGACTTAGGAACAACCCTTTCAGTAATTTGAAGCTTGCATGCCTTAATGGCAAGTTTCTCACTTCCGGCGACAGGTTTACATCAATGGTGTTCGACCGAAAGATTTTACATGGTGTTCGACATCGACTCATATATTCACACCACGTTAATTGTACTACAGTACCTTGAGGGTCATTATCATTATCGGTGATTCCTCTCGCGCCTGTTAACAGCTTACATCATTGGCTGGTAATCAGGCGATGTCTTTCCATGTTCGACATCAGAACATCTTTTCACATAGATCGACTTGTACTTCGAGCGAAGATTGAAGACCTCGGATCTAGTTTCATCCATCGGGCCTGCGATATATTCAGGAAAATAAAGACATCAAATGTACTCCATAGCTGCACAGATAATTATCCAAGCTAAGGGATGATGGCTCTACCAGAATCATCAGTCTGCCACACAGACAATTGTCTTTCCTATGTACATGAAAATGAATTTATAAAGCTGAGCATGGGAATGCCCACCTCAGCCAGATCACGAAAATATTATGAAGATAATGTATTTTATTGTATCTTATTACAGGTCACCTTCGAGTTCAAAAAACCTTAAATCCTCATGATAAAGCATTTCACCCGACATCAGAATATTTACGACCTTATGCTTTAGGGGGCAACTGTTATAGAAATATTTGGTTACTGCAACCCCAATTACATATGTCCATAAACCAAGGGCTTCTAAACCCCTAAAAGTGTTGTTTCAAACCCTAAAGGATCAAGGTCAGCTGATTACATCATTTCCCAGAAGTTTTCCCTGAAAAACTGCTCAGAACTGGTCAAAACTGGACCATACAGACTGCTCCATGTTGAGGGTGCGATGCATCTCACTTGCTACACACAAAGGGTGCGATGCATACTGAAAAGCCCTTCTGTAGGGTGCAATGAGCGAGAGCAGACAAATGGCAGAGGTAGTTTGCTAGGTGGAAACCCAGAGAATCTTCTAGAAACTGCTCATATGACACTTGCCTCTCTGAATTCGCCCAGGGATGAGTAAGAGATCATGAAATCTCCAAGTGGAACCAAGAAATATCAGTGAAATGACACTAATCAAAATCCTAGAAGCTGACTCACCCCCCTGCAAATATCTATATATGGATCCCTCATCCTAGAGATCCAGAGGCTGGAATTTTGTATTTTGTAAGGAAGTGTTGTTGGTTTCTCTGTGAAGCATTGTATTGTTGGGTGATCTAGATTTTCATGAGGTGAAGAGGGCTTTCATGCTGGGAGGATGGCGCTGGATCAGACAGCTGGGTTGTAATCCTCTCTTCTACTACTTCTATCAATAAATCTATTTGAGTTTTCCTCCATATACTTGTATATTTCTGAATCTTGTATTTGTGTATGCATTTGTATGGTTAATGTACATCTGATTCTATATTGTTTATGGTATCATAGATCTCTATGCTTTGATGTTATTTTGCTGCTTTGACTCTATAGGTGTTCTTTGAAGCGGGACAAGTGAGAAAGGAGTGGCGAAGCTCTATCAAAGGAGAGAGGAAACAAGCAAGGAGCCAAGTGAAAGACTAAGGTTGGTGCTCTCTTCTTCTCTCTCATCTATCTCCCATAAAGGAGAACACAAGTTACTTTGAATTGTTTGTTTCTAAGATAGCTACCCGTCTTAGTGGGACTAGCAGATCTGAATAGACACTAGTTTTCCCGGAAACACCATGAAACGGAGGATTTCCCCATATTGTTGGTTAATATATGCAAGAAGGGGGCATAGCGCTAGTAGCCGACTTAGAACCTGCAGATGATGAGGGCCGAGCCTCGTGAGGAAGATCCTAAGGTAAATATTGTGCTTCAGAGTGGGGCAATGACTGTTGAAGATAAGGGGAAGTAGCCTGAAGAAGGTGAGTGGGTCCGCAAAGCGCTAGAAAAGGAGAGTGCGTTTGATATAGAATGCGCAAAAGAAACATTTATGGAAGCAAAGAAAAGTTTCGCTGAGGCCTCTACCTTAGGGAATCAGGAGAAGCCAACTAAAGAAATGGACCCGTCCATGATTGCCACATTTTTGGATACCTGCATGAAACTGCTATGCAATAGCAAGGTTTTGAAGGGACTACAAGAGTTGATTAATAGGTGTGTTGGGAAGGAAAAGGCTACCGATGGACCATGCATAATCAGAAAGATTAGCAGGCATAAGACAAGAATGGGGCGTGAGATGAGGCTTACTGCACAGATAGGCGAATATGAGATGGATCAAGTTATTTTAGATTTGGGGTCGGACACGAACGTTTTGTCGAAACAGACATGGGAGAGAATGGGGAGACCTGCACTATAGTGGTCTCCGATTCGGTTAAGGATGGTGAATCAACAGAAAATCATCTCAATGGGGAGGTTGCAGGGGGTTGTTAGTGTCGGTCTTGAAAGCCCTCCATCAGTGATCAAAGCTCTTTGCATTTGCATTAGTAGGTGTCTCATCAGTGTCAAAGTTTGCATCCCGTTAGGCATGCCATAACCCTGATGGAGGAGCTGGTCAATTCATACCCCTCTTGGCTTTGCTGGATCAGGTCATATCAGTCATTGAGTTTTTCAAGCTTGTCTTGATGTGTCTTAATGTCAAAATTCTAGGTCTAGGGTTTTGGTCATTTGTCTCTGCAAGGTCATGTCTCTGAAAATCCTTGAGTCCCCAGCAAGCCAGAGGGAGGATGGTAAACATGTTCCTTTGATATTTTCA
Source organism: Pinus tabuliformis (assembly GCA_031772625.1). Lineage (NCBI taxonomy): Eukaryota > Viridiplantae > Streptophyta > Pinopsida > Pinales > Pinaceae > Pinus > Pinus tabuliformis. The sequence continues at coordinate 1,900,249,732 of CM062817.1, forward strand.
TCATATACAGTTCATTTCTAACCTTGGATTTAAAAACTCTGTTTTTAAAGCCAAGGTCATGATAAATTTTGTAAAAAGAATAAATTTCCAAAAAGATTTCAAAAAGGCAGCAATAACCCTGGTCCCCTTGCCACAGTCCTTCAGATGATCTACCTGCAAAAAGAATCAAGTCAAAGCACTCAAAAAGTCAACTTCGGGATAAAGGAAACCAAAAAATCAGTGTTTTAAAAAAGTGTCAAAATAGACTTTATAAAGTGGGTTTATGGATGAAATTTTTTCAAATGAAGATTATAAAAGGTCATATTCCCTCCTTTCACTCTCATTGTGCATTTCAAAGCTTGCAAGAGAGGTTGTGAGAGAGTGATTGGAGAAAGGGCGAAATTACAGTGATTTCGGGCAGTTTGGAGGTGCGCGACCTGTTGGGCGGTGCGCGACCCGTCCAGACCCTTCCCGCAGTGCAAATTTACTACGGGCGCGACCCGTTGGGCGGTGCGCGACCCGTTGGGAAGCCTGCGCGACCCGTTCAGCTGTTTGCATTCAAACTTCAAACAAATTCCTCAATTTCCCTTCAACTCTTCTCAATCGGTCGAGGTAGGCTCTTTATGCATGGTTTTCAAGATTGGTGGTGAATGTAAGGTTGTGTGTTATGATTCTAACCTCAAAAAATTGCAAATGAATGGATTGATATGGCTGCAATGTTCATGCCCAAATGGTGTTAGGGTTTATGATGTTTCAAGTTGTTTTTTCCCTTTGGTTGATTTCCTTTCCCTTTCCTTTTACCCACACTCATATACACTTTCTTTTTCCCATGATTATTTTATCAATGACATACAAATCCCCTTCCCATCCCTAAATCACTAAAACTACAAACCCTACCCCTCTCCCAAAGTATCAAAAACAAAACAAAGTGAAACCCTAAATCCCCTCTACCATATACATGTAAAAAGCAAAGAAAAGATTCATGTGAAAACAGTAGCCAATATTGGTGAATATATCAGCAAATTTTGTATATGGTTTCCCTATTTCCCTATTGATACATATATGCATATGTGCTCATGTTCACTTATATGTATGTTTTTCCCATATGTAAAACTCTTTGCAAATGATTTCCCTTATAAAAATGTGTTCCTATATGAATATGATTTGCAAAGCTTCCCTTAAAAACTCCCTGTTGTTGTTATATATTCCCATTCCTTGTTAAAAAATTCCCTCCCCTAACATTTCCCTCATGTTTGGTTCCCCTTGAAACAACATAGATTTCAGCACTTTTGCAGGCAGAGACAGCAGTTTAGTTTGTCCACTTTGCTCCAAAACCATGTCAGAAACCGAAACTTATGAGCAAAGTGATGACCATTCATCATCTACAGAGGTTGAGGAACAGAGGAGGCCTCGTAGAGGAGGTAAGGGAGGACATCATAAGCGGGAGGAGCCTACTTCTTTGGCAGAATTACAGGCCTGTCCTTTGGCAGTGAATTGCTTCCAGTACATGTCTTGCTATCAGTTTTGTGAGAGGATCTCTCAGATTCAGCATCATAGAGAGTTGGCCCGCTTGTTTGTCTTACACCTCCATGATGGACATGTCACTCTTGCAGGGGTGAACTTCACATTGACACCTGAGGTGATCTCAGAGGCTACAGGGATAACAAATGTGGGTGAGGTGTGGCCTAAGCGCAGATTACTTGATTTTGTTCACTTTGAGCCCTATGTCCGACCATCATTTGTGAGACTATTGACGGGTGTTTTCCCATTCAGATTTCTCCGGAGCGAGTATGCTCCCCTCATGAGACTTACCATGCATTATTTTACCTATGAGGGCAGATTTTCACAGGTGTATTCATATCACATTCGCCTGTTGATGCATTTCACCCGGGTGAGGATGATGAACCTCCCGGTCTTCTCGTTTCATAACATTCAGATGATGGTGCCCATGTTGCAGAGGAAAACCCCGGCTCAGCAGTACAGGAGCCTTTGTCACTATGGTTTGATCCAGCTCATAGTCTCTCATCAGTTGACTCAACAGGGCATTTCATGGGAGGAGTTCATCTCCCGTGAGTTTTTCACAGTGCCACCTCAGCCACATCAGGAGGCCGTTCATGAGGAGGGTGGACCATCTCAGCAGCCTGATGCTCCCGTCACCCGACATGTCAGCTCCACTCCTTTGGTCACCTATCAGAAAGGCCCAAGGGCCTTATTTGCAGCAGCTAGGCGAGTACTATCTCCACAGCAGGAGGAAGGGGTCTCGCCTTCGTCTTCAGATCAGCGAGTGTTATCTCCACATCAGGTGGAAGGGGCCTCACTTTCTTCACCAGCACAGGTACTGCAGAGGGGCAAAGAGCCCATGATTCATGAGGATCCGGTGATTGATCTCGAGGCCAGTTCTCCTAGCCAAGAGGCACAGGAGATCATTCAGCATCTCAGGGCCGAGAATGATGTTTTGCAGCGAAGACTCGAGGGTGCCCAATGGACCATCACTTATCTAGAGCAGTGGAACACACAGCTAGAGGAGGAGAAGGCGCTTGATGAGCTTTGGAGGATTCGTAGTGACCGAGTCCTAAACCGTAGGAGGTCCGGTGATCCATTGCCTGTTGACCGGGAGTCATTGCTCATTCAGGAGAATGCCCACTTGGAGAGGCTGTTGGCTAAGGCCAACCAAGAGAAAAAGCTGCTGAGGAACATGAAGAATCACTATTGGGCGAGGATGCATGTTTGCAAGGCAAAAATGAAAATGTTCCAAAGGAGGTTGTCCGAGGCTCTTAGGCGGAAGAAGAAAACCAACCCACTCTGTATCTTGGCTGAGGCATCCCTAAAGGATCATGGCACTCATTAGCATCAGCTACAGCACAAATCCCAAATTTTTTTGAGAATTTTGGGTAATTTTGGTATTTTTGGGAAATTTACAGGTTTTGGCTTCTCAACGGGTCTCACCCCCAGTGAGACCCTTTGTCATCGTAGCTCTATTTTGCAAAAACTAAACATTTCTAGATTTTTCATGCAAATTTACACATGCCTATGGATGGACTTGAGTTTTTATGGGGATTTGGGCCTCCAGAAGGTCAAAATATAGGCAAAATTTGACTTTCTGCCCCTTTTTTGAGTTGCAGAAGCAGTCTTGGGAGAATTGACTTTTGACTGGGCAAATGACCTCCAAATCCAAAAATTCTAGCTGGGTTGGAAAGTAGACTCAGAGACCTTTCCAACGAGCTATCCTGAACCTAATTCTGACACCGGGAAGGCCTCCAAACAGAGCTCCAAAGTGCGCGACCCGTTGAGGAAATGTGCGCGACCCATTGAGGAAACTTTGCCAGATTTGACCAGTTCTGCCCAGAAAACGCAGTTTGGCTCCAGTTTGACTTTTTGAGGTGGATGGTGGTCCTCTTGGATGTAATTGTAACACTTTTTGGATAATTTTACTCTTGTTTAACTCTTCTAGAAGATTCTTGCATGTAAAGGGTAAAAATTGAATGTATGAACTGGTTTCCAAGTTTATAGAGGCAAGTTGTTTTGACTGCCTATTTTCTAGTGCTTAGTTTAGAAGTGGTTCAAACAACTCCTAGGATAGTGAGCTCGAACCATGGAGGCAGGGAAAGAGGTTAGATCATCTATATTATGTACTTTCTTGCTCATTTTCATGGTTGGACTCTTGAGGGAGAAGCTATCATTGTATTATTTCACTTGTATCTCTGCAATTTTTGGCTAAGGAAGACCAGGGTTTTGCAGTCATCTTTGGGATTCTTGTGGACTCATGTGTTGATGGTGTGTTCCTTCATGTTCTTGTAAGCTTTGTTATGTGATTCATTTCCTTTCTTTAGTGCTGCACATTAAACAAATGAAGTGATAAAGTATGAATTCATGCTAGCCATGCTCTGCTTTAAAATTTGTTTAATTTCAATGTTTTCTACTGTCTAAAGGGAATTCAAATCCATTGTTTACTCTCTTTAGCCTTCTTATCTTTCCTCCTTATCATTCATTTCAGTTAAAGACATCAATACAGGTTCCTACCTTGCCCCAAAGACCCCCCTGCAGAAACTGTGTCAAATCCCCGCACCCTAAATTGCAGCTCCTCAATTTGCCACCAAAAAACCCCAAAAACCCCAAATCAACCTTTATAATCAGTTTAATAGCCTAATATCAGTGTTACCTTTGTTGGTCATCTCATCCCATTGAAGATCTACCGAGATTGACCGGAGAGAGCCTTCTCCTGCCCCGTAGGGCTAGCTACGAGGCTGAATGGTTTGATGTAGCCTTGAGGTTTACCTTTCTCAGCCTGAGGTGAAATTTCAAGCGCTAACAGGGGTAACAGTTGATATTGAAGGCACGAACGCACTAGCTGATTTTGAAGTGATAGAGATTGTGGATGACAACAATCCCTACCTCGCACTTCTTGGGAACAATTGGGCCACTGACATGAATGGGGTAATCAATCTGAAGAAGCGGAAGATGATATTTGAGAAGAAATTACTCCGCATAGTAGTGCCCCAAGACCTATACTGAACCGGTCAGCGATTATGAAAGTGATGATGATTTGACCAGATTTACAAGATAACAGCGCGAGATCGGGATTGGGTGAATCCGATAGTAGACGGACGTATTACACTGGACCGTGAGAGTTCCTACACATTAAATTCAGACGAAGAACTGGAGCATTGGCAGAATTGACTGCATGATATATCTACACTGTGCTGTAATATGATGACTAAGTCATTGCGTTGTGTATCATCAGAGGTAAGAAATCTGCCTTACTGTGATGGTTTAACTGATGTTGATCACTTTTTCGATGCATTTGAGAGAGAAGTGCCAGAGAAACATTGCTTCCAAGCCCTGGACTGGGCGCTACGCCTGCGATATGGTGGGGCACACACAAGGATAGTTTTGATGATTGGGACATATAAAGAAAAATGATGAGAGTGTGGTTTGGTCACCCACAAGTGTGGCTAACTGAAAAGTATGATGGGAGAAATGATCCGTGCGACCATTTGGCCAAATGGACTGAAGCATATGGAGCGAAACCTCAGCTGGAGTGGGTCCATCTATTTTGTCATACCTTGGATGTTATGCCGATGAATTGGTACTTGGATACAGAGCTCCGCCATGGCACTCAAGAATGGGATGTTTTGCGCGAAGGATTTTTTATGACGTTCAGATTTGAAGATGGGTCTGAATGTATCGACGAAGTGTTGTAGGAGGTTAAGGAAACGATCTTCAGGATACCGTAGGATCCCCTAGATTTGATTCAACTTGATTGGACTACCCAAATGAGCTACGCGCTGGAGTGCTACAATGTAATAATGAAAGAAGAAGACGAAGACCCGAGGAAGATTAATATTCCAGAGACTAAAGGTCACCGCGAAGTTGAGGAACCACAACTAGAGAACCCAGACATAACCAAGCCACTCAAAACTAGACAGGTGAACATTGGCATGGAGGCAGAGCCGAAGTTTGCAAAGATTGGGGACTACTGGGACAATGTGACAGTTGATAAGGTTGCTAAACTACTCTGCGAATACTAGGATATGTTCCCCACGAAGTTTTCAGATCTGAAAGGGATAATAGGGGACTTGGGTGTCATGAATATCACTCTAAAACTGGACCTGAAGCCAGTTAAGCAAAGACCTTATTGCTTCAATCTGAAGTATAAAGAAAGGGTCTGTTTGGAGCTGGATAAAATGCTTGCAACAGGTACCATTGAACTAGTCGAGGAGTTTGATTGGGTGAGCCAAATAATAGTTCAGGAAAAGAAGCAAAAGGATGAAATAAGGATATGCGTAGATCTTAGGAAGTTGAATGATGCTTGCATGCATGATCCCTTCCCAACTCCGTTCACTGATGAGGTGTTGGATAATGTTGGTGGCCAAGAAGCATATTCATTTACTAATGGGTTCTCAGGGTACCATCAGATCAAGATCACACCAGAGGATAGAATTAAGACGACCTTCACAACTGAATGGGGTTGGTTCTAGTATACTCTGATGCCTTTTGGGCTGAAGAATGCACCAACAATCTTCTCGCGCGTTGTCATCGCAACATTCAAAGATTTCATTCACAAATTTATGGAAGTATACTTTGACGATTGGACAATGTTTGGACTGGTAAAGCACCATGTGGAAAGTCTGTACTTGATGCTAGATACATGCCGCAGGTACCAGATCGCGCTCAATTTGAAGAAATGTTTGTTTTGTGTCCCTTTTGGGATCTTGCTGGGTCATGGGGTTGCAGACAAGGCTTGATGGTAGACCCTATGAAGATCGCGGTCATAACCAATTTCGAGGTGCCAAGGAGTGTGAAACAGCTGCGCGCAACACTGGAGCATACAGGATACTATAGGAAATTCATCAAGATCTATGACCAGATCACCGCGCTGATGGAAAATCGGTTAAAGAAGGATGTTACGTTCTATTGGAATGAAGAATGTCAAAAGAGCTTGGATGTGCTAAAGGAGAAAATGGTCACCACGCCGATCCTAGTCTTCCCGGATTGGAAGAAGGAATTCCATGTGCATGTGGATGCGTAATGTATTGTGTTGGGAGCAATACTGACACAGGCCGATGAAATGGACTTGGATCATCCTATAGAGTTTGCAAGTAGGAAGTTGTCCAAAGTTGAGAAAAATTATTCCACGACAGAGCGCGAAGGATTAGCTATGGTGTACGTGCTCTAGAATTTCAGGCATTATTTGTTGGGTGGACATTTTAAGATGTATACAGACCATTATGCATTGAAATACCTGGTCAAAAAGCCTGTGTTGGGGGGAAAGATATGCAGGTGGCTGTTGTTGTTCCAGGAATATGATTTTGAAGTCATTGTGAAACCAGGATGATTGAATGCAGGACCAGATCATATCTCGCGCATTGAAACTGGAGAGTAGCCTACTAATTTGGAAGAAGTATTGCCTGACATGCATCTCTTTGCAGTATGCATCGTGGATAGTCACTTTGAAGATATTATACACATCCTAACAAAAGGAATGGTTCTGGAAGGATATATAAGTCAACAGAAGAAGGAACTGGTGGTGCGCGCGACATACTTTTCTGTCATTGCAGGGCACTTGTACAAAATGGGATCAGATGAAATGTTGCGACGTTATGTGCTGAAATTTGAACAAAACAACATCCTCGCTGAGGCTCATGGAGGAGCCGCAGGAGGACATTATGCGGGCAAAGCAACAATGCAGAAGATTCTACGCGCTGGGTTGTGGTGTCTGACACTGCATAATGATTCAAAGGCATATTGTAGGGCATGTGATGCATGCGGAAAGACTGGTGGACCCTCGCGGAGGGATGAGCTATCGCTGAATCTACAGATATCGTTACAACCCTTCGAGAAATGGGCGATTGACTTTGTGGGACTGATTCAGCCTCGAGGAAAGAAGACGGGTGTGCAATACATCATCACTGCGACTGAGTATTTAACCAGATGGGCAGAGGCGCAGCCTGTGAAGGACTGTACAAGCACGATAGTAGAAAAATTCATCTTTGAGTACGTGCTGACAAGGTTTGGTTGTCAAAAATTTTAATGAGCGATCACGGTACACATTTTCTTAATGAAATGATTAGCGCGATGACGAAGGAATTTCAGGTTTACCATAAAAAAAGTATGCCTTATCATCCACATGCTAATGGGACGGTGGAAGCGTTTAATAAAATATTGGAGAGTGCACTAAAAAAAGTTTGCAATGCTCAAAGAAATGACTGGGATGTGCGCGTGCCCGCGGTGCTATAGGCTTATAGAACGACTTGCTAGAAGCTGACTAGACAAATGTTGTTCAGGCTGGTTTATGGCATAGAAGCTGTGATGCTGATGGAGTACATTGTACCTGGTGTGGATAGTGACATTCACAAGAATGGCGGATCGTGGAGCCCTAAAGGAGAGGTTCGTGCATCTAAGAGAGCTTGACGAGGATAGATTTCTAGCTGGATTCCGTCAATAAGTTCAAAAGGAGCGCGAAAAGGCATGGCCCGATCGGCACATCAAACTGCGCACCTTCAAGGTAAATGATTTAGTTTTATTATATGACAACAAGTTTGAGAAATTCCCAGGGTAATTTAGGATGCATTGGCTGGGGCCATATGTCATCAAGGAGATTACTGACGTTGGAGCAATTTAGTTGGTAAAATTAAATGGAGAACCATTCCCAGGAAAGGTGAATGGCAGTCGATTGAAGCCATACACCAGCGATCTGGCTAGATGACTACATGATGGAAGCACAATCTTAGCACTCCAAGTAGCTGAAAGGAGGCACGGGACTATACACTACACTGTCCAGGTTGTGGAGCTGTGAGATTTGGCAACTGCGAGGAACGAACGAATGTCATAGTGTCAACAGAAACGCACGAGGAACTGCGCTATCGAAGAAGGGACCGCATAGGGTAGCCAGAAAGTGACTGTTATGGTCACTGTTCATGATTTGACGATGAAAAAACAGGTAAATGGAGTGGGGGGCGACATTTAAGTCAAAATTTAAGGGCAAGATATTTGAAAATATGTCACCAATCTAGCATTTATGAATGAATTTTGGGGGGAACGGTCGGATTTGAATTAAAAAATGCCTATAAATTACAAATGGTTGCTCAGCGAAAAACACTTAGCATTTTGAGAATTGAGGTGTTGAGCTCTCAGGCGCATATGAACTGTGAGAACTTTGAAGCTTTGATAGCGAGTTTAGTGTTTGAGAGGTTGCCGAAGGAAACATGAGAGTTTTTTACTAGCATCATGTGGGAGCTTGCAGAAACCGTGAGTGTTGGAGAAGAAATAGCAGCTGAGCAAGCTGCCAGGAGGTAGTAATGGAAGCTAAGGAAGCTGCCCCAAAGATAGCAAGTGTCGAAGTACCTGCAGAGGTACCCAAATCGCCGAGGTTTCCCAGGACAAGGCCTATGCTGACCAAAGAGGGTTTGAAAATGAAGAAAGATAAGTAGAAAGCGACACCACCGGTGTGCGCATCACACAGAAAACACTCGCAGAAGGAAAATCCCACCGCGTAGGAAAAGGGCAAGGTAGTTGACCTGGAACCTGAAGAAGACAATGAAGAAATCAATATGGGTGGGGAAGACATTGACATGGGGGTAGAGGACGTTGACATTGAAGGGTCCGACCCTATCTCTAAATTGCCCGAATACATTCCTCCGTGCTGAGGCAAGGCAAAGGTCCCAAAGGACATTGATGAGAGAAAAGTCACACTGCATACACCGTTGCTTCCGGACAAGATCACATTTGAAGGACCATGCCTGGCGCGCGTACCCCATTTAAATCTAGAGGATTGGGATTTTCACTGATACAGAGCGCTTTCCCCACTTAACAACTGATCAATTCATGCGTTGTGTCTTCTATAAGGACTCTGGTGTGACTGCGCTGGAGCCAAGGAAGTGGATAAAAGGGTTGGACAAGGCAGGACTGTTAACCATGCTATAGGTGTTGCATTACAACTGCGCACCCATAACCATGATAGTGATCAAACAACTGCTATGGTTGGTGTATGATGGGTTCATGTGGTTAGAAGAACCAATATCGATCACTAACATGATGATCCATAGGATCACTCGACTACAACATTCAAGATTAAATCCGGCCATGGCATTTGGTGAAAGACAAGTGAGCACGACCTCACTGAGTAAATGAAGGACAAATTTAAGCTCACCAAGAAGTCGCGTGGCTACTCCATTTCTAGTATAATTGACCCCGTGGTCAAAGTAGCCACCTAGATTCTGGCTGGGAAAATTATGAGGAAGTGTCACACAAATGAAGTGCCGACACCAGTTGTCTCATTAGCAGCCCAATGCACGAAGGGCATACAATTCAACTGGGCACTCTACCTCTGCAATGAGTTCCTCACGAACTAGAGAGAGGCACACGATCAGAGCAAAATTTTTCACTATTCATAGCTATTGCTATCCATAGTACTGGTCACATGGGAGTTACCAAAGCATAGTCAGTTTCCTCCAATAGCGTAGGATTTACGGGAAGCAGCGAAGTTCGCTTTGCTCTAGGCCACCAAGGACCCCCAAAGGGTCAAGGATAACAAGATATTTTAGATCTTGATGGAAATGAGTATTAACATGGCCATCAACCGCAAACTGCGGTTATCACCGACTGTCTTCGAACAGTTGGTAGGGTATGTGGAGTTCAAGGCGGACTTCCACTGTGTCTCCATGTGAGCGCAGAAGGACCTTGATAAAAAGTGGTATGACCTTCCATACCTGGCCATAGATGACACAATCGCAACGGTCCTCAACCGCTGGCCAACAATGTGTCACACAACCTCAAACTTGAAAACTAGGTCTAGCAAGTCTGGAGCGAAGTATAATAAGGAAGAGGCTAGACTCAAGATGGACAGTTGGTCGAAAAGAGGAAGAAAGAGGTTGAGGATAAAGCCAAAGTAGAGCACACTGCCAAAAAGCAGACAGAAGGGTAGGAAAAACAGGAGGAGCATGACTCCCACAGGAGTCATAAATTGCCTTCCCTAGAGACAGAAGAGGAAGAGCAACGATCTGAACAAGGAGGAGCAGACTCAGAGACTACTCCTTTTCAGGTTAAGCGCAACAGGGAGTAGGAGAAAGCAAGGTCGCGAAAGAAGTCAAAGGCCACCAAAACGTTCCTTGACCCAGTCACCTTGATAGAAGGTGATTTGAATGATATTGATGATACAGTGATGGATGCGACCGCAGAACTGTTGCAGCAATTCGAGCAGCAACGGAAATAGGCCTTGGGTGCTATTCAAACGGGTATTCATGAGCTGTAGATCCAGGCATCATAGGTATAGACCAATGTGGGGCGAGGCAGTGTGACGTCAACTAGTTTGGCGCCTGAAACTTTAGAGGCAGCAGAAGCTGATAGGGCCACTGTCAACGCCCTCAAGAGGGTTGGGCTAAATTTGGCTGCGCTTCCAAGTGAAGTCCTTAACACCTTGCAAGATGGTGTGATGGATGAACTCCGGGCTCGAGAACAACACGCCTTGAAGTTTATCAGTGAGCTGAAGGTGAAAAACACTTAGTTCATTGTACAAAAGAATTCTGCCATTGATCTTCTTAAGGCCATCACGGAAAAGAATGAGCACATGACCAAGGTGGTGGCTGAGGCATGCAGGACTGTTCCAGAACTGGATATTCTTGAAGATGCGCCAGTGGATGTGAGAATTCAAAAGCTCATTGTCAGAATGTGTGAAGCGAGAACAAAGTTGGCTAAGGTTCAGTTTGAACTGAACCTTAAAATTACAGAGCTCGAGTTGAGGGCCCAACCTTCGACTCCATCAGAGGTGAAAGAGTAGCGCGCTGCCGCTGTCAAAGATGCAGTAGCAATTGTAGATGTCATAGTGAAGGATTGCACTGCGCTCTTTGAGCAATCGCTCAAAGTAGTCACCAACATATAGGAGAATGCCAATGTGCAGAGGCTGGAAACAGAGGCACGAGAGCTGCAATAGAGATATGGTGAGGTTAAAGCGATGACATGCATCGTCGCCATTACACAAAGGTTAGGGAAGATGCAGGAAGCAAAGGTGCTTAAAGAACAAGTGGATGCAACACAACACAAGGAGGCACTACTGAAGGCTCGATTGAAGCCTTGGCTAGATGAAGCATATGTGCTCACGGCCACCATTGAAGGCAAACTGGCTAGTCTGCAGGAAACACGACAGAAAATGCAGGCAGATAGCGCGGGGCCAACAACGGAGTAGCTGGTCAAGCAGGTGGAAACACAGTGCAACGCCAAAGTCGTAGTGGTATAGGTGGAGCTGGGAGGTCTTTGGGACAAGATCTCCGTGCCAGCAGAGTGACTCAAGGGTGAGTCATCATGTTTTTGTTGGGGGCCTGTTGGGAACCGGTTCCCCTAGAGTCAATTTTGGGGTCAAAAGCCCATGTTTTGGGGCAAAAAGCCCAAATTTTGTATGAAAGAATGTAAAGTATTTGCATTTTTTGGTCGCAGAGTGCAAAGATGTAAGGAGTCAAAAAGAGTTTCCACCCTTAGTTTAGATAGTTGTGTTGGCTTGATGAAATCCGTCCTTGGTCCGCGGGCTATGGGAAAGTATAAAAGGGGAGTCTTAGAAGAGTCTAAGGCAGTTTTTGGTAGAGTTATAAGTAAGTTTTTGGGTCTATAGAAGCTAAGAGCAAAGAGTCTCAGCGTAGGAAGAGGCTCTGAAACTGAGTGCGCAAAGGCCTACGATAGAAGTCCACAGTTGAGTGCACAAACCCCTACAGCTGTGTGCGCAGGGAAGTTAGAATATGTACTGGAGATCTGAACCATCAATAAAGAGAATTATTTTGGAGATATTTGTGTATGAGTTATTTTACTTCTGTTATGAATGTTGTGATTATGTTATGTTGAATACTAGGTTTATGATTTAATTCTATATTGATGCGCGAATCTATGTATTTTAATTTGTCATATAAACACAAGTAAGAATATATGTTTACGCGAAGATAATCATAATGCATGTTGAATTTAACCAATACTTAAGCTAATTGGGGTAGACACAGAAGTAAGGATAATTATAGAGGCGCGTAAGCGTCTAAATTGGCTATTTAGGGTCTACAAAGGATGATCGGAGACTTTCATGGAGGCTTCAAGGATGAATAAGAGAAGTACATTGATAAGCCCTAAAGGGCTTATAGGTCTGCGTGAAGGAAGGGTTAGGGTATAAAAATGACATCACAACCATCTTAGGGTGCGGAAACTTGGTTCCTGCATCCCCCCATACTGCTTCGGGTGAGACTTTAGTCCGCACTCTGTGGATTGATGCCGAAAGGGCCAGTAGTGCAGGGATTTTCTTGGCTACTTAATGCTGAACCTGAGTCAAGGCCCATCAAGCCAACAACAATAATTAAATAAATCACTATTTATTTAATTTTCTTATAGGAATAATTAATTAAACCATTGTTCAATTATTATTCCTTGTCATATTTGACCCAATTATGAAAAATAAACAGATAAATCATTAATTATCTTATTTTTCTCTAAGAATACTTAATTAATCACTAATTAATTATTATTCTTTGTCAAATTTAACTAAATCCCATAAGAATAATTAAATAGATCATTATTTGTTTATTATTCCTCAACCAATTTCTCTAGATGATAAATAAATCATTTATTTATTTATTATTTCTAAATAAAAGTTTAAATACTTTTTTCCTCCTAACCAAATATAATAAAATATTCCAAGTGGTTATTCCAAGAATGGGTTAATAATATTTTATTATTGCTAATTATTCGAGGGTAACTCAATATTTTGTTATAAATAGAAGGGGTTTCCATTCATTATTCACTTTTGATTATTCCCATTGTTTCCCTCATCTCGACGAATTTCGCAATTTCCTTGAGGCGCTTCGCGAATATGAGACCACTCGTAGTGGAACACCTACTCCTCTACCTATGGATTCTGGTACCACTAGTAAACCATAATAGGGGGTCTTTGGTCCCGTGATTGTGATCCCTCCCCCAGATGTCGAGATGGCGAACACCATGGGCCATATCCTTTACCTTTCGTCGTCTTTGGGTTCCTCGAAAGCAAACCTTTCTGAGGTTTCTACGTGCTCTTCTATCGAACCCCTTTCAACAAAATCCTAGGTCTCAACATCCATAGATCCTCCACCTACTAGCTCGTCATCTACCATTCTAGATGATGTGTATGTGAACCTTCTTTCTCAGGTTGATGCACCAAGTACATTAGTCGCATCATGTAGTCAATATTTCTCCCATCCCCCCATCTTCCATTCTGATGATGACATCATGGAAGCTATGACTACCCCTGATTATCCTTGGAATGATATGAACCATTATGTGTACTTCCTGCCATATTTTGAGTCCACCACTCTAAATACATCAAGAACGCACATTGCACACTAGGGGGCACATAGGCCCCTACATCTCATTATCATCTTTTGGAGGATCTCGTGCCAAGTTGAGTGGAGATGGTTGAATCCATTTTTCAAGCACTCGAAACACAAAGGTGCTCCATAATTGCCTCCTACTAGGGGGCATCATTCCCACCTTTGCATATCAGATCAGTCCCCTCCATGACATATGTTTGTGGGTAGTATCCCATGCTTGGGGGCATGATGGTTTTCCCTTGGCTATCTTCTCAATTGATTAACATAAGTCTCGACTTAGATCCCACCGAATCTAGGTATGGTCAATTATCCTCCCATTCCTTGGATAGTTTGTCCTACCGGCCTCTCTGGCGAGCCATATTCACATCACATATCGTAGATGTTTAATACCATATCTTCAAATATTCTACTCTATGTCCACATAGTCCCCATGTTTGACTTTGTGGGTGAGGATGATTCTAGACCTCCTCTAGTAGTTCATTCTCGTTTTCCTCTTCCCTTAATTCTTCGTTAGGAACCATCATTGCAAGAAGCATTAAGGCCATCTTTAGACAAGTAAGGCCACTTGCTTGAAAGCCGCAAATATCGATTCTGATGGTCGGTTTTCCTGCTATGATCTCCACAAGATTTAGGGCCTTCTCCTCCTCTCAAATTGGAGGGAAAACACCTTTTATAAGAAAACCCATAGTTTTTCTGTCGCACATTGCTACTAAATCGTAGCTCCATTTAATGAACCGTCAACACCATTGGAAAGCTCTCAATGAGTTTTATAATGGGCCTTTCTCAGTCTTTGATGATTTGACACTTCACCTGGAAACCATTTTTCCAAGAACGGTCACTTCGTCGCCTCTTAAAATCGAATTTCTTCATATGTGATGCTTGTACCTTAGGGACCACCTTCCCTTAATGCTTGTCATCTCATGTGTCAATCTGCGTCATGAATAACCATCATTTACTCATGCTTTCATGGTCCCCACCAGACCTATTCTGTGTGGCAGCGTCATTGAGTCACCGTTGTTTAGATCATCCGCTATGAGTCACCCTTGCGTCCATCGAGTCTGTTTCACATCCCATTCTATCACATCATAGTATTCCATCCATATTTGCATATCATTCATCTTGTGTTGCCCATTTTTTCCTGCAGTCATACTGTCCCCATTCCCTCCAGATTTGAGTCAGTTGTTGCCAGGTTAACCATGCACTTTATGCTGTGACAAGGGAAGTCTTTTGTTTGCCCCTCAATACCACTTTTCCCATTCTCCCTGGTGTCGGTCCATTAGTCACATTACTATTTTATCTCGTGCCTTAGTTGAGGATCCTCATTGCCTCACCTATCGCGGGCCCTATTCTGTCGAAATCAGCTCATTTATTCCAAAAAACAACCTAAAGAGCGATGTATCTTGGTTCCATCTTCCATTCTCACTCAGTGCCTTGAATCGAGAAGAGGGACTCATTATTTCCCTTTGACTTGGTTGTTTCATGTTCGTGATTCATACACTTGATGGTCCAGTGATGCAGTAGATTGTACCAGTGGTTCCCAGGTGTGTGAGAGATGTTTCAGACCTCATGAGGGGGTGGCCCTTCCAGTAGCCCCCCACATGCCCAAATGCATTCCTATTATGCTACAGCCTCAGATGCAGTTCCATAGAGTTGATGGGTTCGGTTCCTATTGATCACAGTGTTCATAGCATGCACGTCTACGTCAGATGATCCATTCAGTTTTGCAGAGACCTTCCCTGTTCAACATGGCTTCTCCGGTTGTTCTACCCTCCCTCCCACCCATTTTTTGAGGGAAGAGCCATTATATCTCATGTACTTAGATGATATTGTATTCAATCCTGACTTATGTTTTTTCCAGATGCATTATGTATATGGGACACATTGTACTATTTTCTAGCTCAGTTATGCCAACATGTCATGTACCATTCAACATGCACTTCATTGCTCAGTGTTATTGTTGGTGTCCGAGTGTGAATAAACTATTCAACCCTTTCCTACATTAATTCATCAATCTGGGTGTGTACAATTTTCAAGGTAACGCGCAAGGTATATGCAGGGGCAAGGTTACAACCTTACATCAACCAAGGATTCGTGATTAAGAAATCAAAACATCACTGTAACAATAATAGAAATTAAATCGCAGAACTTAAAAGGCATTCACAACAATCTATAGAGATCTGTAACAACAATAAAGAAATAAACACAAGTAAAACAACATACATAAAAGGAAATATGCAGCACCTGATCAGAAGAGCGGGCCCAACTCTCTGATCAGGGCTGCGTTAATTTACAACTAGAGATAGAACAACAAAATTGCTTGTATTTTATTAATCTGTAAAGAAGTTGTTACAATACATATCTCTGTGCGGCTAACCCTTCGCACAGGAATAAAACCCCTTTTATACAATACAAGGGTAATAACATATTCCCCAAAACCTGGCAACTAAATTCCCAAAATACAATAGTTCAGAATAGCACTAGTTGCCGAGAGAGCAAGAACATAAACGATCCAAAATAGGTTTGAAAACAACTGTGAGTTGGTTATGCTATATCAGTGTTGCTGAACAGCTGATGTGAATCACAGAACTACTGCTACATGCTGTGAAAGCGATACCTGTTCACCGGTATTTGTGGACATAACAAGTTTTAGTAGTTTGCATAGGCAAAACCCTCGTGACTCTACTTCATCAATTGAATATTCCAAGAGACATTAGAAAGGAGGGTTACCTCATAGGTTTATCATAATAAATGCATTTCAATTAGTGAAAAAAGGATGAAAGGATGGGTGGAAATGTGAGGAAAAGATAAGCAGATTTGGTGCCCAACATCTCCCCCCAACTAGCCTTTTGTATGCCCTCATGTAGCTCCCCGCTTCCGCAGGTCTCGGTTAGACCGGCTGTGATCCTCATGGAGTTGGCCGAGATCATATTCTTTTGCCATGTCTGTTCCTGGGACCTTGTATCCCTCTGAGAGAATAACTTCCTTCCACCAATCATCTGGTACATTATATGCTGGGGTATAGTGCTCCGCTGGCAACCAAATGATGGGGAACCTAAACCGGATTCCCATCCACCGGACCCCGCATGTTTGGATACATGCCACATATCGTGGCACCCGACTTAGTGCCCGTGTGTTAACGGGAAAAGTGTCTATTCAGAACGACCCTATCCCACTAAGGTGTGACAGTGACCTTAGAAACAAACAGAGAAAACTACTTTTGTATTCTTCTTTATGAACTATAAACAAAGAGAAATAGGATGAACCAACCTGTGTCTTGCGCTAGTCCTTTGATCCAATCTCTCTCCTCTTTGACAGCTTCCAACTACCTGCTCCCTTACTTTCCCAGCTTCACCAAGTACCTACAAGATCATAGAAGAAGGAAACTATACAAAAACATGGGTTCATACTCATAAAAAGCTTAGGATCAGATTTAAGCTAAACATACAAATGTAACAAACATCAATGATACACAAGCATGTAGGAGAAACTCAAATAGTTTTATTGATATAACAAGAAGATCCAGGAGGAGTTACAACCGATGATTCCTGATCCAGCATCAACCTCCTAGTAGAGAAGCCCCTCTTCACCTCCAACAAAGCATAAATCACCCAATACTCTGATATCTATCTCAAAACCAACAGCAATTCTTTGCAATGTGCAATATTCCAGCCTCTGGATCTCTTGGTGAGGGATCCATATATAGATGTATGCAAAGAGGATGAGTCAGCTCATGAATTGATTAGTGGCTTTTCTCTGTCAGTTCTTGCTTCCACTTGGAGACTGAGAGCCTCTTACTCATCCCTGGTCGAATTCAGTGAGGCAAGTGTCATTGGAGAAGATTCTGGAAGCTTCCATTGTCTGTCCACCTCGTGGAATGACTCTGCCACTTGTCATTTCCCGCTCAAAGCACCCTGGTAGTGCATTTAGGTGCGTTGCAACGCACCTAGCTAGTTTACTTGGGTGCTTTGCAACGTAGCTAGCTAGTGGAGCAGCTGAAATGATCCTGATTTGACTAGTTCTGAGCAGTTTCTGGTGGAGAACTTCTGGGAGAAGCTGTAATTTGTTGACCTTGTTCTTTTAGGAGTTAGAAAAACACTTTTAGGGACTTAGGAGCCCTTGGTTTATGGACATTTCATGCTTAGAACTGTAAGGCACAAAAATGTCTATAACAGTTGCCCCCTAAAGTATGAGGCCGTTTATCGGGTGAAATGCTTTATTAGGAGGATCCGAAGTTCTTTCAATGCTGGGAGGAGACCTGTAATAAGATACAATACAATACATTATCTTCATACTGTTTTCATGATTTAGCTGAGGTGGGCATTCCCATGCTCAGCTTTATAAATTCATTTTCATGTACATAGGACAGACAATCGTCTGATGGTAGACTGATGATTCTGATAGAGTCATCATCCTTTTGGTAGGATGATTATCTGTGCTGCAATGCTATACATTTCAATGTCTTTATTTTCCTGAATATATATCGCAGCCCGGATGGATGAAACTAGATCCGGGGTCTTCAATCTCGTCTGATCTTCACTCGAAGTACAAGTCGATCCATGTGAGAAATGTTTTGAAGTCGAACATGGAAGGACATCGCTTGATTGCCAGTCAATGATGTAAACTGTTAACAAGCGCGAGAGGAATCACCGATAATGATAATGACCCTCAAGGTACTACAGTACAATTCACGTGGTGTGAATAAAGGACTTGGCGTCGAACACCACGCAAAATCTTTCGGTCGAAGGTCATTGATGTATACCTGTCGCCGGAAGTGAGAAACTTGCCATTGAGGCATGCAAGCTTCAAAGTACTGAATGGGGTGTTCCTAGATCAACTTCTTGGATAATGAGCTGATGTCGACAAGAAGCGATCCGTCAAAGGAGGGCCTTAATGAATCCCACATCAATGACATGGAACGGAGCAAATGATTTTGATGGAGGTGAAAACGATCTGATGATATATGGTTCAGGGTGGCGGTCATGAAAGAATGAAGTATGATGTATGGTAGTGGACGAGACACAGGTGACTTCTCTGGATGACTTCTCTTGAACATGTCGGCGACACTTATGTGATGGATTGGTAGCATTTACCCCAAATGTGGATGGTATGGCGTGACCATGGTGATGTGACCGGTGAATGAAACAACCCAACCCGACTCAGGCACAGAGTGGAAGTGTCATGTTCAAGAGCGACTTGCTACCAACAAAGTTTCTTTGAGTTTTCTTCCCAATTTTTCCCCAGTCATTACTGACCAGTACCTCTTTATTTTTGTCAAGCTTGAGGAGGATAACATATTCTTGTTCTATAATTTGCCCTTCGGGCAAACCCATCGCTATGTTTTAACGAGCCTAGCGATAGTGAAACTCGTTCTCACCTAAAGACAAGTTTGTCGCTATTTAATCTTTTTAACGAGTCTAACGACAAAGATAACTCGGTCCTTTTCATTTTTAGAGAGTCTGAAAAGGTAAGTAAAGGTAACTCCGGAATTCCTTTTTCGTCATCTAATCCCTTAAGTCCGAAAAAGTATAAAATAATACAGAAGGGATGGATTTTCGATAGTTTTAACGAGCTGAACAAAACAAGCGCTTGATATTTTTGTGCAATAATCCCTCAGGTCCAAAAAGATTAAAATCTAGAGGAGGGATAGCACTTCCGGTCGCTTTAACGAGCTGGAAGGCCAAAACTCGACAATATTTTCATATTTTACGAGTCAGTTGAAAAGAGCTTAAAGAAGACTCGTCTTTTGAGGAACGAGTGATAAAATGGGTAGTAGATGATTCCAGGTAAGGTTTGGAATTTTCCAATCACGGCAGTGTCACAAGGATGGCTAGTGAAATCACTCTTCGCAGCTGTCCCTCAAAATGGGTAAACAATCAAATGGAGGTGAATGATCGGCCAATGGAGGTGACGGTGCAAACACGACCAAGGCTTTAATGACTGAAATGTTTCATTCACGGTGGTTATTTACTGGGGGATAGTTCATTTTTTAACGAGCTTAAACGCGGGTGGAAACATTTGCTCATGTCTTATGTTTATTTTTTAATGAGCTTGAACTATGTGCTAAAACTGCTCGCTTATCCAGTCATATGATAAGAATGTCTCATATAAAAACGGCAACTTTTAGATTTTTGCCCCACATCCTTTCTTTATGCAAGTTACGTGACGACTAATCCTACGAGTTTAAAGGGTTAGCCTACGGGTTTAAAGGGAGGACCTAAAAATTTAAAAAATAAATAGTCGCCCTTTGCTTGCACTCCAAAAGGTTTGCATGCCCCCAGGTATAAAATATGGTTTCAAGGTTACCCCTCAATTTGCAAACAAAACATTTGTTCTATCAGGAGAGGCCTACCTCTCACAGGTTACCCAAAGATTGTTCTATTTGCGGTGCAAACACAACACTTCTTTGGCGATGTCTACCGAGATAAACAAGGGTGAGTGACGACGTCTGCCAACTCACATAACTTTGACAAGAGAATCTTATTCTAGAATAACCTCTCTTCCACCGACGGACGGGGTACAGACTAGTCAAATTCTCCCGCGGAAACCTACCCTATACCCGAAGTTTTCCTGCCGAAGCAGACCAGGACGCATGCCCCCTGGGTTTCAGTCATATCCCTCCGAATTACTCGCGCTCATCGAGGGGACGGACTGGGGATTGAGACATTTCTTGCGTGAAAAGACCATTTAGGGATGGTATATGACTATTTTCTATGCGTGATCTGGGAAATGAAAGCTGGTCCACGAGCTTGACCACTCTTCCTTCGTGCGAAAAACACATTACTCTAAAGAGTGAGGAGACGATGGCTCCCATGCAATAAATATAGTCTCGTCCAAGGAGTAGGTTATAATCCAAGGGTCCTTGAACTACCATGACGTTCATGCGAACTGTCTTCCTTCTCAATGTTATGGGCACATCGGGAAGGATCCCTAAAGGTCGACTGGTTCCTTTATCAAAGCCTGTCAGATTTCTCATCTCAGGCGACAGCGATGGCGAACCAAGCGCTTTCCAAGAAATAGAGGAAAGGATACTCACAGAAGCCCCCTCATCTATGATGGTACCAGCCATGACCATTCTATATATTTGAACGATAATTCAGAATGGTACGCTTGCTGGTAGGCGGGGTCTGCCTAGTTGATTCCAGTCGAAGGAGATAACTAGGTTGCTTGGAGGTGGGACCGAGTAGACGGCTGGGTATGGCTCTGACGAACTTCCTTCCTGCGGTAAAGGAATGGGTAGATTGTCCCCATGTTCGTCGGAGTCTGTGTTGATGAAGAGAATTTGGACGGTGTCATCCTTGTTCTCTTCAGTGACTGTATCATCCAAAGATAAAACCTCTGAAGGCAAGACCGGGTCAACTGCCGCCTCGACCTTTTGACTTTCGTCTGGTATGGATTCAGTTGGTTTATCTTCAATGATAGGCGCTTCAACCGACCATCTGAGCGGGCCAGCTGGATTCTCAATTAGTGATGGACTCGGCAAGAGTTTTTTATATCCAGGAGGAAGTCGTAACGGTGAAACCGGATGATCATCCAAAACTCTTTTAGCTTCATCTAAGAAGGGACAACGGTGGAGGGCATGGTCGCCTTCGCACAGTTTACAAGGAAATCTAGCTTTTCCTTTTTGTCCTGGGGCTTCACTTTCACTAGTCGACGGTGTGCTTTCAACATGATCTCCAGAGGTTGATGACACCGGATTGTGCAAACGAGGAGACCAGTCCCTTAGTATCCAGGGGATGCAAGGACAATCTCTGTGAAAGTGGTCTCCTTTGCAAATGACACATGGCGATTTAGGCCTGGTCGGTGCTGTGTGTGGATTTTCATTAGACAACACTCATTTTCCCCCATTCGCCTTTGGCTCCTTCTTCTTTTTCTCTTTCTTCTTCTTTCCCTTCTTCTCCTTAGGGACTTGGCTTTTAGCTTTACCAGTCCCGTCAAGTGAAGAGGAAGGAGGAGAGGAAGAATTAGAGGAAGTAGAAGGATGGTGGGTAACTCTGGACTCATCTAATTGCTGATTCGATTGTTCAGGAATAGTGGTGTTCTGAACGACATTGGTTGAGAAGAGCCATACTGGCAAGCCAATTGTCAGTCCTGGAAGCGACAATGTGGCCATATGGGGCGCACCAACATCTCCCCAAGAGGAGAAGGGACTAGGATTTCCACCAAGGGGAATTCCTTGGTTGGTAGGCTCCATTTTCTCAACTCGAAGATCAACGTAGGAAAAGGGTATGAATATTCCGTTTAAAATAAATTTTAACACGCTTTGACACAACTTGTTTTTTCAGTTTTAAAGAGTCGAGAAAAAACAAAAGATGACTCTAGTCTCCTTCGATTTTTAATGAGCCTAAAGTGACAAGTGCTCAGATGGACCTTTTCCGTTAAGGAGTCTGAAAAGGAACGAGAGGGACTGCTCTGGAGGTCTAGGTAGAGGGAGTACCAAACCAATCGCAAAACTGCAGAATACTTTTTACGGTACGGCAGTCAATCTTCCCGAATGCTGTGTTCAGTGCATTGCGATCAGTAGGGCGGCCGACACGGCTTCCTATGGATAAAAGGTTTTAAGCCTATAGGGGTCTCCGAATATATACTCGACGGTACGTGGGAGCACAAGTCCGTACTGGCACTTATCGTCTCAAAGTGGAGGAATCACCCAACCATCAGTGAGGACAACAGTTACCAGTCTTTACGACGTCGGAATACGTCTCTAGCCTAGACCTCTAAATGTTGTGCGTTAAGTTCCAAAGCGTTGTTAAGTTCATTGAATTTATTTTAAGTTGATCTTTCTTATGAAGTTTGCCTTTTGGGATCACCACGAGATGTAGATGTAATTCCTAAAATGAAATCTAAAGATGATAAACAAACTTTTATCTCTTTTCAGCAATGAAAATACTAGCTACAAGGGAAAAGAAAGACACAATCTTTTCGCAAAGAGCAAAGAGCACACTGTAAATGCACTTTTCCTAAATCAAGCCAAACAGAATGTCAATATGCAAATGCACATGCATGTGTTTTGTTTTTCGCTTTCTTAATATTGGTGCCTAAAAAGAAATTTGTTGTACAAATCTGAATTCGCTTTCAAGTGAAAAACACAAACAAGCTTCTTTTCGAAATCAAAAGGTAGAGACGATTACGACACTTTATGATTTTGAAATAAATACTCGTTTCGACACTAGAAATTCACAAATTCAGACCAAAGGAAAAAGTAAAAGCATAATCGACTGTCAACAGAAAATAAACTTTCTCCTATGATCAAAATCGACACTTGCGACAGATCTAAATCAAAGGACGACAGTATGACTATTCTACTTTTGCAATGGAAAACTGTAAATGACGTAACAAACACACAAAAACATCTACAGTTTCTTTTATACAACTGAGGTAGAATATCAGCAAAGAAAAGGGGTTTTTAAACAGACACACACACTGATCACAGGCTGCAAAAATCAAAGACAAAACTGAAAAAATTGAGCAAAGAACCTCAGCTGCACAAGGCTAGGCTGATCAACGCACCTGCTACACAGAGAAACTGGATTGCAACGCAGGTTTCCCTCTCGGGAACTGCGCTGAAATGCAGGAACTCTTCACAGTACCTGCGCTGGGGCAGAAACGAGAATTCTATCCAGGTTCTGGGTCACGGTTTGCAGTTTAATCTATGGTTTTTGGCCGAGTAAAAGAAATCAGTAATGCACAATCAGAGGGTAGATTTAAAGGAGGTCTAAGAGCTATCACAAAGGGCAATCAGATCATTTGTGAATCAGCTGTTCGAATCATAAACAGATCCAGTGAATGGATTGAAGCAGCAAATGTCTACTTTGCATTTGTTAATGGCAAATGCAGTTCGATTTGCTACTTCTAAGTTTATGAAACAAACAGTAAGAGAAACACAAACAAACTAACTAGACGATCGTCCCAAGCGGAGTCACCATTTTGTTAACGGGAAAAATGTCTATTCAGAACGACCCTATCCCACTAAGGTGTGACAGTGACCTTAGAAACAAACAGAGAAAACTACTTTTGTATTCTTCTTTATGAAATATAAACAAAGAGAAATAGGATGAACCAACCTGTGTCTTGCGCTAGTCCTTTGATCCAATCTCTCTCCTCTTTGACAGCTTCCAGCTACCTGCTCCCTTACTTGCCCAACTTCACCAAGTACCTGCAATATCACAGAAGAAGGAAACTATACAAAAACATGGGTTCATACTCATAAAAAGCTTAGGATCAGATTTAAGCTAAACATACAAATGTAACAAACATCAATGATACACAAGCATGTAGGAGAAACTCAAATAGTTTTATTGATATAACAAGAAGATCTAGGAGGAGTTACAACCGATGATTCCTAATCCAGCATCAACCTCCCAGTAGAGAAGCCCCTCTTCACCTCCAACAAAGCATAAATCACCCAATACTCTGATATCTATCTCAAAACCAACAACAATTCTTTGCAATGTGCAATATTCCAGCCTCTGGATCTCTTGGTGAGGGATCCATATATAGATGTATGCAAAGAGGATGAGTCAGCTCATGAATTGATTAGTGGCTTTTCTCTGTCAGTTCTTGCTTCCACTTGGAGACTGAGAGCCTCTTACTCATCCCTGGTCGAATTCAGTGAGGCAAGTGTCATTGGAGAAGATTCTGGAAGCTTCCATTGTCTGTCCACCTCGTGGAATGACTCTGCAACT
Organism: Pinus tabuliformis; assembly: GCA_031772625.1. Classification (NCBI taxonomy): domain Eukaryota; kingdom Viridiplantae; phylum Streptophyta; class Pinopsida; order Pinales; family Pinaceae; genus Pinus; species Pinus tabuliformis. The sequence goes on from CM062817.1 coordinate 1,900,274,225, forward strand.
TGTCATTTCCCGCTCAACGCACCCTGGTAGTGCATTTAGGTGCGTTGCAACGCACCTAGCTAGTGTACTTGGGTGCTTTGCAACGCAGCTAGCTAGTGGAGCAGCTGAAATGATCCTGATTTGACTAGTTCTGAGCAGTTTATGGTGGAGAACTTCTGGGAGAAGATGTAATTTGTTGACCTTGTTCCTTTAGGAGTTAGAAAAACGCTTTTAGGGACTTAGGAGCCCTTGGTTTATGGACATTTCATGCTTAGAGCTGTAAGGCACAAAAATGTCTATAACAGTTGCACGGGAAAAGTGTCTATTCAGAACGACCCTATCCCACTAAGGTGTGACAGTGACCTTAGAAACAAAGAGAGAAAACTACTTTTGTATTCTTCTTTATGAACTATAAACAAAGAGAAATAGGATGAACCAACCTGTGTCTTGCGCTAGTCCTTTGATCCAATCTCTCTCCTCTTTGACAGCTTCCAGCTATCTGCTCCCTTACTTGCCCAGCTTCACCAAGTACCTGCAAGATCACAGAAGAAGGAAACTATACAAAAACATGGGTTCATACTCATAAAAATCTTAGGATCAGATTTAAGCTAAACATAAAAATGTAACAAACATCAATGATACACAAGCATGTAGGAGAAACTCAAATAGTTTTATTGATATAACAAGAAGGTCCAGGAGGAGTTACAACCGATGATTCCTGATCCAGCATCAACCTCCCAGTAGAGAAGCCCCTCTTCACCTCCAACAAAGCATAAATCACCCAATACTCTGATATCTACCTCAAAACCAACAACAATTCTTTGCAATGTGCAATATTCCAGGCTCTGGATCTCTTGGTGAGGGATCCATATATAGATGTATGCAAAGAGGACGAGTCAGCTTATGAATTGATTTGTGGCTTTTCTATGTCAGTTCTTGCTTCCACTTGGAGACTGAGAGCCTCTTACTCATCCCTGGTCGAATTCAGTGAGGCAAGTTCATTGGAGAAGATTCTGGAAGCTTCCATTGTCTGTCCACCTCGTGGAATGACTCTGCCACTTGTCATTTCCCGCTCAACGCACCCTGGTAGTGCATTTAGGTGCGTTGCAACGCACCTAGCTAGTGTACTTGGGTGCTTTGCAACGCAGCTAGCTAGTGGAGCAGCTGAAATGATCATGATTTGACTAGTTCTGAGCAGTTACTGGTGGAGAACTTTTGGGAGAAGCTGTAATTTGTTGACCTTGTTCCTTTAGGAGTTAGAACAACACTTTTAGGGACTTAGGAGCCCTTGGTTTATGGACATTTCATGCTTAGAGATGTAAGGCACAAAAATGTCTATAACACCGTGCAAAATTTGGTGCTTCAAAAGGTTCCCTGTTCTAGGCAGATGTGGGTGACATCATCCACCTTTTATGACAACTGTCAAGGGCCTCATCTTGAAATGTGACTATTTGTTTGACACAAAGATCAATGCACCACCTCTGTGTCCTCAACATCAATTCTCTATTTCCCTTGATCTCTAAAAAGGTGGTGTGCTTATTGTACATAGTTATTGAACGTTCGTGCTCTCCTCCATCATAAGAGGCTTCGTGTTTTGATTTGACTCAAACGTATTAGAAGCCTTTTTCCAGTTTATCTGGTTGAAAGTGTAGGAGGTAAGAGCCCTTAAATGAATTTTATGGGACTGATTAAATTATTTGTCCGCATGCAGGAGGTATCCATGCAGATAGAGCTCACACATCAAGTGTGGGGTTGCTAAGTCATGGATTCTCAATATACGAAGGAACTGTACAGCGTCCTCAATCTCATGACTAATATCCTTCTTAATTCTTTCCAAACAGAAGAAGAAATTGCTCATGCAAGAACAAGGCATAGCTAAAAGCAGGAGGGCGACCTGACATTACCTCTTGTGCCAGGCTGAACATCTGTTCTTTGTCAGCCTTCAATTCCATCACTTGTTCTTCCCACCATTCTACCTTGAGCTGTTTCTTAATATGTCCACGCGCTCTACACATTCGAAAATAGCCTTGGAAGCCTGCTCTTGGACTCTTTTTACCTCATTATGGTAGCGGGCTGCGGTGGATTTCCAAGTTTGAATCTCAACTGTCAAGGAGAATTCACGGCCTTCGAACAAGTGCTCGATAGGGTCCGTTTGAGTAGCAACAGAGGTCGTCTGTACATTGTCTACCTGTGTTTCTGCCTTGGCCACCATAGCTTTGGGCTTCTTAGCCTGCTGTTTATACTTCCTTACCTGTTTCTTGAGTTGATGCACCTGCTTTCTCAACCTCCAAACCTCTGTTTTCAACTGCATCGTGTTGAAAAGTGTGCAACAAGAAATGCTTGTTGAGAATGCAACAAGGTGATGGAGCTTAGTGTAAAGGAGTCGCCTTCACTAAGTGGGCCCGCAGGCAAATTATGGCGCAAAGTCTATTTTTGGATCACAGCAAGAGTGATCACAGAAGGAGTGATCACAGCAGGAGTGATTAGAGTCTATTTTTAGACTGCTAGTCAAAAATAGAAAAGTCAAATATTATTGTCTCATAATAATATTTAGACTATAAACTTTATCTTATCCTCTTGGAGCACTTCAGTTTGAGCTACAGATGTGGCACATGCAGTTGTCAGAAGGAAATACGTTTTCTTATGAGTCAGTTGAGCTATTGCATGCAAGACATCAGTTAGAACTCATGTGGTTGAGTTCTGTGGAGTTGGATGAGCAGTTAATGGAGTTGTGTTCAGTTTGACTTAGTTGAACTAATTGCATTTAGTCTAACTGATCAATAGACTAAGTGATGAGTTGTGTGAATTAGTTATTAATTAATTCACTAATTATTAACTCATAATGCAACTGAAGAATACATCAGTTAACTCAGTGCATGTACAGTTCAGTGGAGACAGGTGTTAGAGGTTGAGATTGCTATCAGTTGTGCATGAGATTGTGCACATGCATGGATTGAGTAATGCCAATGAAGATTGCGCAGTGTGGGCCAATACCAAGTGAAATATAGCTTGTGCTCACGTGATTTCCAGTGTGGGTGACTTTCACAAGGTAAATAGGAGTTTGGATCAGCCATTCTTATTCATTCTCAGCAGGTATTGTGCAGTGGAGGCAGGCAAGCAGCAGAGGAGATTTGGAGATCAGATCTGAGCTGTATTGTGTGTAACAGGTGGAGATAGTACTGAGTACTTGTGAGGAGTATTGTACTATGTAATGTTACATGTTCTCAATCATTAATATACAGATAGTGTGGGGTTTTCAGTTGTAAGCTTTCCCCGGGATACATACTGTGTTAATGTGTGCATGCGATTGATGTTTCATTGATTTTAATGCTGCTAAATTGATGATCAGTGTAGAGGAGGTCATGTATTATGCATGTATTCCGCAATAGTGTATAATCGGGATAATCTCCATTGAATATGTGTTTATTATTCAAAATTTCTACATGGTATCGGAGCTGGTTGATTTGTAGAAAAAAGTTCTACAGGATATCAAAGCGAGGATTGATCATCAGATCTATTATTCAGAAAGTGTTTACATTTTATTTCTTTAGGCAGAGTCTGTAATCGGGCCAGATAGCTTCTGGATTCATCCTTCTTTTGGAAGGTGAGATATCCAGTGAATGTCCATATAGTCAATCTCTGTACGAGAAATACTTTGTTCTCACGAATTTTAGATCAAAAGCGGTTGAGTTTTGAGATGGTGGAATGGCGCTAAAGGATAAACTCAGAAAAATTAAGTGTGAGAATGGAGACAGTATGCCCAGGTATCTCACGAAGTTCACCCAGTGCCGGGATGAGCTGGGAAGTGTGGGGGTGGCTGTTGATGATGAGGACTTGGTGAGCTTGGCTCTCCTTGGTCTTCCGAAGAGTTGGCATTCCTATCAGGACTCTGTCAATGGTCAGGAGAAATTACTAGGATGGGAGAGACTTTGGTCGGATCTTTTGCAAGAGGAGATCAGACGGAGCACCAGAGACAGTTCTTCATGCATGCATGATGAGGAGAACTGTGCCTTAGCGAGTAAGGTGAAGAAGGGGAAGGAGAAGGTTTCTCTTTCCGAATCCAGTTCTTCCAATGATGGGAAGAAGGTTGACAAGTCGAAGGTGAGATGCTTTCGTTGTCATGAGTTGGGCCATTATGCTATTAATTGCCCAAAGAATAAGTCCAAGAAGGGATCCGGGGAAGGATTTGAAGGTGAGACAACCTCACTTGCTTCACAGTTTGAGATGGAATTCACACTCTTCGCATGCATGGTTTCATCCATGGTGGGAAGTGGTTGGTTTCTTGACAGTGGAGCTTCTTTCCACATGACCGGTGACAAAATTTTGTTTAGTACTTTGGAGGAGAAAGATCTCCAGATACACATAGTGATGGGTAATGATGAGAAGTATAGTGTCTCAGGTGTAGGCACGGTTATTTTTCAAAGGGAGCATGGAGCTCGCCTTACCTTGACCGATGTCAAGTATGTACTAGGACTGAAGAGAAACTTGGTGTCGATCGCGATGCTAGAAGACAGAGGCTATGATGTAGTCTTTAGTAAGGGAAAGGTTTTCCTTAGACACATCATCACTAGACAGGTGAATTAGATTGGTTCACGGGTCAAGGACCTGTATGCTCTTGAGGTTCAAGATGCATGCAAAGCCTTGAGCAGCGAGGCAACGGATGGAGACTTGGTGGTTGAGAGGGAGGGTATATTACCACTCAACATGCAGAGCTAGAAGAAGTCTCAGACGATTGTGGAGGAGCCACGAATTGGTGCAGAAGCTTCAGGAGGTTGTGGAGCAGCCACAACAAGGGAAGCTGAGAGGAGATTGAGTAGAGACATCTACTCATTCAAAGACCTCCAGTAGGGGAAACTTCGAGCCAGGTGGGCTGAGGGATCGCATGTAGCCATACCTCCAGGTAGGAGGTGGGGTGATGTGGATTGATCGTCCCAAGGAGGAGGGACAAGATCCTTGAGGTACCCAACCTCTTGGATGAGACCTTGCTACGAGAGCCCCGATGTGGAGTAGCAGGAACTGATTGATTGGGTAGAGACAGATGCGGATGGAGCGGCAGAGAGAGCGACAGTGCAGGGAATCCCAGGACAACGCATAGCATGCAGGCTGCAGCAATGCGAGAGGCACAAGTGTTTTGCACAGTGTTAGGTGGCACAGAGAGGTGTGCAATGGTGCGAGATGCATGGAGATGTTGCAGTAGCACAGATGTCAGAGAGGGAGCACTTGTCAGCAGCAGGTAGAGCTTTAGCATCAGAGTATGTTCCTAGCCCAACAAAGTGGTCAGTTGGGAGTGTTTTTGTTCCAAGTGTTATTGGAGCAAAGTGGACCGGGCAGATGTGTTGCATGCAGAACATTCCAGAGTAACGGGATCGGGTTTGAGAGGAAGCCTTTCTTGTTGAGAGGGAGTGTTGAAAAGTGTGCAACAAGAAATGCTTGTTGAGAATGCAACAAGATGATGGAGCTTAGTGGAAAGGAGTCGCCTTCACTAAGTGGGCCCGCAGGAAAATTATGGTGCAAAGTATATTTTTGGATCACAGTAGGAGTGATCACAGCAAGAGTGATCAGAGTCTATTTTTAGACTGCTAGTCAAAAATAGAAAAGTCAAATATTATTGTCTCATAATAATATTTAGACTATAAACTTTATCTTATCCTCTTGGAGAACTTCAGTTTGAGCTACAGATGTGGCACATGCATCTGTCAGAAGGAAATACATTTTCTTATGAGTTAGTTGAGCTATTGCATGCAGGACATCAGTTAGAACTCATGTGGTTAAGTTCTGTGGAGTTGGATGAGCAGTTAATGGAGTTGTGTTCAGTTTGACTTAGTTGAACTAGTTGAATTTAGTCTAACTGATCAATAGACTGAGTGATGAGTTGTGTGAATTAGTTATTAATTAATTCACTAATTATTAACTCATAATGCAACTGAGGAATACATCAGTTAACTCAGTGCATGTACAGTTCAGTGAAGACAGGTGTTAGAGGTTGAGATTGCTATCAGTTGTGCATGAGATTGTGCACATGCATGGATTGAGTAATGCTAATGAAGATTGTGTAGTGTGGGCCAATACCAAGTGAAATATAGCTTGTGCTCACGTGATTTCCAGTGTGGGTGACTTTCACAAGGTAAATAAGAGTTTGGATCATCGATTCTTATTCATTATCAGCAGGTATTGTGCAGTGGAGGCAGGCAAGCAGCAGAGGAGATTTGGAGATCAGATCTGAGCTGTATTATGTGTAATAGGTGGAGATAGTACTGAGTACTTGTGAGGAGTATTGTACTATGTAATGTTACATGTTATCAATCTTTAATATACAGATAGTGTGGGGTTTTCAACTGTAAGCTTTCCCCGGGATACATACTTTGTTAATGTGTGCATGCGATTGATGTTTCATTGATTTTAATGCTGCTAAATTGATGATCAATGTAGAGGAGGTTATGTATTATGCATGTATTCCGCAATAGTGTATAATCAAGATAATCTCTGTGAATAAGTGTCATATTATTCAAAATTTCTACACATCGTATCCTTGAATTGTAGCTGGTATTTCTTTTTAAGGGGCGACTTCTGTTTCTCGCATAGTTCTATCCACTCCTGCTTAACAACCACTTCATCTGGCTCTGCAGCTGGTTCAGCAGGTGGTGGATTACTCGGAGGAATATCTGTTGGGCCTTTTATCGGGTTCTCCTCCCTCAGTTCCTCTCTCTCGATTACTTCTTGCTTGACAACCACCTCAAACGACCTTGTAGCTGGTTCATCAGGTGGTGGATTACTTGGGAGAGTATCCACAGGTTCATCTGTCGGGACCGTCTTGCTTGGTCCCCCTTCCTCGGGAGAAACTGCTTCCTTCTTAACAATTACCTCGACCTGCTCTAGAGTTGTTTCAGCAGGTGGTGGGTCAACCAGAGGAGTATCCACCGAAATTTCGACTAGAATCTCCCTTCCTGTTTCCACTGTTTCAAAAGCACCCGCTTCCTCCTCTCTTCTAGGTTTCAGGGCATCTGTTGCCCGAACAACGCCTTCGTCACCCATCTGCTGTTCTTGTGGTTCTGCGGGGTATTCTTCCTCCCTTTGTTCTTCGGGATGGTCTTGCTGGGAGCCTGCAGGCAACATACTAGTAGAAATCAAACCTTTAATCGACCCATCAAACTTCATAATAGGAGGAACAACAACCTCCTTCTCTAAGCGTCGGAGAGAACAAGACACCCTCGTGTTGAGTGATAAAAGGTGTCTTTTTAACTCCTAATTATCTTCACATTAATTGTCAACCCAGGGACGTTTTTTTATTTCAAGAGTGTACTCAGTCTGAGGCGGTCATTTGCTCAAGAGTAATGTTTTGCAGTATAGTGCTTAAAATTCAAAAGTAAATGAATGCTTGAAATAAAATCTACTTACAATTAAAAGAAACTTAACACTCTAAAACTTAAATCATTCAATCAAAAAACTACAACAATTTATCAGTCAAGGATGTAGTAGTGATAACTCTTTCCTCTGTCAACTGATATAAATGAAATCAAACTTAAACAGGATCCGCAATTTGAGAACTTAGACAACTATAGTCAACGTTCTTTACAGTTGTTGATATTTCAATCCACACTAAAGAAAATAACTGGAAATGGCAATTCAATTGGAAATGCTTACTAAAACACACTTGCTGCAATATCAATTAAAAGATGAAATCAAATCCTTGCAGAAAAGAACAGTGACTAAGTCTATTGAAAAACTGAACAACAAAGCTTAACTTTAGTGGAAATGAATTGAATAGCAAAGCTCATCTTACAGAAATGAAATATTAATGGAAAGGAATAGTAATACTAAATTATTGAAGATGAACAACAATGCTAAATGGAAATGAACCGCAAAGCTAAATGAACAACAATACTAAATGGAAATGAACAACACTACAAAATTAATAGAAATGAGCAACAATACTAAATAAGCAGCAACCTGTAATGCACGACAGAATCTGAAGTGAACAACGAAGCTTTATAACCAAAATGAACAGCATAACAATTTAAGTTGTAATGAATAGAAATATTTTTTATGGTGGAAGAAAATAGCAACGCGATCCAATTGCGATTTCATGCACGAAATGATTTCAGGAAAATGTACAAGAACAAGAAGTTAGAAAGCAATGCAACTCAAAAGCAATGAAAAGTAAATCAAACCATCACACGACTGGAACTATAAAATAATGGTACAGGTAGCAAGTGGATCCACTAGGGTTGGGCCCTTAGCCGCCAGTGAAGCACCGTCGAACTTACTCCAGTATCAAATAATGGAACAACAACTCTTTTATTTATTAATCATCAAACTGTGAAATCATTACAACAACAAAAGCCTTGAGAATTACAATGGTAATGCAATAGTCCCCCTTTCCTCCTATCCTATCCTATCCTATCTCTAATAATCCCTAACTTAATTTCTCATAATCTATCCCATCATGAATCATGAATCCCCTTCTCTGATCTCTGTTTTCATTTAAATACAAAGAGAGCAGAGAGCAGTTACAACAGAGATGATTACAATATGATTCTCATTACAAAATTGGATTTCTCACAACAAATTGATAAACAAGATCCTATCTGGAATATCTCTTCATCAATCATTCAACAGGAACAGGTCAAATTTTGCATTGCAGCTGAGATATTTTGGAAAACGGCCACAATAGCGAATATGAGAAAAACGTCTTCAGAGAACCTTCCGTTTCTCTTAGTACAGACCAAATTTGGGAAAACAGCTCATTGCAAAACTAATTTGGTCCGTTCTAGACAAAACCCATGTTTCAGATTTTCCAGATTCTTCTCCATTTGCCCAAAACGTCCAATGCAAAATTGTCACTTCTTATTCTAGCGAATTTCTGAGTTGGAATATTTAATGATGAGCTAGAGATCAAATCTTCAATCTGGAAAATATCTTGGAGGCTAAAATGGTGAACAAATTTATTAATAAACCATAATTGGTAAAATCATGCATAATAATCAATTTATTAAAAATAAAGGAGAAGAAATAATATTTATCCATAAGAACATAAATAATTATAAGATGGAATTATATGATAAACCATGATAAATGACGTGATAAAGAATGGTAGAAATGGATGAAATAGGTGTTAAAAAGTGATAATAATAATGACATATTAACGGCTCAACACCTCGCTCCTCTCGGAATGGAGGCATAAAAAGAAAACTGAAATATGTTTTCTGCCTGGTCTATACCAGTCCCGACTATGACCTCGAGCTCTTTTCCATTATCTACAACAATTCCGCTTTGGACCGAGACTTCGTCCTGTGTGGCCTCCTGTCCCATGGTTGACATTGGTTCTTGTGGAGCAGTGTCAACCTCAGGATTTAATTCTTCCACATTTTCTGGAGCTGGATGGGTTGGTGGTGGTTCTTGTGTGACACCACTGCCCGTATCCAACATTTCTTGAGCAGATGACGTTGGCACTATTTCCTCTGGCACGTCATTAATAAAGGTGGAATCTTGTATCATCGTGTCAACCCCATCCATTGTGTCCATAATTCCTTCCTCTGTCGGCTCCACGATCTCTTTTTCCTTGGGCCTCTCTTGCCCTGGTCCATCTTCTTCCATTGGCCCCATAGTTGAGGCTGGTTCTTATGGAACATTGTCAGCTGTGGCACTAACAAATTCTTCTATTTCAAATCTTTCCTCCCCTGGTCTGTCTTCCTCCATTGGCCCCACGGTCGAGGCTGGTTCTTGTGGAGCAGCCTCGGCCGTGGTGCTGACAATTTCCTCCATTGGCTCCACAGTCGAGGCTGGTTTTTGTGGGACAACTTCAACTGTGATACTGATAATTTCTTCCATCTAAAACCTTCCTTGCTCTGGTACCTCTTCTTCCATCGGATCCACAGTCGAGGTTGGTTCTTGTGTAACAACCTCAACTGTTTCTTCCACTTTAAGCTCCCTTCCTTGCTCTGATTCTTCGGCCTTCATTTCCATCTCTTCCGGCTCTTCTACGTATTCATCCTCTACTGCTGGTATCTCCTCCATTCCTTCCGGCTCCTCTTCCCTAGTAGCTATAACAACTGCGATCCCTTCTTCTATCGATTCCCGGAATGTTTCCCACGGAATTTGAAACCGGGCTAGTGCATGCGTAACCAGTAGTCGAACTAGCCCATGGTTGGCAATGACTACTGCAAATTTTCGTGAGCATCGAACAAATTGCACCATCAGTTGGAGGCTCTTTAACAAAAAGAAAGGCATGTTCAACAAGAAGGCCTTCGACTGTGGAAATCGGAGGCGAGCTAACACCTTGAAGTGATACTTGAATATAGTGGTCTACCTCCCTTCACAAGTTATGTATTTGATTACAAAACTTGCTACATTGCCCCATGGATGCGGTAATGAATTCCAGTCATACCCCCGACCTTTTTGGACGACGCTCTCACTAGCCTGCAGAAATGCTTCAGGGAACTTCGAGAGGGAGGTTCTTCGTGAAAACCAGCTCTGTCCCTGCTGGGGTAATCCACTAACCTCTGCGATAGCTTCCTCTGTGATAGGGATTTCTATCCCTCTAACCCATGAGCTCTCTTCGCCCAAGTTGAGTGTGAATTCTACTGCAATTCCTTCGTCGAACCCCTGCAACCTGTCGAGATAAACGTCCAAACCTGCATTGACGAAGATCTACCACACTTCCCTATTGTTGCAGACCAATGTGGTATCCTCCGACTCGTGACGCATAACCAACCCACCCATCGCTGTAGAAACAGTAACAACACGGTGGACGTAGTCGGCTGTTGGGGAGAGAGTAGCAGCAATCCACACTAACAACGACAATGGTAACAGCATGGTGGGGGCATGAGGTAAAAGGGCAGTGAAAGTGGCCGGTAGATTTCAGAAAACGCAAAGAATGATGGTGAATTACGGCAGTATGATGGAATAATTACAGTAATTAATTTTGATGCATTGGGAAAAAACTAATAGGTTATTGGCGTACATAATTCAAATTCCAATGTGTTGTGGCCATTATTACAAAATCATGGTATTTTTGGGTTATCATTTGCATCAGATTTAGTAATGATGTATCATTATTATAGTTTAAGTATGCCGTCATTTATTCATGACGGGACCCCCCCAACTTAAATGTGGCTGTCCGTGGCACGTATATGTCTCATTAATGGAATATTTTAATTGAATCCATAAAAGTCAGTGGAGGCGTACCTGGCGACCTACCTGGCGGTGGAGTAACAAAATAGTAATCGGTAGATAACAATAACGTCATAGTAACAACAACGACGGAGTAACAACACTAGCGGAGTAACAACACCGACGGAGTAACAACATTGACGAAGTAACAACACTGATGAAGTAACAACATCGACGGAGTAACAACATCCGACACTTAGAAAATTTTTCAAGAGTAATAGCAGTGGCAGAGTAACAACACTGACGGAGTAACAACAATAGTGGAATAACATCACCGATAGAGTAACAACAACGGTGGAGTAACAACACTGACAAAGTAACAACATCAACTATTACTAGGAAAATTTTCTTTCAGCTCCTCCTTGTCATTATTTGATCATTATCCCTGCAAAAGACAAACAAGTAAGTAGTAAAAACATATTATTATTTTTTTTTTTTTTTTAAGAAGGCATAGAGAGCATTCTCTGCACCAACAACCATCAAACCAGATTTACCAGAGAGATGTTTGATGAAGGCATCCTTAGAAGTTGGACGGTGGTATAATTCCAGACGGTGTCCATTCACTAAGAAAGAAGTACAAGTATCATCTATTGTAACCAATCCGACTTTTCCTTTGTCAAACATAGTGTCCACTTCATAGGGTCCCATCCAGTGAGTGTGAAGCTTTCCTTTAAAATCTTTGAAATGGGAGTCATAGAGAAATTCCCAATCTCCTATATGAAACACCTTGTTCTTGATAAATTAATCATGCCACTTCATTCTCTGCTATTTAATAGTAGTAGTTTTCTGGAAAACCACTAAACGGATTTCATCTAACTCATTGAGTTGTTCCAACTAGTGTTTCTGGGCCTCTGATAAGTCTAATCCTACTTCCAAAGCTATTATGAGCATGCTGATCTTAAATTCTAGCCGAAATAAGGGGAATTTCCCATAGACTAACTCAAACGGTGAAAACTTTGTTGTATTCCGCCATGTTGTCCTATATGCCCAGAGAGATTCTAGAAGTTTTTGAGACCAATCCTGACAATGGCTTGCTACAATTTTTGTCAAGATATTTTCCAATACCTTGTTTGTACTTTCTACCTATCCATTCGCCTGGGGGTGGTAAGGAGTTGTCACTCTGTGTTTAACCCCATATTTCTGCATAAGCCTTGCTATCATGTGGGATGTGAATTGTGCCCCTCCATTTGAAACAATCTCCCTTGGAGTACCATATTGAGCAAAAATCTCTTCAAAAATAAAATCTGCAACCACCTGTTCTGTTGCTTTTGCAACAGCTCTGGCTTCCACCCACTTAGTCACATAATCAATGCAGACTAGAATGTGAACATTTTGATGAGAAGGTGGGTTGAAAGGTCCAACGAAATCAATTTCCCACTTCTCAAAAGGTTCGAGGACCCCCTGGGGCTGTAGTGGCATCTCATCCAATTTTCCAGGCTGTCCCATGCGTTGACAACTGTCACATCTTCAGACATAGTCTCGAGCATCACGAAAGATAGAAGGCAAGTAATATCCCATTTGTAGCACCTTGTGGTCTGTTCTTTTATCTGCAAAATGTCCTCCACAAGGGCCATCATGGGAAACCTTCAGTATCTCATAGATGTCATCCTCAGATACACAATGCGGAATTTGCTGATCAAATCCTGTGTGAAAAAGGTACCCTACCATCCATGAATATTGGGTACTATGATGAATAATTTTCCGCTGTTCCCTGTATGAAAAGTGATGAGGTACCTTCCCTGTAGCAAGATAGTTAGCAATATCTACATACCACGGAGTGTTAGCAGAAATTTCAAAGAGATGCTCATCTGGAAAACTATCTTCTTTGGGTGTACCTTCAGCATTACTTTCTAATCTAGACAGAAAATCAACAACTACATTGTCCTTTCCTGGTTTATCTACTATGGTAATGTCAAATTCTTGAAGTAACAAAAGCCATCTTGTAATACGACCAGGAGTAATGGGTTTATTCATTAGATACCTTATTGCTACGTGATCAGTGTGTACAAATGTGGGATACCCATAATATAATGCCGGAACTTGTTGATGGCGTAGATGACAGCAAGAAATTATTTTTTCAGTCACTATCTAGTTTAACTCAGAAGGAGCCAAGTTCTTACTAACATAGTCAACTGTATATGGTACCTTGTCCACTTGGTGTCCCAAAACTACCCCAACTGTTGTCTGAGAGGCATCAACATGAATATGGAATGGTAATGTCCAGTCCGGCCCTCGAAGGATTGGAGCGCTACAGAAAAGTTCCTTGATCTTCACAAAGGTTGCATCACAATCATCTGTCCACATAAAATCTGCATCTTTTGTCAGCAATTGATAAAGTGGATGTGCTATTTTAGCAAAATTTTCTAGAAAGTGCATGTAATAACTAGCACAACCAATAAAGCTGCGTACCTATGTGGGTGTTTTAGGTATCAGGAAGTGCAATATTACCTTTATCTTAGCTGGATCCATTCGAATTCCAGTAGCTGAAATTAAATGACCCAAGACTATTACTTCCTCCATCATTATGTGGAATTTTACTGTACTCAAAGAGACATGCGTCCGTTTACATCTTTCAAGAACTTTTTCCAGATTCTCCAACCCTTCTTCGAATGAGTCCCCATATGGAGTGAAATCGTCCATATAAATCTCAACATTGTCATCTACCAGATCAGAGAAAATCCCCAAAATTTCCCTTTGGAACGTTGTAGGCACATTACAGAGACCAAATGGAAGGACCCGATATGCGAAGGTTCCCCAAGGGCATGTGAAAGTGGTTTTATCCTGATCTTTAGGAGCTATCTGGATTTGGTTGTAACCACTAAATCCGTCCAAGAAGGAGAAGAACTTCTTCCCAGCCAAAGTATCCAAGACTTGATCAATGAACGGTAACGGAAAATGGTCTTTCTATGTTGCCTTATTTAATTCTCTGTAATCCACACATATCTGCCATTTACCATTTTTCTTAGGGACAATCACCAACAGGGAAACCAATTGGCTGTCCAAAATGGGGTAAATAAATCCTACATCTAGTAGCTTTTGAAGTTCCTCCTTGACAATGTTTTTCAGAGCAGGTTTCTTCCTCCTCTGGGGCTGTATCATAGGATGACAATCCTCTTTGATATATATATGATGTGCACACAGATTGGTAGGAATCCCTTTCATGTATGTGTAGTCCCAAGCGAAGGCTTCTTTGTGTTTTCGAAGAACATCCATGAGCTATTTCTTCTGGGATTCTGATAGATCTGGAATAATATTCAGGGTCTTCCCTGACTCTATCTCCATAGAAATGCTGTCATGGGACATAGTTGTAGGTATCTCTTCGAATCCATCTGCTATTTTAATATTTTCCTGCGTTTCACAGCTCAAGGCAGACTCTAGGATTCATTGATTTGAATATGAAACAGAACAAGGATCACTAATAAAAGTGGTAATTGTGTCATCTTCTGATTATGTTTTCAACTAAAGGGCTTGTCCAATAGTAAGGACTAGTCTTAATTCCTCATTTTCAGATTCAGACTCTTCCTTTAGTAAAGGTTTCTTACGGCTAGCTAGCTTCATTGATGGGTTAGGTTCTGCAGGAGGGTATAACACAATATTTTTAGTAACCTACCCATTTGAGATAACCATGTGCCCAGAACGACACCCAATATAAGCATCTGCGGTTTCCAGCCATAGTCTTCCTAGAATCAGGGGATGACCATGAGCCGGGGATTGCGTTTGCAACACTAGGAAATCCACAGGGTAATGCCATGAATTGACTGAGAATGTGATATTCTCCAACTTTCCTACCGGCATCAATGTAGATTGATCTGCCAGCTCTAACACAATAGGTGTATGTTTCAGGTTTCGAAGACCCAGTGCATGCATAGTTTTAGTGGTAATGACATTTATGGCAGCGCCCAAATCTACCAGCACATTTGGAATTTCTACTCCATTAATTTGCATGGTTAGAATTGGGTTCCTGGGATCCCCATATTTCATAGGCATGGCCTTTCCCATCATAAAATCTGATAGCTTTCCCATCACATGAATGGTGAGTGGGTCCCTTGATTTCTTTTTAGGATTCTTAGCACAATATTCCCTGAGAGTTTTTGCATATATAGGTACGTCCCTCATAGCTTGTAATAGGGGGATCTTAACAAACAAATTTTGTAACTCCCCTAACAAGTCAAACTCAACTTGAGGGATCTGTTTACTCAAGGCCAATCTTTCCGGATAGGGCAGTTCAGCTCGATGTTCTTGAGTAATTAACGGTTGAGGAGATGTCTGATTTTTACTAACTTGGTTCGATTCCTCTTCAACTGTTTCTGATTCTTTTGCCTCACTGCCAACTTGTTTAATGATAACAAGTAAGGGTTGAGCATCTACTACCCACCTAGATCTCAAAATCATATCATAAAGTTCTGCTGTGGAGATGCTATATGAAGGTAGGTTGAGGGTGTTAGCTCGTTGAGCCCCTTTATTGTTAGGATTCAGATTGGGTTGGATAGGAAGTTGAGGACGAACATGATTATTACTAGGAGGCATATTAGAGGGCAACTGGAGTTGCTATTGTGGCATTGACTGGGGAAAATGCCTAGGAGGAGAGGGTCCATGCCAGTTCGAAGCCCACGAAGAACTCGAACTAGCTTGAGGAGCCCATTGCTGCCAGAGTGGAAGCTGATATTGGGGCAACATAGGTGGATAAGGCATGGACTGAGGACCCATATTAAAATTATTGAAATACTGAGATGGATCCAGAAACATACCTTGATTTCCAGTTGGTGGCCAAGGTTGCCATGGATTTTTGGATCCCATAAAGTAAAACTGCTCCATCTCTTCGCCTGTCCCTTGAAAGACCACTTTTAATCCTGGCAGGGAGGGGCATGAGCTTTTGCATTGTTCAACTCACAGATTACACATTCCTCTAGAGAGTTCAATGGACATTCTCTCTGTGGATGCTTCTTTCTGCACCTTGGGCAAAATATAGCCATAGTCCTTTCCAATTCCATCTGTTTATGTTTTACTTGTTGTGTGTCCATCTGTGCAGATAGGGTACTCAAGATATCAATCCTCAAGTTATCCAGAAAATTTCAAATTTCTGCTTTCGTGACACCTCCACTAGATAATTTTGTTGACTGAATTCCCTGTTTATTCCTTGCAACTCCCCTCGAGCATTGAATGCATAGTTCACAGATGGTATCGAAGTCCTCTTTTGATATGTCTCCCTTGCCCACTATGTTTAATAGCTCCAGAGAGTCTTCTCGAAAGGCTCAGAGAAGGATAATTTTTAAAATGTCCTTATCCAAGGTAGAATGACCTGATCTTTGTAGCATGTACTTAAACCGTTCCACACAATCCTCCATGTTCTCGTCTTCTTTCTGCATGAACTTAAAAATTTCTTCCTTAATATCTCGAGATTTACAGTAGTCCTGATACTTCTCCAGGAAAGAGGTTTTCATCTCATCCCATGTGGAGATAGTCTTTCCTCGTAGACCCATAAACCATCACAGGGCTATCCCTTTTAGTGTAGCAGGGAAGATTTTCAATTTCTGAGTATCCGTTATATAGTCATATCCCCGACATACAATACCAAATTCAAACAGGAACGTGTTGAGATCTTCCGAAGTCAGCCCATGAAAGTTAGGTAAAGATGTTAAATGAATGGGCTTTGTTGGTGCGCCAGTCCCAAGATCCCCAATTGGGAAGTCAATAGTACAGGTTGTAGGTGCCATGAATATCCTCCAATAATCACTGGGTATTTCAGCAGCTTCTGCAGGAAATGATGGAAGGGTTCTTATCATAGGAGTTTGAGTTGCTTTAACATCACTCCCTTTATCCCTTGGTGATATAAGTACCCCTACAACTTCTTCCTCTCTGTCACAATGGCTTGAATTTTCAGACCCCTTCTCTGTGACTTCTTCTCCCCTACTAGAATGGGCTAGTCCCTCAGATCTTCTGCTTGCAACTTCTTCTTCCTCTGTTACCAGTAGCGATACTCCTTTACTAGGTATACTATTGCATACCTCTTCTGCTGTTGGAAGGGTCTGCTGTGTTGAATCAAAATGGGGTACTGTGGATAGCACTGGCTATTCTATAGATTGTCCCTCAGATCTTTTTCGAATACCTGGCCTTACAACAACACGAGAAGATGCCTCTGATTAAGATTTTGCTATGATTTGCTGGATATAAGTATTCCTTCCCAAATCTTGTCCTCCCTTCTTTGGGGCTCTTCCTCTACCCCTTTTATTCGAATCTCTGTTCATGCAAGTTGGTGAGAGGAAAATGTCTAAATTAAGTCACTATGCTCAGGACCTGGAGTAGGGTGTCAAAAGACCATTCCCTCCCTAGGACGAGAGATCGATTTTTAGCAAACAAGAAAGGAAAACAACTAAAAAGAGATCTAGGGTTTAGGGCCTAGAGTAGGGTGTCAAAAGACCCTTCCCTCCCTAGGACAAGAAACTAAACAAGAAAAGAACACACATACAAGGAAATCTAAAGCTCGAGACCTAGAGTAGGGCGTCAAAGGACCATTCCCTCCCCAGGACGAGAGATTGGGTTTTAATAATGCAGAAAAATTCAAAACAGCTAACCGAAGCAAACAACTCGGCCCAAAAACAATAAAAGCAATGAAAATCAAAATACTATGCTTAGGACTTAGAGCAGGGTAGCACTTCCCTCCCTAAGATGAGATATTGATCCTCTGGTCGATACATATCGTGTTTTTCACATTGTTAGCCTTCCTCGACAACATCGCCAAAATGTTGGTGTCCGAGTGTGAATAAACTATTCAACCCTTTCCTAGAGTAATTCATCAATCCAGGTGTGTACAATTTGCAAGGTAACGCGCAAGGTATATACGGGGCAAGGTTACAACCTTAGATCAAGCAAGGATTCATGATTAAGAAATCAAAACATCGCTGTAACAATAATAGAAATTAAATCGCAGAACTTAAAAGGCATTCACAGAAATCTATAGAGATTTGTAACAACAATAAAGAAATAAGCACAACATGTAAAACAACATACATAAAAGGAAATACGCAGCACTTGATCAGAAGAGTAGGCCCAACTCTCTAATCAGGGTTGCGTTAATTTACAACTAGAGATAGAACAATAAAATTGCTTGTATTTTATTAATTTGTAAAGAAGCTGTTACAATACATATCTCTATGCGGCTAACCCTTCGCACATGAATAAAACCCCTTTTATACAATACATGGGTAATAACATATTCCCCAAAACCTGGAAACTAAATGCCCAAAATATACAACAATTTAGAACAACACTAGTTGCCGAGAGAGCGAGAAAAAAAATGATCCAAAATAGGCTTGAAAACAGCTGTGAGTTAGTTATGATGTCTCAGGGTTTCCGAACAACTACTGTGAATCGCGGAACTGCTGCTACATGCTGTGAAAGCGATACCCGTTCACCGAAATCTGCGGACATAACAAGTTTTAGTAGTTCGCATAAGCAAAACCCTCGTGACTCTACTTCATCAATTAAATATTCCAAGAGACATTAGAATGGAGGGTTACCTCATAGGTTTATCATAATAAATTCATGTCAATTAGTGCAAAAAGGATGAAAGGATGGGTGGAAATGTGAGGAAAAGATAATTAGATTTGGTGCCCAATGATTATGTTTCTTGTCGCACCATTATTTTTGTACTAAGTTATCTCGGGGGTATGGGTATGCCTCCCCCGTCTCATTGAGGTCCGGTACCACAACATAAAAGGATACTTGCATTAGTCTTACCCCCTCTATCCCTATCCTCTTTCACTTCATCTTTATTGGTCTCTCTCTCTCTCTCTCTCTTTGACTCCACTGTGTTGTCTAGTGATTGTGACTTGACAATGTACTTCAGTCATACGTTTTGCTCCTAACACTCTACGTTGCGGGGCAATCTATTATCACCAAAAAATTGATCAGCTAGCCTAATTTACTAGATGGATCGAAGTACACCATGTAAAGCCAATTTTACCATAGTAAAATTTCTTTCACTGTGAGAAATTACTTAATAAACCACCTTTATTAAGTAATTTATAATTAAACCCAAGAAGAATAATTAAATAAATCACCATTTATTTGATTTTCTTCTAGGAATAATTAATTAAACCATTGTTCAATTATTATTCCTTGTCATATTTGACCCAATTATGAAAAATAAATAGATAAATCATTAATTATCTTATTTTTCTCTAAGAATAATTAATTAATCACTAATTAATTATTATTCTTTGTCAAATTTGACTAAATCCCTTAGGAATAATTAAATAAATCATTATTTGTACATTATTTGTTTATTATTCCTCAACCAATTTCTTGAGATGATAAATAAATAATTTATTTATTTATTATTTCTAAATAAAAGTTTAAATACTTTTTCCCTCTTAACCAAATATAATAAAATATTCCAAGTAGTTATTCCAAGAACGGGGTTAATAATATTTTATTATTGCTCATTATTCAAGGATAACTCAATATTTTGTTATAAATAGAAGGGTTTTCCATTCATTATTCACTTTTAATTATTTTCATTGTTGCACTCACTGTTGTAACTCTGATTATTTTCATTGTCGCACACCATATTTTTGTTGAGTTTACACAATATAGAGGAGAGGGACTCTACACAAGCTGAAGACGTTTGAGGATAGTTAAGAACCCATCTCATAGAGGGGGACTGGTAACATCTATTTGTTCCCTTCACAGGTCTTATAATAAAAACTATTCTTTGTATATCTACTTTCCATTAGACGATCAGAGTTATTATTATTTCTTTTTGTTGTTTACCTATGATTGTGGCGTAGATCAAAATTTTGGCAGGTTTGTTTCTATCAGTTCCTGCAGATGTACAATGTTTAGCAGCGATTTATATTATTGAGATTGTTTGTCATCCACAATCTTAAGTGGGTTCTTTTCGTACATCTTTGAGAAGAAAACACTACAATAGGGCCTAAGGAATCAAGGCTACTGATCTACGAGGTTCTTGACACCTCACCAAGAAGATGTCATCCCCATTGGAGCCAATGTTAGGGTCCTATATTTCATAGGATGAGTTGTTTTTACCTGATGATTTATGTTTGAAAATGTAAATAATGTTTCATGTTTGAAATTTATTTCCAATATATATATATATATATAGAAAAATAAAAAGAAAAATAAATTGTAGGGGACATAAAAAATAGAATAAAGAAATAAATAAAAGAAAAACAAAAAGAGAAAAAAATATATGAAAATGTCCCCCTAGGTGAGCAAGTCGAAATGCCACCAAGAAATATCAAAATTGCATGAAAGCATACTTCAAGAATTTTTGTAAATAAAGTGTGCAGCTTGTTTAAATGCCACATTGTAAATAGGAGAATTAGAAATAGTTAGTCTAATCACACTATTTAAATGTGATTAGGCTGAAAATAAATTTAATTAGGTGAGTGAATAAATCAATCACACAGTTTAATCATGATTGAGCTAGATTAGTGGAGTTAATCACACCATTCAATCGTGGTTATATAACAAATAAAAATAATAAAAAACCTTAGAAAAATGAATAAAAGGGGCTTACAAAATCAAATGCGCCCTAGATTTCATTAATTTGGTTTAGAGTAGTTAATTTGATTTGAAATAAATTAATCATGTGGTTAAACATGATTAATTATTTGTAATATCATATATTAGTCATAAACGTTTTAAAGGTTTTAATAAAGTTCGAATGCGACAAATAAGTTTCGTTGGCTTGGGATTATCAACTGCGTAAGAATCAACGATTGAGATCTTCCCCACCCAGATCAACGACAGGGGAGTGATTTTGGGCCCCCCTGAGCTCCATCCCACTTTAGCCACGAGGGGGGGGGGGGTCCGAAAGGCTCCGCTACGTGTCACCCTCACCATCTTTCGCACCCTCCCTTGCCTTTTCACTCATCACCCCCCTCGAAAAGCCATCTAACGTTGACCACTTACTCCCACGCCAACGATCACTCGCCACCTCAGGTGACCTTCGTTCCACTCATCGTCTACCAACTCACCACCGTGGACCCCACTCCCCCATAATTTTGTCTGTTAAAATTTTCCAAATACACTCAACTACTCCCAATCAAAACCTGCCATTTAGCACTCCCTCGCCCACATCAACAAACTGTTACACCAATTAAATCTCTCCCTCTCCCTTTGTAATGAATCCGCTCTCGATAATGGTAAAAATAAAATGGTAACTTCAAAATTACCTTAGTAAGCACCATTAAGCCACATAATTCATTTCCTTCATTGTTTTTCACAACCTATTGAATTTTTCAATATTCCAAGTTGTCACAGTAGCCAAAAAAATCACTTGAAGACAGTAATTCAATTGCTATCTGAGACCCCATTTCAGCATTCTGTAGTCAGTTTCTTGTTCCAGGTAATCCTAGTGTCATTGTCCCTCTATGTTTTCTTTTAAAAATTGAAAATGCCTCCTAAAAGTAGAACCCCTAAGGACAAGGGAAAGAAACTAGAGGAAAATCCCATGTTACCCCCTCCTATTGACCTAGATCATCTACCCTTAGTCAATTTACAATATAAAATTGCTGAGACAAACTATGAATTCGACTTGTTCGAACTTTAGAGTTGGTTGAAGCAGAAATTCTTGGACCAGAGCGATGAATTGAATCTATGGGAGTCTACCCTCCCTCAATTCATGTTCCCACAAACCCATCATTTCCCTGAGCTAGTCTCCTGGTGTCAATTGAGCTATGTACCCTCCCAAAGAGCAATTATGAGTCGAAATGGTGAAATTCTGATCACCATCATAGCCGAAGCCATATCTCAAATGCTCCAAGTAATAATTCCAGAGTCTTCCAAGCCACTGTCAGTAGACTCTCTCACAGAGTTCTACAAGAATTTAACCTTCCCACAAAGAGCTAAGATATTTGAAATCTTTCTTCCCGAAGATGCCCAATTACCTAAAACAAACCCTCCATATTCCTCTTCTATGTTCCCTGAGGTAACCAAGAAAATAATCAGCATCATCTCATACCTACTTGGTTATCACTCTGATTAGTGGGTTGATGAGGCATTGGATTCTTGTCAATTTTTACCACTGGTGAGAAACCTGTTATTTTTAATTACAGTGAATTTATTGTAGATGCAATGCATGATCAATTCATGAAGTTTCCTACAGAGGGAGATTTCAAATATTCTGTTGTCTTAGTTTACATATTTATTTATCATCAAGCAGACATGTTTCCCTTTACCTTGTAGAAGATTGATGAGCAGGGTAATGCTCAATTAGTCATACATTGGACCTCTATAGTTAGGAAAAAATCTATAGAGTTTAATTTCACAGACTATGTTGATCAGTTCTTGTACACAGTTATTTGTCCGCTACATAGTGATTTTGAGCCTAAGATAGGAGCACATATTCAAAAGGTTTGCATCTTAGTTACCAGGTGAAGACATGTGACTGATATTTATACTAGAACTACACCGAGATCAGAATCTATGGGTGTGAATTTCCACCCTATAGGTAGCCAAAATTTGTTCCCATGAGACTGTTCTCATTAGAGTACATCATACAAATGATACATGTGGATGACTTACATTTTTTGGTAGCTAAGAAGAAGGTACAATTTAAAATCAAAGCACAGATTGGACCTTTTGTGTGCAATACCAGAATAGTTGGTAAAGAAGTTGATTTGTTGTTGAAGTAATTAAATTTCAAATTGAGATTTACTTGGCCTTATGACCCTTTTGGTATAATTTCAAAGCTGAGGGTGGAGAAAAATACTACTCCCTACACACATACTCCTCGACCTGAGATCGAGCAATACATGAACAAATATCAGTGGGAGGAGAACACCTTGTAGGAAGTGGAGGAGCAGATTTTATATACAACCACCTCACAGACACTAGTCCCTCAGGAGAAGCATGATAAAAGGTCTAGAGGAGAAGAGCCTTCTCCAATGATAGAAATTAAAGCCAAGAAGTTCTTAATTTATACAAAGAAGCCTAAAAAGAATCCACCGCCATTTTTATGCAAGGTGATGAAGGGCAGACTACTATAGTTGTTGGCTTGATGGGGCCTAACGCAGGTTCAGAGTTATTTAGCTAAACAAATCCCTACACTACTGGCTCTTTCGGCATCAACCCGTGGAGCGTGGACTAAATTCTCACCCGAAGTAGTATGGGGGGATGCTAGAACCAAGTTTCCACACCCTTGAGATGTTTGAGGTGTCGATTTAGTCCAACTGTGCCTATCTTTGTGCAGGTCACTTTGCGCACTATTCCAACCTTTAATACCTTCACGATCTGTTATAATTATCTTTCACACAACCCTAACGAGGGGCTGAGATGCTTTCGCATTGCTATGGCAGTGACCTGTGCTATTTCCCCAAATTACACCATGTATCTTACTTAACTTCTTATAGATCTTGGTTAACTTTGCATAAACATAATTTCTATCTTGCATTCACTTAATCAACACATTCATACATATTCACACATCATATAAGCATTAAAAGTGCAATGTATATTCAATGTAACAGATGCATAAACCAGGAAATAGATACACATAAATGATATGAAAAATCTTCTTTATTAATACTTCCAACTGCTACAGACTCAACTCACCCTGCGCACTCAGCTGTAGGGGTCTGCGCACTCAACTACAGACTACTAGGCCTTTGCGCACTCAGCTGTAGGGGTCTGCGCACTCAACTGCGGACTACTAGGCCTTTGCACACTCAGTTGTAGAGCCTTCTCCTACTCTACGACCCAAAACTAGACTTTACACTTCAGATATGACTAAACTCTTCATCCTTAGATTCGTTTCTTCCATTCCTTTTTTAATTACTTAGAGCCTCACTCTATTTATACAATCCCATGGTCCATAGACCATGGGTAGATCTCTCCAACCGACATTACATTAACAAATTTGAGGGCGGACAACCCTATGACTCTTTTACAAACTACGCGCTCCGTGCCCACAAAATGCGGAGTCTTTACATCAGAGTTACAAATTTTGACCAAAATTTGGGCTCTAAGCCCCAAAACTTCCCTTGGGGGATCCCGCGCCCAACAGACCCCCAACACAAACATCATGACTCACCCTCGAGTCACTCTTTCGGTGTGGAGATCTTGGCATGAAGAGCTCCCAACTCTACCTAGATCGCTGCAAGATCGGCAATGCACTGAGTGACTGCCTGCTGTACTTCCTGGACGCGCTATTCAGAGACCACTGTGGCTGAACTGCTGCCTTGAACCTGTTCCTGTGTTCCTTGCATCTGCGCGAGCTTGGCTTTAATGGAGGCTGTAATGACATACACCTCATCAATCCACGGTTGTAAGTGTGCCTTCAAAATTGTTTCCTTATGTTGAGCAACATCCACCTGCTCCTTGAGCGCTTTCGATTGTTGCATCCATACAAGCCTCTGTGCAAGGGCAACCATCTGCATGGTCCCTTTTACTTCGTTGTACTTCTGCTGTAGCTCACGCGCCTCTGTTTCTAGGCACTGTATGTTCGGGTCCTCCTACAAAGTAGTGAGAACCTCGAATGACTCCTCGAACAACTTTGTGCAGTCTTTCACTGCACTGTTGACCTCTGCTATTGCTGCTGTAATCGCGCTGGCGCATTGTTCCTTCACCTCTGGCGAATTTGAAGGCTGCACCTTCAATTACAGTTCGGCTATCTGAAGGTTCAACTTCAGATGAACCTTGGTCATCTCTTCCTTTACCTCGCACACCCTTGCTGCTAGTTTCCGGATGCATGCCTCCACTGGTTCTTCTGCTTGGATGGCCCACTCCGGGACCGTTTGGTAGGCTTCCTTGACCACTTGCACGATCTATCGGTTCTGTGCCACTACCTCGTCGCGCTGCAGGCTCAACTATTCAATGTTGATGTGTTGCTCACTCATTACCTAGAGCACGTGACCCTCCCTGGCTCGCAGTTCTGCAGTAACTCCATCCTGCAAAACATAGAGTGTCTCTTGAGGGAGTGCAACCATATTTATCCTAATTCCCTTTAGCTCGCTGACCATAGGCTTGTCGGCCTCATTTTCTGTCACGAGTGCTCCCTCTGGCAGCACTATAGTGTTGGTCATTTGGGCGCGCAACATTTCCTCGGCCGCGGCTGTGCCTAGTGCGAGGCTGGTTCACACAGTACCAGCCTGTGGAGTGTGCACCTGTAACTCTTGTATTTGCACTCGGAGAGCCCCCAACACCATCTGGTGTTCCTCCGCAAACTGCTGGAGGGCCTCCGCAGTGACATCCCTCACTGTCTCCCTAATGTCGTGCAGATCCCCCTCATTGAGGGTGATCAGGTCGAAAGAAGTATTTGAGGCCTTCAACTTCTTCAGCGGCCCCACCTGCTATCTTGGGCACAAACGTTCCAATTGGGTGGACACTGTCTGCAGGTCTACGCCACCTTGCTCGGTATCTGTCTCCTGTTCGAGTGAAGGCAACTTCTGGCCTTTGCGCTTCTCCTCAGCTGACTTTTGCTACTCTTCCGCCGCCATCACAGCATCGCACGCCTCCTGGTCCTTAGCTGCTGCCGCTTTGTTCCTATGATTTTCTGCCAACTGTGCCATCCACAGTTTTGCCTCATCCTTTTTCCTCTGCATGGCAGACTTCCCTGCTTGCACCTCGGAGTTGGCTGGAGCACACCACTCTGGCGGCCATGACTCAAGGACCATAAAGATGATGTCATCTGTCACCAGGTAGGGTAGCTCGCGCCACGTCTTCGTGGGGTCCTTCCATGCCCTGATGTAAACATGGTGGAAATCTGCCTTGAACTCTGCGAAGCTCGACAGATTGATGTAGACCGTGGGCGATAACCGTGGCTTGCGATTAATCCCCATTCTGATGTTCATCTCAATGAACACCCAGAATATTTTACAGTCCCTGATCCTTTGCGTGTCTCTAGTTGCCCACAACGAAGCGTACTTTGCTGCCTTCGGAAGGTCCTGCACAATCGTTGGGAACTGGCTGTCTTCGGGAAATTCCCAAGCCACTAGTATTATGGACAATAGGAGCCATGCATAATGAAATTTTTTTCCCTATTGCTGTGCCTGGCGGCAGTTCTCAAGGAACTCTCCGCATAAGTAGTTTTCCCAGTTGAACTGGACCCCTTCTACGCATTGTGCTGCAAGTGAAACCACCAGCGTGGGTGCCTCATCCGTGCGGTACTTCCCCATAATATTTCCTGCCAATATCTGCGTCACGACTTTGATTGCAGGGTTATTGATGATGCAAATCGCGTACCCTCTCTTATTTTTCTCTAGCTTAAACTTCTTCTTCATGGTCTCCGCAATGGCCAAGTCATCACTATTTCCCTCTGAGATGTTCGTTGGATCCTCCCCTTTGCAAGGGAGTCGGGTAATTCTGTGAATTAAGTGGTCCGTGATGGGGATGGGCTCCTCCAACCACAAGCACCCATCATGCACCAAGCAAAGCAGCTGCCTGATGAAAAAAATGGTTACTCAGGTGCAATGGTAATGCGGCACCTAGGGCAGGTTTAACAGTTTTTCATTTTCTACACCTCTTAGCCACTGGCGTGGCTCCAACTCGATGACTTCGGTCAATGTGTTTTTCTTCCGGCACATTAGCTGCATGGCTGCCAAATGTGAGAACTTCTTGTGGTTCGCGAGATCCCAGTCTTCAAATTTTAGTACAGGCACTCGCCCCAAGTGCGCTCCATCGAAAATGATGTCATTGGGGAGTAGTGGAGTCTATAGAGATCTCTTGCTCTCATCTAGGTCTTTAGGCACCCTTGTTTTCCCCTTCTGCGGAGGAACATATGCGGGAAACCTGGTTAGAGGATCCGCACCCTGGAATTCCACCTCCATTTCTACATCCTCCTCCTCCTCTACCAGGGTTTCTTCAAATAATTCATCCTCATCGACCTCCAAATTGATAGCCTTCCCCTTTTCTTCCATGGTAAGTGTTGTAGCATCCATTGTCCTTTTAATTCTATTTTCAGTTTTATTACAAAAAATGAAAAAATAAAATATTATGTTGTAGCAAAAATAAAGGGAAAAGAATAAATTTAAAAGAAATAACTTATTTTGTTTGATTGACGGCTTATGAATGTGAGAAACCCACAAGAAGATATGGGCTGTCTGATCAACAAGCCATAGATTTGACGGTGATCCCGCAGTTAACTAGAATAGGGTTTATTTCGGAAATCGGACGCGAAACTGTATGAAATACAGTTTAATCCGCTGAAGTTCGGGCCAATCGCAGTCGTCCATCGAAAGAGACGGGATTTGATGGATATCGGGTCGAAAAGTAATTGGGTTTTATTTTTAAAATCAGACCTGATAAGTCATTAACTAGCAGTTTTATTTCTTTTTGGGTTTGTATGGGAGTCAAAGGGTCGTTGAAAAAATGGACTCGATAAGGTTTTGTGCAACAAGTTTAAAGTTTTGTGAGTTTCGAGGGATCAGACAGTCCATTGAATGAGTGATCAGACAACGATCGCGCTTAGATGTGTGCATGGGTTAATGGCTCAGGTGGACTCGATAATTATAAAAACAAATTAAAAATACAATGGGATTGACCCATTGTGTAAAGTTCATACAGGTTGAAAAAGCGCGATCAAGTGATAACTTAATAAGTACATCAGAGTGTGCTGCGGGGAAGCAACGATCACGAAGATTAATTTGAGCTCAATCCCCGCAGTTGACCATGACGTTGGCATGGTTGACCGTGATGTGTGGTCTAGAATTACTGCAGGGGTTCAACCTTGTTGAGGCTCTCGTACGTTCTTTACCCTCGCAGTGGCCTTCCAAAACGTTCTGTTCCACATCATCATCAATTTTCTAATTTCTATTGCTTCTGGTTATTTGTTTTCTTGAGAATAAGGGGTATTTTACCCTCTAATGTAATATTATGTAGTGATTTATTTTTACTTTAGACAAGTAGGAGATAGTTAAACAGTTTGACAGTTTTTGTGATTACCAACTATCTAAATGATAAAAAGGGGAAAATTTACAGAGAGGGGGTTAAAAAAAAAAAAAAAAAACTTTGGAGAACCTCGAGACTAGGTCACTGTATTCTTGATAAAACTGTTGATTAATGAAAGGATCAGAAGTTTTCCACACATTGTTGGGTATGATTTTGTGACTTCTATGTTATGTGTCATCATATATTTTCTTCCTTTAAGTATGGTAATGAAGTTGCAGGTCTTTATTTGCATATGTAAATGAAGTTAAAATCCCTTAAAAGAGCACTCCTATACTTGAAGTTCCTACCTCTGCAATTCTTCTAAGTTACAGATAGTAGTTTATGTGTAAGACAACATATTATCTTTAACTTCTCCAAGTGTCACAGATAGTAGATTCTGTGTAAAATAGCATATTGTATCTGACTTCTTCAAGTTTTCTTCATTCATCATTTATATTCAGCAATCAAATGGAATTCTGAGATTTTCATGTCACCTAAGTATTAAGGGTTAAAAACTAAGTCTTTCAGGTCTTTCATTTGAGAATACAACATACAATTAAGTGACAAACAAGTGACAATAATTATAAACATTCATGTCTTAAGCACAATTTCCACATAGCTAGGAAATTGGTTTCTTAAGGGACAATAGTAAGCCTATCCTTAATGGATTCCCAAGGGATGCACACCGGTACCATGGCCTGCTTGTCTTTCTTGGGTCTTGACGTGCACGACGATTTAGGGATTTCTGCGACTATCCTGACACTTTCTGGGGCTTCTACTTCCATCATGGCCTGTGCGGCCTCCTCAGCGGTCATTACTCTGGTATCCATGGCTTCCTCAAGTGCTGCCATAGTGCTATTCCACAATTCTCTCAACGGCTTAGGTAAGTGCTCAAACAATGAATTCACCTTCAAAAGATCGAACAGGTCTAGGTTCATGAGTGTTTGGACACGCAACAACTTAGTTCTCAAATTGCCAAGTGTTATTTGCTGGACAACCCTTTGTAATTTATAGCGCCTTTTGAATTTGAATTCGACCATTCCCCCCACATTCGGTCCATTAATGCTCGATTGGTGACAGATTTTCAAGAATCTAGCCCATAAAGTTTGCGTTAAATGCCTACTGCCTGCTCCATTTGGTCTCAAACCAAGCATCACATCATGAATAATGACTGCAACGGTCACTTTCTAGCTGACCCACGTGGCAACGCAGCTACCCTCGCGCTGTCATAGACCCTGTGACACTTTGCTACTACGCGCAGTCCTAACATCATGCAGCTCCAGGGCAGAGTAGTTTATAGTCCCATGCCTCCTTTCAACTGCCTGGAGCGCTAGGACTATGCTTCCATCGGCTAGTCAGATGGATAGGCCACCTGTGTATGGCTTCAACCGACTACCATTTACTTTTCCTGGGAAGAGTTCGCCATTTAATTTCACCATCTACACCACGTCACCATCTGTGATATCCTTAATGACATATGGTCCCAGCCAATGCATTCTGAGCTTCCCTGGGAACTTATCAAACTTACTATCATATAACAACACCAAATAATTCATCTTTAAGGTGCACAACTTAATGTGTCGATCGTGCCAGGATTTTTTGCGCTGCTTTTGTACCTATTGGTGGAATCCAGCAAAAGACCGTTCTTCTTCGAGCTCCTCCAACTGCACGAGCATCTCCTCTAGGGCTCCATGGTCCATCATACCTATGAGCGATGCTATGCGCAGACTAGGCACAATATATTCCATAGGAATTACAGCTTCTACTCCATAGACAAGCCTAAAATGTGTCTGTCCTGTTAGTTTCTTGCATGTCGTCTTATAAGCCCATAATACTGCAGGTACACACATTCCCTAATCACTTCATTACGCATTGCATACCTTGGTTAGCGCGGTCTCTAGTACTTTGTTAAATGCTTCGACTGTCCCGTTAGCCTGTGAGTGATACGTTGTGCTTTTTTGATGGTACACCTGAAACTCTTCCGTCAGCGCACTTATCATCTCGTTCAGGAAATGTGTACCGCGATCGCTCATTAAGATCTTCGGACATCTGAATCACGTTAGTACGTGTTCAAACAGAAACTTCATGACAGTCGCGGCTGTGAAATCCTTTACTGGTTGCGCTTTTGCCCAACGAGTCAGGTACTCTATCGCAGTGATAATATATCTCACACCTGTCTTTCCTTGAGGTTTGATAGGTCCTACAAAGTCAATTTCCCACTTTTCGAAGGGCTGCAACGTCATTTGTGGATTCAAAGGCATCTTGTCCCTCCGCAATGGCTTACCTATTCTTTGACATACATCACATGCCTTGCAATGCGCTTTTGAATCCTGATGAAGGGTTGGCCACCACAACCCTGTGCAGAGAATATTCTATGTGGTTTCTCTCCCTACATAATGACCTCCCGTAATGCCCCCATGAGCATCCGCGAGGATGCTGCTTCGTTCAAACTCAGGTACATACCTTCGCAGTATCTCATCATTCCCCATCTTGTATAGATGCCCCACAATGACAGAAAAATCTGTCGCGTGCACCACTAGTTCCTTCTTCTGCTGGATAGAGTATCCTTCTAGCGCAGTTCCAGTTGTTAAAAAGTGAATTATATCTTCAAAATGTCCATCTTCCATGCGCACAATAAACAAAAAGCTACGTGTCGGGTAGTCCTTCCTCCAAACTAGTAGGTTCATCCCCTATCTTAATGCGCGACAGGTGATTTGGTCCCGCGTTCAATCACCCAGGCTTCACAACAACAAAATCATATTCTTGGAACAATAAAACCCACTTGCATATGCGCCCCCCCAACACAGGCTTATTGACCAAATATTTTAGCGCAGAATGATCTGTATACATCTTCAAGTGACCTCCTAGCAAGTAGTGTCGATACTTCTGGAGCGCATACACCATAGCCAGTCCCTCGCGTTCAGTGGTGGAATAGTTCTTTTCTGATTTAGATGATCTGCGACTTGTGAATGCGATAGGGTGATTCAAGCCTTCTCCACCATCCTGTGTTAGTACTGCCCCCAGTGCTATACACGACGCGTCAACATTAACAAGAAATTATTTCTTCTAGTTCGAGAAGACAAGAATCGGCGCAGTAACCATCTTCTCCTTCAATATATCCAGGCTTTTCTTACAGTTATCGTCCCAGCAAAATGTGACATCCTTCTTCAACAATTTTTCCATCGGTGCAGTGATCTGGGCATAACTTTTGATAAACTTTCAGTAGTACCCCGTATGTCCCAGAGTAGCGCGTAACTGTTTCACATTGCGCGGTGCTTCCGAATTCAGAATCACATCGATCTTCACGGGATATACCATCAGCCCCTGTCTGCAAACCACATGCTCTAATAGGTTCTCGAAAGGAACAAGAAACACACACTTCTTGAGGTTGATCGTGATTTAGTATCTTCGGCAGGTATCCAACATCAAGCGTAAGCTTGCTACATAGCGCTTAACTAGCCCAAATACAATCTAGTCATCAAAATAGACCTCCAAGAACTTATGGATATATTCCTTGAAGGCCGCAACAACTACACGCAAAAAGATGGCCGGTGCATTCTTCAGTCCAAACGGCATGACAGTATATTGAAAGCAGCCCAACTCAGTCGTGAAGGTTGTCATGCTCTTATCCTCAGGCGCAATTTTGATCTGGTGGTACCCTGAGAACCCATCAGTAAAAGAATATGCTTCCTGACTGCCTACATTGTCCAACACCTCATCCGTGAACGAAGTTGGGAATGGATCATGTACACACGCATCATTTAATTTCCTAAGATCCACGCATATTCTTATTTGTCCTTCTGCTTCTTCTCTTGCACCACCATCGGGCTTACCCAATTGGATTCTTCCACAAATTCAATGATGTGTGCTGTGAGCATCTTGTCTAGTTCTACGCGAACCTTCTCCTTGTATTTTGGATTCAAGCGGTATGACCTCTGCTTAACTGGCTTCATGTCGGGCTTTAATGTGATCTTCATTACGCCTAAATCTATGATTATTCCTTTCAGATCCGTAAACTTGGTCGGGAATAAGTCTTGATACTCGCAGAGTAATTCAATGACCTTATCTACCTTCGCATCTTCCTAGTAGTCCCCAATCTTCCCGAATTTAGGTTCCACCTCCTTACCAATATTCACCTTCTTAGTCTTCACTGGCATGGTTATGTCATTCTCAATTTGTGGTCCTTGAACATCACATTGCCTTCTGTCTGTGGAATGCTAATGTTCTGCAGATCTTCATCCTCTTCTTTAGCAGTTACATTATAACACTCCAGTGCACAACTTAACTGAGCAACCCATTCAGGCTGCGCCAGGTCTACAGGATCCTACGGAATCCTAAAGATGGTAGCTTTTACTTCTTGTAGCACTTCTTCAATACAGTCAAATCCATCCTCAAAGCTGAAGGTCATCATGAACCCTTCACGTAGGATATCCCATTCACCGATCCCATGGTGAAGCTCTGTTTCTATATACCAGTTCATTGGTATAACATCGAGGGTATGACAGAACAGGTGCACCCATTCAGGTTGTGGCTTTTCTCCGTATGCTTGCGTCCACCTGGCTAGATGCGTGCACAGATCATCTCGTCCATTGTACTTTTCTGTTAGTCGCACCCTAGGCTTCCCAAATCGTGTGCACATCATTCTCCTACATTTGCGCCAGTCGTGAAAGCTTCCTCTGTACATACCCCACCATCTTGTGGGTGTAGTGCATAGTACCCACTCCAAGGCCTAGAAGCGTTGTTTCTTTGGTACCTCCCTTTCAAATTTATCCAAGAAAATATCTACCTCACTTAACCCATCATAAGTAGGCATATCTCTCACTTCTATCAATACACAGTGCAGCGACCTTGTCATCATATTACAATTAAGCATAGTTACTTCGTGTAACCGATTCTGCCATCACTCTATCTCTTCATCAAAATTTGAAGTACAGGAGCTCTCGCGCTCCCATGAAATCTGCCCATCCGCGGTGGGATTGACCTAGTCTTTCTCTCGCACTATTATCTTGTAGATGTAGTCCAAATCATCATCACTTTCATAGTCGTGCACTGGTTCTGTATAGCGTGATCCTTCAACAGAGTCCATGGGTATGATTACGTGTGGTGACTTCTTCTCAAAAATCATCTCACACTTCTTCAGATTAATCACCTCGTTCATGTCAGTGGCCCAATCAATTCCTGATAGCGTGGGGTAGGGATTGTTATCATCAACAATCTCTATCACTTCAAAGTCTGCCAACACGCTCGCTCCCTCAATATCCACGGTTATTCCTTGTAATCGTCCCATGGGTATTATTTTCTGCTGGTTTGCCATTCGCAGCTGAATAGGAGGCCACTGCAGTGTAGGTCTCCCCATTGGCTCCCATGTCTGTTTCGGTAGAACATTCACATCCAATCCTAAATCCAGAATTACTTGGTCCATCTCATATTCTCCAATTTGCGCGGTTAGCCTCATTTCTCTTCCTGTCCTTGTCTTATTATTTCCAATCTTTCGGACTACGCGCGGTTCTCCTGGCACAATCCCAACGCATCTATTAATGAGTTCCTGTAATCCTTTTACACCCTTACTGTCGCGAAGTAACTTCATACACGTTTCGAAGAATGTTGTGAGCATAGATGGTTCCATCTCCGGCTCTGGTCTATCTTTACTTCCTGAAGTGGAGGCATCAACGAAGCTCTTCTTAGCTTCCATGAAGGTTTCCCGAGTGCGCTCAAAATCAAACTCCGCTTCTTTCATCGGAGCTTTGCGAACCCAAGTACTATCTTTTGGCTATTTGCCTTTGTCATCTCCCATCATGATTCCACTTTGGAGCACAATATTCACATTCAGATCTTCCTCGCGTGGCTCATAACTCATCATCTACAGGTTCTGAGTCGGGGGAGGCAGTAGCACTCCTTTGTTGCGTATCCTAGCTATTAGCGTAGGACAATCTTCTGTCTCATGATCAAACAAGGTGCAATACAAACATGACGGGTGCGTTTGATTCTTGCAATTGTGGGCATAATGTCCCGACCCTCCGCAATTGTAGCATATCAACTGTCCACGACCTCTTCTAGGTCCTCCTCTGCCTTGACCTCGTCCGCGCCCCTGAAATCCTATTCGCGCCATTCTTGCATTCTGGTCTAGGGCTGCGATTCAGCCTGAATTCTGTAGGTGGGAGTTCTATCCATCATAAATTCATAGCTTCTACAAGTGCACTCATCGTGTCCCACTGACCTACAAAAGTTGCAGAACAACTGTTGTGAATTTTGCGTATACTTCTGTAACAAGTGGCAGTTGTCTGTGGCATGTTTTCTAGCTATTTGACAAATCATGCACAACAAAGAAGACACAGCACTAGGTCTTGCTTGCGCTTCCGGCCTTAAAGGCATCGGTCCTCCTCTTGCGAGGTAATTTGAGAAAACTGGGTAGTGGTCCTTGTCATGACCCTGAACCTTGCATTTTACGCACTACACCTCTTCGCGCAGTTCTAGTCGAGCGGTCCTGCCTTGTTTCAGACTCTGCATCTCAAGGCATAAGTTCTTCAATTGCACGTAGATCTGCTGAACTCCTAAGTCAGGATCCTGCATCAGGGTATCATGTAGCCTCATCGCGATCCCTAAGGCCTCTACCTGAGTTGTTAGCTTCTGCTGTGATAACGCACTCCTTAAATGTGGCATTAGCGATGCTACAAACCATTTGTGGCGTTGTCCATTCGTCAGGTTCATATTAGCTTCACGAATCGTACATTTCAGTCTCTGATCTAACTCCCAAGGAGTCTCACTTGGTAGCATTGTGATCTCTTTGAATCCAATGATCGACTGTGCTTTAGAATTTGGCTGACTAAACTCTTTGTTTAGTGCAATTTGGATATTCGCGATCCCCACATTTGGATTATCATTGGAGTGCTTAATATACCGATCAGCGCGCGATCCTGCAGGGTGCTGACCAATGTCACTTTCTTTATATTGTGATCTGTAACTCCTTGCGCTTCCCATACGGCTCTTACAACGAACCAAAATTGGTCTGGATCCTCATTTCCCAATCCCTTCAACAAATGCAACTTTACCGTGCTTGCCATATTGAATCGCGGTGGTGGTGGAGGTGGGACGGGTGAAGATGGAGGTGATGGTGGTGAAGCTAGTGGTGGTGTGGGTGGAGGTGGTATTCACGGAATCCTTTGCCTTATCAAATGGATCGCACTTCGCGGAGAGACCTTCGCGAGCTCTTCCTCGTCCCCTTGTGGAGGTGAAATCAAGGGGATATTTTCTGGTCCCTTACTTCCTTCGTCCATGTAAGCTTTTCCACTTTGTGTAGCCCCGAAAATCAAGGTAATTGCATAACCCTATTTTCGCATAATAGCATTTTAATCAAAGTGTTTAAAGACTTTACATACTTACCTCGCGGTCCTTTGAGAAAGCGTCGCTCTGCCTCACTATAGCTGACTGAGGTGTCAACCGTGAACTCAGTAATGAATCCCCCTATAATTCGATCAAGCCAATGATCAATGGCATGCACGATCTTATCCTCTGATGCTTCCAACCTTCGCACTAACTTTTGGGTCCACACAATAGGACCGTTAAGTTTCCACCTTCCTTGGCTATTTGCTAGCTTCGTGATCCACTAGTATAGCCCAGTAGGGAAGGACGCGAAGAAGATTTCGTGGATCTCCGTGTATAGGTAGAAATCTAACCACTCTTCTTTTGTTAGTCACGGGTTCCTGTTCTCCTGTGTTGCGAACTCGTGAATTCTTCTGTCCAACCAGCCTTCATTTTCCTTCTTAGTTGGATTCCAATGATACGACATCAGACATCTCTATGCAAATTCTGATCCCGACAACAGAACCATTTGTTGGCTTGATGGGGCTTGACCCAGGTTCAGAGTTATTTAGCTAAACAAATCCCTACACTACTGGCCCTTTCGGCATCAACCCACAGAGTGCAGACTGAAGTCTCACCCGAAGCAGTATGGGGGGATGCTAGAACCAAGTTTCCGCACCCTTGACATATCTGAGGTGTCAATTTAGTCTAACTGTGCCTATCTTCGCACAGGTCACTTCGCGCACTATTCTAACCTTCAATACCTTCACGATTTGTTATAATTATCTTTCGCGCAACCCTAACCAGGGGCTGAGATGCTTTCGTGCTGCTATGGCAACGAATTGTGCTATGTCCCCAAATTACACCGCATATCTTACTTATCTTCTTACATATCTTGGTTAACTTTGTGTAAACAAAATTTCTATCTTACATTCACTTAATCAACACATTCATACATATTCGCGCATCATATAAGCATTAAAAGTGAAATGTATATTCAATGTAACAGATGCATAAAACATGAAATAGATACATAGAAATGATATGAAAACTCTTCTTTATTAATACTTCCAACTGTTACAAACTCGACTCGCCCTACGCACTGAGCTGCAAGAGTCTGAGCACTCAACTGTAGACTACTAGGCCTCTACGCACTCAGTTGTGGAGCCTTCTCCTACTCTATGACCCAAAACTAGACTTTACACTTCAAATATGACTCAACTCTTCATCCTTAGATCCGTTTCTTCCATTCCTTTTTTAACTACTTAGAGCCTCACTCTATTTATACAATCCCATGGACCGCAGACCATGGGTGATCTCTACAACCGACATTACATTAACAAAATTGAGGGCGGACAACCCTATGACTTTTTTACAAACTACGCACTCCACGCCCACAATATGTGGAGTCTTTACATCGGAGTTACAATTTTGGACCAAAGTCTGGGCTCTAAGCCCCAAAACTTCCCTTGGGGGATCCCTCGCCCAACAATAGTCATGGTAGGTAAACATGTTTCAACAACACCAAAAGTAATTTTTATAGGTACAAGACAAGAGGACAATTTTGTAGGCTCTCCATCTTCCTCTATTTCACAAGATCCTCTAGAAACAACACAAACCGTTGACTTGGCTCAAGACAATGTTGAGCCTAATATTTTTGTTAAATACAGGGAAATCAAAAAGAGGAATGAGATGCTGAAAGCCACAACCTACACACAATTTTGGAAGCAGACAGTTACATCATAGCATAAGCTCCTTTCAGCATTTGACACAGAAAAGGGAAAAATGAAAATTGCATTCCTTGAAGCTAAAGCACCAACCCCATCGAAACCAACAGATTATAAAGAATTTGTGTTTATTTTTGATACACAACAAATTCATCCAATAGATCAAATGGACATGCACAAACAAACCAATGAAATGATTTATTATACACTAAGTAATGTTGTAATGTCCGCTTCTAGGTTGCAGGTATCATTAAACAACACACAATCACAACTAAATTTGGAAAGGATTTCATCCTTAGCCAAGGATACCCGGATCAAGTCACTGGAATACTTGGTGATCAAACTGGGATACAATACCAAAGATGTACATGAAACAAAAGAGCCGGTGAAAAGAAATGATGATGATATAGCAGCATTGGGGAAACAACTAAATTTTCCTACCACAGAAGATCCACAAGATAAGGAAGTCGGAGAGATGGAAAAGAAGAGAGAGGATATATTTTGAATAGTGATTGAACAAAACAGCCAAATTCAGGACATGGAAGTAGAACTAGAGAAACTGCTCAAAGAAAAAGATCAGGCATCACAGTTGTCCATAGTTCCACTTATAGTAGTCACAATTTTAGTGACCACAACCCCAGGAGCATCTACATCAACTTTAGCACCATCATAGACATTGGATTCTGTAAGTGAAATTGTTAAATCCATGGACGATCTGTCCATTCAGGAACTAGAAATTGCTAAGTTAAAAGCTCAGCTCAAGACAATGTCAAAACATAAATTAAAAATTGATAATTCTTATGTGGCAGTGTTGCAGAAAACCCATCAGCTTAATCTAAAAATTGAAAGCTGCAGAGTGAATCAATTACGGTTCAAACTCTGGCCCAAGCTGGAGAAAACATATGGACAGAAATAAGTGAAGCCATCAAAAAAATATGGCCTTCCATACAGATTATTTTCAAGAAACAAGAATTAATACAGAGGTCCAAAGAGGTAATAAGGCAAATCAAAATAGACTTAGGACAGAAACCTGGTGAAGCAACAACAATTATCAAAATCTTGAATTCCAAAAACAGAGAAGAATTAGAGCAGTTGGGAATTCAAGATAGGACATAGACTATTCTAGAAGTGAGGAGGATGCACACCAAAAGAAAACTTATGCTACAACTAGACAATAAATGTCAAAATCTAGAAACCGGCAATCAGATATTTCATAAGAAGTTGTAGGTATTGAACAGGAAAGGTCTACCTAATTTGTATGGTAGATAAACTCATGATATTGACAGAGTACCAAGAGAAACTATGCACTATTTCCCAAGACAAGTCAAGATTTGTAGGTATAAAGGGGCATATAATAGGGAAAGCATTCTTGGAGGCCTTAGATTTTGACTTTTTCATGAGTCATGAGCTCAGAAATTTGCTCATCATCAAACCAAATTTCCACAAGTACATAGATGTGTATGAGACCTATAGAAAATTAGTTAAATTTTCTTACCAAGTGGAGATCGATGGGACAAGTTGTGTGAATTACTTGAGTAATTTCTTTTTATCTTCGAGAGCAAGGAAAACATTGCAACCAATTTGGAGCCTCAGTGATCAACAACCATCCTCAACAATAGGGCCAGCAGTTCCAACAGTTCGAAAATTCCTAAATTTTCATACTACTTTTGTAATCAGTTTTTAGATATTATTAGGATCCTATCTTGATCTTTAGAATCAAGATATTTTGTAATATTTTCTATATGTACTTCATAATTTGAAGTATGAAGGGTTGGGACTTGTTTGAAGAAAAGGACTTGTATTGTAAAGCAGCTCACGGAGCCACCATTGATCATATTTTCAGTAATATAGTGCAATCATTACAGGATTCTTGTGTCATTTTTATTGGCGAAGTGCATCTCTGTTTGTCAATTTTTTTTCTTTTTATTCTCATATGTGATTCTAAAATCTGAATTTTTCTAAGAAGATAAAGACCAAAATTTGTTTGAATGTACGCTCTATTTCTGGCTTAAGAATAATTTTTATGTGTTCTACTAAAGATTAAAATTAGAATTCTTAACTTCTCTATTTTTTAATTGGATCTCTAAATCTTTTCCTCTCCTTCGCACCATAGATCTTAAAGGATCCAGTGAATTTTCCTAACCTGCCCTATAATTTTAGCCTGTAAAATTTGTATTTGATCATCCCAAACCTGTGACTCCATTTTCCCAATGGCCTTTCTTCCAAGTTTCAACCCAACAACAGAAAAAACCCAAACCTGAACTTAATATCTAGCCTAATACCTTCAATCAAACAAAGCTAAATCATAAAGAGAGACCCCTCTCTGAAACCAGAAGTGTTAGATTCCCAGTTTCCAAAGTATTTATGTGGTTACATCTGTGATTTTTTCCACAACCTCAAAAGTTACAAAGTGATAACACCCAATATGGTCGCCAATTTGTTATGCGGAATCTACAATTGCAGACAAAAGTATCTTCCCTAGGCCTAGTGGACTGACTTAGAACAACAAAAAGACAAAGGGACTAATGCTTTCCTTAAATTAAATAGATAATGGGATGAAGCCTACCTGGAATATATCATATGCTTCGATCCTTCCTTGGGTTGAATGCTCCAATCCTAGCTTTGATCGCTATTATTAGAACCTGCATAGTCAAATAACACAAGCCAACAATCCACGGAACCTATCTAGCATCATCTAATCACTTTATTCAATAGATCAACATATTATTGAAATATATGAAGCCATAACATCATATATATGAAAACAAAGAAGTCTTTGCATTAATAGTAATGGAGTGAGTTACAACCAAAAATAGGTGTTGATATTGTAAAAGAGCTCCTCCAAGTTGACTTGTCCTTTCCTTGTCACAAAGTGTGCCTCTAATCACCCTAATTCATGGAAATATATCTCTCACATTAGCAACATAAGGGTAGAATCACTCTCCAAAAGCCAACCCCTTTCCTATGGATGGAAGTAAATATATAGGTGAAGGAGGTAGCTCATGAATTCTTATCCTTTTACCAATTTGGGCTTCAGATTCACGCTTGATGGGAGGATGAGCTCAAGGGATAAGGGATGAAAACTCCAAGATAGGATAGGATAGGATTATAGATTTTGATTTGAGGTAAATGGTTAGAAAAGATTGTGGAAGCTTCTCGAAGAAGAGGTATCATGATTCTCTTTTTTTCCCGAATTTCTAGAATCAATGCACTTGCAACACTAAGCAACCTGTTGGTGATCAACGCAGGTACATATTAGGGAAACCTGGTAATCAATGTTGTATAGTAAGAGACCAGTGAGCATTGGTCCTTAAAATGACTTAAAAAAATGTGCTTTCAAGCAAAAACTCAAGGATTAGAATGAATCATGCTTAGGGATTTATTCAAGGATGATGAAAAGGAGGTCAAAGGACGTTGATTGATCCAATTGAAGGCTTATTGACCAGATGTGACAAAATGGCCTATAACAAGGTCCCCTATGGATATGTGAAGGTGATCTTATCCTAATTCTCAGGGATGATATATATTTTCTTGTACCCGCTGAAACCATCTAAGAGTGAAAAAAAACTTCTTACTTGCAAGACCATCCAAAATTTGATCACTAAAAGGTAAGGGAAAATGATCTTTCTTTGTAGCCTTGTTAAGTTCCCTGTAGTTAACACATATTCTCCACTTCCCATTCTTATTGGGTACTATAAAAATAGGAGACACCCACTCACTATCTAAAATAGGGTAAATAAATCATGCATCCAACAACTTCTACAGTTATTCTTTCACAATGTCTTTAAGGGAAGGGTTCATTCTCCTTTGGGGTTGGCACACAGGTTTACATCCCTCTTTAATGTAGATGTGATGTGTACAAACTGAGGGATGCACCCCTTTCATCTCTTTATAGTCCCAAGAAAAGGCATCAAGATGTTGTCTCAACACAGTGAGCAATTGCTCTTCTTGCTCTGCTAAGAGGGAAGGACTAATTTTCAGGGTTTTAGATGGACTAATTTCCATAATCTTGGCTTGATCTTGATCAAAACCATAAGTGAATAGTTCTGCCCATGGGTTATGATCCAGGTGGATGTTGGTGGCCACCCACCTATCCCACATGGACCCCCACAACTGTCTCTGTTAGTTTTTCAGTTTCCTTATTTGTGGCACAATTTACTATTTTTAGCAGTTTTTCGGGTCTTGAACTTCCAGAGCCGTTTTGAGGCCCTAAACGACGTTTTTTGGGAAATCTGAGAGCAACATCGATCCATGTACCAATGTTTCTCTTCCCAAAATTGTAGTTTTCGGATAGATCTTTCTAACAAGATATTGTACACGTCAAACGAAGATCGGGTGCCAAAGTTACGACCCCGGGAAGTTGATGTACCAATTTACCCAAACAGGGCCCACAGTTTGGTGTTTCATCTTCTAGGGTTAGGTTTTTGGATGTTTAGGGTTTTCCAT
This sequence comes from Pinus tabuliformis, assembly GCA_031772625.1. Taxonomy (NCBI): domain Eukaryota; kingdom Viridiplantae; phylum Streptophyta; class Pinopsida; order Pinales; family Pinaceae; genus Pinus; species Pinus tabuliformis. The sequence continues at coordinate 1,900,315,735 of CM062817.1, forward strand.
TGTTTCTCAACAATAAATAGGCCTTCAAGCCTCATTGTAACACAGTTCAGAGGCATGTAGCCGCCACATCTCTTCTCAGAGATAAGCTACCATCGCCCTAGCTGGTTTATTTCCATTTCTATTTGTAAGCATATTTTAGTATTTTACATTAATGAAATGAAGCATTATTTCCACTGCATCTTTGTGTTTATGGTTATCTTTGTAATTTGTTGCATTCCTGTTTAAATTCGGATCGGTGGTATTGGAGCAGTCTGCTTTTTCTCTGTTTTTCTTTGCATGTCCCCAACGAGGTCGGGATATAAGGAGTTAGGGTTTGAACTGGTCGAACCTTCGTAAGACTAGCCTCGCAAATCCCAACAGCCTCCAGTGGTGGATGAAAATAAAGACGAGGGGGCAGGAGATCCTATTAAAATCTTGCTCGAAGAAGACCTCGAGCAACAAAGGAACGCGACGATGGACAAATTTTCCCACATCCTTCAGCGGCTACCCAGAGGCGACGCATCGACTTCCAATAGCTAGTCTGGAAACGCCACATCCTTTAAGGTACAAGTTAATTTTGAAATCCCCATATTCGAGGGTCAAAAATATGCAGATGCCATAGATAAATGGTTAAATATGCTAGATGGGTATTTTTCTGTTCATGATTTTTCCGGTCGAGAAAAGATTATTTTCACTCTTCTCAAAGCAGCCCCCCACGTCAAGGACTAGTGGGAAACCTACTGCGAGCAGAAGGATGAAAGTACAGGGTCACTATTTTCAGCTGCACCCACTTGGAATTCATTCCGAGACACCATCAAGGAGCAGTATTACCCTGTCAAAAGCTATGAGGACAAATACATAAAGCAAACCTCTCTGCGGTAGGGAAGGGACCAAGATGTGCTGGAGTTCACAAACATTTTTCATACCCTTCGCACACAGTTGGGTATCAAGGATTCTGAGCTACATTTGGTACTTAAATACCGTGGCTGCCTACATAGATACATCCAGGACGAGATGGAGTTCCTGAACATCTCCTCGCTCGGTACTGCGTACTGATATACTGTCAAAATCGAGCAAAAGCTCAAACAGAAGAAGCGAGACTTTGGATCTGCAAATCTGAAGACCAAAGGACAAAGCCAAGGCGGGGTGACCCAAGACAACCTATCGAAGCCGCAAGAAAAGAAAAACACCACAAAGTTGAAATAGGACACAGGAAAGTGGTGTGAGTTCCATAAGAGCCCCACTCACAACACAAGTGAGTGTTGAACCAAGCAGTCGCTGGTGGCCGAGCTGAAGGCTTCAGAATCAGATGCATGTTCCGACCCTGAGTCAGAACCCGACAATGGGAATGGCAAAGGGAAGCAGATCATTGATGCGGAGTCCAGCGTCACTGTTGCCACTGCCAAGATCCAGAAGAATGAGCCCGAAGATCAAGAGGAGGGGGAGCGTCATTTCCACTCACAGATGTGGGTGAAGGGTTCGCCGCTACAATTCATTGTCGACAGTGGCAACCAGAACCTCATTTCAGTAGAGGTCATGAAGCGGTTGGGCCTACCGACTACACCACATGCGCAACCATACAGTATTAGGTGGCTTCACCAAGGACGAGATCTCTGAGTCCGCCAGCAATGCCGCCTTCCCTACAACATCAAACCCTTCACAGATGAGGTATTGTGTGATGTTGCACCTCTGGATGTTTGTGATGTATTATTAGGCTAGCCATACTTGTGGAGGTGACATGTTGTGTATGAGTCAAGGCCTTGAGTTTTTATTATTACTTTGGGTAATTCATTATACAGGATACCAGAGGTAGCCCCACCTATCGCCACCTCTTTGGTCTCTGCTAAGAAATGCAACAAGATCGTCTCCCAGACTAGGAAATTCATTTTCTGTCTGGTTCGCTCGAAAAGTAAAGGGAAGATCGTAGCCACATCCATGACCCCTGCGAAGGGTTCCTCCAAGCAGCAGTAACAACAAAAGGATATGGTCATGACAGAACACAGGAACATCTTCTCCTCACCCACAGGGGTACCACACAAGTTTCAGGTGGGCAACAAAGTCTGGTTGCATCTGTAGAAAGAATGCCTTATAAGAGCCCATCAGAAGCTCCGACCATTCCGACATGGTCCTTACACCATTACCAAGGCTGTGGGAAACAATGCTTTGGAGCACAACATTTCCCCATTCCTTCACTTGCACCAAATGTTCAATATGGACAGTCGTCGACCATGCATCCCACCATTACTAGACACATCAGAGATTGCACAACAGCTCACCAGGGACCAAGTTTAGCAGATGGAGGAACTCAATGCAATGGGGACCATTGCTTCCTAAGGGGGGAGGAATGATCCAGGTGGATGTTGGTGGCCACCCACCTATCCCAAATGGACCCCCACAATCATCTCTGTCAGTTTTTCAGTTTCCTTATTTGCGGCACAATTTACTATTTTTAGCAGTTTTTCGGGTCCTGAACTTCCAGAGCCGTTTTGAGGCCCTAAATGACGTTTTTTGGGAAATCTAGGAGCAACATTGGTCCATGGACGAATGTTTCTCTTCCCAAAGTTGTAGTTCTCGGATAGATCTTTCTAACGAGATATTGTACGCGTCAAATGGAGATCGGGTGCCAAAGTTACGACATCAGGAAGTTGATGTACCAATTTACCCAAATGGGGCCCACAGTTTGGCGTTTCATATTCTAGGGTTAGGTTTTTGGATGTTTAGGGTTTTCCATTGTTTCTCAACAATAAATAGGTCTTCGATCCTCATTGTAACACAGTTCAGAGGCATGTAGCCACCACATTTCTTCTCAGAGATAAGCTACCATTGCCTTAGCTGGTTTATTTCCATTTCTATTTGTAAGCATATTTAAGTATTTTACATTAATGAAATGAAGCGTTATTTCCGCTGAATCTTTGTGTTTATGGTTATCTTTGTAATTTGTTGCGTTCCTGTTGAAATTTGGATAAGGTTGTTCTCAGTATACCCTAAAGATACCTCTACTAGTTCATCAATTTGCATGGCAGCAAGACGTTGGGTTTGCAGAATATTGTTAATAAGATCATCCTCATCTAGTTGCCTGCTTCCTACAGTGGTTCCTATGTACATAAATATTCTTATTTTTCTTCCTCTACCCACATAGGTAAATCATGTTCAATAAGAGGTTGAGTAGGGGGGTATAATACAAGCTACTTTGTGAGATGCTCATTTTTAATTGTCATGTTTCCAACCCTACAATTGATATAAGCATCAATAGTAGTTAACCAAGGTCTCCCTAAGCTGGGAGGATACCCATTGAACTTGGTCTTGGGTTGGAGTACAAGGAAATCTATGGGGTATTACGAGGAATCGATGCAGACCGTAACTTCCTCAATAACGCCCTTAAGGTCCACTATGGATATGTCTGCAAATTACAACACTATGGTGGTTTTTCTTAGGGATCCCTGGAATTTGAGCTTCAACATAGTTCCCCTAGTTATGACATTGATTGTAGCCCCAAGGTAAATTAGTGTGTTAGGACTACAATACTATTCATGTGTACATCCACTACTAGGATACCAAGATCCAAATACTTTGGGGAGATGACCTTCCCAAGCATTCAATCAAATAGCTTCCCAAATACATTGATAGTGGGGGCATCTCTTTTCCTCCTTCCGAGCCTCTTGAAACATTATTCCTTGATGAGCTTGTTATAGATGGGGACATATTTGATGGCCTGGAGAAGGGGTATTTTGTCCCACAGGTTCTTTAGTTCTCCCAAAAGTTTAGGCTCTTCTAGGGTGTGTTTCTTAGGTTGGACCAACCTTTCATAATAGGGAGGTATATTGGCTTGGGGGGTACTATCTTCCTTCTCTTCTTCAAGATATTCTGATAGAGAAGGTGGGTGAGAAATTCGAAGCAACTTCCTAGACCGAAGGTCGATTTCCTGAATTTCCACAACATAAGTCGGGTAGTACTTTTCCCCACTGTAGACCTATTGGGCCTGCTTTTTGTTTGGGTTCATATTGGGTTGGATAGGAATTTGAGGTTATTTGGGTGGATTATTTTGGGGTAGTTGTGGTTGAGGAGGAGGAGGGGGAATTGAGGCAGGTGGTTGGGTTGCCTAAGGCTATCCTTGTGAAGGGTTTCCCCATTGAGGAGGTTAGGATTGATATGGCTGGAAGGGTGTATTGATAGGTTGGGGAGGATAGTAAAGAGAATAGGACCAAGGGGAAGGCATGGACCAACGTGAGTTGGTTGGAGGATACCAAGGATGAAAAGGTCTACTTTGATTTGGATTGAAAAATGATAGTGTACACCTTGCATGCCTTGTTGATATGGATGAGGGCCTTGTGGCATTCTTTGATTGACAAAACAAAGCTGCTCCAAGCCATCTTCTGTCCCTTGGTATACTTCTTTCAGACCTGGGAGAGAAGGGCATTTGTCAGTTGCCCGATTCTCTTCACAAACCAAGCAAATTTATATTACATTTAGTGGGCACTCATTTCTAGGGTTCCACTTGGTGCATCTAGGGAAAAATATAACAAGTTCCCTTTCTACCTCCTCTTGTTTCTTCTTAATCTACACGGTGTCCATTTGTAAGGAAAAAGTATGCAAAATTTCACTCTTAAAATATTCTAACATATTCCATATTTCATGTTTGATGGATGAGGTAGAGGGTGACGAATTTCATAAACCTTGACTAGATCTCCCTCTTTTCCTTGCAGCCTTAGAGTGATTCTTAAATACTGTCTTGATGTCATCAGAATTTAGCTAGTAAATGTCTCTACTAGACAAAATGTTAATTGTTTCGATTAGCGCGTCTCTGAATCCTTTGAGTAACACAATCTTTGCTGACTCTAGGTCAAGGGTGCAATTAGCTCTCATATAGTTGATTTGAAATATTTCTTCATAGTCTTCTAGGGACTCATTTATCCCCTAAGTCATTCTAAATATTTTTTCATTGATGTCCCTAGATCTACAATAGTCTTTGTAATTTTGATTGAAGAATTGCTTCATTTGAGCCCAAGTGGTGATGTTGCCTCCTTCCAAACTCATGATCCAACACAAGGTTGCATCATTAAGAGTGGAAGGAAACAATGTTAACTCATGCTCATCAAAAGTGTGATCATTAGAAGTGTAATCATAGGTTCTAAAAACCACAACAAACTCAAACATGAATGTATCAGGGTACTAAAAAGCTAGGCCATGAAAGTGTGGGAGAGAAGTGGGGCTTATGTTATTCATTCTAGATTCTCCACTCGTTTCTATGATAGGAAATAGCTCAGTCTACCTATTTACAACCATCTCTTGGTAGGTGATGTAGGTTCTCCCCCCCCATAAGTTCTTAAAAGATATTTGGCTACTCACCTAAAGGGTTCTCCAAATCCTCTCTGGTCAGAGTAGGAGGTCCACAGTCACCAAATAAGAGTGATGGTTGACTGCTTGTAAGTGTTAGAAAATTATATATTACAGAGCAATGGATTGCAGAAACACAAACACAGAAAATGCATAAAACAAGAGAGACACAAATATATGTGGTTCACCCAATCTGGGCTATGTCCATAGAGAAACATCCGATCCTCCCTTTTATATTATCTAGCAAAATGAAGAGATAGAACCTGCAACAGATTTTTTATAATTTCTCTTCGCTCTTACACAATATACTCTCTCTTTCTCACTCAGAATGCACATATTCATAGCTGCAATACAATTCCCTCATATATAGTGAGGGGTTTCCTTTTAGGGTAAAAAAACCTAAATTAAACATAAATTCTACTGCCAGATCATCTGCCTAATGAACGACTTAGATTGAATAATAAATTACAACATTTTACAAGGCAATTTTACATCTATTTTTTTAGCTTTGGGGACGTTTCCCCCAAACCCTCATCGGGGGCCCGTTGGCCCCCAGACCCCTGCGGGGGGGACAATTCCACCCTGCTTGGAGGCATGTATAGTCTTCCTGCGATATACATCTAGCTAAAACAAAGACCTCAGAATAAAGAAGATAATCAAGCTCCACACCCAACAATAAGAGTGGGGGTTTTTGGCAGAAATTTCCCTAAGTTGTCCCTAATCCTATGAGGCATGAAATAAATGTGTTTTATTATTATTATTATAGATAGATAAAAAATTGATGTAAAATAACTTTTTTGTTTTTTAGGAAATAGAATGAGAAGAGAAATCAACTTAAAGCAAAATACACACCTACTTTGACATCTCCTTGACAACGACGCCAAAAAGTGATGAGTTCTGTATTGAAACAAGAATGTTGCAACTCCCCCGGCTACTAGATTTAATTTATCAATCTAAGATTCACACAAACTTAAGAGGTGACAATGTTTTATGCATAATAAGCTAATTTTTACTTAAGTTTCTCTAAGGCAATGAATCAAACCAAGGTGTTTAGAGACCATTTTGCAAACTAAATCTATACTTCATAAGAAGAAAAAATGTTGTAGAAAAGGAAATCCAAATCTACTTACAAGGAATGAAAATGTTGCATCAAAGGAAATTCTAATCTATTTTCATAGAATTAAAATGTTACAGAAAATTAAATTCTAATATACTTGCAAGGAGTGAAATGCTTGGAATAGAAACCGTAACTTATTGCAGAAAATGAATGGCAGAGAAATAAACCTAGTTTGGTTACATAAAGTAAATAGCATGAAATCAATCCTAAACTACTGAATTCAAAGGAGATTCTATTCTATTGACAAAACTAAATAGATGCTTCAATAAGTAACAATGTAAACTATCCATGTGCTATTAAACTCATGAACTCAATAACTAACCCTAATATCATAAATCAATTGTAGTGATGAAAAGGAAAGTTCTAAGTGATCTTTGATCTTCCTCAAGCTTGGTTCCAAGGCCTAGGATACATTGTGAAGGTTTAATAGGCAAACATTAATCTTAAAGGACAACTCTGGTCAAGTTTTGAAGGGTTCTCTACAATGCTACAAGATGTTATGGGATTGCTACAGGATTTCCCTATATTGCTACATGATTGAATCCGAGATCATTTCAAGGGAATAGAAGGTGATCTGAAGGTGAGGAAGGACGGTATAAGGTGGGAGAAGGATATGGAAGTCCTTTCCAATATTATTACTCCTCAGGAGCTCATCTTTCATAAGGATGGAATGCAAACAATGACCTCTAACAAATTTGTCCTGAATTTCCTGTATGCAGACTGCTTGAAGAAGTTGATAAGAATGAAAGGAGGGTGTTAAGGGTAGGGTTATAAATGAAAATAAAAATGCTATGCCTTGAAAACCAATAGTATTACTTACACACCAGAAGGTTACTCAACTTGGAAAACATCAAATTCTAGAGAATGCCAACAATACTATTTGCAGGAAATCAAACTAGAAAAGAAAGGATGAGTTGAATTTTAATAAAAATCTAACTATTGCATCAATATGAGACATGTTTTTTTGTGATTTCCAATACAAAGTATACAACCACACTTTCCACAATAGATGATTGAAAAATACGCAGAGACAACTTTTACACAAGAAAATATTGCAAAAAGGAAATAATGCTAAACTAAATACAAAAGAGAAAATGCATAACAAAAATGTACAAGGGAGAGAGACTAGATTGCTTGGATTAGGCCCTCTATAAAACACTCATACTAAAGGCAGAAAAAGGCTTTTCACTGATCTCAAAAAGTGCTCAAGTACATGATACGAAAGTTGAAATGACAAGTACAAGCTTCTAGCTCTAGCAATCACTTTTCTCCTCTAAAAATTTGAATCCTACTAAGCTCTTGGGATCCTTTATTTATACAAAATGAATGAGGGTGAAATCTACTTGGAAGGAGGGTTTCTTCCCTCCAAAGTGTTGAAAATGCAACAAGAAAATCCTAATTTAATTTTGTCCTTGAATTAAATTAGGAATAAAATTGTAATTCCACATCACAACACAACTTGTATGTGTTAACTAAGTTAAATTTACTTAGTTGGCTCAGTTAATTCGAGTTGAGGGTCTAACTAGAGACATGTAGAGTATCTCCTACATTATAGGAGGCTTGGTTGAGTTTATTTTGAGTTGTGATTAATTAATTCAGTTTAAATGAGTTAAAGTTAGTTAAACTAGTTCCAACTAATGGCAGAACTAGTAGGAGGTCAGACATTGGGTTGTTGTTTCATGTGTTCAACTAGTTAACTGATGATTCACTCATAAATAACTCATGCATGTCAGATCTAAAATTTACCCAGTTGAGATTAGAGTTCAAGGGTAGTGTACTATCAATTGTATAATCATCTGAATTGTGCAGGTGGTGCATGCAGTCAGAGGAAGGCCTATGAGGATTCGCAATTCATATTGAGGAATTTCCCTAATTAATAGGAGGCTAGTTCCCAAGGAAATAGCACAAGGAAATATGGACTTGGAAAAGTGAGAAATTAGTTAATTATTGGCCTGGTATTGTCTAGGAATTCGTGAGACAAATAGATATAGTGTGGATGTTGCTCGGGCTTGAGCAAATCATTGTAATATTCTCATATTTTACGACTAATGCAATATACAGATAGTAAGGGTTTTTAGTTGTGGCTTTCCCTAGGAAATCATTGTGTAATGTGTTGATTGAATTCTTTCTCTTGTATGCTTCATGATTTCGCGGTAGTTTAATTGTTTTCGCTGATGAGTAGATTAGACTCAAGTGTTTTAGTAAATTACAATTAGCAGTTTGAATCTAGAAGGAATTTATACACAAAATCCCTACAAAATTGGATCTAGTCTCCTTAGAGGCTTGCAACCACTGAGTGTAGTAATTTCCCAATAGCTAGCTGAGTTGGTTGGCGAGTTAATGCAAAGAACGAGCCTCTTACATTTCCTCCAGCTAGTCTCCAACGTACTTCTACACGATAAATATTATGTTTCTTGTATATTAATCATGTTAGGCCACAAGATATGATGAATATTCCTTAATCTACCTAATAAACACAGTATAGTCCAAAAAGTTGTTATCAAATGCAAAGAGATAGGTAAATGTATGTTGAAGGATGGTCGGATGGGCCTTGAATTATACCTATTGAGGAGGCCCATCAGGAAGCAGAAGGACATGCAACACCACATGGCTCCTTCAAGGAAAGAAAGAGACCAAAGAGTTATTCTAGTATTGAACCATTAATTACTAATCTTATTTATTTTGAACCTTCCACCTATGAAGAAGCAACTAGCCAACAAGTTTGGAAATATGCAATTCTAGAAGAATACCAGTCAATCATGAAGAATGATGTATGGAGATTATGCCAAGACCTGAAGGGAAGTTTGTGGTCACTTCCAAATGGGTATACAAGATCAAGCATGCAATGAATGGTAGTATTGACAAATACAAGGTGATATTTGTGACTAGAGGGTTATCCTAGAAGGAGGGAGAATACTATGATGATACTTTTTCTCCGATTTTCAAGTACACTACCATTAGATCTATTATTTCTATTGCTTCTATGGGTTGGAATTTACATTAGATGGATGTAAAGACTGATTTCCTCAATGATGTGATTGAGGAAGAAGTGTACATAGAAACACCTCAAGGTTTTGAGGTTCATGGAAGAGAGTCTCACATCTGTAGATTGAAGAAATCCTTGTATGGACTTGTTACCCACCAAAAGTGGGTGACCCCATAGGATAATATTTCTCCTAAATATCTCTTCATATGGTAGTCAATATCCCCTGGCATCCAAAAATGTAGCCGATATATTGTGTCATTTGATATTTTTCCCTAAATCAGTCATATGTCCCCTCACCTATCTGTCGAGAGCATATGTTTGCAGGTGGGAAATCCTACCCAGAAGGTATGTTTTTCATTATGTGATCGAGTGCTTATGATTGTCTTTCATTGGGAAATTTGGGCATGGATTATTGGGTGACTTGGAAGAATGAAGGGTTTTGAATGAGGTCTTGCTTCCTCACCTTAAAGGGGGGGGGGGTTAATCCTCAACCATAGTCCCGTGGGATCTCCCCTATTGTCATATGGTTTTAGGAAGGGCACTACTTGGGAAACCATGATTTTGGTAGTGTGGTCTTGTTTTCTTGTTTCACATTTTTCACTCCCCTCTACACATTATAGACCATATTTCATCATTTTCCCTCTTCGAGTCCACATGAAAACTGGGTCCACAAGGCACTGGCACACCCCCTCCCCTTGTCCACATGTCTAGGTCGGGCCTAGAAATGTTGTCCTGGAGGTTGATGCAACTAAAATAAAGTTAAAAGCATATCATGGCCACAAGCAAGAATAAAAGAAAAGAATATTATAAAATGCAAAAGATGGGCAGGACATTAAAATAACATGTGGGAAAAAGCCAAACATGAGCTCGTCCCTTGATCATTATGGCCATCACCTTCGTTCCTAAGGACCATGAGTGCCCCCACATCATTAAGGAACCCATGCACATCCCAACCCCTGGTTGGAAATGAACTGCCCCACCTTAAGGGGGTAATAACAACTTACATCATACACAACATGCTCTCATTTCTTGGAGCCTCGAGTGGTAATACAAAGAAAAAATTAAGAAAAGGAAAAAGGAAATTGAAGAAGGGTGGAAAAAAAAAGGTCGAGGTAACTCATGTATCCATGATTGCTCCCTCCTACATAAGTATGCCCATGTGTGGAAATTCCTCATCATTTCCACCCTTGTACCCATGGCATATGACCTTGAGATCCATGTGTCACCATCCATCTCATCATTATTCACATGACCCCTATAAATTGAAGCATGTATCTTGAACCTATCTTTCCCCTTAGGGGTTGGGAACAACTAATAGGGTTGTTTATTAACCACTCCTACCTAGGGAGGTAACACTACTTCGAGGTTATAGTCTATAATTTGGAAAGAAAACCCCATATGAATGTTAATTTATAGTTTTCTATGTTTGAAACAATCACTTATTGTCTTCAATTAGCAATCACTTCATCTGATAAATTCAATCTTCCAACAATAATAAGCAATTGTAGATAGAAAAGTAAACCAAATGCACAATAGAAGACAACCAAGAACAATAAAGACACAACAATTTGGTCATGTGGGAATTTACAGGGTAAGTTCCTCAGAAAGAATACCAAGAGGACACCGCTCACAACCAGATCTCAAATCAATACACCAGTATTTTTGACGTGGTTAAAACCCTCAGAGTGCAAGGAGGGAAACGGTCCACGGCCTGTCCCAACGTGGGTACAGACAATTTACTAATCAAAGAATGAAAATTTACATAAGCTTCTCTCATGCACGGATTACACGAACAATGACCCTCCATGCGCTTTAAATAGAACTCATGGACCAATCGGGTGTCAAGCCACGGATCAAGTGTCGGTAATACCGAGGTGAGAGTGAACCGTCGGATCACTACATATCGTGACCGTCGGATTGTAAGTTACAAAATGTACAACGGTAAAGAAACACACTTTACCTAACTCTAACCTAACTCTATACTAGACCAAGTTGAACTTAACTATATCCTATGTGTCGGAATATCCTAACATCCCCCCTTAAGAACAACTTGGGATAGGATTGAAGGATTTACAAATATGACACAATAGGAGAAGGAAGGAGGCACTAGAGCCTATCCCCCCTTAGTGACAACTTCCTGAACTCCAAGCATATATCGAAGTTTAGTGAACTTCGCCTCTGTGAGAGCCTTTGTGAAGATGTCTGCAACCTGATCATCTGTTGGACAATATTGCACTTCAAGAACATGGTCATGAATGAGCTTTCTGATGAAGTGCATGTGTAGTTCAATGTGTTTGCTGCGCTGATGCTGGACTGGATCTTTGCATAGCTGAATGGCACTTTGATTATCACACCAAAGTGTGGTTGGATGCTGCTGCTCAAAGCCAAACTCTGATAGGATCTGACGAAGCCACAAGGCTTCCTTACTAGCTTCCACGGCACCACGATACTCTGCTTCTGCTGATGAAAGAGAAATGGCAGCCTGTTTCTTACAAGCCCATGTAATAGGTCCTGAACCAAGAGTGAAGACATAACCGGCAGTAGACTTCCGATCATCAAGGTCACCAGCCCAATCAGAATCAGTGAAACCAACTAACAGAGGAGCTGCTTTGGCACTGTAATGAATCCCAAACTGTACTGTACCTCGAACATAACGAAGTATTCTTTTAGCTGCTTTCCAATGACTTTCACGGGGGTTTTGCATAAAACGAGCAACAAGGCCAACAGCAAAGGAAAGATCAGGACGAGTATGGGTTAAATACAAGAGTTTTCCGACAAGTTGACGGTATAAGGTAGCATCAACTTCAGGAGAAGTACAAGAGACTGAAAGTTTGACTCCAGACTGAAAGGGAGAAGTGGCTGGCTTACAGTCTTCCATGTGAAAATGACGAAGAATATCACAAGCATACTTGGACTGGGAAAGGAAAATACCCTCTTGGGATTGCAAGACTTGAAGACCGAGAAAATAGTGTAAGTGTCCTAAGTCTGTCATTTCAAATTTCTTTTTAAGGCTGGACTTCACATGGTTTATAAGGTTGGGATCACTACCAGTAAGAATAAGATCATCAACATAAAGAACAAGGATGATGAGAGAGTTGCCCACTTTCTTGGTGTAGACAGTATTGTCAGAATGACACCTAGAAAAGCCAGATTCTAAAAGAAAGCTATCCATTTTGGCATACCAAGCTCGAGGAGCTTGCTTGAGGCCATAAAGGGATTTCTTAAGTCGACAAACGAGGCTGGAGTCTGTTTGTATGAAGCCAATGGGTTGTTCCATATAGATTTCTTCCTGCAAGTCCCCATGCAAGAAGGCAGATTTAACATCCATTTGATGGACTTCCCATTTTAAAGAGGCAGCAAGGGAAAGAACAAGGCGGATAGAGTTCATTTTGGCAACTGGAGAGAAGGTTTCAGTGTAGTCAATGCCTTCAACCTGTGAAAAGCCCTTAGCAACTAGACGAGCTTTATGTTTATCAACTTTCCCATCTGGTCCATACTTGGTTCTGTAAACCCATTTGCATCTAACAAGTTTGCGTCCCTTTGGTAGAGGAACAAGATCCCATGTATCATTTGTCATCAATGAATGATATTCTTCATTCATAGCTGTTTCCCAATGTGGATGGCCTGAAGCTTCTGCAAAAGTGTCAGGATCATGATTTACTGGAGCTTGAGCCAGTAAAGAAGAGGCTCTTTCAAACTGAGAACGTGTACGTCGCTGATCTGTAGGATCACCGGCAAGATCACCTGCTGCATCCCGAGTAGCACGGACCCATCTTGGAAGTTGAGGATCCTGAGAAGGTGGGGAAGGATTATCATCCTCGCTTTCATCATCAGAAGAAGAAATGTTTTCAAAGATAGAAGAGATAGGAAGAGGTGGCACATCCGCCGGACTAGGCTCGCAGGCCGATTTATTTTCATCAAATTTTACATCTCTTCTAATGATAACATTTTTGGACTTAAATGGAATAAGTCTATAGCCTTTTACATCTTCAGAATATCCAACAAAAGTACATTTCTCACTCTTAGGTTCTAAGGCTTTATGCTTTTCATCTGGAATATGGGCCCATGCTTCACTTCCAAACACACGAAAGTGACTTACATCTGGTTTAATGGAACTCCAAGCTTCTTCTGGAGTGATATTCTCTAGAACCTTAGTAGGAGTGCGATTGATTATATAATTTGCACAATTAATTGCTTCGGCCCAAAAACTAAGACTGAGTCCTTTAGATTGCAGCATACAATTAGCCATTTCCTTTAAGGTGCGATTTTTCCTTTCAGCTACACCATTTTGTTGTGGAGTGTATGGAACAGTATGTTGCATTTGAATTCCATTTTCGGTGCAAAAGTTGATGAATGCATTTTTAACATATTCTCCACCATTATCAGTTCTTAGCTTAAGAATTTGATGTCCAGATTGTTTTTCAACGAATGCTTTGAAGGCCAAAAAGGTGGTAAATACTTCGCTCTTGAGTTTTAAGAAGTATACCCAAGTGCGTCTGGAGAAATCATCAATGAAAGTTAAGAAGTACTTGCAGCCAGAGAATGAAGCAACAGGAAGAGGACCACATAAATCACTGTGCACAAGCTGTAAAGGGGCTGAGGCGTGCCAAGAGGCACGTTTGTCAAAACTGTCCCGATGATGTTTTCCGAGTACACATCCGGAACAAACACCATCTTTGCAAGATACCATAGGAAGACCTGTCACCATGTTTTCTTTACATAGATGCTGAAGGGAGCGATAGTTTAAGTGACCATACCGCTCATGCCAAAGTTTGCTCACTTCATCATTATGAGCAACAAATACTGAGGGAAGATGGGATGACCCAAAGTTGTGAAACTTATACAACCTTTTGGAATCATCAGCAAGACCAGTAGCTAGAATCTGTTTAGGATCTTTTAGATCCTTGATTACAACATCATGAGGTGAAAATTCAACAATTTTACCTTCACCTGAATGAGTTATCTGATAGACAGATAGAAGGTTGCAGGATAAGTTTGGAACACATAATACATCATTGAACTGACCATTGTCTAGATGAACAGTTCCAGTCCCTACAACATTAAGAGATCTATCATCACCAACATATATATTTTTGGTGTTACAATCATTTAAAGAAGAAAACATGGCTTGGGTTTTGGCCATGTGACAAGAGGCTCCAGAATCAATGAGCCACTCATGAGAATGAGAAGAAGAAGAAGATACATTTAATGCATAACCAGACTGAGATGATTGACGATGACATGCAGAAAATGCCGTTCCGGAAGTTGAAGTTGAAGTAGGCTCCAGATGGATGTTATGTTTCTTCATTGCGGCTTCCAAGGCTTCCATCTTCTTAAAGCATTTAGATTCTAAGTGGCCATCTCGATTACAAAAGTTACAATGTCTGTCAGTCTTCTTCCATTTGTTTTTATTGGTCTTGTCATATTGCTGAAATGATCTTTCATCTTGAGGCTGAGTTGGTTTAGGACCATTCCTTTGAGGATAAGACTTCTTAGGATTCTTTGAATTTGGTTGCTGCTGGGCGGCTAACGCTTTCGAGGAAGAGTTTCCAAGATTAAGAAGACCAAGGTGTAAGAGTTTTTCTTGTTCTCTTATTAAGGAATCACAAAAGGAGTCAAAGGAAGGGGGCTTGTAGTCTTTGCCTTGACAAATGAAAGCTTCCCTGGTAGAATGGAAAGTGGAAACAAATACAGAGTAGGCTGGTCCCAACTTAGTAAGGATGGAATAAATAAGGTTACCATCTTCTTTCTTAACTTTAACACCTTCCAAGAGATATCTAAGGGTCTTGAATTTGGACAAGAAATCTTCAATGCAAGAAAAATTATTAGGATCCAAAGTAAGCAACTCATTCTCAAGTTGATGGGCTCTAATTTCATTTTTAATCCCAAAAACTTTAGCAAGTTTTTCTAATGCTTCATGAGGAGTTTCAATTTCTGCAATGTGGAATCTAAGATCAGGAGAAACAGACATTCCTATCAAACCACGTGCTTGATCTTGTCGATTTTCCCATTTTTCGGCCTTGTCTTCATCTTTGGGTTTCTTCTCTTGGTCTGTGGCTATTCTGAAGAGACCTTTACTTCTAAGTAAATCTCCCATGTAGGCTACCCATTGGAAGTAGTTAGTGCTGTCAAGAATGACTTGGCATGGACTTTCCATTTTTTGAAAAACAACTGAAGCTGAAGATGCTGAAAGTAAGTGGTCCAATGGATAGATCTCGAAAAAATAGGCGGTTTTAAAAAAAACGGCTCTGAAAAAGGCTTCCGGATGAAGAAGTTATGGCTTTTTGAAAAAAAATTGTTGACGTTGCCGGCAAAGTGCGCGAATGTGCGGGAATGAAAAAATCCGCCCCCTCAAAATGGAGACTTGAACCCAAGACCTCTACTCTCTTAAAAGGTCTTTGAACCAATTGATCTATACAAAATATTTGAGAGAGAGAGAGAGAGAGAGAGAGAGAGAGAGGGGGGGGGGGGCCTCGATTTGCGTGCTTGCCTTGGGAAGACTCTTTTCCCCTACAAAACACAAAACACAAAACCCAACACGAATATCCAAAGAAAAACGAACCTTACGGCTCGAAGTTAGCTTTAGCCAAAAAACTAGAAATTTTAAAAAAAATCTCAAAGTTAGCTTTTAGCCGAAAAACTAAATATTTTTCTCAATGTTTCTGATTTTCCGAGATCACACTAAGGTGCAGGGAAAAGAGCATACGCATGAGAAAAATCCTTTCTTTCTGTTTCTGATTTGCCCAGATCGCACAGAGTCGCAGGGCAAAGAGCATACGCAGAAATGAAAGGTATAGATCCGGAAAAAAAAGGCTAAATAAACCGAAACCGAAATAAGCAGAGAGAAAATGACAGTAAACTGCAAAAAAAAACACTGTATACCTCCCGATCTGAAAAATGACGCAGCTAGGGCTACCGGAAACCTTTTCGCGTGAAACGAAAGGGGTTCCTCACTGAAACAGATGCTCCGAACGCAACAGAGCAGTCCTCTCGGCCCGAAAGCAGTCAGAAACAGCAGATCTAGGAAACGACAGCCGCATGCAGTTCTACCGGCTTCAGATTTGGATCACCAACGGACGCGGCCCTCAAATAGCTCCGATACCATGTGGGAATTTACAGGGTAAGTTCCTCAGAAAGAATACCAAGAGGACACCGCTCACAACCAGATCTCAAATCAATACACCAGTATTTTTGACGTGGTTAAAACCCTCAGAGTGCAAGGAGGGAAACGGTCCACGGCCTGTCCCAACGTGGGTACAGACAATTTACTAATCAAAGAATGAAAATTTACATAAGCTTCTCTCATGCACGGATTACACGAACAATGACCCTCCATGCGCTTTAAATAGAACTCATGGACCAATCGGGTGTCAAGCCACGGATCAAGTGTCGGTAATACCGAGGTGAGAGTGAACCGTCGGATCACTACATATCGTGACCGTCGGATTGTAAGTTACAAAATGTACAACGGTAAAGAAACACACTTTACCTAACTCTAACCTAACTCTATACTAGACCAAGTTGAACTTAACTATATCCTATGTGTCGGAATATCCTAACAGGTCAAAGACTAGGGAAGAACCCAAAAAGGGGGAGATCCCTTTCCAAATTCTTCTTCAATTAGATTGTCATCAAATTTTTGGCAATTTCTGATCAATAATGAGTCAAAGGTCAAAGCCTTAACTAGTCAAATCAACCATCTAATACCTAATCAGAGATGAACCCAAAAATCAATTGTGTTAAAAATTCAAATCTACAATTTTTGGTCAAAGTCAATAGCAGTAAACTCTACCCTAATCAATCAACGGTCAAAGTGTTTGAAATAGTTTGGTTAAGGCAACAAAGAATTCAGCCTCTTTCCCTTAGTTAAACTTGGTCAAAATAGTCCCAAAATTCTGCCTCAAAATCAGTCCATGTCAAAGTCAAACTTGCACTCAAAGGTTGCCTTAGGTTTGCAGTCGAATGTGGTCAAAGTGCCCAGAAAAAATCATCCTCCTTGCTCCTGAATTCAACCTTCAAAACATATCCAAAACCCCAAGTTAAACCATGCCAAAAATCCCAAAATTCAACGTTGGTCAAAGGCGCAAAAATAGAAAGTCGACGTTGTCAATACATTCTCTCTCTCCCCTCTTCACACATGTGAGAATAACCGTACAAATTTAATAAGTAGTTGAATCAATAGAAGATGAATGAATGAGTGATGATATGCCTCCAAGTGATGTGACATATGGTCTATTTATATGTGGTTGAGAAGGTTGAATTTACTTTTCCATACTGACTTGTACTTTTGTGTACTTATGGGTTTCATATTAAAAATAACACTTTTCCTTGAGCAAATTAAATTCTTCCAAGGGCTAGTAGGGTCTCCAAAGGGCGAGGAAGGATTCCAAAAAGAGAGAATTTCTCCCCGAGCTACCAAATTTGAACACTCCCTCTCAGCTAGGGAGGATTTTATGACTGCATCATAAGTATCATCTAGAAAATCTTGACATCGTCATCATTGTATCATAACTCATATATTCTCATCTCTACTCATTTGTTGAACACTCTCAAATCTAAAGAAGAAGAAGAATCATAGGGGAGATAAATTTTCCACATTATATCCAAAGACAATGGACGAGATACAACTTACCATGTAAGGTAAGGATCACAACCATCCCATCGTTTACGATCTTCCCACCTTGACCCTCAAAATTCATGTGGTAGAACACCTGCATCCTCAAACTAGGGGAGATACCCAACTTACTAGTCGTAAAGATCACACATACCCAGGTTACCTCATCCATTGGCAATATGGGTGGCAATCCCAACAAGCCCATCTTATGGGTAGGATGCCAACCGAGGTATACTTTTCCAGACCTGATAGGGGGAGATACCCAACTTGTCATAAAATACAAGGATCACACACAACCTACAATGACAATAGGTGAGATACACGACCTACCACAAAGGGTAGGAATCACACACACCTATTGTCCAGAGATCCCTCCACCCCATGAGTTCTACAACTCAATTTCATCCCTGGGAGCTCAAACAAGGAGGAAGAGAATTACTCAATGTTCTTGATCAACCGCGAACCTTACCTGAGAGGGTCACATCCACTAGTCTAAGATACTCTTTGAAGACCAAGAATTTCCCTTTCAACAAAGCCTTAGTGAGAATATATGTTATCTGCTCATCTGTCAAAATGTGATGGAGTCTTACAAATCCTCTGTGCACCATATCTCAAATGTAATGATATCTAATGTTAGGCCCCTATACTACTAGTGTAACCCCTTCTTGTTATTAGTACAACCCACTTATTATAATGATGTACCCATGTAGTGCCCATATTGTTACTCTTATGCCCCATAGAAGCCCACTAATGTTATTATTGTGTCCTTACATTATTATTGTTATGTCGGCTCTGATTATGTTATGACCCCTTAGACTCCTATATATAGAAAGGAGGTCTTTTCATTTGTATCATCCAAGAATTGTTCATTTATGTAATGTAAAGGAGGTTTCCCCCTCGAAGAGGCTGAATTCTAAGGCGTTGATCTATCTTTTCTATCTTTTCTTGAGCTAGTTTCATAACATTTGGTATCAGAGCTTTGGATTCTAGGGTTTCGCTGCTCCAAATAGGTCATCGTGGAATTTTCGCTATAACTTTTTTTTTGAGACATTTCAGAAGTTTAAAAAAAAACCCATTTGAGAAGAAATTACGCTGAACCGTGGGTCCGAATTTCAGAGCTTTTTGCGCTATATTTGCAGAGATATGATCTGAGGAAGTTGGTCTTTTTGCAGACTCCTAAATTACATTCCAAACAGGTGACTTGGGGAAAATCGTCATAACTTTCTCTCTGCAGATCGGATTGAAATTTTGTAAGAAGGTACAGAAAGAGGACGGACTCTAGTTTTCTTATATATATTTTTTAGAGCCAAAGGTCGAAACAGTGACACGTGGAACTTCATACAGTTTCGTTCTTCTGGAAAGGTCTATAGTCAGGGCATCTTAGGAGATTGTGCATAACTCTTTATTGGAGAATTCAATTTGGATCAAACTGGTGGCATTGGAAAGAGGACACACAAGGATACTACAGGTTGCAATTTTAGAACTTAAAGATCTGAAAGTACAGAGTTATAGTCGTTTCAAGATCGAGCTCCTAAAATCAATAAAAAGCAAGATGAGGAAGTTTGATGGCAAGGATCCGGTAAATTGGATACTTCAGATGGAGCAATATTTTGATCTACATGGTGTACCACTGTTACAAAAGGTATGTATTTCATCTTCGTATTTAGAACCGGATCAAATTTTATGGTATGAAGGGCTTTGTTCTCGTGAAAAACTTGTTACGTGGTCAATTTTCACGGAGGAAATGATAGCACATTATGAGGATACAAAGAGCAACACCTTCTTTAGAGCAACACCACAACAATTGGAAAGAGTAAAAGGGCTTTGTGACATAGTGGAAAGAAAAATTATGGAAACCAAGAAGCATACCCCTCACAAATATAAAGATGGAAGTGTTGTTTCTCCTAGCCTTCCACAACCTACAAGGGTTACACCACAACAATTGGAAGATAAAAGAGAAAAAGGGCTTTGTTACAATTGTGATAGAAAATGCACTAAAGGTCATAAGTGTGTTGAGAAGAAATTATTTTACATAGAATATGAAGAGGAGGAAGAAAAGGATCAAGAAACATCAAAAGAAGAAGATATACGCCAGGACCCCACCCCAAAGAAAGAAGAAATGAATCAGACCATATCTTGTAAAGCATTGGCAAGAATTACCACTCCTCAAACTCTCAAGATAGAAGGACATATTAAGAAGAAAAAGGTGAAAGAAGTGAAAGATCACATTGAGAAAGAAGAAATGAACCCAACCATATCTTGTAATTCATTGGTCGAAATTACCACTCCTCAAACTATCAAGATAGAAGGACATATCAAGAAGAAAAATGTTCAAGAAGTGAAAGATCACATCGAGCATCAAGAAATGAATCCGACCATATCTTGTAAAGGATTGGAAGAAATTACCACTCCTCAAACTCTAGAGATAGAAGGAAATATCAAGAAGAAAAAGGTTCAAGCAGTGATAGATCACATCAAGCATCAACAACAAGTTCTCCAACTTTTAAAGGATAATGCCACTTCGGTGAAAAATCAAACGAAACAGCAGGTAGATCAACATCGTAGTGGAAAATGTTTTGATTTAGGTGATTGGGTATTTTTACTGCTACATCTCAAGCAAGATATTTATGAGAAGGAAATGTTGGCAATACTACATGCACTTAAAAAATAGCGACCTTACCGAATGGGAAGACTCTTCAAGGATGAGGATGTGGAAGCATTGTTTTGTGCTATTTCTATTATCCAACTAGATTGGATAAACGAAGCAAGGGATGAATGGAAGAAGGATGAAGAAGTATGGCCACTTATTCAAAAGTTGCAAAAGATCCAAATTCAAACAATATTGGCAGAAATTGAAGAGGAAGGAAAAATCATGTTGGAACCTAGAGTAGTCACAGAAACAAGAACCCGACAGCTACAAAATTGATCAATTTCAGAGTATCTCATCAAGTGGAAGAACTTACTCGTTGAAGATTCCACATGGGAGGACAAGAATTTTATACAGAACCATCAAGAACTACTCAAGCGTTGAGGACAACGCTTTTTGAAGGAGAGGGGCATGTTAGGCCCCGATACTACTAGTGTAACCCCTTATTGTTATTAGTACAACCCACTTATTATATTGATGTACCCATGTAGTGCCCATATTGTTACTCTTATGCCCCATAGAAGCCCACTAATGTTATTATTGTGCCCTTACATTATTATTGTTGTGTCGGCTCTGATTATGTTATGACCCCTTAGACTCCTATATATAGAAAGGAGGTCTTTTCATTTGTATCATCCAAGAATTTTTGATTTATGTAATGTAAAGGAGGTTGCCCCCACGAAGAGGCTGAATTCTAAGGCGTTGATCTATCTTTTCTATCTTTTATTGAGCTGGTTTCATAACATCTGATCTCAATATTCTTGGATTTGACGTGGAACACGAGATTCTATGCTAGTTAGATCCCACTTTTTTTGTCACAATATATCACTGTTGTAGAGATTTGAAATTACACCTCTCCTACACACTTTCCTAGACTTTTTTCACTCACCTGGACCTTCTAAGCTATCAAAATCATTTCATATTGATTCTAAAAGAGAATTTAACGTGGTTTTCTAACTATGTTTTGTGTTTGCTATTTGAACTAGATTTTGCTCATTAGCTGCGGAAACCAGTCACTTTCTGCAGCTGATTCAACTTTCTGTAGCTGTTTTTGTTAAACTCTAGGTTGCAGGTGTCATTAGGCAAAACAAGTCACATGGGCAATTTAGAAATGACCTGAACATGGATCAGGTCCTATTGGTTTAGCCAGATTCATCAAGGGAGGTTGTGGTCAACGACGGTCAAACGGTGGTACAACATAAGAGTCCTACAGCATCCAGACTCTGTTTTCAAACACGTGAAGGATTCTGAAGAATACGTGGCCATTCCTAAATCTTCGGGGTCATGTTGCCACCTGTAGACTGCACCACGATGCGAATCCAACAGCCACAGTTGATATATTTAATAGTCTCGGCAACCATTATGCTAAATCCGTGGATGCTTTCTTTAACGTGTCTCCTATTGACATAGTTTCACAGGAAAACAATTATGCAACCTTTGTTATAAATAACGTGTTTCTTTACGCATAGTAGTTAGTCTTTTGAATGTAATTTTGCTGTTAAAAGTCCACTGTGCCATGGCACTAGTTTTATTGTTGTAACTGTGTTTTGAAATATACAAGGAGACTCTGTTTCTACATGATTGCATAAACGTAATTTTGGATTGATAGCCTGTTGACCGAGGCTAGGCAAAGGGCCCCTGTACGCTGAGGTTTTGTTTTCATTGTTGTTGTACAGTCTTTATATATCATTTCCTTATTTTCACTACACATGTTTTATAGTTAATCACCTGTGTATATATTTCTAACATTTCACTTCTGTTCATGATTGTACAAGCTTTGTATAACGCTGATCAGTGTATGTATGTTTCAGGATAGAGTAGGTAGCCCGGGCATCTGCATATAATTTTCACAATGACTAGTGATATGGGATTAATCCTCTGCCGAATTTGCTTTTCTTAGTTTTTTAATTCCAGTTCTATTTTGTTGATTTCAGTCCTGTTCATTTGCTTTTGTTAGTTAGTTTAGAAATCAACTTACTCATGTCGTTGACGATTATCTCCGAAAGCCATAGCTAGACTAACTGGTGAGGAATCGGATTATGAATGTTGTGATTTGATTTTAGTTTTACTTTTCTGCAATTAGATATCAGATTGCTCATGTCATTGATGATTATCTCCGAAAGCCATAGCTAGACTAACTGGTGAGGAATCAGATTGTGAATGTTGTGCGTTGATTTAAGTTTTACTTTTCTGCAATTAGATATCAGATTGCTCATGTAATTAACGATTATCTCCGAAAGCCATAGCTAGACTAACTGGCGAGGAATCGGATTGTGAATGTTGTGATTTGATTTTAGTTTTACTTTTCTACAAATTAGATATCAGATTGCTCATGTCATTGATGGTTATCTCCGAAAGCCATAGATAGACTAACTGGCGAGAAATTGGACTATGAATGATGATTTTATTTTATTTTTACTTTCTTTGCAATTTTTGATTTCTTTGGGTGCAGTAGCTTAAATCATTTTTCTGTATTTAGATAGCAGCAGAGATAATAGTTTCATGATCAGTAGTTCATTATTTACTTGTTTTAAATAGCAACACATTATTTACTTGTTTTGAATAGCAACACATTTTCATTCTTGTTCAAGTATTACTTTCATCACTAGGTTTTTCTAAGACCTTATGAAGTGTTAAGTTTTGGGAACCATTATAGAGGACACAATTGCCTTAAAATCTATAACCATACTTGCCTTCTAGAGATTTAGGAATAGGAATTCCATTCACATTAGGAGATAAACGAAGATAAAAACCCCCTAAAACAACATAAAAATCGAAAACGACAAAAATATAAGAAAGAGGCCATCTTGCACATATAGTGTGCCACACTTCATCAGTTTATGACTCCCAGATTGATAATTAATGTAGAAAATTAGGACACACTAAATTGACCAAACATTTTGGAGCTGTTGTCGGGGAAGTGTAACTAGGTAGCCAATCTCTTAAAAAAAAAGAAGGGAAAAATTGATAACTTCTTGAAGTATGCTCTCCTCTTGCACCTAGTGTGATCTGGAGGATCAGAAAAGAGAGTTGTTAGTTCAATAATTTCTTGATTATGCTCTATTTTTGCACCTAGTGTGACCTGGAAGATCAGAAAGAGAATTATTAGCTCGACTTGAAAAATAATAAAATTAAAAAAATGACATGCATAGAGCAAGAGATTCTAGGGGAAGGTTTATAGCTAGGGCCAAGAGTTCGATTTTCACAACTTCAGCTACTTCAAGGCATAGACAAGATACACCTCCATCATCTCCGACTCACACTCCCAGCCTTAGGATTCCTGGAATTCAAGGGGAAACAACTAAATTAGGAGACTCTCCCACACTATCCATCAAATATGACCTAGGAGAAGACCCTTTCTTCACTTCTATAGGGGAACACATTGTAATAAAAGAAGTAGAATCACCTGAAGAAGAGGAAGGAGAAATTCTTCCTCGTTCACCATTAATAGAAGAACCAGAGGACTCTGAGAACTCTGAGGAAACTATCATGACAGAGGAAGTAGTGAATGGATTTAGAGGAGGGGGTCAAGGTAGAGGTAGAGGAGGAGGAAACAATGGAGGAGGTAGAGGTAACAATGGGGGAAATATGGATGGAGATAACTCATTTGGATTCCCTATAGCTGATGAGGAGACCCATACAATAATGAAAAAAATTTCACCATCTGTCCTCCCAAACTTTTATGGGTTGCAAAGTGAGGATCCTGAAACATTTCTATTTGAGTTTGAATTCTTGTGCCGAACCTATGATTATATGGAAGACTCTCAAAAACTCAAATTGTTTCCTTCAACATTGAAAGGAGTGGCTTGAAATGGTTCATGGGATTATTCACTCAATCTATTAGGACTTGGAATGATATGAAACAAACATTTTTGGATAGATACCTGGATTATTGCATGCCCACCAATCATAAGGATGAGGTATTCAAGATGATGCAAAAAGAAGATGAAAACTTAGAGGATTTACTTGAAAGATTTCAATACAACTTAAAAAGAGAAAAAATGAGTAATTTAGATGAGGAAACCTTGAAAGCCCTTCTATTGAAAGCCATTAGAGATGAATGGATAGATATTTTAAACATGATGGGGAAGGGAGATATTTCTCAACTTCCACTCAATGACATAGCAGAACTATGTGTCCATCTCTCAAGGGGAAAATCTAAAACTGGAAAAGGGCCTAGAGATCCTTCTCTTATTAGAGAAAACAAATCTGCAACTGGATCAGTAAGTAGGGCAGAGATTGGAAATATGCTTGATGAGTTCAAAACTGATATTCTAGGGAGCCTTAGTGAACAACTAGACACCCTTAAAATACAAAACAAGCAGAAAGCAGAAGCTGAAGCCTTAGCCATCTTTTGTCCAAAATGTAGAAAGAAACATGCTTTAAGGGAATGTCCCTTGGATGCAAAAGTTGTAGAAACATGTGTGATTTGCTCATAAAGCCATGAGACCAAGGATTGTCCTTCAATTCCTGGGCTCAAAGCTGTCTTTCAGGAAGATCCAAATTCAGTAGAATCCCTTTGTTTTGTTTCAAGAAGACCATGGCAGGGGCCACAAAATCAAGGATTTAACAATCCTATGAACTTTCAGCTCCCACCAAATTGGAATTCTTGGCAACAACCTTGGCCCCAATCTCAAAATCCATACCAATCATGGGCACAAGGGATGCAAAATCCTTATGAGAGATTCGCTCAATTTTATCAATATCCTCCATCTTTTCCAAATCAACAAAATCCACCAATTCCAAATCAAAACCCACAACTCTCATTACCATTTCCGCAACAACAACCTTCTCAACAAAATCCAAATTCTCTTGCTTCCATTTGAACAAAAGACAAATCAACTACCAGCCCAGCCATTGCCAAATCCCAATAACAAAAATCCTCAGAGTACTTACATGGTAGAAGGACAACAATTTCCTACCTATATGATTGTTCCTCTCAATGATGTACAACTCAGGTCTGGTAGAGTTTTAGAAAAACCTTCTATAGATGTTCACAAGCAAGATACCTCTGAGGAGGATTCTCTTAAAGCCAATAAAGGTTACGAGGAAACACCTCTTCAAAACCCAAACTTTCAAAAAGAAAAAGGAAAAATTCAACCTCCACAACTCTTGTAGTTGAGCAACCTACATCTTCATCTACACCTCCTTTCCCTGAAAGGTTACAAATTGACAAAGGGGTGGAAAAACAAATCTTGTTGCCTGAATATGATTTTCTAGATGAATTAAAGAATGTCTGTATCAAGATTCCCTTGCTACAAGCCATTAGAGAGATTCCTATTCTAGCAAAAACAATAAAGGAGTTGAGTCTCAAAAGACCAGGAAGGAAACCAAGAGATACAAGAAGAAACCACCTGGTAGGAAAAATTGCAGATATCATGATGGGAAAGATTACCATGCAGAAATATGTGGATCCATGTAGTCCAATTTTAAAGACACATATAAATGGGGTAGAAATTCCAAATACTTTGATTGACTTAGGGGCTGCTATCAACATTATGAGTAGACAGACTATGGAACAACTTAAACTTCCTAATCTTCTTTTTACACCTACCTTACTGCAACTTGCAGATAGATCGATAATCAAACCAGATGGTTTATTAGAAGACATTTCAGTCTCCTTAGATTCTTGGGAATATCCAGTAGATTTCATGATTTTGACTCCCAAGAGTAATTTAGGAGGGCACCCACTCATCTTAGGAAGACCTTGGCTAGCCATAGTTGATGCTTTCATTAGTTGTAGATATGGAGATATGTACATTTCTGATGGTAGTTCGACAAAGAAATTCAATTTGTATCCCCCAGCAAAAGCAGTTACAGAAGTAGGAGACAATGAATGGGTCATGATGAGGACAATATACAACTTGTCTTTACCATTTCTGAAATTAGTGAAGATAGTCAAATTCTAAACACATTAGAAAATTTCGAAACATTTTCAGAATATGACCACACACAATTTCAGTTAGACTCTGACATTGAGTATTTATCATCAAGACAAATGTCTCTTTACTCTATGGAAGAGTTCGGTAGTTCTACCATTTAGATTTTTCCAGGTAAGACATTGAATATCAACAAAAATTTGGAAAAATCACAACAGGAAGAGCTAACCAAAATCTTGCAAAAAAATTCTACTGCATTTGCATGGGAGTATACTGAGGAAGACAATAGACCAATCAGACAACCTCAGAGAAGGATGAATCCAAATCTTAGGGAGATAGTGAAAGAAGAGCTCCAAAAACTACTCAATGTAAACTTCATTTATCCAATTTCAGATAGCCGATGGGTTTCTCCTTTGGTTATAGTACCCAAAAAGAATGGTAAATGGAGGGTATGCATTGATTACAGAGAATTGAATAAAGCAACTTTGAAGGATCACTTTCCCTTGCCCTTTATCGATCAAGTATTAGACACATTAGCAGGAAAAAAGTACTTTTCATTTCTGGATGGTTTTAGTGGGTATAATCAAATTCAGGTAGCACCTGAAGATCAGGATAAGACCACATTTACCTGTCCATGGGGAACTTTTGCTTATTGAGTGCTTCCTTTTGGATTATTTAATGCACCCGCAACATTCCAAAGAGCAGTGCTAAGAATTTTTTCTGATCTAATCCATGATTGTGTAGAGGTTTATATGGATGATTTTACAGTTTATGGTGATTCATTTGAAGAGGCATTAGAAAATTTGGAAAAAGTCCTTATAAGATGTAAAGAGACAAACCTTTCATTAATACATGAAAATTGTTTTATGATGTCTACTGAAGTTATTTTTTTAGGACATCATATTTCAGGGGATGGGATTAAAGTTGATAGATCAAAAGTTGAAGTTATCTCCAAATTGCCTATTCCAAATTGTCAAAAAGATAGAATTTTTCTAGGATTTACTGGATAATATAGAAGATTTATAGAAAACTTCACTAAAATAGCATCTCCACTCTTCAAACTGCTTACAAAAGACTGTGAATTAAAATGGGATCCTGATTGTCGATCAGCATTTGAAACTTTGAAAACAAGAATATCTAAAGCGCCTATCTTGAGGGGCCAAATTGGAAACTTCCTTTCCATATTTCTACAGATGCTTCAGATACAACTTTAGGAGCTATGTTGGGTCAAAAATATTTAGTTCCTTATGCCATTTACTATACCAGTAAAAATTTAACTCCCACTGAGTTGAACTATAGTGTGACTGAAAAAGAGTTTTTAGCTGTTGTTCATGCAATAAATAAATTCAGACATTATATAACTAGCTATGAAACTTTTATTCATACTGATCATTCTACAATTAGATATCTAATGAACAAACCTGTTACTAATGGCAGAGTACAAGGTGGCTCCTACTTCTATAGGAATTCAATATTACTGTGTTGGATAGACCAGGGAAACAAAATACAGTAGCTGATTTCTTGTATAGGATCCAGAATACTAAAGAAGATTCTCTTGTAGAGGATAAGTTTCCTGATGAATATTTATTTGCAATAACTACTAAGACCCCTTGGTATGTAGATATAGCTAACTATTTGGTTACAGGGAAACTACCTCCACATTTATTTCATAGTGAAAGAAGAAAGATTATTCAGGAGAGTTCAAAATATTCATGGATTTCTAACGAATTGTTTAAAATAGGGCCAGATCTTGTGATCAGAAGATGTTTTAGGGAAGATGAAATGCCTGATATCCTCAAAGCATGTCATGATGAACCATGTGGTGGACACTTTTCTGACAAAAGGACAACCTATAAAATCCTCTCTTTAGGATATCATTGGCCTTCCCTCTTCAAAGATGCAAAACAATATGTCAAAAGGTGTGACAGCTGCCAAAGAGTAGGGAAACCTACCCTTTCAAATGAAATGCCATTGCAGCCACAGGTACTCATCGAACCCTTTGAAAAATGGGCTTTAGATTTCATTGGACCTATTAACCCACCATCTAAACAAAGAAAGTATATATTGGTATGTACTGATTATGTCACTAAATGGGTAGAAGCCAAAGCATTATTTTCTGCTACTGAAAATTCAGTTGTTAGTTTTCTTTATGAGGATATTTTTACTCGCTTTGGTGTTCCAAGAGAAATTGTGACAGATCAGGGAAGTCAATTCACATCTAACCTGGTGGAGAAGCTGATGGAAGAATACAAAATAAAGCACAAAAAATCTACTCCTTACTGATGAGCCCCAAATTTGGTAACATTTTGGGTTCATTTGGCCTAATTATCCCTGTTCAATCCTTCATTTTTCATAACTTATGCATTATTTTTTAGTATGTTTATGTCATTTGTACGAATAAGGGTAGTCACTATTCCTAGGTGGCTAACACGTGCTCATTTCAGGATTTTTTGACACATGTTGGAGCAAAACCGAGCAGACATGGGCTAGGAGACAGCTAAGCCTGGGTTGAGGATTCGTAGGGGGGTTTTCTATGGCATTAAATAGCCTCCCTCGGGATCTTCACCCCCAACTCCGAGCTCCAAAGGCCACCAAAACCGGATCTAGAAGGTAGCCAAACAGATGTTTTGGAAGGAGCTGTTCACTCACAGTTTGGGTAGCCAAGTCCCATGGATTTAGGAGGCCAGCTAGGGCCTCATGGTGTATAAATGTTAAGGCCTCAACCTTCCTGAGGGACTTTTGAAAAAATCTTGCATATTTTGCACTACAGTGCTACTAGCTCTGTTTTGTTCTTTTGTAGCCATTGTTGGCATAACTCTTGACTTATGATTATTTTTTGATAATGAGAAGCAGTCAGATTTGATATCAGCTCTGAGTTTTCTATAGGAGCCATAGCTCTTGGGGTTGGGCCCAACCTGAGAGCCTAGGGCCTCCTTCTTTGTATTGTTATCTTTCCTTTAAGCACTGTGATTTTCCTTTTATGCATTTGAAACGTTGTTTTGTTGAGCAAGATTTAGTTGTGTTGGTTAAATAGGTCACTGTTGAGGAATAAAATTGCTTCAGATGTGTAGAATAGATGGATAGGATAATAATTGATAAAGCTCCAGAAAAAGGGGTTGTTTACACTCTCAGTTTCACCTCTCCCTTATTGGATCAGGGGCTGGAATTGCAGAAACAGTGCTGCCCAACAAAAACACTAGTTTGCTTGACCATGCAATCTTTGGTGTAATGTCTTCATTTGTAGAAGTTAGTCATGCGTTCAGACCTTTTGAGATGTTTCTTTGATTAAGTGTTGTACATGGTTCTCTTTAATAAAGCTGCTATTCATTTGCTTCGCTGACAGTTAGGATAGATTAGCTAAGATTTTGATTGTGTGCAGGACTTGGTTGAATTGGTTAAGTGTACACCGTGCAGGGCATCTCCATCACTCTCTCATCCACCTAAGCTTCGTCCAGGCCAGCTGCTCCATCTCCCAGTTAGGTTCCTTGTCTCACAACTACTCTTCTGCCCACGTAACCCTACCTTCTTGCTCTTCCATTACCTTAGCCTTCTTTAAGTCAAGTTAGCTTTCCACACCCTCTCATCACTTCATCCATCAGTCACTGGGTCATTTCAGACCCCTACCCTACCTCCCTATCCATTCATGCAACCTCTTCCACACACCCATCCTCCAAAATCCAATGTTAGAACATCCTGTAGAAATTTCCGAACATCCTGTAGAAATCCCTGAAACATCCTGTAGAACCCCTGCAGACTTCCTATAGAAGCTCACAAGTGAGGTTGCTGGATAGCCAAACTTTGTGAAACTCTCCAGAAGGGTGTTAGGGACTCCTTAGACCCTCTCTGAACCTTCCCAACCTTTTCCAAGCATTCCTCTTCCTTGATCCACCCCTGCACAGTAAAAAGCCAGTTAAAACACACACATGATAATTCTGATAACTTATTTGAAAAGACAAAAAGATGTTTCTGTCAGATAGAGGTAGCCTAGGCATGTGAATTTTACCTTCATAGAAGTAATGGCATCTCTTTTAATAGTTTGCATTCTCTCCTTTGCATTAGTAGGACTAGCTGGTAGAATTAGGGTTTGCTAGGGTTTATGTTACTTTTTGGCTTTCAGTTTCTTTCTGCAAGTAGACCAGCTTCCTCTAAGTTAGCTTCCATCCATCAGTTAAAAAGCTTCTTCTGAGAGCTCATAGAAGTTGGCTTGAGCCCCTAGCGGACTTGTGCCAGCGGACCAAGTGACAGCTGCGGCAAGAGCTAGTACTTGTGCATATAGCACCATCGCTTCTGTTAACACCCAGGTTGTTCCCTATGACTCCCAAGGGAATACGACCGGGGTAACCACTAACCAATCTTTGGATCACAGCTTCTAGCCAAACTGTAATCAGAGAGGGCTCTCTCTTTATGATTTGTCTCTGTTATGATGGTGTTTTAGGCTAGCTATTATGCTCAGGTGTTGGTTTATGTTTTGGTTGAAGGATTTCTTTCAGGTCTTAAGATGTAGTGTTTAGGGAGTGAAATATCATTGGGCAATGGAGTCTGGAGTTGTGAAATGATTTGATATGCAGGATTGGTGGTGTTCAAACTGCAGGGCCTATTGTGTATCTTAGACAAACAAATTTAGCTTAAATGGTGATGTATGTCAACCAACAGAAAGCAATTAAGAATTTTCTATTAAGCTGGTGAGGTGAACGTGAACACGCTGCACAGGAGCAAAATTGAATTCCTGTGACAAAGGCCACTGTGAAAGGTGTATTCTGAAAGTGCAGCAATTAAGAATTACACTTATCTAGATTACAGCTGAAGAAAAAATTCATTAACAACACAGATTGAACTCAGGGTACTCAGTGAATAAATCCTGAAAGTTATTCTTTTTCCTTGTTGCTAAGTATTGAAAATTAGATAACATATATGGATTTTAACAAAACAAATACATAACAGAGAGAGTTACAGAGACTTATTGTATGGTGAAATACACAGGAATCCAGCAGTTATCAATAGACACCAGAACGCATTCAACACTTCAGAAATCCGAGAAATTCCATCACTTTCTTTATTAAACTTCTGAAAGGATTACAGCATAAGAATTTCTTCAGGAGAAATCAACAACAACCCTTGCAAGCTCATGCGAAGGGGACTTTATAGGAATGTTTATACAAAATATCTCAGGCATTGAGTCATCTGAGAGAGAAAATATCTTCATAAATTCGTACAAAAAGTAGAAAAGAAGTTATTACAACTTTGAATGTAGCATAAATGCTCTTTAAGTCTGCCAGAGGATAATTTTGACCTTTGGAGGTCATTGAGTCGGTTGAGCCGCTTTGCTTTAATGCTGGAGAATGCGTCTTTATGTTTGCTGCGCTGTATTTTCTCGGGTTTGCCACCTGTGACTGTGATTGCTGCTGTGGTGACCGAATAGCCCTGCTGAGTTGGCTCAGCCTTTCATCTTTCCTCTGTATGCTTATCTATCAAAATTCTGCCTGTGTATGACTACTTATAAACTGGACAAAAATTAACATTTACAAGTTCTGGCTTGATAATATCATCTGTGTCAATTTTTTCCAGACTTCCTGTGTGGGCAATTGGTGCTTCACAATTGCCTCTATGGTTTCATCTGCTTCTGTATACTTATAAAAATTTGGAGGCACATCAAACAGATGATTGATCTCATTCATAATAAAAAATAGGTTGTCCACCCTATTGTATAAAGTTTGCCCTGATGCTGGCCCTGATTCTGCTGAAGTGCTGGGCTGTCCTGCAATTTGTCCTGCAGCATAGGCATCAACCCTCTTGGTGTAGTTTTCAAGGGTAAGCAGTCTTCCTACACTGCTTAATATGCTGGGGAGGCCTCTGTTCTGTAATGCCTGAAATCTGTCCATGAACTTGTTGATTTCAGTCTGCATATCCTAGGTTCTTCTTTCCAATGTTCCAACCAGGTTTCGTAGTGTCAGGACCCTTTTAACCATTGAGATTGTCTCAGTCCTGTGAGCAATTCCCATGGTGGCCAGTTGAGAGCTTGTCCTGTTATTTAAAATATTGATCATTCTGGTGGCAGCATCAGGCATGTTGCCAAGGCTTGCTCTAGCTCTGTGTATTTCCCTGTTTGCCTTTGCAATGAGTGCTGATTGTTCATCTATAGTCTCAATGTACTGCCACTGATTGGTGATAGACTGGCCAATATTGGCCCAAAGGACTGCTTTTAGCTCTGCTGTCACCTTTTCTAGTGTGAGCTCCTTTTCAAGCTCAGTTATTCTCTTTTTAAGAGCTTTTATTTCCCTTTCCTGCTCAGCTACATTCCGTTTGCTCTTATCATATCTGTCATTTATTTTAGCCAAAGATTCTTTGGCTGAATTGAGCTCTAACATTTGAGCTTCCAGGACCTGAATTTCATTTTGGAGCTTCTGCATATCCAGACTATGAGTCTGCTCTGTTGTTGGTGCAGTTGTTGATGTAGTTGGTGCTGTAGGCCCTGTTTTCTGAGGAGGAGGGGCAGTTGTTGGAGCAACTTCCTCAAGATTGATTATTTCAGGAGGAGGCTGGGAGGTTTGACCCTCTTCTCTTTGCTTCAATGCTGCCTGTAGTGCTGCCTTTGCAACCTCTGATTCTCCTAGTTTGTCTTGAGTCCGGATTAGCTCCTTGTATAGAGATATCAACAGGGTTGTGGCCTCTTGATCATGTCTTTGTTGGACCACATCATCTGTTTGAGGGTGGATTGTGGCTGGGAGTTTGATCTTTCTCCTCAAAGCTGCCATGTCCGCATCCCTCAACTTTAGTATCTGTTGGATACCCTTGATATTTTTGGGATCATGTCCCATCTCTATGATGATGTCCTCTAAGGACCTTATTCTGTTGTCCTTAGCCTGGGATGATGCCCTCTCCAACTCTAGCTGAGAGGCTGTATTATTAAGGCTATTTTGCAGCCTGTAGTTGTCCAAGGTTTGGTCTGCCAGGGAAGCATAAACCATCTCACCCGTTTGCTTATGCAACTCTATTTTGTCCATCGGGTGGATGTCCTTGGCAAGGACTTCCAGGTTAGTCCTTAAGTAGTCAGAGGCAGTTTGGGGCTGGACTACTGTTGGCATTAGATGACTCATGATCATTTTGCCTTCCTGCACATCATATGCAGACATGAGTCTTTGCTGATTGGTGGGAGCCATGTTTAGCAAATGGTTATACAACTGACTTTTGAGGGGCTCATTTCTCCTCTTAATGTCTATAAACTGCTATTTGATGCTGGGTCCACCTTCCTTTTGCTGCCTTGAGGAAGTCACTTCTCCCCCCATTGCTCTATCTTGTTCCTGCTGAAAGGAACTTGCTGATGCTTCTCTGCTGGGTGGGATCATACCAAAGGACTGTCCTATTGGCATTTCTTCCTCTGATAGGGGATTGATTCTTTGTCTTTTATCCCCATGAGTTGCTGATGTTGTGAGGGGAGTCTCTCTGTCTCTTTTCCTGCTTGTGTCCTCCTTTTGTGGAGTTTGGAGTATTGATGCCTCTGCTGAAGATTCTTGCCTTGGAGGCACAGTTTGTTCAGTGGATTTAGGGGCTTCCACTGTTTGCTTTTGCTGGACAGGCTGTTCCTGCCTTTGTTCTTGTTGTTGTTGCTGCTCCTCTTGCTGCTGCCCTTCTCCCTGCTGCTCCATCTCTTCTTGTTGCTGCACTAGGGTTTCCATTTGCTCTTCGGTCATAGGAGGTGGCTGTTCCACCTGCTTTTCTTTGCCTTTGTTGACTGTCTGTGGAGGATTCATGGCAGCTTGATGATGCGTTGTTGAGGACGAGGCAGCTGCTCCAAGTTGTTTTTTGTATGAGGGGAACCTGTCCACAAGTTTCTAAGTCAGCTTCCTTTTGAATATTTCTAGCCTCTCTCTCTAGCAGCTCCTCACTAGTAATTTCCTCTTCTAGGGTACCTTCTTCCCAGCTTAATCTATTGGCATACTGCTCAATCTCAGGCTGCCTCACGTGTGAATAGCTGCCCAATTTGTATCTTATCCTCCTGAGGGAGACAAAGTGATTGGGGTCATAGGGTATCCATTCAAAGCTAGTTTGTAGTTTGAGGGCCTCTAGGATACTGTTTGCCTCTTTCCACCCCTCCTCTTTTCTGTTGTATAGGAAAGGGCCCAGCTGGCTCCTTACCTTCAACTGTGCCTTTTTGTTCTTGCTTTGAAAGTGGAGGTAGTCGGCATTCCCAAATTGCCTGAAATACTCTAAGGCAAAAAGCCTCATGGGGACATACCTTGGCAACCTAAAAGGCTTCAACTCACAGCCATATACTCTGATGACTGTGTGGTCTTGGTAGAGGTACCAATTACCAATGCTGTAGGTTTTGTTCAGGTGGAGAATTCTCCTCATGTCATCAGTTAACCTTGGAGGAGGAACACCATCCAATACTGTCATGGCTGGATGAATGAATAAGTCTATGAACTCAGAGTATGTGTATGGTGATACAGAGGCACAATGAAAAACAGAGGTGCAAAACACAACTGACCTTAGATTCCCCTGGGCATTGACTTGCTTCAAGGGAATAGAGAAGCTGGCTGGCTGATAAAACAAGAATAGGTGGTATATGTATGAAGTATATCTGAACAGTCTTTCCCTTTTCAAATTCATCAGCTGGTCATGAATCCTATCTGCAATGTACGTGGCATAATCATAATGTACAGCTGGAGGCTTTCCAGGAGAGAAAATAGACAGCATTGCCATTATAATTTCATCCACCTCCTCCATTCCTATGAACCCTAGGACATAGCTGATCAAATCCACTAGCATTCTGCCCAATTCATTCAAGTAATGATATCCAATAGGAGGAGTTCTGATGGCTTCAGAGCCTGGTTGTACAAACAGCTGGTTGATTTTGATGATCTGGTCATTTGACAACTTATTCCCCTTCTTTATCAAGTTCTGCATGTGGAGGGGGGTCAATGGCTTTGCAGTGTGGAAGTGCAGCATCTCATTTATGCTTTCTGGGGTGATATGAAACAGAATTGAGCCTGTGGGGCCAAGGACAGCTCTTTGACATGGATCATAGCGTTCTTGGCATCTGTGAATCAATTCAGGCATAGGATTTACCTGGGTGAGGTTGTAGATGGGCAAGTTTGAGTCCCAAATCCCTAGGATGTCAGCTCCACTAAGGTGCTGGGCTTTCAACTCATTCAGCATCTGAATATTATATTTGGAGCCTAATGGAAACCAGTCTAACATTTGATAATCCATATCCCCCAGAGGTTTCCATTCTAATTCCTGGTGAGGGGCATTGAGAGGTTTGATGTTCAGTGCAATTGGAGTCTCCATGGTCTATTCAGTTTCTGTCTTGCAGGTGAACTAGTTGAAGTGAGCAGTACAACACAGAGGTGACTTTTTGCAATGCCAATGTGAATTACAGGGACCAGAGGGTGGAGTGGGCACACAACAATTGAAATACTGCTTGAATTATGAATAAGACCAATGCCTGGTCTCCCTCTGTCTTCTATGGCAGGTTTTAAATAGATTGACCAACTGTCTCACGATTGCGCGAGCAGTTTACAATTTTTCGACCAAACGCGGGAAATGAAGGCTCAGCTAGTGGTTTTCGAGGTTGCAGTTGTAAAATAGAGGTGTTGCAGAGGAAAATTGCCAGTGAAATAGTGAGTTTCAGTGTTCCTTAAGCGTTCTGAGCAATTTACAGTGAATTTAGGCGTATGGAGGACGAACTACGAGAAATACCTGGCTAACCGCGAACAGTGGTCGTAACTGTGGGTGGAATTGGTACTCTGGAGGTCTTCAGGTCGATTCCAGCGGGGTGGCGCAGTCTTGAACGTAAAACAGCATGCGGAAGAAACAATAGCCAATAAGCAGAAAGTATGAAAAAATGCGATTTTTGGCCATAATATGGACTTTTGGCAATTTGGCGCTTTTTTCTTGGATGACGTCAGCATGACGTCATAGGGTGGGGTCAGCCTCAGATGACGTCAGCGTGATGTCATCGGGTGAGGTGGCGAGCTGCCATTGGTCCACGGGGTAATGAGGTGGCAGGCACGTTGGCACAGATGCGGACAAAAGTGTGATGCGGTGGCAGGCACGGTGATGACGTGGGGATGACGCTGGACCCGCAAACCGGGCGGTGAGTGACCTAACGGTTACGGTTTAGCCCTAACAGTTACGGTTTCTCGGGGCGGTTATGATACGGCCCCGCATTTGTCAGAGGTCGCTCCGAGAGCCCTCAATGGGCGACGCGTGGCCGCGCACTGACGTAACGCAACGTCACTTTCTCGGGCGCTAAATCTCTGCTGCGGGGGCCGCTCCGATATTAATAAGGACCGTCGGATCTCTTGGATTTGATCCGACGGTGGACGGGGGAATGATATGATCGGGGGATACGAATGCGGGCGGATACTTTTTTATTATTTATTTTTAGGAGCAGCGCTCGGCGGAAACCTTCGGATATGGGTTTTCATAATGTTTTCAATGTATTTCAAAATAAACCAAATGCATGCGCCAACTTTGGTTTGAGCGGCAGAAGCGGGTTTTTTGGTTTTTTGCATAATTTCAAAGGGGTTTCATGGGTAAAGGGGTTTTGTAAGGTTTTTCTGATGCGCAATAAGACAGCCCCAATACTTTGGATAAGAGAACAAAGTGGGTATTTAGGGGTTATTTTTGTAACTGAAGTGGGTATAGGCAAAACCAGGTCATTTGTGAGACTCTTTTTAGCAAATGAAGCTTTTCAAGGGGCCAAATGAATTCAGAGGAGGGGAGGGGGTTAGGGTTAGGTTCATCAAAGTGACCAGATGCCATTTGATCCCTGACAGAGAACTTATTGGCTATAATGCCAAAGGGAGGGATATTTATACAAATTTTGGGGTTTATACACCATGGTGTTAATACTAGTAGGGGAAAGGTAATGTAGGGGGTTTACATAGTAGTGTTAGAGTTAATATGGATGAAGGGGTAAATGGAGGGGAAACCACTAAGCTTATTTGAAACTTACTTAGTTTAGAGAGTAGATCAAAATGAAAAGATTTTTAGACAAGAAATGTGGCTTCTAAAAGATTAAGAACCACTATGAAACCATAATCTATCCCATGAAACTCAGATGTTGAGGGAGTGTTAGCAATGAAATGGAGAGGGGGAGAAGGGAGGTTAGACATGCCTCTTGATTGCTGTAACTTGATGAAGAGTAACTCCATCTGAATTTCATTGACTTTGCTTTGGTCAACCAAGTCAGCACACATGCAACTTGTAGGAAATGACCTTTCTGCAACTCCAACTGCCTACCCATCTATTTGCCTAGCATTTTTATTCCTTCTTGGAGGGTGCATTTGGACTTGCAGACCCTTACTTGCCTTTTCTTTTCTTTGGCTTTTTTATTTTGTTTTCTATCTACTTCTGCCCTTATTTCTTCCAAGGTCCCAGATTAAGCTATTGGGAGCCTTCTTTTCTCTACCTGAACTACTTGTCTGCCAAGATTAAACAGTTTGGACAGACTTCCTTCTCTATTCTACAACAGAAAATTCAAACATGGCATGATCCAGATTAAACTGTTGAATCATCCATCAAAATTTGGAACTAGGTCGAGCTCTTTTCACACCTTGTCTCCTTCAGGAAATATGGGATCTTTGCATAGCCAAAGCAGAGCATATTTGGAACTTCTCTTGCCAATCATGAAATATGAAACCTATTGGTATAGGTAGCTAACAGTGGCTCCACATGGGGATGGTTTTTCATTTGAAAGACCAAGAACAGCAGGTCAGATTGCCTTGCTCTTTGACTGCCCATATCATTCTTGAAGTTTGCTGCTTTGAAGTGCCAAATTGTGTGCTTCTTTTCTTGGAAGGCCTCTGATTCTATTTACCTTTTGCTGACAGTCAATAAAGTAAGAAAGCTGCATTTTTTACAATTTTGAACAGAAAATAATATATACATCTGCATATTTACATGGGAGAATCAGGTTGCACTCATGGGTGATATTCAAAATAGTGCTTCAGCATCCTGCCATTCACAGGACCTTCATCCAAATCAGTTTCATTGAGACTCTTAAGGAAGTAAGTGTTGTTTCCTTGTACTGCTTGGACAGCAAATGGTCCTCTCCAAAGGGAATCAAATTTTCCATGTTTTCCCTTCTCCTCTCTTCTTGCATCCCACTTGAGGACTTTGTCACCAATGCTGAAGTCTTCTGCCTTAGTTCTTCTATCAAAGGCCTTCTTTAATTTCTCTTGTAACACTTGCACTCTGCTGAAAACTTGGTCCCTAGTTTGCTGCAAACAAATTATCTGATTGATCCTCCTTTGCATATCATTTGGTTCTGCTTGGCTTTCTTGAAGAAGCTTCATAACAGGCACTCCTAGTGATGAGGGAAATTTGGCTTCTAGTCCATAAACCAACTCATATGGGCTGGTCCCAATTGATCTTTTGGTTGTTAGTCTATCTGCCCATAGGGCATTCACAAGCTTCTTATGCCAATTCTTTTTGTTCTCTTCTAGTACTTTCTTTATGATATTTACCAGGCTTTTATTTGATGACTCAGCAAGGCCATTTCCTTGAGGATAGTATGCAGTGGAATGGCCCAGAGTGATGTGAAATTTATGGCAGAAGTTGACCATTTTCTTGGATCTGAAAGCAGCAGCATTGTCTGTTATTACTTTGTCAGGACAGCCAAATCTAGCCAATATGTTGTTCTCCAAGAACTGAATGATAGTGGAATCATTTGCTTGTCTGCATGGAACAACTTCAATCCACTTGGTGAAGTAGTCTGTGGCTGTCAAGATCCATCTATGTTGGCCTGAAGATGAGGGATGAATTTCCCCAATGAAGTCCAAACCCCATTGTTGAAAAGGTCTCTCTGTTGCTATAGGCCTTAAAGGAAGTGGCAGCAACTGCCTCTTTCCCTCAAACACTTGACATTTATGACATGAGGTGGTGAATTTCTTAACATCAGAGAACATGGTGGGCCAGTAGTACCCAGCCCTTAGTATTTTATCCACAGTGGACTTCCAGTACAAGTGTCCACCACAGTCTCCTGCATGAAACTCTTGCATGATATTGTTAGTTTCATTTTCCATTAAACAGTGCAGCAATATACCTTCATGGTTTTTCCAAAGCAAATTGCCATCCATCACACAAAATCTTGAGGTTTTCATTTTTAAGAATCTACACTTAGTTCTGGACAGTCCTGGGGGAGCACACAGGTTTTGTACCACATAACAGATATCAGAGTACCAAGGGGATTGTTCAAAGGCTACATTGATCTTTGGAGTCGCCAGCTCTGTTTCACTGTCCAGCTGATTGATATCTAGGGCTTGGAAATTTGCTTCTGTCATTAATTTGGCCAGACCTTGCCCTTTTATTAATTTTGTAGGTTTTATTTCAATGTCAAATTCCAAAATGTTGGCAATCCACTTTCCTCTTCTGCCCTCTAAATTCTCTTGGGTGAGAATGTCTTTGACAATAGGACTTGGTACATAAGCTATGACATGGGAGTATAGAATGTAAATCCTAAAGTCTTTAATGGCTTTGACCAAAGCATAAGCTTGCTTTTCCATGATTTGATATTTCAGGGGTGCATCTCTAAGAGCTTTGCTAAAGAAAGCAATTGGCTTTTCATTTCCTTGGTCATCCTTTTGCAGTAAAACAACAGCTATAGTATGCTCAGAGGCAAAGGAGAAAATTATAAAGTCTCTGTCAAATTGAGGATTGGTCAGGACCGGGGTTCGAGTAAGGGCCAGTTTTATACTCTCAAAGGCTTGATTGGCTTCAACAGTCCACTTGACTTTTGAATCTTTCTTTAGCATGTTATTTAATAGTCTGATTAGTTCTGCTAAGTTTGGGATAAACCTCCTTAAGAAATTGATTTTTCCCAAGAATCCTTGCAACTCTTTGACATTTCTTGGGTGGGGCATTTGCAGGATAGCCTGTATCCTATCTGGGTCAATTCTAATGCCATCTTTGGATATGATGTGGCCCAACAGCTTACCTTCCTCTAAACCAAACAGGGACTTCTTGGGATTCAAGGAAATTCCATATTTTCTGCATTTTAGGAAGATCTGTCTCAAATGTTTTATATGTTCTTGATCTGATTTTGAGAAAGGTGTAAGGTCATCTAGGTAAATGACTAAAAAGTCATGAATCTCCTTGGCAAAGGCAATATCCATGGCTCTTTGAAAAGTTGCCGCTGCGTTTTTCAATCCAAAAGGCATCTTTACATATTTGAAAGTTCCCCATGGGGTTGTAAATGCAGTTTTGTCTTGATCATCAGGGTGTACCAGGATTTGGTTGAAGCCTGAAAATCCATCTAATAATGAGATCCTGGAGGCCCCTACCACCCTTTGAAGAATGTGATCCATCTTGGGTAAGGGGTAGTTATCTTTGAGGGATACTTGGTTCAGATTCCTTAAGTCCACACACAGCCTAATTTCACCGGTCTTCTTTCTTGTAGGGACTAAGTTGGAGATCCATTCAGAGAATCTGATTGGTGCTATGATGCCTGCTTTGAACATTTTTTGTACCTCTTGTTCCATTGCTGGGAGAAGCATAGGATTGATTCTCCTCAATTTTTGTTTAAAGGGCTTTT
Organism: Pinus tabuliformis; assembly: GCA_031772625.1. Classification (NCBI taxonomy): domain Eukaryota; kingdom Viridiplantae; phylum Streptophyta; class Pinopsida; order Pinales; family Pinaceae; genus Pinus; species Pinus tabuliformis. The sequence goes on from CM062817.1 coordinate 1,900,356,830, forward strand.
GATCAGGTTTGAGAGGGATAGTGTGCTGGATTACAGAGGTGTCATAGGACTTTAGGTCCTCATAGCTCCATGCAAAAACATCCTGGAACTCTTTGAAGAGGTCAATGTATCTTGGCTTTTGGTCAGGAGGTAAGGAAGCATATAATTTGATTATCTTGGGTTTGTCAATTGTACCTATGTTACATTCTTCAATGGCTGCATTTAAGGGCTGCATTTTTGGTTTTCTAGGAATATCATTTGAGTCAAAGATGTCTTCTAGTGGGGTTAGGCCTGTTGGTAGAAAATTGTCTTTCAGCTCAATGATTTCAGTTTCCGCATTGGACACTCCCTCTTCACAGTTAATTTGTTGAATTTGTTGGATGTTTTCTATATTGAAAATAGTTGGATTCAACATTTGTTTTGCAGTTCTAGGTGATATTGGGTGAGTAATCTGTTGAAACTGTATTTGTGATGGACATGCTCCATCAGATATTTGTGATTGACTTGCTGTCTCAAGTATTTGTGATTGACTTGTTGTCTCATTGTCAATATTTAGTCCTGCAAATTCTTGTTGCAGAGTTAAAAAATGGTTTATTTGCTTGTCATCCTCAAATACTTGCCAATCATTAACATTGTTTGGAATGGAGGGTCTGTGTTTTACCTCGGCTGTAAAACAATGGTGGGGCTCGAAGGGCAACTTGCAGGTACTTGCAAAGGTGGCTAAACTATGAGCATGTAGATTGTGGGTTCTGGGAATTTTAGTAATTTGGAATTCAGAGAAAAAGTTTAGCACCTCAGCAACAACAGATCTATAAGTCCTTAGTCTTTTGTCATTGGTGACAAAGTTTCCCTTCACTTGTTGGATAACTAAATCTGAATCACCCATGATTGAAACCCTGGCAGCTTGCAAGAATTTTACTAACTTGAGGCCTAGTAAAAGAGCTTCATATTCTGCCATGTTGTTAGTACATCTGAAATTCAATCTATAGGCTCTGCCTTCTGCATGACTATTTTCTTTATTATGTACCCAAACTCCAGCTCCTGCCCCTAATTTGTTGACTGAGCCATCAAATTCAAGGAACCATAGAATATCCTGTTGGGAAGGAGATTTGATAATTTGTTCATGGGCTGGCAATGTGAGCAGCAGTTGTGGTTTTTTCTCTAGCTTATCTTCTAGGGCAGTCTCATCGTTTGATTGGATGTTCTTGACAACCAGGGCAGCAGCAACATCTAGTGTTTGATTGACTGTTGTTTCATGGGTGGTAATATTTTCATTTGAATCTTCCTCTTGTATGAATATCTTGGTTTCAACCTCACCTTTTGAAGGAATGGTGGTGTCATTGAAGAGAATGTATGAGTCTATGTCTGAGTGGATAGCATATATGGGAAAATTTTGAGGCTTTTCTTCACTGCTGACCATGTATTTCATTAGAGTTTCTCTGTACAGTCTTTTTGGTTGCCCAAAAACAGAGATGGTAGCATATGACATGTCTAATTGTAGGGAACCTTGGAGTTTGGCTCCCCATGATCTTGATAACAACATTCCATACTTAGGTGGGATATCAGCAACTACCACATCCATTAGGATTGTCTTGTTTGGGTATTGAACTAGAGACACACATAAGTCTTTTATGAGACCTAGACACTTGACTTGGCTGGAGTCAAAGGAAAACAAATCCTTATATGGTCTTGTTATGTCTAAATTCAATCTCTCCATGACTGCTTTTGGCATGAGATTGTGAGAGGCACCTGAGTCAAACATTGCATTATGTAATATTTTATCATGAATATGTAAACTGACATAGAAAGGCAGTACCCCTGTGATTACTGTTTTTCCATCCACTTCTGGGCCAAACAGGAGTTCTGGGGTGTCATCCATCACATTGACATCATCTTTGTTACTAGTGAGTTGAAGGGACCTTTTGATCTGTAGTTTGTAGATGTCATGCTTGGCTAGTTCTGCAAGAGGAATTGCTATCTTTAATTTGCCAATTTCTGTTTCTAGATCAAAAGGTTTTTCAGATTGGGTCTTGGGGTTATAGGTGACAGTCCTTTCTTTGTTCATTAAATCTCCTTCTAGATTTTTATCTTGACTTTGAGACTTATCCTTTTTACTCATCTCTTGAGGAGTAACATTTAAATTAGGATGAGAAGATGCAGTAGCCACAGGCTGCTGTCTTAAGGACAGTGGTTCAGTGATCTCCTCAACAATCACTTCTTCTGTAGGTGAATTTATTTTGTCATTAGGTTCTGTGACTATAACTCTTTCAGGCTGCTGATTATCCTTTTTCTTTTCAGGCTGGCTAGCATTCACAGTTCTGCTCCTCAGCTTGTACTGTTTATGGACTTCATAAATGGCAGTGTCATAGCCTTGTTTAAAGTCAAAGGATTCACCTGATTTAGTTTGGAACAATTTGATTTCCTCATCCTCATGATCTTCTTGTGTTAAGAAAACTTGACTTTCACCATCTAGCCCTATTAAATTAATCTCCGGATCTTCATTGGGCTCTGTTGAAGTGGAAGTTTCTGCATAATTTTCTTGGAAAGGGGGTCTTATGTCTTGATCAGCACCAGTTTTGCCAATGCCTCGGTTTTAAGTTCTCCTAAAATTTGGATTCCTAGGAGGGTTGTTCTGTGGTGCCTCCCATGATGATTTTCTTTCAACCGATTCCACTCTATCACCTAATCTTTTCATTCCATTTAGTATGGCATCAAGCTTTTGATCGAAGGCAGAGGGTTCCTCTTTGAAAACAGTCCTCTTTTCCAACCTTGCCCTGTTTCATTTGGCAATTAGGTTGGCTTCCACTGTGACAGCAACCCTTTGGGCCTCTTCAAGGGACTGACAGTCTCTTTCCTTCAACTGATAGGCCATGTCAGGGTCAAAACCATCAGGGAATTTGTACAAGGCTAAATAAGGAGGAGGCCTTAAATTCTGTGGAATTGAGTTATATACATTGTTAAATCTTGCACAATACTCCAAAACAGTCTCTTGGGGACCTCTTTTGATAGTGTCATATTCCCCAAGTATGTGCAGAGGATCTTTCTTCTTCTCCCATCTACTAGTAAAGGCTTGATACAGTTCAGCAGGAGTTGTAATGGAGTTTGCATTCAGGGATCTAAACCAAGTTCTTACATCCCCAGTTAGGCTTTGAACAAACATCCTCATTCTGACACTGTCATCATCTATTTCATAGGTCTCAAAATGGTCTTGCATCCTCTTGGCATGCTGGGCAGCTGTCAGAGGGCCATTGGAGTCAAAATATGAAATTTTGGTTTGGTAATCTTGGGGTAGGGCTGCAGCATTAGCTGGTATCTGCAAGGGTGCATATCTATTGGCCATATTTACAGGATTTAGAGGATTTACAGGGGCAGCTGGGATAATAGGAACAATGGGTATCACAGGGGTAACAAGTAGGGGTGAACCTAGAGTGTTGGTTGAGGGGATATGTGCAGTGGATGAAGATGTGAGTGGAGGACTTTGAGATGTGGATGGTGAACTAGGGGAACTAGGGGTAGACCGGAAGAGGACCTTGCATGGGGTAGATATAAGGCTGGGATGATCTGAATCTGAGGTTACATCAGCAGGCTGCTCCTGCTTTTGCTGCCTCCTAATGTTTCTAGGGATGGTATTCGGATTATCAACAATGATGGGTGGATTAGGGTCAGGATTTGCCCTAGTGTGCCGTGGATTTTTCTTAGGAGCCAGTTTCTAACTGTTTTTTAGGATTTTGCAGGAAATTTTTATATCTGAAAGGACTGGATGAAGATTTTGGAATGGCTATATATTCTCAGAGCTAAGATGAAGATTCCCTAAACAAGCTCCTCCTTAGAGTTGTTAATGTGATACAGAAACAGATTAAGGCCTCTTGACTGATTTTCAGGCTTGATAGTAGCTATGGAAAATATATAGTAATTGAAAAATCTCAAGCACTCCCCAGTGGAGTCGCCAATTATGTTAACACCCAGGTTGTTCCCTATGACTCCCAAGGGAATACGGCCGGGGTAACCACTAACCAATCTTTGGATCACAGCTTCTAGCCAAACTGTAATCAGAGAGGGCTCTCTCTTTATGATTTGTCTCTGTTATGATGGTGTTTTAGGCTAGCTATTATGCTCAGGTGTTGGTTTATGTTTTGGTTGAAGGATTTCTTTCAGGTCTTAAGATGTAGTGTTTAGGGAGTGAAATATCATTGGGCAATGGAGTCTGGAGTTGTGAAATGATTTGATATGCAGGATTGGTGGTGTTCAAACTGCAGGGCCTATTGTGTATCTTAGACAAACAAATTTAGCTTAAATGGTGATGTATGTCAACCAACAGAAAGCAATTAAGAATTTTCTATTAAGCTGGTGAGGTGAAAGTGAACACGCTGCACAGGAGCAAACTTGAATTCCTGTGACAAAGGCCACTGTGAAAGGTGTATTCTGAAAGTGCAGCAATTAAGAATTACACTTATCTAGATTACAGATGAAGAAAACATTCATTAACAACACAGATTGAACTCAGGGTACTCAGTGAATAAATCCTGAAAGTTATTCTTTTTCCTTGTTGCTAAGTATTGAAAATTAGATAACATTTATGGATTTTAACAAAACAAATACATAACAGAGTGATCCAGGTGGATATTGGTGGCCACCTGCCAAGTCCACCTGGACCCCCACCATTGTCTTTCTCAGCATTTTCAGTTTCCTTAATTGTAGCACAACTTACTATTTTTAGCAGTTTTTCGGGTCCTGAACTTCCGGAGCCGTTTTGAGGCCCTAAACGACGTTTTTTGGGAAATCTGGGGGCAACATGGGTCCATGGACCATGTTGCCCTTCCCAAAGTGGTAGTGCTCGGATAGATCTTTCTAACGAGCTATTGTACGCGTCAAACGGAGATCGTATGCCAAAGTTACGACCCCGAGAAGTTGATGTACCAATTTACCCAAACGGGGCCCACAGTTTGGCGTTTCATCTCCTAGGGTTAGGTTTTGGAATGTTAAGGGTTGTCCATTGTTTCTCAACAATAAGTAGGCCTTCGAGCCTCATTGTAACACAGTTCAGAGGCATGTAGCCATCACATCTCTTCTCAGAGATAAGCTACCATCGCCCTAGCTAGTTTATTGCCATTTCTGTTTGCAAGCATATTTCAGTATTTTCCATTAATGAAATGAAGTATTATTTCCGCTGCATCTTTGTGTATATGGTTATCTTTGTAATTTGTTGCGTTCCTGTTTAAATCCGGATCAGTGGTATCAGAGCGGTCTGCTTTTTCTCTGTTTTTCTTTGCATGTCCCCAACAAGGTCGGGATATAAGGAGTTAGGGCTTGAACTGGTTGAACCTTTGCAAGACCAGCCTCGCAAATCCCGACGGCCTCCCATGGCGGACGAGAAGAAAGACGAGGGGGCAGGAGATCCCATCAAAATCTTGCTCGAAGAAGCGCTCGAGCGACAACGGAACGCGATGATGGACAGCTTTGCGCAGATCCTTCAGCGGCTACCCAGAAGCGGCGCATCGACTTCCAGTAGCTCCTCTGGAAACGCCACACCCTTTAAGGTACAAGTTAATTTTGAAATCCCCATATTCGAGGGTCAGATAGACACCGATGCCGTAGATAAATGGTTAAATCTGCTAGAGGGGTATTTTTCTGTTCATGAATTTTCGAGTCGGGAAAAGATTGCTTTTGCTCTTCTCAAAGCAGCCCCCCACGTCAAGGACTGGTGGGAAACCTATTGCAAGCAGAAGGATGAAAGTACTGGCTCACTATTTTCAGCCGCACCCACCTGAGATTCGTTCCGGGATGCCATCAAGGAGCAGTACTACCCTGTCGAAAGCTATGAGGATGAATACATAAAGTGGACCACGCTGCGGCAGGGAAGGGACCAAGATGTGCCAGAGTTCACCAATCTTTTCCATACCCTTCGCACAAAGTTGGGTATCAAGGATTCGGAGCAACATTTGATACTCAAATACTGTGGCTGCCTGCACAAGTACATCTAGGAAGAAATACAGTTCTTAAACATCCCCTCACTCGGCGCAGCATACCGGTATGCCGTCAAGGTCGAGCAGAAGTTTAAACAAAAGAAGCGAGACTTTGGATCTGCGAATCCAAAGCAGGGGAAAGGTGCCCCTAAACCACAAAACAAAGGACAAAGCCAAGGCGGGACAGCCCAAGACAACCAGCCGAAGCTGCAAGCAAAGAACAACGCCGCGAAGCCGAGAAAGGACACTGGAAAATGGTGCGAGTTCCATAAGAGCTCCACTCACAACACAAGTGAGTGTCGGGCCAAGCAGTCACTGGTGGCTGAGCTAAAGGTTTCAGAATCAGATGCATGTTCCGACTCTGAGTCAGAACCCGATAAGGGGTATGAAAAAGGGAAGCAGATCATTGATGCGGATCCCAACGCCACTGTTGCTACCGCAAAGATCCAGAAAAATGAACCTGAAGATCTAGAGGAGGAGGAGCGTCTCTTCCACTCCCAGATGTGGGTAAAGGGCTCCCCGATACAGTTCATTGTTGATAGCAGGAGTCAAAAGAACCTCATTTCGGCAGAGGTCGTGAAGTGGTTGGGCTTACCGACCACAGCACATCCACAACCATACACCATTGGGTGGCTTCACCACGGGTGAGATCTTCGCGTGAGCCAGCAGTGTCGCCTTCCATACAACATCAAGCCCTTCACGGATGAGGTATTGTGTGACATTGCTCCCCTTGAAGTTTGTGATGTATTACTAGGACAACCATACTTGTGGAAGCGACATGCTGTGTATGAATCAAGGCCCCGTGCTGTTATTATTACATTGGGAAATAAGTTGTTCAGGATACCAGAGGTAGCACCACCTGCCGCCATCTCTTTGATTACTGCAAAACAATGCAGTAAGATCATTTCCAAAACCAGGAAATTTGTTTTCCTGATGATACGCCCTCAAGGGAAGAAGAAGACAGTGGCCGCGGCCTCCAAACGGGGTTCCTCTGCACGGCAGCTACAGATGGACAAGATTGTGGAGGAGTACTAAGACATCTTCACCTCCCCGGCAGGGGTTCCTCTGCACTATCAAGTCAAGCACTCCATCGATCTGACCCCAGGTGCGCCGCTACCCAATGGACCAATTTATCGGCGCTCCGTTCTGGAGAACAATGAAATCAAGAGACAGATTCAGGAGCTCCTGCAGAAAGGTCACATTCGTCCGAGTTCTTCGCCCTGTGGGAGCCCGATAGTGTTGGTACAGAAGAAGGATGGGACGTGGAGACTCTGTATTGACTATCGGGTGCTGAACAAGATCACTGTCCGTAATAGGTACCCGATCCCGCGGATTGATGACCTCCTAGACCAACTAAAGGGGGCGAAATATTTCAGCAAGATCGATCTGAAGTCAGGATATCACCAGGTACCAATTGAACCCTCAGATGTGTGGAAGACTGCCTTCAAATCCAAGGAGGGCCTCTTCGAATGGTTGGTCATGCCTTTCGGATTGACGAATGCTCCTGCAACCTTTATGAGGCTAATGGATGACATCTTGCGGCCATTCACCAACTCCTTTGTAGTAGTATACTTGGATGACATTCTGATCTTCAGCCAGAGTTGGGAAGAGCACCTCCACCACATCCGACAGGTTCTCCAAACACTGCGGCAACACAAGCTATGTGCCAATTTGGAGAAATGCACTTTTGGCATGACCGAGGTTCAGTATCTGGGATACATCATTGATGAACAGGGGGTGCATGTCGATCCAGCCAAGGTCCAAGTCATTCGGGATTGGCCCTCTCCAACCACTCTAACAGAGCTCCGCAGCTTTCTAGGTCTTGCCAACTTCTACCGCAGGTTTGTGTTGGGATTTTCTCATATTTCTTGGCCCTTGAGTCAAGTCACCAAGGGCGGGGCGAAAGCAAAATTCTTTTGGTCTGAATCTCAACAGAAGTCATTCAGGGAGTTGAAGGATCGCCTTTGCACGGCACCAGTGCTCGCGTTACCAGATTTACAACAACCATTTGAGGTCGAGACAGATGCCTCTGACTATGCTATTGGGGCAGTCCTTACTCAACATGGACATCCAGTGGCATATCACAGTGAAACACTTTCAGACACAGTCCGGAAGTACCCCACTTATGATAAAGAGATGTATTCCATTGTACAGGCCTGCCGACAATGGAAGCATTACATTTTGGGGAAGGAAACGGTCATCCACACAGACCACCGACCTCTGCAGTTCATACAGACCCAAGGGAAATTGCAGAATGATCGCCATCAGAAGTGGTCTACATACCTGCAACAGTTTCACTTGAATATCAAGTATAAAAAGGGCAGCACCAATAATGTTGCAGATTGCCTCAGTCGACCACCGATCATGGCGCTAACCACCGTGCTCAACTCTTGCGGGCACGAGACTTCTGATTGGCCACTTCTCTACAAAAGCGACCCAGAATTCGGCCACACATACCAGACACTCTTGGAGGGTCGGCAGGTTGCAGATTTTCACCTCCAGGATGCCCTATTATGCCACCTCGGTCACCTCTGTGTTCCTTCAAGCGAGCGTGCCAAGATGATTTGGGAAGCACACTACAGTCGGGCTGCTGGGCATTTCGGGGTCGAGAAAACAGTGGCAGTACTGCAAAACTATTTCTATTGGCCGAATCTTCGACAGGATGTTGGGAAGTACATCCGATCATGTACTGCCTGTGCCATTGCCAAACCGACCATTAAGAAGCAAGGCCTCTATACCCCGTTGCCTACCCCTAGTCGACCTTGGGAATCCATCTCCATGGATTACATGTCAAGCCTTCCTTCCACTAAGCATGGAAATGACTGTGTTTTTGTGGTCGTTGACAGGTTCTCAAAGATGGCCATTATGATGGCCTGCAAGAAGAATATCACAGCAGAAGCCACTGCTAAACTCTTCTTTGAACGAGTGTGGGTGCACTTTGGGATCCCACAGTCTATCATCTCAGATCGGGACAGTCGGTTTCTAAGCACCTTTTGGTCCAGTCTCTGGTCAATGCTGGACACCAAACTCACGAAGTCCACAGCCTTCCATCCTCAAACTGATGGCCAGACGGAGGTTGTCAATAGGATGATTGTGCACATTCTGCGCATGTATAACTCAAAGCATCCACGCACATGGGACGAGAGCCTCCCCTACGTTCAGCACAGCTACAACCGAGCTCTTCACAGCTCCACTGGCCATAGCCCTTTTCAGGTGGGTTTGGGATTCCAGCCACTATGCCCCATTGATGTGGCCATGCCACTTGCAGCTACTCACATGAATTCAGCTCATGTCCAGTCCGAAACAGATAAGGCCACTAGCTTCATTGAGCGAATCCAACATATTCGCCAGCAGGTCCATGACATTCTTGAGAAATCAAATGCCAAGTACAAGCAGCGACATGATCAACATCGGGTGCCACACAAGTTTCAGGTGGGCAACAAAGTCTGGTTGCATTTGCAAAAGGAACGCCTTACTGGAGCCTATCGGAAATTGAGACCACTCCGATATGGTCCTTACACCATTACTAAGGCTATGGGAGACAATGCATTTGAGCTCAGCATTCCCCCATTCCTTGGCCTGCACCCAGTATTTAATGTGGACCGCCTTCGGCCATACTTTCCACCATTGCTAGACACATCTGACATTGCAGAACAGCTCAAACCCACAGAATTAAATCCAGATTGCATGGAACAAGCTGAAACTGATCGGATCATGGACACACAGATCAAGAACACTCGCCAACAGAATATCCAACTGTATCGAGTTGTCAAAGCGGGCCAACTCCTTCAGCAGGGCAAGTGGCTCACCAGGGAACAAGTTCAGCAGAAGTTTCCTCATCTCATGGAGGAGCTCAACGCAATGGGGACCATTGCTTCCTAAGGGGGGAGGAATGATCTAGGTGGATATTGGTGGCCACCTGCCAAGTCCACCTGGACCCCCACCATTGTCTTTCTCAGCATTTTCAGCTTCCTTAATTGTAGCACAACTTACTATTTTTAGCAGTTTTTCGGGTTCTGAACTTCCGGAGCCGTTTTGAGGCCCTAAACGACGTTTTTTGGGAAATCTGGGGGCAACATGGGTCCATGGACCTATGTTGCCCTTCCCAAAGTGGTAGTGCTCGGATAGATCTTTCTAACGAGCTATTGTACGCGTCAAACGGAGATCGTATGCCAAAGTTACAACCCCGGGAAGTTGATGTACCAATTTACCCAAACGGGGCCCACAGTTTGGCGTTTCATCTCCTAGGGTTAGGTTTTGGAATGTTAAGGGTTGTCCATTGTTTCTCAACAATAAATAGGCCTTCGAGCCTCATTGTAACACAGTTCAGAGGCATGTAGCCATCACATCTCTTCTCAGAGATAAGCTACCATCGCCCTAGCTAGTTTATTGCCATTTCTGTTTGCAAGCATATTTCAGTATTTTCCATTAATGAAATGAAGTATTATTTCCGCTGCATCTTTGTGTATATGGTTATCTCTGTAATTTTTTGCGTCCCTGTTTAAATCCGGATCACAGAGAGAGTTACAGAGACTTATTGTATGGTGAAATACACAGGAATCCAGCAGTTATCAACAGACACCAGAACGCATTCAACACTTCAGAAATCCGAGAAATTCCATCACTTTCTTTATTAAACTTCTGAAAGGATTACAGCATAAGAATTTCTTCAGGAGAAATCAACAACAACCCTTGCAAGCTCATGCGAAGGGGACTTTATAGGAATGTTTATACAAAATATCTCAGGCATTGAGTCATCTGAGAGAGAAAATATCTTCATAAATTCGTACAAAAAGTAGAAAAGAAGTTATTACAACTTTGAATGCAGCATAAATGCTCTTTAAGTCTGTCAGAGGATAATTTTGACCTTTGGAGGTCAGTGAGTCGGTTGAGCCGCTTTGCTTTAATGCTGGAGAACGCGTCTTTATGTTTGCTGCGCTGTATTTTCTCGGGTTTGCCACCTGTGACTGTGATTGCTGCTGTGGTGACCGAATAGCCCTGCTGAGTTGGCTCAGCCTTTCATCTTTCCTCTGTATGCTTATCTATCAAAATTCTGCCTGTGTATGACTACTTATAAACTGGACAAAAATTAACATTTACAGGTTCTGGCTTGATAATATCATCTGTGTCAATTTTTTCCAGACTTCCTGTGTGGGCAATTGGTGCTTCACAATTGTCTCTATGGTTTCATCTGCTTCTGTATACTTATAAAAATTTGGAGGCACATCAAACAGATGATTGATCTCATTCATAATAAAAAATAGGTTGTCCACCCTATTGTATAAAGTTTGCCCTGATGCTGGCCCTGATTCTGCTGAAGTGCTGGGCTGTCCTGCAATTTGTCCTGCAGCATAGGTATCAACCCTCTTGGTGTAGTTTTCAAGGGTAAGCTGTCTTCCTACACTGCTTAATATGCTGGGGAGGCCTCTGTTCTGTAATGCCTGAAATCTGTCCATGAACTTGTTGATTTCAGTCTGCATATCCTGGGTTCTTCTTTCCAATGTTCCAACCAGGTTTCGTAGTGTCAGGACCCTTTTAACCATTGAGATTGTCTCAGTCCTGTGAGAAATTCCCATGGTGGCCAGTTGAGAGCTTGTCCTGTTATTTAAAATATTGATCATTCTGGTGGCAGCATCAGGCATGTTGCCAAGGCTTGCTCTAGCTCTGTGTATTTCCCTGTTTGCCTTTGCAATGAGTGCTGATTGTTCATCTATAGTCTCAATGTACTGCCACTGATTGGTGATAGACTGGCCAATATTGGCCCAAAGGACTGCTTTTAGCTCTGCTGTCACCTTTTCTAGTGTGAGCTCCTTTTCAAGCTCAGTTATTCTCTTTTTAAGAGCTTTTATTTCCCTTTCCTGCTCAGCTACATTCCGTTTGCTCTTATCATATATGTCATTTATTTTAGCCAAAGATTCTTTGGCTGAATTGAGCTCTAACATTTGAGCTTCCAGGACCTAAATTTCATTTTGGAGCTTCTGCATATCCAGACTATGAGTCTGCTCTGTTGTTGGTGCAGTTGTTGATGTAGTTGGTGCTGTAGGCCCTGTTTTCTGAGGAGGAGGGGCAGTTGTTGGAGCAGCTTCCTCAAGATTGATTATTTCAGGAGGAGGCTGGGAGGTTTGACCCTCTTCTCTTTGCTTCAATGCTGCCTGTAGTGCTGCCTTTGCAGCCTCTGATTCTCCTAGTTTGTCTTGAGTCCGGATTAGCTCCTTGTATAGAGATATCAACAGGGTTGTGGCCTCTTGATCATGTCTTTGTTGGGCCACATCATCTGTTTGAGGGTGGATTGTGGCTGGGAGTTTGATCTTTCTCCTCAAAGCTGCCATGTCCGCATCCCTCAACTTTAGTATCTCTTGGATACCCTTGATATTTTTGGGATCATGTCCCATCTCTATGATGATGTCCTCTAAGGACCTTATTCTGTTGTCCTTAGCCTGGGATGATGCTCTCTCCAACTCTAGCTGAGAGGCTGTATTATTAAGGCTATTTTGCAGCCTGTAGTTGTCCAAGGTTTGGTCTGCCAGGGAAGCATAAACCATCTCACCCGTTTGCTTATGCAACTCTATTTTGTCCATCGGGTGGATGTCCTTGGCAAGGACTTCCAGGTTAGTCCTTAAGTAGTCAGAGGCAGTTTGGGGCTGGACTACTGTTGGCATTAGATGACTCATGATCATTTTGCCTTCCTGCACATCATATGCAGACATGAGTCTTTGCTGATTGGTGGGAGCCATGTTTAGAAAATGGTTATACAGCTGTCTTTTGAGGGGCTCATTTCTCCTCTTAATGTCTATAAACTGTTGTTTGATGCTGGGTCCACCTTCCTTTTGCTGCCTTGAGGAACTCACTTCTCCCCCCATTGCTCTATCTTGTTCCTGCTGAAAGGAACTTGCTGATGCTTCTCTGCTGGGTGGGATCATACCAAAGGACTGTCCTATTGGCATTTCTTCCTCTGATAGGGGATTGATTCTTTGTCTTTTATCCCCATGAGTTGCTGATGTTGTAAGGGGAGTCTCTCTGTCCCTTTTCCTGCTTGTGTCCTCCTTTTGTGGAGTTTGGAGTGTTGATGCCTCTGCTGAAGTTTCTTGCCTTGGAGGCACAGTTTGTTCAGTGGATTTAGGGGCTTCCACTGTTTGCTTTTGTTGGACAGGTTGTTCCTGCCTTTGTTCTTGTTGTTGTTGCTGCTCCTCTTGCTGCTGCCCTTCTCCCTGCTGCTCCATCTCTTCTTGTTGCTGCACTAGGGTTTCCATTTGCTCTTCGGTCATAGGAGGTGGTTGTTCCACCTGCTTTTCTTTGCCTTTGTTGACTGTCTGTGGAGGATTCATGGCAGCTTGATGATGCGTTGTTGAGGACGAGGCAGTTGCTCCAAGTTGTTTTTTGTATGAGAGGGGAACCTGTCCACAAGTTTCTAAGTCAGCTTCCTTTTGAATATTTCTAGCCTCTCTCTCTAGCAGCTCCTCACTAGTAATTTCCTCTTCTAGGGTACCTTCTTCCCAGCTTAATCTATTGGCATACTGCTCAATCTCAGGCTGCCTCACGTGTGAATAGCTGCCCAATTTGTATCTTATCCTCCTGAGGGAGACAAAGTGATTGGGGTCATAGGGTATCCATTCAAAGCTAGTTTGCAGTTTGAGGGCCTCTAGGATACTGTTTGCCTCTTTCCACCCCTCCTCTTTTCTGTTGTATAGGAAAGGGCCCAGCTGGCTCCTTACCTTCAACTGTGCCTTCTTGTTCTTGCTTTGAAAGTGGAGGTAGTCGGCATTCCCAAATTGCCTGAAATACTCTAAGGCAAAAAGCCTCATGGGGACATACCTTGGCAACCTAAAAGGCTTCAACTCACAGCCATATACTTTGATGACTGTGTGGTCTTGGTAGAGGTACCAATTACCAATGATGTAGGTTTTGTTCAGGTGGAGAATTCTCCTCATGTCATTAGTTAACCTTGGAGGAGGAACACCATCCAATACTGTCATGGCTGGATGAATGAATAAGTCTATGAACTCAGAGTATGTGTATGGTGATACAGAGGCACAATGAAAAACAGAGGTCCAAAACACAACTGACCCTAGATTCCCCTGGGCATTGACTTGCTTCAAGGGAATAGAGAAGCTGGCTGGCTGATAAAACAAGAATAGGTGGTATATGTATGAAGTATATCTGAACAGTCTTTCCCTTTTCAAATTCATCAGCTGGTCATGAATCCTATCTGCAATGTACGTGGCATAATCATAATGTACAGCTGGAGGCTTTCCAGGAGAGAAAATAGATAGCATTGCCATTATAATTTCATCCACCTCCTCCATTCCTATGAACCCTAGGACATAGCTGATCAAATCCACTAGCATTCTGCCCAATTCATTCAAGTAATGATATCCAATAGGAGGAGTTCTGATGGCTTCAGAGCCTGGTTGTACAAACAGCTGGTTGATTTTGATGATCTGGTCATTTGACAACTTATTCCCCTTCTTTATCAAGTTCTGCATGTGGAGGGGGGTCAATGGCTTTGCAGTGTGGAAGTGCAGCATCTCATTTATGCTTTCTGGGGTGATATGAAACAGAATTGAGCCTGTGGGGCCAAGGACAGCTCTTTGACATGGATCATAGCGTTCTTGGCATCTGTGAATCAATTCAGGCATAGGATTTACCTGGGGGAGGTTGTAGATGGGCAAGTTTGAGTCCCAAATCCCTAGGATGTCAGCTCCAATAAGGTGCTGGGCTTTCAACTCATTCAGCATCTGAATATTATATTTGGAGCCTAATGGAAACCAGTCTAACATTTGATAATCCATATCCCCCAGAGGTTTCCATTCTAATTCCTGGTGAGGGGTATTGAGAGGCTTGATGTTCAGTGCAATTGGAGTCTCCATGGTCTATTCAGTTTCTGTCTTGCAGGTGAACTATTTGAAGTGAGCAGTACAGCACAGAGGTAACTTTTTGCAATGCCAATGTGAATTACAGAGACCAGAGGGTGGAGTGGGCACACAGCAATTGAAATACTGCTTGAATTATGAATAAGACCAATGCCTGGTCTCCCTCTGTCTTTTATGGCAGGTTTTAAATAGATTGACCAACTGTCTCACGATTGCGCGAGCAGTTTACAGTTTTTCGACCAAACGCGGGAAATGAAGGCTCAGCTAGTGGTTTTCGAGGTTGCAGTTGTAAAATAGAGGTGTTGCAGAGGAAAATTGCCGGTGAAATAGTGAGTTTCAGTGTTCCTTAAGCGTTCTGAGCAATTTACAGTGAATTTAGGCGTATGGA
Source organism: Pinus tabuliformis (assembly GCA_031772625.1). Taxonomy (NCBI): domain Eukaryota; kingdom Viridiplantae; phylum Streptophyta; class Pinopsida; order Pinales; family Pinaceae; genus Pinus; species Pinus tabuliformis. The sequence continues at coordinate 1,900,372,030 of CM062817.1, forward strand.
GGACGAACTACGAGAAATACCTGGCTAACCGCGAACAGTGGTCGTAACTGTGGGTGAATGGAATTGGTACTCTGGAGGTCTTCAGGTCGATTCCAGCGGGGTGGCGCAGTCTTGAACGTAAAACAGCATGCGGAAGAAACAATAGCCAATAAGCAGAAAGTATGAAAAAATGCGATTTTTGGCCATAATATGGACTTTTGGCAATTTGGCGCTTTTTTCTCGGATGACGTCAGCATGACGTCATAGGGTGGGGTCAGCCTCGGATGACGTCAGCATGACGTCATCGGGTGAGGTGGCGAGCTGCCATTGGTCCACGGGGTAATGAGGTGGCAGGCACGTTGGCACAGATGCGGACAAAAGTGTGATGCGGTGGCAGGCACGGTGATGACGTGGGGATGACGCTGGACCCGCAAACCGGGCGGTGAGTGACCTAACGGTTACGGTTTAGCCCTAACAGTTACGGTTTCTCGGGGCGGTTATGATACGGCCCCGCATTTGTCAAAGGTCGCTCCGAGAGCCCTCAATGGGCGACGCGTGGCCGCGCACTGACGTAACGCAACGTCACTTTCTCTGGCGCTAAATCTCTGCTGCGGGGGCTGCTCCGATATTAATAAGGACCGTCGGATCTCTTGGATCTGATCCGACGGTGGACGGGGGAATGATATGATCGGGGGATACGAATGCAGGCGGATACTTTTTTATTATTTATTTTTGGGAGCAGCGCCCGGCGGAAATCTTCGGATATGGGTTTTCATAATGTTTTCAATGTATTTCAAAATAAACCAAATGCATGCGCCAACTTTGGTTTGAGCGGCAGAAGCGGGTTTTTTGGTTTTTTGCATAATTTCAAAGGGGTTTCATGGGTAAAGGGGTTTTGTAAGGTTTTTCTGATGCGCAATAAGACAGCCCCAATACTTTGGATAAGAGAACAAAGTGGGTATTTAGGGGTTATTTTTGTAAATGAAGTGGGTATAGGCAAAACCAGGTCATTTGTGAGACTCTTTTTAGCAAATGAAGCTTTTCAAGGGGCCAAATGAATTCAGAGGAGGGGAGGGGGTTAGGGTTAGGTTCATCAAAGTGACCAGATGCCATTTGATCCCTGACAGAGAACTTATTGGCTATAATGCCAAAGGGAGGGATATTTATACAAATTTTGGGGTTTATACACCATGGTGTTAATACTAGTAGGGGAAAGGTAATGTAGGGGGTTTACATAGTAGTGTTAGAGTTAATATGGATGAAGGGGTAAATGGAGGGGAAACCACTAAGCTTATTTGAAACTTACTTAGTTTAGAGAGTAGATCAAAATGAAAAGATTTTTAGACAAGAAATGTGGCTTCTAAAAGATTAAGAACCACTATGAAACCATAATCTATCCCATGAAACTCAGATGTTGAGGGAGTGTTAGTAATGAAATGGAGAGGGGGAGAAGGGAGGTTAGACATGCCTCTTGATTGCTGTAACTTGATGAAGAGTAACTCCATCTGAATTTCATTGACTTTACTTTGGTCAAGCAAGTCAGCACACATGCAACTTGTAGGAAATGACCTTTCTGCAACTCCAACTGCCTACCCATCTATTTGCCTAGCATTTTTATTCCTTCTTGGAGGGTGCATTTGGACTTGTAGACCCTTACTTGCCTTTTCTTTTCTTTGGCTTTTTTATTTTGTTTTCTATCTACTTCTGCCCTTATTTCTTCCAAGGTCCCAGATTAAGCTGTTGGGAGCCTTCTTTTCTCTACCTGAACTACTTGTCTGCCAAGATTAAACAGTTTGGACGGACTTCCTTCTCTATTCTACAACAGAAAATTCAAACATGGCATGATCCAGATTAAACTGTTGAATCATCCATCAAAATTTGGAACCAGGTCGAGCTCTTTTCACACCTTGTCTCCTTCAGGAAATATGGGATCTTTGCATAGCCAAAGCAGAGCATATTTGGAACTTCTCTTGCCAATCATGAAATATGAAGCCTATTGGTATAGGTAGCTAACAGCTTCCAAGTTTGTTACGAACTACTGGGTTGATAAAAGTAAAGAAGGGAGTCCCAGGAGTTGCAGCATTATTGCTGCAATACTGGAGCCCACCATCTTTTTGGCATCGTTTCCGGGGAAGCGTTAGAGTATTGGTGATTATTGCTTTTCTTCTATTTTTCTACACTCGCCTTCTGCTAAATAGTTTATTCATTTCCATTCTACAATTTCATTTCTGCAAAAGTAAAATAGATATTTCCTGCTTTCATAGATTAGCATTTCAATTCTGGAATTTCAATTCTACAAGCGTAGATTAGCCATTTCAATTCTATAAGCGTAGATTAGCAATTTCATTTCTGCAAGTTTAGATTAGCATTTCAATTCCGCAAGCGTAGAGTAGCATTTAATTCTTGCAATTTCATTTGAGCAAAATAGATTAGTCATTTCTTGCTTTCATTTCAATTCCGCATTCTCATTTCAGCAAGATAGTTAGTTGCAGTTCAATCTATTTTCAGTTTTGTAGGTGCCAGAAACAAAGCAAAAAGCAATCAAAAGCCTTTCCATTTCATGCCTCGTAGGAACAGAGGTAAAACCGGCAAATTCTTTCCCAACACCCCCACCACTTCACTGAGTCACCCTTCTCTCTTCTTTGGTGACAGTGATCCAGAAGAACCTATAGGCGAGCCTCCTGAGATATACGAAGATCCTATAACAGAAGAAGAGTTAGAGAACACTCTACCTGAAGCCATGGCTGAGAATAGAAGAGAAGATGAGAGAATAGAAGGTGCCTTTCCCATCTGAGAGACCAATGGAGACATGAAAATGAAAAACATAAGCCCCTCTGCTTTACCTCACTTCCATGGATTGACTACTGAAGACCCTGATATCTTCCTATTTGAGTTTGCTGTCCTTTGTCGAACCTATGACTATACAGAAGATGAGCAAAAATTGAAACTCTTTCCCTCTACCCTCAAGGATGCAGCATTACGCTGGTTCATGGGCTTACTTGGAAACAATATCACCACTGGGGCTCAGATGCAGCAAGCTTTCAATACCAAATACCGGGACTATTGTAGGTCCAAGGAAGCCAAGGGAGAAATCTTTTGGATGACCATGGGAAATGATGAGTCTTTAGAAGATTATGAGGAAATGTTCCAACTTAGCTATAAACGGGCCAGGAGCACACTTGACCCTGAATCTCTCAAGTTGGTCCTGCTCTGAGGAGTCCCTGAAGACCTTCTAGATACCCTTCACATGCTAGCTGAAGGAGATATTTACCAACTACCTTATGAGGATATAAAGACTGTGTTTAGAAACCACTCTAGGGCAGCCTGGAAAAGAGGTAGGGGAAACCCCCTTTCAGCTAGTACTACTTTCTCCAAGCATGAGTTTGTTAATCAACTGGAGGACCTCAAAAGTGAGGTGAGACAGACCATTGCCATGCAACTTGATATATTCTGAATCCAACAAAAGAAAGAGGAAGCTGAGAGGGCTTTGGCCATCTTCTGTCCTAGTTGTACAAGGAAGCACCCTAAGAACGAGTGTCCATTACACTTGGTAGAGGTATGTTTCATTTGTGAGGAGGACCACCCCACAAACCAATGCCCAACCTTACCTGGGTTTAAGGCCATGTACCAAGGAACTGAGTCACCCACTGAACTTCTCTACTTCCTCAACCAAAGGAGGCTGCACGGACCTAGACCTTACCAGCAGGGGATGCAAGGGACATCCCAAGCTTATTATAGCCCCAACCAATTTGCTCCTATGCCTTCTTGGGGTCCCCCTGCTCATCCTTCCTGGTCTGTGCCTCCTCCATGGTCGTACCCACCTCAATACCATACTCAACCCACTACTCATTCGTTTCACTCCCATGTCTAGCCACAGCCTCAGTGGAATGCACCTCAACCGGGATGGAGGCCCTAGTACAACACTCCTGCCATTTTGCCTCCACCACCAGCTCAACCACAACCATTACCTCCTTCTCCTCCAAGACAACCCCAAATGCTTGCTCAATTGAACTCGAACCCTAACAACCGACAGGTTCAGCAGGTATATACCGGGGAAACAACATGCCCTACCTATGCTGTGGAGATCCAGGAGATCAACCTGCAATCCGGGAAGACTCTTCCGAATCGCCAACCTCCTCCCCTAGAGGACGAGAAAGATAAATAGGAAAGTGAACCCAAGACCACTCCACCCTTTCCTGAGAGATTAACAGTCACCACACAACCCGACCCAGAGGAGAATGAGCTTCTGGGAGAACTCAAACAGTTGTGTGTGAGAATACCACTTCTCCAAGCCATCAAAGATGTACCGATATACAACAAATTGGTTAAGGAAAAGTGTTTTAGGCACCCAGGCAGGCGAAAAAGAGATGCCTCAACCATCAATGTCATAGGACAACTATCTGATCTTATGTTGGGGCAAGTAATCTGTCCAAAGTATTTGGATCCTGGGAGTCCTGTAGTTGATGTCCACATCAATGGCACCATCATACCCCACACTTTGATTGATTTAGGGGATGCCATTAATGTGATGACCAGGGATACCATGCTCAAACTCAACCTTGGGTTCCTTAAGGGAGACCTCGACGGTCCTGCAGTTGCCAGATCGCTCCAACGTGACTCTCGAAGGGATTGTGGAGGATGTCTTGGCCTCAGTTGACTCTTGGGAGTATCCTGCGGACTTCTTGGTTCTTCAACCAAAGGCAAAGCTTACTGGATACCCCCTTATTTTGGGAAGACCTTGGTTAGCCACTGCGGATGCTTACATAAGCTGCCGAGAAGGAAACATGACCATCAAAAATGGTCCTATGTCCAAGCAGCTAGTCCTATACCCTCCTGCCCAACCTCTATTAGAGCATGACTTACCACTTTGGTTGGAAGAAGGAGAAGAGGATGAGGTGTACTATGCACCCTTGTGCACCTTAGAAACCACCAGGGGAGGTCCTCAAACCGAGGATGATTTGATTGAGACCTTGATTCAGAATCCGCCTCCCAATGCATTGTCCTTAGAGAAATTGGTGGAGGATACTCAAGCCAGCACCTTAGTGGACCTTTGTATGACCGATCCAATCTCTCCCAGAGTCAAAAATGTGGAGTTTGGCCCCGAGAGAATGTTAAAGATCAGCTCCTCCCTATCTCCTTCCCAGGAAAAGGAGCTGTATAGTCTGTTGGCCAGTCATCTAGATGCTTTCGCTTGGAACTATAAGGAGATGAAAGGATTCCATCCTTTGGTCTGTACCCATCATATCTACATCAAAGAAGACTGTAAACCAGTCAGGCAACCTCAAAGGAGAATGAATCCAGCCCTTAAGGACATTGTCAAAGAAGAATTGCAAAAACTGTTGGATGCAGGATTCATCTACCCCATCTTAGATAGCGAGTGGGTGTCCCTTACGGTTTTGGTACCCAAGAAAAATGGAAAGTGGAGAATCTATGTGGACTACCGAGAACTGAACAAAGCCACCAAGAAAGACCACTTTCCTCTACCTTTCATAGATCAAGTGTTGGATGGACTGGCGGGGAAGAAGTTCTTCTCTTTCCTAGATGGGTTCAGCGGGTATAACCAGATCCAAATCAGCCCGGAAGACCAAGATAAGACCACCTTCACTTGTCCTTGGGGTACCTTTGCTTACCGAGTCCTTCCCTTTGGGCTATGCAACGCTCCTGCCACTTTCCAAAGAGCAGTATTGAGCATCTTCTCTGAGCTGGTCCATGATTCGGTGGAAATCTATATGGATGACTTCACTCCTTATGGGTCCAACTTCCAGGAAGCATTGTCCAATCTGGGAAAAGTTCTAACCAAGTGCATTGAGATGAACCTGTCCCTTAGTCCTAAAAAATGTGAATTCCTGATGACTGAAGGAACCGTGCTAGGACATACCATTTCTCGCCAAGGATTGCAGGTGGATCCTAATAAAATTGCTCTCATCAAAAAGGTTCCACCTCCTCAGAAGGTAAGAGATGTTCAAAGTTTCTTAGGCTTAGCAGGATATTATAGAAGATTTATTAAAGACTTCAGTAAGTTAGCCTCGCCACTGTTTGGCCTCTTAGCAAAAGATGTCGAGTTCAAATGGACGGACGACTGCCAAAGGGCTCTGAATGAATTAAAGGATAAGTTGGTGTCCGCCCCGATATTGAGAGGTCCAAACTGGGCCCTACCTTTCCACATCCACACTGATGCCTCGAACAAAGCCATAGGGGTAGCCTTAGGACAGGTTGAACAAAAAATCCCATATGCCATATACTTTGTCAGCAAAAACTTATCCAAGGCAGAAATGAATTATACTGTAACTGAGAAAGAGTTCTTGGTCGTGGTCCATGCCCTGAACAAGTTTCGACACTACATCACTGGCTATCAAACATTTGTACATACTGATCATGCTACAATTAGATATTTAATGAATAAACCAGATGTGAATGCTCGTATTATTAGATGGTTACTTCTGTTGCAGCAGTTTGATTTGACTATCGTTGATAAACCAGGTAAAGAAAATGTTGTTGCTGATTTCTTGTCTAGACTGGATTTACTTGCAGGTGAAGATGGAACAGTGGACGACCAGATGCCAGATGAACATCTGTTTGCTATCTCAGTACTCTCTCCATGGTTTGCTGATATAGCAAACTATCTGGTCTCAGCATAGTTCCCTCCACATCTATCTTCAAAAGAGAAAAGCATAATTGTAAGGAAGAGTGCCTCATTCACTTGGATCGGGGGCAACCTGTTCAAACTTGGCCCCGATCAGATCTTAAGGCGTTGTGTAAGGGAGGAGGAAGTCTTTGGCATCCTCCTAACCTGTCATGATGGGCCTTGTGGAGGATATTTTGCAACCAAGAGGACTGCCTTCAAAATTTTATAGGCAGGCTACTATTGGCCCACGCTTCATCAAGATGTCAAGAGATATATCAGCCAATGTGACCGATGCCAAACGATGGGGAAGCAGACCCCAAGGGACGAAATGCCTCTCCAACCTCAAGTGACTCTTGAACCATTTGAGAAGTGGGGTATGGATTTTGTGGGTCCTATCAATCCTCCTTCAAGGCAAAGGTCTTACATCATTGTGTGCACAAACTATTTGACAAAGTGGGCGGAAACCAAGGAAATCAAAGCAGCGATAGAAGAAAAGGTGGCTGAGTTTTTAAGAGAAAACATCTTCTAAAAATTTCGCTACCCAAGAGAGTTAGTCACCGATCAAGGAAGCCAGTTCACCTCCTACTTAATTGAAGACTTGCTTGCTCATCACAAGATCAAGAATAGGACTTCCACCCCCTATCATCTTCAAGCAAATGGGCAGGTGGAAGTCACCAATAGAGCATTAGAAGGGATTTTGACTAAGGTAGTGAGCAGCAGCAGAAAGGATTGGGCAGATCGCCTGGCTGAGGCCACTTGGGCTTACAACACCACTTGGAAGACCACAACCGGTTTCACACCTTATGAACTGGTCTATGGGAAGAGAGCTTTGCTGTCAATTGAGTTCGAGTACAAAACATTGAGGATGGAAGCTCAGCTGGACCTAGATCTCAGCCATGCCCAACAAGAAAGGTTATTGTAGCTGAATGGGCTAGATGAACACCGAATGTAGGCCCTTCTCCACTAAGAAGTGGTTCAACTTCAGAGGAAGATATGGCATGACCGGCACCTCAATGACAAGCAATTCCAACCAGGAGATTGGGCGTTGCTGTATGATTCCAGACATAAGGATTTCAAGGGGAAGCTGAGGACAAGATGGCTAGGACCATATGCAGTGGAGAAGTGTAATGACAATGGGTCTGTTCTTATTCGGAACATTGATGAGGAAGCCATCCCCATGCTCGTCAATGGGCATCGACTAAAGATCTACAGGAAACCTCTTTCGAGGCAAGAGTTCATCAAAACTGTGGAAAAATCAGTGCTGGTCATAGAGAAGGGCTCTGCCTCTGTCTTGGGCATGCCCTGAGCATCATAAAAAAAAAAGAAAAAAAAAGAGAAGAAAAAAATAATAAAAAAGATCCTTGGGTGAAAACCTTTCTGAGGCTCTCAAGGCAGATGGTAGGGGTGAAAACCTCATTGAGGCGCCCCTACTGTCTCTCTGAAAAAGAATTGGAATAAAAAAGACCCTTGTGTGAAAACCTCTCTGAGGCGCCCAATGTAGATAGTAGGGGAGAACCTCATTGAGGCGCCCCTGCTGTCTCCTAAAAAAAAAAAAAAAAAAAAAAAAAAAAAAGAAAAGAAGGAGGCAGAAACAGAAAAACAGGCTCAATCATTGGAAATTAATGCAAGTTGCAGGTATTCCATGCAAAAAAGGAGCCCTCTCAACTCAAGGACAAGGGTCCCTACCATGCTACCAGGCGACCTCACCAGCACTCCCTTCATAAACACTCATCTCTTCCAAGGTTTGGGCACGATATGGTCATAGTTTAGCCTTCTACAGGAAGCTACAAGACTTTCTACAGGAAGTTCTGTATTTCTACAGGAAACTTCCTGTAGAATCTTTGGATGGGCCAGGACCGACTATGTAGAAGCATTTGAAGCTCGAAGTCCAATAAGGAGGCATGCAACCAATTTTTTTTTCTCCATCCCCCACTGCTGTCGCCTCCCTTCACCACCATTGCTGCCATATGATTGAAACACTTGCACAGTCATACCAGAACGTTGGACCCTCAGAAGAAATAATTTTAAGTGGAAAATAAAGCATGCAGAGGCCCAATGCGCTACCTGTCAAGGCAATCTGAGGACCCTGCCCCTGTGAACGTGACTCCACCATTTCAGCATGCACCCTAGGAGGAGAAACGACTACAGGATGTCCTACAGGAATCTTGTAGCAGTTGATCCGGCTAGAGCACACACCATGAAGATACTTGCAACTCATGAAGCTGGCGCATGCACCATCCAAAGTCAAGCAACAGCAAGTGGATCCATCACCCCTCATCCCGAAGCATGTGAAAAATCACGTTCATGGCCGCACAGGTAAGTGCCTCACCCTGTTTCGTCAAATTACATAAACAATGCTCTAAAATGTGTGTAAATATGAAAATGAATGGATTGAACAAGTCGGGTAGCCATTCAACTGGCCACCACAACCAGCCCGACGGCCTCGTCCGATCTGAAAAGCTTTGGTTGTGTCGACGAGACAGGAAATGGACACGTGGGAAGCGTCCAGTCGGAGAGAAGCGGCGATCTAACAGGAGTGGCGGCGGTAGATATACAGGGAATGATTCGGTGGTCAGGCATACATGCAGCGGAATGATAGCAGGTGACGTTGGCCAACGAGCTGACAGGGACAGCTCACCCCCGCGCCACGAATTCTGCAGAATTCAAATCCGCCGGCTAGATCTCGTATGGTGCACTGCACTCATTTATTCCCAACCATTTTGCAGCCGAGTACGCATCCTAAATTTTCTGAAGGCTGTTACTCCGAGTTCTCGGCCTGTTCCAACGTCCTGTTGCTGCACAGAAGGCCCAGAACCATTGAAGCGCTCCCTAGAACCCATGCACGACTTCTACAGGAAGCTGCGCTACAGGAAGCTCAACGTTACGGAGGAATTTGAACTGTTCACGTTGAAGGTGGCAATTCTGGAATGAGGTAAGCCTGAACATAGTTCTCCCATGCAATTGGTTTGAAAGGTGGTGAAGTCGACGTGTTAAAGGGGTAGGAAACCGTGAATTACAGTCTGTGCATGAATTTACAAGCGTCTTCTTATTGCTGCATGAGAATTGTCGTCGTAGTGTGTATGCAGGATTTTCTCCAGGGTTTGATTCATAATTGAGCCACTGTCAAGGCTCACTCATAGACAGTCGTGAATTTTATAAACTGTGTGCATAACAGAGGCATAGCTCTGCGCTCTGTCTAAGGAAATCCCAAAGATCCACTTCTGTATACGAGCAGGCAAGCTCAGGCCAACACAACAAGTGTTTAACATGCCGGGAGGGTTCATTAGAAAAGAGCCTACAGATTCAAAGAAGTTACAGGAAACCCCTGAGGTGGTGGACCTGTTTTCTCGTGCACGATGGATGTCATTCTGTGACAAGCTTCAAGGTCATGATGACGAGGTTGCAGAAGAATTCCTGCGATCCTTGTAGCCAAAGCCAAAGACGCTGGCCGTTGTAAACTTCAGAGGATTGACCCTCAGACTCACCCCACAGTTCATTAGCAGAGTCACTAATCTACCGATGGGGGTACCTTGGGATAAGGACGAGAGAAAACTGGGTCAGAAAGCTAAGGAGTTCTTTTTGCCAGAGGAACAATTCTCAAAAGACAAGAATGGAGTTCGAAGAACCAGCCTACAGCCGTTCTGGAGTGAGGTCAACCTCCAAATTATGAAGTATATCATGTGCAAGGGGCGATTCAGCATCGTGTATGGATATCATTTCCGGTTGCTCACAGAACTTAGGCACCAAATGGACCTACCCTCAGAGAAAAAGTTGAGCATTCCTTACTTCCTCCCGCAGTCCATGACTGAGTGTGCCACCAAATTGAGAGAGGGAATGCCAGACCAGATAGCCCATCATGGGCTCATTAAGCTCCTCGTGGAAGATGCACTCCACACGTACACCGTCCCTCTCTCCTGGGAAACCTTTCGAAATTTGACTAAGGATGATGACATCCAAATGTTGGCTGAGGAGCTCACCTCCTCCAGCAGTGAGGAGAAGGAACACACTCAAGTAGAGAAGAAAGGTAAAGGCCAAGAAACTCTGGCCAAAACACCAAAGAAAGAACAGAAGGGAAAACAAGAGAAAAATCAAGCTGCCAAAATAGAGGGTGACAAAACCACACTAACACACAGGGAGAAAAGACTAAAGAGCAGGGTGGAAAGGACTAAAAAAGTCCACATCAATGAGGGCACCTCTAAGGCAGCCTTAGCAAAGTTAAAAGAAAAAGCACCCTCAGTCAAGCAGGCTAAAACAATGCTGCCTGTTTCTATAGGAAAGTTAAAAACGGCTTCTACATGAAGCCAGAAATCAGCCACTACAGGGCTTTCTACAGGAAGTCCTGAGAAAGGAAAACAAAAGGAGAAAACGGCTGAAATTCTTGCTAGGGAGGCAGCAGCTATGCTGGCCACCCTAAGTACCTCTCCCAAGCCAAAGGAGAAACAAAAGAGGGAGACTCCTCTGTATTTCAAAGCGAGGAGAAGTGTAAGAATTAAAACCGGCAGGCCCCAACCTCCATCCAAAGACCCAATTACCATTGAAGACACCCCTACCTCACCAAAGGAGAAGTCCCCCTCCAAAGTATCAGTCACTTATGAGTGGGGGAGCCCGAAGACAACTACCTGGAGGGAGAGAATGGAAAGGTCAGCTTCAAAAACCCCTCTACAGGATGCTGAAGCTGTTCTACAGGAAACATTAGTCAGGCTCAAGGAGACCGAAAGAATGGAGGGGGAGGTAGCCACATCACCACAAAGGGAAGAAGAGGTAGAGCACATTATGGAGCCTAGCCCCCAGCTCAACTTGAGTTCTTATTATAACTTTTTAGAGGCTGGGAAAATTATTCCACAGAAATTCATAGTGCCGCTTTTCTTTGCACTGGAGGAAGAAAGAGTGAGGACCCACACATGGATGAGGATAGCCAAATCTAAAGGAGTAGCAGATATAGGCCCCTTGGAGGAACAACTCAAGGAGGCAAGAAGAGAATTGGCTATGGCAAAACACGTGGGAAACTGCCAACGAGTATTTCTACAGGAAGAGAATGAGAAGCTCAAACTGCAGCTACAGGAACAGAGGAAAGAAAGGGGCACAACATCAGAGGACACTACAGCAGAACCTCAAGGCAAAGAAGGAATGCAAGCTGGTCTTGAGGAACTAAACCAGAAACTACAGGAAAGGGAATTGCAAGCAAACATAGAGATACAAGCTCTCAAACAACAGGTGCAAGAAAAAGAGGCACAACTGGCCTGCATGGCCAGTTGGGCTATGGATGCTCTGCAATGTAGGCAGCCGCCCAAATCTTATGGCTTATAACTACGGGACCAGTGGCTGCAATTCCAAATTAATGCATTGGCACAGAGGGGTATCTCCCAAATCCAAAACCCCCAGCAGTTCACATATTTATGCAACAACAGCTCAACAGAGGACAAGGCCAAGCTATCAGAGTTCTACCTCCATAATTTGGCCCTTCCAAACGTAACTTCATGGGACCCCAACACAGTCGTGGGGGATATGCAACTGATGGCATTTATCTCATGGTTAAACCATGAAGAAAAGAGGGCGACAGAGGTCAAAGATGTTATGAACCGAGAGTTACATGAACCACTGCTGATTAGAGCAGAGCCAGAGGACCCCACTGCATTGATATTAGCCCACCAACACCTAGCAACCAACTCTCAGGCTTTATTAAAATACATGGATCAGCAGGCTCAGGCTATAGCGCACTTCGAGGATATAGAGCGATTATTAGGGGACAATTGTGTGCATGCTTACACCCGAAGGTGGAACACATTGTCCCACAGCCTCAAAATCAGGAAGTATCACACTCCAACTAGAATGAGGGAGGGCCTAGTACGGGTACCTCTCTACAAGAAGTCCATACAGAACCTCCAGGCCAACTGGATCGGCCTCAAGCTAAGCCCACCTTTGCTTTTGGTATTGGTAGAAGGAAGCACAGAAAAAGAAGAGCATAAGTAGTGGGAAGAGGTGGAGAAGAAGGCTGGATTCCATGACAGTGAGGAGGATACTACTTCAAAAGCCTGGGATGTGAGAGTGGCGATTAAAGCAATGAAAGGCGAGAAGCTGGACTAGTTGCTCAGGGATGAGCAATCATTTTAGCAGGGGGGTGATGATGAGCCCCAAATTTGGTAACATTTTTGCCTCATTAGGCCTAATTATCCCTGTTCAATCCTTCATTTTTCATAACTTATGCATTATTTTTTAGTATGTTTATGTCATTTGTACGAATAAGGGTAGTCACTATTCCTAGGTGGCTAACACGTGCTCATTTCAGGATTTTTTGACACATGTTGGAGCAAAACCAAGCAGACATGGGCTAGGAGACAACCAAGCTTAGGTTAAGGATTCATTGGGGGGTTTTCTATGGCATTAAATAGCCTCCCTTGGGATCTTCACCCCCAACTCCGAGCTCCAAAGGCCACCAAAACCGGATCTAGAAGGGTCCCAAACAGATTTTTTGGAAGGAGTTGTTCACTCATAGTTTGGGCAGCCAAGTCCCATGGATTTAGGAGGCCAGCTAGGGCCTCGTGGTGTATAAATGTTAAGGCCTCGGCCTTCATGAGGGACTTTCGAAAAACTCTTGCATATTTTGCACTACAGTGCTGATAGCTCTGTTTTGTTCTTTTGTAGCCATTGTTGGCATAACTCTTGACTTATGATTATTTTTTGATAATGAGAAGCAGTCAGATTTGATATCAGCTCTGAGTTTTCTATAGGAGCCATAGCTCTCGGGGTTGGGCCCAACTTGAGAGCCTAGGGCCTCCTTCTTTGTATTGTTATCTTTCCTTTAAGCACTGTGATTTTCCTTTTATGCATTTGAAACGTTGTTTTGTTGAGAAAGATTTAGTTGTGTTGGTTAAATAGGTCACTGTTGAGGAATAGAATTTCTTTAGATGTGTAGAACAGATGGATAGGATAATAATTGATAAAGCTCCAGAAAAAGGGGTTGTCTGCACTCTCAGTTTCACCTCTCCCTTATTGGATCAGGGGCTGGAATTGTAGAAACAGTGCTGCCCAACAAAAACACTAGTTTGCTTGACCATGCAATCTTTGGTGTAATGTCTTCATTTGTAGAAGTTAGTCATGCGTTCAGATCTTTTGAGATGTTTCTTTGATTAAGTGTTGTACATGGTTCTCTTTAATAAAGCTGTTGTTCATTTGCTTTGGTGACAGTTAGGATAAATTAGCTAAGATTTTGATTGTGTGCAGGACTTGGTTGAATTGGTTAAGTGTACACCGTGCAGGGCATCTCCATCACTCTCTCATCCACCTAAGCTTCGTCCAGGCCAGCTCCTCCATCTCCCAGTTAGGTTCCTCATCTCACAACTAATATTCTGCCCACGTAACCCTACCTTCTTGCTCTTCCATTACCTTAGCCTTCTTTAAGTCAAGTTAGCTTTCCACACCCTCTCATCACTTCATCCATCAGTCACTGGGTCATTTCAGACCCCTACCCTACCTCCCTATCCATTCATGCATCCTCTTCCACACACCCATCCTCCAAAATCCAATGTTAGAACATCCTGTAGAAATCTGAACATCCTGTAGAAATCTCTGAAACATACTGTAGAACCCCTGCAGACTTCCTGTAGAAGCTCACAAGTGAGGTTGCTGGATAGCCAAACTTTGTGAAACTCTCTGGAAGGGTGTTAGGGACTCCTTAGACCCTCTCTGAACCTTTCCAACCTTTTCCAAGCATTCCTCTTCTTTGATCCACCCCTGCACAGTAAAAAGCCAGTTAAAACACACGCATGATAATTTTGATAACTTATTTGAAAAGACAAAAAGATGTTTCCGTCAGATAGAGGTAGCCTAGGCATGTGCATTTTACCTTCATAGAAGCAATGGCATCTCTTTTAATAGTTTTCATTCTCTCCTCTGCATTAGTAGGACTAGCTGGTAGAATTAGGGTTTGCTAGGGTTTATGTTACTTTTTGGCTTTCAGTTTCTTTCTGCAAGTAGATCAGCTTCCTCTGAGTTAGCTTCCATCCATCAGTTAAAAAGCTTCTTCTAAGAGCTCATAGAAGTTGGCTTGAGCCCCTAGCGGACTTGTGCCAGCTGACCAAGTGACAGTTGCGGCAAGAGCTAGTACTTGTGCATACAGCACCATCGCTTCCAAGTTTGTTACGAACTACCGGGTTGATAAAAGTAAAGAAGGGAGTCCCAGGAGTTGCAACATTATTGCTGCAATACTGGAGCCCACCACTTACCATCCGTAAGCAAATGGTCAAGTGGAGTCTACAAACAAAGTTATTGAAGGCATCATCACCAAAACTGTTCATCTACACGGAAGAGATTGGGCAGAAAGGCTTCCTGAAGCCTTGTGGGCCTACAGAACTACATGGAGAAATACAACAGGACATTCTCCCTATGAACGTGTTTATGGGAAATAAGTCCTGCTCCCCATTGAGTTCCAAGTCAAAACTTTCAAGATGGCAGTTCAGTTGGGGATGGATCTATCAGAAGCCCAAAAGCATAGAATGGAGCAGTTGAATGAGTTAGATGAGATCAGACAAGAGGCAATCCTAAGAATTGATCTAGTTCAATATCAAAGAGCTAAGTGGCATGACAAATACATCAAGGAGAAAAAGTTTCAAGAAGGAGATTTGGCATTGCTATTTTATTCCAAGTTTAAAGATTTTAAAGGAAAATTTCAGACTCATTGGCTTGGGCCATATGATATTGACAAAATCTTTAGCAATGGAGCGGTAAGAATCAAAACCATTGATGAACATCAAACTCTTATTATGAATGGCCACAGATTAAAGATCTATCATAAGCCACTCTCAAAAGAGGAATTTGTCAAAATCTTTCAAGATAGTTCTATAATAAGGCTGGTGAAGAAGAATCCTTCTTCTCCACCAGCCTAGCCTTTGTTCTTTTCTGTTTCTAAAAATAAAATAAATAAATAAATGTATAATCCTGAAAACCAACCATTGATTGGTAGTCTTATACAGAAAATACAGGGCTAAAATTAGGAACTCCTGACGCCCTATATTTTCCAAAAAAAAATCTCTTTCTCATTTCACAGTTTTATGACACTCCACTTCATTTCATTCCACTCCACTTCATTCATTTCATTTCACTCCGCCAATAAAAGTTTTTTTTCATGACCATTTTCATTCATTCAATCATATGATTACTGTGTTAGTTTCCGCAGCCAGAGGTTGATTCCGCAGCCATCACTCTGTTTTTCAACACTGACAGTCAGATGTTAGTTAAGTGATCATGAAAATCAAATGCAGGTGTGACCAAGGACCTATTTTGAAGATATGAGGCACCTAAAAGCATCAACAAGGAGCAGCTGATCAAAGGTTAATGGATGAAAAGTGGCAAAAATTCCAAGGTATGAGTAAGATTTATTTCAAATAGCATTTAGAGCACATTTTATATAGTTTTGAAACCACGACTCCATTATATGCAATGATTGGCGTTGATATCTCCATAACCGTTCCACGACCTTCATATGATTCCTCCACAAACCTTGCATTTATTTTCAAACGACCTCATGATCAAGCCTCCGGATTTAACTCGTGTATGGCTGTACTTTGATACTCCATCTGTAATTATGGGGACGTGGTTGATTTGATCATGGCTCTTCTCCGCCGCACAAATTCCGCAGCCATTTCATGAGCATGTTTACGTCTACTTCGTAGCTGTCCAGTTTAAAATTCTGTCGGGCTCACTTTATTCCCCTACTATTCTATTGAAGTCACGTTTGCATTCCTACCCTGTTCACATAAGCATCCGCTCTGCTCCATAAACTCACTTCCGCTACCTGTTCTCTGTTTTCCATTTACAGTCACTGATTTTTCTCCATAAATCCTGTCCATTTCTTGCTAACCCAGCCATCTCACCTTCGTTCATCCAATACCAACGCAAACGTATTTTAAATCAAGGGAAAGAATGGGTCCTCTGTTGAGAGCAGAATCGGAAGGGCCCAAATTTATGGAAGGGTATCCTCAAGTGAAAATCATGCTAAGGAAGGCCCGGTGGTTACAATTTATTCAGAAATTCAGAGGCTACAACAAGGAAGTTACGAAGACTTTTGCGAGGTCCTTTGACGGCATAGAAGCGGAGGTTGGAGACCTTAAATTCTCAATCACTGAGACGTCCATAGCTGCTACAACCGAACTCCCACAGGAGGGAGAACGGTGGTTCAAAAATAAGAGCTTTGACAAGAAAGCATGGAGGGTTATCCTACGAAATCTAAGTATGGATGTCACCATCTTTAATCGAGGAATCCTTGTCTCTGCTTTACAAGAAAAATGGGCTAGTTTACTATTAATAATCCAAAAATTCATCACATGTGAGGGACGATTCGGCTCAATGTATATGTACCACACCCAGCTGCTGATGAATTTTTTAGAAAACCAAACTATTAATTTGCCCTACTTCTTGTTAAATAGCCTGAAGAAAATGTCCATCACCGTCCAAAAGAATCTGGGGGACGTAGAACCCCACTTGTATCACCATGGCCTTGTGAAAATATTGATTGAAAGACAATTAAAGGAAAAGAAGGACACCTAGGAGCAGTTTTTAGTTAGAAATTTCTTTAAAGATCCATAAGAAACCCCTGAAAGCAGCACATCAAGGAGAAACAGAAGAAAGAAAACAAGTGATAGAATTCAAGACACTCCTACAAACGTAGTTGAAGAAATTAGTAGGGAAGAAAAACTCCCTGAAAGTAAGAAGGAAAAGACTGAGGGTAAGAAGCTAAGAAAATCAAAAGGGAAAAGAAATATTGAGGCTGTCCATCAAACCCCAGAACCTTCCTTAGAAGAGGACCACCAAATACTGTCTGAAAGACTAGTCTACCTTCAGGAACAGTCAGCTGCAGCAAAGAAGAAAGGGAAGGAAAAACAGAGTGGGGAGAAAGAAGACACTAGCCCACAAAATTTGAGGAGAAGTTTCAGACTAAAAGGGAAATTGAGGAAAATACAAATTAAAGGGCCCCACTTTATTGATTTAGGAGGGGAAACACCGGAGCAGCTTCTAGCAATCTCTCCTAACTATAGCCCATACCATACTCCTATTTCTCAGCCAGATTTTGACATGAGTCCCTCTCGGCCAGATTTTGAGATCAGTCCTTCTCAACAGGATTTTGAGGTCAGCCCAAGAAATACTACACCTGAGATAGACCCAAACCAGCAAGAAATGTATGATTATATAGAGTCCCTGGAGAAAATGGTCATAGATCCAGGCACTTCATCTGCCCAGCCTAATACAGCTCAAGAAGCTCAAATCCAATCACTAAAACAGGAAGTTTTTGAGCTATAGGTCTTAAATAGACACATTAAAAATGAAAATGAAACATTGAAGGAACAGAGTAGGATAGATAAGATCATTCATGACAACACCATGTTGCATCTTGGGCTATGGCAGAAGAAAAATAGGAAATTAAAGAAAAAGAACAAAAGGTTGAATAGGGTTCTCATCAACCTCAAGTTCAGGTGCTTAATGACGAAGCCTAGGATGTTAGCAGTACTAAGGAAGAAGAAAATAAGGATGGATGTATTGGCAGAGGTCTCAGAACACATGAACTGAAAGGAGGATGAACAAAGTTTTGATTGCATGGGGACATGCAACACCTTCATAGTGGGGGTATGTAGAGCTTTGAAATTGCACCTCTCCTACACACTTTCCTAGACTTTTTCCACTCACCTGGACCTTCTAAGCTATCAAAATCATTGCATATTGATTCTAAAAGAGCATTTAACATGGTTTTCTAACTATGTTTTGTGTTTGCTGTTTGAACTAGATTTTGCTCATTAGCTGCGAAAACCAGTCACTTTCCGCAGCTGATTCAACTTTCCGCAGCTGTTTTTGTTAAACTCTAGGTTGCAGGTGTCATTAGGCAAAACAAGCCACATCGGCAAGTTAGAAATGACCTGGACATGGATCACGTCCTATTGGTTCAGCCAGATTCATCAAGGGAAGCTGTGGTCAACAGTGGTCAAACGGTGGTCCAACGTAAGAGTCTTACGGTAGCTGGACTCTATTTTCAAACACGTGAAGGATTCTGAAGAATGCGTGGCCGTTCCTAAATCTTTGGGGTCATGTTGCCACCTGTAGACTGCCCCACGATGTGAATCCAACAACCACAGTTGATAGATTTAATAGTCTCGGCAACCATTATGCTAAATCCATGGACGTTGTCTTTTACGTGTCTCCTGTTGACGTAGTTTCATAGGAAAACAGGTATGCAACCTTTGTTATAAATAACGTGTTTCTATACGCATAGTAGTTAGTCTTTTGAATGTAATTTTTCTATTAAAAGTCCATTGTGTCGTGACACTAGTTTTATTGCTGTAACTGTGTTTTGAAATATACAAGGAGACTCTGTTTCTACATGATTGCGTAAACGTAATTTTGGATTGATAGCTTGTTGACCGAGGCTATGCAGAGGGCCCCTATACGCTGAGGTTTCATTTTCATTGTTGTTGTACAGTATTTATATATCATTTCCTTATTTTCACTACACATGTTTTATAGTTAATCACCTGTGTATATATTTCTAACATTTCACTTCTATTCATGATTTTACAAGCTTTGTATAACGCTGATCAGTGTATGTATGTTTCAGGATAGACTAGGTAGCCCGGGCATCTGCATATAATTTTCACAATGACTAGTGATATGGGATTAATCCTCTGCTGAATTTGCTTTTCTTAGTTTTTTAATTCCAGTTCTATTTTGTTGATTTCAGTCCTGTTCATTTGATTTTGTTAGTTAGTTTAGACATCAACTTACTCATGTCATTGACGATTATCTCTGAAAGCCATAGCTAGGCTAACTGGCGAGGAATCAGATTATGAATGTTGTGATTTGATTTTAGTTTTACTTTTCTGCAATTAGATATGAGATTGCTCATGTCACTGACGATTATCTCCGAAAGCCATAGCTAGACTAAATGGCGAGGAATCGGATTGTGAATGTTGTGATTTGATTTTAGTTTTACTTTTCTGCAATTAGATATCAAATTTCTCATGTCATTAATGATTATCTCCGAAAGCCATAGCTAGACTAACTGGCGAGGAATCGGATTGTGAATGTTGTGATTTGAATTTACTTTTACTTTTCTGCAAATTAGATATCAGATTGCTCATGTCATTGATGGTTATCTCCGAAAGCCATAGCTAGAATAACTGGCGAGAAATCGGACTATGAATGATGTAATTTGATTTTAGTTTTACTTTCTTTGCAATTTATGATTTTTTTGGGTGCAGTAGCTTAAATCATTTTTTTGTATTTAGACAACAGCAGAGATAATAGCTTCATGATCAGTAGTTCATTATTTACTTGTTTTAAATAGCAGCACATTATTTACTTGTTTTGAATAGCAGCACATTTTCATTCTTGTTCAAGTATTACTTTCATCACTAGTATGTTCTAAGACCTTATGAAGTGTTAAGTTTTGGGAACCATTATAGAGGACACAATTGCCTTAAAATATATAACCATACTTGCCTTCTAGAGACTTAGGAATAGGAATTCCATTCACTTTAGGAGATAAACGAAGATAAAAACCCCCCAAAACAACATAAAAATTGAAAACAACAAAAATATAAGAAAGAGGCTATCTTCCACATATGGTGCGCCACACTTCATCAGTTTACGACTCCCAGATTGATAATTAATGTAGCAATTTAGGACACACTAAATTGACCAAACAACTATCATATCAAAAACCTACTCAAACAACTCTCCAAATATCTTCCTCAACCATATTGGCTCACAACTAGCCATGCTAGCTGCAATATACTCAACCTCAGTCATTCTAAGGGAAACAAGCTTCTGCTTCTTGCTCATCCAAGATATCATGGTAGATCCAAGGATAAAATAAAACCTTGATGTGCTCTTCCTATCAATAATATTTTTGACCCAATCAACATCAGTGTATCCATGAAGTCTCACATCTCTGACAATATATCTTAGTCCAAGATTAATAGTCCCATGAAGGTATCTCAGCACATGCTTAGCAATGACCCAATGTGCATGTAGAGGCTTGGTCATCAATTGACCCAAAGTGTTAACTACAAAAATATGTCTGGATGGGTGTTCACAAGGAGCAACAGTGCCCCAATCAACTATTAGTAATCGGTAAGATTTTCTAGAGCAAGTCTCGTAGCTTCTACACATAACTTCTTAAAGTTCATCTCCATCGGTATGGCCATGGATTTACATTCTACCATTCCAAATATTTCTAGCATTTTCACAACATATTTCCCTTGAAAAATAAAAATATCACCAGGTCTCTGCCACACCTGTAAGCCCAGGAAGTAGTGCATCAATCCAACATATTTCATCTCAAATTTAGAGGCCAACTCCCTCTTACACTCAACAATCAGAGGCTCTCCACCTGTCAAGAATAA
The DNA here is from genome assembly GCA_031772625.1 of Pinus tabuliformis. Taxonomy (NCBI): domain Eukaryota; kingdom Viridiplantae; phylum Streptophyta; class Pinopsida; order Pinales; family Pinaceae; genus Pinus; species Pinus tabuliformis. The sequence continues at coordinate 1,900,393,021 of CM062817.1, forward strand.
GTCATCAACATATAAAACCAAAAATAGGGGCATGCCTTGGACAAATTTGAAGTAGAGGTTCGGATCAACACTGCTCCTTATAAATCCAAGCTTCATCATTTAAATATCAATGTAGGAATACCAAGCCCTAGGTGCTTGCTTTAATCCATAAAGCATTTTATTTAGCCTACACACATGAGTCTTCCTATCTTGCTCCTCAAAGCCCTGTGGTTGCTCAACATATTCTTATTCCTTAAGTACTCCATGTAGAAATGTGGTCTTTACATCCATTTGGTGAAGAGTCCATCCCTGGTTAGTAGCAAGAGAAATAATAGATTGAATAGTGGTACATCAAGAAACCTGTGTGAATATGTCATCACATTCCTATCCCTCTTTCTAGGATAAACCTCTAGCCACAAACCTCACCTTATATTTCTCAATACTTCCATCTAGACCATGCTTAATCTTGTAAAACCATTTTGAAGTCTAAGAACCACTTCCCATGCATCGTTCTTCATTATAGATTCATACTCTTCGGCATTAGCATCTTCCAATACCTGTTTTTTCACTTTCCATACCCGATTTTTCATTACTTCTTCAAAGGTGTGAGGTTCATCTTATATCATTTTACTCATAACTACAACATATCCCTAATATTGGCATGGCTTCTTTCTTTCCCTGAAGGCTCCTCTTGCAACAACATGTTTCTCAACATCATGTAAAGTGTCACAGAGGCAAAGTGGTCTCTTCCTAGCAGGAGAATCACATGGAGGGGGATCCAAGGGGTCCATGGGTGCCATGGGATCAACAACAATATCGGACTCATGCCCATGCACAGAAGGGCCTTCTTAAATATCCATGGAATCATCCATTTTCTCAAAATTAGCAAGGGGAGGAGTATCCCTTGCTTTCCCAAGGGAAACATCTTCGTCAAATATCACATCCCTTCTAAACTCTATATTCCTTTGACCATGTACATATATTCTGTAAGCTTTATAATTTTCACAATATCTAACAAACATACCTTTCTTTACAGATGCTTTAAGCTTGTTCCTTTTGTCCTTCGGCACATAAAAGTAGACGGGGAAACCAAATATCCTCAAATGACCAACATCGGGTTTTACACCTGTAAAAATTATTCAGGAACCTTGTCACCCAAGGCTTGATGAGGAGTCCTATTTTGAACATAGACAATAATATTTGCATCTTCACCCCAAAGAAACTTCGACAACTTTTGATCACACAACATAGCCCAAACAACATCCATAATGGTCTTGTTTTTTATTTCATCTACTCCATTTTGTTGAGGGTTGTAAGGTACAATCATCTCCTTCTTAATTCCATATTTCTTGCAAAAGTCAATGAAATCATTTGAAATGAATTCTCCACAATTATTAGACCTGAAAACTTTGATTCTTTTGTCTGTTTGATTTTATATTAGTTCCTTGAAGTCTTTGAACATATCAAGTGCCTCGTCCTTATGATTCAAGAAGAATATACAAGTTTTATAGGAGAATTCATCCATAAATAATATATAGTACAAGTATGCACCAAGAGAAGACATTCACATAGGTCCATGTAGATCATAATGCATGAGTTGTAATATTCCACTAGTCCAACTCCTACTAGAAGGGAATGGTCCCTTTTGTTGAATTTCCACGACACTAGAAAATGTAGGTTTGGTTCTTACAATTTCTTACACAACCAACGTAAATACCACAACATCGCTACTTTGCACAATGAAAAAATCACATGTTAGTGATTCATCTAGTGCACATGACAATTTTTAAAAAAATTCAACATTTCTTCGTTATATTAACAACATATAATACAACAATATAGGGCTCCTGTACCAGAGATCATGGCCCTTTACAGTCGCACTAATACAAGAACACAACTAGGGCATGGTGTCATTCCTTTGACAACCAATATACCCGGAACAAGAAAACACTTGACCTACTTGTTTATGTAGCGCTTGTTATGAATCCATCTCAAGAAAAGATAGAAAAGATAGATCAACGCCTTAGAATTCAGCCTCTTCGAGGGGGCAACCTCCTTTACATTACATAAATGCAAAATTCTTGGATGATTCAAATGAAAAAACCTCCTTTCTATATCAGTCACAATATAACCCAGCCGACCTAACAATAATAATATAAAGCCACAAAAATAACAATAGAGGGATTCTATGGGGCACAGTAATAACAATATGGGGACAATAGGGGCACAACCATATTAATAAGGGGTATAACTACAATAGTAATGGGGTAATCACTAGTATTATAGGGACCCAACATGCCCCTCTTCTTCAAAAAAAGTGTTGTCCTCAATGCTTGAGTAGTTCTGGATACTTCTGTATAAAATTCTCATCCTCCCATGTGGAATCTTCAGCGGATAAGTTCTTCCACTTGATAAGATACTCCGAAATTGATCGATTTCGTAGCTGTCGAGTTCTTGTTTCTGTGATTGATTCTGGTTCCAATATAATTTTTCCTTCCTCGTCAAGTTCTGGCAATATTGTTTGAACTGGGAACTTGTCGCCTATAACCTTCTTTAAACATGAAACATAGAAAACTGGGTGCAATCGAGAAGCTGCAGGAAGCTCTAATTTGTATGCCATAGTACTAATCTTTTGCAACACCTTGTACGGACCATAATACTTTGGCGATAATTTATTATCCTTCTTAGCTTACTTGAGGGACATTTGCTTATATGGTTGTAGCCGTAGGAATACCCAATCACCTACATCAAAACTTCTTTCGCTGCGATGTTGATCTGCCTGTTGTTTCATTCTATTATGTGCCAACACGAGGTTATCCTTTAAGAGTTTGAGGACTTCTTGTTGATGTTCGATGTGATGTTCCACTACTTGAACCTTAGAATTTTCTCTTAAATATGATGTGATGGATGGTGGCTGATATCCATAAAGTGCCATAAATGGGGTCATTCTTGTTGCTGTATGGAAGGAAGTGTTATACCACCATTCAGCCAGAGGCAACCATTTGACCCATTGTGTTTGTTTATCAGATACAAAGCAACGAAGATATCCTTCCAAACATTTGTTTACTATCTCAGTTTGCCCATCAGATTGAGGATGATAAGATGAGCTATGAGCTAACTGAGTACCAAGACAAGAAAATAATTATGTCCAAAAATTTCCAGTGAAAATGGGATCTCTGTCACTTACAATAATCTTTGGGTTTCCATGTAGCTTTTGAATTGTTTCCATAAATGTAGTAGAAACCGTACTGGATTTAAATGGATATGATAATGCACAAAAGTGTGCATACTTGGTAAGTCTGTCAACTACCACCATGATGACACTCTTTCCCTCAGACTTGGGTAAACCTATGATAAAATCCATTGAAACCTCCTCCCAACGTTGGCTTGGAATGGATAAAGGTTGAAATAGACCCGGTGTCTTAATTGTTTCAACTTTATTTTGTTGGCAAACCAAACATTCCGCCACAAATGTTTGAATATCCGATTTAAGGCCATCCCAAAAAAATTCCTTCTTAACCCTAAGGTAAGTTTTTAAAAATCCTGAGTGCCCTCCTAAGGGAGAAGTGTGCAATTCTATAAGAATCTTTTGTTTTAGTTGGGAATTCTTACAGAGGTATAAGCGATCCTTGTACCATAAAGAATAATTTTTCCAGCTAAATGTATCAGATGTACTGGAATCTTGTTGTAACTTTCGAATAAGTGCCCATACTTCTTCGTCATTCTTCCATTCCTCCCTTGCTTCATTTATCCAATCTGGTTGGATAATAGAAATGGCGCACAACAATGCTTCCACATCCTCATCCTTTCTTGAGAGTGCATCTACCACCACATTTTGCTTCCCTTTTTTGTAGATGATTTCAAAGTCATAACCCAACATCTTTGTGACCCACTTTTGTTGCTCTTCAGAGGATAATCTTTGTTCTAAAAAGTATTTAAGGCTATCATGATCTGTTTTTACCTTGAAGTGTCTTCCCATTAGGTAGGGTCGCCATTTCTTAAGTGCATGGAGTATTGCCAACATTTCCTTCTCATAAATAGCTTTTTGTAAAAACCTTCCCTTGATTGGATGACTTTCAAAAGCAATGGGTCTTTCATCTTGCATTAAAACAACATTTTCCTGAAGCATCGCATTCCACAATAAAGGTTTTTGTGAAGTCCGGTGTAGCTAAGACCAGTGCTTGGCACATTACCTCTTTAAGATGTTCGAAGGCTTTTGTTGCTTCTGGAGTCCATGAAAATGCATCTTTCTTCAATAATGTTGTTAGAGGTGCTGCTATGCTCCCATAATTCTTAACAAACTTGTGATAATACCCTGTCAACCCGAGAAATCCTCGTAGATGCTTTATGGATGTGGGTATTTTCCATTCCTTAATGGCTTTAATTTTTCTAGGGTCTACCTTAACTCCTTCATGAGATACGATATGACCCAGATATTCCACCTCTTGTACTACAAAGAAACATTTGGATATTTTTGCATATAATTGTTTCTCCTCCAATAGTTGTAGCACACTGTCAACATGTTCAACATGATCCTTCCAAGACTTGCTATAGATTAGTATATCATCAAAAAATACTAACACAAATTTTCTAAGGAATGGTTTGAAAATGGAATTCATCAAACCTTGAAATGTTGAAAGTGCATTGGTAAGGCCAAAAGGCATGACCAAAAATTCATAATGACCCTCATGAGTTCTAAATGTTGTTTTCAGAATGTCTTCAGTCTTCATTCTGATTTGATGATATCCTGAACAAAGATCCAACTTGGTGAAGTAAATTGATCCATGCAATTCATCCAGTAATTCATCAATGATGGGAATGGGAAACTTATCTTTAATAGTGAGCTTGTTGAGCTCCCTATAATCCGGACACATGCGCCATGAACCATCCTTCTTGTGCACTAATACTACTGGAGAAAAGAAAGAACTTTGACTCGGTTGAATTATACCAGCCTCTAGCATTTCTGCAACCATACGTTCAATTTCACTCTTTTGGGCATAGGGATATCTGTACGGCCTGATGTTTGGAGGAACACTTCCTGGAATCAAAGGAATAGCATGATCATGATCACGAATAGGTGGGAGAACTTTGCGAGTCTCAAATACCTTGGAATGATTGTCCAAGACTTTTTGGAGATCTGGAGAAATAGATGATTGCAATGTGGAAACATCTAGCGAACATAATTTATGCAATGACACCCCTTTGTTCCTTTTTTAGAAGCTTTGTCATACCATTAGAGCTAATTATCTTTCCCTTTTCCCTGCAATACCCCTTAATTCAACTTCCTTTCCTTCCACGGAAAATTTCATGAAAATTTCTTGAAAATTGAAAGCTATTGTACCCAAGGATTGTAGCCATTGTACTCCTAGTACAACATCAGCACCTCCCATTGGAATGGAAAGCATTGGGCTAGTCAATACATATTCTCCCATCGATATCTTGATATTATGGCACTTTCCAGAGCAATTTATTGTTCCTCCATTTGCAACCATCACTTGACACTCTGGTGTTGGGTATTAGAAGCAATTCAATTCTTTTGCTACCTTACAATGAATAAAATTGTGGGTACTTCCTGAATCAATCAACACTAGTACCTTTTTCTTCTTGATTTGTCCTTCTATCTTGATGGTTTGAGAAGTGGTAATTCCCACCAATGCATTACAAGATATGTTCAGATTCATTTCTTCTTTATCTAGGCTTTGTTCCTGGAGTATATCCTCTTCTTTTGACCTTTCTTGCTCCTTTTCTTCTTCCTCTTCACAATCTATGTAGAATAATTTCTTCTCAGCACACTTATGACCTTTAGTGTATTTTCTATCACAACTGTAACAAAGCCCTTTTGCTCTTTTTTCTTCCAGTTTTTTTGGTGTCAACCTTATAGGTTGTGGAAGACTAGGAGCAACCACACTTCCATCTTTATAGTTGTGAGTGGTATGCTTCCTGGTTGCCATAATTTTTCTTTCCATTTTTCTTTCTATCCCGAATGCCTTCTCTAATGAATCAGGTTCCCAAAGGAAAACATCATGTTGAATATTATCCTTTAAAGTCCCTATGAACACATCAATCCTATGCTCCTCTGGAATATCTTTTACCCTTATGTTCAATTTTTGGAACTCCTCAATGTGCTCCATTATTGAACCCTTTTGTTTGAGACTTATCAATTGGCTAAAAAAATGTTGCTTTTTGTATCCTCATAATGTGCTATTAATTCTTCCGTAAAAATTGCCCAAGTGATAAATTGTTTATGAGAGCAAAGCCATTGATACCATACAAACTGATTTGGTTCCAAATATAAAGTTGCAATACGTACCTTTTGTGTGTTTTGCACATTATTGAGATCGAAAAATTGCTCCATTTGCAATATCCATGTTGCGGGATCCTTGCCATCAAACTTTCTCATATCAATTTTTGGAATATGGTGGGTTTTCGATCCCACATTAGAGTCTAAGAAATCATGATTAACATTTCTTTTGTTCGCATCATGAGTTTCCTTTACTACCTTTTCACCATTGGTAAGTATTTCTTGTAGAAAATTTGTCAAATTTGTCTTCAAATCTGTCATGCCTGTCTTCAAATTTGTGTTCAAATCTATCTTCAATTTGTCCATCTTAGCTTCCATGCCATTCATCTTAGCTTCCACACCATTTATCTTAGCTTCTGTTACTTTTGTGACAGTGACATTGTTGCACTTGTTCTTGTAATTTTGATATATCATGTAGCATTTCTTCCTCTTCTTCATGAGTCATGCTAGAGCTTTTAGGTTCCTTACTAGGTGTTTGCATTTTCTTTCCTTGGGGCATCAGTTATTGATAATAATTCTCTACTATGCCCTTTGAATTCCTTCAAAATAATTTTTCAAACCAAGCTTAAGCAAAAATTTAAGAAAATCTACACACATTTTTTCACTTTGTAGGAGCTCGATATTGCCTCTGATTATCTGTGTACTTTCCAATCATCTAGTTCTAAATTTGTGATCTGTAGTAGCCCTCTATGTCCTCTTTCCAATGCCACAAGTATGACCCAAATTGGATTCTCCAAGGAAGAGTTATGCGAAATCTCCCACAGTGACTTGATTATAGAGCAGTTCAGTAGAGCGAACTTGTACGACGTGCCACGAGTCACTGTTTCGACCTTTAGATCTGAAAAATGCATACAAGAAACTACAGTCTATCCTCTTTCTGTACCTTCTTATGAAATTTCAATCCAATCCCCAGAGAGAAAGTTATGATGATTTTCCCCAGGTCACCTGTTTGGAATGTAATTCAGGAGTCTGCAAAAAGACCAACTTCCTCAGATCATATCTCCGCAAATATAGCGCGAAAAGCTTTGAAATTTGATTCCAAGGTTCAGCACGATTTCTTCTGAAATGTGTTTTTTTTTCAACTTCTGAAACATCGCAGAAAAAAAGTTATAGCGAAAATGCCACGATGACCTGTTTGGAGCAGCGAAACCCTAGAATCCAAAGCTCTGATACCAAATGTTATGAACCTAGCTCAAGAAAAGATAGATCAACGCCTTAGAATTTAGCCACTTAGAGGGGGAAACCTCTTTTACATTACATAAATGAACAATTCTTGGATGATTCAAATGAAAAAACCTCATTTCTATATATAGGAGTCTAAGGAGTCACAATATAACCCAACCGACCTAACAATAATAATATAAAGCCACAAAAATAACAATAGAGGGATTCTATGGGGCATAGTAATAACAATATGGGGATAACAGGGGCACAAAAATATTAATAAGGGATGCAACTATAATAGTAATGGTGTAATTACTAGTATTATAGGGACCCAACACTTTGGGAACCTGATTCATTGGAGAAGGCATTCAAGTGGGCAAGAAAAATTGAAAGTGGAATTATGGAAATAAGGAATCCAACCACTCACGACTATAATTATGGAATTTTTTCTTCTCCTATCCTTCCACAACCTACAAGGGTGACACCACAACAATTGGAAGAAAAAAGAGCAAAAGGACTTTGTTACAATTGTGATAGCAAATGCACTAAAGGTCATAAGTGTGTTGAGAAGAAATTATTTTACATAGATTATGAAGAGGAGGAAGAAAAGGATCAAGAAACATCAAAAGAAGAGTATATACACCAGGAACCAACCCCAGAGAAAGAAGAAATCAATCTGACCATATCTTGTAAAGCATTGCTAAGAATTACCACTCCTCAAACTCTCAAGATAGAAGGACATATCAAGAAGAAAAAGGTTCAAGAAGTGAAAGATCGCATCGAGAAAGAAGAAATGAATCCAACCATATCTTGTAATGCATTGGCTAGAATTACCACTCCTAAAATTATCAATATAGAAGGACATATCAAGAAGAAAAATGTTCAAGAAGTGAAAGATCACATCGAGCATCAAGAAATGAATCCGGCCATATCTTGTAAAGCATTGGAAGAAATCACCACTCAAACCCTAAAGCTAGAAGGACATATCAAGAAGAAAAAAGTTCAAGCAGTGAAAGATCACATCGAGCATCAACAACTAATTCTCCAACTTTTAAAGGATACTGCCACTTTGGTGCAGAATTGAATGAAAGAACTGGTAGATCAACATCGCAGTGAAAAATGTTTTGATGTAGGTGATTGGGTATTTTCACGACTACATCTCAAGCAAGCTATTTATGAGAAGGAAATGTTGGCAATACTACATGCACTTAAGAAATGGAGACCTTACCCAATGGGAAGACACTTCAAGGTAAAAATGGATCATGATAGTCTTAAATACTTTTTAGAACAAATATTATCTATAGAAGAACAGAAAAAATGGGTCACAAATATATTGGGTTATGAGTTTGAAATCATCTATAGAAAAGGGAAGCAAAATTTTGTTACAGATGCACTCTCAAGAAAGGATGAGGATGTGGAAGCATTGTTTTGTGCTATTTCTATTATCCAACCAGATTAGATAAACGAAGCAAGGGATGAATGGAAGAAGGATGAAGAAGTGTGGCCACTCATTCAAAAGTTGCAGAATATCCCAACTCAAACAATATTGCCAGGACCTGAAGAGGAATGAAAAATCATATTGGAACCTGGAGCAATCACAGAAACAAGAACCCGACAGCTACAAAATCAATCAATTTCAGAGTATCTCATCAAGTGGAAGAACTTACCCACTGAAGATTCCACATGGGAGGACAAGAATATTCTACAGAAGCATCAAGAACTACTCAAGCGTTGAGGACAACACTTTTTGAAGTAGAGGGGCATGTTAGGCCCCTATACTACTAGTGTAACCCCTTATTGTTATTAGTACAACCCCATTATTATATTTGTGTACCCATGTAGTCCCCATATTGTTACTATTGTGCCCCATAGAAGCCCACTATTGTTATTATTGTGCCCTTACATTATTATTGTTATGTCGACTCTGATTATATTATGACTCCTTAGACTCCTATATATAGAAAGGAGGTCTTGTCATTTGTATCATCAAATAATTGTTCATTTGTGTAATGTAAAGGAGGTTGCCCCCTCAAAGAGGCTTATTTCTAAGGCGTTCATCTATCTTTTCTATATTTTTGTGAGTTGGTTTCATAATAGTTTGATCTGGAATTCATAAAATCCAAATCAAAGAAATCTCTAGTTTTCGCGGAGTTACTATGTGACTTCCCATTGTCGTCCAACGATTCAACATCCAAAGCATCAATCGTGGATGAATCTTTGTTTCTGATATCATTAAGTGATCCGTGGTATGGAGAAACACTGATCTATCTCCAAACCAAAACATACAGGCCTAATACCTCTCGCTCAGAACAACGACATACTCTATACCAAGCAAAAGACTACATGATTTTCGGTGATACACTTTACCATCGCAGTACCGATACAGTTCTACGAAGGTGCCTCACCCATGAGGAGGCTGAAAAAGTCCTGAATGATTGTCATTCTGGCGCATATGGGGGGCATCAATCTGGTTACGCTACGGTGCAAAAGATATTACGAGTAGGTTACTTCTGGCCAATAATGTTCAAAGATTGCATAATCGCAGTCAGAAGTTGCCATGCCTGTTAAATCTTCGACCGTAAAACCCGAATACCACTCGCACCTCTGCATCCAGTAGTTTCTGTTGGGCCATTCGCCAAATGGGGCATAGATTTCATGACATGTAACCCCACTTCGGCCGAGGGGCATGGGTATATCATAGTCACCGTTGACTATTTTACAAAATGGGCTGAGGTGATGCCTACATTAAACAACAGAGGTGAAACGACTACTCTGTTCTTTTTCAATCATGTAGTCTCTAGATTTGGTGTTCCAAAGGCTATAGTCATAGATCATGGATCACATTTCTGCAATCACATGATGGTTGAATTGGCTGCCAAATTAGGACTGTCCCACGACAGTTCTACTCTGTATTATCCGCAAGCTAACGGACAAGTTGAGGCCATCAACAAAGTCCTGAAGCGCATGCTGCAAAGGATGATTGGAGTCCACAAACGAAGTTGGCACCTAATCCTGTACTCGACCTTATGGGCATATAGGACATCGGTGAAAAATTCAACCGGATTTACACCCTTTCAGCTGGTGTATGGCCTGGAAGCGGTCTTACTGGTTCAGTGTGAAATTTCATCTCTCAAGCTCGCAGTCAACCTTCTCCCTAGAACTTCAGAGGAAGAGGCTCATTTCTTGGAACTAATCCAACTGGATGAAACCCGTCGTGACGCTGCCTTGGCTAACAAATCTCATAAGAAACGAGTCAAGGCGCAATTTGACAAGAATGTCAAACCCCGTGTCTTCTCAGAAGGTGACCTGGTCTTACTTTATGGTTAGCAATCCGACAAATTGGGAGTAGGTAAGTTCCAATCATTGTGGATGGGTCCCTACATTGTTAAGAGAGTATTAGCAAAAGGAGCCTACGAGCTAGTAGATTACGATGGGATTCCACTCTCGCAACCCCGAAACAGGTTGTACCTTAAGTGTTACTATGATTGAATAAGTGTAGTAATCTCTTCATATGCTTTTGTTACGTTTTTGTTTTCGTCAAGAGTGATCATTTTGGTTAGGTAATCCACTTTTTCATTTGTTGCAGATGTCGAACCTATTCGAATCTTCTGCAGCCTGAGCCATTTTTGATCCAAGTGGAAAGCTAGTGAGTTTTAGAGGGGTATGTATTGGTCGGTCAACGAACAACATCGCTGAGTACAACGCGTTGATAGAGATTCTCTCTGATGCCATCACACATGGAATATGCCGACTTGTTGTCAGGCTAGACTCACAACTCATCATCCTATAGCTTACTGGCATCTATTCCGTTCGGAATCCAGCTATCTATCGTATGTTCCTAAGGGTGGCAGTTTGATTCTATTAAATATCAACACATTTCTAGAAACTTAAACATATTAACTGATTCATTAGCAAATTATGTGTTAGATAGACATTTGCAGCATTTATAAAAAAAAAACATTTCAATCAACATTTGCATTAGGATCATATAACTTAACCAAAATAAAACTCCAAAAATCAAAAATATATATAACTGTTTATAGTTTTTTTACAAAATGTTCTGTGTCCAGGACAAAAATCGGTCATACGACCCAAAAACTCAAAAATGCTAGAAAAGCACCCTAGACTAATGGTACTGGTGATAACAAGTCACCGCCTATGCAATCATACGTAAGAGCCTAGTCCATCGACTTGGCACACCCGTGGTATGGCGCTGTAATCTTAGAGGTAAATCATCGGTCCTCACATCCTGAATACCAAGGGTGAGACCCTTGATATGATCCTGCAATACTGCAAGGGTTTCTGCTATGTCCAGATGGCGAAGGACAGCCCTCCCTATAGCCTCTCCTGTTGGAACGGCAGCTGCTACCCTCGGGTGCGCTGCTAATCGCACTGGTCCAATATCTACACAAATATATGGGTTTGATTAGTCTTGATAAAATTTGAAAAACACAAGAACATTATAAAAGCAATAAACAAAGATATGGTCAGATCTTTTTACCTATAACACCCCACTGCTCGCCAGCCAACAACATCAAATCTGGGTCACCCCGGAAATCCATCCCAACATACGGATACTTGGTGAAGACCATCTGCTGATGGTTGAACCACTTAGAGAAGGCATCAGAGAATGAAATTTGCGATTGACCAACATGTCTGGCCATAAGATCAACCCATCTCTGCATCTGTGGTTTCGTTGGTGCAAACAGTCTGAGTGAAATGTACTGTGGCTGCATCAGTGGGATCCTCTCCAAGGCGAAAGCGGTCAGAATAGAACCATAACCAAAGTTCTTGGATCTTCCGTTCTTCACCTTGGTAAGCTGTTCTTTTATAACCCGAAGTACTGCATCACACTAGTTGAATACCTTTGGTTCAAGGCATTCCAAGGCGTACTGCATGAAGACCTGTTGGCCAAATGAAGAGCCGCACTACCAGCCAATCTAGCAAAGGTGAATAAAATAGTCCTCAAGGACTGGTCAGTAACATCTCGAATATTGATCTTGCCATCCCTGCTCGGCTGAGATCCATCTCTACAGAATCGGCTAATATAATCCCTCATGGATTCACCCCCACGGGCAGATCTTGATAGTGAGAGAGGGGCACCACGCCTCGATAAACCGGTCAAGAAGTAGATATCATCAACTATCAAAGGGATGGATTTACCTCTAATCTGGAATACTTGGTTGGTAGGATCCCATGCATCGAGAAAATATCGCAACAAATTGATTTGTTGCCTCATGTTGGATATGCAGAAGAATTTGAGCAAGCCACAGTTCCGCAATGCAGTCATCGTACCCAGATCATGTAAGGCAATCATATCCTCTTCTTCATACTCATGTTCATGCTATGTAACAACCATCTTGATCCGATGAATCTCTGAAAAACAAACAAGAGAAGAATTAGGATCCTGATTTGGGCAAAAACATGCAAAATTTCCATGAAAAAACAGTGCATAAACTTTCCTCCTTTCGCCCATCGCACCCTAGCTATGTACAGGGTGGGATCCATACTGACTGGCCAATGGGCAACTCAGTATGCATCACACCTTTCGATGTATACTAGGTGCGATGGGGAGAGAATGAATTCAAAAGTTACAACAAGATTCTAGTACGTCTCATAAATAGCTTTATCCAATTTGGTTGGATAATAGAAATGGCACACAAAAATGCTTCCACATCCTCATCCTTTCTTCAGAGTGCATTTGCCACCACATTTTGCTTCCCTTTTTTGTAGATGATTTCAAAGTCATAACCCAACATCTTTGTGACCCATTTTTGTTGCTCTTCAGAGGATAATCTTTGTTCTAAAAAGTGTCTTCCCATTAGGTAGGGTCGCCATTTCTTAAGTGCATGGAGTATTGCCAACATTTCCTTCTCATAAATAGCTTTATGTAAAAACTTTCCCTTGATTGGACGACTTTCAAAAGCAATGGGTCTTTCATCTTGCATTAGAATAGCACCAATTCCATTTCCTGAAGCATCACATTCCACAATAAAGGTTTTTGTGAAGTCCGGTGTAGCTAAGACTGGTGCTTGGCACATTGCCTCTTTAAGATGTTCGAAGGCCTTTGTTGCTTCCGGAGTCCATGAAAATGCATCTTTCGTCAATAATGTTGTTAGAGGTGTTGCTATTCTCCCATAATTCTTAACAAACTTGCGATAATACCCTGTCAACCAGAGAAATCCTCGCAGATGCTTTATGGATGTGGGGATTTTCCATTCCTTAATGGCTTTAATTTTGCTAGGGTCTACCTTAACTCCTTCATGAGATACAATATGACCCAGATATTCCACCTCTTGGACTCCAAAGAAACATTTTGATATTTTTGCATATAATTGTTTCTCCTCCAATAGTTGTAGCACCCTATCAACATGTTTAACATGATCCTTCCAAGACTTGCTGTAGATTAGTATATCATCAAAAAATACTAACACAAAAGTTCTAAGGAATGGTTTGAAAATTGAATTCATCAAACCTTGAAATGTTGAAGGTGCATTGGTAAGGACAAAAGGCATGACCAAAAATTCATAATGACCCTCATGAGTTCTAAATGTTGTTTTCGGAATGTCTTCAATATTCATTCTGATTTGATGATATCCTGAACGAAGATCCCACTTGGTGAAGTAAATTGATCCATGCAATTCATCAAGTAATTCATCAATGACAGGAATGGGAAACGTATCTTTAATAGTGAGCTTGTTGAGCTCCCTATAATCCGGACACATGTGCCATGATCCATCCTTCTTGTGCACCAATACTACTAGAGCAGAGAAAGAACTTTGACTCGGTTGAATTATACTAGCCTCTAGCATTTCTGCAACCATACGTTCAATTTCACTATTTTGGGCATAGGGATATCTGTACGGCCTGATGTTTGGAGGAACACTTCCTGGAATCAGATGAATAGCATGATCATGATCACGCATAGGTGGGAGACCTCTGGGAGTCTCAAATACCTTGGAATGATTGTCCAGGACTTTTTGGAGATCTAGAGAAATAGATGATTCCGATGTGGAAACATCTAGCGAACATAATTGTGCAATTACACCTCCTTGTTCCTTTTTTAGAAGATTTGTCATACCATTAGAGCTGATTACCTTTCCTGGTTTCCCTGCAATACCCCTTAATTCAACTTCCTTTCCTTCCGTAGAAAATTTGATGAAAAGTTCTTGAAAATTAAAAGCTATTGTACCTAGGGATTGTAGCCATTGGACTCCTAGTACAACATCAACACCTCCCATTGGAATGGAAAGCATTGGGCTAGTCAATACATATTCTCCCATGGATATCTGGATATTATGGCACTTTCCAAAGCAATTTATTGTTCCTCCATTTGCAATCATCACTTGACACTCTGGTGTTGGATATAGGAAGCAATTCAATTCTTTTGCTACCTTACAATGAATAAAATTATGGGTGCTTCCTGAATCAATCAACACTATTACCTTTTTGTTCTTGATTTGTCCTTCTATCTTGATGGTTTGAGGAGTGGTAATTCCAGCCAATGCATTACAAGATATGGTTGGATTCATTTCTTCTTTATCTAGGCTTTGTTCTTGGATTATATCCTCTTCTTTTGACCTTTCTTGCTCCTTTTCTTCTTCCTCTTCACAATCTATGTAGAATAATTTCTTCTCAGCACACTTATGACCTTTAGTGTATTTGCTATCACAACTGTAACAAAGCCCTTTTGCTATTTTTTCTTCCAATTGTTGTGGTGTCAACCTTATAGGTTGTGGAAGACTAGGGGCAACAATACTTCCGTCTTTATAGTTGTGAGTGGTATGCTTCCTGGTTACCATAATTTTGCTTTCCATTTTTCTTGCTAACCTGAATGCCTTCTCTAATGAATCAAGTTCCCAAAGACGAACATCATGTTGGATATTATCCTTTAAAGACCCTATGAACACTTCAATCCTATGCTCCTCTGGAATATCTTTTACCCTTATGTTCAATTTTTGGAACTCCTCAATGTGCTCCATTATTGAACCCTTTTGTTTGAGACTTATCAATTGACTAAAAAAAGTGTTGCTTTTTGTATCCTCATAATGTGCTATCAATTCTTCCGTAAAAATTGCCCAAGTGATAAACTTTTTACGAGAGCAAAGCCATTGATACCATACAAGCTGATTTGGTTCCAAATATAAAGTTGCAATACGTACCTTCTGTGTGTTTTGCACATTATTGAGATCGAAAAATTGCTCCATTTGTAATATCCATGTTGCGGGATCCTTGCCATCAAACTTCCTCATATCGATTTTTGGAATATGGTGGGTCTTCGATCCCACATTAGAGTCTATGATATCATGATTAACATTTCTTTTGTTCGCATCATGAGTTTCCTTTACTACCTTTTCACCATTAGTAAGTATTTCTTGTAGAAAATTTGTCAAATTTGTCTTCAAATCTGCCATGCCTGTCTTCAAATTTGTGTTCAAATCTATCTTCAAATTGTCCATCTTAGCTTCCATGCCATTCATCTTAGCTTCCACGACATTTATCTTAGCTTCTGTTAGCTTTTGTGACAGTGACATTTGTTGCACTTGTTCTTGTAATTTTGATATATCATGTAGCATTTCTTCCTCTTCTTCATGAGTCATGCTAGAGCTCTCAGGTTCCTTACTAGGTGTTTGCATTTTCTTTCCTCGGGGCATTAGTTACCGATAATAATGCTCTACTATGCCCTTTGAATTCCTTCAAAATAAATTTTCAAACCAAGTTTAAGCAAAAATTTAAGAAAATCTACACACCTTTTTTCACTTTGTAGGAGCTCGATATTGCCTCTGATGTATCTCTGTACTTTACGATCATCTAGTTCTAAATTTGTGAGTTGCAGTAGCCCTCCGTGTCCTCTTTTCAATGCCACAAGTCTTACCCAAATTGGATTCTCCAAGGAAGAGTTGTGTGAAATCTCCCACAATGACTTGATTATAGACTAGTTCAGTAGAGCGAACTTGTACGACGTGCCACGAGTCACTGTTTCAACCTTTGGATCGGAAAAATGCATACAAGAAACTACAGTCCATCCTCTTTCTGTAACTTCTTACGAAATTTCAATCCGATCCCCAGAGAGAAAGTTATGATGATTTTCCCCAGGTCACCTGTTTGGAATGTAATTCAGGAGTCTGCAAAAAGACCAACTTCCTTAGATCATATCTCCGTAAATATAGCACGAAAAGCTTTGAAATTCGAACCCGAGGTTTAGTGTGATTTCTTCTCAAATGGGTGCTTTTTTCAACTTCTGAAACGTTGCAGAAAAAAAGTTATAGCAAAAATGCCACGATGATCTGTTTGGAGCAGCAAAACCCTAGAATCCAAAGCTCTGATACCAAATGTTATGAATCCAGCTCAAGAAAAGATAGAAAATATAAATCAACGCCTTAGAATTCAGCCTCTTCGAGGGGGTAACCTCCTTTACATTACATAAATGAATAATTCTTGGATGATTCAAATGACAAAACCTCATTTCTATATATAGGAGTCTAAGGAGTCACAATATAACCCAGCCGACCTAACAATAATAATATAAAGCCACAAAAATAACAATAGAGGGATTCTATGGGGCACAGTAATAACAATATGGGGACAATAGGGGCACAACCATATTAATAAGGGGTATAACTACAATAGTAATGGGGTAATCACTAGTATTATAGGGACCCAACAGTGCTCCACAACCCTTTCAATCCATGTATCTTGAACACATTTGGAAGGTCCTATTTCCTCCCATTCTATAGCTCCTCAATTTGTCTCTATCAATGAACTCTGCTTATTTAGGTCATTGATCTCGGCTCCAACAATTCTACCCTTTAGTTACTCCTTTTTCCTTCAAGTCATCATCACATAGGGTTTTCAATTAGTTGTTCACAACTCCATTTGTGAACAACTCTTCAGTTTCCCACTTCTATCTTCCTTTGATGTTATGATGAAGAGAAGTCTAGGGCACAAAGGTTTCCCACTCTCACTATAGAAGTCCATCTGTACACATGTGAACTAGGGTTGATTCAACTGATCCACTTGGTTGCCTTTTGCTCCTTTAAATACCAACCCTTGACCTCCACCAATCCACCTATCCTAGCATACTTGAAGTCCTTCTCAAGTCCTGCACTTAGGGATACAATGGAACCTACTAGAAACTTTCCAATATGCACTTTATATGACTCCAAATTGTCTAATCAAATTTGTCAAACTGGACTCTCATCCACTAGAAAAAAATCAATTCAAGATGACTAACACATACCTTGTTTACCAACCTTATGTTTCCCTCTTGTACTCACTCATGTGCAATATGACTGAGTTTTCAACCCTATGATTGGGGATATTATAATTTTTTTTACATCCCTACAAACTTGGGTCAAAATACCTCCAAAAGAATGCGGCTCATCTCCTCCAATAGGCCCCTCCTATTCACTTTCCCTCTAGCCTCTTTACAGTTGCCTATTGGCCTTTTCGACCCTCCAAAAAGGAACCCACATGACTCAACCCACAACTAGGGCACCCACATAAATCTTGGACTTGTTTTTGGAGGAGTTTTCCCTCCAAACTAGCACAAAACCACCTTGAGATTCGTCATCATCCTCGCTAGCAGCTCCACCCAATCTTGAACTATTGTCACAAGGAACTTGGACCTAGAAAAATCCTCTTCCTATTCTTCACTAAGAATTTATGGTTTTTTGTTGTCTCATAGGTGACTCCTTTGATATGTTGCACTTCGGATGTGTGCAAACCTGAACTAGGGCTTGTAAATAATTGTTGTTCAACGCTAGAATAATCTTCCATCTTCCAGCATTCATCCTCTTAGAATATTTACAATTTTGGGCACATATCTTGAGGTCTGTGACCTTATTTTAGGGCTTCTTTTCTAGCACAGATCTACCCTATATCTTGGCCTAAACCCTTCTCCATAAAACCTTTTCCTCTGTGTTTTATCCTTCAAAGGTTATTACCCTACTCCATTAGCAATCTAGGCCTTGTGGCCCTCCAAAACCAGCCTCATGAACCCTTCCAAAACTTTTTCCATAGGGATCTCCACCTACCTTTGCTGATCATAGGGTTTTACTCAATGTATGCTCAGAATCTCACTCACCAGTAGCTCTTCCTACTCAGCCAAACCAAATCTATGTAGAGTTGAAACACCTTGTTCTTTCTCCAACCTTTAGGCATGGCTCCTTAGGTTTGCGACACCTTGATCCTTCTATTAAGTGAATGTATATGGATGGAAAAGAGAGCCTCACTTGTAGCCTTCATTGGCCTACAATCTCGGCCTCTCCTTGGCTACATCTTTGGCAGTCCAACTTGACCAAGTGAGCTCCTCTCCCTTGATTTTTCTAGACTTGTCCTAAGGCCTCTTAAAATAGATCCTCCTCTAGCCTTTTAGGAACCCTCTAGACTTAGGGTTTTAGTCCTCTAGGCTTAGAAATTAATTATTTTCTCTTTTAATTTTATTTTAGATCTTAAACCCCAACTTGGGTCTAAAACCCCTTCACTTGGGTTCTTTTCCCACAAACTCCTAAAACTGTAGGTTTTAACCCTGTACAAAAATTACCTGCATACGAATTCTTAAACAAAGAAAATAAACAATGCGAGAGCATAACCCATAAAACACATATGCACAGAGATTTTTCCCTGGATCCCAAAACCAGGACTACCAGCTTGATTTTTCATTATGTTCCTTTCAATGTTACAATACATATTTATACATGCCGAAGCATCCAATACCATGGACCGAAAAACCATCGCGTCCAATACCATGTGCGAAAAACATGCACAAAACCATACGTAGGTTCGCCCAACCTAATATAGGGTCCAAAAAAAAAAATCCCGGGGCGCTGCCCTGGACCCCGTAGAGGGGGGCTACCCGCCCCCCTCAAACCCCCCGGACAGGGGGGGTTGCCGCCCCCCCTGTGACCCCCCCGCTGCGCAATCGGCGCAACGAAGGGGGGCTACCGCCCCCCTCTAACCCCCCGTTTAACTACGTCGGTTAGTCGTGGAAAGAATATAACACAACCCAACAAAAACCTCAATCTAGGCTTGTGGAGTATCTCCCAAGCTACAAAATTCAACACCTTTGTTTTCTTTCCACTTGCACATCCCATACATACTCCATCATGATTTGCTTGAACCTTGGGCATACCAAAAATCATCCTCCTTACCTCAGGAAAGGCATCATAGTGTAGATGTGCAAATATTCGGTGCCATAATTCACATTGATGAGAGGCATTGTGTACTAGGGCTTGCATAGGGCTCCCACAAACTTTATTTAGGCCTTCATTCCTAGACCCAAGAGTTAATCCATCTATCATACTAGATCTCCTTGATCGTGTAATAGAATTTGCATTGATGAATGCAATCTTGAAACCCTTGTCCTCCATGGAAGAAATTGAGACATGGTTCTTCTTTAATCCTGACACATATAAGACATCATGTAGACGTATGATTTGACCATAGTTCAAATTAAAAGAAACAAAACCAAATCCATTTACATGATAGTTAGAATTTTCCCCAAGAATGATTTTCATAGTTCTCGTCCTCTCAACCAGATTTTAGAGGACTTCACGATAACCAGTGAAGTGTTGAGAGGTCCCATTATCTACCAACCAACTATCAAGTGAATCTAGAGGGGTTGAACTAGAAAGAGCATAAATAAGAAAATATTCAGATTGCGTAGCAACTGAATTATTATCATACCATGAGTTCCTTGATCTCTTTTGAGGATGATGGCCTTCTTCACGATGTGGCAGGAGCATCTCTTCTTCTTCTATCTTTGAACCTGTTGTTGAAGCCATGATTATTGTTATAAGATCTAGGAGCATCATTCTTCTCAAGGAAATCTTGAGCATAGTGACCCCACTTATGACAATTAAAGAATTGAATATGTAATGATTCCTTGTCCCTTTTCATTCTTCTATAAGAATCATTAGTTGTTGGAACAAGCCCTCTTGAATTAGATGGACCTCTTCTCCCTTTCTTCTTCTTAGATTGAGAAACAAATGCAGAGGGTTCTCATTCTTCATGTTTTTCAATCCTTCCTCTATAAATAATCATGGTCTCTTCTTGAGTTTACTTTCCAATGAGATCATTAAATGTCGAGAACCTATCAATTTTGCTAATAGTAGTAATAAATGTCTCCTAAATTGGAGGAAGACCTCCAAGTGCAATGAGTACCATCTCTCTATCATATGTCACTTATCTGATAGAAAGCAATTGATCCTTGAGGTAGGATATCCTCATGAAGTATGACTGCACAGTCTCTCCCTTATTTATCTTGATGTCATTGAGTCGATTCCTCAAAGAAATAATGTGACTTAAGTTTTTGACTTCGTACATCCCAACCAACTTGCCATACATTTTCTTGGATTTCTTAAACTTTGAAATATAAACAATCAAATGATCTCTTAATGAATCAATAATAATACTCTTAGCTTTGATCTCACCTTTCCTGTACTTCGCCTTGATAGCAGTAGAAGCATTCTCCAAACGTTCAGGTTGTTATGCAACCAGCTCACAAAATAGAAGAAAGAGATAGATCAATGACTTAAAACATAGCCTCTTCGAGGGGGAAACCTCATTTACATTACACAAATGAACAATTCTTGGATGATACAAATGACAAGACCTCCTTTCTATATATAGGAGTCTAACGGGTCACAATATAATCAAAGCCGACATAACAATAATAATGTAAGGGCACAACAATAACAATAGTGGCCTTCTATGGGGCACAATAATAACAATATGGGGACAACATGGGCACAACAATAACAATAAGGGTTACAATGACAATAATAATAAGGGAATACACTAGTATTATAGGGACCTAACATGCCCCTCTCCTTCAAAAAAGTGTTGTCCTCAATGCTTGAATAGTTCTGGATGCTTCTGTATAAAATTTTCATCCTCCCATGTATAATCTTCAGCAAGTAAGTTCTTCCACTTGACGAGATACTCTAAAATTGATCGATTTCGCAACTGTCGAGTTCTTGTTTTTGTGACTGCTTCAGGTTCCAATATGATTTTTCCTTCCTCATCAAGCTCTTGCAATATTGTTTGAACTCGGAGCTTGTCACTTATAACCTTCTTTAAGCATGAAACATGGAAAATTGGGTGCACTCAGGAAGATGCAGGAAGTTCCAATTTGTATGCCATAGTACCAATCTTTTGCAACACCTTGTACGGACCATAATACTTTGGTGATAATTTATTATCCTTCTTAGCTTGCTTGAGGGACATTTGTTTGTATGGTTGTAGCTATAGAAATACCCAATCACCTACATCAAAACTTCTTTCGCTGTGATGTTGATATGCCTGTTGTTTCATTCTATTTTGCGCCAAAGTGAGGTTATCCTTTAAGAGTTGGAGAACTTTTTGTTGATGCTCGATGTGATCTTCCACTACTTGAACCTTAGAATTTTCTCTTAAATATGATGTGATGGATGGTGGATGATATCCATAAAGCACCATAAATGGGATCATTTTTGCTGTAGTATGGAAGGAAGTGTTATACCACCATTCAGCGAGAGGCAACCATTTGACCCATTATGTCTGTTTATCAGATACAAAGCAATGGAGATATCCTTCCAAACATTTCTTCACTATCTTAATTTACCCATTAGATTGAGGATGATTAGATGAGCTATGAGCTAACTGAGTACCCAGAAAAGAAAATAATTATGTCCAAAACTTTCTAGTGAAAATAGGATCTCCGTCACTTACAATAATCTTTGGGTTTCCATGTAGCTTTTGAATTGTTTCCATAAATGCGGTAGCAACTGTACTAACTTTAAATGGATGAGATAATGCACAAAAGTGTGCATACTTGGTAAGTCTATCAACTATCACCATGATGACACTCTTTCCTTCGAACTTGGGTAAACCAGTGATAAAATCCATTGAAACCTCCTCCCAACGTTGACTTGGAATGGATAAAGGTTGTAATAGACCTGGGTTCTTAATTGTCTCAACTTTATTTTGTTGGAAAACCAAACATTTCGCCACAAACTTTTGAATATCATATTTAAGGCCATCCCAAAAAAATCCCTCTTAACCCTGTGGTAAGTTTTAAAATCCTGAATTCCCTCCTAAGGGACATGTGTGCAATCCCTAAGGATATTTTGTTTGAGTTGGGAATTCTTACAGAGGTATAAGTGATATTTGTACCATAACAAATCATTTTTCCAACTAAATGTATCAGATGTACTGGTATCTTGCTGCAACTTTTGAATGAGTGCCCACACTTCTTCATCATTCTTCCATTCATACCTTGCTTCGTTTATCCAATCTGGTTGGATAATAGAAATGGAACAAAGAAATGCTTCCACATCCTCATCCTTTATTGAGAGTGCATCTAAAACAACATTTTGCTTCCATTTTTTGTAGATGATTTCAAAGTCATAACCCAACATCTTTGTGACCCATTTTTGCTACTCTTCTGAAGATAATCTTTGTTCTAAAAAGTATTTAAGACTATCATGATCTGTTTTTAGCTTGAAGTGTCTTCCCATTAGGTAAGGTCACAATTTATTAAGTGCATGTAGTATTGCCAACATTTCCTTCTCATAAATATCTTTGTGTAAATATTTTCCTTTGATTGGATGACTTTCAAAAGCAATGGGTTTTTCTTCTTGCATTAAAACAACACCAATTCCATTTCCTAAGGCATCACATTCCACAATAAAGGTTTTTGTGAATTCTGGTGTAGCTAAGACTGGTGCTTGACACATTGCCTCTTTAAGATGGTCAAAGGCCTTCGTTGCTTCTGGAGTCCAAGAAAATGCATCTTTCTTTAGTAATGTTGTTAGAGGTTCTGCTATTCTCCCATAATTCTTAAGAAAATTGTGATAATACCCTGTCAACCTGAGAAATCCTCGCAGATGCTTTATGGATGTGGGGATTTTCCATTCCTTAATGGCTTTAATTTTGCTAGGGTCTACCTTAACACCTTCATGAGATACAATATGACCCAAATATACCACCTCTTGTACTCCAAAGAAACATTTGGAGGGTTTTGCATATAATTGTTTATCCTCCAATAGTTTGAGCACTATGTCAACATGTTGAACATGATCCTTCCAAGACTTGTTGTAGATTAGTATATCATCAAAAAGTACTAACAAAAATTTTATGAGGAAGGGTTTGAAAATGTAATTCATCAAACCTTGAAATGTAGAAGGTGCATTGGTAAGGCCAAAAGGCATGACCAAAAATTCATAATTACCCTCATGAGTTCTAAATGTTGTTTTCGGAATGTCTTCAGTATTCATTCTGATTTGATGATATCTTGAACGAAGGTCTAACTTGGTGAAGTAAATTTCTCCATGCAATTCATCCAATAATTCATCAATGAAAAGAATGGGGAATTTATCTTTAATAGTGAGCTTTTTGAGCTCCCTATAATCCGAACACATGCGCCATGATCCATCCTTCTTATGCACCAATACTACTCGAGCAAAGAAGGAACTTTGACCAGGTTGAATTAAACCAGCCTCTAGTATTTCTGCAACAATACATTCAATTTCACTCTTTTTGGCATATGGATATATGTAAGGCCTAATGTTTGGAGGAACACTTCATGGAATCAAATGAATAGCATGATCATGATCACAAATAGGTCGTTGGCCTTTGGGAGTCTCAAATACCCTGGAATGATTGTCCAAGACTTTATGGAGATCTGGAGAAATAGATGATTCCAATGTGGGAACCTCTAGCGAACATAATTTTGCAATTACACCTCGTTCTTCTTTCTTTAGAAGATTTTTCATGTTGTTAGAGCTGATTATATTTCTCGGTTTTCCTGTGATGCCCCTTGTAGCCATTGGACTCTTAATACAACATCAGCACCACCCATTGCAATGGAAAGCATTGGACTATTCAACACATATTCTCCCATGGATAGCTTGATATTATGGCACTTTCTACAGCAATTGATCTGGATTTAAACAGGAACACAACAAATTACAGATATAACAATAAACACATATATGCAGTGGAAAGAATACTTCATTTCATTAATGGAAAATACTGAAATCTGCTTACAACCAGAAATGGAAACAAACCAGCTAGGGCAATGGTAGCTTATCTCTGAGAAGAGATGTGGCGGCTACATGCCTCTGAACTGTTCTGAACTGTGTTACAATGAGGCTCGAAGGCCTATTTATTGTTGAGAAACAATGGAAAACCCTTCACATCCCAAAATCTAACCCTAGAAGATGAAACGCCAAATTGTGGGCCCCGTTTGGGTAAATTGGTACATCAATTTCTCGAGGTCGTAACTTTGGCATACGATCTCTGTTTGACGCGTACGATAGCTCGTTAGAAAGATCTATCCGAGTACTACCACTTTGGCAAGCAACATCGATCCATGGCCCCATGTTGCCCCAGATTTCCCAAAAAACGTCATTTAGGGCCTCAAAACGGCTCCGGAAGTTCAGGACCCGAAAAACTGCTAAAAATAGTAAATTGTGCTATAATTTAGGGAACTGAAAAACTGAAAGAGATAGTTGTGGGGGTCCAAATGGGATAGGTGGGTGGCCACCAACATCCACCTGGATCATTCCTCCCCCCCTTAGGAAGTAATGGTCCCCATTGCGTTGAGTTCCTCCATCTGCTGAACTTGGTCCTTGGTGAGCTATTCTGCAATCTGGGACGTGTCCAGTAATGGTGGGAAGAATGGTCGAGGACGCTCCACATTGAAAACTCGGTGCAAGCCAAGGAATGGAGGAATGGTGTGCTTCAAAGCATTGTTGCCTGTAGCCTTGGTACTAGTGTAAGGACCATGTCTGAGGGGTTTGAGTTTCTGATGGGTTCTGGTAAGGCGTTCTCTCTGCATATGCAACCAGACTTTGTTGCCCACTTGAAGCTTATGTATTACCCCTGTGGGTGAGGAGAAGTTGTTCCTATGTTTTGTCATGACTGTATCCCTTTGATTCTGCTGCTGTGTGGAGGAACCCTACGTGGGGGTCATGGATGTGATGACAATCTTCCCCTTACTTTGGGAGTGAACTAGACAGATGAATTTCCTGGTATGGGAGATGAGTTTGCTGCCTTTCTTAGCGGTGATCAAAGATGTGGCGGTAGGTGGGGCTACCTCCGGTATCCTGTATAATGAATTATTCAAAGAAATAATGACAGCACGAGGCCTTGACTCATACACAGCATGTCACCTCCAAAAGTATGGTTGGCCTAGTAATACATCACAAACATCGAAAGGTGTAACATCACACAATACCTCATCTGTGAAGGGCTTGATGCTATAGGGAAGGCGACATTGCTGGTGAACTTTGAGATCTCGTCCTTCATGAAGCCATCCGATACTGTACGGTTGGGGGTGTGGTGTAGCTGGTAGGCCCAGCCGCTTCACGACCTCTACTGAAATAAGGTTCTTTTGGTTGCCACTGTCGACAATGAATTGTAGGGGCGAACCCTTCACCCACATCTGTGAGTGGAAAAGACGCTCCCCTTCCTCTGGATTTTCGGGCTCATTTTTTTGGATCTTAGCAGTGGCAACAGTGGCGTTGGGATCCGCATCAATGATTTGCTTCCCTTTTCCATTCCCCTTGTCGGGTTCTAGATTAGGGTCAGAACATGCATCTGATTCAGAAGCCTTCAACTCGGCCACCAGCAACTGCTTGGTCTGACACTCACTTGTGTTATGAGTGGGACTCTTGTGGAACTCACACCACTTTCATGTGTCCTTCTTCAGCTTCGTGGTGTTGTTCTTCTCTTGCGGCTTCGACGTGTTGTCTTGGGTCACCCCGCCTTGGTTTTGTCCTTTGGGCTTCGGATTTGTAGATTCAAAGTCTCGCTTCTTCTGTTTCAACTTTTGCTCGATTTTGATAGCGTATCGGTATGCCGTGCCGAGCGAGGAGATGTTTAGGAACTCCATCTCTTCCTAGATGTATCTGTGTAGGCAGCCACGGTATTTGAATACCATATGCAGCTCAGAATCTTTGATACCCAACTGTGTGCGAAGGGTATGAAAAATGTTTGTGAATTCCGGCACATCTTGGTCTCGTCCCTGCCGCAGTGTGGTCCATTTGATGTATTTTTCCTCATAGCTTTTGACAGGGTAGTACTGCTCCTTGATGGCATCCTGGAAGTCATTCCAAGTGGGTGCGGCTGAAAATAGTGATCCTGTACTTTCATCCTTCTGCTCGTAGTAGGTTTCCCACCAGTCCTTGATGTGGGGCGCTGCTTTGAGAAGAGCGAAAACAATCTTTTCTCGACTCGAAAATTCATGAACAGAAAAATAACCCTCTAGCAAATTTAACCATTTATCTACGGAATCTGCGTCTATTTGACCCTTGAATATGGGGATTTCAAAATCAACTTGTACCTTAAAGGGCGTAGCATTTCCAGAGTAGCTGCTGGAAGCCGATGCGTCACTTTTGGGTAGCCGCTGAAGGACCTGGGCAAAGTTGTCCATCATCGCGTTCCGTTGTCGCTCGAGGGCTTCTTCAAGCAAGATTTTGATAGGATCTCTTGCTCCCTCGTCTTTCTTCTCATCTGCCATGGGAGGCCTTCGGGATTTGCGAGGCTGATCTTGCAAAGGTTCGACCAGTTCAAGCCCTAACTCCTTATATCCCGACCTCGTTGGGGACATGCAAAGAAAAACAGAGAAAAAGCAGACCGCTCTGATACCATTGATCTGGATTTAAACAGGAACGCAACAAATTATAGATGTAACCATAAACACATATATGCAGCGGAAAGAATACTTCATTTCATTAATGGAAAATACTAAAATCTGCTTACAACCAGAAATGGAAATAAACCAGCTAGGGCGATGGTAGCTTATCTCTGAGAAGAGATGTGGCAGCTACATGCCTATGAACTGTTCTGAAATGTGTTACAATGAGGCTCGAAGGCCTATTTATTGTTGAGAAACAATGGAAAACCCTTCACATCCCAAAACCTAACCCTCGAAGATGAAACGCCAAATTGTGGACCCCGTTTGGGTAAATTGCTACATCAATTTCCTGGGGTCGTAACTTTGGCATACGATCTCCGTTTGACGCGTGCGATAGCTCGTTAGAAAGATCTATCCGAGTACTACCACTTTGGGAGGAAACATTGGTCCATGGCTCCATGTTTCCCCAGATTTCCCAAAAAGCGTCGTTTACGGCCTCAAAACGACTCCAAAAGTTGAGGACCCGAAAAACTGCTAAAAATAGTAAACTGTGCTATAATTTAGGGAACTGAAAAACTGAAAGAGACAGTTGTGTGGGTCCAAATGGGATAGGTGGGTGGCCACCAACATCCACCTGGATCATTCCTCCCCCCTTAGGAAGCAATGGTCCCCATTGCGTTGAGTTCCTCCATCTGTTGAACTTGGTCCCTGGTGAGCTGTTCTGCAATCTGGGATGTGTCTAGTAATGGTGGGAAGCATGGTCGAAGACGCTCCACATTGAAAACTCGGTGCAAGCCAAGGAATGGAGGAATGGTGTGCTTCAAAGCATTGTTGCCCGTAGCCTTGGTACTGGTGTAAGGACCATGTCGGAGTGGTCTGATTTTCTGATGGGTTCTGGTAAGGCGTTCTCTCTGCATATGCAACAAGACTTTGTTGCCCACTTGAAGCTTGTGTATTACCCCTATGGGTGAGGAGAAGTTGTTCCTGTGTTTTGTCATGACTGTATCCCTTTGTTGATGCTGCTGCGTGGAGGAACCCTGCGCGGGGGTCATGGATGTGATGACAATCTTCCCCTTACTTTGGGAGTGAACTAGACAGATGAATTTCCTGGTCTGGGAGATGAGTTTGTTGCCTTTCTTAGCGGTGATCAAAGATGTGGCGGTAGGTGGGGCTACCTCCGGTATCCTGTATAATGAATTATTCAAAGAAATAATGACAGCACGAGGCCTTGACTCATACACATCATGTCGCCTCCAAAAGTATGGTTGGCCTAGTAATACATCACAAACATCCAGAGGTGTAACATCACACAATACCTCGTCTGTGAAGGGCTTGATGCTGTAGGGAAGGCGACACTACTGGCGAACTTTGAGATCTCATCCTTCATGAAGCCATCCGATATTGTACGGCTAGGGGTGTGGTGTAGTCGGTAGGCCCAACCGCTTCACGACCTCTGCTGAAATAAGGTTCTTTTGGCTGCCACTGTCGACAATGAATTGCATTGGCGAACCCTTCACCCACATCTGTGAGTGGAAAAGACGCTCCCCTTCCTCTGGATTTTCGGGATCATTTTTTTGGATCTTAGCAGTGGCAACAATGGTGCTGGGATCCGCATCAATGATTTGCTTCCCTTTTCCATTCCCCTTGTCGGGTTCTGGCTCAAGGTCGGAACATGCATCTGATTCAGAAGCCTTCAACTCGGCCACGAGCGACTGCTTGGTCTGACACTCACTTGTGTTATGAGTGGGACTCTTGTGGAACTCACACCACTTTCATGTGTCCTTCTTCAGCTTCGTGGTGTTGTTCTTCTCTTACGGCTTCGATGGGTTGTCTTGGGTCACCCCACCTTGGCTTTGTCCTTTGGGCTTCGGATTTGCAGATCCAAAGTCTCGCTTCTTCTGTTTTAACTTTTGCTCGATTTTGACAGCGTATTGGTATGCCGTGTCGAGCGAGGAGATGTTCAAGAACTCCATCTCTTCCTGGATGTATCTGTGTAGGCAACCGCCGTATTTGAGTACCAGATGCAGCTCAGAATCTTTGATACCCAACTGTGTGCGAAGGGTATGAAAAATGTTTGTGAATTCCGGCACATCTTGGTCTCGTCCCTGCCGTAGTGTGGTCCATTTGATGTATTTTTCGTCATAGCTTTTGACATGGTAGTACTGCTCCTTGATGGCATCCCAGAAGTCATTCCAAGTGGGTGCGGCTGAAAATAGTGATCCTGTACTTTCATCCTTCTGCTCGTAGTAGGTTTCCCACCAGTCCTTGACGTGGGGGGCTGCTTTGAAAAGAGCGAAAACAATCTTTTCCCGACTCGAAAATTCATGAACAGAAAAATAACTCTCTAGCAGATTTAACCATTTATCTATAGCATCTGCGTCTATCTGACCCTCGAATATGGGGATTTCAAAATTAACTTGTACCTTAAAGGGCGTAGCATTTCCAGAGTAGCTGCTGGAAGTCGATGCGTCACTTTTGGGTAGCCGCTGAAGGATCTGGGCAAAGTTGTCCATCATCGCTTTCCGTTGTCGCTCGAGGGCTTCTTCGAGCAAGATTTTGATAGGATCTCCTGCTCCCTCGTCTTTCTTGTCATCTTCCACGGGAGGCCGTCAGGATTTGCGAGGCTGGTCTTGCAAAGGTTCGACCAGTTCAAGCCCTAACTCCTTATATCCCGACCTCGTTGGGGACATGCAAAGAAAAACAGAGAAAAAGCAGACCGCTCTGATACCACTGATCCAGATTTAAACAGGAACGCAACAAATTACATATATAACCATAAACACATATATGCAGCAGAAAGAATACTTCATTTCATTAATGGAAAATACTGAAATCTGCTTACAACCAGAAATGGAAATAAACCAGCTAGGGCGATGGTAGCTTATCTCTGAGAAGAGATGTGGCGGCTACATGCCTCTGAACTGTTCTGAACTGTGTTACAATGAGGCTCGAAGGCCTATTTATTGTTGAGAAACAATGGAAAACCCTTCACATCCCAAAACCTAACCCTAGAAGATGAAACGCCAAATTGTGGGCCCCGTTTGGGTGAATTGGTACATCAATTTCCAGGGGTCGTAACTTTGGCATATGATCTTCGTTTGACGCGTACGATAGCTCGTTAGAAATATCTATTCAAGTACTACCAATTTGGGAAGCAACATCAATTCATGGACTCATGTTGCCTCAGATTTCCCAAAAAACGTCGTTTAGGGCCTCAAAACGGCTCCGGAAGTTCAGGACCCGAAAAACTGCTAAAAATAGTAAAATGTGCTATAATTTATGGAACTGAAAAACTGAAAGAGACAGTTGTGGGGGTCCAAATGGGGTATGTGGGTGGCCACCAACATCCACCTGGATCATTCCTCCCCCCTTAGGAAGCAATGGTCCCCATTGCGTTGAGTTCCTCCATCTGTTGAACTTGGTCCCTGGTGAGCTGTTCTGCAATCTCGGATGTGTCCAGTAATGGTGGGAAGCATGGTCGAGGATGCTCCACATTGAAAACTTGGTGCAAGCCAAGGAATGGAGGAATGGTTTGCTTCAAAGCATTGTTGCCCATAGCCTTGGTACTGGTGTAAGGACCATGTCGGAGTGGTCTGAGTTTCAGATGGGTTCTGTTAAGGCGTTCTCTCTCCATATGCAACCAGACTTTTTTGCCCACTTGAAGCTTGTGTATTACCCCTGTGGGTGAGGAGAAGTTGTTCCTGTGTTTTGTCATGACTGTATCCCTTTGCTGCTGCTGCTGCGTGGAGGAACCCTACGCGGGGGTCATGGATGTGATGACAATCTTCCCCTTACTTTGGGAGTGAACTAGACAGATGAATTTCCTGGTTTGGGAGATGAGTTTGCTGCCTTTCTTAGCGGTGATCAAAGATGTGGCGGTAGGTGGGGCTACCTCTGGTATCCTGTATAATGAATTATTCAATGAAATAATGACAGCACGAGGCCTTGACTCATACACAGCATGTCGCCTCCACAAGTATGGTTGGCCTAGTAATACATCACAAACATCCAGAGGTGTAACATCACACAATACCTCGTCTGTGAAGGGCTTGATGCTGTAGGGAAGGCGACACTACTGGCGAACTTTGAGATCTCGCCCTTCATGAAGCCATCCGATATTGTACGACTGGGGGTGTGGTGTAGTCGGTAGGCCCAATCGCTTCACGACCTCTGCTGAAATAAGGTTCTTTTGGCTGCCACTGTCGACAATGAATTTCAGTGGCGAACCCTTCACCTACATCTGTGAGTGGAAAAGACACTCCCCTTCCTTCCGATTTTCGAGCTCATTTCTCTGGATCTTAGCAGTGGCAACAGTGGCGCTGGGATCCGCATCAATGATTTGCTTACCTTTTCCATTCCCCTTGTCGGGTTCTGGCTTAGGGTCGGAACATGCATCTGATTCAGAAGCCTTCAACTCAGCCACCAGTGACTACTTGGTCCGACACTCACTTGTGCTATGAATGGAACTCTTGTGGAACTCACACCACTTTCCTGTGTCCTTCTTCAGCTTCGTGGTGTTGTTCTTCTCTTGCGGCTTCGACGGGTTGTCTTGGGTCATCCCCACTTGGCTCTTCTTCTGTTTGAACTTTTGCTCGATTTTGACAGCGTATCGGTATGTCGTGCCGAGCGAGGAGATGTTCAGGAACTCCATCTCTTCTTGTATGTATCTGGGTAGGAAGCCGCGGTATTTGAGTACCAGATGCAGCTCAGAATATTTGATACCCAACTGTGTACGAAGGGTATGAAAAATGTTTGTGAATTCCTGCACATCTTGGTCTCGTTCCTGCCGCAGTGTATTCCATTTGATGTATTTTTCCTCATAGCTTTTTGACAGGGTAGTACTGCTCCTTGATGGCATCCCGGAAGTCATTCCAAGTGGGTGTGGCTGAAAATAGTGATCCTGTACTTTCATCCTTCTGCTCGTAGTAGGTTTCCCACCAGTCCTTGACGTGGGGGGCTACTTTGAGAAGAGCAAAAACAATCTTTTCTCGACTCGAAAATTCATGAACAGAAAAATAACCCTCTAGTAGATTTAACCATTTATCTATGGCATCTGCGTCTATCTGACCCTCGAATATGGGGATTTCAAAATTAACTTGTACCTTAAAGGGCGTAGCATTTCCAGAGTAGCTGCTGGAATCCGATGCGTCACTTTTGGGTAGCCGCTGAAGGATCTGGGCAAAGTTGTCCATCATCGCATTCCGTTGTCTCTCGAGGGCTTCTTCGAGCAAGATTTTGATAGGATCTCCTGCTCCCTCGTCTTTCTTCTCATCTGCCATGGGAGGTCGTTAGGATTTGCGAGGCTGGTCTTGCAAAGGTTCGACCAGTTCAAGCCCTAACTCCTTATATCCCGACCTCGTTGGGGACATGCAAAGAAAAACAGAGAAAAAGCAGACCTCTCTGATACCACTGATCTGAATTTAAATAGGAATGCAACAAATTACAGATATAACCATAAACACATATATGTAGCGGAAAGAATACTTCATTTCATTAATGGAAAATACTGAAATCTTCTTACAACCAGAAATGGAAATAAACCAGCTAGGGCAATGGTAGCTTATCTCTGAAAAGAGATGTGGCAACTACATGCCTTTGAACTGTTCTGAAATATGTTACAATGAGGCTCGAAGGCTTATTTATTGTTGAGAAACAATGGAAAACCCTTCACATCCCAAAACCTAACCCTAGAAGATGAAACGCAAAATTGTGGGCCCCGTTTGGGTAAATTGGTACATCAATTTCCCGGGGTCGTAACTTTGGCATACGATCTCCGTTTGACGCGTACGATAGCTCGTTAGAAAGATCTATCCGATGTTGCCCCAGATTTCCAAAAAAGTGTCGTTTAGGGCCTCAAAATGGCTCCGGAAGTTCAGGACCCGAAAAAACTGCTAAAAATAGTAAACTGTGTTATAATTTAGGGAACTGAAAAACTGAAAGAGACAGTTGTGGGGGTCCAAATGGGATAGGTGGGTGGCCACCAACATTCACCTAGATCAACAATTTATGGTTCCTCCATTTGCAACCATCACTTGATACTCTGATGTTGGATATAGGAAGCAATTCAATTCCTTCGCTATCTTACAATGAATAAAATTATGGGTACTGCCTGAATCAATCAACACTATTACCTTTTTCTTCTTCATATGTCCTTCTATCTTTATAGTTTGAGGAGTGGTAATTCCAGCCAATGCATTACAAGATATGGTCATATTCATTTATTCTTTCTCTAGGGTTTGTTCCTGGTGTGTATCCTTTTCTTTTAATGTTTCTTGTTCCTTTTCTTCCTCCTCTTCACAATCTATGTAAAATAATTTATTCTCAGCACACTTATGACCTTTAGTGGCTAGGGGAATCAACACTTTCAGGTTGCTTACTAGGTGTTTACATTTTCTTTCTTCGGTTCATCAATTAATAATAATTATGCTTCACAATTCCCTTTGAATCACTTCAAACTACTTTCTCAAACAAGGCTTATGCAAATTAAAAAAAAAAAACTACACCTTTTGTTTTACGCTTTGTATTAGCTCGATCTTGAAATGCTTGTAACTCTGTAATTTCGGATCTCCAAGTTATGAAATTTCATCCTATAATATCCCTCTGAGTCTTCTTTCCAACCCTACATGTCTGATCGCAATTGGATTCCCGAAGAAAGAGTTATGCCCAATCTCCCGCGATGACCTAATTATAGACTGGTTTAGTAGAGAGAACTTGTATGACGTGCCACGTGTCACTGTTTCGACCTTAGGTTCTGAAAACGATACCCAACAAACTAAAGTGTCTCTTATTTCTATAAATTTTTACGAAATTTGAATCAGATGCTCAGAGAGAAAGTT
Organism: Pinus tabuliformis; assembly: GCA_031772625.1. Classification (NCBI taxonomy): domain Eukaryota; kingdom Viridiplantae; phylum Streptophyta; class Pinopsida; order Pinales; family Pinaceae; genus Pinus; species Pinus tabuliformis. Next base: position 1,900,426,925 of record CM062817.1, read on the forward strand.
ATGACAATTTTCCCAAGGTGACCTGTTTGAGATCTAATTTGGGAGCCTGCAAAAACCCTAACTTCCTCAGTTCATATCTCTGTTAGTGATACAAGATCTGAAATTTTGTCACGTGGTTCATCATGATTGCATCTCAAATGGGTTTTAATGTTAGCTTTTGAAGCTTCGTAGAAAAAAAATTATAGGGAAAATTCCACAATGACATGTTTGAAGCAATGAAACCCTAGAATCCAAAGTTCTGATACCAATTGTTATGCAACCAACTCACAAAATAGAAGAAAGATATAGATCAATGACTTAAAAAGTAGCCTCTTCGGGGGGGAATCCTTTACATTACAATAATGAACAATTATTGGATGATACAAATGACAAGACCTCCTTTCTATATATAGGAGTCTAAGGGGTCACTATATAATCAAAGCTACATAACAATAATAATGTAAGGGCACAACAATAACAATAAGGGGTACAATGACAATAATAATAAGGGAATACACTAGTATTATAGGGACCTAACATAGGTACCTTTTCATCAACATATTCCAAGACATTATTTTCATCTAAAGTCACATCCAACCTGGTTCTCCAAACTACATATTTAGATGAATCATTCAACTTCTCTTCAAACTTGAAGTATGAGGTAGACATCTTGACCAAATAAAATAATCTTCTTCAAATCAGGTTCCTTGAAAGGTGATTTCTCTTGTCTCCTTGGGATTGTCTTCACCTTAGGTCTGATACCATGTTAATTTTTGAATGTTATATGCTTGACACAATTAGTTATTACAATTCTTCTTCAATTAGTAATCACTTTATCTAATAAATTTAGTCTTCAAACAATAATAAGAAATTATAGATAGAACAATAAACCAAATGCACAATAGAAAATAACTAAGAATAATAGAGACGTAGAAATTTATTCAAAGACCAAGGAAAAACCCCATAAGGGAGAAAACCCTTTCCAACTACATCAACAATGAGTCAAAGGTCAAAGCCTTGAATAATCAAATCAACCATCCAATACCTAATCAAAGATGAGACCAAAAGTCAACTCTGGTCAAAAGTCAAATTTCCAATTTATGGTCAGAGTCAATAACAGTCAATTCTAACCTAACCAGTCAATAGTTAACATTCAAAGTGCTCCAAAGAGTTTGGTCAAGGTAGCAAAGAATTTGACCTCTTTCCCTCAGTCAAACTTGGTCAAAATAGTCCCAAAACTCTGCCTCAAAATCAGTCAATGTCAACATCAACCCTATGGTCAAAGGCTTTGTTAGGTCTGTGGTAAAATGTGGTCAAAGTTCCCAGAAAAAATTGTCCTCCTTTCTTCCCAATTCAGCCTTAAAAACAACCCCAAAATCCCAAGTCAAACCATGCCAAAAGTCAATATTGGTCAAAGGCTCAAAATAAAAAGTCAACAAAGTCAATAAATTCTCTAAATAATATTTTTCTTTGAGCAAATTAAATTCTTCCAAGGGCTAGTAGGGTCTCCAAAGGGTGAGGAAGGCTTCCCAAAGGAGGGAATTTCTCCCTGAGCTGCCAAATTTCAACAATGAAGTCTGATTGTTCCCTTGATAAACAAGCTTGTTTCACATAGATGAACTAATGAATTATTGTACCTATAAGTGAGGAGGCATATTGGATATTATATGTAATTATTAGGCAGTTTCATCATGGGTTGGGAAACGTAATTCGGGCCCAAGTCTACCAAAGGATCATATTGACACCATAGGGGATGTGCTGAGAGCCATAGGACTCCCATCCTATGCAGAGCATCATTTCAAACCATGGCCACCCTCAACACCTTTACCAGTTTGTTTATTGCGCCACATTATTCGCGAGACAATGAACTTGGACTAGTGTGCCTAATCAACAATTATGGTGTGGCAGCTAATCTGAGGCCCAAATGATATTTGTCTCACCCTTGAGACATGGGAGGGTGGGCACCATCATCAGATCCCTCATTTAGAGCATTATACAAGCTATTTTATCATCAGAAGACCCATGAGACCATCATTTGTGCCCCAAACCCAATTTGGGGCCCCACATAATGAATTGTATGGAGAATTAGGGGGTCATCCCCTAATTGGTGATTTATGGATCCCTTTCTCTCATCATGGACCTCCAACGGCCCTACATCAACATGGCATCATCAACTTGGCTAGAATTTGGATGGAAAATTTATAATCAGAAAAAGCTACTTGGTCGGCTTGTGACCATGGCATGTTTCTTGCCCATTATTTTAATATTTTGGGGGATAATAGGCTAATTTGACTTAGGAAGACTCATATAAATAGAACTTAGGTTCCTCTGTGAGAGATCATCATCACACTTGGGATTTTTAGTCTCTTTGGCTAATTCACACTTTTTCTTTCGTGAACTTTTGGAGTATATTGGATGTACTTTGATGTTTGGAGTTTATTTTGGTCTTGTCTTGGAGCTACTTCTTGAATATGGATGGATATGTCGCATGATTATCTTGTAAGTTTTCTTGTTGATGAAATATTTCTTTGAAAGTGTCTAATGTATGTAGTTGCTACATCTAAAGTAAATGCTCTTGTGCCCTAATTTTGTTGAAGAAATTTTTGAAAGCTATTTGGTTGGCTCTTGTATATGTTACTCATGGTATAGAATGCAACGAATGTTCCTAGTGATGAAATGTTAATTTTCTTCATGAAACTCCATATTCTAATAGTAGGTAATTGTTGAAGGTTGGTAGCTAGGGCATCAACTTTTAACCTCCTTGAAGACAAATTTGGCCAATCTAAAGCATCTAGGACTCCATTAGCCCAAGGAAGAAGGCACTAGCCCAAGCCATTTGGTGATCACACTCTCTTTCTTCCATAATTTATCCTCCTAAAAGTTTGGTCCCCTCTTCTTGGATGGCTAGGCTAGGGCATAGAGCGAAATTCATTAGAGAGGGAGTTGGTGGATTTCAAGAGCATAGTCCTCAAGCTTAGGGTCTTATCTACAAGACCTCAAACTTTTGGTGGTCATCTCTTGAGTTTTCATCCATAAAAATATTTTTAGGTGTTCCCTAGAAGGGAAAACCTAGATTTCATTCCTTTGATTTGGGGACTTCTTTGAGGGTTGTATGAGCTTAGTATTCATTAGAATAAACATTAAAAATCCATTTATCCTCCTTTCCTTGACCTTGGAAGAATTTATTCACACGATTATTCATAAAACCTAGGCATTGTGCAATATTTCACTAGGTCTCTTAAAGAGAGAAAAAACCCTTTTTAAGTGTTGAAACATCGTATAGAACTTCCTTTGAGATACTTTTCCTTATCACCTAACATCATACACCATAGAATATCAGTCAAAGGTGATAAAATACCTCTTGGCACTCCTCCCATCAGTGAAAGTACGTAAAGAGCAGGGGACTTTGACTGTGGTGACAGTGGGTCACTATCTCATTGTTATCACTAGGTCTATTTATTAGCCCTATAAGATTTCCCTCCTTAGGTCTTACTAGATTGTGTGGTAACATTTTTGGCACCGCTGCAAGGGAGGAATCTAGTCTACCTTCTTAGTCAAACAATTGAAGAGGTGATTCCTTTAATGACGATATAGATCCTCTTCTAGCAACTTCATTAGAAGAACAAAGCCTTTGTTATTTATTGAACCTAAAAGTCAATGGTTGTAGGGTGAAGAAAGCATCTCTCAAGGCATTTTGAATTCCCCCTGGTGACTTCTACATAATTGGTATTTTTAAAATAATAGAATGTCTTTCCTTGATGAGACCCCTTCCTTGGACATCACTAACATTCCTAGGTACCTAAATCATGTGAATTTCAACATGATATTTAGGGTGACCAAGTTTGATGGTATCCATCTGCTGCAATTGATCACGTGGAAAAATTTGCCACATATACCTCGAAAGTTGATGTGGTTCATCAAGATGTTCTCAGTATGTTGTTCATAAGGTCCTTTCAAGGTCATGATTCATGGTTATATAATTACAAGCCTAGGAGTATTTCATCAATTGAAGCATTTTTTGATAACTTTCTGAAGCTTTCTCAAACTAAGGACCAAGCTTGCCCAACATTAGATATTTATTTTCAAAAGGAAGCCTTCATGGAATATGAGGAGGATCACGAGGAAGGAGATACCTTTCTAGGTCATCAAGATGAGAATATTGATGAAGGCATTAAGGGAGATCTTGAATGGGAATGTGATAAAGATTTTAATGAACAGGGTTCCTTAGAGAGAATAATTGAAGGTAACCCCATCTTTTTCAAGAACGTTATATTTGATGTTATACATATCAAGGACCTTGAGAAAGATGACCCCATTAACACAGTGGACATTGACATTAGTGATTACTTGCATATTGAAGAAGGGAAGTGGGAAATCACTGACCATCGCTTTGACAAGGACCCTATCTATGATATCAATGATGATGTCAATAACCTTGTCTTTCCCTACCTTCTGATATGATCCCAGAGGTGTGTTAAATTCATCCAAAGATCATGTCAATGAGCCTAGGTCATTTCCCCATTTTCGGTACAATTGTGAGGAAAATCAACCTATTTGTTATTCTTCATGCCAACCATCCCTTCACCGTTCTCAACATGTTCTTAAGAACCACATGAAGAATTACACCACTAAAGAGACTCTTGATAAGGAGCGTTTAAGCATGGTCATTGAGTTCTCCATATTTAGGGTTGAGGGAATGATCTGATGGGTCCGTCCAAGTTCATTGTCTTCCCCTTTTTCCAAGGCCCCTTTGCATGATTCATGGTCGCCTTATTTTCTCACCTTCCACCCTTCTGGCCTAGCATATGGGTGTCATGATTATCATGTTTGCTTTCAAATGTACACCATAATTTATCATAGGGGTAGGAAATATAATCTTGATCTAATGATATGTTGGTTACATTGGCCATATGACTATACTTATCACTTGCATAATGTAGCATGCATGGTAGATTAGGATGAAGTGCATATTGATTTTGCATAGCTACTATCATTGTATCATGTCAACATACTAGAATAGGTGCATTTATATGAGACTTGCATTTTAGATTAGAGATTTACTTACCTGTATGGTTTTATTATTTGATGAAAACATGGGTGATAAAAGTACACCTAGGACACATGCGTCCAACATTGTTTGTGATGTGCAAGATATAGGTTCGCAGTCCTAAAGGATTTTTGGTGTTCTCATGACCACCCCAATCGAGTACATTGATTGTGCACTCTACACTGAGAGCTCATGTCCGAGTTGGACCCATATGTTACCCACCAAAGTGGGTGACCCCACAGCAGAAACTTTCTCCTATATATATCTTCATCAGGTACCCGGTAGCCCTTGACAAGCACTGATGTAGCCGATATATTATGCCATTTTATCTCCACTCCATGAACCAGTCATATGTCCCCTCACCCATATGTTGAGAGCATATGTTTGAAGGTGGGAAATTCAACCTGGAAGGTATGTTTTTCATTGTATGATCGGGTGATTATGTTTGTTTTTCATTGGGTATTATGGGCATGGATTATTGGGTGACTTGGAAGAAGGAAGGTCTTTGACTGGGGTCTTGTTCTCTCACCTTAAATGGGGATTTAATCCTCAACCCTAGTCCCACGGGATCTCCCCTATTGGCCTATATTAGAAGGGAAATACTTAGGAAACCTCGATTTTGGTAGTGCGGTCCCACTTTCTTGTTTCATATTTTTCACTCCTCTCCACACATTATAGACATTATTCCATCATTTTCCCTCTTCCTGTCCACATGACCATTGTGTCCACAAGGCACTGGCACACCCCCTCCCCTTGTCCACATATTTGGTTGGGTCGTGGAAATGTTTCCCCAGAGGTTGATGCAACTAAAAGAAAGTTAAAAACATATCATGGCCATAAGCAAGAAACGAAAGAAAATAATATTATAAAATGGAAAATATGGTCGGGACATTAAAATAGGACGTGGGAAACAACCAAACATGATCTATACCACTTATCATTATGGACATCAACATCACCCTTGTTCCTAGGGCCCATGAGTACCCCCACATCATTGAGGAACCCATGCATGTCCCAACCCCTAGTTAGCGATGAACTACCCCACCTTAAGGGGGTAATAAATTCTTACATCATACACAACATGCTCTCATTTCTTGGAGCCTTGAGCAGTAATACAAAGAAAAAATCAAGAAAAGGAAAAAGTAGAATGAAGAAGGGTGGAAAAACAAAGGTTGGGGTAACTCATGTATCCATGATTTCTCCCCCCTACATTTGTATGCCCATGTGTGGACATTCCTCATCATTGACACCCGTGTACCCATGGCATATGGCCTTAAGACCCCTATGTCCCCATCCATCTCACCATTATTCACATGACCTATATCAATTGAATGATGTACCTTAGACATGTCTTCCCCTTAGCGGCTGGGAACACCTAATAGGGTAGTTTATTAACCACTCTTAGCTAGGGAGGTAACACTACTTCAAGTTCAAAGCCCCAAATTTGGAAGGGAACCCACATATGAAATCTCATTATGCCCTTAATAAAAAAACTTGTTTCACTTAGATGCATTAATGAATCAATGTACCTAAAGCTGAGGAGGCACATTGGACATTTATGTAATTCACAGGTGGTTTCATCATGGGTTGGGAAACTTAATTGGGGCCCAAATCCACCATAGGATCATATTGGAAACATAGGGGATGTGTTGAGAGCCATGGGACTCCCATCATGTGTAGAGAATCATTTCACACCATGGGTACCCTTAACAACTTCAACAATTTGTTTATTGCCCCACATTATTTGTGAGATGATGCACTTGGACCAGTGTGCCCAATTGGCGTACCATTATGGAGTGGCAACTGATCTGAGACCCAGGGGAGGTTTGTCTCACCCTTGAGACATGGGAGGGCAGGAACCATCATTAGAGCCCTCATCTGGAGCATTATATAGGTTATTTTATCATCATTAAGAGACCCATGAGTCTAAATTTTTTTCCTCAGACCCACTTTGGGACCCCACATGATGACTTGCATGGAGAACTAGAGGCCAACCCTTAGTTGGTGGCTTATGGAGCCCTCTCTCTCATCTTGGCACCTAAAGGACTCAACGTGGCCCTCCAACAACTCTACATTAGCATGATGTCATCAACTCGACTAAAATTTGGACAGATAATTTATAATTTGAAAAGGCTACTTGGTTGACTTGTGACCAAGACATGTTTCTTGCCCATTATTTTAATAGTTTGGGGCTAATAGGATAATTTGACTTAGGAAGACTCATATAAATAGAACTTGGGTTCATTTGTGAGATATCACCATCACTTTTTGGCCTCTTTGACTAATTAACACTTTTTATTTGGTGAAATTTTGGAGTATCTTGGACGCACTTTGATGTCTGGGGCTTATTTTGATCTTGTCTTGGAGCTAATTCTTGAATAAGGATGGATTTATTACATGAAGATTTTGTAAGTTCTCCTGTTGATGAAATATTTCTTTAAAAATGTCTAATGTTTGTAATTTCTACAACTAAAGTAAATGCTCTTGTGCCCTAATTTTGTTGAATAAATTTTTGAAAGCTATTTGGTTGGCTCTTCCATATGTTACTCATGATATGACATGCGATAAATTTTCCTAGTGATGAAATGTTATTTTTCTTCATGAAACTCCATATTCTAATAGTAGGTAATTGTTGAAGGTTAGTAGCTAGGGAATCAACTTTTAACCTCCTTGAAGATAAACTTTTCCAATCTAAATCATCTAGGACTCCATTAGACCAAGGAAGTAGGCACTAGCCCAAGCCATTTGGTGATCACACTCTCTTTCTTCCATAATTTCTACTAAAATTTTTGTCCCCTCTTCTTGGACAGCTAGGCTAGGGCATAAAGTAAAACTCAATAGAGAGGAAGTTGGTTGATTATTAGAGCACATTCCTCAATATTAGGGTCTTATCTACAAGACCTCAGAGTTTTGGTGGTCATCTCTTGAGTCTTCATCCATAAAAATCTTTTCCCGAGGTGTGCCCTATAAGGGAAACCCTAACTTGCATTCCTTTGATTTGGGGACTTCTTTGAGGATTGTATGAACTTAGTATTCATTGGAATAAATCTCAAGAATCCCTTTCTCCTCCTTTCCTTGACCTTGGAAGTACTTCCTCACATGATTATTCATAAAACCTTAGGCGTTGTGCAATATTTCTGTAGGTCTCTTAAAGAGAACGAAATCCCTTTTGAAGTGTTGAAATATTGTATAGAGCTTCCTTTGAGATACTTTTCCTTTTCACCTAGCACCATAACTGTAGAATATCATTCAAAGGTGATCATTTACCAATTGAGACTCCTCCCATCAGTGAAGGTCCATAAAGAACAATGGACTTTGAATGTGGTGATAATGGGTCATTGTCCCATGTTATCACTAGGTCTAGCTCTTAGTCCTATAGGTTTTGCCTCCTTAGGACCTGCTAGGTTGTGTGGTAACAAAACTTAAGAAAGCACCTAGAGCCTAGTATGCTCGAATGGACAATTACCTGACAAGACTTGGTTTCTCCAAAAGTGATATTGATCCAAACCTGTATTTCAAGGTCAAGAAGAATGAACCTGTGATTCTATTATCATGTTGATGACTTATTTCTAATAGGTGTGGAGCATCTCATTATTCGAAGTAAGAGGGTGTAATAAACAAAGTTCGTACTTCACAATAATATTCAAAACACTAGGTACACGAACACATCCATTGAGGATAAGAAACATATATGTTGACTAGTGTATAAATGAATTGGTATGTGATGTTGATTATAACAAATGAGGGTCTTATATATATATCTAGGCAGGTACCCCTTCACAAATGGTCATGTCCTTAGATATATGCCTCTTCAATGCTAATTATTAATTAATTAACCATTATTCATGATTATTATTATTTATATCATTTGTATTATATAGATATATAGATATATATATATATATATATATATATATATATATATATATATATATATGTATGTATGTATGTATGTATGTATGTATGTATGTATGTATGTATGTATATTATTCATAACATTGTCTTCTTCTTCATAAAGCTTTGTCCTCAAATCTTATTGTTGACAAGGCATGTCATATGTTTCTTATCTTGTAATTTGTTCGCATCTTTTATGGATTTTTGGATTTGTCATCTTCATTGATACAAGATGATAGGATTGTTTGAGTGATAGAAAAATTTGTCAAACTGAGAAGGGATCTGGCCATCCTAAATTAATCTTATGCAGAACTTTGTAATTACATGATAGTTGGGATAAATTGTTATCATTAAACTAGATTTTGTTGACATCATTATTCTTTGGAACATAAGTTTGTTGCTTTTGTTCTAAGTGATATAGATATGTAGACTATTTGAGAAGTCTTCTCTTGTGATTTGGGTGTAGATAAGGAGTTCTTGCGATCTAATTTCCCTTTAACTTGTTTGTGTCAATTTCTTGATTTACTTGAAATATCTAAAAAAAAATTAGCTACGAAAGTCATGTTGTTAATCATTGGATATTCACTTGAACTCTCTACCATTTGAACTACAACAACTGAATATAGTTTTACTTCCACTGGTTGGTCATCATCTTGAGTTGTGGTATTGACTTGATCAACATTCATTCCTTTTTCTTCAACTTAGACTATTAGGTCTTTATACTTCAATACTTCTTTTGTGATAAGTTCTTCTAATTTGTTTTTCAATGATTTCTTATCATTTTTAAGTTTCTTAATTTGAGTGAACAAATTTTGATTGTGATTTATGAGACATAAGAGTTCTTCATTTTCTGAGTCAATTTTATTTTGATATTCAAACATTTCATCTTTTAAATATCTGATTTGTTTTAATAACTTTTGATTAAGGTTTTTTAATCGCAAACTTTCTTCTTCTTTCTCTGTTAGAGTCTCTGTAACATGCCCATCCTGCATTTACCCGCTTTTACAAACCCTCCAGGTAAATGTGAAGTGGAGTGCTACAATGACATGACCCAACCTCCTAGCTCCAATTAAGGAAGTGGGGCCTACAACTGAGACTTTCTGACCACAACCTGACATCCTACAGGGCTTACATGACACTCAAGGGCCAAAGAACCACCTTAGGTGGCCAAACCCTGAGATGGATTATTTTTCAGTGACTTGGGCCCACAACTGCATGCACAAGCCTGCAAGGGTGCGGTTATGACCCTCCAACCACACACATAAGTGACGTGGGCCCACAACCACATGCACAAGCCTGCAAAGGTGCGGTTATGATCCTCCAACTACATGCACAATCATGTAAAAGTGTGATTATAGATTAAAATACTCAGCTCAGAGGGTGCGGTCCCAAGATTTGAGCCACAGCTCCAGAAAAGCCTCCAAACCACTTCCCAAAATTTCCTGAGACTTTCCATAATGATAAATGACTTAATAAAAATGCTAATCATACAAAACTTGAACAAGAACTTAACCTAACCGGGCCTAACCATGACAGTCATTTCATTAAACATATGATGAACATGTTAACTACAAGTCATGAACGCATATATGATCATAGGAGTCTGAAACTTATCTGAGAATCACCACGAAGGTCTAATGGCCTCTCATAACTGCTGCAATAACACTTGCTATCCCATGCATTCATTAACCATCAAATACTTATAAAATCATGAACAAGTCATAGCTAGAGAACATTACCAATCCATGCTTCGAACCGACATATAACTAGATTATTAACCATGACAGAACAACCATCAAAGCCACATAATAAAAAGTATGGGTACTCATGAATCACAATAGGAAAATAACTCTTATTAACATATGCAAAAGCCAACCAAGTTAGGGACTTCCACATACCACCCAACCATAGATTGAGTTGAATCAAATCTTTCTTTCAGCCAGTCACCCCCATGCCATATTCCAAGCATGAATGTCGGATCTCAAGACATAAACAACCAGGGCTTCCTAGAGATTAAACCACCTCCACCCTTAGGCTACCGCGATCTCACCAAAAATGGTCAAGAGATCATGAAACTCAAACAAAATTGGATGCCTCAATGTTTCTTCACCATTACCTTGAGGAATTTTCCTGTCTTCACCCACATGTCGAGGGCTTCCCAGAGATTAAACCACCTCCACCCCCAAACCTTGGGAATTTTCCTGATACCACCTCACCCGATTCCAAAACCTTCCAGCAATCCAAAGTTCAACCAAGAAATGAATCCAATCACACCATGGTTATCTAAGAAATGGGAAGGAAAGCCTGAAATGAATCTCAAACCTTACAAAACCCATGCCAATGACTAAATGAACCAAATAAACCAATGCATGTACCATGCATTCACACATCAACTAGGAAATCACACATGAAACCTGTTATTTGCAAAATATTCCTATTGAAGCTGCTTGATTTAACTTTCCTTTCTTGTCCTTCGCTTTCCTTTTCCTTCCTTTGCCTTCCTTTGCTTGCTTACTTAGTTTCTCCTCTTGGTGCTCTTCTCTTTCTAAAACTAATTCCAAAGCCAAACTAACAAAAAACTGTGAACTGATCCTCAAAAGCCTTTTTAACATTCATGTGTATATTTTCTTCATTTTCCTCTATTTTTCCTTCAATTCCCTCCTCATGCAAACTTGTGACTCTTCACCTTACTTTTCTCCTATTTTCCTTTATTTTCATAAATAAAATGCCAAATAATGCCTCTTTTCTTTTTCCAATTTTCTTAGCCATAAATAAATTGAGGTTTGAAAGTGACACCCGCTAGGATGTTTTTCCCAACATTCAGTTTGGAATAAATGTCCCATGACCTTTGTCTTATTTTTCCATTATTAAATTTTATTACATGAATTTTTAACCTGGGGTTGTTACAAACCCCTCCCCCTTAGGGGAACATTGTCCTCGGTGTTCTATGACACCTACGAACAACAATACAGATGAAAACCAAAACATACTGGTCATGGAGCTACATGACCCAACTCGATGCAATATTTACAGTAAACAACCCGCTGAAAAGAAAAACCAACATGACAATCATAACCCTTATTAGAGCTTTATAACACAAGTCACTGTGGTATCTATAATAACAACCATACATGGATATGTACATATACCAAAACTATTTTTATTCAACCAGAAACTAATGAAGGATACATAGCCTGCATCTGATCAGTCATCTCCCATGTAGCTTTATCAGGCCTAAAGTGCTTCCACTGCACTTTAACTTGTGCTATTGCTCAGTTCCAGAGCATGAACTATTTCCAATGTAATATGCACTGAGGCTTTGGATGGAATTCTCCTTCTAGCTCCACTTGCAATATAGACCAGTCAATAACATGATCAACATCCTTCACATATCTTAATGAAACATGGAAAAAATCATGGACTTTCACTTTCGAAGGCAGTGCAAATCTATAGGCCATTGGTCCAATTTTCTGAAGGATTTCAAAAGGTCCATAATACTAAGGTGCCAACTTGGCACATGATCCAATCCTCAAGGAGCTCTTCTTAGGATTTATGTGCAAGTACACATGTTCCCTAACCTGAAACCACTTAAATACCCATTGTTGATCTACATAACTCTTTTGCCTGTCCTTTGATTCCTTTAAATCCTTCTTAATAACCTGCATTTCCAGTTCTATCTCTGCCAACATGTTTGGTCCAATTAATACCCTTTCCACTGGATCACTCCATCTGATGGGATTATTGCAAGTCTACCCATAAAGTGCCTCAAATGGACTCATCTTTAAGGACTCTTGATACCCATTATTATACACAAACTCTACCAGGGGTAGATACTCTTCCCACTTTCGTTGTTGATGCATACCATACATCCTCAACATATCTTCCAGAATCTTGTTAACCCTCTCTGTCTGTCCATCTGTATACGGATGAAAATCTATATTGAAATCCAACTTTGTCCAAAAACCTGCAAACAACTACTTCCAAAACCTGGAAGTGAACTTGGCATCTATGTCAGATACATTCTTCTTAGGAACACCATGAAATCTTACTATCTCCCTAATGAAAATATAAGCTACCTTACTAGTTGAATTCGTAGACTTAACTATAGTGAAGTGAGCTACCTTACTTAATCTATCAACCAAAACCATGATAGAATCATGTTTCTTCTATGTCTTTCACAAACCTATAATGAAATCCATGGAAATGACCTCCCATTTCCACTCTAGAATTAGAATCGATTGTAATAACCCAACTAGATTCTTACACTCTGCTTTTACCTACTGGAAATCCAAACATCTAGCCACAAACTCAGCCACTTCCTTTTTCAAATTCGGCTAATAGTAAAACTTCTTCACAGTTGTCAATGTCTTTTGATATCCGGGGTGCCTAAATATGGCTTAACATGAAACTCCCTCAAGATAAGCTTCTTGAGCTCATTGTCAACTGGTACATAAATCATGTTCTTGAATATGACCAAAGTGAGATGATACTCCACATATTGATCACTTGTACTCTACTACTCTAACATGTTCTTAAGTTGTTGGTACTTGTCATCTTGTTGTCTTGTTGTATTACCTATAAGATACAATCCTATAAATCTATCCCATATGAACTCATAGATACTAGGTGATTTACTTGCACTCTTTTGCTAAGAACGTGTGCAACCCTATTCTCCTTACACTTAATGTACTTCTTCTTGAAGTCAAACTCACGAAGCGTGGCCAACCATTTAGCTTACCTGGAATTCAGATTAGGTTGTTCAAACAAGTATCTCAGCGTAATATGATCACTCATCAAAACAAACCTCTTGCTAAGAAGATAGAGCCTCCACATCTTCAATGCATGAATGATTGCTGCCAACTCAAGATCGTGCATCACATAGTTTTTCTCATGCTCATTTAACTTCCTCGACTCATAACATACCACTTGTCACTCCTACATCCGGAATCCACCAAATCCTCTCTTACAAGCATATGTACAAACCACAAACTCTTTATCTGGATCTGCAATCTTTAAAATCAGAGAATTTGTAAGCAAATGCTTCAACTACTCAAAACTAGCTGAACATTCCTCTGTCCATTCAAATTTCTTTCCTTTTCTCTATGATGATGTAATAGGATAGGCAATCTGTGAGAAGTTCCTAATGAACCTATTGTAATAAATTGCTAACCCCATGAATGATTTGACTCCATACACATTCCTAGGAGTTGCCCATTCCATGATAGTTCTGATCTTTTTCGGATCTAATGCTATACTTTCCTTTGAAACAACATGTCCTAAGTAATGAACTTATATCTGAAAGAAACTGCACTTACTAAGCATGGAATACGATTGATGCTCTCTCAACAGTCTCAACACTGCTGCTAGGTGTTTTGCATGCTCTTCCTTACTCTTAGAATATATCAATATGTCATCAATGAATACTATCCGACAAACTTTTCTGAATAAGGACACAACACACTATTCATCAAACACATGAAAGTCACTAGAAAATTAGTAAGACCAAACAGAACTCCTACAAACTCATAATGCCCATACCTGGTACGAAATGTGGTTTTGAAAATGTCCTCTTCTTTGATGTGTATCTGATGATATCCTGATCTCAAGTCAATCTTTGAAAACATTGTTGCTCCCTTTAACTGATCAAACAAGTCATCAATTTGCAGCAAAGGGTACCTGTTCTTGATCGCCACCTTGTTCAGATGCCTGTAGTCAATACACAACCTGGGAGAACCATCCTTCTTCTTCACAAACAACATGGGTGCACCCCGAGGTGATACACTTGGCTTAAATTATCCCTTATCAAGAATTTCCTGAAGTTGCAACTTCAATTCCACCAACTTGGAGTGCTCATCCTATAAGGTGTCTTTGATGTTGGTGCTTCTCTTGGTACCAACTCAATAGAAAATTCCACTTCCCTATGAGGAGGAAACTATGAAATCTCTGCTAGAAAAACATTCTGAAACTGCTAGAAAACTGGATACCTCTTCAAAACTTTGACATCCTCAACATCCTTACCTTTGTCACTGGAAACATGCATTGCAAACAATACACATCCTTTCATGCAACTATGTTTTTCCTGCATAGTTGTAACCATTCTCACCAATGTAGGCTTCTTCTTTCCCTACAATATTCTCTTCTATCCATCATCATCCAAGCACTCTATATTCTTCTCATGACAATCCACCTTAGTCCTGTGAAGGTACAACCAATCCATACCCAGAATCATACAGTACGAACCCAACGAAAGCACATTCAAATGCATTGATGTAGGAATACCATTCATCTCAAATGCATAAGCTCTTACCCAATGATGAACTCTTTTCTTAGTACCTATAGCCAACTACACCAACCAAGACTATGCATGCACTTCTTTTCTCAAACCACACTTATCCACCAAGTCAGGATTAACATAACTATAATTAGATCCATGGTCAATCAAAATGGAAACAACTCGAACATAGAGCTTACCTTCTATCTCAATGATATATAGATGCCTGGTGATTCGCATACTTGTTATAAAATGCTGCATAGATCTGAGGAATACTCTGGCCAACAACCCCAACTATATGTGCCTCTTGAGCATTGTAGATTTGAGGCATTCCACCTTGATACAACATACAATCCTTTTTGTGATGGTATTTGCCACATATCCAACACTGCAACGGTTCCCTACCACTACCTTTATTCTATTGCTCTCCAAGTTGAGATTCATGTCCCTTATCTACAACATTAAACCTCTTATAGGGAGCAACATTTTCCTTCTCATCTGCTTCTTAAGGTCTTGCTCACTTCGGTGGCCACTTTCCTTTAGTCTTATCATTCCCTTTCCATTCTTGCTTAGTCTGGACTTATGCTTCAACTTCTCATAACAGTGCTTCAACTTCCCAATTACTCCCTCCAATGACCGAGGCTCATCATACTCAATATGATCCTTGAATGCTAATGGTAGTCCATTGATAAACCTCTGAAACTTTGTTTTATCGTCCTTAAGATACGACACATACCTCAACAACTCCAAGAACTTCGTCGTATACTTCTCATTTGTCATATATCCCATATTTAACTCATAGAACTCCTTGGCCTTACCATCATAGTACCTCTCTAACAATTACTTCTTTCAGAAAAGTCCCTTGAATTCATTCCAACTCAACTCCTTTGTCTTGATGCCTCTAAGACGTTTCAGATCTTCCCACCAAATGTTTTCCTTTCCCTTGAGACTAGAAATATCTATCCTAGCCTTCATGTTCTTTGTATAGTCATGCAGCTCGAAGAAATTCTTCATCCCAAGCAACCATGTTTCCGCATCCTCTGGTTTCTTCAGCTCTCCATCAAAGGTAGGAGGCTTGGATTTCTTGGACTCATTTGGCAAGTATCCTCTATCACTCCTCCTGTAAGGATGATACCGATGATACCGGTGATGACCATGATGTTTATCTGAACCAAAAGTGGAGTAGAACCCATAACCACTACCTCTCCTATCAGGTGTATCCATCCATCTACCACCTCTGATTGTGTCATCCCTATCTGATTTTTTTCCCACTATGAGACCTGCTTCCATATGCTCCATTAGTCTTGTCCTCCTATCCATAATTGATCCATGGTTGTTCTTGTCTCTACAAATTTGACAAACTCTGAAGGATGACTGCATTGACCTATGCTCATTTTTGTTGTGCCCTAGCAAGCCTTTATTGTGACTAAATGATTCTATCATTATATGCCTTGAAACTTCTAATTTCTACCTTTAGACTTCTTGGGGTATCTGCTATGTCAAGAGAGTACCCATCTCTTCGTTGTTCATCTGATATATAAGGAGAGTCACGTGAACTGTAATCCACCATTTTGTTATTCATTTCAGATCTTCTTCTTCTTGCAAACATATCATGTCAGATAAAAATATAAACATAATCCAACATACCTCAGTGAAGTTCAAGGGAGGTTATCTCATCTACAAAATTAGTCCATATTAGCATGATGCATGTATATACATAATTATATCAACATACCAACATCATGCATGATCACACTGATTGCATATAATGAACTCATGCATGACAACCAAAGCCATGAAAATGCATGCATAACAACATGCATCTAGTCCATCCAGTCCAAGTATTTGAACCATGTTTTGACACCAATTTGTGACACGCCCTTCCCACTTTTACAAGCCCTTCGGGTAAATGTGAAGCAGAGTGCTACTATGACATGACCCAACCTCCTAGCTCCAGTTAAGAAAGTGGGGCCTACAATTGACACTTTCTGACCACAACTTGACATCCTACAGGGCTTACAAGACACTTAGGGGCCAAAGAACCACCCCAGGTGACCAACCCCTGAGCTAGATTTTTTTTAATGACATGGGCCCACCACCCCATGCAAAAGCCTGCAAGGGTGTGGTTATGACCCTCCAACCACATGAAAAAGTGATCTGAGACCACAACCGCATACACAAGCCTGCAAAGGTGTGGTTATGACCCTCCAACTGCATGCAAAAGCCTGTTATAGAATGGTTATAGCCCAAAATCCTTAGTTCAGAGGGTGCAGTCCTGAGATTGAGCCACAATTCCATACCAGCCTCTAGACCACTACCTAGAACTTCTTGATACTTTCCAGAATGATAAATAACTTAATGACAATGGTAATCATACAAAACTTGAACAAGAACTTGACTTAAACAGGCATAACCATGATAGTGATTTCATCAAACATATGGTGAACATGTAAACTACAGGTCATGAATGCATATATGATCATAGGATTTTGAAACGTATTTGAGAATCACCAAGAAGGTCTAATGCACTCTCATAATAGTTGCAATAACACTTGTTAGCCCATGCATTCGTTAACCATCAAATACTTATCAAATCATGAACAAGTCATAGCTATAGCACATTACCAATCCATGCTTATAACCAACATATACCCAGATTATTAACCATGAAAAAACAACCATAAAAGCCACATAATAACAAGTATGAGTACTCATGAATCACAATAGGAAAATAATTCTTATTAACATATGCAAATTCCAACCAACTCAGGGACTTCCACGTACCACCCGACCATTGATTGAGTTGAACCAAATATTTCTTTTAGCCAATCACCCTCATGCCATATTCCAAGAATGAATGTGGGATCTCAAGACATAAACAACTAGGGCTTCTCAAAAATTAAAGCACCTACACCCTCAGGCTACCGCTATTGCGCAAAAACCGGTCAAGTGATCACGAAACCCAAACAAGCTTGGATTCCTTAGTGTTTTTTCACCATTACCTTGAGGGATTTACTTGTCTCCACCCACCTGTCGAGGGTTTCCCAATTATTAAACCACATCCACCCCCAACCTTGGGAATTTTCTTGAGATCACCTCACCCAGTTCCAAAACCTTGCAGTAATCCAAAGATCAACTGAGAAATGAATCCCATAACACCATGACTATCCAGGAAATGAAAAGGCAAGGTTGAAACCACTGCCAAACTCAGCAAAGCCCATGCCAATGACAACAAAAGAACCAAACAAACCAGTGCATGTACCATGCATTCACACATCAAGTGGGAAACCACACATGAAAATTTGTTACTTGCTAAATCTTTATGTTGAAGTTGCTTGATCCAATATTCCTTACTTGTCCTTTGTTTTCCTTGTCCTTCCTTTGCCTTCCTTTGCCTTCCTTTGCCTTCCTTTGCTTGCTTGTTTGCTTTCTCCTTTTGGTGTTTTTCTCTTTCTGGAACTAATTCCAAAGTCAAACTGACAAAAAGTCATGAACTAATCCTTAGAAGCATTTTTATCATTGATGCCTCTATTTTCTTCATTTTCCTCTATTTTTCCTTCAATTTTTCCCTCATGCAAACCTATGACTCATCACCTTTTTTTCCTCCTATTTTCCTTTATTTTTATAAATAGAATGTCAAATAATGTCTCTTTGCCTTTGTCAATTTCCTTAGCCATAAATAAGCTAAAAATAACACCTGCTAGGATGTTTTTCCCAACATTCAGCTTGGAATACGTGCCCCATGACCATGATCTTATTTTTCCTTTATTAACTTGTATTGCATGAACTTTTAACTTGAGGTTGTTACAGTCTCTTTGAGTCTCTTCTCAGAACTTTCATTTTCTTGTTTTAGTTTTTTCTTCTTAGCCTTAGATTTTTTTACCTGTGCAAGTAATTTTTTACAGTGGTTTTTGAGGCGAGAAACTTCTTCGTTTTTGTATGTGATAATTTTGTCAACTTCTTTCTACATATTTTTCATAGACTTTTGACTTTCTTCAAGGATTATTTTTTAGATATATTTTATGTCTTCTGTTGTTACTGAATCTGATTTCGATGTAATGTCCTATAGCATTATTTTTTTCTTCTTGTAAGAAAATTTCAAAAAAAAACCGTGCATTTAAAATGAACGACCGTAGTGACTCCATCCATGGTGAACCCAAAATTATGTCACCTTGATCACTCCACAGGGATTGAACATATAATTGTGATATAAATGTATAATCTCCAATATTTAATTGTAAGTCGGTTATGTCATATTGTTTTTTGTTCCAGAGGTCTAATTTTTCAATTATATTTGACTTGGGAATCGCCAATTGGTTAACAAATTCCAAGCTTATATAATTTTTATTTTCGGCGGGCGAGATAGAAATAGTAACATTTTTATATTTATATGAAGTTTCTAAAAATCGTACTTTCTCTTCCTTTATAGACTCCATTTTCTTCTCTTCAATGATGGATTTCATTTTTGCGTTGATCAGTAATATTTTACTTTAATATTTTATTATATAAGTATTATTTTTATAATATTTATAATAATACCTTTCTCCCTTTTATACTTGGTACTTCCTTATAAAAAAATTATAACTTTAATAATCTTCCACTTTTTTGCTTTTACTTCCATTCTTAAAATTTGTTTAAAATATTTATATAGAGATATATGATTTTTTTTATTTTTATTTTTTTCAGAAAGGCATATACTTAGTGAATAGTTTTACCTTTCCTTGTTAAGGTATATATTTATAATATTCTTTTGGTAAACCCTTATGAAATAGGTTTATCTTTTGATATTTCTGATCTTATATATCCCTTCAAATAAGAATCAAAATTTTTTTTTGAAATAGATGGTTGATTTACCATATTATATATATATATATATATATATATATATATAAATAACCTTTTTACATATGAATTTGTCGCTTTATTATTCGTTAATTAAATAGTTTACAAACTTAAGTAATTTTTCCCTGTCAGCTATAGAAATTCGCATCGATAGGGAATGGTGTCGTATTCACTTCAATAGTCTATTACTCCTCCAATGAAATTACCCAAGTGATGGAAACATTAAAAAAATAATTGAGATAGGATGGATAAGGTCATACAGACATACGTAATCACAGATAGTGTGGTTGACTGTGTATAATCTTGTGTGGAAATGTACATGTCAAATCTGTACCGAATGATGTATGGTGATGGTTGGGATGTTGTATGATGACGGTTGAATGCAGGCATGAGGTGTGTGAAGAAATTATTGTACAAACACAGATGTGCATTGTGTAGAGTGAATATTTAACACAAGTGTGAGTTGTACGGATGAATAATATGGTGACTACTCATATTGGAATATGTAGTGTATGATCATTGTGAACAAACAAATAAAATTTGATGGCTATACTGCTTGGATGGGAAGGAAGACGACAAATATTGATACAGGTCGAGGGATAGCAGGCATCAGAGGCTGAGTTGGCCCACTGTGACACTACATTTGGACGGTCGTCCAACAATTTGTTTCCATTTTGTTTTTGTGTGTGTGTATATATATATATATATATATATATATATATATACACACACACACTCTATCTCTCTCTCTCTCTTTATTTTATATATTTTGACACATTTTTTAACTCATTCATATATATATATATATATATATTTCTATTTTTTTTATTTTTTTTTTTTCGTTATGGCCAAAGACTTAAATGGTGATCTATGATATAGAGAAACTCCAAACTTTGTATAATGAAACGCTTCAATTACACGACAACAAGGTTGATGGCCAAAGACCAGATCAGACTGGCTTTGTGCAGCGGTTGAACGACCAGAAGATCAAACAACTCTAATACCACTATAACGAAAAAAGTATGTACTTCACAATAATCTTTAGAACACTTGGTACACGAAGACATCCATTGAGGATAAGTAACATATATAATGAATAGTGTATAAATGAATTGATATGAGATGTTGATTGTTACAAATGAGGGTCTTGTATATATATCTAGGAAGGTACCCCTTCAAGAATGGTAATTTCCTTAGAGATATGCCTCTTCAATACTAATTATTAGTTAATTAACCATTATTCAGGATTATTATTATTTATATCATATATATATATATATATATATATATATATATATATATATATATATATATGATTCATAACAGAGAGTTGGATTCTAAATTTGATATGAAGGATCTTAGGTTTATGCACTATTATCTGGGGCTAGAAGTATCACAAAAGCCTGGAAAAGTCTTCCTTGTTCAAGGAAATATATTATCAAGATCCTACAAAAGTTTGGGATTGTGGACTGTAAATCGATGACAACTCCCATGGTGAAAATTTTGAGAAATTTGAGAGACACTGAGTTATATTTGATATATCCATCCATGTACCAAAAGTTGATTGGTTCATTAATGTATTTCGTTAATACTAGGTCAGACATTTTCTTTGTAATGAATACTCTAATCCAGTTCCAAATGGAACCAAGACATGATCATTGGATTGCAGCAAATCATATAATGAGATATTTGTGTCGTATAGTTAACTATGGTTTGAGATATGTCTCAAAGGGCGATATCCAACTGTAGGGTTATATAGATGAATATTAGGTAGGGAGTGTTGAAGATATAAAGGGTGAATCTAGAGGTTACTTCAGTTTGGGCCCTGTTACTGGGAAAACTAGTGTCTATCCAGAACTGCTAGCCCCACTAAGACGGGTAGCTATCTTAGAAACAAACAAACTAAAGTCACTTGTGTTTTCCTTTCCAAAAGACAGATGAGAAAGAAGCAAAGAGTACCAACCTCCGCCTTTCACTTGGCTCCTTGCTTGTTTCCTTTCCCCTTTGACAGAATCTCGCCACTGCTTCCTTACTTGTCCCGCTTCAAAGAGCACCTGTAGAGTCACAGCAGCATAATACCATCAAAGCATAGAGATCTATCACTGTAAACAATATAGGATCAGATATATATTGACCATACAAATGCATATATCAACACAATATTCAGATATACACAAGAATATGGATGAAAACTCAAATAGCTTTATTGATAGAAGTAGTAGAAGAGAGGATTACAACCACTTGGTCTGACCCAGTGCCATCCTCCCATCTTGAAATCCCTCTTCACCTCATACAAAGCAAGATCACCCAACAATGTCTTCAAAGAGAAACCAACAGCACTTCTTTGCAAATTACAAAATTCCAGCCTCAGGATCTCTTGGATGAGGGATCCATATATAGATGTTTGCAGGGGAGTGAGTCAGCTTTTGGGATTTTGATTAGCGTCATCTCTCTGACAGTTCTTGGTTCCACTTGGATATTTCATGATCTCTTACTCATCCTTGGGCGAATTCAGAGAGGCAAGTGTCAAATGAGCAACTTCTAGAAGATTCTCAGGGTCTCCACCTAGCAAACTGCTCGTGCCATTTGTCTACTCCCGCTCATCGCGCCCTATAGAAGGGATTTCCAATATGCATCACACTTTTTTCATGTGGCAGGTGAGATGCATCGCACCCTTAGCACTGAGCAGTCTGTATGGTCCTGCTTTGACTAGTTCTGAGTAGTTTTTCATGAAGAACTTTTGGGAGATGATGTAATCAGCTGACCTTGCTCCTTTAGGGTATGAAACAACACTTTTAGGGACTTTGAAGCCCTTGGTTTATGGACATATGTGATTGGGGTTGCCGTGCCCAAATATGTCTATAACAGTTTCCCCCTAAAGCATGAGGTCATAAATCTTTTTGATGTCGGGTGAAATTATTTATAATGAGGATCCGAGGTTTTTCGAACTGGAAGGTGACCTGTAATAAGATATAATACAATACATTATCTTCATAATATTTTCATGATCTAGCTGAGGTGGGCATTCCCATGCTCAGCTTGATACATTCATTTACATGTACATAGGACAGACAATCGTCGGTGTGCAGACCGATGATTCTGGTAGAGCCCTCATCCCTTAGATTGGATGATTATCTGTGCAGTAATGATGTACATTTGATGTCTTTATTTTCCTGAATATATCGCAGCTCGGATGGATGAAACTAGATCTGGGGTCTTCAAAACTCATTTAATCTTCGCCCGAAAGTAAAAGTCGATCCATGTGAAAAGATGTTCTGATGTCGAACATGGAAGGACATCGCCTGATTACCAGCCAATGATGTAAGCTGTTAACAGGTGCGAGAGGAATCAATGATGATGATGATGACCCTGAAGGTACTGCAGTATAATTCACGTGGTGTGAATACATGAGTCGGTGTTGAACACCACGCAAAATCTTTCGGTCAAAGGCCATTAATGTAAACCTGTCGCCGGAAGTGAGAAACTTGCCATTGAGGCATGCAAGCTTCAAAGTACTGAAAGGGTTGTTCCTAGGTCGGCTTCTTGGATAATGAGCTGATGTTGACAAGAAGTGACCCGTCGTAGGAGGGCATTAATGAATCCCACATCTACGACACGGAACGGAGCAAATGATTTTGTAGAGGTGAAAATGATATGATGATACAAGGTTCAGGGTGGCAGTCATGAAAGAATGAAGCGTGAAGGTATTGCAGCGGATGAGACACAAGCTGGGTAGGTGAATTCTCTGAGCGACTTCTCTTGAACATATCAGCGACACTGAAATGGATTGGTAGCGTTAACCCCAAAAGTGGATGGTACGGTGGACCAATGGTGATATGACCGATGAACAGAATAACCCAACCCGAATCAATCATGGTGATGGAGTGAAAGTGTCATGTTCAAGAGCAACCTGCTACCAATAAAGTTTCTTCAAGTTTTCTTCCCAATTTTCCCCAGTCATTTCTGACCAGTACCTCTTTATTTTTGTCAAGCTTGAGGAGGATAACATATGCTTGTTCTATAATTTTCCCTTCGGGCAAACCCGTCGCTATGTTTTAACGAGCCTAGCGACAATGAAACTCGCTCTTGTCTGAATGGACAAGTTTTTCGCTATTTTTTTAACGAGTTTAACGACAAGGATAACTCGGTCCTTTTCAATTTTAGAGAGTTTGAAAAGAGACGGAAAGGAAACTCCAATATTCCTTTTTCGTAATATAATCCCTTAAGTTCGAAAAAGTATAAAACAATGCGAAAGGGATGACTTTTCGATAGTTTTAACGAGCCAAACAAGACAAACACTCGATATTTTTGTGTAATAATCCCTCAGGTCCAAAAAGATTAAAATCTAGAGGAGGGATGGCACTTCCAATCACTTTAACGAGTTGGAGAGGCCAATTGCTCGGCAATATTTTCATATTTTACGAGTCAGATGAAAAGAGCTTAAAGGAGATTCGTTTTTTGAGGAACAAGTGATGCTTTCAGATAGCAGCTGGTTCCAGGTAAGGTTTGGAACTTTTCGATCACAAAAGTGTAAAGAAGGTGGCTAATAGGATCACTCATCGCAGCTATTCCTCAAAAGGGGTAAACAATCAAATGGAGGTGTATGATCATCTAAAAAAGAGTGGAGGTGATGGTAAGAAAACGACCAAGGCTCAGAAGCTGATAATAATGCGATCAAAATGGTTATTTACTGGAGGTGGGTTCATTTTTTAATGAGCTTAAAATCTGGTGGAACATATGCTCATTGCTAGGTTTATTTTTTAATGAGCTTGAACTTTGCGTAAAACTGCTCGTGCCAGTCGTATAATAAGGATGTCTCATCGATAGGTTCATTTTTTAGGGAGCTTGCACCATTCAAAATTTTGCTCCGACTCCTTTTATTATGTAAACTAGGAATGACCAATCCTACGAGTTTAAAGGGTTAAGAACCTACAAACTAAGAAAACAAATGGTTGCTTTTCACTTTCACGCAAAAAGGTTTGCATGCCCCTAGGTATAGCGAAGTAGAGTTTCCCAGGTTACCCTTCAATTTGCAGAAAAAACATTTGTTCTATCAGGAAAGGCATACCTTCTGACAGAGGTATCTTATTCCAGTCTAATCCCATTTTCCTAAACGGACGGGTGTGTCAGACTAGTCATATATCCTCCGCGGAAACCTACCCTATACCTGAAGTTTTTCTGCCGAAGCAGACCAAGGTGCATGCCCCCTGGGTTTCAATCACAACCACCAAATCACTCGCGCTCATCAGGTGGACAGACTAGAGATTGATGAGACATTCCTTGCGCGAAAAGACCTGTTAGGGATGGCATTTGACTATTAGCTATGTTTGAACCAGGTAATGAAAGCTGGTCTACGAGCTGGACCACTCTTCCTTCATGCAGAAAACACATCACTCAAAAGAGTGAGGAAACAATAGCTCCCATGCTATAAATGTAGTCATGCCCAAGGAGTAGATTGTAATCTAAAGGTCCTTGGACTGCCATTACGTTCAGATAAACAATTTTCCTTCTCAAAGTTATAGGCAAATTTGGAAGGATCCCTAACGGTCCACTGGTTCCTTTGTCGAAGCTTGTCAGATCTCGCATCTCAGGCAAAAGCGATGGCGAACCAAGTGCTTTCCAAGCGGTTGAGGAAAGGATACTCATAGAAGCCCCTTCATCTATGATGGTACCAACCATGACCATTCTGTAAGTTTGCACTATAATTCAGAATGGTACATTAGACGGTAGACGGGGTCTACCTAGTAGATTCCAATCGAAGGAGATGACTAGGTTGCTTGGAGGTGGGACCGAATAAATGGTCGGATACATCTCTGATGAACTTCCTTCCTGTGGTAAAGGAATGGGTAGATTGCCCCCATGTTCATCGGAGTCTGTGTTTACGAAAAGAATTTGAACGGTGTCATTCTCATTCTCTTTGGTGACTGTATCATTTGAAGATAAATCCTCTGAAGACAAGATGGGGTCGACTGCCGTCTCGACCTGTTGACTTTGGTCCGTTGTGGACTCAGATGGTTTATCTTCAATGATAGGTGCTTTGACCGACAAGAAAGGTGTGTCAGTCGGATTTTCAACTAGCAATGGACTCGGCAAGAGTTTCTTGTATCCAGGAGGAAGTCGCTGGGGTGATGCAGGAGGGTTATCCAAGACTCTTTTAGCTTCATCTAGTAAGGGACAATGGTGGAGGGCATGATCACCTTCACACAGTCTGCAAGGAACTTTAGATTTTCCTTTCTGTCCGGTGACTTCATTTTCACTAGTTGATGGTGTACTCTCAACATGATTGTTAGAGGTTGACAACACCAGATTGTGAAAGCAGGGAGACCAATCCCTTAAGATCTGTGGGATGCAAGGACAATATCAATGATAGTGGTCCCCTTTGCAGATGACACATGGAGATTTAGGTTTGGATGGTGCAGTGTGTGGATTTTCACTAAACGATGTATGGTTTCCCCTTTTTGCCATTGGCTCCTCCTTCTTCTTCGCCTTCCCTTTCTTCTTCTTCTCAGTTACTTGGTTTTTAGTTTTACTATCTTCACCAAGCAAAGAGGAATAAGGAGAGGGAGAAACAAAAGAAGTGGAAGGTTGGGGGGTAACTCTAGTATCATCTAGTTGCTAGTTTGATTGCTCAAGAATCATGGTGCTTTGAACGACAGAGGTCGAGAAGAGCCATACTGGCAGGGCAATTGTCAGTCCTAGAAGGGACAATGTGGCCATATGAGGTGCACCAACATCTCCCCAAGAGGAGAAAGGACTAGGATTTCCCCCAAGGGGAAATCCTTGGTTGGTGGACTCCATTTTCTCAACCTAAAATCAATGAGGGAACAGTGACGTTATTCCGATTAAAATAAATTTTAGACGCTTTGACACAACTTGCTTTTTCAATTTTTAAGAGTCGAGAAAAAGCTAAAGATGACTCTAGTCACCTTCGATTTTTAATGAGCCTGAAGTGACAAATGCTCAGATGGACCTTTTCCTTTAAGGAGTCTGAAAAGGAACGAAAGAGACTACTCTGGAAATCTAGACAGAGGGATTACCAAACCAATCGCAAAACTACAGAATACTTTTTACGGTACGGCAGTCAATCTTCCCGAACGCTGTGTTCAGTGCATTTTGATCGATAGGGTGGTAGACATGGCTTCCTAAGGATAAAGGATATAGCATATTGTGGTCTCCCAATATATACTCGACGGTACGTGGGAGCACAAGTTCGTATGGGCACTTGTCGTCTCAAAGACGAGGAATCACCCAACCTACGATGAAAGTGACAGTTACCAGGCTTTACGACGCCGGAATACGTCTCTAGCCTAGACTTCTAGATGTTGTGCATTAGGTTCCAAAGCATTTTTATGTTCATTGTATTTATTTTACAGTTGATATTTCTTAAGAAGTTTTCCTTTAAGGTTCACCACGTGATGTAGATATACAACTCCTAAATATGAAAACTAAGATGATAAACAGTCATTTACTCTTCTTTTTGCAATGAAAATCCTAGCTACTAAGGAAAGAGAAACGAAATCCTTTCAACATAGAGCAGAGAGAACACACTAGATGCACTATCCTAAATCAAAATCAACAAGCAGTCTAAATGCAAATGCACATGCATGTATTTGTTTTTCGCTTTCTTAATGTGTGAATGATAAAAAGAATGCAAAATACAAATCTGAATTATCTCTTCTTTCAAAGCGATAGTACTAACGATTTTCTTTTCAAAAAACGAAAGGAAGACAAGATGAAAGTTTGCGATTTTGAATTGAAAACTGCTTTCGACACTTGAAATACTATTAATTCAGATCAAATACAAGAGTAACAGTGTAATTGACTATCAAAAAGAGAAGGATTCTTTTCTTTGACTGAAAACGACACTTGTGACACTTTCAAATCAAAAGATGACAGTTCGATTAAGCTACTATTTTGTAAACGAGAACTGTGAATGGAAAAAAATACATAAAAACATTCACAAATATTTATACAATGGAGGCTGAATGATGCAAAGGAAGGGGGTTTCAACAGTGTTCTACTGATCACAGGCAGCAAAACTCCTAAATAAAGCTGAAGACAGTGAAGGAAAAACCAAAATCTGGAGGCAGAAACAGTCTTACCTTATCATCGCACCTGTAACACAAGGAAACAGGGATGCATCTCACCTACTGCACACGGGAGGTACGATGCATCCAGTCTTCCAAGAGGAGAGGGTGCAATGGTCCAGGGACGAGACTTTAACTTGGTTTTTATTCACAGTTTGTAGCTTAGTCCAGGGATGTAGGCTGAGCTAATGATAGTCAGTAGATACAAAATATAGGGGCTGATCTAATGAGGTTACTTGAGCTACCTCTAGGGAACTTAGGATGTTTGCAAGTCAATTGTTCAGTTCATAAACAAACCCGTAGATTGACTGAAGCAACGTTGATCTACTTTGCACTTGCATAGCAAATGCAGTTCGAAGGCTAGCTGGCTTAAATTCAGGCTCCGTCTGTGGTTTATGAATCAAACAAATAGAGACAAGCAATCAAACTAATCGCTCCCTAGCAGAGTCACCATTTTGTTACTGGGAAAACTAGTGTCTATTCAGAACTGCTAGACCCAATAAGACAGGTAGATATCTTAGAAACAAACAAACTAAAGTCACTTGTGTTTTCCTTTACAAGAGATAGATGAGAAAGAAGCAGAGAGTACCAACCTCTGTATTTCGCTTGGCTCCTTGCCTGTTTCCTTTCCCCTTCTACAGAATCTCGCCACTTCTTCCTTACTTGTCCCACTTCAAAGAGCACCTGTAGAGTCACAGCAGCATAATACCATCAAAGCATAGAGATCTATCACTGTAAACAATATAGGATCAGATATATATTGACCATACAAATGCATATATCAACACAATATTCATAGATACACAAGAATATGGAGGAAAACTCAAATAGCTTTATTGATAGAAGTAGTAGAAGAGAGGATTACAACCACTTGGTCTGACCCAACGCCATCCTCCCAGCTTGAAAGCCCTCTTCACCTCATACAAAGCAAGATCACCTAACAATGTCTTCAAAGAGAAACCAACAGCACTTCTTTTCAAATTACAAAATTCCAACCTCAGGATCTCTGGGATGAGGGATCCATATATAGATGTTTGCAGGGGGTGATTCAGCTTCTGGGATTTTGATTAGTGTCATCTCTCTGACAGTTCTTGGTTCCACTTGGAGATTTCATTATCTCTTACTCATCCTTGGGCGAATTTAGAGAGGCAAGTGTCAAATGAGCAGCTTCTAAAAGATTCTTAGGGTCTCCACCTAGAAAACTGCTTGTGCCATTTGTCTGCTCTCGCTCATCGCACCCTATAGAAGGGCTTTCCAGTATGCATTGCACTTTTTGCATGTGGCAGGTGAGATGCATCGCACCCTTAGCACTGAGCAGTCTGTATGGTCCTGCTTTGACAAGTTCTGAGTAGTTTTTCATGGAGAACTTCTGGGAGATGATGTAATCAGTTGACCTTACTCCTTTAGGGTATGAAACAACACTTTTAGGGACTTAGAAGCCCTTCGTTTATGGACATATATGATTGGGGTTGCAGTGCCCAAATATGTCTATAACAGGCCCCACTATGATTTTGTGGATGAGCAGGAAGAAGACATTTGTTGCACTCAATACTGCCAAAGCAGAATATATTGTAGCCAGTTTAGCAAGTTGTGAAGCAATGTGGCTTTGGAAGTTACTCGCAGGACTATTTTATTAGGTGCTAGAACCGACCGTGATATATTGTGATAATCAAAGTTGTGTGAAGCTAACATAGAATCCATGACAGGTTGAATAACATCAAGATCAAGTACCACTTCATCTGTGACATGGTGCAGAAAGGAGAAATGAAGCTTCAATATGTCTCTATTGATGATCAGATAGCTAATATTCTTACAAAGCCATTTTCTAGAGCGAAGTTTGTATACTTCAGGGACAAGCTTGGACTTGTTGAAAATGCCTCTCTAAATGAGAGGGAGTGTTGATGAGATAGCATCGTGGACTAGCATTTTCCCTCTATTAGTATATGACTATAATTAGGGAGAATGGTCCAATAGAGGACAATCATTCTTCCTGTGTCAAGTATATTGACCAAAATGCGGAAGAATGGTTCTAGAGGCCCATAGTTGCTCAGATAGAGTGTGGCCTTTCAACATCAAGCTCATTTAGCATCAGCTCAGAATAGCTCAAGTAGAGTGTGGCCTTTGGAGATTCACCATGTGTTAGAGATATTGATCAGAATGATGGTGAACCAACACTAGTATCTATACCATGGGTCAGATGGACCAGAATTATGGTGACTAGTTGATGCTAATGATGTACCATGTGTCAGGAGCACCAACCAAGAATATGGTGAGTCTATATAATAGGTTAGAGTTACTGACTGAAATTATGATAACTTGGTGATGTTGTTGGCTTACCATGTGTCAAAGTTGTTTGACCAGATTATGGTAAATTGATTGATGTACCATGTACCACATTTGTTGACCCGATTATGGTAATGATGATGATGTTTTGTTATAACATTTTCTTAGAGAAACATGAATAACATATGTCTAGTCATTATGAATACCTCCATAGTTAAGGAGTGTTGAATTTTGTAACTATGGTCAACCTTCATAATTTATATTTTATTACTTGTAATATATAATGTCCTCCATGTCATTTTCATTGGCTAGCCCTTGAAATATTATTATAATATATGTTCTTCATGTTAGATTTCAAAGAGGAATTTTTGAAATTTTGGCTCCAAACTAGTCAAGTTGGCCCTCCCTCAAGTCATGTCGGCCCAAGTGCAAAGACACACCCATTCACAAAGGCAGAACACTATATAAAGAAAATTCGACCTCCTTCTCAAGGCATCATTTGACCTCACACAAAAAAAGATAGTTTATGGGCATCCAAGTGAAGGAGAAGAAAGACAAAGAAGTACAAGAAAGACAAATTCATCTCTAGAATTTATCTCCCTCTCTTGAACTCGTATTGTGAATTTCTATGCAGTTTCAAGGCAACATATTCTGGGCAAGCCAAGTTTTTGGGCATATTCTGGGAGGTCAAAATTTGGCCTAGGCAGATCAAAGAGGGTCGAATTTTGAACCACAAAATTTTAACTTGACTTGACCTAACTATAGGGTTGTTTGATCAGGGCATTAGAGAAATTTTGAGGTCAAGAATGGGCCTCAAAACAAAAATATACAACCAAAACCAACTTTATAAGAACGAATAGGATTCAATATGTTGATGTCAACCATGGGTGATGATTCGCCATTTTTGGAGTAAAAAGGTAAAAATATTAAAAAATAAAAAATAAATAAATCAACTCATCTTTTCAACTTATTTCCCTAGGGTTTTACTCAAATTTCGGGTGGGAGCACTCCATTGGATGAAGAATTTAATTCCTCATCTAAGGAGTACCCAAGTTGCATACTTTCAATGGACCTTGCTACATGAAAAATGAGAAATACATGAAAAACGTGATTGCAATCACGTGTGTTCCATGTATTTCTAATTTTTGTGTAATAGGGTCCATCGAAAGTATGAAACGTGTGTACTCATTGGATGAGGAAATAAATTATGCATCCAACGAGTGTTCTCACTCGAAATTTGAGTAAAACCATAAGGAGATAAGTTGAAAATATGAGTTGAAAAAATATATTTTTTTCTTTTTTCTCTCTAAAATTTGATGATGTAATCTAATCTTATTTTATTATTTTCACTATTATTTTATAAAATTCCTTAGGAGACCCATTTTAGACCTCAAAATTTATCTAATGTTGACCATTGCTTGTTAATCAATTTGATCTCATAGTTGACTAGCAACATTAGATGTATCTCTTGTTGAGCTGAAGAATTTATCTAAGGAAAAGGTGGTTGGGTTTTTACCACAAGTGGGTTTTCCCGGGGTAAATATTGTATTGTCTTTGTGCATTGTGACCTCTACTTTCCTTATGGGTTTATGGTTGAATTTCTGAAGTGTAATTGCTTAATGATAAATTGGAATTGTTAATAGAAGATATACATCATTAGAAGTAATTATCAGTATTTCAAAAATTTGTGCTTGTATCTATTGCGCTTGAGAAATCAACAAGGTTCCACACAAGTTTCAAGTTGGTTATAAAGTATGGTAATATTTATAAAATCAATGCATCACATGTATAGGAAGCTCAAAATACTCTAATATGGGCCTTATTTAATCATGAAGGTTGTGGGTAAAAATTCTTTTGAATTGAGTATTCCCCATTTCCTTGGCTTGCATGCAGTATTTAACGTGGAGCTACTTTGACCATATTTTTCATCTCTATTGGACACATTAAAGGTATCTGAGCAATTAAATCCCACATAATTCAATAATGTGTGCATTAAATGTGCCATAGAAAATTGAATCATGTAAACAAAGACAAAGGATACCCACCACCAACACATACAACTCTATTGGGTTGTCAAAGCAAGACAACTTATTCACCAAGGAAAGTGGCTCACTAAGAGCCAAATTCAACAAAGGTTTCCACATTTGATGCAATAGACATCATTGCTTCCTAAGAGGGGAGGATTGATCCATGTGGATATCAGTGGCCACCCACCTCCTCCACTATCTCAATGGTTCTTTATCATCTCAGTATTTTTTCTATGATTTTTGGGTCCCAAACTCCTAGAGCGATTTGGAGGCCCTTAACTATGCTTTTTGGAAATTTAGGGCGCAACTACTTTCCATGGCATAGCTTGGTCCTAGTCGAAAGTTGTATTCCTCAATTAGTTCTTTCCAACAAGTTGTTGTGCACCCCAAATGAATATTTTATCCAAAAGTTGCACCCCCAAGAATTTGATATATCAACTAACCACCTCGGGGCCAATAAACCTTTTGGTGTTCCACCTTTTAAGGTTAGGGTTTTGGGCCTCTAGGTTTCTTTATTTATCTTGAAAGGCCATTATTTCAATGTCTTGTGATAGTTTTTGGAAATGTGAGTAGCCACCGTCTCTCTCTATTCAGAGATAGCTACCACCATTTTAGTCAATTTGTGTTCTATAGTATTTTGTTATTTCATTTATTGACAGAAGTAGGGTTTTTTCCATATCATTGTGCTTTATGTTATATTTATGTGTATTTCATTTCCTTTCCTACATTTCATTTCATTTATTGTTCAACGCATATTACCCTATTCGGGGATAGTGCCCTTGAAAACAAAATTGGGCAACCTTTTTATGTCCATCATTGGTGGCTTTCAGCACATGGTTTTCACCATTAGTGGTTTATGGCTCATGGTGGGTTTTCCCATGGTTTTGTAGTTTCGATTAACAAAATCTGGTTGTATTCTAGTCCATAGTAAATGGATGGGTGGTTTATGGATGCCACATGATATATATTGTAATATAATATTGTACAGAAGAATATATTGAAAAAAATCTTGTTATTTTTACCAGCTTGAGTTTCCATAACAAAATTTCAGTGTTAATGCATTTGTTTGCCATTACATATTTTTTGTTTTATTAAGAATTTGTTTGCAACAGTTAACTGTACAAGGTTAAAATCTATATTTCTCTGGATCTATGGTGTCATATCCCCAATAACTAATTTTCTAAGTAAAATCATCATTTTTGCAATTTTAGAATTGAGAAATATTTTTGGCATATAAAACTTAGGAAATGTGGGTTATGGAGGCTCCACTTAATTTTTGGAGAAAAAGGAGGCTACAAAAATTAGAGAAAAAGAAAAAATAAATTTTTAGTGGGATGTGGGGGCCACCCAAAAAAGGGAATTCAAACCCCTTAAGAAAATCAAACCAAGGGAGATGGAGGCAAAAAAGGAGTTTGAACTAGTGGGGGCCACAAGGAGGAAAGGGAACAACAATTATAAATAGAGGATGAGAGCCTCAGTTTGGGAGATTTTGGTAATTTTACAATTCAACATTAGTTCTCTTGAGTTTCTTAGTAAAGACAACCTATTTTGTTCAGCACAAGGGATTTCCAGGTAGAAATTCCAGCTCTACCTTCGGTGAACATTGAGTGTCACCCTAGGAAAGAAATTGGAAGTTAGTTCAAGGATTTGAGGAGTCATTTCACAGGTTTTTCTTTAGCTAGTGCATGCTTCTCCTAGGGTGCATAAGGAAATTAATGGGAGCCAGAAGGGCTAGCAAATGCTGGAGTTTGGGCAAGATATTTTGTAGAGTTTCATCCACCGAGAGGACAACTTTTTTCTTAGTGATTTGCAGGGCTGAGAGTGTTGCATTTTGGAGGGTCGAATTTATCTAATTCAGGGTCTACACAAGGGTCATTGGTTATTTACTGCGCAGAAATAGAGAGCAGGGGTTTGTGGGTAATTGGCCAAGGAGAAATAAGGAGGTTTTAGGTAGCTATTTGCAATGGGATTGGAGGAGAATTTTCCAGCAGTTGTTTTGGGCATTTTACAACAGTATCTTCTCTACCGCATATTCAATCAACTAGCTAGAGCCACACACATTTCTTGGGGTCACTGAGTGAAGTTGGAATCAACCCAAAAATTCTCCTCCAGCAGTTGTTTTGGGCATTTTACAACAGTATCTTCTCTACCGCATATTCAATCAAATAGCTAGAGCCACAAACATTTCTTGGGGTCACTGAGTGAAGTTGGAATCAACCCAAATGATTTATGGGTTATTGAGAGGAGGCCCCAACTAATTTTAGAGAATTTTCCAAGCAATATTCGAGCCAAACATATACATTGTTATAGCAGGGTGTATTGTTGGTTAGCTGAGAATTTCACATCACATTGCGTGTTCAATTTTGGCTTGGAGTTAGGATAAAAATTTTCTAGGTTTTTCAGGGTTTGAAGAGAGGAGCTCGTGGCTGCAATTTCAAAGCATTTCAAACATTATTTTGAGCAGAACATCTAGTTCCTATTGGTAGCTTATCACAGATTTTCTGGGTAGTGCACATTATTAGTTGGAGCCATGTCAACAGTTGGATCAACAAGTTTTCACCTGGGGTTTATCTAGCTTGCATAGCAGACCCAAGTTCTATCATTTCTTGTCATTTATGTACTCAGATTCCCTGTATTAATAAAATGGATCATTGGTTTAGCGCAGTTTCTTGTGTATTTTGATGTCTATGTTTGGAATTTGTTTATTGTTGTTGTTTTCTTGTACATGTCTCTCTTGTTTGTTGTAAATTTCAAATTTGGAACATTACACTTGTATCAGAGCATGATCTTGGCCAATTGTGGGGAAGCTAGCAAGATCATGGAGGTGTTGGGCATGCATGCATTGTACTGGGTGGAATTACCAACAAACCAATGGCTCGGGGGAGAGTGAGCATGCAGCAACTTTGGGATGGGATTCACAAGAACGATGAGAATTTGACCCAACTGAGGAAGATGATGGACCAAATCTATCTTCATCCTTATGACAGAGACACTAAGGGTGCGCAAGCCATGGAGGTGAAGCCAGTTACACCATGTGGGGAAAGTTAACATAATCAGGGATAACACTTTCTTAGAGTAGCTGGATAGGAAGAGAGCAGTTAGATTATGGGACTAGGAGGAGATATTACCTCAAATTGTGGGGCCTAGGGTGTAGGTACACTGACAGTGAGATCAAGGATCAAGTTGAGCAGGAGATTGAGGGCACGTAGGAGTGTGAGGAGCATGTAGATATACCTAGTATGATGCAGGGGTCCCCATTGTTGGAGATACCTTTTCTAGCTTGGGTTGACACCTTAGTGGAGGATGTTGTTCATACACTCGAAGGGCCATTTGTTGGTGAGGTGCCACCGATGGATGAGACATCGTCAGTTGATGAGATGTCTAGAGTCATGTTTGATTTGTCAGATGATCACAACGCACAACAGATTGGTGAGGTGCTGAGAGACGTATCCATTGACGAGGTGTCAATAGGCGCAAAGTTATCCAAAGTCATGACGGAGTTTCCAGACGGTAGCTACCTACAACTGATCGTTGAGGATGTTATGCATGATGAGTTATTTATGGAGGGGCAATTAGTGGTTCATGTTTAGCCCATGGCGGAGGAGGATGAGCGGCCTTCCTTGGAGTCAACCATCAATGAGGAGCAGGGAGGTGCATCAGCAGCCAACAAAGTTGTTGTACTTTCATATGACAACCCCCTTCAAGCATACATCGTTTGGGTTTGCAGCACTGTTGGGTGCCTCCGTATACTAGTGAGAAAGAGACTACATTGCATAGGTAGATTACATGGGTTGGCAAGACTAGTGAGACAAGGAAATAAGAGTTGTGCAGGGTGCATCACTCGCAAGATGGAGGACTTGTTCCATGTACAAGTGTTCGTGCATTCAATCCCTCTCTTGGGGTTGGATGGTGAGAGATATTGAGTTGGTATCCGGTGGAGCCGGTTAGGTGCCTAGATATATCCATGGCTGGGAGCATAGTCCAATAGGAGTTGTGGGTTACCGGTGGAGCCTGAAAGCCAGACTATTGTTGGGATCTAGGAGGGATTCCCTGCCACATTATGGACTTGGTTAGTGGTGGTATTAGCGATGCGTTGGATCTGGCGACTGAGCCCCCACCCAATATCAGATATCCATCAACACTAGTGACAGGTTGGATTGACAGGACAACGGGCATACTCCGTTGGTTGTCAGGGCATGTTGGGCATACATGGGACTATAGGATGATCAACATACTATGGCGGGAGTTTGTCGGAGTAGGTGGCATCGACATGTCACTAAACAGTGCCTTGTTTGGAACCAAGGACTCTCCCCAGTTAGTTGGGACATAATGGTCACCGAGGAGCAACATAGTGGTGGCATCACCCCTCATACATAGAGAGATTCACCTCTTGGGTCTCTTTGGTGGAGTTTGGAAGAGAGATCCATGCATCATAGGTAATGGTGATGCGATAGTGGAGGTGGTGATACCGACAACGTGCAGACTGATGCATATTATCTCATCCTTAGGCCAGGGCATCCCATGGTGTGTAGGAGTATACAAAGATCAGCAGTGGTCTGCAGGTGAGCATGAAGGTGCATGGTGGAGTGTCGTGATGTGTGTGCTTACACTATGGAGTAGGAAGAGCGATTCACACCACTTCGAGTTTCTGCATGGAGTGATAACAACTTCATCACAAGAGGGATGCCAGTTGATTTAGGATGATATGGCACCTGGTAGTGGTGTCCAGCAATGCACAAAGGTGTGCAACTAGGTGCATTTGTGTGCCAAGGGACACGGAGATGGATGTTTGTATATCGAGGAGTGCAGGGATACTTGGTTGTATGTAGTGGTGTGTGATGCTAGGGAGACTGCCTGATATTGAGGAGAGCCTCATTTTGGGATCTTTTGGTCATTTTACAATTCAATATTATTTCTATTGAGCTACTTAGCCAAGACAACTCGTGTTATTCAGCATAAGGGATTTCCAAGCCAGCTCTAACTTCGATGAACTTTTAGTGTCAACCTAGGAGAGAAATTGGGAGTTAGTTTATGGAATTTGAGGAGCCATTTCACAGGTTTTTCTTCAATTGATGTGTGTTTCTCGTAGGGTGCAAAAGGAAATTCATGGGAGTGAGATGGGCCAGCAA
Source organism: Pinus tabuliformis (assembly GCA_031772625.1). NCBI lineage: Eukaryota > Viridiplantae > Streptophyta > Pinopsida > Pinales > Pinaceae > Pinus > Pinus tabuliformis. The sequence goes on from CM062817.1 coordinate 1,900,464,484, forward strand.
ACAGTGGAGTTTGGGTAGGAGATTTTGCAAAGGTTCATCCACCAAGAGGATGAGTTTTTCCTTAGTCATTTGCAGGGATGAAAGTGTTACATTTTGTAGGGCCAAATTTGTCTAATTCAAGGCCTACGTAGGGGTCACTAATTATTTACTGCACAGAAATAGAGAGCAGGAGTTTGTCGGGAATCGGCTAAGGAGAAACAAGGAGGTTTATGGCAGTTATTTGCAATGGCTTGGAGGAGAATTTTCCAGCAACTTTTTTGGGCATTTTATAGCAATATCTGCTCTACAACATATGCAACCAACCAGTTAGAGCCAGCACACTCCTTGGGGTCACTAGGTGAAGTTGGAATCAACCCAAAGGATTTCTCGGTTTTTGTGGGTTTATTGAGAGGAGACCCCAACTAATTTTATAGAATTTTCCGGGTAAAAAACCTACATTCTTATAGCAAGGTGTATTGCCAGATAGTTGGGAATTTTGCATCACATTCTGGGTTCAATTTTGGCTTGGAGTTATGCCAAACCTTTTATGGGTTTTTCGAGGTTTGAGGAGACGATATCGTGGCTACAATTCCAAAGCATTTCAAGCATTATTTTGAGTAGAACGTCAAGTTCCTATTGGTAGCATGTCACAGATTTTATGGGTAGTGTGCATTGTCAGATGGAGCTTGTTGACGCTTTTAACGACACCCGTAGCACAAATGCTTCGAGAGACATAGAAAGCTTCCTAGAGACAACTTCTGGGTTGATTGTAGACCAGTGCTTAGGACATCTTAAAGAGAGGAGTGTATGGGAGATTATCTGTGATTGGGGTTCTGCAGCACCCCAATTGTCACGAAGTTTGATAAAAATAATAAAAAAGGGGGTTTGGTTCAATCGGCCTTCATGAAGGTAAACTCAAGCCAATACATGGGTCCAAATGTGTAGGGGACAAATTGGGCCAACCTCAAATAGAAATGTTTGGTTCTGGTGGCTGACACACAACAACATGAAACTTAATATTGCAGTTGTAGTAAAGGTGGAGAGGAGGAGAGAAAGGATGGAATTCGATGCATAGGGCTGCCAACAAAATCCTAAGCAACAATGTTCCAACAGAAATATGGAAGAGAGAAGAGGTGAAAGAGCGGCAGAAGTGGAGTGCTAGTCAGGGTTTCAGGCCATATACTCATGGGCACATTTGTATCCAAAACATTAAGCAAATATGTGCACATTACAAGTATTTAGGTAAATTTGTAAATAACATAGGTATTGTTGCTACTTGGTAACAAATATACAATCATGAACAAGTGAGAAAACCGACAGCTTCATCACACCACTTTAGAAATAGAAAAACATAAATGGAGTGAGATTACAGAGGGGAAAACATATTGCACACCACTCTGATAGGAATCAACATAATAGTTTCATTAATCCTTGAACCCCAATCCCCATTCCATTACATTTAGCATGTGTATCGTTCAAGTCCCTCATGAACAAGCATTTAGAACCAAAATGGAACCAAAGAATTTGGACCACTATGGGTGCAGAATTTCAAAACCTCTTTTAAGTGTTTCTCCCACTTATTTATACAGAGAAGGGGAGCTTTGAATCAACAATTACAAAATATCTCAGCCAAGGCCAGCTATCTGATTGATTATTTGTCTCAGCCTATGATGGCTCTACTGCCCAAAATGATTACAATTGAGATTTGATCCCTTTCTTGGAAATATGGAAATTACAGAAATAATAAGAAAAGGAAAACTGGAGGATGGTCCTTCTGTTGTTCCTGTGAAAACCCCTAGTCAGGTCACATCTCTATCATCATGCGTCCCTCTAGATGCTCAGCTGGTCCCTATCGCTTTTGCCTTAACTAACCGAATTCCCCACTCTCTAAATCTAATAGCGATCAACTGTGGTTTCCTGTTACATAGTAGAAGTGGAGGTTGTCCTAGCAAGGCTTCGCTATGTATCCGAGTGCAGCCCCATGCCGAGCCATTAATTCTTCCTCAGTCCCATATCTCCATTTACTCTCTGAAGACATGCAGCAAAGAAAATCAAATTCATTTTTGAGGGGATTTTTGTCCTAGATTTCTTGTTGCGGAGGTTTCCACAGGATCGGTCCATATTGATTTGCAACCGCTCCATACCTTTGTTCAAAGTCTCAGCAGCAAACCCATCCAACTTTAAAGCATTGTACCACGCTATCGGGGTGTCATTATATCGAGAATTTTACTCTTAAAAGAGTTACATAACAACGTGTCCTAACCTCCTTTGGCCCCCTTTGGTTTACCCCCTTTCTGCATTTCTTCATCAGGGGACCACGAGGTGTGACCTGGGGCTCAGCCTTTATATCGGAGCTCCCCAGTCGGCGGATCGGAATTAGGGTTTCTAGTCGGGACTTTTACATTGGACCACAACATGTTTGTGACCTCTCACTGTGATAGCCTTTTAGCACTCAGCCCTTGGTTCCTTTGGCTCTTTATGTGACCGCGAGCCAACGCTCTTATCGGAGCCCCTTTATGTTGATTCCAATCGACAATTTTACTATGGAGTGATCTCTTGTTTCAACAATTGTTTATTGGTGACGTCATTACTGTCACATGTCGCTTCCTGAGCGATGACACGTGTCACTTGGATATGTCCGCATAGGACCCCTGAAAATTTCAGATCCGTGTGCCACGTCCTGGTGACATCACTACCACCGTGTCTTCATTGGCTCCAATAGTGCTCTGCCACGTGGCCCCCCTGAAGGAGAGAGAAAGGGTCCGCCTGCCCTTGGCTTTTTGCTGCAAACCTTTTTAAAATTGTTTTTGGCCCTCCCGACGTTTTAACACCATCGACACATTCCTCTCGCAACTTCTTAAGAGTGATCTGTTGGACCCTCCAATTTGCACTTTGTGATATCTATGTTGTTGCAATCGCCAATCTCTGATATGCTCTGGGCCATCAACCTCCGATTTGCGATTCACGATATCGGCGATTGGTCGATCACATATTTCACTGTCTTCCCCTGCTATTGCTTCAGAAAAGCCCCGATTGTGATTTGCGATGAGCCTTACCCTTAGTCATTTTCTCTTTGTTTTCTAGCTTTCAAAGGGTATTTTCCATCTGCTCTAACTTCTGATCTAGAAGTCTATTTTTGGACTTCCACCTACAGTTGGAAAGCTTATTCTGAACACTACCCAATGGAGGTAGATTTATCTTTGAGAGCTTATGTGGATTGGGAAATGGCTTCAAACTTCAATGCTCTTTTTCACCCTTTTCACAACTGAAAACAAATTTCTCAGTGAGTGATAACATTGGCTCCAACTGGGGATAGTGTCTTGCTGGAAAGGTGTTGAGAACCTGCAGACTAGTAGCCTTCACCATTGGGCATGGAGCCAAAAATATAATGAATCTTATATAACCATAAAATCTCCATGTAACTTTACTCGCAAAGAGTCATTTCCTCATCAAAATAAAATGAGAAAAATAAATTCTACCAACTAGAAATTAAATGCTCATAGAGTGAGCTTATTTATGTACAACTCCTAATTATGTACAGGGCTCAATTCACCTAAGTGAGTTCGACCCTCCAATGGAGTCAAGCCAGCATTAGAGTATTGGACCCTATGCCTCCATGTTGTTGAAACTTAAAAAACAAAATAAGCATGCACCATAAAAAATATGAAAATAAGAAGCTTGATGCATACTCCAGAAACAACCTTTGATGCTGACCAAATAATGTTCTCGTGTAATCAGCTACAGGGTCATGGAACTAACAAGGAAAAATTACAGTTGCCTTATTTTCATAAACAGTCTGTTGACCAATATCTTCTTGGTCAAGGCAACCACAAATACTGTTTGGCTCCTCAACTTTAGATTTTCCGAGCAAAAATTTTTGTTGAAAGCCTTCTCCCCACTTGCTGGTAAACCACCCCCTTTGAACCTCTACGGTCGTCTCATCCTCCTCTAAATAATATGAATCATAAATCGGAGGAGGTTCTTGAACTTGTTCCCCAGGTGAAGGATGTGCATTGTGGACTAGAGCCTCTTTTTTGACCTCCTCGCGGGTCTCCTATTCTTGTGCAACTTCCCATGACTGGGATTGTTGTGGCTCTGCATCACTTGACTCTCCATCAGAGTCATATACATCATAAGAAGGAGAAATATCAAATTCGATTGAATAAGACCTCAAACGGTTTATTTGTATCTCGATGATGTTTCCTTCTTCTCTTTCTTGCTCATTGGGTGATGCTTCTTGATGCGAGTGGATATTTTCTTGGAGAGGAGCTCCACAAACATCTTTAGTAGGGTCATCAACCTCGGGAATATTTTCAACATTAAAATGTGCACAACAATCTTCAAATAGAGCATTCGATGGATATAATATTTTGCAATAAAGATGGAATGCTTTATGAAAACATTTTAGGGAGGATATGTTGCCACAAGATATTGTGGTGTACCAAACTTTAAAATCTTCTTCTAACGAGTACATGAACAATTTCATTTGCACATCTTCAAAAATAATACGATGTTGCTCCATGCATTCATGAAAAACCTTAAGGTGTTGGTCTGACCTTCTATCTGTGTTTCCACTGAATCTAGGCAAATAGGTACTCCAATAGTGAAACAAAGGGACATGATTGGGATAACCAGCAATAGAAGAAAAATCTAGTGGGGAAAATTGGTTGCCCAGGAATGCAGGAAAGGAAATTTTGAAAACCCCCTAGGTGAGTGATCTCAGCTTCAAAGGTAGGGAAAGCTTTTGGCTGCTTTACATCAGAGTGAATAGGAGGTTGCTTGAAAGATAGGATGATCAAATAGAGATATGGACAGTGGATTCGTCGGGATGTTTACCATAAAATTGAAACAGTGGAGTCGCCAAGGTGAGATATCTTCAACCCACGCTTCCCTTGCTCACCTAACAGAGGGAATGTAAAAAAATTATCATACCCAGGGGAAAATATTCTAATACGTTCCCCGAAAATGGCGCCAGAAAGTTGTTGACGCTTTTAACGGCACCCATAGCACAAGTGCTTCGGGAGACATAGAAATCTTCCTAGAGACAGCCTCTAGGTTGATTGTAGACTAGTGCCTAGAACATCTTAAAGAGAGGAGTGCATGGGAGATTATCTATGAGGGGGTTTCTACAGCACTCCAATTCTCATGAAGTTTGTTAAAAATAATAAAAAGGGGGGCTTGGTTCAATTGGCCTTCATGAAGGTAAACTCAAGCCAATACATGGGTCCAAATGTGTAGGTGGTAAATCGGGCCAACCTCATAGAGAAATGTTTGGTTCTAGTGGCTGACACACAACAACAGGCAACTTAATATTGCAGTTTGTAGTAAATGTGGCTAGGAGGAGAGAAAGGAGGGAATTCAATGCACAGGGTTGCGTTGTAGCGACTACAACCACCCTCCAAAATTTTGGGCCTGCACCAATTTCGGAGCCTCCCTTGAGAGTTTCACTTCAAGATAGCACACACTCGGGTTCACTCCGTGAGCTCGTGTGAGTCTTTGCATCCGCCTTTCTTTCTCTTTTCATTCATTCAAGTCCCTGTATGCTGGTGTCTAAGTCATGTTTGCGACCATATTCTAGTTATGCTCAAAGTCTTCGCTTCATGTGTTCTTGTTGTGTTTGCTATGAAAGCATCTACAGCACTCACACACGGAGTCACATTCACTACTGCGCAAGCGTCATCTCGATCATTGAACGGTCAATATCGAGTGTCGCACTTGTCACTTGCACCATCGATCATTCATGTTGAACATGTTTGTCTGGATGGTTTGGGTCGTTTCGGCGTCGAGTCATGTGAGTGTGTGTTTGTATGATCACATATGCATCTTTCGATCATTCACACACTTAGTCATTTTTGCTGAAGTTATGACGACCAAACTCCCCTCTGACAGTCGAACCATCATTGCGCTTTCGACTCGATCGACTATCAACCAGAACATCGCAGAAACACTAAGCTAGTATTTTCAAGTTGCGTTGCCCACAAGAAATCAAATCAACTTCTATGCTGACCACCCGAACAGTCGGACCCGGTAGTCACCCCGAGACTGATTCCCTTCAAAAAATTGCATGAGGCCACCGACCTCACTCGCTCAACTGACTGAGGAAATTGTGCAGAGAGTCCGGACAGAAACCAAGTGCCTGTCCTTGTCTCCTTCAGAAAATTGGGCATTTTTCCCAGCCAGTCATCCGGATAGTCGACCAACTTCTCATCCAAGAAATTCACAGTTTTCATGAGCAGGCCTTCTTCCATCTAGCAACCTGCTCAACTCAGAAATTGCGCAGAGATGATTAGCAGGTCGACTTCCCAGCTTTAGTGCAATTTCCCCCCCAGCAGCAGACTGTTATTTCCCTCCAGGAATTACGCAACGTCTACTGCCAGTGATAGAGCATCCAACTGCCAGTTCCCTCTAGGAATTGCACAGTTTTGGCTGCCAGCAGCCAACTATCAGTTCCCTCTGGGAATTGTGGAGTTTTGGCTGCTAGTCGCCTAGGCAGTTCCTCCCAAAAACTACGCAATTTCTGTCTGTTGACCCTTCATGCAGCCCGACCCGTTCCTCTGGAAAATTGTGCAAATCTGGCTGTCCAGCCCCCACTACCCGTTCGTTCTGAAAAATGCATGCTTGCCTTTTCTTCCAGTAGCCTAGACTGTCCCTCCCAAAATTTGCACAATTTTGCCTCCCATCCGAGCCAGACCTCGCAAGCAGTCACTGTTGACTCAGATTTCTTGTCTCCATCACTCAGTGACTCTTGCACAGTTTTCATCAGCAGTGCCTAGATCCATCATCCCGCTTCGCAACCTTGTCGCCTCTCCCGATCACCTGCATCCGAAATGATCTTGTGTCATGGTATACTAGGAGGCTTTGGATTTGATGTCGTCTCGTCATGAGTGACTACAGGTATAGGTACACCAACAAACATGGCAATACAATGAATGGGATGAATGAAGGGAACACATGCAAAAGGACTAGTTCACCAATGGAGGAACGAATGATGCACGCGAAACGGACGAATGCGACGAACATGCCCCTTCACAAACATATGAGCCTATCAAGCCTCCCAACATGCAAGCAAGGAACAACATGCAAAAGCTTCATCAAGCGAACCAAGAACCATCGAATACTCCATGCACTTCACCATGCGGAGGTGAAGCTATGATACACCATGAAGGCATCCATCACCCAGTAGCACTATAACTCGACATGCACTCCAACAGCAGCACGAATGTACCAGCACTGTCATGTCAAGTCATGTCAAGTCATGTCATGAGTCGTGTCACCCACATCTCCACTATAGGCTTGTTGCTAATCAATGTGATGTAAGGTGGAAGTCCAAGAGACCCACTTGTTGAATAATGAGTCATGTAAGTCGAAAATTCATGGAAGTCAAACAGTCATGAGGGTAGTCAAACAACCACAAGGGTCAGTTTCACCCTTAGCTATAAATACCCCCTCATTTGTACATGCAAGGGCCTTTTTCACTTGAGCTCCTCCCACATAGCCAAGAGAGTTTGTAATCTTTTCTTTGAGGAGTAAGCAGTGGCTCCAACGCCCCGCACTCGAGGTTAGTGATGCATGGTGTAACAATGTGTCTTGGAACTTGCGCTTAATTCAGAAGCCTGCTAACATGCCAACACGTTTTCACACATGTATTGTATATGTTGTAACACTGATCTTTAGCTCTTGTAATGCATGTTTCTTTAACATGTGTTCAACATCTGAACTATTTCATTTGTTGCATAATCTATTAATGGAAATGTGTTGTATATGTTGTTAATGTTATCTCGCTCGTGTAGACTACTCTCTCGGACATCAAAGAGACCTTTCACATGAAGCTTGTTGTAACAGTCGTTGCACTCATTCAGACTGATCCATTGAGTGTTGTACGTGTTATCTTACCTTGTATGTTGTGACTTCTGCATCTTTGTGGACTATTCCTCTGGAAGTTGTGCATGTCATGTTGTGTTGTGCATTCCTAGCCAAGTTGAGACTGCATCCCATCCAACTTGGGACTCAATTTCACCCTCTCCATTTATAGTGAAAGAACCATTGGCACGAGTACAACTACACTCACCAGGCATGCGAAACTCACTTCCCGAAGACAAAGCAGACCACTCTCTTGTGCTAACAAGCAAGAGTTGAGGCAAATCCTTAAGACAATGGCAATCGGGCCATCATACCGGATGGGACTCACACACCAAACGGTGTGAGGTCTATTTGGGACTTCATACCGGGGTGATCCTCTGAATGTTGGCGGGTCCAGCATCATCAACATTTCTAGTGCAACTTTTTTGGCGCTAGAAGGAGGGCGGCCAGTTGTATATGGCTGAAATTCCCCTCACACTCATTCATTAACCATCTGGTAAAGGCGGTAACTCACACTCCCTCTCACCTACACGCAACTCTGCAGTTGGTTACTCCTCACTTCCCATAATTGAACACGATATACCATATCAACACCTTCTCTCTGTCCGTCCCATCACTCGCCAGCACGCGAAAGCAATCGGACTGATCCCAGACAAACATCTTTCATGCCCAGCGAGGAAGCAAAAAGCCACTCCCACGGGAGTTGTTGTATCATTGGTGGAAGAAGCAGCCCTTGCCACACTTGAAGGTCTAGGAGAAGCTATCGAAGATGGAAAGGAACCTCCAATATTCTGGCAAGGCGAACAAGACACTCTTGTGATCTTGGGATTAGACTTCGGTGTAGGAGGCAAAGGGGAAGGTAGTGGAGGAGGCGGAGGCAGAGACGAACCAATAGACTCAGAGTCGGAACCATCAGACTCCAAAGGAGAGGAAGAGGACAAAGAAGACGAAGAGATGGCTGACCCAAATCTTGAATGGATGACTCAGGGACCATTGGCTCTCCCGATCATTTTGCACAAGATGCCGAGGCGAGCGGAGAGAATGAATGTCAAGTTCAACCCTGACAACATAGTAAAGGTGGAAGACCACTTAGACAACTTCTACCTACAATTGCAGACCCTTGAGGTACGTTATGATGATGTAGCATGTAGATTGTTCCCATGTACCTTGGTTGGTCACGTAGTTGCTTGGTATCACAACCTTCCACTGAACTCTATACACAACTGGGTTGCATTCAAACGCATGTTCCTTGAGAAGTTCGTTGATGACAAGACCCCAACCATGCTACTCAAAGAGTTTGGAAGCCTCAAGATGGAGGGAAAAAAGAAAGTGAAATATTTCAATCATAGGTTTACACGTATATTGAACAAGTTTGCAGCAGACACTAAACCTCATGACTCCATCACCACTGATTACTACACGTCTGCACTGCCAACCAGCATCACGCAGTTCATCAAGCAAGTTGCGAGACCAACACTGTTGGAAACTGTGAAGAGGCTATCATTGTTGAGAAAGACCTGCATGTAGTGAGAGTCACCAAGGATGACGAATCCTGAAGGACTCCAAGGATGTGAGTAGGAAGTCCCAAGCAATGGCAAGCAAGGGTAGAGACAAGGAAGCAACCGACATTGAGACCCTCGCTCATCTTTTCAAGGGCTTGTCCACTGAAATGTTCGAACTCAAACAACGTAGAACGAACACATTTGCAAGCAGTCACTCGCCTAGGTAGAGACAGGAAAGCAACGCATCAAGCAACAACCAGTTCGTTTCAAAAACTGCACAGAAGCCTATGTTCCAGCTCGAATAGTGTGCAGATCTGAAATTATGTTCTTTCCACAAAGAACATCATCCCGAGAACTCTTGTTCGGGCTGGAAGCGAGTCACAAATGATTTTTACAGTCGTACACTTGATGCGGGAAGCAATATACAGGAGCAATCGAAAGACACAGACAATGACGAAGAGGTTGCACCTGATGAGCCATCAAGCTCTGAGCATGTGGTGAATGTGTATCAGTGCTCGCAAACGATGTCAAAGACGAACACCAAGAAGCAGCCTCGAAAGAAAACTGACCATTACAATCTTAGGAGTAAAGGGGCTCCCCCCACACTTGGGGAGATGCAAAAAAAGGTTAGACTATTGATAAGGAAGACCGATCCACCGGCCACCCCAAAGCAGAAAACACAAAGCAAGTTTGGGAAGGCAGCGGTGAACAAAAGCACATCCATGAGCAACAAGATGCAAGACACTCCGCTGGATAACACAAACACTCGTTTTACCCCGGACACCTCGGTGAGTTTACCACCTCTAGATTACAACATTGTTGATGACATGAAGAAAACTCGGGAAAATATCAGTTTGTTCAAGTTGGCTAAGATCCAGAGTCAACGAGATATCCTATTGCACGCATTGGGATAGACAGTGACAGACAACGCAACCTCTACTAGCAAGGGAGCAAGCACACCTCCCGGATCACTTTCAACTGTGCTCAATACACTCCGAATGGAAGAAGAAAACTCAGGTTGCCCTCCATTCCTACTATCTTTTGAAATTTTCAACTGCAATGTTCACAAATGTTTGGTTAATTCCGGCGTGGCAGCCAATGTCATGCCGCTCTCCACCGTTAAAAGGATCAATGCACAATGGAGCGAGACATCCACACGAATCATCCAACTTCATCAAACATCGGTACCAACCATTAGTGAATTACGAGATGTGATCATTCGACTATCTCATGACGGTCGAGTCCACCAATGCATCAACATAGTGGTTGTGGACATCCCAGAAGCATATGGTCTATTACTCAGTAGAGATTGGTCCAGCAAGTTAGATGGATATTTTGCTACAGACTGGTCTCACATGTGGCTTCCGTACAAGGGAAACTGCAACCAAATCTGAGTAGAATCCGAGAGGTAAATGAAGCATCATGTCACTCCCATCAATGGCGAGAATGAACCATTCGTTATGTTCGACAACTGCCTCCTTGAGACAACATTGGGGTGTTATCCTGCACGGCCAACTCCAACCCCACCAGATTCACAGTTGGGACTCCTTACTTGCCCAACTGATGGTAATGAAACTTGTGCAACACATTGTACCAATAGTAGCACCAATACTAGCACATTAAGTGGTCCGTGTACAGATCGGTTGTGGACTATGTACTTTGACGGATCAAAGACACAGGACGGATCAAGAGTTGGGTGTGTTCTGGTCGACCCTTGCAATAGGAAGCATCTAGTATCAAGTCGCTTGGAGTTCAAGTGCACAAACAATGTAGCAGAATATGAAGCACTCATGTTGGGCTTGTAGAAAGTCATTAGCCTCAATGTGGTTATACTCAAAGTGGTAGGTGATTCAGAGATAGTGGTACGGCAAGTACGTAACACCATTTACTGTTTATCACCGCATCTCAAAAGTTACCAAAAAGAGGTATGGCAACAAATGTCAAACTTCCAAGCATTTAATATCATTCTTGTACTATGTTTGTAATGCAGCTGCCAATGCACTAGCAAATGTAGCCTTGAGAATGTCACTGATTAGGGATAGGTTTACTATTGAAATTTTGTACAAACCATCTATCCCAGACAACATAACTAACTTATGCATGTTTAATGATGATCAACAGATACTACATTTCATGACCAACGTCGACGTCTTCAAAGATGCAGCAATAGATGATGACGAGCACGAGCGCTCTCTGCAAGCAGAAGCTGGTAACATGAAAGGCCACATTATCACAAAAGGTGTGGCATCATTGGAAAAGCTATATGACTTGCAAGAATGGTTCCAGGGGCCAAGGAACAGCAAGACCCACAGTTCCACCATGAGGCACGAACTGATAAACCTGGGAATAGAACAGGATCTAAAGTTTGTCAATCTTGGTACATGTTGCACACAGCAAGAGAGGAAAGCCTTTATCTTCTTGTTCAAACAATACCGAGATGTGTTTGCATGAACGCATGATGACCTGAAAACTTATGACACGTGGATCATCCAACATATCATTCCATTCAAGGAAGGGGTCAAGCCATATCAACAGAAGCTAAGGAAAGTACATCCATCACTTCAACCCCTCATACAGAAAGAGCTTACAAAATTGTTGGATGCATGGATCATATACAAAGTTCAACACCCACTTGGGTCTCCAACCTTGTGCCTATACGAAAGAATTCCACGGAAATCCTCTTGTGTGTCGATTTCCGAAATGTAAACCGTGCCTCAGACAAAGACAACTACCCCATGCCATCAATGGACCATATTTTGCAAACAATATTTGAGGCACAAATGTTCTCTCTCCTTGATGGTTTCTTAGGATACAATCAGGTTCTGGTAGCAAAACCTAACAGACTCAAAACTACTTTCCGTACCAAGTGGGGTACATTCACTTATAGACGAATGTCATTTGGGCTTGTAAACGCATGCGCAACATTTCAGCATGCTATGGACATCGCCTTTTGCGGAATCAATGGGCAGAGCGTAGTGTTATACCTTGATGATGTGATTGTGTTCTCAAGAAGACGAGAAGACCAGATATGCCATCTTAAGCAAAAAATTTGAGCGATGCCAGAGATACGGGATTTCCTTAAATCCCGAGAAGAGTGTATTTGTTGTGTCGGAGGGGAACCTTCTCAGACACATTGTTGCCAAGAGTGGGAACAAGGTGGATCCGGACTAGGTCCAAGCCATCACACAGATTCCTCACCCAACCCACAATAAAGCCATGCAGTCCTTATTAGGCAAGATAAACTTCCTCTGGAAGTTCATCTAGGATTATGTGCAGATAGATAAGCCCATCCAGGACATGATAAAGAAAGATGTAGTATACAACTAGGGTAAGAAAGAAAAGTATGCATTCACCCGGATTAAGCAGGGCATTGCAAAAGCGCCTACACTCTACAACCCATATTTCAAGAAAGATTTCCTACTATACACCTTCGCTTCCAATAACTCACTAGCTGCAGTACTCACTCAGAGAGACGAAGCTAATGATGAATGTCCCATCTCTTTCATGAGTGCAAGCATGCAAGGACCAGAGCTCAACTATCCCACCATTGACAAGCAAGCTTATGCAGTTTACAAGGTAGCCCTACTTGTTGAAGAACCACTGCATAGTCTTTGTCCCCCACCTAGCAGTCTGTACATTGCTAGTACAATAAGAGTTGGGAGAACGATGTGCGAACTAGATGACAGGCTTGCAAGAATATGATCTTGAAATCAAGCTAGTGCACACGATCAAAGGACATGGGCTATGCAGACTTGCAGCTCAAGTAGTGCACGCTCTGGAGAACAAAAAAGAGCTCGCCAGTTGGGAGGAGGAGATTGAGATGTATGACATAAGGTGAGAAACACCCAAGGAAGACGGAACCTCTTATTACACAGATGTATGCCAGTACCTTGAGCACGACACCATACCCTCTCACTTTTCTATTAGACAGAAGAGGGAATTGCGCCTGAAATCCTTAGCATATCAGTCGGTGCACGGAGTGATTTACGAAAAGCACAGTAATGGAGTTTTTCTCAAGTGCCTAGAGGCACATGAATCAGAGAAGGTACTTCAAGATCTCCATGATGGACCTGCCGGGGGTCACTTTTCGGGAAATACCACTACACACAAGGTTATGCGAGCCGGTTTTTACTGGCCCACATTATTCAAGGATGCGCATGCCTATGCCCGCAAGTGCCCGGTCTGTCAACGATGCGCCAATAGAACATGAAGATCAGCAACCCCACTACACCCTATTGCAGTGACCGAACCATTCCAACAGTGGGGCCTGGACATTGTTGGGGAAATTTTCCCTCATTCGTCAAAAAAACACCGCTATATCCTAACAGCAACTGACTACTTTACGCAGTGGACAGAAGCAGTTCCACTCAAACAAGTGAACGACCAGGAGGTCATTAGCTTCCTCCAGCAGAATATCATCTCATGCTTCGGCGTTCCGGTATCACTTGTTTTTTATAATGCAACTTATTTTTCATCTTTGAAACTCTATGACTTTGCATTACAGAGTGGTATTGTGCTAAAGCATTCATCGAATTACTATCCGCAAGGAAACGGTCTAGCAGAGTCCACGAATAAAAACCTCATTTGTATAATCAAGAAGATTGTTTTCTCTGAGTAGCGTAATTGGCATACCGCCCTGACGAATGCACTATGGGCTAACCGTGTAACACGTAAGCCCTCTCTGAATACCTCACCGCACTTCCTAGTTTACAATATAGAAGCCATTCTCCCTCCAAATATCTACTTGCCTGCACATCATCTTTCCCAGGAATCCCAAGGCAAGCCTTGTCAGCTAGTTCAGCGTAGGATGGATGATCTCCATAAGCTTTAGGAAAAAAGGATGAAAGAAAAAGAAAAATTCACACTCCACCAGAATCGTATCAAGAGATGGTTCAATAAGAAGTCGATATGGAAAGGTAGCTTCGATGTGGGTGACTTAGTTCTCAAATGGGATAAGCCCCATGAAGAAAAAGGCAAACATACGAAGTTCCTATCCCTGTGGATTAGCCTGTACACCATCCATGAGAAGCTTGGCCCACACACATATCATTTGCAATCACTTGACGAGAGAATTGACAACCTTCCTGTCAACGGTACAAATCTCAAGCATTATTTTCAGTAAGTCGAGTCGCGCCCGTGCCATGTACATAGTCTGCTTGTTGCTTGTTGTATTCATCTTGTTTGTTTTGTTTATTATCTTTGTTTTTCTTTGTTTGATTTTGCTTGCTATTTTTGTTCACGTTCATTTTTTTTGTTTGATATATATTACTATTTTTGTTTCCGGAAATAAGTGCTTCCAACTATTACGTTCTGGATTTTGAATAGAGTATGTGGCTGAAATTTGAGGAAACTCGTGACACTGCAATACTTGGCTAGTCTTGTTGTTAAGATTAGGTATGTTCTATGCTAGAGCAATTTATTTAAATTTTCACAGTTAGCAATCACATCAGCATTACTATAAATTGCAGATAGAACATAAATATAATATGCAGAAGACAAGCCAAGACAAGAGGACACAAGATATGGCGCAAGCCAGGGACAAACCTCACAATGTGTGGGGAAACCCTTGATCAATTCTTCTTTTATCTTCAAAGTTCAGCAGAGAGAGAGATGGTACAAATACATTTGAAGTCAACACTTTGACTTGCCAAAATAAGAGATCAGACATCAGAGATATTTCATCATGAAGATGACAGGATAGTTCTGATGACAAGGACTACAGATCTGAACTCAGGTGAAGGCACACTTCTCAGTCCTCATACTTCAACTGATTCACTATGCTGCATCCAACCATGCTACGTCCATCACTATGCTTATCCATGCCTTAGAACAACAGTGTTTAACACGTTGTTACAGCGATTTCCATGCTGCTCCTTTACATCGATCTTCTCCTTGTGACTATTTTTCCTTTAAGATCGAGATCATAACTATGCTTAGATCATTACTGTACCTTGAAATATGTCAAGACAATATATGCTATACCGAGACCATAATTGAGATCTTGACTGCATCTGGAGGTATGCCAAGACAGAGTGTTCTCTGATGGATAACATCATTACAAAAATATTGAGACCATGACTGTGTTTTCTTCCTACACCGAGATCTTCATGAGATCGTTCATTATGCCAAGACAAGGATCATTGAGAGGCTTTACTTCTGAGTTACCCATCCGAGAAATATAGGACCATTGTACTCATCCGAAGTACTAAACCACTACACTTGTCCGAAGTCTTGAACCACTGTAATTTCCTCTGAAGAATATCAGATGAATCCTAGTTCTGTGTGATTGTAATTACCCCGAAGTTTCAGAGATATTCGAGATTCCTGTACT
Organism: Pinus tabuliformis; assembly: GCA_031772625.1. NCBI lineage: Eukaryota > Viridiplantae > Streptophyta > Pinopsida > Pinales > Pinaceae > Pinus > Pinus tabuliformis. Next base: position 1,900,480,156 of record CM062817.1, read on the forward strand.
ACTGTACTTGTTATGATTATGCCGAGAATGTATACCGAGACTGCTACAAGAATATCTGCATCAAAGATATGTCGAGACCAAAGTTATGCTTGGAGAAAATGTCGAGGTTACTAGAGGCAAATCCAAACCCTTATCCACGGTTGCTTCTGAGATTGAATACCCTTCATTGTAATGTCAAGGTTGTCATGATTATGCCGAGAATGTATACCAAGACTGCTACAGGAATATCACCTAGATCTACTGCATCAAAGATATGTCGAGACCAAAGTTATGCTACGGCTGCTCCTTGTCATTATAAGGATTAGGTTTATGTTGAGAATGTATATAGCTCATACCTTATGCCAATACAGTATTCTTATCCGAGATCTGTCTCATCGATCCGAGTTTTGTGCCTTCAATTCATAGGTATCCCAAGGTGAGATCTCTGCTCCAGAACTTAGATCAATTTTGCGTCATTATTAATGCATCAAGATCTGGCCATGACTATGTGAGAGTATCTATCCCAAAACGCATGTCAATACTGTATCTATAGTCACAGGTTTCTCTTCTCTATCCATTTGATAATTTCACCTTCAAATCACAGGTATGCCGAGTGTAGATTAGCTTGGGTTCTTCTGCTCCTTATACCCATCCGAGGTAGCAGTTGAACCCTAGATTTATTTCTCCATTTATGCACATCTCTGCTCCTTCAATCACCTGAAAATTCAGAGAGGAATGCGAGTTTTTCCTTATCTTCTTAAGCTACATCAACAAGTCTCTATGTACAACGTATAAGGTCTCCTCCTGAACAGCGTATAAGTAATTGACTGCATTGGATCAGCTAGGGCATTATCTGCAGCTAGGGCTCCTTCTTAGGCCAGCGTATTCTTTTGGTTCTCTCCTTCTCCAAAAACCCAGACGTGGAGAGGAGATCACCTCAAGAATACGTGTGTGCAAATGATATCAAATCCTCATCTATTTATACCAAAATGAGGATGATGAATAGACACATCGGTTGGGCTTCTAGAGCCTACATAAGAGCTGGTCGGCTTGACTATAATTACATAAACAAAATAAATTCATATCTCCATAAATACTTATCGGAATCGGATGATCTTTGGATCAATCCTACACCTCTCGACGAGAGGGATCCAATAAAATTATCAGCTGCCATAAATAAGCTGACCCACATGGAGTTTTTCCCTAGTTGCCAATTTAACACTCCCTCTCAACTAGGGGAAACTCCATCTGCTGATCCATATGTCCGACTGTACTATCTCTGCCATCAGTGCCCTGCACTGTTCTGCCCAGCTCTGCTCAGCTCTGCTGGCTCTGCTCTACTCTTGCTCAGCTCTGTTGGCTCTGCTCAACTCTGCTGGCTCTGCTAGCTCTGCTCTACTCAGCTATGCTGGCTCTGCTCTGCTCAGCTCTACTCAGCGTTGCTGGCTCTGCTCTGCTCTTGCTCAGCTCTGCTGGCTCTGCTTTGCTCTGCTCAGCTCTGGTGAACTATGAAGAAGAAGAAGAATTGATCGAGAATGTCTCATACCATTCTCCACTGACCCGAAGTCAGACTCAGAGTGCGTAACACTGGTCCTAGACCAGTGTCAACCGACCCAAAGTCAGCATCATAGTAGGTACGACTCTCACGGGTCCCAGACCAGTCCTACACTGACACGAAGTCAGTCTCGGAGTATGTACCACCAGTCCCAGACCAGTGTCAGCCCACCCGAAGTCAGCGTCATAGTATGTACAACTTCTACCACTGGTCCCAGACCAGAATCATTGATCCCAGATCAATAGAGTACATCCTAGCGTAGGAAGTACGGTAGATACAACGATGCGTCCATCGGTACTACTATGGTCCCTAACTTCATTTCCCTGCTCATTGATCAGATGAGAGGTACTTCCCATGAGTCCCAGACTGCATGGGTAGGATGCCTCGACAGGAGAACTTAATCAATCCTGTCCTCACAGGAGAACACATCAATCCTGCTACAATCGCCATGGAGAACACATCAATCCAGGCCTCACAGGAGAACTAATCATCCTGCTACACAAGAGAGCGAATCATCTTGTCCCACAAGAGAGCGAATCATCTTGTTCCAGCGCGCACCACCAGGGGAGGTTGAGTCACCCTGTGGTCGGATGTTGCTCCAATAGAACTGCAAGCCCCCCAAAGCTCCCAGAGCTCAATGTATGCAGGACCATTTTACAAAGGTCTCTCGACGACTCCAAGTCATTCGGGAAAATCACAAATTTGGTCTTTCCACGGGGCTCTAACCTGAACATCATCTTAATGCGATGGAGCCTCCTCGATCATCGACTTACCATAGATAAGGCAGTATTCGATGTCTATATGCTGGAGCAATTGTCAAATACGAGATTCCTCAATAATTGAATCCCATCTCTGGTTGCTACAGAGAATCACAGTGGTATTCATCATGTGTACAAACAGCTCACTGAAGGGCTTCAGCAACCAGACTGCCTCATAGAAGGCCATACTATCAGCAATGAATTCTGCCTTGGTGGTGCTCAGAGTCACCGACTTCTACTTCCTGCTCATCCAGGATAACGAGGCAGATTCCAAAGAGAAACAGCATTGAGAAGTGCTCTAGTGATCCTCCACACTGCCTGCCCACCCTTCATAATCATGTGGTTTCATATTTCCGGCAGTGTATCTCAATCCATGACAGATTGTGCCCTGAAGATATCTCAGAAGATTCTTGGTACCAATCCAGTGAGGCTCAACCAAATATGAGCTCACCATGCTAACTGCAACACATATGTTCGAACGGAGGTTCTCCAAGAACATCAATGCGAATGAGTTTATGAAACTCAAAGGCATTTCCCAAATCTGGTCTGACATCATTACCATATAACTTCTGAAAGTTAAGATCCTCGAGGTAGTCACAAGCTTGCATCTTATCTTTCCACATTCAGAATCCAACTCCCTCTGTCTCCTATAAATGAGAGTTTCTGCACCTGTCAGACATAGGTTCCGATAAGAGAGGTTTATCATCCACAACCTTCGAGTAAAGGTTTGGATCAGTTTCACTCCTAGTGAATCTCAGCGGCATTAGACAGCTATCAATCCTCTCATATTATGCCTGAGGTGTTTTTCTTCAAGCCATATAGGGCTTTCTTCCACCTGTATACATGAGATTCCTAGATCATGATTCTCAGACTCCTCGGGTTGTTCCAAACTTGTGAACCTGCTGCATGAGGGGAATGGTACCCTTATAATATTTTCCTTCGGTACATTTCAGACATGTACCTTCATGCTCCTTTTTGAATTCAGGCATCCAAGTCACCATCTGACTCACAATCCTCCAGTGCTGAGTCAATGGACATGGTCCCCAGTGGACTTCCTGCAACTTGATACAACCCTGAACTCAAAAACATCTTTGAAAGATTTTCAAACACGTACCTTTCCATCGATAAGTTCCATCCTGTAACCTTTGACTTCCATTTCCGAGATGGACATCAGGTTCTTCATGTGATCAGGTACATAAAAGAGATTTTGGGGTTCCTTGCTTTCGTGGAAGAGTCGACCATTGTCTTTGATGACCCGCATCTCTGTCATCCGGGCACTCCTTCGCATAAGGGCCGAACCAACACATCTACCTTTCCTTCCTATCCTTAGATCTGAACTTCCCAATGAAGTGATGCCATCAGAAGTTTTGCTGCGCCATTCTAATAACATTCTCTGCTTCAACTTCACCCTAGGTGAATTATGAGGAACCCATTGATCCTTTTGTCTTGTCCCAACTGTCTTCGGTGATTGCTTTTTCACTCCTGCTTGGGCATTGTCTTCACCTCAGCTCTAATACCATGTTAAGATTAGGTATGTTCTATGCTAGAGCAATTTATTTAAATTTTCACAATTAGCAATCACATCAGCATTAGTATAAACTGCAGATAGAACATAAATATAATATGCAGAAGACAAGCCAAGACAAGAGGACACAAGATATGGCGCAAGCCAGGGACAAACCTCACAATGTGTGGGGAAACCCTTGATCAATTCTTCTTTTATCTTCAAAGTTCAGCAGAGAGAGAGATGGTACAAATACATTTGAAGTCAACACTTTGATTTGCCAAAATAAGAGATCAGACATCAGAGATATTTCATCATGAAGATGACAGGATAGTTCTGATGACAAGGACTACAGATCTGAACTCAGGTGAAGGCACACTTCTCAGTCCTCATACTTCAACTGATTCACCATGCTGCATCCAACCATGCTGCGTCCATTACTATGCTTATCCATGCCTTAGAACAACAGTATTTAACACGTTGTTACAGTGATTTCCACGCTGCTCCTTTACATCGATCTTCTCCTTGTGACTATTTTTCCTTTAAGATCGAGATCATAACTATGCTTAGATCATTACTGTACCTTGAAATATGTCAAGACAGTATATGCTATACCGAGACCATAATTGAGATCTTGACTGCATCTGGAGGTATGCCAAGACAGAGTGTTCTCTGTTGGATAACATCATTACATATATACTGAGACCATGACTGTGTTTTCTTCCTACACCGAGATCTTCATGAGATCGTTCATTATGCCAAGACAAGGATCATTGAGAGGCTTTACTTCTGAGTTACCCATCCGAGAAATATAGGACCACTGTACTCATCCGAAGTACTGAACCACTACACTTGTCTGAAGTCCTGAACCACTGTAATTTCCTCTGAAGAATATCAGATGAATCCTAGTTCTGTGTGATTGTAATTACCCCGAAGTTTCAGAGATATTCGAGATTCCTGTACTACTGTACTTGTTATGATTATGCTGAGAATGTATACCGAGACTGCTACAGGAATATCTGCATCAAAGATATGTCGAGACCAAAGTTATGCTTGGAGAGAATGTCGAGGTTACTAGAGGCAAATCCAAACCCTTATCCGCGGTTGCTTCTGAGATTGAATACCCTTCATTGTAATGTCGAGGTTGTCATGATTATGCCGAGAATGTATACCGAGACTGCTACAGGAATATCACCTAGATCTACAGCATCAAAGAAATGTCGAGACCAAAGTTATGCTACGGCTGCTCCTTGTCATTATAAGGATTAGGTTTATGTTGAGAATGTATATAGCTCATACCTTATGCCAATACAGTATTCTTATCCGAGATCTGTCTCATCGATCCGAGTTTTGTGCCTTCAATTCATAGGTATCCCAAGGTGAGATCTCTGCTCCAGAACTTAGATCAATTTTGCGTCATTATTAATGCATCAAGATCTGGCCATGACTATGCCGAGAGTATCTATCCCAAAACGCATGTCAATACTGTATCTATATCCGCAGGTTTCTCTGCTCTATCCATTTGATAACTTCACCTTCAAATCACAGGTATGCCGAGTGTAGATTAGCTTGGGTTCTTCTGCTCCTTATACCCATCCGAGGTAGCAGTTGAACCCTAGATTTATTTCTCCATTTATGCAGATCTCTGCTCCTTCAATCACCTGAAAATTCAGAGAGGAATGCGAGTTTTTCCTTATCTTCTTAAGCTACGTCAACAAGTCTCTATGTACAGCGTATAAGGTCTCCTCCTGAACAGCGTATAAGTAATTGACTGCGTTGGATCAGCTAGGGCATCATCTGCAGCTAGGGCTCCTTCTTAGGCCAGCGTATTCTTTTGGTTCTCTCCTTCTCCAAAAACCCAGACGTGGAGAGGAGATCACCTCAAGAATACGTGTGTGCAAATGATATCAAATCCTCATCTATTTATACCAAAATGAGGATGATGAATAGACACGTCGGTTGGGCTTCTAGAGCCTACATAAGAGCTGGTCGGCTTGACTATAATTACATAAACAAAATAAATTCATATCTCCATAAATACTTATCGGAATCGGATGATCTTTGGATCAATCCTACACCTCTCGATGAGAGGGATCCAATAAAATTATCAGCTGCCATAAATAAGCTGACCCACATGGAGTTTTGCCCTAGTTTCCAATTTAACACTTGTGTTCGCCTTCTCTGTGCTTGGTTTTAACTTTCGGTCGATGAAGTCCTAGCGGAAAATACGAACCTTCTACAAGGGAAGTTTTGGTCGAACCGTGAACCCGTGTCCACACTGGGAAACCCCATTCTGTACTCAGCCTTTTGCTTTGTGTATTCAAACTCATCCAACTAGTAGAAACGAAGAAGGGGAAAATCTAAACGAGCAAACCTATGTCAAAGGTCTTACATGATTCTTTGAAGGAACAACCTCTTCTTCTCTCAATAAGTCAGGATCCCTCTTCCACCCCAAAAGTTAATGAGAGCATATGCACAGTCCTCTTAAAAAATAAAAAGGCGAAAGAAGAGAAAGGCTTCCTACATATAGAGGTGAAGCATGCAACTCCACCGGGGTACTGACTAGGTTCGCTGGCAGTGGAGAAATGTGTGTATTCCTGCGTGACTCCGCCGGGGTACTAGCTAGGCTTGCTGGCAGCGGAGAAACACCAGAGATGAAAACTTATACTCTGAAAATCTTCAACTCGTGAGCTAAACTACCCTTCCCGGATTCAAAACACTGAGATCTAAGCTGAACTTTTGATTGTGTTTCACTGAGTTGGCAAAAGGTGAACCATGTATGTCCATGGGGTAAGTGGGGAAACTGAAGTAACCCGCACAGCGATTCAATACTCCCCAAAATACCAAGGCCCTCTGCTAACGATGAACCGAAACAAAGAAGCTAGAGTTCTACCAGTGTGTCGCCATGTGTTGTAGTGGCTACAACCACCCTCCAAAATTTTGGGCCTGCACCAATTTCGAAGCATTCCTTGAGAGTTTCACTTGATATTAGCACACATTCGAGTTCACTCCATGAGCTCATGTGAGTCTTTGCATTCGCCTTGCTTGCTCTTTTCATTCATTCAAGTTCTTATATGATGGTGTCTAAATCATGCTTGCGACCATGTTCTGGTTATGCTCGAAGTCTTCGCTTCATGTGTGCTTGTTGTGTTCGCTATGAAAGCATCTATCACACTCACACACGAAGTCACATTCACTGTTGCACAAGAATCATCTTGATCAATGAACGGTCAATCACGAGCGTCGCACTTGTCACTTGCACCGTCGGTCAGTGATGTTGAACATGTGTGTCTGGATGTTTTGGGTCATTTCGGCGTCGAGTCATGTGAGTCTGTGTTTGTATGATCACCTATGCATCTTTCGATCATTCACACACTTAGTCATTTTTGTTGAAGTTCTAATGACCAGACTCCCCTTTGACAGCCAGACCATCGCCCCGCTTTCGACTTGATCGATTGTCAACTAGAACAACACAGAAGCACCAAGCTAGTCTTTTCAAGTTGCGTTGTCCGCAAGAAATCAAATCAACTTGCATGCTGACCACCCGACAGTCGGACCCGGCAGTCACCTCGAGACTGACTCCCTTCAAAAAATTGCATGAGGCCACCGACCTCACTCACTCAACTGATTTAGGAAATCGCACAGATAGTCCGGACAGAAACCAAGTGCCAGCCCCTGTCTCCTTCAGAAAATTGGGCAGTTTTCCTAGCCGGTCATCTAGACAATCGACCACCTGCTCATCCAAAAAAATGCGCAATTTTCATGAGCAAGGCTTCTATCATCCAGCAGTTCGCTCAGCTCAGAAATTGCGCAGAGATGATCAATGGACTGGATTCCCAGCTTCAGTGCAATTTCCCCACCAACAGCTCCTAGCAGTAGACTGTCAGTTCCCTCTAGGAATTGCGCATTTTTTGTTGCCAGTGACTAAGTAGCCAACTGCCAGTTCCCTTTGGGAATTGCGCAGTTTTGGCTGCCAGTCTCCTGGGCAATTCCTCACATAAAGTACGCAATTTCTGCGCACTGACCCTTCATGTAGCTCGACCTATTCCTCTGGAAAATTGCGCAATTCTGGCTGTCCAGCCCCCGTTGCCCGTTTGTTTTGAAAAATGCGCAGTGCATGCCTACGTTGCCTTCCAGTGGCTCGGACTGTCCCTCCCAAAATTTGCACAATTTTTCCTCCCAACCGAGCCATACCTCGCAGACAGTCACTGTCGACTCAGATTGCCCGTCTCCATCACTTGGTGACACTTGCGCAGTTTTCATCAACAGTTCCCGGAGCCATCATCCCGCTTCGCAACTTTGCCACCCTTCCCGGTCACTTGCATCCGAAATGATCATGTGTCATGGTAGACTAGGAGGTTTTGGATTTGATGTCGTCTCGTCATGAGTGACTGCAGGTACAGGTACACCAACAAACATGGCAAGACAACAAATAGGATGAACCAAGGGAATACATGCAGAAGGAAAGGTTCACCAACGGATGAACATATGATGCATGCGAAATGGACGAATGTGACGAACATGCACCTTCGCGAACAGATGAGCCTGTCAAGCCTCCCAACATGAAAGCATGGAACAACATGCAAAAGCTTCATCAAGCAAACCAAGGATCATCGAAGACTCCGCGCACTTCGCCCTACAGAGGTGAAGCTATGATACACCATGAAGACATCCATCACCCAGTAGCACTGTAACTTGACATGCACTCCAACAGCAGCACGAATGTACCAACATTGTCATGTCAAGTCATGTCGAGTCATGTCATGAGTCGTGTCACCCACATCTCCACTATGGGCTATGTTGTCAATCAATGTGATGTAACATGGAAGTCCAAGAGACCCACTTGTTGAACAAAGAGTCATGTAAGTTGAAAAGTCATGGAAATCAAACAGTCATGAGGGTAGTCGAACAGCCACAAGGGTTAGTGTCACCCTTGGCTATAAATACCCCCTCATTTGTACATGCAAGGGGCTTTTTCACCTTAACTCCTCCCACATAGCCAAGAGAGTCTGTAATCTTTTCTTTGAGGAGTAAGCAATGGCTCCAATGCCCTACACTCGAGGTTAGTGATGTATGGTGTAACAATGTGTCTTGGAACTTTCGCTTAATTCATAAGCCTGCTAACAGGCCAGCACATTTTCACATATGTATTGTATCTGTTGTAACACTGATCTTTAACATTTGTAATGCATGTTGCTTTAACCTATGTTCTACATTGAACTATTTCATTTGTTGCATAATCTATTAATTGAAATTTGTTGTATATGTTGTTAATGTTGTCTCGCTCGTGTAGAGTACTCTCCCAGACATCAGACAGAACTTTCACATGAAGCTTGTTGTAACAATAGTTGTACTCGTTCGGACTGATCCATTAAGTGTTGTACATGTTATATTACCTTGTATGTTGTGATTGTCGTATCTGTGTGGACTGCTCCTCCAAAAGTTGTGCATGTCTTGTTGTGTTGTGTGTTCCTAGCCGAGTTGGAACTGCATCCCATCCAACCTGGGACTCACTTTCACCCTCTCGCTTTACAATGAAAAAACCATTGACCCAAGTACACTTACACTCACCATGCACGTGAAACTCACTTCCCGAAGACAAAGCATACCACTCTCTTGTGCTGACAATCAAGAGTTGAGGTAAATCCTTAAGACAATGGCAACCAGGCCATCATACTGGATGGGACTCCCACACAAAACAGTGTGAGGTCTAGTTGGGACTTCATACTGGGGTGATCCCCTGAATGTTGGTGGGTCCAGCACTGTCAACAGGTTGCCAATAGAATCTTAAGAAACAATATTCCAGCAGAGATATGGAAGAGGGAAGAGGTGAAAGAGCGGTAGAAGTGGAGCGCTAGTCAGGGTTTCATGCCATATACTCATGGGCACATTTGTATCCAAAAGCTTAAGCAAATATGTTCACATTACAGATACTTAAGTAAATTTGTAACTAACACAGGTACTGTTGCTACTTGGTAACAAATATACAATCATGAATAAGGGAGAAAACCGACAACTTCATCACACCATTTTAGAAACAGAAAAACATACATGGAGTGAGATTACAGAGGGGAAAACATACTGCACGTCGCTCTGATAGGAATCAACATAATAGTTTCATTAATCCTCGAGTCCCGATCCCCAGTCCATTACATTTAGCATGTGTATCATTCAAGTCCCTCGTGAACAAGCATTTAGAACCAAAATGGAACCAAATAATTTGGACCACTGTGGGTGTAGAATTATGGAACCTCTTTTAAGTGTTTCTCCCCCTTATTTACACAGAGAAGGGGGGCTTTGAATCAACAATTACAAAATATCTCAGTCGGGGCCAGTTGTCTGATTGACTAGTTGTCTCATCCTGCGATGGCTCTGCTACCCAAATTGATTACAATCGGGATTTGATCCCTTTCTTGGAAATATGGAAATTACATAAATAATAAGAAAAGGAAAACTGGAGGATGATGGCGGAAGATGTCCTTCTATTGTCACTGAGAAAACCCCTAGTCAGGCCACGTCTCTGTTATCGTGCATCCCTCTAGTTGTGTAGTTGGTCCCTATCGCTTTCTCCTTAATTTCCCGACTTCCCCACTCTCTGAAGCTGATAGCGATCGACTATGGTTTCATGTTACAGAGTAGAAGTGGAGGTTGTCCTGGCAATCCTTCGTTGTGTATCTGAGTGGAGCCCCATTCCGAACCATTAAGTCTTCCTGAGTCCCATATCTCATTTACTCTCTAAAGACGTGCAACGAAGAAAATCAAATTCATTTCTAAGGGGATTGTCGTCCTGGGTTTCTTGTTGCAGAGGTTTCCATAGGATCGGTCTATATTGATTTGCAACCGCTCCATACCTCTATTGAAAGTCTCAACAGTTGACCCATCCAAATTTAAAACATTGTACCATGATATTTCTGTCACTTGTGTGCTTGTTTTGTTTCCTTCAGTTGATGATCTGTAATGTGTTGAGCATGTACTTGTATTTATTTCCAGTATTTACATGGTAAATAACTTGTTAATTAACATAACAAGTAGGTAGGAATAAATCAGAAAGTACATGAAGGGTTTCTAACGGGTTAGACTTAGAAATTCCAACATGGTATCAGAGCGTGGTTGCAGATCACAGGAGAACTGAGGACATCAGCCAAGTAGAGCAGCAGCAGCAGAAATCAGTTGTCCCGAGTGACAGAGCTGATCCTTGCAGAAGGCGACAGAGGAAGGAGTGACGCAGAGGGACTGCGTCATCATTCTGGGCCAGAGAAAGACAACATAGAGGCTAAGGGAGGCAGAATCAGGCTCACGCAGAGCCCAGGAGGGCTGACGCAGTTGGCTAGGGGAGCTGATTTGCCGGTGTCGGGATTGCGCAGAGCCAAGTGGCTCAATCCTTCAGTTGTTGGGGTATAGGAGGTTGTGGGTAAGTTGCAGAGTGAAGCTAGTGGGGTACTGTAGTCAAAACAGTACCTAACAGGGCAAGACCAAGGGGAGGGAGTTGCTGCTGAGACGGATTTCGAGCCAAGGAATCCAGATCAGTGGTGCAGTTGCACAGACGATCAGAGAGGGGCAACTTGATGGTTGGTAGAAAGATTTCCAGGAGGGAAATCTGGACTCAGAGGGAGTCTAGAAGAAAACTTCTAGACGGGAAGTAGAAAGACTCGGAGGAGTCGAATAGAGAACTTCCAAATGGAAAGTAGAGAGACTCAGCAGGAGTCGAACCAAGAACTTCCAGGTGGGAAGTAGAGCGACCCAGAGGAGTCAACAGAGAAGAATAGAGAGATGGCCATGAATGGGATGAGGGATCAGGATAGGCTGGACGGAGCATCCAACTTTGTGCTCTGGAAGGCCAGAATCCTGTCCATTCTGGATAAAGATCATATTAAGGCCTTCGCCTTGAGGGATGACGATTGTGCCATGAGTACTCATGTGCCACTTGAGAAGAAGTAAGGAGACATCGAGCTGTAGTCAGGCGGACTACAAGCGATGAGGGGCAGGGTCCTCGAGGTACCCAACCTCTTGGATTATACCTTGCTACGGGATCCCCGATGAGGAGTAGCAATACTGGCATATGTCAGTAGAGATGAATGAGGATGGAGCAGTAGAGGGAGCGACAATGCATGATTCCCAGGGCAACGCGAGACTAGCAGGCTGCAAGAGGCACAGGAGTGTTGCACCAGTGCAGGATGGCACAGAGAGGTGTGCAACAGTGCGAAATGCAGGGAGTTGTTGTAGCAGCGCAGAGGTCAGAGAGGAAGCACGTGTCAGCGACAGAGGGAGCTTCAACATCGAGAGTGTCTCTAGCCTGACAGAGATGTCAGCGTTGGGAGATCAGTTACTTACTTCTCAGTAACTGAGTTGTAGTGCAGCAGTTAGCAGTGGCGATGCTATGGGCAACACGATGCAACATGATGAGAGGGGATGCAGTGCAGACGCAGTAGTGGCAGTGGCAGGGCCATGGACAGCAGCACGGATGTAGAGGGAGCTATCTTACAGATGCAGCAGTGGCAGTGGCAGTGGCAGATCCATGGGTCGCAGTACAAATGATGGGTAGCAGGCCTAGCATCAGGGACCGATTGCGGATGATCAGAGTAACACTCAGTGAGGAGTATTGCTAGAGCACAGTCCTCGCTAAGAGGGAGTGTTGATTTGGGGTAGCATCAGAGGTGCTCTAGCCACGAAATTTGGTGGAGAGGCTAAGGCACATGAGATCTTGAATACCCAGAAAAGGTTTGGGCAGATTCTAAACAATTTGGGAGATATTAAAACAATTGATATTTTTAATGGAGTCCCTAAGTCTAAACTTAGGGAAATTAAAATATTAATGTGAATTAATATAAAATTGTGTTAGAATGGTCCAAAAGTCATGGATCAAGCCAGATCTAATCTTAGCCGTTGATTAGGGACTTAATCTCGACCATTGATTTGTCAACGAGAAAAGTATAAGAGGAGGCTTGAGGGTCACTTAGAGAACACACCGAGTTGATCAAGATTTCGACTTTCTGGGGCAGGGTTTAATAAGGATGTCGAGAGAGTGATCAGAGTTGCAGCTCGGCAGTGAATACAGAAGCAGAGAGGTGGAGATAGTGTCGGGAGGATCAGCGCAACAACCAGGAAAGCTAACGCAGAGGGCAGAAGCTGAAACTGCCCGGAACAGTTGGAACTGTCGGGAACTGCCGAAACAGCTGGGAAAGCTGACGCAGGGGGCAAAAGCCGAAACTATCGAGAACTGTCAGAACAGCCGGGAAAGCTAACGCAAAGGGTAGAAGCCGAAACTGTCAGGAACTATCGGAACAGTCGGGAAAGCTGACGCAGAGGGCAAAAGCCGAAACTGTCAGGAACAATCAGAACTGCCAGAACTACCGGGAAAGCTGACGCAAAGGGCAGAAGAGGCTAACATTAGGGTTTTTCATGGGACAAATTGGAGCTAAGGAGCTGTCGGAGTGTTTATTTGGGGTTTCAGCCGGAGCATCTGTGTCCGAAGGAGAGGTACTACTGTCAAGATTATTCTTTGTTGGGTGAGCTGGTTTTGGCACCCATATTGTATTCAGAAACTACATAATAATAAAACCCTCAGATAGTTGCATTGATTTTCCTGCATTGAGTTTTTCCAGGGACATTGGTCCAAAAACAATGGTGTCACTTGTGTGCTTGTTTTGTTTCCTTCAGTTGATGATTTGTAATGTGTTGAGCATGTACTTGTATTTATTTCTGGTATTTACATGGTAAATAACTTGTTAATTAACAGAAAAAGTAGGTAGGAATAAATCAGAAAGTACATGAAGGTTTTCTAATGAGTTAGACTTAGAAATTCCAACACAAGGGATGTTGATGGGGATGCACTTGAAGGATCAATGTGGTAACCCAACCATTTAACGTGTTTCTTATTAATAATATCCAAAGTACTACCAAGATTGACTAAAACAAGGAACTTCATTTTTTGATGTAGCAAAAAAAAAGACTTGAAAAGTTAGCTAGGGTTTGCGAGTGCAAGGATGAGCATGGGTACAAAGCCAATATTTTTTAAATCAACATGTGTAGAGGCGTCAGGTTGCTGCATCAAATGTGTAGCTGTGAGATAGACTAAAATTTATACACAACAATAAAAACATAAACAATATGATTTGGACTATAAAACCAAATTCTATACTATTGAAAATGTAATTTCTATGACTTTGCCAAAACTTGAGAGAAGGGTATATAGTTGTGAAAAATAAGAATCTCAAGGAAAGTGAGTAGGTGTATAACCTATATTTTTGCATTAAACATGTAGGTTGGATCTCTATAACAAGTTTCTAGGGAGAATAAGTTCAAAACACAAATCCAACTTTAATATGACCACTTGACAATAAATTGCATGGATTAAAGCTCTCTATTAGCCAGTGAATCATGAAATTTGGAATTGATATGCTTAAGATAGGTTTTTTTTTTCAACTAAAGGAATTGTGCTTGGAGCAACTCTCAGGCATACATAGTCCTACCCGGGATTGGACCACATGACTTGTGGGGACCAAACCTCCCCATCTAACCGCTGGACCACATCCTCAGAACCATAGGTTATTGGTTATTGGACAAATTCATGTAGTAGATCACATGGTATCGAAAATGAAAATCAAACTTTAAACCACATTGTTAATTTGTTGTGCATGGGGGATGCAACTCAAACCTTGAAAATAAGAATATTGCACATGGGATTAGACCATACCAATTAGAATTTCAAATTGTTTCAAGGGGCCACCCCTCAAGTTTTGTTGGGATGCATTGCCACAGGACAAATAGACATGGGGACATGTCTCTCAGGGCTAGGGACACAACTCTTGGAAACACAATATTGAGATGATCAAACCTAATCACTGCAACAAGGGAGACCTAGTGTTCCCATATTTTTAATGTTGGGGAGCAATGGCCTAGTGACTCATAATCATTATCTAGTTGTTGAGAGAGAGTATCCTTCCTAGGTTCAAACTTAAACTCATAAAAGTGTAGATCTTCAATTGTAAGAAGTTTTTGTAGGTTGCACAAATGGCCCTTAAACCAAGGTGAAGAGTATTTACAACAATGATTTGAGGTTGATACTTTCGATTGTTTTTTCAAACTAAAAACTAAATATTTTGACTTGTGATGTTTCAAAGATTGCTTCTTCCTTGGTCATCCAATCACAGGTATAACTCTTTTCATTGGAACTAAGTACCTTATTTTATACTTTCAATATGACTTTCTAGTCTTCTAGCTACAATAATGATTGTCCAAATCGTAAAACATTCTTACCTCGTCCTAGATTTGCAGCCACATATTTGAGATGTAGAACTTACGCATCAAATCTACACAATGTTTGACCATTGACTCAAAGCATTCAAATTTCCTAGTGCGTCCTTCAACCATCATGTCTTCTTGGAATAGCTACAGGTGAAAAACAAAGAGTTATTCCCAATTTGTCTTTACTCTTCAATTTAATGCATTTGTAAACTCGCCAAAATCACCTCTAAGAATTTTCGAGATCCATCTAGGGATGCCCGTTCAAATGTTGCAGGGTCACATTTCAATTATCCTCTTAATTGTAACATGTTGCACCTTGAAGGCTAGCTTGATCTAGCTCAACCAAGTGCGCACTTCCACAGCGCTTCCAAAATCACACTATGATATCCTCATTTAGAGGTTGAAAGTGAGTATGTGAGGGTTCCATGCAAATAACAAGTCTGAAGTGGTGCTATCCTTCACTACCCTATTGCAACTATAAGAAGGATTTAAACTAATCACAAAGGATATGAAATTAGTAAAGCTTGAATAGCATAAAAACACAACAAAAACATAATAGTTGGAACTTGGGGGCACTTAGATATACATTAATAAATTGCACTTGCAAACATGAAATATATGGAAGAAGACTTCTCTAATGAAAATTGTTGATTGTGTTAGTAAAATGATAAGAATTACAAATGAGGAGGAAAAATCCCTATTTATATCAAAAGGAGGTAGAAACCTAACTCACAATTAAAGTGATTAATAAAAGTAACAAGGCCATTATTACATAAAAATGGGCTTTTACAAATATTATATATAAAACTATAAAAACCTAAAACTAATACAGCAATAAAAAATTATAAATCCTATTGCATAATAAAGATGTAACTCATATAAAACAATAACAAAATCCTTACGATACTTAGGGTTCCCTCAACTAACCTACAATCACATATTGGACACATGTTACTATCACACAACATAAAATGTACACTCCCCATAATTGAGAAACATACCTCTACAAATTAAAAAATGCACACTCCCATAATTGACTACGGTGCTTGACAACTCTTTTCCATTTAATGTTCCTCTAAAATCCAAAACGGATATCTCACCTTATATAAATTTTAACTGCAAGGCCTTTAAAAGGATAGTATTAGAATTGGTGCTTATAGCAACCACTGAAAGAAGCCCTATTAATTGTCAGCTGCAAATAATCACCTTCATCTTGGGAAGTACCATATCTATTTCTCATCAAATAAAACATATCCATAAAATTCAAGGACCGGTAAGCCCATGTATCAGGTTGGATTGAAACTAGCCTTAAAATGTCCAGTACTTCGTTAGCAAAGTTTATTAACTTGTTTTTCAAAGTTAAATATGGCACATGTGACAGTATTAAATGGTATCTGGTAAAATCTTTGCCACTAGACCAAACCTGCTTTGTAAAACTTCTTCCTACAGTTTGGTATATCAGGGCAAGTTTAGTTAAAAAGTGTCATAAGTTTGCATACCAAGAAATCCTGTTAAGAGTAGTAAAGCTAAATTCAACTCAACCCTGCTTTTTAATCCTTCCTTGAAGTAGCTAGTAGACCACTTTCATCTTAACAGGATGAGATCCAAAACCACACTAAATGTTCTCTTAAATACTCTGCTTGAGCAAAGCGGCCACCAAACCATTTCATATTGATGTTTATCGCAGATAAAGTGTTTTAACTTGGAAAATATGTTAAATGGGGATTTTTTAAAATAAGGCAGCAGGTACTTTAAGTCCACACAATTTTATTAAAATTGTCCAAGGGTCATGCTTAACATAAATCTTAAGAAGTTGAGTGCAAACATACATTATGTTAACTTAATTAATAATGCCCGTGTTAAAGCACCCTTACTAACAAATATATGATCATGCAAAACAGCCCCAGGGCAATCAAAACATATATGGTAAGATTCATGCACTCAAATTTCAATCCCCATGTACATGTTTAATTGCAAAACCTGCGTTTGCAAAAGAAGTCTAAGCTTTTCTTGATACAAAACGCGGGCATAATTATGCTTTCTCATTGGAAATCACTTTTGAACACGATAAATAGGTGTTGAGATGGCAGAAGATTCTGTTCTGCAGCAATTTAATTGAGATTCATGACACAATTTTATTTCCTGAGTCCTTAAAGACTATATAAGGACAACAGTGATCAATGTTCCCATCAAATGAGATAATGAACATGAAATGTAAAATTTTACCACTTGTAAGTTGTATTGTAAAATAAAGAATACATTGATGTGATTTGCTCTCATTTTCATCATGAAAAATATGCAAGACCCCAGGGAAAAAGGATGTATCCAACTATATATGAGCATCATGAACGACCACCTCCAGCAATGGCAGTTGCAAGGTATTTGTCTTCACACTGGACTGGTAGTTCAAACCAGGTTGGCTATCATTAAAATCCAATGTCCTGGATCTTTCTCTTCTTCTATTTGATACAACGTACTGTCCAAACAATGCAATTCCACTGACTGAGCAATGTGATTCCATCCTTCAGTGGTGTCAATGAATAAATAAAGTTCACTTTAAGATGAACTCACATACTTTAAAAAAAGATTTCGATCTTTCTCCTCACAGCTTAGTTGCAGAGCATTCTCTCCTGTATGAGACAGGGAATTTTGTCCTAGAAGAACAAACTGTGGATTTTCTCTCTGAAGCTCATGTGACTACAAGAAAAGCAATGATTCTGAGGCTTTCTCCAATACACAGGCTTAGCTTTCGTGCATGTTCAACTTTTGACGCTTCTCACATATACAACCTGGCAGGGGGTTAGCATAGAAGTTTTCCTCCAATTTTGGGAAATCCCCAGATTCTCTTGGATAAGGAGCTCCTTGTCGGTCAGAGTGCAGCCTTTTCACTTTGGATACAAATTTCTTCCATGAAATCTGACCTTGATCCAAGTTATCTATCAGCTTCACTAGATTTTGCCTGTCATACAGCCCAATTAGTAAAGCTCTGTCTGAAGTATAACAAATTTACAAGCATTGTAACGAAATTGATCTTTGAGAATATTAATAGATACCTGTCTGGATTGATGGTTTTCCTGAAACCTTCAAATCGCCTATGCCCTTGCACTGCTTTTGCCATGTTCCCATCATAAGTATAAACAAAAACATCACTTTCTAGGGCTACAATATAATCCAATGCGGCAAGCCTGTTCTGATAGTTTTCAAAAGTCTCTAACTCCTCTTGTGTAGCTAGAGTTGAATGAGTAAATATATTTTCAAATTCATCATACAGAGCTTTCATGCTGCCATTTCCATAAGTTTCCCCTGCTACAATGTAAATGTTTGTTGTGGATGGAAAACCTAAGGCTTTCAAAAGAAGTGCAGTCTCGCGGGGAGTCAGAGGACAACCTCCTTGCCTCCTTTTCTCCTCACCGTCAATATCTTTCTCCTTCCAGTGATTGACATCATATCTCATTTGCTGTAGTTCTTCTGCTTCCTTTGACGTCAAGTTATGTGTACAGCCAGTGAATGACAACATGTCCTTCTCATATCTACACTATTGCCAGAAGCAGGAAGCAAACTAGCAAATCAATACATGGAATATGATATGCACAGACATCCATATTTACACCTACTGCATAACAAAAGGTTAAAAACATGTGTGGTGGACTATATAAGTATTACTGATCCATTTTTTAGTGTACAATGCATCATTAAGTCATGTATCCTACCTTAAATGAAGGGCAATGTAAGGATTTCCATCCGTCCTCATCCTGGCCACCAAAGTATTCCCAAGTTCTTCAATGGATGTTGTATATCTCAAGGCTTGATAATTTGCACGACACCTCAGCTTTTGAATGGAACTAGGAAGACCATTATTGGCAAGTCGAGAATCTGTATGAGTGAAGTATAGGACCTTGTGGTGCTTCAGCAAGGGAAGTACTTCTGTCTTGTAATAAGAGGTCTGCATTGATAGATCTCACAATAAGAAGCCATAATGATTAATTATAGCCACTTTTATTAGTGATAAAAAGCATTTTGCAAATGGCCTGACCTTTGACCAGGATACAGGAGTTTTTTTGAAAGGTTCAACTTTTGCATACAAAGGTGGTAGGGACTCCACTATGTTGATGTCATCTTTCAAAGTGTCAATAAAGTGGTGCCAATCAAAAAGATCCTTGAAGCCACTGCAGAAAATATGGACTTATGAACCCAGAAAATTTCAAAAAAAATCAAGGACTTCCATATGTCTGAATGACAAAAATTTTAGGATCAATATACCTTGGATCGCTCCAAAAAGAAGAGTGATCCAAAGAAGGAAGGACAAGAGTTGCATTTACGATTCGTGCAACAGCAACCATGTCACATATCTGCATAGTAGAATGCAAAAACATAAATGGAACTCTTGGTTCTCAAGAACTCATTTGAAACGAAATTGAAATTAGGACCTAGTTCATAACTTCATATCTTATAGTCGTTGTAAAGTTCACAGACAAATCCTTGTAGAAATTTGTAAACGAGTGGCCAGCCCAAGCATTAATAGCCATGATAAAACATACCCCAGTTCGCATTTGATTCAAGCCACCATTCGCATTGACCAGAAGGTATCCAATTGTGCCCAACCCAGGCCCTGCAAATAAGAAACAAAAAAATAATTGTATGAATCAGCATTATAATGGAAACATAATATATTGGTTTGATAGGGTTTGGTACGAAGCTATGATCTGGAAGCAATGACAACAGAAACTTACTTTTAGAAATTTTGGAGCGATCGATGCACTGCTCAAAGCTGTCACTTTCTGATTTCAACCAGAGAGCTGAATTCTGAAAGGTTGCAAAAAAACTAATAAATATTGAGTTTGAAATTGCATGGAAAAGCTAGCCTCACAGATAGTTGACATTGGCAAATCATCTGCCCTTCACCGACCACAGCACATGACCAAGGGTTGCTACCCAGACAGTATAAATTTCTTGAATGTTCATGTTAACCACTTTCCAACTTGTTTGAATTAGTACCTTTGCTGATATTAAACGTGACTGAACCCATTTTAACTGCAAAGAAACTAACTTTTCTTAATGTTGTTCCACAGCCCCTTTTCCATCTTTTGTGTTGCATTTTAAGCACAAACACAGGATCTAAGTGTAAAAAGATACTAAACTAACTACTACAAAACAAGAGATAAGAGAGAATAAACTGCTGAGAAAATTGACTAGTAACCAAGGAGATAATTTGAATATTCATGAAACTCTGATCTTATATTATTGTTCAACATGAATATAATAACTAGCCTCTCTAGGAGAGAAAAGAAATTTGAACTAAGTTGGCGTTCCCTTGTGCATGCAATCAGTGAACTTGTCAGCATTCCTCAAATAGCTAGTAAGTTAAAAGTGGAGTGAAAGACCATAAATTAAAACAATATTTAATGATAGGGCTAACTGAAAGTAAGTGGAGTTAATCCCACAGGGGGTAGCTCAATTGACAATCTCCATGTTATGAAGTATTATGTAAACCATGGGATTCAAGGTTTAAATCCCATGTGGGTCAAGCCAACCAAAAAAAGAAAGTAAGTGGAGTTAAAAATTAGTTAGACCTGATGCAATACTCCACGGGAGCACGTCCCCTAGGGTGGGGGGTGCGTTCCCCACGTTTCCCACGCTCCTGGGATAGGGGGACACCTAGGGAAACGTTTCCCCACATCCCCCTTTTCTGGAAACTCTAGGAAATATAGGGGGGAATTTCCCCAATGTGGGGGACGCATTTCCCCAAAAGGGGTTCTTGTGGGCATCCCCCCTCAAAAAGGGTTGGGTGCACCCTTTAATTTTGCTTGAAAACAATAACTTATGAGTGGGGAAACCTAATATAGGGCCCTACTAATGCTATGTAGTTAATGATAATGTTAAATTCTTAAAGTAAAAAGAACATCCTTTTACTTAAATTTTTAAAATTACCATTAATTGACTTGAGATGTTTGAGAGTGGTTCTTACCTCATTGGATTTCATATGGAGAAAGTAGAATTTTAGATCCCACTCAAAAGACAAAGGACTTAACAGTTTTGAGGATTTTAGGACTGGGGTTATTGCAACGTTACCATTGGATTCTATCATGTATGAGGGTACAGAACTAGCATTTAATCAAGTGCTCCAAGCCCTTTATGTACCTCGATGTTGGTGGCATTCATTATTGAACTCCTCTGTCATGACCCTAGTACAATGGTGCCCATCCCTTACACAAAATCTTGACTTTACATGTTAAGCTTTTTCTATCTTATTTTAATCCTTAGAGGGTGATATTGGAGATAAGGATCCCAATATACACAATGAATTTGATAATATGTAGGTATTTGTTGTAGCATGAATTTTTTTGGACTATTGAGGCCATCTAGAACCTCTTTGTTGATGTATTTTTGGTTCAAATATGGATTACACTTGTTGCAATTTTGATTATATGCATCCTTGCTCTATATATATATATATGAATGAGAAACTTTGCATTTTTGTGTATAATGGTATGGATTCATATGGATGCACATGAATATTTACATTTTTTTTTTCAAAATTTGATTAGTTATGTATCTTTTTGGTCAACCAATATTTTGGTCTGATTTCTTTTTCAATTCCCAGTTTTGGGGTCGACCGCTTTGATCACTACTCCAGTTTTGATAACATTGGTTCATTGTCCATTGTTCATTTTTAGTTTCAACTTTCGAGTCTTGACTTTAAGTACTAATGACCTTAGACCAAGTCTTTGACTCGTCACTTTTTGCTATTTTTGAGTTTAAGTAATTTCAATTTACTATTCTATTCTTCAGACTTCAGTATCGACTATTTTGCTTAGTATTAATCAACTTATAGAATAATGAATGGTGAATTCAAATCAACGTATACAACATTTTATTATTTATATTTCATTTAATCATTTATAATGTATAAATCAATGTATTTCATTGTTGAAGTTGAATTTGAATCATGTTTATATATAAATCAATGTATTTCATTGTTGAAGTTGAATTTGAATCATATATATATATATATATACTCCAACGTCCCCTCTGAATTTCCCTAAAATTTGGGGGTGTTCCGACATATCCCCCCTATGCATATCCCCATTTCCGCGTCCTCTCGTCCCAAAAACTTGGTGGAGAATTGAATTAATGTAATAACCCTCACATGCAATAACTACCCATGCAAACTCCAAAAATAAGACTGAAAGTCAACAAATAAGGTAGGTAGGTGAGTGGATAAGGTGGTTAAGTATGTTATTGCCAGAAATAAGAGGAAATTCATATTGGAACTTAGGGATAAGGCAATGCACAATAATGGAGAGGAAATAGCCATTTCATAGCCTAGATAGTGTCTAATCACCACATGTCATCCTATAAGTGTCATTCCCTGATAGAAAATAGACTTTACTAAAATAGAAAATGTTAAAAATAGGTGATGATCACAAATGGTAGGGAATGTCTAGTAGTGAATGAAAAGTGGTCATATGTGCCCCTAATGATATATGGAAGAGGGTCAAATGATGGCCTAAGTGAGGTCTTAATGAACCCTTGAGTGCAATGTACCCCAACATGTTGAACACTTCCAATGCATCTACAAATGGATAGGATTGTCATTGTAGGAAGCTAATTTTTACCTTAACTTAAAATTATCATTACATCTGAACTATGCTAGGCTAAAGTAGCGGCAGGAAACAACCGTAGATTTTGAGTTTTGGATACCTGAATTTTCTCCATTTTGTGTGTTTGAATTGCAATTGCATCCGGTGAGTCAATCCATATAGTGTTTCTGGTATCACTTTCTTCTGTAAGGTGTTTGGCCCTCTCCTCTTCGGAATTTGGTAATGTCCGTAAGTCTAGTAAAGTACGAGAAAGATCCTGACAACAAACAAGGTAGATCATATGATAAGAAGACACCAGATTCTGAATCTCTGAAAATAATGTGAAACAGTAGAGACCACAATCAACCTCTTCTATTAAAGCAGATAAGATTGTAACTCAACAATAGCATGCAAACAAACTGCAATAACAAAAAGTTAGTCACATCAGTGCCAGAAAATTCATCATCAAAATGCTACATGCACAGTAGTTACAACTTATTACCACGGACAATAAGGGGAGCATGTCACTGCCATGGAACATCAGGCATAAGGGGTAACCTTGGTCTTGACTGGTTAGAATTAAATAATTACTACAAACTACTGAGGCTGACAATGTTCAATGATGGATCCTCTCAATTTGTTCTAAGAATTGTATGGAAAGATTAGCTATGAATAGAAGCTTTGCTTTTGATCTGGAAAAACAGGAATGATATCAATTAAAACAGAGTTCCTGCTCTTAAACTATCATGCTAGGCTGATAGAGTGGTTGTGTGTCAATCTATCTTTGCAGATCACAGTGCAATTTCAGAAAACTAAGCTTGATGTTGGTGGCCACAAGATCCTTGATTACTATTGTGGGGTCCCTGCACCATGAACTGGGAGCCTCCTACCTCCCTCAATCCACTTACAGCGATTGCAATTTGCACTGGACAAGTAGCTAGCTCAGACATAGGATTTGTGGAGCACTGGGAGAACTGCCACAGTCAGCCTCAAAGCCCAAAAGAGGCAACTAAGTGAAAATGTTCCTATGTTGGCCCTCGTGATTTTGGAAGCTGAGAAGCAACTGCTGCAGGGGAACGACAGATAGACACTGGATTCCCACATCCCAAAGCACTAATGGATGGTTAGGGAGTGCCATGCAAGAATGATGACAATGATTCCTTGGCTTCTGGCATGGTACCTGCAGCAGCATAATATTCCAGTCTTATGTTATCTGTGCATGATAATTTGAGTTCTGCACTTTCCTTTTTTCATGTGTCCGTTCACCCCACCCTCCTGCCCATTAGCAAAAGTGAAATATTTCTCATGGACAGCAATCTCAACAATAATTAGCATGAAAAGCAAAATATGTCACAAATGGGATTAGATCCCAGGTGGGGAGGACAACCTTTCTCCTCCCTAACAACCTGAGCTAGACCCAATTGACATTTTTGGGTTCTGCACTTGCCATTGTAGCCTTTTTAATTTTTGTATTCCTTGACTTATTTGTTCACGCCATCTGGGGATTTGATAAAATTTTGACAAATATGTTACCTAATACTGTTAGGCCATAGATTTTGGGGCACATTAGAATTTAGGCCCTCATAACGAGTGCTTGGTTGACTGATCTTGTAACCTCTTTTCCCTGCAAAGGATGTACAGGTGGATATATTGTTTTATTTACCGTTACAGGAAACTTTTTTACAAAAGAAAAAGAAGATTGGCTATGAGCATTGGTGTATTTTTGTTCGCCTCCTTTTACAAGCCCAGAGTCAAGCTCTCCCTATCCGACACACTACACCTCAGGTTCATTCAAGCAGCCAGCCTTCAATCCAAAGATTCTTCCCTGCTGCCTTATATGGTTGGAGAACTAAGATTTTTTGCTCTGTGTTCCCCCCAGAATCATGCAGCTAGGCCATCAGCCCTGGCCACTCCCCAGAGGATATCATGCACCAACACATTGGCCCTTTCACAGTGATTGACAACTCTAATGAGGAGGCA
Organism: Pinus tabuliformis; assembly: GCA_031772625.1. NCBI lineage: Eukaryota > Viridiplantae > Streptophyta > Pinopsida > Pinales > Pinaceae > Pinus > Pinus tabuliformis. Next base: position 1,900,504,756 of record CM062817.1, read on the forward strand.
GTATCATGACCCCCTTGTTGGTGGTTGGCAGCCAGCTCTAGTGCCAACAAGCATTGACATCCTCTCTTATATTTGACACCAAGAGTCATCAATTTCTGACATATTGCTTGCACTTCAACCTTATCTATATATTCTCTTAGCTAGATATTCAGCTTTTAGTTAGACACTGTTTATCTTCCCTGATTTTCGTATTATCTAGGAGATGTTTTTGCACTCCCATTTTTTACCTACACTAGGTGTATTCTGTTAGTCTTGTTGACCACTGAAATTGCATCTGAAAATTTTGAAGACTCCATGCCCGAAGATATGTCAAAGGCTTTCATCTACCATCAAAATTCCTATATCATCAGAGTCTTTAAACCCTTATTTCTTCCTCTCATCTTCTTCTATGTTGTACTCAAATTGCACAAGCCCTACAGGGATATGTAAAGTGATGCTAGTGTGATGAATTGAGTCATGTAACAGGCCTAGATAACTTGGGGCATTTCATCAAGTGAGTTTACTCTGGGAGGTTTTTTTTACTTTTTTTCCTCCAAGCATAACCCCAAAGCCGGAGGTTTTTTTTACTTGGTTAATTATTAGGTACTTTCAGGGACTTAATAATTAATTGAGTTTTTTCCTCCAAGCATAACCCCAAAGCCGGAGTGTGTGGCTTGATGGTGAAGCCTTGGGTGAGTTCTAGTGTCTAGAGTCATTGTATATAACCAAACTAGATCACTCGAAAAAATTTGTGGAATTTGAATAGGTCTAGGGGTCCGTTTTTTAAATTTTTAAATTTCTCACAAGGTGGAAATTTGAATAAATTTTGGATGTAAAATATAATAAGTGATGTCTACAGAAGTTGTATGGGGTATGTGTGCTCATAATTACACCTTTCCCCCTCAATTTCTACTATGACACATTTTGAGGGATAAAAAATAAGTTCTAGACCCTCAAAACCCACTTTTCCCAAGTTTAATGGAAAATGTGGCAATAAATTAGCTCAAAAATTAAATAAATGGAGAAAAATAAATAACTCCACGTGACAAAATGACATGGAAATGACTTGGAAATTATTTCAAGTCAAGAGTCAAGTCAAAACACAAGTGGAAGATGATTTGGCACATGACATCAATAAAGCATTGAGCACATGGAGAAATTGAATTCCCAGCTACAATCAAGGAATTTGATGGGGTGACTTGGCATTTCGATTTTCAAGGAGGATCCTTTTGTGGAGGTCAATGAATTTGAATGGAGAGATTAGTGGAGTCTTGTCTCCACTCTAACTCCACTTCTCACTACACATGACATCTACACTTGATACAGGGATCTACGCATTCCCCAAGGAGGCCCACACATTTCTTATTGGAGGCTCAATGCATGGCATGAGGAGATGTGGCAATCATTTGACTTGATGGTTGAGATCATGTGAGAGATATCTCTCTCTTGTTCTACACGTGGCATTTCTTGGCTTCACACATGGAGAATTCGAATTTCTTGGAGGAGATATGTTGGGCCAGCTAGAGGAATTCGATTTGATTGAAGTGCACATGTGTCATAGCTACTCTCCACTTGGAATTTGACTTGCTCTTCTTGGGATCTTCTCCAACTCCACTTGTCACATGGTTTCTCATTGGGATTCCTCCCAAATTTGTATAAAGAGACCCATTGGGTGTTGGAAAATGTAATTGTACTTGAAGAAAAAATGTAATATATTTGTCAATAGAAAAGCAAAAGAATTTTTATTATTATTTTAATTGACTTGACTTATTAAAACATGGCTTTAATGCTTGGGTCAAATGTATAGGTCAAGCCTCCATTGTAGGCTTTAGGTTATTCTCAAAATTAATTTGTAAAGACTCCTCCATCCATCAAAAGTCTCCTTGTTGTTGAAAGAATCCTCATCAAGTCGGCTACCTTCAAAAGATTACATGTCGGCTCAATTCAAAGTCACTGCTATTCAAAGTCTCATGTCAGCTCATTTATGATGATTGAACCACTATAAATACCAACTGAAGTACTTTGCATAAATCATTGTATAAAACTCGCATTTTCTGAGATGTTTTTTTTGGTGAACACAAAGTTTTGGATAAGGGTTTTAGAGACACATGTTTTAGTGTCACCACAGAAAAAAGGCTCGGATCTTTTCTGAAGTATGATCAGAGATCACAGATGTGCTCTTAATGCAAATCTAATACCACTACAATGATAAGGGTTTGGTTTCACCACCATGAGAAAGTTTTTCACTGTCAATACAGTGAGAAGGTCTTGATGCATAACAGTGATGTTATTACACTAGTGTTATCTCAATGAACAAGTCTTGGTATAAGAACGGATGAAGGAGTTTTGAATGGTTGCAGAGATGATCTCTTCAAAGATACAAGCATGAAGGAGGATGACTACTACAGGAACCAAGAATGATAGAGTTGAAGAATGACATAGCAAGGTTGACTTGATGGATGGAGGTAGTTTCGAGTCTATGTTGTAAGGGTCTTGGTCATCTCATCTTGAATCTACTAAAGGAAGAATTTGTGACTGGGTTTTTCCCTCGAGGGGGCTTTTTCCCTGGCAGCGCGCCTACATCTTGTGTTGTCATTTATTTGTTGCTTGGCATTAATCTTGATGATAAGAATAGATAATTAAAATATCTAACACTAATAATGAAAACATCACAAGTTAATGTCATAATAAGGGAAATCGTTTAACTGCCACCTCTATGGATTTTCCAACATGGTATCAGAGCTATGGTCAAACTCAAAGGCAGTTTGAAGAACACTTATACAATCTTTGAGGAAGGTTTTGCATTGAAGATCAAGCCAACTCAATGTTACTTGGGAGCGGGAGCGGGAGCGGGAGCGGGAGCGGGAGCGAAAACGGGAGCAGGAGTGACCATGTTCAGAAGCTCCCGATTTGGGAGCGAATCCGGGAGTGATTTTTTAAAAATATATATAATTTTTATATTTTTTAATTTTTGATACATATATGTCAACAAAAACATGTAGAATGATGAATTAGATATAAAAAACATAGATTGATCATTGAACCATATCACATCAATCATCTAGATTCTAGAAATTATAATCTTCATCAACCATGTCCACAAGTTAGTAAAATACATTGTACAACTGCAACATAATGAGTCTCGTGAATCATAATTCATCAAATTCAATCTTAAAGTTTCAACTTCAAGCTTTCAAAATTGAAAATTCAATATATAACATTTATCATCATTGATCACCAAAGTTGTACTTGTAAGCTAAGTTTAACGGTTAACCATTACAAGAAGTAATATCTTAGATATTTCTAAGTCCTAACTTCTAAGTGTTAACATGAAATGAAATGTTATAAAATGATACATGAGTAATGAAATGAAATGAAACAACTTTAGTCTTTCACGAAGCATCATATTCATAATTCACAATCATTACCAATGAGCTATAATTGCCAACTTCAAACTTCAAATTTTCATTGTCACAGTCATATATTGTTTACAAAAAATATCATTATGATATGAAAGAGTCAAGAGTCAAGAGTCAAGGACTCAAAACTCAACAGTTATGAAAACTAAAGTCTAATAGAAACTAGAAAAGACAAGTAAACTGTAAATCTACATGTGGCCCTTGCCACGAGAGTCTCCAGGAGTATAAGCAGGTCGTGGTGGTCTTCTAGGAGTCTCCCGCATAGACCGACGACCAGAACTAGAAGGCACATGCCCTCCACGTGAGGGTGTAGATGGAGGTGGTGACAGCAAAGGAACAAAACTCGGACCTCGAGCACTGCTACTGGATGGTGGAGGTGGAGGTGGCATGGCTGCTGCAGCTACAGCTGCTTCATCTTCATCCCTTATAAGTTCCTCTTCCAGTTCTTCAAGATGCACTATACCATCCTCCAAATTCTCATCCTCTGGGTGATTGTCCCAAATTCTATATGTGGGATCCTCATAAGCCCGATCACAGTAATGACTCAACAACCTCAAGTTGTAGTGCACATAAACCAAGCTTTCTGCTCGGTTTTCATTGAGTCTGTTTCTTTTCACATTGTGTATGAATCTGTAGGTGCTCCAACACCTCTCTGCAGAAGAAGTATTCACAACCTGTGATAGAACTTTTTTTGCCAATTTTGGCAAAAGTCCATGGCCGCCATATGCTTCCCACCATGTGAGAGCATCGAATCTGTCTCTGTCTTCCATTGCATGGAAGGTACCTTACAAACCAGTGCCACTGAAGTATTTGCCTATTTCAAGGCGCACAGCTGCACATTCCTCCTTGTCAGGTATCAACTTTTCCAATGCTTGCAAATATCCACTAGTTACCTCTGCATCTAAATGGGGTTTGGTCCTAATCCCACCCCCTGGTGCAGGTTGGCCCAACCAAAATGTAGAGTAGTATTTTGGCGTAAGGATATACGCCAAGCAATGTAGTAGAAGATTAAGTTTATTCCACCGTACACACACAAAATCGTGAATCATTTTGTACAAGTCGGGATCTCTGTTATGAACAATATCTTTTATTTGCCCCAACATGGTATCCATCTGCTCATACACCTCACCAATCACTGGTTTGTCTGTATCTGCAAACCGAATCATGTGATAAATGGGCCTGATGAAATCCAACACTTGCCTCACACTTGTCCAAAACTGACCATCAAGAGCGACCTCCTCCACCAGTTCAAAACCTTGCCTGTCAGCTGCATTTGTAGCCCTTTCCTTTAATACCTGCCAATGTAGACTTGATACCATGCTAGCCAATGACTCTCTTACCTTCAAAAGGCGCCTGAAGGTGAGGTAATAGCTATCAAATCTGGTCTTCGCAATCTTCAACATCTCCAATCTCGAGTGATTGCGGAAAAGGCCATGTGTATTGTTATGATTTGTAATAAATTTTATCATTTGTTTGCCTTTCTTGTACAAATCACCAATCCATTGGTATTGTGCATTTTTGTTCTTGACAACATCATGCATCAGAAGGTTCAATGTGTGAACCAAACATCCAGACCAAAATATGTTGGGGTATTTATCCTCAATAATTGCTCTCGCTGCCTTACAATTAGGAGCATTATCAGTGATGACTTGGATGACATTGTATGGCCCAATACGGTCAATTGTTTCAAGTAATGCTTCTACAATGTTGATGCCGTCCTGAACTTGTCTGAGTAATCATGTGCAGTTAGAAAGATGGCACCACTAACAAACACAGCAAGAACACTTATCAATGGCTTGCCTTTTACATTTGTCCATCCATCAGATACAATGGACACCCCATGGTCAGTCCAAGAACTTGTCATTCTATTCAAAGAATGTGATATTTTTGCTTTTTCATGACCAAGTCCAACGATTCTTGCCTTGTCATACCCAGGGCTCTTGTATCCTTTAGGGGCATCATTTATGGCAGAAACCATTTCGTGCCAAGAAGGTGAGCGAAGAACATTGAATGGTATCCCACATGCATAGAGAAACCTGTAAACCTTTGAATCCACATCATTCCTACACCCCTCATCAAGGAAATCTGATATGGTTCTACGCCTTAAACCTGATGACCCTGTGCCTCCATATCCACTGCCTTAAGAGGATGCTGAAGGAGTTCTTTGTGCTTGTGATTGTGAACTTGGTTCAAAGAAACCCCTTGATTTTTTTTATTTGTATTGGGCTTCCTCCTCTTCCCTTATGTATTTGGCTCTATCCGCTGCTGACACCGCTGGACAAGTTTTGATTCCTATTTGTTTGTCTCCATCCCATGGCCTTTTCCTGCAGAGGTGTTTTCTAGCACGGGCGTATGAACCTGTGTAATCATTGTTGCAATGGGGCAATGAAATTTAGTGGTTCCACCCCCTTTCCCTGCTTCAGACCTGTTAACATATTTCCACAATGGGGTTTGGTCTTATTTAATTTTTTGAGAGTCATGTTCACCCTCCTCCAGCTCCTCCTCACCGGGTTTTCATCAAATCCACTTTCTCCAGCTTCTTCATCCCCCTCTTCATTTTGGCCCCTCCGTTTCCTACTCTCCAGCACCATAATAACCATAAAAGGTACCAAGAAGAGGAAAATCCCAAGAAATATAGCCAGATCCATGATGTTTGATATTTGTAGGCCTTTTAATCTACAAATTAATTTAATTTATTTAGATTAATTAATTTAATAATTTTAATCTATTAATTTAATTTAGATTCATAATTTTTTTACTAAATATAGTTAATAAACTAAATTAAACTACCTAACTAAATTAAACTAACTAAACTAACTAAATTACTAAGTTACTTACCTCTCTGCAGGCTTGCTCCTCGCTCCTCGGCACTTGCTCCTCGCTTCTCCTCGCTCCTTTGCTCTTGCTCTCCTTGCTCTGGCTCTCATTCAAGTGATAATGAAATGTTTGTTTGCCCCATTGGGCTTTTAAAACAATTTTTTTTTTAAATTGGAAAAAAATTTCGCGTCCGCGGCTTTTTTTCCGCCCGGATCGCTCCCGGCGTCGGGCGATTCGCTCCCGGAGCGAATTTTTAACGCTCGGGAGCGATCGGGAGCGTTCGCTCCCCGATCGCTCCCGAGCGTTAAAATTCGCTCTGGGAGCGACGCTCCCAATGTCGCTCCCTAAATTGGCAGGGAGCGCAAATTTTTTTATCGGGAGCGCGCTCCCAACCCGCTCCCGCCCGGAGCGCGGATTGGGAGCGGGAGCGGGGGGGGGAGCACTCCCCTGCAACACTGAGCCAACTTAAGGAGGGTATACCTCACTCCACAGTAAATCTCGGGTCAGAAAAGATTTCGGTGATCCAAGGAACAGAGCCTCGATGATATAACAAGTTCGATTGGGTTCGTAACATTTTTGGAAGTGGCATAGTATTAACATTTTCGGAAAAGGCACAATCTTAACACTTCTTGAAGGCACGGGATAAGCTCGGATGCTTCCATAGTAACTATAATTTTGATATGTCACATGACTCAGTGCTACTTCAGTCTCATAGTGTGGGTGCCATCTTAGTTCGATGCCACTACAGCTACCTCAGTTCGGAGTTGTCACATTGACTTCAATATCACAATGATATTTTAGTGCTCCCATAGAGAGAGATTTTATGTACATACTGTTGTCGCACAGAGTGTCTAGGAACCGCGACAACGCTCAAAGTAAGGGTTGTCACTCTTAATCCTTACTCACTCCGTTTAGACTCTCTCCTAGACAAGTCAAGGGTGGGTAGTCCCTAAGGTAAATGGATGAGGATAGCCCATGAAACATAGACTCTAGGAGATTTTAATGATGGACAATTTGATGAATCTAAAGCGAGTCTCGGTCAATTAAGATAGATGTATCATGCAACAGATTATAGAAGAATGATTTTCGTTAGGAATTCAGATCTAGAACAATTAACTTTCTCCAATAGTCAATATAATTTAAAACATTTATTACACCTTGACCATAGAAAAATTACTTACCATGAAAAGAAACCAAGGGACTTTACATGAACAATTTAATTATTCCTTAAACGAATTGCTTAAATGTGAAAAATAAAAAAGTAAAACAAATCAAAGGGTTAATCAATCGAATTTTTAATGGGCCGCAGGCCACATTAAATTTTTTTAATGTTTAAGCAAAAAAAAAAAATAGTTTTTTAAAATGTTTTTTAAATTATTTTAATGTTTTTGATTTTTTATTTTTTAGATTTTTTTTTAATGAAAATCATAATTAAATTAAATTAAAAAACAAAAAATCAAAAAAAAAAAAAAAAATCAAAATCAAATCAAAAAGTTAAAAAATAAAAGTCAAAACAACAAATCGAAAATAAAACAAAATGAAAAAATAAAATCGAATTTAAAAAAAAATAAAAGGGGCCTAACCTAAGTCGAAAATCAAATGAAACTTAAAAAAAAATGTACACCTTAACCATTTACTAACCTAAAACTAAACCAAACGCATATAATGAAAATAAAAGTCAAATGCTCTGAGTTTGATGTTGTGCAGGACGGCGGCGAGATGGAAGACCGAGGGTACGCAGCTCGACGAGAATGGAAGAGGGAGTTGCAAATGATAGCAGCGTGGGCAAAAAGGTTGTAAGAGTTGCAGGTCGACGAGTTGAGAGGGACGGAATGCAAGGTTTAGATAGCCACGAAATGCGTCGAGGGAGATCTGAAGACCGCGAACAAGCTAGAATGGAGTTGTAACGTCGGGTTTGAGGATGCACAACAGCGAGATTAAGGGTTGCGGACAAGAAATGTGAATCTTCTTCAGGGTTTAGACAGTGCTTGGAGGAGGGTACGCAGAGGTAGAGGAAACTGCAGAGAAGGTTAACGTGGTAGTGTGAAGGTTGGACAGTGGATTTGCAGGTTGAAGCTTCAATGGCAGCGAAAGGGCTGGATTGAATAAGACTGAGAGCTGAAAATCACAAGAGTCTGCAAAATCAAGCAGTAAAGAGGAGGGTTAGGGCAAATGAATGAGAGATCTGAAATTTCTAGAAAACCCCAGGATGTAGACAACATGAACAAACTCGAAAATTTATGTTAGAAAAGAAAAAGAAAAAAAAAAATCAGGCAGCGTACAGGTGGCCCAGAAACCCCTTAAAAAAATTCCAAAAGTTTTAATCAAAATGTCGAATCCAATTGCTTCAGATTTATCAATGAAAACCCTTAAAAAAATTCTCCAGATTTAAAAAAAAAATAAAATCTTTGGACTGCAAAACTAATGCCCCTGCAAAAATGGTTTTTGAGACCATATTTTACCCTCCAGGGCCTAGATCTAGCTTCAGACCAAATTTCACCTTCAGATCTGCAACCTGTACCTAAAAACAAAAATACCCAGAACCCGGATATACAAAAAATAAATACAGCCCCAAAAACCCAAGTCAGGAAAACCAAAAGTTTACAGATCTATGCATAGGAATAGCATATCTACTAGATCTGGCGAGTGTGAGTCCAACTCCACTCCCAGATCTAATGATCTAATGCTCTTAAAAGCCAGATTTATCAATTTAGCACAAAAAAAAAAAGTTTAAAAGAAGGCGCCGAGCTCAAAACCCTTCATGCATCACCCATAAAAAATATCTTATAATAAGCCCGGGATCATATTAAGTTGGGCTCTCCAGAAAACATGGATCGAGAGTTGGCTGATCCAACTGAAAACTTCCCCAAACGCCCAATGATCTAATAATTAAGAATTTCCTGCAAAACTCAATTCAACCATCAACATAGAGCGAGAAAACGATAATAAAATTCAGATAAATAGAGATACCCGCTATTATATTCAAAACTTAAATTATCATTCAAACCCCAGCGACTGAGCAAGCTATTATCAATGGCTAAAAATAAATCTATGCATGAAAATGACACATCTTATAGTATTTCCACGAAGAATAACACCAGCAGAAATTAACCCCAAAGTCTTTCTTTATTGCTCATAAAGAGATTACAAGAGAGCTTTTTGCTTAGCACACGATCAAAAGATCGGATGAACTGACTGACAAATGACCTCCTATTTAAAGATATATCCTCCAACGGCTAGTTCGAGTGATCCTCGTCAAAGCAATCCCGGTCGTTGATGAGGATCAAAATTTCTTTTAATCTCATCCGTCGAAATTGTAAATTCTTGAGGAAATTCAAATTTTTCAATCTAATGCATTTTAATTAATTCAAAAATTAATTTTTTGAATTAATTTCCTCAAAATTTTGACTTTGACTTAACCCCAGGAACCAAAGGCTTAAAATTTAGCAAAATAATCAATTTACCTTAGTCCCGGGACCTCTTAAAATTTAATATTTGAAGGACCAACGAATTTTGCCTTTGGACAATTTAAATTTACCTAGGACCTAGAATTAATTAAATTTCTGACTTAGGATTTTAATTAATTTTTTACCAGAAAATTTCATTAATTAACCTATGAGGGGATAAATTATTTTTCCAACCCTCAAGACACTTTACATCATGATTTTCACATTTTTTACATCTCAAGGGGGAAAACCCATTTGCAAAAGACCCTCACAGACTACCCATTTTGCGACACAAATATAATCTAGCTGATCAAGCAATTTGTAATAAAATAACCTAACCTAATAGTTAGGATTATTCCCAAATCACTTTTACATAGACTCGATCTAGAACATTAGGACTCCCCTAAGATCTCAGTGACAAAATTCATTCCGGCTTTGGGGTAAGGCTGAAGGAAAACTTTGTCGACCATTCGAGAATGGATCGGTGAGACAAAAAACCTCCTAGAATGTAGATCGTCACTAGTAAAGTAGTTTTCCCTAGGTAATTACATGCACGACATGGATCTGCTGAGATTATTTACATTAAACACATGCAAATTGGGTTTACATTAGAACATGACAATCAGGTTGATGATGAAAGTTGGATGACATGGACACATCGATTAGGCGCTATCCCTTTTGTGGAAAAAGGGGGTGTACTGCTATGGGTCAATGACACGTAGTGGTCAACACCTACACAATGAAACAGTTCAGATCCTTCCAGAGATTGGATTCTTAGTATTTCGTGATGGCATAGTTTAATGAAAATATCACCTCGTTATATATTACAGAGATGATTTTAACTCTGATGGAGTTCGGATATCACTGTAAACAGATTAGTTGCCTTCACAGTAAGAAAGTTTAGGTGCCACCACAGAAAACGAAGTCTCGATGTTATAACTATGATGAGGTCCCAGTACTATCACAGTGGTAGGATCTCAATCTTGGTGGCATTGTAGTGATAAAGTATTCAATGCAAACTCAATAACAAAATTCAGTGACATGGATCTTGGTATACAAACACTGCAAATGGAGGATTTGATCTAAAGTTTGTCCTATGAAAGGATAAAATTCAAATGTGCGAGTTCAAGTACAAGGTGCCAAATCTAGGAATTCAAGTAAGTATTGTCAAGATGCACATACTAGTCTAATAAGTCATCAAATCAAAGGTATGTAATCACAAGGTACATATAGCATAATGTTTTAACTTTTCAATGATCCTTGTTTATGACTAGTCTAGAATAAAGATTGCAACATGCATTCTTATCTTCTAGGGATTACAAGTAATCTAGGATGTCAAGTAGAAGTCCTTGATTGAAATAAGGAATAGCTTTTGTAGGATACCATCCTCCATGGTTATGTAGGAGATCTAACTTAAGAAATTAAATTATGTCTTTGGTATCACATGTTCTGCTTGAAAGTATGCATTACAGGCATAGAAGATCATGGATTACACTTCCTACAAGGTTTGTAAAGAAACATCTCTAGGTATGTCTTAGACTATAAAATTCTCTTTATCTTATTTTGAAATTTTGCGTTACATGACTAGCATCGTTATGTCTAGCCTTGAATCATAATGATTCTTGTTTTGGGTGATTCATCACTTGATAAATCTACCCTTCCTCATATTCTTAATTGATTTTATAGATCCCTAGACAAGTTCTATAGAAAACCCTAACCTAAGGGTATGCTAATGTCAATGTTTGAAACCCTAAAACTGCTTAAAGTTATTGGGAAATGTTATTTTAAGTTTTTGTTGATGATGTCATGTTTGGGATTTCGGTGTGATCATGAAAACCTCACTTGTTAGGGTTGAATGATGTTTGTCTGAGATCCCAAACCTTTGAAAATTTTGGAATAGTAGGGTTTGCTTTGTTATGTTATGAAACCCTAGATATTTAGGGTTTGGTTGGGTCTATAAGAAAAAACATTGTTAATTATTTAGAGTCCTAGGAATGAAACCCTAGGTATGTGTTCATTTGGTTAAAACCCTAGCCTGTTCTAGGTTGGTATATGTCTAACATATTAAATTGCCTATGATGTGCTTATGATATGATAATGAATTCCTAGATATGTGTTGACTTAAGTGTTAAAGGTCATGAGTCCTAGGCTTTGGAAACAAGCCCTAGTCAAAGTTTGATGATCTAGGATGATGTTATTTGAAAACTCTAAGGTTTAACAGCTAAACTCTAGTAGTAGTTAAATTCTCTGGTATGTATAACCGTCTGGAATTTATGAATCTATATAGTGATTACTGAGAATTTGTAGATGGAAATCTAGGGTTACATAAAACCCTAGTAGATGCTAGTCATGATGTTGATTAAGTTGTTATTGGTTTTGATTGTTCAAGCTCATGTATAAAATCTAGGGTTTACATGAAAATCCTAGTGAGGAGTCTAACATATGAATTTTGAAGGTTGTTAGATTCATTGATTTGATTTGTTTCTAGGGCTTGCTATATGAGAGAACTTGTCATGTCAATGAAAGAATATTGAAAACCCTAGATATAATGAGTTTGATATCTTGATGAGTTGTTGATATGATTTAGGGTTTGTAACTAAATCTGGGCAAGAAGTCGAAAATGTTGAAATATAGTCTCTTGTTGATTATGTTTGTAAAGTCTAATGCTTCCGTTATAGTAAGATTTTGATATGGTTAACTTCATGCTTCTATAGATGTGGTTGTACTTGCTATTAAGTCATGCAGGTACACAATCTTCAAGATGGTGAAGTTGTTTGTTGATGTAATAAGCATGATGTGAATAGTGATGGTAATTATAACTCTGATGAGATGTTTGGAAGCCATGAAAGATTCTCCAATGTTGTAGAACTTCCTAGGTTAAGAGGGAGCTTGAATGAAAGAAATCTCCCTAGGATAAGAGGATGTACAAGAATGATTAGATCCTCTTTGATTAAGAGGGAGTGACAGATATGGTTCTCTACTTCATGTGTCATGCACTAGACCAAGACTAACAGTTGTAAGTTTAGTGAAGGCCATGAGTGAGAGCAAGAAATTGGAGAATGCATTTTGAGGTGTTGTTGAAAGAAGGAAAGCGGGATCTGATTGAGGAATATGTTGCTACATGTGAAGTAGGAAAGGAAAAGTGTATGACTCGATTGATAATCCTACTATGAAATGTTGAGAAGCAACATCAAGTTGTCTGGAAGACCCCGGAGGTTTGTATTTGATTATGTACATGTGAAAGTATATTATTGATTGGGGTTGTGTTTGTACAGGTGAATCTCTCGAAGGTTATGATAGCATGTCGGTTACCGATCAGTTTGATTGAGAGAGATTTGTTGTCTTTCGACATCGAATCAAGGGGTGTTGAGGTTTTCTGAGTGAAGCATTGCCTGGGAGGGCATCTGGTTGGAACTTTGTGTTGATGTCTAGGTCCCAAAGTTGGAGGGATGGCATTGGCCATTGAGCTCTGACACGCACCTGGATCTTGGGTTGATGGTTAACAAGTAAGCCTGATGGTACCTAGAGAGGCTGAAAGCTTGATTCCATCTTAGTCCCACCTGGATAGATTTCCCTGGTCAGGAATCTAGTCTGTGGCATTGTGGTGCTTAAATTGTTGAGAGACAAATGGATAGATTGCCCTAATCAGGAATCTAGTCCATGGCATTGCGGTCCCTAAACTTCTTCATAGATGATGTGGTTTGAGATCTTCCATGTACCTCTTTGATTATATGTAAATATGAATACCTCCCTAGTTAAGAGAGAGTGTTGGAAAATGTAACTAGGTTTGGTCTTCATAATTGTACTTGAAGTCGAAATGTAATATATATGTCAAAAGAAAAGCAAAAGAATTTTTATTATTATTTTAATTGACTTGTTAAAGCATGGTTTTCATGCTTAGGTCAACTGTATAGGTCAAGCCTCCATTGTAGGCTTTAGGTTATTGTCAAAATTAATTTGCAAAGACTCCTCCATCCATCAAAAGTCTCATGTTGTTGAAAGAATCCTCATCAAGTCGGCTACCTTCAAAAGATTACCTGTTGGCTCAATTCAAAGTCACTGCTATTCAAAGTCTCATGTCGGCTCATTTATGATGATCAAACCATTATAAATAACAGCCCAAGTACTTTGCACAAATCACTGTACAGAACTCGCATTTTTCTGAGATGTTTTTTTCGATGAACACAGAAGTTCAGATAAGGGTTTCAGAGACACATGTTTCAGTGTCACTACAGGAAAAAGGCTCAGATATTTTCTGAAGTATGATCAGATATCACAGATGTGCTCTCAATGCAATCACATACCACTACAATGATAAGGGTTCGGTTTCACCACCGTGAGAAATTTTTTCGCTGTCAATACAGTGAGAAGGTCTTGATGCATAATAGTGATGTTATTATAGTGGTGTTATCTCAATGAACAAGTCTTGGTATAACAATGGATGAAGGAGTTTGGAATGGTTCCAGAGATGATCTCTTCAAAGATACAAGCATTAAGGAGGATGACTGCTACAGGAGCCAAGAATGATAGAGCTGAAGAATGACATAGCAAGGTTGACTTGATGGATGGAGGTAGTCTCGAGTCTATGTTGTAAGGGTCTTGGTCATCTCATCTTGAATCTACTGAAGGAAGAATTTGTGACTGGGTTTTCCCCTCGAGGGGGGTTTTGCCCTGGCAGCATGCCTACATCTTGTGTTCTCATCTATTTGTTGCTTGGCATTAATATTGATGATAAGAATAGATAATTAAAAGATCTAATACTAATAATGAAAACATCACAAGTTAATGTCATAATAAGGGAAATTGTTTAACTGCCACCTCTATGGATTTTCCAACACTGGGCTTTCATCTATTTATTCTTGATACTAGCTATTGTGCTTGCGGAAGTGCTGCAACTTTGTACACTTTTCATAATAACAATAAAGGCTTTGGGGTTTCATTCATGAGGTGTTCTTCCTCCTTGAGTGTGGTATGAATTTTTTATCATTGCTATTATTTCCTTCTACTTATGTATTGATTTAATCTGTTTCCATATACTCTTAAAGATGTGTTGATGTAGAGCTATCTTGCATTAACATGTGATTTAGAAGTTTTCTCTAGATGTAGAATGTTGTAGTTGGTTTCCCATAAATCTCTAGAGCTTCTTATTATTGTTTATTGCTAAATTTATATGGAACTAATCATTGGTTAAAGTTTTGTACAAAGAACATCTTGTTTGGATCAAAGATCAAGCATGAGGGGAAGTCTTTGGAGAGACCAACCCACTCTTGATACACTCTCAAAGGAACTCTCATTTGTTCTTTGAGCCTCATAGTCTAATCTTACAAGTGGTTTTGCAGGGGTGTTAGCCATAGCTTGTATACAAGCCAAGTATTCTCAAATTAAAATTATTTTTCTAAATCTTGTGTTTCATTGTTTCAAATTTGCTATTTAAAAGTTTGATCATGGCTAAGCAAAGAGGAGAGTTTACTCATACTCTTTAGCTTAGCCCTTGTAATTTACATAATGCATATCCATTTTATTTGATTAATTTTCAACTAACATTTGACTTGTCTTGCAACTCTTGTTTGAAGTGTTTTCTAACTCATCTTTGTGGTAGATTTTGAGGAGAAGGTGCTTGAAACATCTAACAAATCGTTTGCAGGGCCGTTGCACATGTTTGAGATTGAATTTTAAGGAGGTCGTGGGCATCTAAAGACAATAATTTTCTGCAAAATTGAGTTGCATTGAAGGCAGCAATATTTTTGTACTAGGTCGATCATCACTCTGCGCTACTGCAGGTCTTAGGCAAGTTGCTCCAACTGATCCATCACTGAAAAACTGTCAAGCCTTGTTGACTCTAGGAGGCTCATCGTCCCTTGTCCAAGCAAGATTTTTCACATTTTTTAAGGGCTGATTTGTTGCTGCAATAAGAGTCTTTTATATCTCAGATTTGAGGAAGTTCCATTGGTAGTTTTGGTTGCCAAGTTTTACCTTGCTTGAGGAGGAGATTTGGCTCTCATAAGTCACATTTTTTGTAAACTTCTCCTTCACTCTTTTGGAAGCATTTTGAGAGGTCTTTACTCATTGTAACACAACTCTAATAAAATCATTATTTTGGCTTGAGGGAGCTTGGGAGTTTCTCCCATGGTATCCCACCTCCTCATTTAGAAGGACTCTAGTGGGTGGATTGATTTGCATGTTCTTATTCTTGACCTTCACAATCTAGTTTACTTGCATGCATGCTTAATTTGTTAATATAATTCACATGTGCTAAATTTTGGGAATTAACACAACAGCACATTTCATTGCATTTGCTAATTTAGAATAGTCGAGTTTGTTATTCCATTACTTAAGCTCTTGCATTTTTCAACTTATTGTTGCAAGTTACAAGATTTGCAATTTACTTTTGAGCAACTCATTTTATGTGCAAGCACTTTACATTTTTGTTGGCAAGCTTTGATTTGTTCACTAATCTATTTTATTTACTTGGTGAATCATTTCATAACTATATGGGTACATGCTTCATCATTGTGTTAACTTATGCTACGTGTTATTTTAATAACTATTGATATTTCTTGGAGCATTACATTGTCATCATTTACTTGAAGCAAATTTACCTTATGCAACTTACTTGTCTCATTTCACTTAGCTTATCTACTTGCAAACAATTGGTGAATCATATGCAACACTTGTGAAGTAGTATTGAGCTAATTCCACTTTATTTTTCCATTTGAAGTTATTGTGCAATTTACTTTGGACATTTTCTCATCCTACTTATTTTTTAAGCATTGCCATCAATACTTCTATTTGGAAAACCATAACGTACAAGCATTTCACTTGGGCATTCTAGTTTATATTTGCACATTTAAAACTTATCTCCAAGCATAAGCTTGGTTGTATAGATATAATAGGAAAAATACTTCCATTTGGTACGGAATAAGGTAAAGTGTGTGACCCTGTAGTTATGAAGGTGGCTTGTCCCCTTGTAGGAACGAAGACAGACATGATTTGTAAGGATTAGGGAAGGGTATCATTAACGACGAAGAACAAATGTCCCCTCAGCCCCTCTTCCTTGCAAGTCACCCCAATCTTTACACCTTAGTAAGAGGTTGAAGGGAGAATCCCTCACTTTATAATAGGCATATTGCTAAAATTAGCAACTAGGGCCAAATTCCGCCTTCGCACAGCTCATATGATGGAGATGATTATTGCATTGGATTCCTCTTTTCGAGAGGTCCAATTTTGATATAAGGATCATCTCATTCTGACAAGCAGAAATGGATTTTTGAATTTATTCTTTCTCATGCACAAATTGTCAAGGTCAGCCTCAGTCAAATGTAGGCTCATGAAGCCCAATGGATGTGTCTCCTCACCCTCAAGGAAGTGTATAAATAGGAGAGACCTCTCTCCCATTTGGACATCATTCATGTCCTAACATATCCTCTCTTGATTGGTTCGTACAGCTTTGAGGCTTGCATACTCCGCACGTGTGAAAGAGGACGAATTTCAAGATTGTTTTTGGAGGCCGAAAATTTCAAGAAACAGGGCATCATTGACCAGGATTGTTTGACCAAGCATTGACCTCGTTCTTGTGGGAAGAATTCCGATTTTTGAAAGCCACATTGATTGGCACGGTTTTCAAGGTGATTGGGACAGTTTGACTTCAGCCTTGTCCGCAAAAATTGCAGCAGCATTTGATTGGGTTGACCAAGTTGTTTTGGGCTAACTTTGACCCTCTTGGAAGGTTGAATTCTTCTGCTATTGACCAAGCTGCTTGGAGGACATTTTGGAGCTGCTTCGACCACCGTTGACTTTCTAGTTAGGGCTGCAATTTACTATCATTGACTGCTGATTTGACAGGACTATTTTGGGCAAGTTAATTTGATATTTGTACCATCTCTCTGTGTTGAACTATTGAAGAATAATAAGAAGATTTGATCAAAGGGTTTCCCCACATTGGGGTTTGTCCCTAGCATCCGCCATATCTTGTGTTCTCTTGTCTTGGCTTGTCTTCTGCACATGTTTTTATGTTCTAACTACATTTATTGTCAATGTGTTTAAGTTAATGTGATTGCTACTGGATATAATTATAAATTGTCATTGGGCTGCTAAAGGAACATTAAAGTAAATTGTGCTAAAGCATAGAACATACCATTGTTATCTAAAATTAACATAGTATCAGAGCTCAGGTGAAGACAAAGCCCAAGCAATAGTGAAGAAAAGCAATCACTAAGAGAAGTTGTTGGACAAGGACTTGGAACTAGTCCCAATGACGACTACATCTTTCTTCAAATCCGAGGACAAGCTTAAGGACAAATCCGACTATCATGCATGGAAGATGACTCTAGATTTGACATTGGAAGAAAATGATGCCATGGACTATGTCAAAGGAAGAATAGCAAAGCCTCCTTCAAATGCATCTGCAGCTACACAAACAAAGTACAAGAAAGGTGAGGTTAAAGCTAAGAAAATTATTGTTGATTCTATTCACAAACCTTTGGTTGCCTATATTTCTAATTTGGAAACATCTAAGGAGATGTATGACAAGCTGGTTGGGATGTTCAAAGTAAATAATGCAAATCAAGTTCTCTTTCTCAAGAACAAGTTGAAAGACATCAAGATGGATAGAGGAGAATCCATCCAATCCTACTTCATGAGGATTACCGAGATCAAGAATGATCTCCTATCTATTGGAGAAGTCATTGGTGACAGGGAGCTTACTCTTATTGCACTTGGAGGCCTTACAAGAGAATGGGATGTGTTCAACACTACCATCCTCAACAATGATAGGATTCCAAGATTTGATGAATTATTGGCTAGATGCACTCAAGAAGAAATAAGGATGATGGAAAGAGACAAACCCTCAAATGGAAACAATCCTACCGCCTTCTCTGCTCATTCTAAGAGGAAGAACAATGTTGGTCCAAGGAATCAAGGACAAGGGTTCAAGCCGGGATTCAAAGAAGGAAGAAAAGGAAGATGCTTCAATTGCAATAGGTTTGGCCACTTCGCTAGAGAGTGTCCTCACAAGAAGGATACTCCAAGAGATGATGACAATAATAACAACAACTTCAAGGGCAATGGCAATCAAAGGAACAACAAAGGAAAGAGGAATACTCCCACTGCTTGAAATGGAAATGGTCGTCCTCCCAAGAAGTCGAGAAACTCCAGGTATGAAGAAGTTAATGTTGTAAAGCAAAAAGAATTTTATCTTATTTCTGCCCTCACCACCACATCTCCTCTGGATACATTGGATCATTGGTTGATTGATAGTGGTGCCTCTGTTGGAAATAACATTGAGAGGGGGGTGAATCAGAGTTAGTCAAATCAATAACTTTTTCATTTCATACTCTGATTTCTATATGCTACTTCAATGAAGGCAACTCGCGTGTACACGCAATTGTATTCAAGGCAACCAGCGTATATCCAGCAAATTTATGATTCAGCTAACTCATCATATGTTGATCTTTAATCAGTGCATCAGTACTTCATTAACCATATAAATAGTAACCATGTGCAGTAATAATAGAACAAATCATCACACATAAGAAACACACATGAACACCAAGATTTAAGGTGGAAACTCAATGTGGGACAAAAACCACCTGTTGTTGTCTTCTTTTAATATAAGAAAAACCTGTTTACAATCTTGTACTGGTGCAGACTCATACCAGTACGCAGGCACCCACCTGCAAAAGGCTACAACCTTCTCTCGTTCTCCAGCTTCTACTGGAAGGGAGCTACAACCCCCTAGCTCTTGTACTAGTCGATCTGTTTACTAGTACGTAGGCACCGGCCTACTGAAGGCTCCAAACTTCACTCGTTTTCCAGCTGCTACTAGAAGGGAGCTCCAACCCCCTAGCTCTTGTACTGGCCAATATGTTTACCAGTACGTAGGTGCCGACCTACAGAAGGCTACGACCTTCTCTCTTCCTCCAGGGACCAAGTTTCATAAATTTTCACACTAGATACTCTTGGTATACAACAACACTATATGTAGGCCACGTTTCATCAAATTTTCATACTAGACCCACCAACAACATTGAAGCTCAAAATTAATCACAATTGCAATACAACCATTAGATACATTTGTATCAACCAATCACTGAAACTCAATCACAATCTCTGAATCAACCACAAATGAATCAATCAATCACTAACAACCCATCATCAATGAAGTAGATCACAATCAATCAATCTGAACTTTCAGAACATTGTCAACAGAACACAGTGACTAGAACACAGAGCAGAACCCAAATCTCTGCAGCAACAACCAGATCCAACTACAACTTTAAATATCATACTTCATAATGTATACGCTACTTGGATGTGATTAACCAGCATGTATATGCGCTTTTACCAAAGCGAACCAGAGTAGAAGATTTACAGTGTAAATCACCAAAGCACAACCTAGAACTCTGCAGCAACAACCAGATCCAACTGCAACTTCAAATATCATACTTCATAATGTATACGCTACTTGGATGTGCTGAACCTGTGTGTATACGCGCTTTTATCAAAGTGAACCCACGTACAGATCTGCAAAGACTAACTTAAAAACTTCACAGCTATTCCAGACTTCAGTCATACCCAGATCATAATATTTACAGAATAAAACATGCGTCGGTATTCAGATCTAGACTATCCATGATCAAATCACATAATGATAATTCATTTCAGGCCTTATGATCTCGATCCATCATCCATCATCAACCACATAGGTGCATCCTTAGTTCAGATCAAGCAAAGCATCAGAAGCCCATAACCTGCATATTTGATCTAACACTTCATAACATATTTAATACTTGCACCCCTGGCCTAATGATCTTCTCCTCCTTATATACTCTTAGGCCTTTCTCAATACCTTAGAACAAAACCACTTAGGGCCAATACCTTGGACCAAATACCTCAGACCAATAACTTGGATCAAAATACCTTGGACCAAATACCTCGGATCAAAACCTTGGTTTTCCAACATGCACGCTCCTTTTGTTATGTTAACCCGCGTATATACGTTGCTTGGATAAGGTGAACCAGCATATACCTCTCTTTCTTCAATCTTTGGAGTCTGATCTATAATCCTTTATTGTTAACCTGCTGCACTGTGAACTGTCATTTGAGTGAGTTGCCATTGTACATTACTTCTGAACTGATTCCTTTGAACTGCCCTGCATTTTGTCACATTTGTAAACACAACTACCATGCATTCTGTCGCATCTGATATCTCTTCTGTAGATTCATCTAGTTACCATATACAAGTGAGTTGTTCTACTACAAGTGGGTTGCCATCAAGTACAACACATGTATCATAATGCCAACAGCCTCAAGCCACTTCACTGGGTACAAGGAAGCCCTCTCAAACTTGGTTGAAAAGAAGACGAATATGGAGATTATACTTGGGGATAATGCCACCTATCCCGTGAAGGGAATTAGGACTGTTACTCTCCACTTAAATCAAGGTCAAACTCTTCATTTACAAGAAGTGCTATATGTACCTGATCTGAAAAAGAACTTGGTTTCTATTTCTACGATGGAAGATAAAGGTTTTAAGGTGACATTCATTGATGGGAAGGTTCGTGTTTGGCAAAGGAACCCAAGAGATGCATTCACTCTTGGATTCAAGGTTGAAGCTTTTTATCAGGTTGGAGGAATTCCGTTGGGAGCAATGACTTGTGATACTTCTCTTCAATCCGAATTATGGCACCAGAGATTTGCTCACCTTCATTTCAAAGCCTTACCTGATGTAAGGAAGATGGTCACAGGTATGCCCGAATTCAACTTAAATCATGAAGGTGTTTGTCAGGGATGTGAAGTTGGAAAACATACAAGGGGACCATTCCGCTCAAGTGAAACTCAAACCACCGATATTCTTCAATTAGTCCATTCTGATCTATCAGGTATGTTGCCTATGACATCTTTGGGTGGATATTTGTACTATGCTATTTTTGTGGATGACTTCTCCCGCAAAACATGGATCTATTTCTTAAAGAAGAAGAATGAAGTATGCAAATGGTTCCGTTCTTTTAAAGACTTGGTCGAGAATCAAACAGGGAAGAAGATCAAAATATTGAGGACCGATAATGGCACCAAATATGAGTCAAATGAATTCAAAGACTATTGTAGAGAAGTTGGCATTAAGAGGGAGACCACTACTGCATATACTCCTGAAAAAAATGGTATTGCCGAAAGGAAGAATTGTACTATCATAAAAGCCACCCGTGCTATGCTACATGATCAAGGTCTCCTGAAGTTCTTATGAGAAGAAGCTGCCAACACCGCTGTGTATGTTCAAAACAGAATGCCCACATCAACCTTTGGACTTCAAGAGGCCCGAAGAAGTTTTCACCGGTAAGAAACCCGATGTTTCTCATTTTAGAATTTTTGGTTGTCCCATATATTTTTATGTGCTGAAAGAAAAAAGAAACAAACTAGATGCATCTGGGAAGAAAGGAACGTTTGTGGGCTACAGTGAAACTTCGAAGGCATATAGAATCTATGTGCCTAGTCAAAGGGAAGTGGAATTAAGTCATGATGTCACTTTCAATGAAGATTCTGCTCTTAGAAAGATCTAAGATCTTCCTATCCCTACAATGATGATGTTGATACAGAAAAGCAAGATGAACCTCCGTTTGATGAACCGATGCCCGATGTGGAAGGTCCGATGGATCCCATTGATCCACCTCCTAATGAGACCTCTACTTCAAAAAAAGACCTTTGTGTCTCAAAAATACTCTTGAAGACACTGAGAAACATATTGCATTGGGGGGACATTTCGTGAAAGCAAGAAGCCGAATAGGTACCAAGGGTACTTCGATGCCATGAGTACCATTGTACAATCTGAACCTTACACATTCAAAGAAGTCGTGAAGCGACAAGTTTGGAAGGATGCGATGAACGAGGAGTGTGAGTCAATCATGAAGAATGATGTCTGGGATGTGGTTCCTAGACCCAAGGTCAAGTTTGTGGTCACATCAAAATGGCTCTACAAGATCAAACATGGAGCTAATGGGAGTGATGGAAAATTCAAGGCCAGATTTGTTGCTCGAGGCTTCTCTCAAAAGAAAGGAGTAGACTACGATGAGATATTTGCACCAGTTGCCTGATATACCACCATCTGTTCAATTATAGCCCTTGTTGCTTTGCAAGGATGGAGCCTACACCAGATGGATGTCAAAACTGCCTTCTTGCATGGTTCGCTTAAGGAGGAAGTCCATGTGGAACAACCCGAGGGGTTCAAGGTTCAAGATTGTGAGACACATGTATGCAGGTTGAAGAAAGTCGTTTATGGGTTGAAGCAAGCCCCTGGGGCTTGGTATGAGAGGATCGATAGCTATCTTATGAAGTTGGGATTTAGAAGGAGCAATGTTCACCCAAACTTATACTTCAAGATTGAAAAGGACAAGCCTCTCATTTTAATCCTTTATGTGGATGATCTCTTTCTGATTCGAGATGAAAGACCTAGGACTAATGCATTATTTCCTAGGGTCGAAGGTCTGGCAAAAGCCAGGTGATATTTTCCTTTCTCAAGGAAAATACATTGTGAAGCTACTGGAGAGATCTGGGATGGTGGATTGCAATCTTGTGACTACTTTGATGGAACTGAACTTTAAGAAGCTATGTGGAAGCATTGTATCATCAACTTGTGGGGGCACTGATGTTCTTGGTCAACTCCCATCCTGACATCTGCTTCGTTGTGAACACGTTGAGTCAATTTATGGTTGAGCGTCATCACATTCATTGGGTTGCTGCTAAGAATCTCTTGAGATATCTCTAGGGCACAATCCAATATGGACTGAGATACGTTGTCATGAACTTGAGGCTACATGGATATTCAAATGCTGACTGGGAAGGCAATGTGGTGGATCATAAGAGCACGTTTGGGTGTTGCTTCTCTTTGGGGTATGCTTCTATATCTTGGATGAGCAGGAAGCAGAAATCGGTTGCACTAAGCACTGTCGAGGCCAAATACATTGCTGCGAGTATGGCTTGTTGTGAAGCTATTTGGTTGAGGAAGCTCTTCAGTGAGCTATTTGAGCACGTGTTGGATACCACCGTGATCTTCTGTGACAACCAAAGTGGGATTTGCCTATTAGAGAATCTCGTGTTCCACGACCATTCCAAGCACCCTTATATCAGGTACCACTTTATCTGGGATATGGTACAACGAGGAGCAATAAGGCTCCAACACATTAGAACAGATGAGCAGATCACAGACATTCTCACGAAGCTTTTGGGGAAGGTCTGTTAATTTTAGGTATGTTCTATGCTTAGAGCAAATTTACTTCAATTTTCCATATTAGCTCAATACCAATTCCATATTAACAATCACATTTAGCATGATAATAAAATGCAGATAGAACATAAATATAGCAGAAAACAAGTCAAGACAAGAGGACACAAGATGTGGCGCCAGCCAGGGACAAACCCCAATGTGGGGAAACCCTTGATCAATTCTTCTTATGTTCTTCAATAGTTCAATAGAGAGAGAGATAGTACATATACAAAAGAAGTCAACATTTTCGACTTGTCAAAATAAGAGTAGAGATCTTCTCTAGGAAGATGACACATGAGGTCGCAGATCTGAACACAAGTGATTCCATCACCATGTTGTAGCCATCACTGTGCTACACCCATCACTCTGTTGCATTTCATTACACTATGCTGCACTCATCATATTGCATCCAATCATCACTGTGTTGCACCCATCATGTTGCACTTCATCATCACTATGTTGCACCATGCTACACTTCATCATCACTATGTTGCACCATTCATGCTGCACTTCATTATGTTGCACCATGCTGCACTTCATCGTCACTATGCTGCACCATTCATGTTGCACTTCATTATGCTGCACCATGTTGCACTTTCATGCTGCACTTCATCGTCACTATGTTGCACCATTCATGCTACACTTCATTATGCTGCACCATGATGCACTTTCATGCTATACTTCATTATGTTGCACCATGTTGTACTATTTGACACATCTGGAAACCCTCATCACTGTTATGATACCGAAACTACTACAGAGATATCATTTTGGATCTCTTCATCACTGTTATGATACTGAAACTACTATAGAGATATCATTTTGGATCTCCTTCATTATCAGTATGCCGAGACTCTAGTACAACTCCTTATTATAAATAGACTGTACTACTACTTCTTCTCATTATGCTGAAACAGTGGGATTGTGACTGCGTCTTATTATGAGATCACCGAGATGCATACATATAGGTCTAAATCTCACTGTGATATATTCAAGATTCTATCACAGTTATGCCGAGACTGTTAGGGCTAATGTAGGATTCGGAGATCCCTTTCTTCCATCAAAATATAATCATCGTGCTTCCTTTCATTGAGATATGCACCACCGAGTAAGAGAGCACTACCCTCTATATCACTTTGATCATCACCAAGAATTTGTTGTTTGTATAGACTGCTACAGGAACACTATCGAGATTCATATGACAAGACTTGCTCCTTGTCATGCGAGATCAGGCTGTCTTAATGCCGAGATTATCATCATGAAGATTAGGCAACAAGCCTTCTTATCAATGTGATGATCATCCTCTATTAGGACAGCGTTTATATAGCTCCTTCCTTGACAGCGAAGAGCCCTCGTTATTATTTGCGGCTAGGGTATATCCTCTCATTAAAACTATGTCTAACTGTGCGAGAAGAAGACTACAGCTAGGGCTCCTTTTGGAGCATCCATTCGCAGCGAATATAGGCTTCTCCTTGCTGCGTAGAAAGGTCTCCTTTAGGACAACGTAGGAACCTTTCTTAGACTCCTCCATGACCATGTTAAGGGTTGTCCTCCATGACAACATTAAGGTTACTTCATTCACTACGTTTGGACTTTTACATTAGGGTAGCGTAGAGCCTAGGGCACTCCCTCTAGGGCAGCGTATACTCTTGGTGACTTCTCCTTCCACCAAAACCCAAATGAGTGGAGAGGAAGAAATCACAAGAGATGAGTGTCCAAATGACTAGAAGGCCACCTCTATTTATACTAAAACGTTGAGGACAAGTGGGGGAAATTTGGTTGTTGACCAACCTTAACGAATTGTCCCATAACACAAATAAATTCATATCTCCATGAATACATGTCGGAATCAGATGATCTTTAGATCAATCCTGCACCTCTCGACGAGAGCAATCCAAGAAAAATATCAACTACCATAAAAAAGTAGACGCACATGGAGTTGCCCTAGTTGCCAATTTTAACACTCCCTCTCAACTAGGGAGAACTCCATCTGCTAATCCATCTGTCTGTTGGTACTATCTTTGCCATCAATGCACTGCCCTGTACTTCTCTGCTCTGCTGAACTATGAAGAAGAAGAAGTGATCGAGAATGTATCATACCATCCTCTACTGACCGAAGTCAGTCCCAGATAAAAGAGAGTGTCTAGTAGCACTCATACTGACCCAAAGTCAGTCCCAATGAAGAGAGTGTGCCATACCACTCTTACTGATCCGAAATCAGTTCCAAATAGAGAGAGTGTATCATACCACTCTTACTGACCCAAAGTCAGTTCCAAAAGAGAGTGAGTTATATCACTCTTACCGACCTGAAGTCAGTTCCAATTGATCGCAGATCAATGTCATCCTAGCATAGGGAGTACGGTAGTAACACGATGCGTCCATCGGTACTACTATGGTCCCTATCCTCATTTCCCTACTCATTGGCCAGATGAGAGGTACTTCCCATGTGTCCCAAACTGCACGGGTAGGATGTCTCAGCAGGAGAAGGATGAACCACTCATCCTGCCTACATGTCGACAAGGGTATCCCAGGGGAAGGCTGAACCACTCACCCTATACACAACAAATCACTTGGGGAAGGCTGAACCACTCACCCTATGGTTGCTAATCACTCCAAGAAGTACCCCGAAGCCCCCCAGAGCTCCCAAAGCTCAAATGTCCATATTATACTAGACCTTCAGGAGAGAGTCTCTCCATGACTCCTAGTCATTCTCGAAAAGTCAAGAATTTGACCTTTCCCAGGGGCTTCATCTAAATATCGATGACTTGCACATCAGTCCTAGAGTGATGTAGCCTTCTTGCTCCTCGATGGACCATATCCCAGATAAAGTGGTACCTGATCTCTGTATGCTTGGAGCGATCATAGAACACATGATTCCTCAACAATCGAATCCCCCTCTGGTTTTCACAGAAGATCACGATGGTATCCAACACGTGTCCAAAACAGTGCACTGAAGATCTTCCTCAACCAGGCAGCTTCACACGAGGTCATACTCGTAACTATGTATTCGGCCTCGGCGGTGCTCAAAGCAACCGACTTCTGCTTCTTGCTCATCCAAGATATCAAGGCAGAACCCAAAGAGAACCAGCACCCAAAAGTGCTCTTGCGATCCTCCACACTGCCTACCTAATCAACATCAAAATAATCATGCAGCTTCACATTTCCGACAATGTATCTCAATCCATGAGAGATTGTGCCCTAAAGATATTTCAAATGATTCTTGGCACCAATCCAGTGAGGCTCAACCATATATGAGCTCAACATGCTAACTGCAAAACATATATCTGGACATTATGAAACTCAGAGACATTTCCCAATCAGGTCTGGCAGCACTACCACATAACTTCTTAAAGTTAAGCTCCATCGAGGTAGTCACGGCTTGCAATTCACCATTCCAAATCCGGAATCCAACTCCCTCTTACTTTTGCAAATGAGAGGGTCTGCACCTGTTAGAAAGAGGTCGTCCTCATAAGGTGCCAGTATGAGAGGTCTATCATCCACAACCTTCAAGCAATGGTTTGGATCGGCTTCACTCCTAGTGAATCTCAGCTTCATCAGATAGTTGTTTATCCTTTCATACCAAGCCCGGGGTGCTTGCTTCAAGCCATAGAGGGCTTTCTTCCACCTGCATACATGAGATTCCCGATCATGAATCTCAAACCCCTCGGGTTGTTCCACATCCATGGTCTTGCTATTACATGAGGGGAATGGTCCCCTTGTAAATTTTCCTTCGGTACATCTTGGACATGTACCTTCATGCTCTTCTTTGAATTCAGGCATCCCTGTCACCATCTGTCTCACATCGGGTAGGGCCTTACAATGAAGATGAGCAGACCTCCGGTGCCATTGAAGAGATGTGTCACACGACATGGTCCCCAATGGACTTCCTACAACTTGATACAAATTGCCAACCCTAAACCCATGAGTAAAAGCATGTTGAAAATTCCACTTTCAAATACGTACCTTTCCATCGATGAATGCCACCTTGAAACCTTTGACTTCCATTGCCAAAATGGACACCAGTTTCTTCTTGAGATCGGGTACATAAATAACTTTTTGTAAATGAATGGTGCTACCCTCATTTGATTGAAGGGTAGCATTCCTTTCATCCTTTCCAAGATAGGTGGCATCGTCTCCAAGAATAATCTCCCAGATTGTTTCCTTCTCTATCATATTAGAGAGTGCTTCCTTGTATCCAGTAAAGTGCCTTGAGGCACCACAATCAATAAGCCAATTTCCCAACGAGTCTGGAAAGGGCCGACATAAGATAATACTCAGAAGCAACATTTGATTCTTCATATCTAGAGTTCCTTGCTTTCCTTGAAGAGTCGGCCATTTCCTTGATGACATGCATTCCTTTGATCATTGAAGATGCCCCTGGAATGATTGTTATCATCATCAAGTGATGTGTCCCTTCTATTCGGACACTCCTTCGCATAATGGCCAAACTCATTACAAGCAAGGCATCTACCTTTCCTTCAACCCTTAGATCCGGACTTCCCATTGAAGTGACCTTTAGGTAGGCCACCAAATGCTTCCGTTGCGCCACTATGATAATCTTCTTTGATTCGACTTCACCCTTGCTGAATTTGAAGTGGGATGAGAACACATTGAGTCTTTTGACCTTGTCCAACTGTCTTTGGTGATTGCTCTTTCACTCTTGCTTGGGCTTTGTCTTCACCTCAGCTTTGATACCATGTTAATTTTAGGTATGTTCTATTCTTAGAGCAAATTTACTTCAATTTTCCATATTAGCTCAATATCAATTCCAGATTAGCAATCACATTTAGCATGATAGTAAAATGCAGATAGAACATAAATATAAATCGCAGAAAACAAGCCAAGACAAGAGGACACAAGATGTGCCAGCCAGGGACAAACCCCAATGTGGGGAAACCCTTGATCAATTCTTCTTATGTTCTTCAATAGTTCAGCAGAGAGAAAGATAGTACATATACATCAGAAGTCAACATTTTTGACTTGTCAAAATAAGAGCAGAGATCTTCTCTAGGATGATGACACATGAGGTAGCAGATCTGAACACAGGTGATTCCATCACCATGATGTACCCATCACTGTGTTGCACTTCATTACACTATGCTGCACTCATCACACTGCATCCAATCATCACTGTGTTGCACCCATCATGTTGCCTTCATCATCACTATGATGCACCATGCTGTGCTTCATCATCACTATGATGCACCATGCTGCACTTCATCGTCACTATGTTGCACCATGTTGCACTTTCATGTTGCACTTCATCGTCACTATGCTGCACTTTCATGTGGCACTTCATCGTCACTATGTTGCACCATTCATGCTACACTTCATTATGTTGCACTATTTGACACATCTGGAAACCCTCATCATTGTTATGATATCGAAACTACTACAAAGATATCATTTTGGATCTCCTTCATTATTAGTATGTCAAGACTCTAGTACAGCTCCTTATTATAAATAGATTGTACTACCACTTCTCCTTATGCTGAGACAGTGGGATTGTGACTATGTCTTATTATGAGATCACTGAGATGCATACATACAGGTTTGAATCTCACTGTGACATATTCAAGCTTCTGTCACAGTTATGCCGAGACTGTTAGGGCTAGTGTAGGATTCGGAGATCCCTTTCTTCCATCAAAAGATAATCACCGTGCTTCCTTTTGTTGAGATATGCACCACCGAGGAGGAGAGCACTACCCTCTATATCACTATGATCATCACCGAGACTTTGATGTTTGTTTAGACTGCTACAGGAACACTACCGAGTTTCATATGACAAGACTTGCTCCTTGTCATGCGAGATCAGGTTGTCTTAATGCCGAGATGATCATCATGAAGATTAGGTCTCTGCGATAAGCCTTCTTATCAATGTGATGATCATCCTCTATTAGGGCAACGTTTATAATAATATAGCTCCTTCCTTGACAGCAAAGAACCCTCATTATTATCTGCGGCTAGGGTATATCCTCTCATTAGGACGGTGTCTAACTATGTGAGAAGAAGACTATAGCTAGGGCTCCTTTTGGAGCATCCATTGGCAGCAAATATAGGCTTCTCCTTCCTGCATAGAAAGGTCTCCTTTAGGACAGCGTAGGAACCTTTCTTAGACTCCTCCATGACCATGTTAAGGGTTGTCCTCAATGACAACATTAAGGTTACTCCATTGACTGTGTTTGGACTTTTACATTAGGGCAGCGTATAGCCTAGGGCACTCCCTCTAGGGTAGGGTATACTCTTGGGGACTTCTTCCACAAAACCCAAATGAGTGGAAAGGAAGAAATCACAAGAGATGAGTGTCCAAATGACTAGAAGGCCACCTCAATTTATACTAAAACGTTGAGGACAAGTGGGGGCAATTTGGTTGCTGGCCGACCTTGACGAATTGTCCCATAACACAAATAAATTCATATCTCCATGAATACATGTCGGAATCCATCAATCCTGCACCTCTCGACGAGAAGAATCCAAGAAAAATATCAATTGCCATAAATAAGTAGACCCACATGGAGTTTGGCCCTAGTTGCCAATTTTAACAAGGTCAAATTCTTAACCTTTCGAGAGAGACTTGGAGTCGTGAAACGACCCGCCTATGAGGGTCTCATATGAGTTGGACACAGAGCTCCGGGAGCTCCTGGGGGCTTAGGGTACTTCTTGGAGCTATGAGCGACCATAATGTGAGTGGTTCACCTTCCCCTAGACCGTGCGCTAGATATAGGGTGAGTGGTTCACCTTCCCCTATGATACCCCATTATGGCTAACATGTGTGTAGGGTGAGTGGTTCACCTTCCGCTACCTGGACACATGCATGTAGGGTGAGTGGTTCACCTTTCCCTACAATTGACATATGCATAGGATGAGTGATTCACCTTCTCCTATTGATGCCCCGACACACATCCTACCCATAGAGTCTGGGACTCATGGGAAGTACCTCTCATTTGGCCAATGAGTTGGGACACATCGTGTACTGTCGTACTCCCTATGACTAGGGTGCATGGTGTTCAACAACTTGATCTGGGATCTAGGACTAACTTTTGTCTGTGGAGAGTGGTATGATCTTATGACTCACTCTCCATCACTTCTTCTTCATTACTACTTCATGGTTCAACAAAGCAAAGAAGAGCAGGGCAGTGATGACAGGGATGGTACAGCATGACAAGATGGCATGATGATGACAGATGGATTGGCAGGCGGAATTCTCCATAGTTGAGAGGGAGTGTTAAAATTGGAAACTATGGCCAAATTCCACTTTAAGACAACTCATATGATGGATATGATTATTGCATTGGATTCCTCTTTTTGAGAGGTCCAATTTTGATATAAGGATCATCTCATTCTGACAAGCAAAAATGGATTTTTGAATTTATTCTTTCTCATGCACAAATTGTCAAGGTCGGCCTCAGCGAAATGTAGGCTCATGACACCCAATGGATGTGTCTCCTCACCCTCAACGAAGTGTATAAATAGGAGAGACCTCTCTCTCATTTGGACATCATTCATCTCATCACATATCTCTCTCTCTCCTCTCTTGATTGGTTCGTACAGCGTGGAGGCTTCCCTACTTCGCATGTGTGAAAGAGGATGAATTTCAGGACTGTTTTTGGAGGCCAAAAATTTCAGGAAACAAGTTAGCGTTGACCAAGACTATTTGACCAAGCATTGACCTCGTTCTTGTGGGAAGAATTCTGATTTTTGAAGGCTGCAAGGTGATTGGGACAGTTTGACTGGTTTGACTTCAGTGTTGAATTCAGCCTTTGACCGCAAAAATTGCAACAGCATTTGACTGGGTTGACCAAGTTGTTTTTGGGCTGACTTTGACCCTCTTGGAAGGCCAAATTCTTCTGCTGTTGACCGAGCTGCTTAGAGGACATTTTGGAGCTGCTTTGACCACTGTTGACTTTATGGTTAGCGCTGCAGTTGACTACTAATTTGACAGGAATGTTTTGGGCAAGTTAATTTGATATTTGCACTATCTCTCCCTGTTGAACTATTGCAGAATAATAAGAAGATTTGATCAAGGGTTTCCCCACATTGGGGTATGTCCCTGGCATCCACCATATCTTGTGTCCTCTTGTCTTGGCCTGTCTTCTGTACATGTTTTTATGTTCTATCTGCATTTACTGTCAATTTGTTTAAATTGATGTGATTGCTACTGGATATAATTGTAATTGTCATTGGGCTGCTAAAGGAACATTGAAATAAATTGTGCTAAAGCATAGATCATACCATTGTTATCTAAAATTAACACATATAGATTTAAAAGCAAACAAGATAATTGCATCTCACCTTAAGCTAATTTGCATATCATTCCAAATCATTTACTTTTAGAGCACTTTAAAGCAGTGTTGCGAAAATCGCGAATTTTTCGGCATGGCAATTTTTTCATTTTGAAAAAATCATAAAAATCGCCAAAAAAATCATGCAAAAAATCGCCAAGATTTTTTCCAAAATGAAAAAAGTTGCAATAAAAATCATAAAAATCACAATAAAATTGTAAAAATCACCAAAAAATCATCAAAATCATCAAAAAATCGTGGATGCTTTAGATACTTAAAAATTTGAAAAAAAAAATGATTTTTTTTATATTTTTTTAATGTTGCCGATGTTTTGCCGATTTTTACCAATTTTTTCCCGATTTTTACCTATTTTTTCCGATTTTTTCCCCTCGCCTATTTAATCTCGATCGCGATGTTCGCAACACTGCTTTAAAGTTTACTTGCAAGTTTATTTATTTCATGTACTTGCATAATGGATGGCTTGATTGCTTAGTAATTTTACTATCTCTTGCTTTTGGGTACTTCATCTAGCAAGTGCATTACTTATAGTTTGCAAGCAATACTTTGATCCATCGAATTTCATTTGCAAGCTATTTTTTTCAAATCGATATTACATGTGCTTAATGTTTATGCTTATGATCATGAATGACATTATCTTTACTTGAGCATCTCTTTACAAGTGCAATTTATATCTTGCAAGTAATATTTTTTCATCTAACATTGTTCTATTTTGCAGGAGTACTTCTCATTTCAATTTGAATATTTATTTGAGCAAGTATTTATTTCATTTGAGCAATTATCTACAAGGCATTGGTTTATACTTCTTATCTCTTTGAATTTTCAATTGAAAGTCACTGAATATACATCTTATATTGTTCATATATTCACAAGTTTGCTCACAACTTGAACTAGTTCCACTAACTTAAATCTCCTAGAAACTCATATTTCATCCATTAAATTCATTAGGGACCAACCCCCTTACTTTTAACTAGGAGAGAGTGTTAACGGAGAGAGTTGGGAATAGGTGACAGCCCCTTATCTTAGTTTGCCACCAAGATCACACCTTGTGGGGTTGAGGGTTTTTCCCACACTAACTTGGGTGTGCAAGTGAGGTGGCACTAGCAAGTCCCATTGCCCTAATTTTCTTGTCATTTGTTGGACACAAATAAAATATAATTTGTGCCGTCTTATATTGTCATGGAACTTCTAGGCTCTATAAGTTTTTGACTTCCATTGTCACCCCAAATTCTAGCATCCACAAACTTTAAATATGTTAATAATTTTGTTTCAAAAGAAACTATTGGCACAAATAAGTTACTAGGATAATAGATGAACAAGACGACACATAAATGAAACTAGCAATGCCAACCATTCATAATCTCTTCATGAGCTGCTTTGCCTTTGCAAATGATTAAAAACTCCTTGCAAATTTGCAAAATTAGCAACATAGGTTTCAGGTTGTCGATTGATGTGCATGCACATACAACAACATAGGCACATCTATATATAGAGAAATAATAAATTACTCAATATCTCAATGCTGCAGAAAATTCATAGTGTAGAACCAAAAGTAGGCTACCCACAATAACACACCACTTTCTCAAGTTAATCATCTCTCATTACATCATATATATATAATATATCATTTAGCCCAGTGGGTTAGCACAATCAGTTTGAACCAACCAGTCTCAAGGTGGAGATTACTAAGAGGTCATGGGTTCAAGTCTAGTAGTCGTCCCTTTGGGTTAGGAGTACATGTTGTTGATTTATGTGCATGCAGATACAACGACATAGGCACATGTATATATGGAGAGAATAATAAATGATTAAATATATGAATACTGCAGAAAATATATCATATAGAACCAGAAGTAGGAAGCCCACATAAACACACCACTCTCTCAAGTTAATCATCTGTCATTATATATATCATTTAGCCCAGTGGGTTAGTTCAATCGGTTTGAACTGGCCAACATTAAGGTGGAGATTGCTAAAAATTCATGGGTTCAAGTCTAGTAGAGTCCCTTTGGATAGGGAGTACATGTTGTACTCCAGTGGAACTTACCCCAGGTGCCACTCATGGAATATAGCAAGCAACTAGAGGATTTCCTCAAGGACATTTTCCATATTAAAAAATATATAATTAAATCATCCCCATATATTTATTACCCCCTTTGGGATGGGGCATTTCATTGCCCGTTAAGGGTTGCGACATGCAAGGGTTCCTATGTTCTATGAGATAGGGCAACATTGGCCCAGGAACCAGGTGATGGCCATATGAGTGAGGTAGAGTTCATGCTTGGATTTTGCCCACGTGCTAATTTGCAAGTCCCAACCATCTTTTACATTTTGATTTTTCTTGTCTGTCTTGTGGCCAGCACATGCTCTTTCTATTTCCTTTAGCTGCATCAACCTCCCATGGTACATTTCCAGGCCCTACCCAAGTATGAGGATATGAGGGTGCCAAATCCCAATGAAAAGGCGATCAGTTTAACCCGAAGAAGGGAGGTAGAATAAGGGCTTATGATGTAAGATGGAAAGTGGTAAGTATTGAATAAGGAGAGACGGGGCTACGCTCTCTCGATCATGGTTTCCCAAGTAGTGCCCCTTCCTAAAGCCATGGGCCATTAGGGGAGGTTCCACTAGACAAGGATTGAAAATTAGCCCCCCATTTAAGGCGAGGGAACAAGACTACAACCAAGACCCTTCTTTCTTCCAAGTTACCCCATTATCCATGTTAAAATGCCCAAATACAAACAAGCATAAGCACTCGATTACAAAATGAATAAAGAACCTTTCGATCAAAAGCCCACCTTCCAACATATGCCCTTAACAAATGGGCAAGGAGATATATGATTGATGCACATGGCAGACATATGAATGGTACATCACATCGGCTACAAGGTGGTTGTCGAGTTGTTGGTTGTTGGTTGGAAGAGATGAATAGGAGAAAAATTCTCCAAGGGGTCACCCACTTTTGGTGGGTAACATGGCCCAAACTCAAGGATGAGGATAAGAGAGTGCCAATCCCAATGAACCAATGACCACAAACCCGAAGAATGGAGATGAAATTTGGGGAATGGTGGAAAGTGGTAAGCATGGAAAAATCATGGACACACTATTTCAATCCAAGTTTCCTAAGTAGTGCCCCTTTTAAAACATTGAGGCCTCAAAACAGGTTCCACTAGACTAAGGTCAAAAACTAACCTCCCTGGTAAAGTGAGAGAACGGCTTGACAGTCAAGATCAGTTAATCACCCAAATCACCCCTTAATCCTTGTTAAATGTCGAAAACATTAAGTAAAGGCACATGATTGCAAGATGATTAAAGTACTAGTTGAATGATGACCCACCTTCCTTCAAGAGGAATGCCAGATGGTGAGAGGTGTCTAACTGGTGCAAAACTGGTGCAAATTGTGGAGGCTCATGTCATATCATCATGTGCTGAGAAAATGTAGGGCTACTAGCTAGTTGGTTGTCCAAAGGAGGATAAAATTTTCTCTTATGGGGTTACCCGGTTTTTGGTGGGTGACGGGTACATAGTGACATAAGTGGGTCATCCCCCATTCCATCATTTGTAGGTGCACGATATATTCTCACTTTGTTTCTTTCAAAGCATTGGTTGAAAAATAATCAAGACATCTACTAAAGAGAAATAGCACTAATAATGGTAAAAATTATGTTAATAAACACGTCATTGAATTTTGTTGAAAATGTAGCAAGCAAGGTCTTTTGGCTTGTGCCTTAGCCAGTGAAGACCTCAATTGTCCTCATGAGTTAGACTTTAGTTAGGATGAGTTATTTCCAGTTTACTAGAATAATCAACAAGTTAGCATGTGTAGAATTGGAGCTTCGGTTAAGTGGAGTCTTCATTAGGTTGACTACAGAACGAGGTGGCAGTTACAAGTTCAGTTAGAGCGAGTTAGTCTTCAGTTTTGATTGAAAGGACGAGTTAAGACTCCAAGTGTTGATTGGAGAGAGAAAGAGTGTCACTGTCAGTTAATTCGTCAATCAAAACTCGAGTTCTAAATTTGAACTGGGCCTCCTTGCATTTTCGAATTGGGCTTATAAAGAGGAGGATGACGGCACAGGACATCATCAGTTTTGTGCAAAAGGTTGTGTGACAAGACAGCTCACGAGTTTGTGAGAAGATCCTTGATTGTAGAACGTGTAGGAATTGTTTCCTAAAGAATAGGAGGAACAAGTGTACTAGGATTTAGGAGTTGGTTGTGCATAGAGAAGAGGATTTGGATCCTAAGAAATAGGAGGCAGGAAAGTTAGTTTTTGTAGCATCGGAGGTATTCTAGTCTCGAGACTTTGTGGAGAGGCTAAAACACATGAGTTCTCCATAACCCATAAATCGTTTCTGGAAATTCCACCTAGAAGTGTCTCAATTAGATTATTAACCTATTTTTTAATGTTTTCTAAGTCTAAACTTAGGAAAACTAGTTAATTAATTAGTATTAATTGAGAGAAGTGTGAATTATCTAGAAAATCACACAGATCGACTAGGAAATGATCTCAGCCATTGATAAAGTTTTAATCTTGGTCGTTGGAGTCCCAAATGGAGATTATAAGAAGAGGTCGATGGGTAGATGGAGAAACACACTTGTAACATTTGAGATTGCTTTCCTTGGGCAGTTCGATTTCTCTAGAGAGCAACAGCAGTTGCAGGAAGAGTTTGAGCCAGAGAAGGGAAGTAGAGACAGAGAGGGGCACATACAGTGATTCCGGAGGAAGTCTTCCAGTTCCGAACAGTAAGAAAGAGGAGGGCGAGATTTTCTCCAGGAGGCTACATAGAGGTAGCGCAGAGCCTCAAGAAGGCAATTCGATCTAGCTAAAGAGGAGCTCGTTCTCAGTTCCAGAGGCCGAGAATATTTTCCAGAGTGTCGGAGAGACAATTTCTCAGTCAGTAGCAGGCAGGTCCGCTAGATTGGTCGTTGATTCAGGGAGAGTGTGTGAGGGATTGCGCTAGGGTGACACAAGACTTGCGCAGAGCTGGTTGGACGGTTAGCTTTTCAGACGTCAGATAGTGTCGGGATTGCTCGGAGAGAAGGGTATTTCCCTCAGAGAATTTTTGTCAGTATTTCTCTTAGATAGATTCGCCAATTTGGTGATACTTATTGTACTCTGAATTTCTCACTGCTACTTAATAATAAAAACCCTCAGTTGTTGCATCGATTTTCCCGAGTTGGGTTTTTCCGGGGACTTTTGTCCAAAAATAACTTTGTCATGTTTTGTGTGTGCGCCAGTATTTTCTCAGTTTCAAGTTTATCTTCCATAGTATTTTTATTTGTGAAGATTGTAGTGTGATTAATTTGTTGTAGCCGTAGCAATAAACTGCATAATTAATTTATCAGTTAGAAGAATTAATTCCAGTTGCTGCAATAGAATTTCAATAGTTGAAATTTTCACATGGTATCAGAGTGATTTTGATCGAATGGGGAAGCTTAGAAGCAGAAGCAGAAATTCGTTGTTCAGAGGGAGCAACAGGATGAATTTCTGGGGGTTGCGCAGAGCCTAAGCCAGGTAGTGCGAGTTGCTTAAGCAATTCAATTTTTCAGTGCAAGTTGCCAGAAAAACTCGACCTGTCAGTTTGAGTGATTCTAGCAGGTAGAAGGAGCAATTGCCTGGTATTTTCGCTAGGCAAATTCCTTGTTTGGGCACAGAAGGGTTTTGCAACAGTTTGCAGTCGTAGAATCAACGCCAGGTGGAAGAGACAGCACACACACAAAGAATTTCTCTAAGAGGATTTCTAGCCTAGAAATCCAAATTTCCAGTTGCAGTGGATAGTAGCTACAAGCGGATCTTCTCACTCTAGAAGGGAGTGCGAGTAGCAGATTTAGCGTCGAGCAAGTGAAAGAGGGAGATTTTCGTTTCAGATTCAGAGATGGCCATAGCTGGGCTTAGAGGTCAGGATAGGTTGGAGGGAGGCTCCAACTATGTCATCTGGAAGGCTAGGATGTCCTTTCTGCTAGATGAATTTGGTATGAAGACCTATGCAAAAAATAGTGTGGCAGTACCCATCGGTGCAGATCAACGAAGAGAGTACAAGAAAGAGATGGCAAAGATGTTCCTAGATGGAGTCTAGGACCGTATAGTCTCGCATATATTTGGCAAGAATACTACCAAGGAGATGTGGGATGCTCTCGCTCAGCTATATCAGAATCCTTCCAAGCAGCAGAAGATGTTCCTGCAAGAAAAACTGAGAAACATCAAGATGCAAAAGGGTGAAGGAATAGATCCCTTTCTCATGAGAATTCAGGAAATCCGGGATCAACTTTTAATAGTTGGGGAGGCTCCTCAACCTTCATAGCATGTACGGTTGGCCCTAAACAGTGTCTTAGAGGATTGGGAAGTCTTTGTCCAAAGCATCTTGAGATGAGACATTATACTAGCGTGGGACAGGATGTGGTCAAACCTGCAACAGGAGGAGATGAGGCAAGCTCTAGTAAAGAGCTCCATCAGCATAAGCAGCAGTAAGGGTTTGATGGGTGAGAAGGAGGAAGAGAATGCGGCCCTTGCATCAAAAGGTCCCAGTCAGGGAGAGGGGGAGAATAAGAAAAAGAAGAACCTATCTAAGGTCAAGTGCTTCAGGTGTGGCGAGTTGGCCACTATAGTACTCAGTGTCCTCAAAGGAAGAAGGACAAGTAGGAGAAGCAGGAC
Source organism: Pinus tabuliformis (assembly GCA_031772625.1). Taxonomy (NCBI): domain Eukaryota; kingdom Viridiplantae; phylum Streptophyta; class Pinopsida; order Pinales; family Pinaceae; genus Pinus; species Pinus tabuliformis. The sequence goes on from CM062817.1 coordinate 1,900,543,618, forward strand.
CAGGGGGCAGCATCCACAGAGATAGACAAGTTGTCCTCCAGGCTGGAGGAAGATTTTTCCATGTTTGCAGCTATACCTTCAAGAGTGAGGTGAAACGATATGGAGCTATAGTTCCAGACTTGCGCAGAGGTTTGGGCAGGGTCCACTGAGGTGTCTTCCTCATGGATTATTACCTTGCTACGGGGGACCACAGTATTGAGTAGTAGGATGGATCAGTGTCAGTAGATGCAGTCAGATTTCAAAGTGACAATTGCAAACTAGTTACAGTCAGGTACTGAGGAGCGTAGTGTCGTGTCCACAACAGAGCAAGAGCCTCAGTGCAAAGTGAGCAGCTGCACAGATTCTTCAGTAGATAGTGCAGAGGCTAGTAGTAGTCAGATGCTCAGGAGGCAGATGCAGCACAGAGACATAATTGATTTAGTATTTTGAATGCTTCTTAGTTGCAACAACAACAACAACAGTTGAGAGGGAGTTGCAGTGCAAATGCACAGTTGGCAACAATATAGCAGTGTCAGCAGCAGCACAAATGCAGTATTAGAGTCGCACAATGGCAGGCAGTCACAGTGGCCAAACATGAGCAACGTATAGAGGGTGATGCAGAGACAGGGTGTTGTAGCAACAACGTAGCACTAGAAAACCCTCCTCGCTAATAGGGAGTGTTAATTTTTGTAGCATCAGAGGTGTTCTAGTCTCAAGACTTTGTGGAGAGGCTAAAACACAAGAGTTCTCCAAAACACAGAAATTGTTTCTGGAAATTCCACCTAGAAGTGTCTCAATTAGTTTATTAACCTATTTTCTAATGTTACCTAAGTCTAAACTTAGGAAAGTTAGTTAATTAATCAGTATTAATGGAGAAAGGTGTGAATTATCCAGAAACTCACACGGATCAACTAGGGAATGATCTCAGCCATTGATTAAATTTTAATCTTGGTCGTTAGAGTCCCAAATGGAGATTATAAGAAGAGGTTGATGGGTAGATGGAGAAACACACTTGTGACACTTGAGATCGATTTCCTTGGGAAGTTTGATTTCTCCAGACAGCAGTAGCAGTTGCCAGAAGAATTAGAGCCAGAGAAGGGAAGCAAAGATAGAGAAGGGAGGGATAGTGAGTCCGAAGGAAAATTTCCAGTTCCGGGGAGTCAAAAAGAGGAGATAGATATTTTCTCCAGGAGGTTGCGCAGGGCCTCAAGAAGGCAATTCGATCTAGCTAAAGAGAAGCTCGTTCTCAGTCCAGAGGCCAAGAATATTTTCCAGAGTGTCGAAGAGACAGTTTCTCAGTCAATAGCAGGCAGGACCACTAGATTGGTAGTTGATTCAGGCAAAGTGTGTGAGGGATTGTGCTATGGTGACACAGGACTTGCGCAGAGTTGGTTGGACGACTAGCTTTCCAGAGGTCAGACAGTGTCGGGATTGCTCAGAGAGAGGGTAATTTCCCTCTGAGAAATTTTGTCAGTATTTCTCTTGGGTAAATTCGTCAATTTGGCGATATTTATTGTACTTTGAATTTCTCACTGCTACTTAATAATAAAAACCCTTAGTTGTTGCACCGGTTTTCTCAAGTTAGGTTTTTCCGACTTTTGTCCAAAAATAACTTTGTCATATTTTGTGGGTGTGTGCCAGTGTTTTCTCAGTTTCCAGTTTATCTTCCGCAATATTTTTATTTGTGAAGATTGTAGTGTGATTAATTTGTTGTTGCCATAGCAATAAATTGCATAATTAATTTATTAGTTAGAAGAATTAATTCCAATTGCTGCAATAGAATTTCAGTGGTTGAAATTTTGACAAGGAAGTGCGCAAGGATATAGGGATTTTCCCTATAAAATAGGAGTTGATATGTGCTAGAGAATAGGGGTTGATGTGCGCTAGGTAATAGGGACCTAGTGCATAAGTATTAAGGAGCCTCTAGTGCACATAAATCAAGCAAAAGTGGGCAGGTTTTGCAGAGCAAGTCAAGGAGGCAACAGAGGAACAATTACGTGCTAGAGGGCCAAGATCATTAAGGATCTAGGCTAGCCAAGATCAATTGTATCAGCTAAGATTTTTGTGAGCATAATGCCTTCTCAAGAGAGACAAATTGCTTGGTAATACATCCAAGTGCTCAAGAACAATCAATAAAATAGCCACATCAAGCAAGAAGGTTTTCCCTATTAGGTTTCTTGAGAAAAATAAGTGTGTCAATTTGTGCATGTGTTTTTATCTCTTTGTTTTTATTTCACTGCTTATGAATTGTTAAGAAACTTTGTCTCTTGGTGAAAGTAAACTAGTTTTTCAGTTTTCAGTTATTCATTTAAGTAGTTGCAGAGTTTCGTGGAAATTTAGCATTGTATCAAAGCAAAAATCAGCATAAAGACCAGCGCTAGATTGACCAGTTAGTGAAGAGCGCAAATCAAGCAGAGGGCTTGCACTTGAGATTGAAGAGCAAAGCAATTCTTTGGATAGCAGTATGGATTTCCAAGGACTGTGACTAGAACACAGTTTAGAGGGAGCCTTGGATTTATGCTCATGGAAGTAGCAAACCTCAGTGGTGTTGGAAGATAATGGAGTGCCCGAGTTTGTGAAGCGGACAATAGCTCCACCTCAAGATGCCCAACAATTGATCCAACATATAACAAGAATGACACCAAGGCGAGGAGGATCATTCTTGAGGGGATCAAAGATCATATTATTCCTCATCTCCATGATAAGAAGACAACATATGAGATGTTTAAACCTATCTTAGATCTATATCAGAGTTCCAGTAATGCCAGGAAGCTTGCTCTCAAGGAGAAGCTAAGAAGTATCTGGATGAGCAAAGGACAACCCATCATCAGATTTCTTTTGAAGTTCACTCAAGTTCAAGATGACCTAGGTGGAGTGGGCGTGATTGTAGCAGGCAACGACCTTGTGAGTCTTGTGCTTCTGGGAATTCATAAGTCTTGTCATAGTTTCTAAGATGCAGTAAGTGGCAACGAGAATATTCCCAGTTGGGAAAGGTTATGGAGTGACTGTGTTCTAGAAGAAATCTGAAGAGGAACGAGAGTTGGTAGAGAAGCTCCAACAGAGGACGAGGAGAACTTTTCCCTGGCAGGGAAAGGCAGCACAGCCAAGGGCAAGAAGGGCCAAGGAGAGGCCGAGTCCAATGAAAAGGCCGAGAAGAAGAAGAAGGATCTGAGTAATATCAAGTGCTTCCATTGCCATGAGTTTGGACACTATGCCACTAAGTGTCTTAATCGGAAGAAGGAGTCCAGTAAGGATCATATCGCTACAACAACTGAGGTAGATGTGTTTTCTACTTAGTTCCAGAAAGATTTCTCATTGATAGCTTGCATGGCAAGCTCAATAGACAACAGTGTATGGTATATTGATTCAAGAGCATCCTTCCACTTGATCGGGAATAAGGAGTATGTTGGCTTGTTGGGGCCTGACCCAGGTTCGGAGTTAATTAGCCAAGCAAATCCCAGTACTACTGGCCCTTTCGGCAACAGTCCGCAGAGCGCGGACTGAGGTCTCACCCGAAGTAGTATGGGAGGGTGCTAGAACCAGGTTTCCGCACCCTTGAGATGTCTGAGAGGTTCGACTGGTCTCACTAGGTGTCTCTGCGCACAAGTCACTCCACGCGCTTCTCTGTCCCTTACGCCCTGATATATTGTCTTCGCACAGCCCTAACCAGGGACTATGGAGCTTTCGCGCTGCTAGAGCCACACTCAAGGTTATTACCTGCGACCTTACTTATCTTCTTATACCAGTTAATTACCTTCGCGTATTTGGACGCCTTGTGTTATAATTAGTTATACAAAACATTCAAATAAGCTCGCGCATCATATAAACAGTATATTTGTAAATTATACCCAATCATACATTAAAACGGGAAAAGATGCACAGAAATATGGTAAACTTTCTCTTTATTAATTCTCCCGACGGTTACAGACTCGACCTGCCCTGCGCACTCAGCTGCAGGGGTCCACGCACTCAGCTGCAGAGCCTTCTCCTACTCTACAACCCAAAGACACACTCTACACTTAGACTCAATCTTTCGTGTTCCTTCATCATATATCTTACAACATAGAGCCTCGCTCTATTTATACTAGGTCTATCCAACCGACATTACATTACAAAAACTAAGGCAGACAACCCTGTGACTCTATTATGACTTCGCGCCGCAATTCATGGAGCTTCTACAAAAAGATTCGGTCAAAACTTGGGCTTTAAGCCACAAAACCTGCCTTGGGGGGATTCCATACCCAACAAGCCCCCAACACAAACATCATGACTTGCCCTCGAATCACTCTGTCGACGTGGAGATCTTGGCGCGGAGTCCTTCCAATTCTGCTCAAACTGTGGCAAGGTCATCAGCGCACTGAGTTGCTATCCACTAGATCTGTTGCATGCGTTGTTTCGAGACCACGTTGTCGGAAGTGCTTTTCTGCATCTATGTGTGTACCCCCGGCATGTCTTTATAGTCCCACGCCATCTTCCAGATCCTTGGAGCGTGAAGACTATGTTGCTGCCAACTAGTTAGATAGTCGGGCCATGCGTGTAGGGCTTTAATCGGCTGCCATTCACTTTGCCTAGGAAAAGCTCGCCATTTAGTTTGACTAGCTGCATCGGGCCTCCATCTGTGGCCTCCTTAACAACATATGGTCCCAGCCAATGCATTCTGAACTTCCCCAGGAATTGATCAAACTTACTGTCATATAGCAGTACTAAATCATTTACCTTGAAGGTGCGCAACTTAATATGGTGGTCGTGCCAGGCCTTCTCACGTTGCTTTTGTCCCTGCTGATGGAAGCTAGCCAGGGACCATTCCTCCTCAAGTTCTTCGAACTGCGCGAGTCGTTCTTTAGGGCTTCGCGGTCTGTCATACCTGTGAGCGCTGCTATGCGCAGACTAGGTACAATATACTCCATTGGCATAACAACTTCCACGCCATAGACCAACCGGAAAGGTGTCTGTCCCGTCAGTTTCTTGCACGTTATCCTGTAAGCCCATAGTACTGCAGGTACGCGCAGGTCCCAATCACTCCGCCGCGCGTTGCATACTTTAGTCAGTGTAGTCTCCAGTGTTTTGTTAAATGCTTCTATTGTCCCATTGGCTTGTAGGTGATATGGTGTGCTTTTCTGATGATACACCTGAAACTCTTCTGTTAGCATGTTGATGGTTTTGTTCAAGAAATGTGTTCTGCGATCGGTCATCAATATTTTGGGACATCCAAATCGAGTCAACACGTGTTCAAACAAAAACTTTGCAGCTGTGGCAGCCGCGCAGTCTTTGACTGGCTGCGCTTCTACCCAACGAATCAAGTACTCTGTTGCATGATAATGTACCTCACGCCCGTCTTTCCCTGAGGTTTGATAGGTCCTACAAAGTCGATTGCCCACTTGTTGAAGGGTTGCAACTTCATTTGTGGATTCGAAAGCATCTCGTCTCGCCGCGATGGTTTACCTATCCTTTGACATATATCACAAGCCTTACAGTGTGCTTTTGTATCTTGATGAAGTGTTGGCCACCATAATCCTGCGCAGAGAACCTTTTGCGCGGTCGCTCGTCCTGCATATTGTCCTCCTGCAGTGCCCCCATGCGCTTCCGCGAGGATCTGACTTCATTCAAATTCAGGTACATACCTTCGCAATATCTCATCATTGCCTATTTTGTATAGGTGCCTCGCGATGACAGAAAAATCAGTCGCGCGCACCACTAGTTCCTTCTTCTGCTGGACGGAGTATTCCTTCAACGCAGTTCCTATTGTCAGAAAGTGGATTATATCCTCAAAGTGTCCGTCCGCTACGCGCACAGCGAAGAGCTGTGCATCAGGTAATCCTTCCTCCAGACTAGTAGGTTCCTCTCCTGTCTCAATACGCGATAAGTGATCCGGTCCTGCGTTCAAGCGTCCAAGCTTTACCATGACCTCAAAATCATATTCTTGGAACAATAGGAGCCACCTGCATATGCGCCCCCTCAACACAGGCTTGTTGACCAAGTATTTTAGCGCGGAATGGTCTGTATACATCTTGAAATGTCCCCCTAGCAAATAGTGGCAGTATTTTTGGAGCGCGTACACCATAGCCAACCCCTCGCATTCAGTTGTGGAATAGTTCTTTTCTGCTTTAGACAACCTGCGACTTGTGAACGCGATAGGGTGATCCAAGCCCTCTCCACCTTCTTGTGTTAGCACCGCTCCCAACGCTATACATGACGTGTCAACATGGACATGAAATTCCACATCCCATTTTGGGAAGACCAGGATTGGGGCGGAGGCCAATTTCTCTTTTAGTACATCGAGGCTCTTCATGCAATCATCATTCCAACAAAACGTGACATCCTTTTTCAACAGCTTCTCCATTGGTGCGATGATCTGGGCATAGCTTTTGATGAACTTCCTGTAGTACCTCGTATGTCCCAGGGTAGCGCGCAATTGTTTAACACTTCGTGGTGCTTCCAAATTCAAAATTACTAAAATCTTCGCAAGGTCTACCATTAGTCCCTGTTTGCAGACCACATGTCCCAGCAAGTTCCCAAAGGGAACGAGGAACGTACACTTTTTGAAGTTTAGCGCGATTTAGTGTTGTCAGCAAGTATCTAGCATTAAGCGTAAGCTCGCTACATGGTGCTTAAACCAATCCAAATACAATCCAATCATCTAGATAGACCTCCAGGAATTTGTGGATACGTTCTTTGAATGCTGCAACAACTATGTGCAAAAAAATGGTCGGTGCGTTCCTTAACCCAAACGGCATAACAATGTATTGAAAGCAACCCCACTCAGTCGTGAAGGTGGTCTTGCTCCTGTCTTCCGGTGCAATTTTGATCTGGTGGTACCCTGAGAACCTATCAGTAAAGGAATGTGCTTCTTGCCCACTGACATTTTCCAATACTTCATCCGTGAACGGAATTGGGAATGGGTCATGTACACAAGCGTCATTCAATTTCCTGAGGTCCATGCATATTCTTATCTCGCCTTTCTGCTTCTTCTCCTGCACTACCATAGGGCTTACCCAGTCGGATTCTTCCACTGGCTCAATAATTCCAGTTGCAAGCATTTTGTCTAGTTCTACGCGGACCTTTTCATTGTACTTCGGATTCAAGCGGTAAGGCCTCTGCTTAACCGGCTTCGCATCAGGTTTTAGGGTGATCTTCATCATCCCTAAATCACCAACAATCCCCTTTAAGTCCGTGATCTTGGTCAGGAATAAGTCTTGGTGCTCATGGAGTAACTCAGCGACCCTATCCACCATGGCGTCATCCCAGTAGTCGTTGAGCGTTGCATACTTCAATTCGGCCTCTGTACCAATGTTTACTTGCTTTGTCTTTACCGGCACGGTTATGTCAGGGTCTTCAATCAATGGCCCTTGAACCTCGCGATAGCCCTTAGTTTCTGGAATGTTAACTTTTCGCGGGTCTTTGTCGTCGTCTTCAATATTTACATTGTAACACTCCAGCACGCAACTCAGCTAGGTTGCCCAATCCAGTTGAAGTACTTCCATTGGTTCCTGGGGTATTTTAAAGATAGCTGCTTTTACTGCTTGTAGCGCATCATCAACAGTTTCCCACCAACAATCCTCAAACGTGAAGGTTAACAGGAATCCTTCGCGCAAGATATCCCATTCACTTGTTCCATGGCAGAGCTCCGTGTCTATATACCAGTTCATGGGTATATTATCCAAGGTATGACAGAACAGGTGCACCCACTCAAGTTGGGGCTCTTCCCCATAGACTTTTGTCCATTTGGTGAGGTGCGCGCGCGGATCATCCCGTCCGTCATACTTGTCTTTTAACCACATCTGAGGCTTTCCAAATCGTATGCACATCATCCTTCTACATTCATGCCAATCCTCAAAACTTCATTGGTGCGTACCCCACCATCTTGCGAGCATAGCGCGCAGTACCCATTTCAGAGCGTCGAAACGTTGTTGTTCTGGTACTTCTTTTTCAAATTTGTTTAGGAAGTCATCCACCTCGCTTAACCCGTCATACGTAGGCAAATCTCTTACCTCTATTGCTACACAGCGCAATGATCTCGTCATCATGTTACAGTTGAGCGTGGTTACCTCGTGTAACCGGTTCTGCCATCGTTCTATCTCCTCGTCAGAATCTGATGTGCAAGAGCATTCGCGCTCCCAAGAGAGTCGGCCATCCGCGGTTGGATTTACCCAGTCCTTCTCTCGCGCGGTTATCTTGTAGATGCAGTCCAGATCGTCGTTGTTGTCGTAGTCGCGCACTGGCTCCATGTAGCGCGATCCTTTTACAGGGTCTAAGGGTACCACTACGCGTAGTGACTTTTTCTCAAAGATCGTCTTGCGCTTCTTCAGATTTATCACTCCATTCATGTCAGTGGCCCAATCTATTCCCAATAGTGCGAGGTAGGGATTGTTGTCATCAACAATCTCTATTACTTCGAAATCTGCTAGCGCGCTTGCTCCTTCAACATCTACTATGATTCCCTGCAATCTCCCCATAGGTAGGATCTTTTGCTGATTTGCCAATCACAGCTGGATAGGAGACCATTGCAACGCAGGCCTGCCCATGCGCTCCCACTCGTTGGCAAGACATTCGCGTCCGATCCTAGATCCAAAATCACTTGGTCCATCTCATATTCCCCAATCTGCGCGTCTCTCTCCTTGTTCACGTCATGTGTTTCCCGAGCTTCCAGACTATGTGCGGTTCTCCTAGCGCGGTCCCAATGCATCTAGTTATGAGTTCTTGCAATCCCTTTACAGCCTTGTTGTCACGCAGCAGCTTCATGCATATCTCCAAGAATGTAGTGAGCATTGATGAGTCCATTTCCGGCTCTAGTTTGTCTTTAGTTCCCAAAGTGGAGGCTTCTGCAAAGCTCTTCTTAGCTTCCATGAAAGTCTCCTTAGCGCGCTCCAAATCAAATTCTGGTTCCTTCGTTGGAGCCTTGCGAACCCAGGTACTTTCTTCAGGTTGCTTGCCTTTGTCATCCCCTATCGTAATTCCACTCTGGAGCACGATATTTACGTTCGGGTCTTCCTCACACGGCTCAGACCTCATCATTTGCAGGTTCTGAGTCGGGGGAGGTTGGAGTGTTCTCTTATCGCACAACCTTGCTATCAGTGTGGGACAATCCTCTGTCTCATGATCAAACATTGTGGAATACAAACATGATGGTCGCGTTGGATTTGTGCAATCGCGGGCATAATGTCCTGGCCCTCCGCAATTGTAACATATTAGTTGTCCACGACCACTTACTGGTTCTCCTCCACCTCGGCCTCGCCCGCGCCCCTGAAATCTGGTTCACGCTATCCCTGCGTTCTGGTCAAGGGGCCGCGTTTCAGCCTGAACCCTGTACATAGGGGTCCGGTCCATCATCAGCTCATAACTCCTACAGGTGTGCTCATCATGTCCTATGGACCTACAGAAATTGCAGAACAAATGTTGTGAATTCTGTGTGTACTTCTGTAATAGATGGCAATTATTTGTAGCATGCTTTCCTCCTATTTGACAAATCGCGCACCATAATGCAGGCACCATGCTCGGTCCTGCTTGTGCCTCCAATCCTAGTGGCATTGACCCTCCTCCCGCAAGGTAATTCGCAAACACCAGGCAACGGTCTTTATCGTGGCCCTGACCCTTGCATTTTATGCACCATACCTCGTCGCGCACCTCTAGGCAGGTTGTCCTTTCTTGTTTCAAACTCTACATCTCCAGGCACAAGTTTTTCAAATGCGCGTGAATTTGTTGAACTCCCACGTTAGGATCTTGTATTGGTGTCTTGTGCAATCTCATTGCGACCTCCAAGGCCTCGACCCAAGTGGTTAGCCTTTGTTGCGACAGCGTGTTCTGTAGATGCTGCGTTAACGATGCTACAAACAATTCGCGGTGTTGCCCATCTGTTATTGTCATGTTTGCTTCGCAAATTGTGCACTTCAGTGTTTGATCTAACTCCCACGGGGTTTTGTCTGGTAGCATTGTGATTTCCTTGAACCCAATGATTGACTATGCCTCAGACTTCGGCCTGCTAAATTCTTTGTTTAGCACCACTTGGATATCCGCGATCCCTACATTTGGATTGTCATTGGAATGCTTAATGTACCAAGTCAGCGCGTGATCCTCCAGGGCGCTGACCAACGTTGCCTTTTTTATATTGTCATCTGTGACTCCCTATGCTTCCCATACAGCGTTTATCACGGACCAAAATTGGTCCGGATCTTCATTCCCTACTCCCTTGAACACTGGTAGCTTTATTGTGCTTGCCATACTGCTTCACGGTGCTGGCGGGGTTGGTATGGGCGAAGACGAGGGTGAAAACAATGAAACTGGAGGTGGCGTAGGTGGAGTTGGTATGCGTGGAATTCTCTGTCTTATCAGATTGTTTGCACTTCTTGGCGAGACTTTTGCGAGCTCTTCTTCGCCCCCTCGTGGAGGTGAAATCAAGGGGCTAATTTCTGGTTCTGCGCTGCCCTCATTTTTGTAGATTTTCCCACTTCGTGTAGCCCCAAACATCAATTTATTCGCATAACCCGTTTTTCACACAGTAGCATTTTAATCCAAGTGTTTAAAGATTTAACGTACTTACCTCGCGGTCCTTTGAGGAAGCGTCGTTCTGCCTTTCTATAACTGACTGAAGTATCTACCACGAATTCAGTGATGAATCCTCCTATGATTCGATCGAGCCAATGATCGACAACGCGCACGATCTTATCCTCCGATGCTTCCAGTCTGCACACCAATTCTGGAGTCCACACAATTGGTTTGTCGAGTTTACACCTTCCTTGGCTATCTACTAGCTTTGCGATCCACTCATACAACTCAGTAGGGAAGGATGCAAAGAAAATTTCGTGGATTTCTGTATATAAGTAGCAGTCTAACCACTTTTCTTTTGATAGTTGCGGATTCCTGTTTTCCTGCGCCGCAAACTTGTGAATCTTCCTGTCCAACCAATCTTCAATTTCTTTCCTTGTCAGATTCCAGTGATACGACATCAAACATCTCTTATGCAGATCCTGGCCCCGGCAACGGAACCATTTGTTGGCTTGTTGGGCCCTGACCCAGGTTCGGAGTTAATTAGCTAAGCAAATCCCAGTACTACTGGCCCTTTCGGCAACAGTCCGCAGAGCGCAGACTGAGGTCTCACCCGAAGTAGTATGGGAGGGTGCTAGAACCAGGTTTCTGCACCCTTGAGATGTCTGAGAGGTTCGACTGGTCTCACTGGGTGTCTTTGCGCGCATGTCACTTCGCGCGCTTCTCTGTCCCTTACACCCTGATATACTGTCTTCGCGCAGCCCTAACCAGGGATTGTGGAGCTTCCGCACTGCTAGAGCCACACTCAGGGTTATTACCTGCAACCTTACTTATCTTCTTATAACAGTTAATTACCTTCGCGTATTTGGACGCCTTGTGTTATAATTAGTTATACAAAACATTCAAATAAGCTCACGCATCATATAAACAGTATATTTGTAAATTATACCTAATCATACATTAAAACAGGAAAAGATGCACAAAAATATGGTAAACTCTCTTTATTAATTCTCCCGACGGTTACAAACTCGACCTGCCATGCGCACTCAGTTGCAGGGTTCCGCGCACTCAGCTGCAGGGTTCCGCGCACTCAGCTGCAGACTACTAGGCCTCTGCGCACTCAACTGCAGAGCCTTCTTCTACTCTACGACCCAAAGACACTCTACACTTAGACTCAATCTTTCGTGTTCCTTCATCATATATCTTACAACTTAGAGCCTCGCTCTATTTATATAATCTCATGGTCCGCGGACCATGGGTAGGTCTATCCAGCCGACATTACATTACAAAAACTAGGGCAGACAACCCTGTGACTCTATTATGACTTCGCGCTCGGCGCCCGCAATTCGCGGAACTTTTACAAAAAGATTCGGTCAAAACTTGGGCTTTAAGCCCTGAAACCTGCCTTGGGGGGATTCCATGCCCAACAGAGTATTTCAACCACCTAAAGGAGAAGGACATGCAATTTCAGATTGAGCTAAGAGATGATGGCAAATACACAACTAGGGGAGTTGGTACTATTAGTCAGGTAGCTCCTCTCCATCTCAGAGATGTCCTCTATGTTCCAAGCCTGAAGCAGAACCTTGTTTCAATAGCTACCCTTAAGGGCAAGGATTATGATGTCATCTTCAACAAAGGTGAGGCTTACCTCAAGCACTTAGCTTCTGGATGTAACAAGCAAATAGGTGTAAGGAAGAAGAGTTTGTACCTGCTACAAGTTGAGACAGGCATCGTCTTGTGCAGCAAGGTAGGAAGTGCATAGAGTACAGACATGAGGGTTGAGAAGAGCGAAGCTCTAAGGGAGTCCTTAGAGTGAGAGCAGGATAGAGTTCCCAAGAAGAAAACTTAACCAGTATCACAGTTTGAGTCTCGGCTACTTGGCAAGCGGGTCGACCAACAGGACGATGAAGAGAAGAGACCAGGGTGAGTGGAGGCAGCCACTCAATCAATGACTCCCAGTACAGGGAGAGTTCAAGCCAAGTGAGAAAACGAGTTGTTTAGGGGGGGATCAGGAGATAATTGGATTTCCCAATACCACATTCAGGCAAAGGTACATGGCACTTATGATTGATGTGATAGATTCAAATCATAGCAACATGGTTGGAAGGAAGAGGTCTTCAGATCAGATTCCACAGCAAAAAGCAGGTAAGTCTTCTAGTTTAGAGGGAGCAGTTGCAGCAGCGAATAACATGGTAGTCTTGGAGACAGATTCGAGTGGAAGATGTTCTTCTATAAGTACCTTCCTCGCTAAGAGGGAGTGTTGAAAATGTAGCGAGCAACGTCTTCTAGCATGTGCCATAGCCAGTGAAGGCCTCGAATTGTCCTCATGAGTTAGACTTTAGTTAAGATAAGTTATTTCCAGTTTACTAGAATAATCATCAAGTTAGCATGTGTAGAGTTGGAGCTTCGGTTAAGTGGAGTCTTCATCAAGTTGACTGTAGAATCATGTGGCAATTACAAGTTCAGTTAGAGCGAGTTAGTCTCCATTCTTGATTGAAGGAAGGATGAGTTAAGACTCCAAGTGTTGGTTGGCGAGAGAAAGTGCCACTCTCAGTTAACTCATCAATCAGAACTCAAATTCTAAATTTGAATTGGGCCTCCTTGCATGTTCAAATTGGGCCTATAAAGAGGAGGACGAAGGCACAGGAAATCATAAGTTTTGTGCATAATGTTGTGTGACCAAACAACTCACGAGTTTGTGAGAAGATCCTTGATTGTGGAGACCACGAGAATTGTTTCCTAAAGAATAAGGGGAACAAGTGTGCTAGGATTTAGGATTTGGTTGTGCGCATAGAAGAGAAGTTGGGTCCTAAGAAATAGGAGGCAGGAAGTGCGCAAGGATATAGGGATTTCCCTTATAAAATAGGAGTTGAACTGCTCTAGAGAATAGGGGTTGATGTGGGCTAGGTAATAGGGAGCTAGTACGCAAGGATTAAGGAGCCTCTAGCGCGCATAGATCAAGTAGAAGTGAGCAGGTTTTGCAGAGCAAGTCAAGGAAGCAGCAGAGGAACAATTGTGTGCTACAGGGTCAAGATCAAGCAAGATCTAGGCCAGCCAAGATCAATTGTATCAGCTGAGATTTGTGTGAGAAGTAGAACACTTTCTCAAGAGCGATAGACTGTTTTGTAATAGATCCAAGTGCTCAAGAACAATCAATAAAATAGCCAAATCAAGCAAGCAAGTTTTCCCAGTTGGGTTTCCTGCGGGAAAATAAGTGTGTCAATTTGTGCATGTGTTTTTCTCTCTGTGTTTTTATTTTGCTGCTTATGAATTGTTAAGAAACTATGTATCTTGGTGAAAGTAAACTAGTTTTTCAGTTTTTAGTGATTCATCTAAGTAGTTGCAGAGTTTCATGGAAATTAAACAAATTTTGTTGTATAAAGGGCAATCAATTATGCTAACTATATCTTGAACCATACAACTACAAAAGTTGTAATGAATGTAACTCCAGAAGAAGCTTGGTCTAAGATTGAGCCTACTGTAAGTCATGTTAAAGTGTTTGGTTGTGAAGCATAGATTCATATTCCCAATGAAAATCATAAGACAATGCAACCCAAAGGTAAGCAATGTATATTTATTGGCAATGTTGAAGATGTAAAAACCTGTCGATTCTTTTTACCACACTCTTTAGAGACTATCTTTAGAGAGATGTTTGATTTGATGAGGGTTGGTTAAACAAAGTTAATTGTAATATAGGGTTTAAACAAGGTTGTCCATAGTTTCCTACTCCTTTGAGTATTTATGTTGACAAGTTAGAGACATGATCGGAAGAAGCGGGTTGTGTTGGCACTAATTTGACTGGGATAATCATCATTTGTCTTCTTTACACTAAGGATATTGTTCTTTTCAAGAGGTTCCCCTCCAATCTTGATAAACAATTTACAATCCTCAAAGATTTAATGTTATAGCTCCAGTATGTCAATAAGCACTAATAAGACAAAGTTATGATTATCAAATTCGAGAACACCAATTACCCTAATTTTGTATATGACAATAACAACTTATAGGAAGTTAATTTGTACAAGTATCTTGAAGTTAACCTTCATCTCAAGCTCAATTTGAAAACAAAAAGCCCATTTTGCTCTTGAGAACAACTATAAAGAAACATCATATTGCTTTTGAGAAAAATGAAAGTCCTCTTTCACACACTTTTTGCTCCAATTACTTTATATGGATGTGAAGTTTGGGGTTGCAATAGTTATGTAGAACATTGGAAGAAAATTGAGCTAAATCAAAAGTGCTCATAAACTATAATTTTAAAATTAAAAGTAATATAGTCTATCCAATCCTCTTCTTGGAGGTTTATCTTCCACCCATTGAGAGCAAGGCTATGATTAGGTACCTAATGTACAAGCCAAAGATATGATAGCATTGCTTTGAAATCCAATTAAAGCCACTTGACCTCTACTGAGGGTGGCATAAATATGTTGAATCTCGGTTAAACCATTGGAGAATAAAAGGGCAAACAACTTTACAAAATATTAATAACATTAATAATTTTACCATATTGTTTTAGCGGCTACAACCACCCTCCAAAATTTTGCCTATGCTTCGTTTTGGAGCCTCCCTCCTAAATCACAGCAACTCATCTCGCATTGACCCAGGTACTTGTGCTTTGATGGAGCTTTATCTTTCGCATTATGGCTTGTGTTTTCTTACTTGCTTTTACTGTCTAACCCACAAGCCGATCTCTTGACTTGGTTTCAACCCGGTTCCAGGCTTGCCTTAGTGAACTGCGCAATCCTTGAGGGCAACTAGCCTTGCTCTCGGGAATTGCGCAATCCAAGCTAACAGTGAGCCTTCAGCTCCAGAATTTCGTAGAGCCAGCTGACAGCCTGTCTTCAGCTGGGAAACTGCGCAGAGCATTAGAGCAATACAGAGCCACTCAGCCCAAAAATTGCGCAGAAGCTTCCTGCTTAGAAGTTGCTCAGTGCATGAACTAGTGAGTTGCCCAGACCTTCCTAGAACTGTGCAATCTCTCTGGGTAATGTGTAGTAGCTTTTCTCAAAAAAACAAAAAAGCAAAAATGAAAAAGCATCCCTAGAAAATAGGGATCTATTTTTAGCCGCCCAAAGGAGACACTTGAGTTATTTTGGAAACTGCCACCAAGTGTCGCTTTTTCCTTGATTTTTGGCCTTCACGTCATAAACCCTAAATCGACCAAAACTATTTAATGGACACTGTCAGAGCTCATTTGTACATTCGATCTTGGAGCTCTGGCATTCCTGAGGAGATCAACGAACCTCCGATGCAATCGTCGTTGCTTTTCCGGGTAAGTCTTGTTTTTTAGTCTTTTGCTGCTTTTTCTGTCGCTTTTGTTTGTTTAGCTTGTGAGAGTGTTGTTTCACTCGTTTTGTTGAACAACCGCTGGCATTTCAAACTTGTTTTAGCTTGTAGAAGTGTTGTTTTAAGTTTTGCATTGCCTTTCCCAAGTGTCGCATGCATCACCTAGTTTCTGCACTGACGGTCGCCGTTGCAGTGACTCTCTCCACATGCTTCGTTTTCCTTTAGTTTGATTGATTCCTGCACTTGTTTCACTTGCATGCATTATCATTCACTTAGATCTGCACCCAACATCATTCAATCCTTCAGATCTGTTCGATTTCTCACTTCCCTTGGGCAGATCTGGGCTTCCTTGGCCCGAATCTCGTTTTCCCAAGCATGCACTGCGCATTTCTGGAACTCAAGGCCTCGGCCTTGGCTTCTAGAATTGCGCAGAGGTTGCCCAGGCCTAGCTCCAACTGCGCACTACGCAGTTCCAAGAGCCAACCCCGAGCCTTGGCCACTGAGACTGCACAATGCACAGTCTCTCCTGGCCTGTGCCCAAACTGAACTGCGCATTGCGCAATTCCAGTCAGCAAGACCTCCCCACTGACTATTGGGACTGCACAATGTGCAGTTCCAGCTGGTAGCCAGTCACCTCTGTGAGCCAAGATTGCGCAATCCTTCCCAGCAGTTGCCCAGTTTGTTGCTTGGTCTATTCTTGAAGTGCTTTTGGTTTCAAGCTAACATTTGCATGCCATGAGTGTCCTCTCTGTCTCCAGGTACAACAGTTGTTGAGCAACTCTCTAGCAGTTACAGGTAACATGGCTTCCAAGAGAGTTGCATCAAAGGATACTGTCGAGAGTAGCATTGGGGAAGCAGTTGAGCAGGTGTCAATGAATTTGCTAGTTTATGCAGACACTCAGTTGTTCATTGAGAAGGGCATGAAGTTAACATGGCAGGAAATCAAGGAAGATCTAGAGGATCGGAAGGTTTATATCAATGTCCATCAATCAGGCTTACATAAGGTTGCATGCAGGTACCCCGCCTTCCCATGTGCGGACATCATCCACTAGATTGTCTCACACACAAATCTAAAGACTATGACATTGAGCAGTGCCAGTGGGATATATCTTGCCAACTTCAGGGTGAAGAACTATCAACAGATGTATCATTTACCTCAGCTGGTGAACTGCATGGATGCACTTTTCTATGCCACCCACAACTTTGTGAACACTAGAGATATTATAAAGCGTTGGGTGAAAGAGTCGTCGAAGTTCAGAGCGACACCCAATCATGTTTACAAGAATAAGTCTCTTAGGAAGGCCTACCAGTTCTTAATCATCTTTGCATGTTGAGTATATGGTCAAGAGGGGACGAAGACATTTCCGGAAAATTGGGTGGTTGTGTTGGACCAGTTGGTGAATGATGGAAGGCCATTCAACTGGTTGGATTTGTTGGCTCTTTAGTTGAAATTCCATGTGACTAACACCTGGAATCCACCCAAGGATGAGCAAGCAAGATTCTACATGTTTGTGTATTTACTTGATGCAATCTATGCCCAACATCAGTTTCCTGGCATGGGTTGGACATGGACACCAAAAGAGACTGTCGTCAACATTTATTGCAAGTTGCTTTCCGACTGCAGCTACCGAGGAGTTATGGCGAGGCTAACTAACCATTTCATCATCCCGGTGTACAAGTTGATCTTTGAGCAGGATCCACCTTGCATGTCCCAAGAAGCGATGGAGGCAATACTTGACATTGCAGATTGGTATGCCTCACTCGGTGGCACCTTCATCAGGATGTTTGGCGGAGAGAAGCCTCTGCATGTTCTACCAAGGTATGCCACGGACAAGTTGGTCATGCAAGAGGTCTCATATCACATCTCCATAGGGTTATCAGCAGGGCTGCATAAGAGGAAGAAGGCACCATGGCCCGCTCTTCCTTTACGGATTGGATTGTACGAGATTAAGAGCTTGAAGGATGTGGATGTCGAAGTTAAGGAGATAGCAATGTTCGAGTTCAACACCAAAGACTATAATTTGTATGATCCCCACAATATTTGCAAGAACCATTGTGCGAAGGTGTACTATCCGTGGATCCACAAAACATTTCATTAGGTAGAGGGGTGTTGGCATTATGATGCATGTGTTGTACTTGATGGCAAACAACTCATAGAAGATCAACTCACTTATATATATCTAGATGAATCTACGAAAGAGATATCAGATGACAATTCTCAGTATGACAAGTCCAAAAGGGGAGATTGTTGGCATTATGAGACAAGTGTTGTCCTTGATGGCAAATCACACAAATGATAAATTATAGTGCAACAAAGTTTCCTTCATGTAGAGAAAAGTTCACGCACTTTTATGCAGAGAAAAGTTTATTTCATGTAGAGAAAAGTTCGCGCACTTTTATGCAGAGAAAAGTTTATTTCATGTAGAGAAAAGTTCACGCACTTTTATGCAGAGAAAAGTTTATTTCATGTAGAGAAAAGTTCACGCACTTTTATGTAGAGAAAAGTTTATTTCATGGAGAGAAAAGTTCACGCACTTTTATGCAGAGAGAAGTTTATTTCATGTAGAGAAAATGTTCACGCACTTTCATGCAGAGAAAAGTCCCTTTCATGAAGAGAAAATTTCACGCACTTTCATGGTTGGTTCATGGTATTAGTCCGACAGTTTTTGATCCTATGGTTTTGGTCCGTGGTATTGCATCCAAAAGTGTTGATCCCAAGTATTGGGTCCGTGGTATTGTGTTATTATGGTTTTGGCCCGTGGTATTGTGAAAGGCCTAAGACTATAAAAGAGGAAGGAGATCATTTGGCAAAGTATCATCTGAATTATCTGAATATCTGATAAAGTGCTAGATCTGGAATACGGTGATTGGGTTATGGTGCAAATCTGGATCTGAGCTAAAGAGGGATCTCACCGGTTGATGGAGAACAAGATCTAAGGATAGATCGGGATCAAATGGTTTGAAATGAACTATCTCTATATATTTGATTATGCTATTGAAAATGATCTGAACTGGGTATAACTTAAGTTTGAAATCGCTGCAAGTCATGTTTGAATATTTATAGATCTGTACGTGGGTTGGCTTTGGTGTAAGCGCGTATATATGCAGGTTTGGTTCATTGTAGTAGCGTATACAATCTGAGCTATGATATTTGAAGTCACAGGTGGTTCTGGTTGTTGATGGGTTTTGATGACAGTTTAAAGGTGTCAGTATTCTGCATATCCTGTTTGGTTGATTGTGTTTAGCTTCAGTATTGATGGATGAGAACTAATATTGGATCAGGATCATAATGACTCATATTTATGTGATCTGATGGACTAGATCTGGGTGCTAACACATATATTATCCTTGTATATGTATTGATCTGGTGTTTGGGTGATTCAGAAGATTGATTGATTATGTGCTTCAATGATATTAATGGGTCCAGTATGAAAATTGGATGAAACGTGGCCTTTCAGATTATGTGTTGTGCTTCAGGAGTATCTAGTCTGAAAATGCATGAAACGTGGTACCTAAAGGAGAGAAGATTGTAGGTCGGCGCCTACGTACTAGTATCTTAGCTAGTACAAGAGCTAAGGGGGTTGTAGCTCCCTTCCAGGAGAGACTGGAGAACGAGAGATAGAGTTGTAGCTCTCTGCAGGTTGTAGCCTGCGTACTGGTATAAGACTGCACCAGTACATAAATATTGTAAAAGGATTTTCTTATTAAGAAGAAGATTGAGATGACTTGCAGCAGGTGATTTTCTCCCACATTGGGTTTCCACCTTATATCATGGTGTTCATGTGTGTGACTTATGTGTGATGATCTGTTCTATTTTACTGCACCTGTTTACTGTTAATATGGTTGATAATGTTCTAATGCACTCATTAAGGATCAACTAACTGAATCATAAGAAGTTGTGGAAGTAGCATATATGAATCTGAATATGGAAATGAAAAAGTTTTATTGATGTGATAATACTGATTCACCCCCCCCCCCCCGCTCTCAGTATTATTTCCAACAAGGAGGACCCTTGGAGGTACTGTTACAACTACTCCAAGCCTAATGAAACAGTCAGTATAGCCACAACATGGAAAGTTGCTATGCAGGCAGTAGCACCGCAAGAAGCAACAACAACAGCAGCAATAAGTAGCAAACCGACGCAAGACAAGGGTAAGAGGAAGATTGCCAAGAACCCAGAGGCTGAGCAAAGCTACAATTTCAAAGAATATCCTATCACTGAAAAAGGCACTTTGGCAGCGAAGGCAAAGAGGCAACAGCGCATAAAGAGGGCAAAGCGGAGGAAGAAAGAAAAACAAAATGTTGGATGAAGCAAAAAGGAAGTTGCAGGAAACGGAGAAGAAGTTGAAGGAAGAGGAAGAAGAACTAAGAAGGAGAGAGAGGGAAGAGAAGCAGAAACATGAAGAAGAAGAAAGGCAGGGCGCGATGACAAAGCAAACAACACCCATACAAGTTGAGGAGTCAGGACAACCAGCAGCGAAAGTAGAGTGTGAGAAAGTGCAGCATCGGGAGTTTGCTCAGCAAATTGAGCAACTGATTGAAGTGACGGACATGGAGTTGGGACAGGAGCCACATGACCAAGACACTGACCTCATGCCGAGAGCACCCGAGGTCACCTCTCAGTCTCCACCTCCTCCAGTGTCAGAACCAGTCTCAAGCGAGCAAGGAGAGGTTGTTCTCCTTGATGATGATCCGGTGATGGATGTGTAAAATCTATCATTTGACGAGTTGCAGAGGAAGATTGTACAAGCACGAAGAAAGCATTTCCCAGATGATCACGCGTCACCTACATTCATGAAGGAAAGGGTGATAGTGTCAAATGTCAGAAAGCATCCAGTTGCCATGGCCGATGCCACTTTGGCTTATGCAGGAGCCATGAGCTCAAATGTCAAGTTCCTGTTAGCCGAGAATGAACAGATGGCAAAGAACTTGCAAGCGACCAGGCAAAAGGCAAAACCATCTGCCAGCTTCGCAATGGCAAAGATGAGGAAAGCGATACTTGTTGAAGTATCAACTCTTGAGACCACCATGCGAAAGCTCTATGACGGATTTGTCACCGTGCATAAGGTGGTTGTCCATCTGTATGGCTTTCAGCAGCAGAGCAAAAGGGTTGTCCAAACTCTCAGGGACATACATGTTGTTATCACCCATGTGCAAGAATGGACAATGTGGTACAAGGGACCCTGCTTCACTTGCCAAAGATGATGAAGCTGCAGGCAGAGCTAGACAAAGCGAAGATCCGGATGTTGATCCAAAACTATGAGCAGCTCGCCCTGTTTGTCAACAGCATACAAGCTTCATATGCACGATTGTATAAGAGTTTGGATGTCATGGTAAGAATGCATAGGATCCCATCAATCGGTTCCCTCACCGAAGCTAAGCATAAGAACCAAGTCCGGCTAGAGGTCGATAGGTACATGGAGCAGCTAAGGCGAGAGGCCACTAGCGATGACTTGGAGCTAAGCGCACAAAACATGCAGAAGTACATTGGTGGTCCTGTCATGGTCAATACCATGTTGCACATGCTTCAGGATGAGTTGGACAAAGGTTCCAAGACCATATACCCAGAAGCTATGGAGGCAAGAGTCCGCTATCAGAAAGACACCATCAAGCAGTTTGGGGACATCATAGCACAGTACCAAGCTTGGCATCAATACATCACCGAGAAGCATCAAGTGGAGGTTGTCGAGTTGGTCTTTCCCCAAACTTCTGAGTCATAGTGTTTTGTCTGTTATGTTGTCTCTAGCCTATTTTGTCTCACATATGTACATGTGGACAATGTATATTATTTGTGGAAATGTTGTAAGTGAAATTCCAAGTGTCATTAGTGGAATGTGAACAGTCATTATGTAATGTAATAAGTTATTTGTAAAGAAGTTGAAAAGTCATGAGGGTAGTCAAAGAGTCACAAAAGGGAATGTCAAAGGTCACCCCACCCTTTGTTATAAATAGAACCTCATAACTCATAGAACAGGCTTTTGGGAGCCAAGATTTTGGCTAGGCTTAGGTTTAGAGAAGGCTTGGGAGTATTGTGACGAGCCTTGGGAGTATAAGTAGAGCGAGTATACTTCTTTGGAAGAGCAGGTGTTCTTGACTGTAATGTTCCACTATTGGGGCTAGTGGCTGTCAATGGTGTATGTATGGATGGAACTTTCACTTATAATAATAATAACTAAGCCAACACGCTTTCATGCATATGTTGTTATGTATTTGGACTATTTTGGTTGCTTTATCAATGTATGTTGTTTGACTTACGCATTTTCTTATGAACTACTTTGTATGCAATTGTATGAATCTTGTTGAATGCGTGTTGTTGGATTAACCTATCACTTTGGTTTGTGGACTATTCCGCATTTCAGCTTGTGATGTCATTTCGCTCATGTGTTCCTTTCAAGTTGTGTATTATTACAGGCTTCTAAGGGGCACACTTCATTTTCCCCTCTGTGCGTTAGAACACCCATGCATCTCACTTGACTCACGACAAGGTCACACACTTGCTTCTGACCAAAGTCATCATACTTATCTCTGTGCGTTACCGTGGTCAGTGCACTACATTACCACCCACTGCTGGGACTCCCACTCCAAACGGTCTGAGGTCTAGTTGGGACTTCTTACGGAGAAGATCCCCTGAATGTTGACAGGTCCAGCACCGTCAACACATACCTAAATTAAAGAGCAAAATTAGCATCGCTAAAGTAAGAACAAAATCTCACAACCATCATAGTGATACTAGGAGCCAAACAAAACTTAAAACACCTTGGGAAGGAAGAATACGTAATATTTGTGATAATAAGAAAGTAGAGGATAAAAATCACTCTCTTATAATACCTTGCTTGTGCACACATTAGATCTCAATTTCAAAATAATCGTTACACTATCAATCTTCATAACTTGTTAAGTCATGAAAACCAAAGAGATCTAGGAAAGTTTCCATCCAATCTTTTTTACCATAAACATAAAATGTCAAAACAAATCAATTAAATCATTATCAATTTTCTTAAGCTTCAATTTGGAAAATGGCATTTGATGGGTGTTGGAATATAAGAGGTAGTCAGCCTCCCAGTAACATAATGGTTGATTGGATACGAGATGTTATGATCCAAACACATTAAACCCAAAAGTATGCACAAGTACACCAATGTGAGTGTGGAACACAACTCCAACATAGACAAGAGAGACAAATTACACAATAACTCCTTAATGAATATGCAAGCTGACTGGCCCTACACCTCTCTATGAGATGTAATGTATTGTGTACATGCATGTGTATGAATCATAAACAATCAGAAACATCATTTTCATGTTGGGTCTACAACTTTAAAATCTCATCTCCATTCCTCTATATGTGTCCAATAGAATGTGTTTAACTAATTCACCTAATTGTCCGAGTTTTCATGATCGAGTTTGCCATCGAATTGCGGTGACTCCAACTTAAACAGATTTGGCATGCCTGGTAGAATCACTAACATGCAGCTTCCAACCAAATTCGTGTTGAATTTGTTTAGATGTTCACTATATATTTCTATTGCAATTGATGGACTTGCCTATCAATTCCTCTGTTTCTTCTGAGTGCGGTTTCTATATCCTCAACCATTTTTTGGGGCACAAAATTTCCTTTTATCCTTCAATAACTTGGCAATCTAGAGTTTACTGGTTTCACTCCTGTAGTGCAGGATCCGTTTCTTGTCTGAGCATTCTCTATTCAACTAACGCATTTTGTGCGTTTCCTGGCATTTACAATGAACTCTATTACCAAAATTGATTTGCCTCTTAGAGTCAAGCGTTGCAGTTGCTCATGCTCTAGCAAGTCTCATAAAACAGGACGTGTCATTTCAGGGATTGTAAGGTAGAATCATTTAAAATGTATTCAGAATCAAACATGGGTTAGTCGTGCTAAACTATCATACTGCTCCATCACACCCAACCTACCGATATTCGTTACTCAATAGCGGGAGGGTACTTTTTATTCAGAGTATCCAGTCTGACATTTTGGTTAAAGGCCCATATCCATGTGTAGTTGGTGTTGAGTTCTTGAGTAGCGTCCCAGTACTGAACACAAAAGTTTAAGGTAAATTAACATTTGACCAGATGAAAACTTTCCAATTAATAACATTTTTTGAAACCCTAGAGGTCTTTCGTAGTATGGTTGATTTTGACTGCATTAAACTGCCATAAACCCCAAATACCATCACTTCAAATCTGAACAAGATAACATATAAACTCCATGAAACCGGACTGTTTAAAGGCATCTAGAAAGGAAGATGATTTGGCACCTCAGACATTGTATTCTGTTCAATTTGATATCCCAGCCACCCAAGCGTTGAAATCTTCATTAAGATTAGAAAGACAACGAACACCCCACAGAAATAGAATGCGCATTGCCTTGAACCAGCTTTGTTATTGAAGGACCTGGCTATGGCTGCTGACTTCTTCAGCAATGGCTTGATAGGGGCAGGGTTTTGGTGGCAAGCAGGCCTCGACTCATGTGCGTATTGATCTCCTTCACCTATGGGGGAATCTGGCACCGCTACTTCAACATCATGGCTGTTGTTGCGCTTGAAGGACAGAGCTCTTCTGGTCATGGGACCTGAATATCTGGGACTATTCACTACTTGCCCAGAAAATCTCTTGCCATTTCCCATGATTGTAGATCCTTGCCCACTCTTGTCATTCACAGTGCCCCAGTCCGAGCCCATTAGATATCCGATGGAATGCTGCTACTGTCCTAGATAACTTTGCAAATCAAAAGAGCAATTCCCTCATAAATGTAAACGTTGGTGTTCTCGCAATACAAGTGAATTAAATTTGCTCAACTGAATGTTCTTACAAAAGGACATCATTGCTGTACGCGTTAATAATTATTGATGTAAAAAGTCATCGTTGCTCTACGCGTTAATAATTCGTGGACAAGTGTCGAAGACAGTTCATACATCATCATATCACAGTCAACAACTGGGAGACTTGTATTTATATTGAACGAGTCGTCCACAGTCGGTGCTGGTACTGTGATGATTGATCGATTGCTCCTGCTTCAATTTTGTCAGATGGGCGGTGTCCAACCTGTCATGGGTTCGACTTTGAATGCACCTTCTGACGGTTCTACCTTAAAATATTGTTCGTAGTGATCCCTATCTGAAGAGTTTCGATCCCTATCAGTCATAAAGTCGATGGTTTACTCCACCATCCAGGGCATAGCGGATTGGATAATTATGATATCAATTGATGCAAACTAGTCACATGGGCAACGCTTACAAGAGGCTAGAATCACAGGGTGTGGGGCTTAAAGGTATCTGCTACTTTTCAATATGATGAATAGGTTTTTCATTATGTTTGATATTTTGTTTTAGAGTGATATAAGGTTGTAATTATTTTTTACGTTAATATTTATGGGGATTTATATTGGTGATCGTTTTATAAGGAATGTTTTAAGAGTATATACATTTATTATTATTCTAAATTTATGGGGATTTATATTGGTGATCGTTTTATAAGGAATGTTTTAAGAGTACATACATTTATTATTATTCTAAATTTATATGAAGAATAAAAAGCTATTAAAATTTAGTGGAGAGATTTATTTGAGTAATATTATATTAAAAAATTAAATATAAATGATTGTGAGAAGCATTTTAAGTGATTTAAGTGATATGAAATCATATAATTAAGATTCAAGTCTCAATTCTTAAGAAGTAATTTCATCTATAGAGAGCAAGTGAAGTGATATGAAACTATGTAAACTAAAATTTAAGATTCAATTATAAAGAGCAAGTGAAGTGATATGAAATCATGTAAACTAAGATTCAAGGTTCAATTCCCAAGAAGTAATCTTGTCTACAAAGTGAGCAAGTTGTAGGCCCTAGAGATATGGTGGTAGCGGTCGAAATGAGCCCCATGTCACACTAGTAAGATAATGAGCCATGGTTGATTCCTCTAATTACAAAAAATAAAAAATAAATTAAATCTATATAATTCTTTACTTGGTAAAGAAAATATAAAATTCAACATAAATTTGAAATATATCTAAATTGATTTAGAAATTTAAATTTTTGAAAAAATTTTAATAATTCACATAATGTGTATAAATTAAACGGTGTAAACAAAAATAATTAAAAAGTTGCTATAGTTTTAAAAATTATTTTTAAAAGTCATAATATAAATGTATTTGAAGTAAAGTTGTTATGATTGTGACATGATTGTTAATCATTGCACTTTATTTTTAATGAGAATTGAAATTAATCCATGATTCTTAATTATTGCAATTTATTTTTAACAAGATTTTATAGATAGTGTTCCTTGTCTCTTAGTTTAAATAAAATATTTTGATGTCATTATGTGTTGTAAGAAGTGCTCCCAACAATGATAAAATTGTTAGATCTAAGACTTTTGTGATTCATATTGTAAATAAAAGTCTTTCAGATTAATCACATCGTTAGGATTCGGTTGACATTTAACCAACTAATGTGGTTCTTCCTCTACTTCATAATAAATAAATCAATTATTAACCCTTAGAGCATCATTTTAATTAATTTTTGAATTATTCTTACTATTCTAGGAATTAATTTATTTAATATAATTAAAATAAATAAACTCCTAATAACTACTTTATAAATAGACAATATTTTGTAACTCATTCTTAACCCATATAAAATTATTTTAAATGATCTCCTAACAGCTACTTTATAACTAAATATATGATATTTTAATAAATAATTCCTAATTGCCAATTAACTAATCACTAACGACTAATTCTCGGCAATGATGCATTCATGCTATTTATTCTTGAGGATTGATTGATTTTTTTTACCTTATCTTGAGGATGAACCACATCAAATGTAAACCAAATCCTAATAATATGGTTAATCCCAAAAACTTTTATTTATAATGATAAAATTGTAAAATAAATTATATGAATAATTATTTAATAAATATTTTATTAATAATTTGATATGATAGAGACATTATAGCTATCTATAGATTATTAAAAGAATACAAAATCCACAATCCATTAAATCTCTCTGTGTATAAACCTAAGGTAAAATAATATAAATAAAGGGTAAATCCATTACCATAATTCTACATTTATATGAATAATAATAAAGTGATGTCTTTATTTTATTAGGTTAAAAAATGTATTGCTTATTTTTAAAATTAAATAATGCATTTTATATAAAAAGTATAATTAAATAATCAAGCACATGACATTATTGTTTTTTTTTTTTTATTCATAATTTTAAACCTGCATTTTCCTCATACGAGCTTATGCCTTGCCCTCCTTTAAACCGATAGGAAATGCTTGATGCCCCTCTTACGTTTTTAACGTGAGAGAACTAGAGACTGCGCCAACATGTAAGGCATCAAAAGTCATTTTCGTGGTTGTTTGGTGGAAGGAACATGTATTAATAAATGTTGAGCCCCTTTTGTGACTGCAATACATGTGGTCGCTCACTGTTGCAAGACTTTTTCTCACTTAGAAGAGAAAGCGAAAAGAATATCAGTGAGCGAGTTGTCTAATTTATTGTATTTTAGTTCACAACTATTAATAAAGTTATTGTTATGCAAGATCCGTCATGTGCCATTATTTTTATTTTTTTCCAGGAGGATATATTTAATTAATAGCAAGATTCGTCAACAGCATGTATATGAGTTAAATTTTTATTTTTTTCCAAGAGGATATATTTAATTAATAGCAAGATTCGTCAAGAGCATGTATATGAGTCAATAATGATTGGTTATGCAAATATCAAATTGGATGGAAAGTTTTTAGGATCAACGATGGAGGATTTTTCACAAATTTTGTTGACCAGATGTGTTGATAACCCAAACAGTGCCTAGTTCAAGGTTGATCCTGCGATATTTAGTCAGCCACCCTTTTTGAATTTTTCTTCGCACTCATCTATTCAGTAGTTGGCCTCTTTGTTTCTCCATCTCATTTTTATTTCAATTTACGAGGTGTGTTATAAAAGCACCACTATGCTAATTGCAGACGAGAACAAGGGACAACAAAGCCTCACACATGTCGAAAACACCCTTGAAACTAAACATAGTTGTATACGTACAAATAATGACAGGAACGACAAAGCCTTGTTACCCACCACCTATGGCTAGTGAGATAGGAGAAAAAAATTCTCCTCAATGGTCCTCAGTCGACAGCCAACGACCCCTTGCAACCACCAGATAGCTCAATGTGGCATTGCCTCAGCCACCTGAACGGGCCATGTGGTCCCTCAATCACTTGGCATGATTGTATGTTTGAAGGTGGGCCTCCCAACCCCAAAGGTA
The DNA here is from genome assembly GCA_031772625.1 of Pinus tabuliformis. Taxonomy (NCBI): domain Eukaryota; kingdom Viridiplantae; phylum Streptophyta; class Pinopsida; order Pinales; family Pinaceae; genus Pinus; species Pinus tabuliformis. Next base: position 1,900,571,641 of record CM062817.1, read on the forward strand.
TGTCTTTTCATTGGTATAGTTGAGTAATTTTCCTTACTTGTCATGGGCACTTTTGCACATGGATTGGTGGGGGGCAACTGATGAAAAGAGTGGGTTAGGTCTGTATTCTTGTCTCCATTTCCTGATTTTGTGGTTACCCTTGTATCTTAATCTTGTGGGATCTCCTTTACTGGCCACTAGCTTTAGGGTTGGCACTACATGGGAAATCTCAGTTCTAGTTGCGTGGTCCCACTTCCCGATACCACCTACATCACTCCCCATCCACTCATTTTAGCCCCAATCATCTATTTTCCCATTCAGGTCCACATGTGGCCACCGGGTCCACATAGTGTTAGCCACCCCTCCCCTTGTCCACACCCTAGGTCAGAGCTGGAGTGATGCCCCAGAGGTAGATGCAGCTAAAAAGAAAGTAAAAAGCATAATTTTGCCACTCTCAAAAGGAAATGTACCACAAAATGCAAAAGATGGTTGGGACACACAAATTTAGCACGTGGGAAAAAGCCAAACATGATATCTAACCCTTATCCATGGTCATCACCCTAGTTCCTATTGGCCCTAAATGAGCCACCTCCATCATTAAGGAACCCATGATTGTCCAAATCCCTGGTGGGTAATGAATTGCCCCACCTTAAGGGGGTATCCACTGCTACATATTACACATCATGCTCTCATCCCCTAGAGCACCCAACAATTATGAAGAAAAATCAATCAAAGGAAAAAGGCATATGAAGAAGGGTGGAAAAAAAAGGTCGGGGTAACTAATGTACCATGATTTTCTCCCTCCTACACTTATATACCCAGGTGTGGGCTTCCCCTATTATAGCTACCCTTACACCTTGACATGTGGTCTAGATGATTCCCTTGATCCCCTCCATTCCACCATTGTATCATTTGCCACCCACCACTTGAGGGATGTACCATAGACATGTCACCCCCTTTAGATGTTGAAACCACTTGATAGGGTCCTTGGTTAACCCCCCTTTTAAGCTTGGAGACACTTGTACATGCCAAAGCCTACTATGGAAGGGCATGCCACCATGAAGTGCCCCCATTGATCCCATGACTTGTAAGCTCTTTTACTTGATCATTCTAATGGTTTTTTGTATTGGAGGGCAATTGGACACATTGGATCTTATGCAGGATTTCAGGTGGGTATTCATTTGTTGCTTGGTCTCCCAATACAAGTTCCTAGCCCTCCAGAGGGCCACACTGGCATTTGTAGGGTGAGCGTTGAGAGCCATGGGAATCCACCACAATAGATATTACTTTATGGATCCCTAGTAGGACTCATCAATTACTCGTGTTCCACATTTTGGATGAGGATGATGCACTTGGTTCATCATGCCTAGTCGGCCCCACAAGTGCACCATACACTTGACAGATGTCCCAGGATGTCTCCCACTGCAGAGGGAGGGCTTATGTCGTTGCTTCAGCCCTTACTGATGGTATACAAGCATATTTGATCCATTTAGAGACTCATGAGGACGTTCTTGTGCCCCGACGCCTACTTGGGAGCACCACATGTTCTTGTTTGGAAAACAAGTGGCCAACCCCTTGTCCACTATGTTTGGAGTACATGTCTACATCATGGCACCCCTTTAACTTCATTAGGCCTCCTCAAAGGCCCAACGACTCACCTTGTTGATCATTCGGCCCTCTTAAGAGGCTTATCTTTACATTATTGAGCTATTTGGTGGGCTTATCACCAAAAGTATTGTTATTGTGCACATTATTTTATTTTAGGGGCTCAATGAGGCCAATTTAGCTAAATCGAATTCATTAGAGAGTGTATAAATAGAAGTGAGATGATTCATTTAGATCATTATCACTTGGATTTTGTTATTTTCTCTTGTGAGATTTTTGTTATCTCTTTTGGAGGATGAGTTTGGATGTTATTGATGAATTTTGATGTTTGTATATCTTTCTCTTGTCTTGGAGCTTCATTATTGGCATAATTCGATGATTAGATATACTCTTTTGTAAATGTAAGTGCTCTTTTCATGCTTATTCTTGTTATTTACTTTGTCAAATGAATGTTGTTGGGATTTTTGCTATACAGGTCTGAATTTACTTCTTTTTTATCCAAATTAGTGGAAATTGTGATATTTTATAGCATTCCATCATGTCATGGGCCATGTATGAATGGGTGAATGTTCCTAGAGATAATTTGTGATAAATACATCTCGATAAGTCATCAATTCTTGCAAATCAAAGTATAAATTCCTTGAAGCAACTTCTCTCATGCCCTAATGCCATGGGAAGTTGTTTTAAGACCTCCTTGATTGGGTGAACTCTTTCCAAAACATAAATTCTCCTTAATTCCATCTCTCCCAAAGGACGAGGCATTGATCCTCCATAGGTGATCACTTTCAACGCTTATTCTTTTCACCTCCCTCTTTTTCTAGGCCTAACCTACATAGGTCATCTAGGGCATCAATTATCTCACAATATAGTCATTCAAACAATTCGATTTTTGGTCCACAACTACATTTATGTTTGCTCTAGAGGCCCTCCAAATTTGAATCAAATCCAACAATGGAATCTCGAGATATAGCAAACCCTAAATCAAGGACATTTTTTTACCCCAGTTTCCCCTTGGTTAGTGTCCTCGTTAGGATCATTAAATTCAAACCTCAAAGAAATTTGTCCTTTGATCCTATTCTCCTCCCTAATTAGGTCAATTCCCTCATTGGGTGATTGACTCCATACCCTTGACCTAATTTTGGGTCTGCTTGGTCCCAAGTGGTCCCACTTCTTATCAAAGTTAATCATTCAAAGACCATTTAGAAACCATGTTTCCACAAGGATTTTAAGGTCTATGAATCTCCTTTTCAAGTCATACCTTCAAACCCTAGCCCCTAAAATCCTCCTAGCCCTTCCTAGACAACCTTTCACCTTGCTTCCCAAGCAAGCAAGCCACATATTTGAGCCTCTCTTGTGAATAGGGTTTTGGGATCACCTTTCATCTAATCATTGATATATTCATTATAGTGATCCTTATTATACCGGGTCTCCTCCCATCGATGAAATTTCTTAAAGAAAAAGGAGCCTTAGCTAAGGTGACAATGGGCTATCGCTCCATTGTTCCCTCTTGACCTAGTAGTTGCTCTATAGGATCCCCTCCTAAGACCCCTGCTAGTTTGAGCGGTAAAATTTTTGGCGTTGTTTTTTGGGACACGAGAGGTGTGTATTGTTTTCCCTTACAACATTATTGATATATCATTTGGCGACTCCATTGGAAGAACGAATCCCTAGTTCTTCATTGATCTTTAAGGTCAATTCTTGTAGGGTGAAGCAAGCATTTGTCAAGGCAATTTCATTTATCCTGGTGACTCCCTTGTCATTAAAGACCCAACATGTTGACCACGTATATTCCTGCCATAGATATGACAGGGACCCCAAGATATCCCTCATCGGAATCCATGAAGAATACGCCAATGTTTGATGGGGATCCACATTTCGTATCTAATCACCTTCCAAGGTTAAAAGAGGTATGTTTGAAGGCAAAATATAACTCAACATTGTGATCAAATGGAATTGTTGTCCTATCCATTGCCCCAAATATCGATTAGCTTGAGTCATGTGAGCCTAAAAGCATTCCTTCTCTCTCAATGTTGGTTGTGCACTTCCTCTTGCATGAAGGATCAAATTTGCAAACTAATGAAGGCATATGCCAAATGCTTGAGGAAGCCTTTCAGGAGGAGGAAGTTATTGAATATGGTTATAGGCTTGAGGAAGAATATCCTTATCCTTCTCCAAGTTATCAAGATCAAGTTATTGATGCATACCTTGAAGATTGTGCCTAAAAAGAAACTCGTGAATTGGAAAGCATGTCCTCTAAGGGCAATGTCCAAGTGTTGCAAGAAATAATGGACAAATATAGTAGATCATCCAAGGGGTTAGTAAGGGAATATAATGCTAAGGAATTATTCTTCCATTTATACCAACAAGTGGAAAAGCTCTATAAAATGAAATGTGAACATAACAGGAATCCTACCAATGCTCTCCTATTAGAAGCATTGTACCAAACTCATGTAACAGATACCTTAGCTATCGTCCTCCAATAGAAGAGGAAAGAAGAAAAGTCACCCCTGCTTGGCAAAGAAGAGAATGAATTAAAACCTAGCCAACAACAAATGCATAGTGAGGAATGGGATGATTCTGAGGAAGATCATGATCATCAAGTGGATGAAGAATCTATGAGTGTTTTTCTTATTGCATGTGCCTCAAATCCATATAAATGAACCCAAATAAGAAGAAATTTCTTTGCCACTTCCAATTAACAGTATTGGTCCTCTTAAAGCCCTTCCTAATGATTGGAAATGTCTCTTTTCATGTTCCAGTATGATGACGACTCAACCAAAGAAGAAGAACTTTTCACCATTTTGGAGACTTATGTTATCCCTTGTGCAAGGGGAATTAAGAAAAATGCTTCCTTTAGCCATGCCACCGATAAGGGTTTTTTCTTCATGTCCGAGCATTCCTCCCCTTATTGTGTCCCTAGCCCTGAGATAGGTGTCTATGATGAGGTGTATTCCCCTAGCTTTGATGAAGAGTTGGTTTCCCTTATGAAAAATGAAGAATCATGGTTTTTCCCCAAATATAATGAGGATTCCACCTATTGTTTTCCCAATGGTCGAAATAATATCATCCCTAATGTGTCTGAGTTAGTCATTCCTTCTTACCCTAAGGATGATAGGCTTGAGATAGTTCTTCATCAAAGATTTATGTACCTGGTCATTGACATTTCCATCTTTTGGTTAGAGGAGAAAATTCAATCATCTCGGTTAGTGTCTTTCCCTTCTTCCAGGATTCTTTTCCATGGCATATGGGTCTCTTATTTTCCCACCTCCTTCCCTCACAATCCCTCATATTATTCCTCCTATTTGTGTTTTTGGATCTATTGCATAAATAATCATAGAAGCACATGTTTCTCCATTGATCAATTAACATGTTGGTTGCATTGTATCTATGAATATACTTAGCACTTAACATTGTATCATATGCATGTTAGGGTAGGATGCATTGCATGTTGTTTTTTTCATTAGAACTAACATCATATGATATTATCATGGTAGATTAATTTCATTTAGATTAGATTTGCATACTCTTACTTTCCTGTTGATTTTTATGGCCTAATACTAAGCATGGGTGATCATAAGACACCACGAAAACATGCTTCCTTGTGTGCTTGGTCTTCGATATGTGCAAGTAACAGGTCTATGATACCAAGATATTGTTGGTGTTCTCATGATCTCTCGCTCGAGTAGCTTCACGCACTTCCCGAGAGATCATGTCCTAGTTGGAGCCAGATGTTACGAACCACCTATGGGTAGTGTATATAGGAGAAAAATTTTCTCCTAGATGGTCCTCAGCCAGTAGCCAATAGCCCCTTCCAACCACCAAATAACTCAATGTGCCATTGTCTCCACCACCTGAGCCAGCCATGTGATCCCTTAACCACTTGTCACGATTATATGTTTGAAGGTGGGCTTCCCAACCCCAAAGGTATAGCTTTTCATTGGTATAGTTGAGTAATTTTCCTTACTTGTCATTGGCACTTTTGGACATGGATTGGTGGGGAGATTCGGCAGGAAAGAGTGGTTTAGGTACGTATTCTTATCTCCATTGCTTGATTTCGTGGTTACCCTCGTATCCTATCCATGTGGGATCTCCTTACATACCATTGGCTTTAGGGTTGGCACTACATGGAAAATCATGATTTTGGTTGTGTGGTCCCGCTTCCTGATATTAGCTACATCACTCCCCTTCCACTCATTTTAGCCCCATTCATCTCTTTTCCCATTCGGGTCCATATGTGTCCACTGGGTCCACATAGGGTTAGCCTCTCCCTCTTCTTGTCCACACCTTGGGCCAGGCCTGGAGCAATGCCCTGAAGGTTAATCTAGCTAAAAAGAAAGTAAAAAGCATAATTTGGCCACTCTCAATAGGAAATGTACCAAAAAATGCAAAAGATGGTCCGGACACACAAATTTAGCACGTGGGAAAAAACCAAACAAGAGCTCTACCCCTTATCCATGGCCATCACCTTGGTTCCTATGGGCCCTAGATGATCCCCCTCCATCTAAGGAACCCATGATTGTCCCAACCCATGGTGGGTGATGAATTGTCCCACCTTAAGGGGGTATCCATTGCTACATATTACACATCATGCTCTCATCCCCTGGAGTCCCGAGTAGTTATGAAGACAAATCAATCAAAGGCAAAAGGCATATGAAGTAGGGTGGAAAAAAAAGGTCAAAGTAACTCATGTACCATGAGTTTCTCCCTCCTACACTCGCATACCCAGGTGTGGGCTTCCCCTATTATAGCTACCCTTGCACCTTGACATGTGGTCTAGATGATTCCCCTAATCCCCTCCATTCCACCATTATATCATTTTCCACCTACCACTTGAGGGATGTACCATGGACATGTCACCCCCTTTAGGGGTTGAAACCACTTGATAGGGTCCTTGGTTAACCCCACTATGAAGCTTGGAGACACTTGTACATGTCAAAGCCTACTATGGAAGGGCATGCCACCATGAAGTGCCCCGTTGATCCCTTTACCTATAAGCTCTTTTACTTGATTATTCTAATGATTTGTTTTATTGGAGGGCAAGGAGACACATTGGATATTATGTAGGATTGCAGGTTGGTCTTCATTTGGGGCGTGGTCTCCCTATACAGGTTTCTAGCACTCTAAAGGGCCACATTGAAAGTTGTAGGGTGAGCGTTCAGAGCCATGAGCCTCCACCATAGCATATATGACTTCATGGATCCCCAACAACACTCATCGATTAATCATGCTCCACCTTTGCGATGAGGATGAAGCACTTGGTTCACCAAACCTAGTCGGCCCCATAGTTGCACCTTACACTTGGCAGCTGTCCTAGGATGTCTCTCGCTGCAGAGGGAGGGATTATGTCATTACTCCAACCCTTATAGATGGTCTACAGGCATATTAAATCCATTTGGAGACCCATTAGGATGTCCTTATGCCCCCACACCCACTTGGGAGCACCACAGGTTCTTGTTTGGAAAATGTTGAAAATTGGCAACAAGAAATTGCTAAAAATAGAAGTGCTAAAAATAGCACTGCTAAAAATAGAAGTTTGGGCATTAGTGCTGGATTGGGCAATAGGGAATGAAAAATGAAAGTGATAAAAATAGAAGTTCTATTTTTAGCAATTCAAGTTGGATTCCTATTTTTAGTCAGTCCCTGGTCTAAAATAGGAAGTAAAATTTGAATTTGGTCTTACCAGCAATATTAATTAATTAATTCTCCATGAGTTAATTAGTTAAGGAAAATCAAACTTGAAGTCTTTGTGAGAACATGCAATAATTTCTCCACTGATTGGGGAATGTGTCTTGATTTGCTCCACTGATTGAGGAATTAAGGATGAGTTCTATATTGAGAGGATCAGTTGACTTAGTTTAACTTAGTCAAGCTCAGTTAGATTAATTTAACAAGTTGTTAAATTAATGAGATACAGTTTCTTAATGCTTGCATGCATGTGACAACTATTATTTTCAAATAATTGAGTATTCTCTCATGGATAACTGATGAATGGCAGTTTAGACAAAGACCCAGTTGAGATCAGAGAAGGGACAGTGTACTATCAGTTGGATGAATATTTTTCCTATAAAGGAAGCTCATCCATGATGAGGATTTATCTCCTTCAAGTTTATGCAGTTAGATCAGAGGTTAGTGAGTGTGTGAAGAGGCCAATTCACACAGGTGGCAGCACTAGACCGCAAGGAAACTGCGCAAGGAAATAGGAGGCTTGGAGGATAGAGGAGAAGGTTTGTGAAAAGCCTTTGGCTGTCTATGAGCAGCAGAGGGATTGCAGAGGGAGTAGGATAGCTTGTGAGCTGATTCTTTTTGTAATCCAGACTATATTTCCACTTGTATGATAATAAAGAGATGAGGTTTTAGGCAAGTTCTTACTGCTTTCCCCGGGTAAATTCTTCTATGTTATGTGCGATTGATTCCTTCTTATCAGTTATATGTGTTCTTATTGATGTTGCTCATGTTCAATTAAGATTCCGCTAAATTGTTTGTAGAAGTAGATCAAGTGTTTTGCTTTAGTACATTGCATTAATAGGTTGATCTACAGGTGGGAAATTTCTACATGGTATCAGAGCTAGCTGATTTGTAGAAAAAGTTCTACATGGTATCAAAGCTAGCTGATTTGTAGAAAAAATCTACAGAAAACAAGGGGCCAACCCATTGTCGACTATGTTTGGAGTCCATTTCTACATCATGGAACCCCTTGGACTTCATTAGGTCTCCTCAAAGGCCCAATGACTCGCCTTGTTGCTCATTGGACCCTCTTGAGAGGCTTATCTTTACATTATTGAGCTATTTGGTGGGCTTGTGGCCAAAAGTATTATTATTATGCACATTTTATTTTAGGGACTCAATTTGGCCAATTTAGCTAAATTGAATCCATTAGAGAGTGTATAAATATAAGTGAGATGAGTCATTTAGATCATCATCACTTTGATTGGGTTATTTTCTCTTGTGATATTTTCGCTATCCCTTTTGGAGGATTAGTTTGGATGTTATGGATGAATTTTGATGTTTGGATATCTCTCTCTTGTCTTGGAGCTTCATTATTAGCATAATTTGGGGATTGGATATACTCTTTTGTACATGTAAGTTTTGTTTTCATGCTTATTCTTGTTATTTACTTTGTCACATGAATGTTGCTGGTATTTTCGCTATACAAGTCTGAAATTTACTACTTTTCTATACAAATTAGTGGAAATTTTGATCTTTTATAGCGTTGCATCATGTCATGGGCCATGTATGAATGGGTAAATGTTCCTAGATATAATTTGTGATAAATACATCTCAATAAGTCATCAATTCTTGCAAATCGAAGTATAAAGTCTTTGAAGCAACTGCTCTCATGCCCTAATGCCATGCGAAGTTGTTTTAAGGCCTCCTTAATTGGGTGAACTCTTTCCAAACCATAAATTCTCCTTCAATCCATCTCTCCAAAAGGACAAGGCACTAATCCTCCACAAGTGATCACTTTCAACGCTTATTCTTTTCACCTCCCACTTTTTCTAGTCCTAACCTACATAGGTCATATAGGGCATCAACTATATCACAATCGAGCCATTCAAACACTTTGATTTTTGGTCCACAACTGCACTGATATTAACTCTAGAGGCCCTCCAAATTTGAAGCAAATCCAATGGCGGGATCTTGAGATATAGTAAGTCCTAGCTCAAGGACCATTTTTTTGCCCTAGTTTCCCCTTGGCTAGTGCCCTCATTAGGATCATTGAATATAAACCTCGAAGAAAAATTTTCCCTTGATCCTCTTCTCCTCCCTAATTAAGTCAAGTCCCTCATTGAGTGATCAACTCCATACTCTTGACCTAATTTTAGGTCTGCTTGGTCTCGTGTGGTCCCACTTCTTATCAAAGCTAATCCTTCAAGGAACATTTAGAAACCAAGTTTCCACAAAGATTTTGAGGTCTAGGAATATCCTTTACAAGTCATACCTTCAAACCCTAGCCCCTAAAATCCTCCTAGACCTTCCTAGAGAGCCTTTCACCTTGCTTCCCAAGCAAGCAAGCCACATATTTGAGCCTCTCTTATGAATAGGCTTTTGGGATCACCTTTCATCCTATCATTGTTATATTCATTATAGTGATCCTTATTATACTAGGTCTCCCCCTATCGGTGAAGGCCCATAAAGAGCAGGGAGCCTTAGCTGAGGTGATAGAAGGCTATCGCTCCATTGTCCCCCCATGACCTAGTAGTTTCTCTATAAGATCCCCTACTAGGACCCCTGTTAGTTTGAGCGGTAACAAGCCTCACACATGAACGACAAAGCCTCACACATGTCGAAAACACCCTTGAAACTAAACACAGTTGTATACTTACAATCCAACTGCAAAAATCATGATTGTGAAATAAGAGGCAAACCCTTAGCACCATTCAAAACACAGATAAATAGAAATAATAATAATAATAAAAAAAATGTAATGTGAATTTTATATATTGCTTGCTTAATTTTTAGTCAACTCTGAATTAATTCAAGGGTAAGCTCATTATCGAATGCCACAACAAGCATAATAAGATTTTACATTGAAATTATAAAGCTTGAATAAGAGGTTACATTTAGGAATGAGTATGACATGGTGAAATGCAATGTTAAATAAGTAGTGTGATTAGCAACCAAGTAAATTTCTTACCATGATTTGATGCGATAGACATTGTAGCGATTTATAGATTATTAAAGGAATACAAAATACACCATCCATGAAGGGTACCTAGGTAAGATCAAGTCAATAAAACATGCATCGAAGGAAGAAACTCATGTCAATAAAATATGCATCGGAGGATTCTATCACACAATTGATGATCGAGGGACGCAATTCATCATTAATTACACTTGTTACAACTTTCCCACCATATTTGCATGCCTATGGTAGTGCCCCTCTATTGCAAAAATTAGTATCATTCTGCATGGTTTTGCATCAAGGTTTAGCCTCAAGTCCTACAAGGCTATCAAATCTTCCATGGGAGTAACACAAAAACACAAAAAAATTAAGTATGTTTGTGTGACTGGGAAGTTGGGAATAGTCATTTTTGAGGGGATGATAATAAAAGACAAAAGACAAAAGCTTTGATGTAAATGGAAATAAATTTATTAAAAACTAAATAATTCATTAGCTCCGTGTATTAGGGTATACTTACTTTCGCTATAGGTTTTTTTGGAATTAGTTGAATTTGGAGGAGCGTGTCCAGAACAGTTTGACAAAAATAAAGGAAAACACAGTCATAATGATTATAAAGGAGTGGACTAAAAAATAATGTGTATCTTGAAGAATTTCCAATAGTTTTAGAAATCAAAATCTTATTCCGCCCTCGATGACAATGTATGGTTTCATTACTATTGCCAAACAGGCAAGGTATTTTTATGGATGTGTTGTTGTATAATAGCTAATGCTCTATAATGAATATAAATTAGTTTTTGTTTTCAAGTTATTCATCAATATTATGCTTCATTCATTATTGGACTTGTACTAAGTCACCTTTTTTTTGCATACATCTAGCAAATGCAGAGTCATGCACAAGCTCGATTTGTTGTTGTACTAATGTACATGCAACATTCATTATCGAATTGTAGAAAGCCCCATCCACTTAAGGAGGGATCATAATAGAAGACCCTCTAAATCTAGAGGGAGCATTTATTAGTGTTATGTAGGAGTTTGGAAGTGTGTTCGCAATCTGCCTGCGTAGTGGCTGCTACTGACAAACTGAGACCATGGAAAGGTATAGGGGATGAGAAAGGAGAGGGTGGTCTCAGAGAGTTTGTGGGTAAGAAAACATATAGGTTTTGAGCTTAGGGAATGTGGCAGGCAGAGAATCTTACTCAACTTGATTTAGCACATTTATCTATTGATTGTTCGCCATAATCACCGTTCTGTTGATTTGGCACATTTATCTATCAATCGTTCGCCATAATCGCTATTCTCTATTGTTCGTTTGTTGTTTCTTTCCTTTCCTAGGGAAAGGCGGGAAGAGATCTGGTTCCTGACATAACGCAATGGCACATTCATAACAAGTTATAACTCAACAAAAGCCAAAAATGTGTTCTTTGCAAGAATATCAGACTGTACCTCGAAGCAACGTACAATAGTCTGGAACAACATGGTCTCCAACAAATGCGCAATGCTGGCAGAAAAAATGATGGTAGAATAAGAGTCAAGCGGCCTGAACCAATCAGGATTAAAAAAAAATATTAAAATATTAAAAAGAAAAATTAATTTCATTTACGAAGTTAACTTTATGATTTTTTTTTTAATCTTTGGTCAATTAATAGAGAGTCAAGGCATTATCAAATGAGTTATCCTTGTCATGTGGTAGGGATAATAAGGATTGTAATTGTTGAGAAATGTGATTGTTAATTATTGCGATTTACTTTCAGTACTAAATGTAATTGTGATTATTGTACTTTTTTTAATGTGAAATTTATCTTTGGATACTTAAACTTTTAAATAATAAGGGGTTTATAAGTTTAAAGCCAAAGGGGATAGAGTATGTATACCTCCATAGACATCAAATCCCTAGCTAGAGGTAGGTCTCTTTTCCCAAAAGTATGGAGGTCTCATACACCAATTTGGTGCTTAGCTTAGCCATGACCTTAAAATTAGATTATTATTATTTTGTAAGTTAAAGTTTTATTCATAATTAACCAAAATTACAAGAGCCAATAGTTGTTATCTATTTCTTACCACTTGGGAAACTAAACTAGAGACAAAATAATTGATTATTAGTCACATAGAAAGCTAAGAGTTAAAACTAAGTCATTTTTTTTAAGTCTCGTTAGTTGAAAATAACATCAACTCTTCCCGTCAAGCTTTGCCATCTGTCGACTTTCGTCCTTCAGGCTTGTGAAATAATTACTACAATATTATCATTATGATATGCGTCCGCGAACCAAAGTCTGTCAACAACCGTGACGCAAATTTCTCCATCGACTATTTTTTTCTATCGACCTTTGGGATTGGAAACCTTTGTCACAAGCTAAGTGCCCCGATCCACACCTTCCCTGTTAGGTCCCTATAATACTAGTGACTCCCCCATTACTATTGTCGTTGTATCCCCTATTGTTATTGTTGTGCCCCTATCGTCCCCATATTGTTATCATTGTGCCCCATAGAATCCCACTATTGTTATTTTTGTGCCTTTATAGTATTATTGTTAGGTCGACTTTGGTTATATTGTGACCCCTTAGACTCCTATATATAGAAAAGAGGTTTTTTCATTTGAATCATCTAAGAATTGTTCATTTGTGTAATGTAAATGAGGTTTCCCCCTCAAAGAAGCTTATTTCTAAGGTGTTGATCTATCTTTTCTATCTTTTTGTGAGCTGGTTTCATAACATTTGGTATCAGAGCTTTGGATTCTAGGGTTTCGTTACTCCAAATAGATCATCGTTGCATTTTTGCTATAACCTTTTCTCTAGAAAGTTTCAGAAGCTAAAAAGAAACCCAGTTGAGAGGGAATCGGTCTAAACCTCGAGCACGAATTTCAAATCTTGTCTCTCTATATTTTCGGAGATATAATATGAGGAAGTTAGGGTTTTTGCAGACCCCTGAATTACATTCCAAATAGGCGACCTTGGGAAAATCGTCATAACTTTCACTCTGAGCATCATATTGAATGTTCGTAAGAAGTTATTGAAAGAGGACAGAATGTAGTTTTTTGGGTATCATTTTCAGAACCTAAGGTTGAAACAGTGACCCGAGGCACATCGTACAAGTTTGCTCTACTAAACCAATCTATACTCACGTCATCGTGGGAGATTTGGCATAGCTTTTCATTGGAGAATCCAATCTTGATCAGACTTGTGGGGTTAGAAAGATTACTCAGAGGGTTACCACAGGAAGAAATTTTAGACATTGGAGATCCAAAATTACAGAGATACATCAGATTTAATATCGAGCTCCCACAAAGTGAAAAAAGGTGTGTAGTTTTTTTTGTTAGGATATTCTGACACATAGGAAATAGTTAAGTATAACTTGGTCTAGTATAGAGTTAGGTAAAGTGTGTTTCTTTACTATGTACATTTTGTAACTTACAATCCGACGGTCACGATATGTAGTGATCTAACGGTTCATTCTCTCCTCGGTATTATCGACACTTGATCCGTGGCTTAACACCCGATTGGTCCATGATCTCTATTTAAAGAGCATGGAGGGTCATTTGTAGGTTAACCGTCCATGAGAGAAGCTTATGTAAATTTTCATTCTTTTATTAATAAATTGCCTGAAGTGGCCGCGTTGGCTCAGGCCGTGGACTGTTTCCCTCTTTGAGGGTTTTAACCACGTCAAAATACTGGTGTATTGATCTGTGATCTGTTTGTGAGCGGTGTCCTTTGGTGTTCTGTCTGAGGAACTTACCCTGTAAATTCCTACATGGTATCAGAGCTATTTGAGGGCCGCGTCCGTTGGTGATCCAAATCTGAAGTTGGTAGAACTGCATCCGACTACCGTTTCCTAGATCTACTATTTCTGACTGCTTTCAAGCCGAGAGGACTGCTCTGTTGTGTTAGGAGCATCTGTTCCAGTGAGGAACCCCTTTCGTTTCACGCGAAAAGGTTTCTGGTAGCCCTAGCTACGTCATTTTTAAGATCTGGAGGTATACAATGTTTATTTGCAGTTTACAGTTATTTTCTCTCTGTTTATTTCGGTTTCAGTTTATTTAGCCTTTTTTATTACCGGATCTATACCTTTCATTTTTGCGTATGCTCTTTGCTCCGCGACTCTATGCGATCTGGGCAAATCAGAAACAGAAAGGAAGGATTTTTCTCCTGTGTATGCTCTTTTCCGCTGCGCCTTAGTGTAATCTCGGAAAATCAGAAACATTGAGGAAAATATTTAGTTTTTGGCTAAAGCTAACTTCGAGCCGTGAGGTTCGTTTTTTTTTTGCATGTCCGTGTTGGGTTTTGTGTTTTTTGTTTTGTAGGGAAAAAGAGCTTTCTCAAAGTAAGCACGCAACCCAAAGTTTCAGTGACTAAAAAGAACCCCCCCCCCTCTCTCTCTTTCTCTCTCAAACTTTTTGTTTAGCTCACTTGGTCCAAAGCTAATTTATGAGAGTAGAGGTCTTGAGTTCAAGTCTCCTTTTTGTGGGGGCGGATTTTTCATTTCCGCACATTCCCGCACTTCGTCGGCATCTTCATCAAATTTTCTTCAAAAAGCCATAACTTCTTCATCCGGAAGCCGTTTTCAGAGCCGTTTTTTTTGAAACAGCCTAATTTTTTGAGATCTTTCCATTGGAACACTTAGTTTCAGCATCTATAGCTTCAATTTATGTTAAAATGGAAAGTCCATGCCAGGTTATTCTTGACAGCACCAACTACTTCCAATGGTGGTCCTACATTGTGGATTTACTTAGAAGTAAAGGTCTCTACAGAATAGCCTCAGGCCAAGAAACCAAACCGAAAGATGAAGATAAGGCAGCTAAATGGGAAAATAGGCAAGATCAAGCACGTGGGTTGATAGGGATGTCTATTTCTCTAGATCTTAGATTCCATATTACAGAACTTGATACTCCTGACGAAGCAATGAAACATATCACTAAAGTTTTTGGAATTAAAAATGAGCTTAAAGCCCATCAACTTGAAAATGAGTTGCTTACATTGGACCCCAAAAATTTTTCTTGCATTGAAGATTTTTTGTCCAAGTCCAAGACCCTTAGACTTCTCTTGGAAGGTGTTAAGGTTAAGAAAGAAGATAGTAACCTTATCTACTCCATTCTTACTAAGTTGGGACCAACTTATTCTGTGTTTGTTTCCACCTTCCATTCTACAGGAGAAGCCTTCATTCTCAAGGACAAGCCTACAAGTCCCCTTCCTTTGATCCTTTTGTGATTCTTTAATAAGAGAACAAGAAAAACTCTTACACCTTGGTCTTCTTCATCTTGGAAACTCTTCTAAGAAAGCGTTAGCCGCCCAGCAACAACCAAATTCAAAGAATCCTAAGAAGTTGTATCCTAAAAGGAATGGTCCTAAACCAAACAAGGGTCCTAAGAAATTTCAGCCTCAAAATGAAAAATCATTTCAACAAAATGATCAGACAAATAAAAACAAAGGGAAGAAGACTGATAGACATTGCAACTTTTGTAATCGAGATGGCCACTTAGAATCAAAATGCTTTAAGAAGATGGAAGCCTTGGAAGCAGCAATGAAGAAGCATAATATCAATTTGGAGCACTCTTCAACTTCAACTTAATCTTCAGGAATGGCACATTCTGCATGTGGTTGTCAAGCATCTCGGTCTGGCTATGCACTAAATGTATCTTCTTCTTCTCATTCTCATGAGTGGCTCATTGATTCTGGAGCTTCTTATCACATGGCCAAAAACAAAGCCATGTTTTCTTCTTTAAATGATTGTAACACCAAAAATATATATGTTGGTGATGATAGATCTCTTAGTGTTGTAGGGACTGGAACTGTTCATATAGACAATGGTCAATTTAATGATGTATTATGTGTTCCAACCTTATCCTGCAACCTTCTATCTGTATATCAGATAACTCATTCAGGTGAAGGTAAAATCGTTGAATTTTCACCTCACGATGTTGTAATTAAGGACCTAAGAGATCCTAGACAGATTTTAGCTACTGGCATTGCTGATGATTCTACAAGGTTGTATAAGTTTCACAACTTTGGGTCATCAAATCTTCCCTCAGTATTTGTTGCTCATAACGATGAAGTGAGCAAACTTTGGCATGAGCGATTTGGTCACTTAAACTATCGCTCCCTTCAGAATCTATGTAAAGAAAATATGGTGACAGGTCTTCCAATGGTATCTTGCAGAGATGGTGTTTGTTCCAGATGTGTACTCGGAAAACATCATCGGGATAGTTTTGAAAAACGTGCCTCTTGGCACACCTCAGCCCCTTTACAGCTCGTGCATCGTGACTTATGTGGTCCACTTCTAGTTGTTTCATTCTCTGGCTACAAGTATTTCTTAACTTTCATTGATGATTTCTCTAGACGCACTTGGGTATACTTCTTAAAAATCAAGAGTGAATTATTTAACATGTTCTTGGCCTTTAAGGCCTTTGTTGAAAAACAATCTGGACATCAAATTCTTAAGCTAAGATCTGATAATGGCGGAGAATATGTTAATAACAAATTCATCAACTTTTGCACTGAGAATGGAATTCAAATGCAACATACTGTTCCATATACTCCACAACAAAATGGTGTAGCTGAAAGGAAGAATCACACCTTAAAGGAAATGGCTAATTGTATGCTTCAATCTAAAGGACTTAGTCTTAATTATTGGGCAGAAGCAATTAACTGTGCAAATTACATAATAAATCGAACTTCTACTAAGGTTTTAAAGAATATCACTCCAGAAGAAGCATGGAGCTCAATTAAACTAGATGTAAGTCACTTTCGTGTTTTTGGAAGTGAAGCATGGGCCCATATTCCAGATGAGAAACATAAGCTTTAGAACCTAAGAGTGAAAAATGTGTTTTTGTTGGATATTCTGAAGATGTGAAAGGATATAGACTTATTCCACTTAAGTCCAAAAATGTTATCATTAGAAGAGATGTAAAGTTTGCTGAAGATATATCGGCCTACGAGCCTAGTTCGGCGGATGTGCCACCTCTCCCTATCTCTTCTACTTTTGAAAATATTTCTTCTTCAGATGATTAAAGCGAGGATGAAAATCCTCCCCCACCTTCTCAGGATCCTACTTCAACTTCTCAGCTTCAAAAATGGGTCCGTTCTACTCGGGATGCAGTAGGTGATCTTGCCGGTGATCCTACAGATCAGCGACGTACACGTTCTCAGTTTGATAGAGCCTCTTCTTTACTGGCTCAAGCTTCAGTGAATTATGATCCTGACACCTTTGCAGAAGCTTCAGGCCATCCAGATTGGGAAGCAGCTATGAATGAAGAATATCATTCATTATTGGCGAATGATACATGGGATCTTGTTCCTCTACCAAAGGGACGAAAACTTGTTAGATGCAAATGGGTTTATAGAACCAAGTATGGACCAGATGGGAAAGTTGATAAACATAAAGCTCATCTTGTTGCTAAGGGTTTTTCACAAGTTGAAGGCATTGACTATACTGAAACCTTCTCCCCTGTTGCCAAAATGAACTCTATCCGCCTTGTTGTTTCCCTTGCTGCCTCTTTCAAATGGGAAGTCCATCAGATGGATGTTAAATCTGCCTTCTTGCATCGGGACTTGCAGGAAGAAATCTATATGGAACAACCTATTGGCTTTATACAAACAGACTCCAGCCTTGTATGTCGGCTTAAGAAATCCCTTTATGGTCTCAAGCAAGCTCCTCGAGCTTGGTATGCCAAAATGGATAACTTTCTTTTAGAAAATGGCTTTTCTAGGTGTCATTCTGACAATATTGTCTACACCAAGAAAGTGGGCAAGTCTCTTATCATTCTTGTTCTTTATGTTGATGATCTTATCCTGACTGGTAGTGATCCCAACCTTATAAACCATGTGAAGTCTAACCTTAAAAGGAAGTTTGAAATGACAGACTTAGGACACTTACATTATTTTCTTGGTCTTCAAGTCTTGCAATCCAAGGAAGGTATTTCCCTTTCCCAGTCCAAGTATGCCTGTTATATTCTACGCCATTTTCACATGGAAGACTATAAGCCAGCCCCTTCTCCCTTTCAGTTTGGAGTCAAACTTTCAGTCACTTGTACTTCTCCTGAAGTTGATGCTACCTTATACTGCCAACTTGTAGGAAAAATTTTGTATCTAGCCCATACTCGTCCTGACCTTTCCTTTGTTGTTGGCCTTGTTGCTCGGTTTATGCAAAACCCACGTGAAAGTCATTGGAAAGCAACTAAAAGAATACTTCATTATGTTCGAGGTACAGTGCAGTTTGGGATTCATTACAGTGCCGAAGCATCTCCTCTATTGGTTGGTTTCACTGATTCCGATTGGGCTGGTGACCCTGATGATCGAAAGTCTACTGCAGGTTATGTGTTCACTCTTGGTTCAGGACCTATTACATGGGCTTGCAAGAAACAAGGTGCCATTTCTCTTTCTTCAGCAGAAGCAGAGTATCGTGGTGCTGTAGAAGCCAGTAAGGAAGCCTTGTGGCTTCGTCAGACCCTGTCAGAGTTTGGCTTTCAGCAGCAGCATCCGACTACACTTTGTTGTGATAATCAAAGTGCCATTCAACTATGCAAAGATCCAGTCCAACATCAACGCAACAAACACATTGAATTGCACATGCACTTCATCAGAAAGCTCATTCACGACCATGTTCTTGAAGTGAAATATTGTTCAACGGATGATCAAGTTGCAGACATCTTTACAAAGGCTCTCACAGAGGTGAAGTTTACTAAACTTCGATTTATGGTTGGAGTTCAGTAAGTTGTCACTAAGGGGGGATAGGCTCTAGTGCCTCCTTCATTCTCCTATTGTGTCATATTTGTAAATCCTTCAATCCTATCCCAAGTTGTTCTTAAGGGGGGATGTTAGGATATTCCGACACATAGGAAATAGTTAAGTATAACTTGGTCTAGTATAGAGTTAGGTAAAGTGTGTTTCTTTACTATGTACATTTTGTAACTTACAATCCGACGGTCACGATATGTAGTGATCCGACGATTCATTCTTTCCTCGGTATTACCGACACTTGATCCGTGGCTTAACACCCAATTGGTCCATGATCTCTATTTAAAGAGCATGGAGGGTCATTTGTAGGTTAACCGTCCATGAGAGAAGATTATGTAAATTTTCATTCTTTTATTAATAAATTTCCTGAAGTGGCCGCGTTGGCTCAAGCCGTGGACTGTTTCCCTCTTTGAGGGTTTTAACCACGTCAAAATACTGGTGTATTGATCTGTGATCTGTTTGTGAGCGGTGTCCTTTGGTGTTCTGTCTGAGGAACTTACCCTGTAAATTCCTACATTTTTTAAATTTTTGCATAAGCTTGGTTTGAAAAATTAGTTTGAAGGAATTCAAAGGGCATAGTGAAGCATTTTTATCGATAATTGATGCCCCGAAGAAAGAAAATGGAAACACCTAGTAAGCAACCTGAAAGATCTAACATGACTCATGAAGAAGAGGAAGAAATGCAACATGATATATCAAAATTATGAGACCAAGTGCAACAAATTTCACTCACACAAAAAGTAATAGATGCTACAATGGATGGTTTAAAGAAAGATGTAGAAGCTAAGATGTATGGCATGGAAGCTAAGATGGATGGTTTGAAGAAATGCATAGAAGATAAGATGAATTACGTGGAAGCTAAGATGGATGACGTGGAAGCTAAGATGGATGGCGTGGATTTTAAGATGGATGATTTAAAGGAAGGCATGGTAAGATTTGAAGATAGATTTGACAAAATTTCTACAAGAAATGCTTACTAATGGCGAAAGGGTAGTAAAGGAAACTCATGATGAGAACAAAATAAATGTGAATCATGATTTCATAGACTTTAACATTGGATCGAAGAACCACCATGTTCCAAAGATCGATATGATGAAGTTTGATGGCAAGGATCCTGGAACATGGATACTACAGATGGAGCAATTTTTCGATCTCCATAATGTGCAAAACACACAAAAGGTATGCATTGCAACTTTATATTTGGAGCCAAATTAGTTTGTATGGTATCGATGGCTTTTCTCTCATAAACAAATTGTCACTTGGACTATTTTTACAGATGAAATGATAACACACTATGAGGATACAAAAAGCAACACTTTTTTTAGCCAATTGATAAATCTCAAACAAAAGGGTTCAATGATGGAGCACATTGAGGCTTCCAAAAATTGAATATAAGGGTAAAAGATATTCCAGAGGAGCATATGATTGATGTGTTCATAGGGACGTTAAAAGATAACATTCAACATGAGGTTCACCTTTGGGAACCAGATTCATTGGAGAAGGCATTCGGGTTGGCAAGAAAAATGGAAAGAAAAATTATGGCAACAAGGAAGCCTACCACTCACAATCATAAAGATGGAAGTGTTGCTGCCCCTAGCCATCCACAACCTACAAGGTTGACACCACAACAATTGGAAGAAAAAGAGAAAAAGGGCTTTGTTACAGTTGTGATAGCAAATACACTAAAGGTCATAAGTGTGCTGAGAAGAAATTATTTTTCATAGATTGTGAAGAGGAGGAAGAAAAGGAACAAGAAACGTCAAAAGAAGAAGATATACACCAAGAACAAACCCTAGAAAAAGAAGAAATGAATCCGACCATATCTTGTAATGCATTGGCTGGAATTACCACTCCTCAAAGTATCAAGATAGAAGGGCATATTAAGAAGAAAAGGTAATATTGTTGATTGATTCGGGAAGTACACATAATTTTATTCACTGTAAGATAGCCAAGGAATTGAATTGCTTCCTATATCCAGCACCAGAGTTTCAAGTGATGGTTGCAAGTGGAGGAACCATAAATTGCTCAAGAAAGTGTCATAACATCAAGCTATCCATGGGAGAATATGTATTGAATAGCCCAATGCTTTCCATTCCAATCGGTGGTGCTGATGCTGTACTAGGAGTCCAATGGCTACAATCCTTGTGTATAATAGCTTTTAATTTCAAAAACTTTTCATGAATTCTCTTCAGAAGGAAAGGAAGTTGAATTAAGGGGTATCATAGGGAAATTGGGAAAGATAATCAACTCTAATGCAATAAAAAATCTTCTAAAGAAATAACAACAAGGCATAATTGCAAAATTATGTTCACTATAGGTTCCCACATCGAAATCATCCATTTCTCCAGATCTCCAAAAAGTCTTGGACAATCATTTCAAGGTATTTGAGACTCCCAAAGGCCTCCCACCTATTCATGATCATGATCATGGTATTAATTTGATTCGAGGAAGTGTTCTCCAAACATCAGGCCTTACAGATATCCCTATGTCCAAAAGAGTGAAATGGAACTTATGGTTGCAGAAATTCTAGAGGCTGGTATAATTCAACCTAGTCAAAGTTCTTTCTCTGCTCCAGTAGTATTGGTTCACAAGAAGGATGGATCATGGCACATGTGTCCAAATTATAGGGAACTCAACAAGCTCACTATTAAAAATAAGCCATTGATGAATTATTGGATGAATTGCATGGATCAATTTACTTCACCAAGTTGGATCTTCGTTCAGGATATCATCAAATCAGAATGAAGATTGAAGAAATTACAAAAACAACATTTAGAACTCATGAGGGTCATTATGAATTTTTGGTCATGCCTTTTGGCCTTACTAATGCACCCTCTACATTTCAAGGTTTGATGAATTCCATTTTCAAACCCTTCCTTAGAAAATTTGTGTTAGTATTTTTTGATGATATACTAATCTACAACAAGTCTTGGAAGGATGATGTCCAACATTTTGACATGGTGCTCAAACTATTGGAGGAGAAACCATTATATGAAAAATCTCCAAATGTTTCTTTGGAGTACAAGAGGTGGAATATCTGGGTCATATTGTATCTCATGAAGGTGTTAAGGTGGACCCTAGCAAAATTAAAACCATTAAGGAATGGAAAATCCCCACATCCATAAAGCATCTACGAGGGTTTCTCGGGTTGACAGGGTATTATCGCAAGTTTGTTAAAAATTATGGGATAATAGCAACACCTCTAACAACATTATTGAAGAAAGATGCATTTTCATGGACTCCAGAAGCAACGAAGGCCTTTGAACATCTTAAAGAGGCAATGTGCCAAGCACCAGTCTTAGCTACATCGAACTTCACAAAAACCTTTATTGAGGAATGTGATGCCTGAGGAAATGGAATTGGTGTTGTTTAAATGCAAGAAGAAAGACCCATTGCCTTCAAAAGTTTTCCAATCAAAGGAAAGTATTTACACAAAGCTATTTATGAGAAGGAAATGTTGGCAATACTACATGCACTTAAGAAGTAGCAACCTGTTTAGTCAATTTAGTGTTCCTAAATTGATGTCATTAATTGTCAACCCGAGGCTCGTAAGCTGATGAAGTGAGGGTGTACTATATGTACTTAAGCAACTTTCTTAGAGCTTTTGTCGTTTGGGGGTTTGTTTATGGTTAACTTATCTTCCTAATGATGGAGTGATGATTATAGACAGATGAGTGCAAGTGTGTTAAAAGTGAGTTCTAGATGAGTGAAAGTGTGTGTGAAGGTGATTTCTAATTACTTGCTGAATTTGTAAAGGAAAAGAACTTGAAAGAAATGAATGAATTGAAATGACTTGAAAGTAAATGACCACGTTCTAATGGCATTAGTCTCAATTCATATTGCTGCAAATAAAAGAAACAAGAAAATCACTTCAAGGATTGATGATAATGGTTATCTCCCCCTAACTCCCTGCTTCTACCACTTAGTACTGCGTAAAACACGATTAGGGGGTAGCTGAAGACAAATCCAAGAATTGATAAAAACTCTAATTGACAAATTGTAACACTACTAAGCCTTTTCCATCATACTGCTTCCTACATATGTGATTGTGTGTACCAAGTGGAAAAAGTATTAGTGCCACAAGCCAAGTCTACTAAAAAACAAGCTGCAATCAATTAATGTTCTGTTCTCTTAAAAGATAAGCCATTCATGATAAAGAGAGCATAAATTAGTTAGCATCCAACTTGCAAAACTAAGCTAAAAACTACTCTAGAAAATAGAATAAAAAGGCAGCATTATAAATCAGACAACTGCAACTACCATTAGATTTTTAAAGCAAACACAACACACTCAATCCCGGGTGAAAACCTGCAAAGAAGTAAATCTGATCAGTGAAAATAAAGGCTGCAGCAATAAAGAGGAATCAAGCTGTACATAACTCAATGAAAGAAATTATGTTTGTGAAATAAAGAAATTGCATAAATATGAACATGAAAATACTTTACAAGGTTAATACGAACAGGGGCCCTCCATTCATATTATCCACAAAACTTAGATGCTCTTAAGACATCAAAACAACGTTTCCATTACTTTATATGCAGAGATACATAATCCAAAAGTGCTGGAACAGCTCTTATAAAAACAGAGTTTGAAAACGTGCCAAAATTCTCACAAATACATACACTACAACATCTGCCAAGTTTTTTTCAGCGTACGCAGACGCAAGTATATATAGGCATCTGCAAGATGGCCTAATACGTAAACATAAAAACAGAAAATGAACTAACTGTCATGCGTATTAAAGGTGAAATTAACACGTCATAGGCTTCGTGGTCAAGCTGGAGGCCCTGGTCGATATGGGCAATGAATCTAACATTAGATCATGTCCCCCACGGCTTTCAAAACATGGACATGTCACCTTTTCCACCGACGTGATCAAACAGCTTACGTATCCACGTTAAGCTGCCTTTATTTGACCGAAACTTGACCCCCTTTGACCGGAGGTAAAAATGAGGTGGCCGGCTGAACTGATGGCATAGGAACCTCGAGCACGTATATTCCAACATGCCCACGTGGCTCATTCTGCAAAATAGCACGTGGAACCTTGAAATCAACAAAATAGCTGCGGGATCATCAGATGGCTACGGAATCAGGAGATGGCTGCGGAATCAACAAAAAGCTGCGGAATACCTGCAAGTATGTCAAAAACTAAACAAAACAATTACCCATTAGCAAAGCTCACTTGATCATGTTTAATGACAACTAATGTAATGATCTGGGTGGAAAATGAGGCAAAAGAGAGAGGAAAGTGATGAAAACAGTAGGTAATGATGGATGATAAGGTGTAAAGTAGGGACTCTACATACCCCCACTACGAGGGCATTGCATGTCCTCATGCAAAAATACTGATCAGTCAACCTGCTGTGATGCCTCTGCCAAGACATCCAATCTCCTCTTCTTCCTCTGTGTAGACACATTTACCCTTGGCTTCTTTACTAAGCATATGAACTTTAAGTTAATCAAGGCTCTGTTGAGCTTTTTGCATCTCTTCCTTAACTTTTTGTTATTTCTTTGCCACAGGCCCAAATGTAACATGGTGTTATCATGAATCATCTTGTCCAATTTGGCTTGCTCTTTCAACTTTTCATTTTCTTGCCTAATATGTCGATTTAGAACCTCAATCTCAAAAATTTCCTGTTTTAAGGAGTGTACTTGCTGCTCTAAAGGCTGAACATTACTTGGGCCAGCAGCTGCTTGCTCCAAGGTTTCCAGATAATTATACACTTTTTGCTGCTCCGGGTCCACTTCAGGTGACTTTTTGGGACTTGGTTCATAATCAAATTCAGATCCAGGTTCATGCTCAAGTTCATGTTCAAACGGGCTTTCCTCACGTGGAGGAGTAGTCTCAATGTGCTCAGCGTGTGGAGGACTTGTAGCACCTTTTTGAGGTGAGCTTAAGTCAATGAAGAATGACTGTTTACCCTTTGTGGCCCCTACTTTCCTATTTTGTAATCTGCTGCTCCTTCTTACAGAGGTACTCTGTGTTTCTTTTGGTGCTTTCTGCTGTTTTTCTTTTGGTACTTTTTGCTTCTGTTTTTCCTCTTTTTTAGAGAGAGCAGTTTTATGAAGTTTGGCCATCCTTTGAGCTAGGGGTTGAGTGTCTTCCTCACTAATATCCTCAGGAGTGAGGGGAGTTTCTTGGACTACAGATTTACCCTTATCTTGCTTACGCTTCTTCTTCCCTTCTTTCCTTTTCTGAGCAATTTCTTGAGCAAGTTCTGAAAGGGTTTCAGAGATAATTCCTTGGGCAGCTTGGTTATCATCTTCAGTAAATCCAGGATCAATATCCTGTTCAGAATGCTGTATATCAGTTTCCTCATCAAACTGGTCTTGAACTGTTTCCTCTTGGGCAGTTGTTTCAGGCATAGTAGTATCAGGAACAGTGGTTTCTGTTTGGGCAGTGGTTTCTTGGTTAACCCCCTCTCCTCTTTTTCTTCTACTTCTTTTTGGCACTTGAGGGGATCCTCCAGAAGTTTCTCCTAACTCTTGAAAATGGTTCCTTATGAGAAACCTCTCCCATGAGTCTCTTTTTGATTTTAATTGTTCCTCTACCAGCAATTTCACAAGACCGTGATGACATAAATGTGCTTCAACATTTCTAGGGTTCTTTTGGACCATTGCACACATTTTCTTAAGACTTGAAAATAGAAAGTAAGGGAGATTAATGTCATCACCTAGAAAATGCATCATAACCTTTGCATGATAAACATATAAGACCCCAAATCTTCCTTCACAAGTGAAAAATTTCTGCACTAACTAGAGTAAAGTGGTCCACTCTTCTTTAACATAAGAAACCGGAATCCCTTTGGTAAAGATACTTGTGTCCATACCTGGGTTTTTCAAAATTCGTTTCCACTGCTGATCTTGGACTGCCCGGTTCTTAAACCACCTTTCTCCGGTCTGTGGAAGTGAGGTAGCTTGAGCTATGCTGCTTTCATTGACTGTGAATTGTAAGTCTCCTATCTCCACGTGACCATCTTTTTCTCTGAAAGACCTTGCAAAGGCCTTTGTCACTTCCTTATGGTAGCCTTTGAACTTCTGTACGCATTGTAACCAATTTGCCTTTTGTAATGCCTCCTTGACCTGAGGATAACCCTCCAAAAACTTTGAACCTTCCGGTTCTACCCTCAAGAGCTTCCCCATTTGCTTTTACGGCTCTGTTCTATTTGAAACACGGCTTCAAAATGGCTTCACACAGTCAATTCACGGCTTTGGTTTCAAAACACGGCTTCAACAAGGGTTTTACACAATAAATTTACGGCCTCAACACAGGGGATTATGGGTTCAATTTTGAATATGACCGTAATAGACCCTACTGGTGATTAGAATTAGCGGAGAGGAAAAAAAAACAGAGTATGGTGAATGGCAGCGTAGATGGAATGAAACATGTGAGTGGAAATGGGAGTGAAATGATATGAGCGTAAGAGGGTAGAAGGGTTGATGAATGAACAACGGCTATGTCCTTAGATCTCGGCTTCGAAATTACACTTGGCTGCGTGAGTTAATGTCGTGGAGATGTAGTACATTAGGTTACGTCACCTAAGTACGAGATCTAAATGGAAGAAGCAGCCGGAAGTGAGATTTAAAATCATGGTAATCAAGGACTGATAGTCGTGGATGATACGTGGATATATGGTCTCATGGCTAGTAATCATTACACTTAGTGGCAAGAAACATGACTCAAAAACTTTGCATAATGGAATAACTGTAAGCTTAGGATTTGAAACATACCTTAGATTTCTGTTTAGATTTGCCTTTGATGACTTGCCACTTAACCCTTCACTGATTTTTTTTTTTTTTTTTGCATGACTATTTTCCATTTTGTTATTGATGACTACTGAGCTGCAAAGAAATTTCAAACAGACTGTGTTTTTTATTTGTGCAGGTACAGAGAGCTGCAGAATCATTAGATGGCTGCAGAATCCTCAGATAGCTGCGGAATCTGCAGTAGTAGCCTCCAACTGCACAAAAGCAATTTTAGTTGTAAAAAAAATGACTTTATTGATGAGATGGAGTGTAGTGGGTGAATGGATGAATGAAAACAAATGAGGTGGAGTAGAAAATGGATGAAATGGTGGTGATGATGAAATGAAATGAAATAAGGGAAGAAGGAGATTTTTTTTTTTTGGAAAACATGAGGTGTCAGGTGACCCTGATTTTCACCTCAGGTTTTCTGTATGAGACTGCCAATCAGAGATTGGTTTTCAGGCTCATACATTTATTCTCTTTTTTTTTTTTTTTCTTTTTTTTTTTTTTTTCAAAAACCAAAGCTTTAGGCTGATGGAGGAGAAGAATCCTTCTCCACCAGCCTGATTGCAGAATCTTCTTTGAATAATTTGACAAACTCTTCTTTTGAGAATGGCTTCTGGTAGATTTTCAAGCGGTGGCCATTCACAATAAGAGGAGTATGAAATTCATCGATAGTTTTTACTCGAACTGCTCCATTGTTAAAGACTTCATCAATCTCATATGGCCCAAGCCAATGAGTTTGAAACTTTCCTTTGAAGTCTTTGAATTTTGAATCAAACAATAGAGCCCAATCTCCTTCCTAAAACTTTCTTTCTTTGATATGACGATCATGCCATTTAGATCTTTGGTGCTGAACTAGATCGGTCCTTAGAATTGCATCTTGTCTCATTTCATCTAGCTCATTTAGCTGGTCCATTCTGTGTCTTTGAGCTTCTGAGAGGCTCATTCCCAATTGGACTGCCATCTTGAAGGTCTTGATTTGGAACTCAATAGGAAGCAGGACTTCCTTCCCATAAACAAGTTCATAGGGAGAATGTCCTGTTGTGTTCTTCCATGTGGTTCTATAGGCCCATAAGGCTTCAGAGAGCCTTTCCGCCCAACCTCTTCTATGAAGATGAACAGTCTTGGTGATAATTCCTTCAAGAACTTTATTGGTAGATTCCACTTGACCATTGGATTGCGGATGGTAGGGAGTCGATGTTCTGTGCTTAATCTTATATTCCTCCATCAGCTTCTCCATCAAATTAGATGTAAACTGGCTGCCTTGATCTGTCACAATTTCCCTTGGGACACCAAAACGAGTGAAGATATCCTCAAAAAGAAATTGAACAACTGAATTTTCAGTGGCAGAAGGCAATGCTTTTGCTTCTACCCACTTAGTAACATAATCAGTACAAACCAGTATATATTTCTTTTGTTTTGATGGTGGATTAATTGGTCCAACGAAATCTAGAGCCCATTTCTCAAAGGGTTCGATGCATACCTGAGGCTGTAGAGGCATTTCATTTGAAGGAGTTGGTTTCCCAACTCTTTGGCAGCTGTCACACCTTTTAACATACTGCTTTGCATCTTTAAAGAGAGAAGGCCAATAATATCCTAGAGAAAGGATTTTATAGGCTGTCCTCTTGTCAGCAAAGTGCCCGCCGCAAGGTTCATCATGACATGCCTTAAGAATGTCAGGCATTTCATCTTCCCGAACACACCTTCTGATTATACAATCTGGCCCTGTTTTGAACAATTCATTAGAAATCCAAGCATAATGTGAACTCTCCTGAATGATTTTCCTTTTCTCATTAGGAAATAAGTGAAGAGGAAGTTTCCCTGTAACAAGATAATTAGCCATATCTGCATACCAAGGAGTCTTGGTAGTCACTGCAAACAAGTATTAATCTGGAAACTTATCTTCTACTGGAGAATCCTCATTAATGTTTTGGATTCTAGACAAGAAATCAGCTACTGTGTTTTGTTTTCCAGGTCTGTCTAACACAATAATGTTGAATTCTTGTAAGAGTAAAAGTCATCTTGTAACTCTACCATTAGTGACAGGTTTGTTCATTAAATATCTTATGGCAGAGTGATCAATATGGACGAAGGTTTCATAGCCGGTTATGTAATGTCGAAACTTGTTAATTGCATGTACCACAGCTAAGAACTCTTTTTCTGTAACAGTATAATTTAACTCAGTAGGAGTCAAATTCTTACTTGTGTAATAAATGGCATAAGGGATCAAATCCTTTTGTCCCAAAATAGCTCCCAGAGCTGTATCTGAAGCATCAGTAGAGATGTGGAAAGGGAGTTTCCAATTTGGCCCCCTTAAGATGGGTGCTTCAGATATTCTAGACTTTAAAGCTTCAAAGGCAGATTGACACTCAGGATCCCATTTAAACTCACAGTCTTTGGTAAGCAATTTGAAAAGAGGAGATGCTATCCTAGTGAAGTTTTCAATAAATCTTCTGTAATACCCAGTAAACCCAAGAAAACTTCTAACATCCTTCTGGCAATCTGGAATAGGTAACTTAGAGATGACTTCAACTTTGGATTTATCGACCTTAATTCCATCTCCTGAAATATGATGTCCTAAAACAATCCCTTCAGTAAACATCATAAAACACTTTTCATGACTTAAAGAAAGATTTGTTTCCTTACATCTTACCAGTACTTTTTCCAAATTTTCCAAAGCTTCTTCAAATGTATTACCATAAACTGTGAAATCGTCCATGTATACCTCTACACAATCATGAATCAGATCTGAAAAGATTCCTAATACAGCCCTTTGAAATGTAGCAGGTGCATTGCACAATCCAAAAGGGAGTACTCGGTAGGCAAAAGTTCCCCAAGGACAAGTAAATGTGGTTTTGTCTTGATCTTCAGGTGCTACCTGAATTTGATTGTACCCACTAAAACCATCCAAGAATGAGAAATACTTTTTACCTGCTAAAGTGTCTAGTACCTGATCAATAAAAGGTAAAGGGAAATGATCCTTTAATGTTGCCTTGTTCAATTCTCGATAATCAATGCAAACTCTCCATTTACCATTCTTTTTGGGCACTATAACCAAGGGAGAAACCCATTGGCTATCTGAAATAGGGTAAATGAAGTTTACCTTGAGCAATTTCTGCAGTTCTTCTTTCACGATTTCCCTAAGGTTTGGATTCATCCTTCTTTGTGGTTGCCTAATAGGTCTGCTATTCTCTTCAATGTAGATGTGATGAATACAAGTCTTAGGATCGATTCCTTTCATGTCAGTGTATTCCCATGCAAAGGCAGTGGAATGTTTTTGCAACAGTTTAGTTAATTCTTCTTGTTGTGGTCTTCCCAAGTTTTTGTTAATGTTTAAAGTTTTTCCTGGGAAGATTTCAACTGTAGAACTACCAAACTCTTCCATTGAGAAGAGAGACATTTGTCTAGAGGAGAGACATTCAATGTCTGCATCTATCTGAAAATGTTCAGAGTCATATTCTAAAGATACTTCAAAATTTTCTAATGTATTTAGAATTTGACTGTCTTCACTAATCTCAGAGATGGTTAGAACTGGTTGTATAGTATCTTCATCCTCTACCCATTCGTCTTCTCCTATTTCTGTTATAGCTTTTGCTGGGGGATACAAGTTAAAATTCTTGGTGGAGTTACCATCTGATATATACATGTCTCCAGACCTACAACTTATGAAAGCATCAGCTGTGGCCAGCCAAGGTCTTCCTAAAATAAGAGGATGTCCTCCTAGATTGTTCTTGGGAGTTAAAATCATAAAATCAACAGGATATTCCCAAGAATCTAGAGAGACTGGAATATCTTCCAATACACCATCAGGTTTAATGATTGATCTATCTGCAAGCTGCAGTAAAGTAGGTGTAAAGAGAAGGTTAGGAAGCTTTAACTGATCCATGGTCTGTCTACTCATGATGTTGATCGCGGCCCCTAAGTCAATCAGAGTATTTGGGATTTCAACCCCATTAATATGAGTTTTGACAATAGGGCTACCGGGATCTACATACTTCTGCATGGTAATCTTACCCATCATTATGTCTGCAATTTTTCCAACTAGATGTATCCTTTTAGTATCTCTGGTTCTTTTTACTGTTTTCTTCAAACTCAACTCCTTTATTGTCTTCGCTAGAATGGGAATTTCTTTAATGGCTTGTAAAAAGGGGATCTTGATACATACATTTTTCAATTCATCTAGGAAGTTATAGTCAGGCACCCATATCTGCTTTTCCACCCCTTTATCAATTTGCAATCTTTCTGGAAAGGGAGGTGTAGCTGTAGGTGTAGGTTGCTCAACTAGGGGAGTTGTAGAGATTGATTCTTTTTCTTTTTCTTTTTGGATATTTTGGGTTTGAAGTGATACTTCAGAACCTTTATTGGCTTTGAGAGATTCCTCCTCAGAAATGCTTGGTTGTTGAATACTTGTAGAAGGTTGATCTAGGATTCTACCTGATCTAAGTTGTACTTCATTAAGAGGAACAACCATGTAGGTAGGGAATGGTTGACCTTCCATCATGTAAGCATTTTGAGGGTTCCTATTATTTGGGTTTGGTAATGGCTGAGAGGGAAGTTGATTTGATTTCTGCTGGGATTGAAGAGCTAATTGAGAATTTTGATTTTGTGGAGGAGGTTGTTGTTGTTGAGGGTATGGCAATGATAACTGTTGACCTTGGTTTGGAAGTTGGGGAGCTTGCTGATTCTGAAATGATGGAGGATATTGATAGAATTGTGCAAATCTCCCATATGGATTTTGCATGCTTTGCATCCATGCTTGGAAAGCATTTTGAGGTTGAGGCCAAGGTTGTTGCCAAGGATTCCAACTTGGTTGGGATTGAGAATTCATAGAGTTGTTAAACCCTTGATTCTGTTGTCCTTGCCAAGGTCTCCTTGCAATAAAACAGAGAGATTCAAGTGTATCTGGATCCTCTTGAAAGACTGCTTTGAGGCCAGGAATTGAAGGACAATCCTTGGTCTCATGAGCTTCTGAGCAAATTACACATGTTTCTACAACGTGTGCATCTAAGGGACATTCCCTTAAAGCATGTTTCTTTCTACATTTCGGGCAAAAGATAACCAAAGCCTCAGCTTCTGCTTTTTGTTTATTGTGAATCTTAAGGGTATCAAGTTGTTCACTAAGACTCCCTAAGATGTCAGTTTTAAATTCATCAAGCATACTGCCGATTTCAACCCTACTCACTGATCCTGTTGCAGATTTATTCGCCCTAAGGAGAGAAGGATCTCTAGGCCCTTTTTGAGTTTTTGATTTGCCCCTTGAGAGATGGATACAAAGTTCTGCTATGTCATTGAGAGAAAGTTGAGAAATATCCCCTTTCCCCATCATGTTTAAGATGTCTATCCATTCATCCCTGATGGCTTTTAATAAGAGGGCTTTTAAGGTCTCCTCATCCAAGGTATTCATTTTTGCTCTTTTCAAGTTATATTGAAATCTTTCAAGCAAATCTTCTAGACTCTCATCTTCTTTTTGTATCATTTTAAAAACCTCTTCCTTGTGATTAGTAGGCATGCAATAGTCTAAATACCTATCCAAAAATGTCTGTTTCATCTCATCCCAAGTCCTAATGGACTGAGTGAGTAACCCCATGAACCATTTCAAGGCTTGATCCTTCAATGTTGAAGGGAACAACTTGAGTTTCTGAGAGTCCTCTAGGTAGTCATAAGTTCGACACACCACTTCGAACTCAAATAAGAATGTTTCAGGGTCCTCATTCCTTAACCCATGGAAGTTAGGGAGGACAGATGGTGATATGTTTTTCATAGTGGCTCGGGAATCCTCATCAACAATGGGAAACCCAAATGAATTATCCCCATTTCTATTTCCCCCTCCAATGGGACCTCTACCTCCATTATTGTTATTGTTATTTCCTCCTCCTCCTCTACCTCTACCTCTGCCTCTACCTCCTCCTTCTTCCTCTGCCATGATGATTCTCCTAGGGATTTCAAAATCTTCTGGTTCCTCTACAAAAGGTGAATGAGAAGAGATTTCTCCTTCTTCTTCAGATGATTCCAATTCCTCAATTACAATTGGTCTTCCTGTAGGAGAAAGAGAAGAGTCTCTTCCTGGTTCAAACTCAATAGAAGGTGTAGGAGAGTCAACTCTTGGCTCTTGAATTCCAGGAATTCTAGGACTAGGAGTTTCGGTTGGGGATAAGGGAGGTGTCTCTGG
This sequence comes from Pinus tabuliformis, assembly GCA_031772625.1. Taxonomy (NCBI): domain Eukaryota; kingdom Viridiplantae; phylum Streptophyta; class Pinopsida; order Pinales; family Pinaceae; genus Pinus; species Pinus tabuliformis. Next base: position 1,900,604,489 of record CM062817.1, read on the forward strand.
TCTATCCCTTGAAGCAGATGGACTTGTAAAAATTGAACTTCGAGCTCTAGCTAAAAACCGTCCTCTAGAATCTCTAGCTCTATGCATGTCATTTTTATTTTTTCCTTCAAGTCAAGTTAATAGTTCTTTTTCTGATCTTCCAGTTCACTTCTAGGTGCAAGAAGAGAGCATACTCAAGAAACTACTAAATCAATAACTTTCTCCTTTCTGATCCTCCAGATCACTTTAAAGTGCAAGAGGAGAGCATACTTGGATAGGCTATTAACTTCTTTCCTTGAAATTTTTTTTATGTTTTTTTTTCTCTAAGTATGGCTACTTAATTTCACTTCCCCGGAAACGACGCCAAAATGTTTAGTCAATTTAGTGTTCCTAAATTGATGTCATTAATTGTCAACCCGGGGCTCGTAAGCTGATGAAGTGAGGGTGTACTATATGTACTTAAGCAACTTTCTTAGAGCTTTTGTCGTTTGGGGGTTTGTTTATGGTTAACTTATCTTCCTAATGATGGAGTGATGATTATAGACAGATGAGTGCAAGTGTGTGAAAAGTGAGTTCTAGATGAGTGAAAGTGTGTGTGAAGGTGATTTCTAATTACTTGCTGAATTTGTAAAGGAAAAGAACTTGAAAGAAATGACTTGAAAGTAAATGACCACGTTCTAATGGCATTAGTCTCAATTCATATTGCTGCAAATAAAAGAAAACAAGAAAACCACTTCAAGGATTGATGATAATGGTTATCTCCCCCTAACTCCCTGCTTCTACCACTTAGTACTGCGCAAAACACGATTAGGGGGTAGCTGAAGACAAATCCAAGAATTGATAAAAACTCTAATTGACAAATTGTAACACTACTAAGCCTTTTCCATCATACTGCTTCCTACATATGTGATTGTGTGTACCAAGTGGAAAAAGTATTAGTGCCACAAGCCAAGTCTACTCAAAAACAAGCTACCATCAATTAATATTCTGTTCTCTTAAAAGATAAGCCATTCATGATAAAGAGAGCATAAATTAGTTAGCATCCAACTTGCAAAACTAAGCTAAAAACTACTCTAGAAATTAGAATAAAAAGGCAGTGTTATAAATCAGACAACTGCAACTACCATTAGATTTTTAAAGCAAACACAACACACTCAATCCCGGGTGAAAACCTGCAAAGAAGTAAATCTGATCAGTGAAAATAAAGGCTGCAGCAATAAAGAGGAATCAAGTTGTACATAACTCAATGAAAGAAATTCTGTTTGTGAAATAAAGAAATTGCAGAAATATGAACATGAAAATACTTTACAAGGTTAATACGAACAGGGGCCCTCCATTCATATTATCCACAAAACTCAGATGCTCTTAAGACTTCAAAACAGCGTTTCCATTACTTTATATGCAGAGATACATAATCCAAAAGTGCTGGAACAGCTCTTATAAAAACAGAGTTTGAAAACATGCCAAAATTCTCACAAATACATACACTACAGCATCTGCCAAGTTTTTTTCAGCGTACGCAGACGCAAGTATATATAGGCATCTGCAAGATGGCCTAATACGTAAACATAAAAATAGAAAATGAACTAACTGTCATGCATATTAAAGGTGAAATTAACACGTCATAGGCTTCGTGGTCAAGCTGGAGGTCCTGGTCGATATGGGCAATGAATCTAACATTAGATCATGTCCCCCACGGCTTTCAAAACATGGACAGGTCACCTTTTCCACCGACGTGATCAAACAGCTTACGTATCCACGTTAAGCTGCCTTTATTTGACCGAAACTTGACCCCCTTTGACCGGAGGTACAAATGACGTGGCCGGCTGAACTGATGGCATAGGAACCTCGAGCACGTATATTCCAACATGCCCACGTGGCTCATTCTGCAAAATAGCACGTGGAACCTTGAAATCAACAAAATAGCTGCGGGATCATCAGATGGCTGCGGAATCAGCAGATGGCTGCGGAATCAGCAGAAAGCTGCGGAATACCTGCAAGTATGTCAAAAACTAAACAAAACAATTACCCATTAGCAAAGCTCACTTGATCATGTTTAATGACAACTAATGTAATGATCTGGGTGGAAAATGAGGCAAAAGAGAGAGGAAAGTGATGAAAACAGTAGGTAATGATGGATGATAAGGTGTAAAGTAGGGACTCTACACAACCCTACCTAATGGGAAGACACTTCAAGGTAAAAACAGATCGTGGTAGTCTTAAATACTTTTTAGAGCAAATATTATCTTCAGAAGAGCAGCAAATATGGGTCACAAAGATGTTGGGTTATGACTTTGAAATCATCTACAAAAAAGGGAAGCAAAATGTTGTGGTAGATGCAGTCTCAAGAAAGGATGAGGATGTGGAAGCATTTCTTTGCACCATTTCTATTATCCAACTAGATTGGATAAATGAAGAAAGGGATGAATGGAAGAATGACGAGGAAGTGTGGGCACTCATTCAAAAGATACAACAAGATCCCAATACATCTGATACATTTAGCTGGAAAAATGATTCGTTATGGTACAAGGATCGGTTATACCTATGTAAGAATTCCCAACTCAAAAAAAAGATTCTTAGGGAATTGCACACCTCTCCCTTAGGAGGGCATTTAGGATTTCTAAAAACCTACCACAAGGTTAAGAAGGATTTTTTTTTTGGGATGGCCTTAAATTGGATATTCAAAACTTTGTGGCGGAATGTTTAGTTTTCCAAAAAAATAAAGTTGAAACAATTAAGACCCGAGGACTATTACAACCTTTATCCATTCCAATCCAACGTTGGGAGGAGGTTTCAATGGATTTTATCACAAGTTTACCCAAGTCCAAAGGAAAGAATGTTATCATGGTGGTAGTTGACAGGCTTACCAAGTATGCACACTTTTTTACATTATCTCATCCATTTAAAGCAAGTACAGTTTCTACTACATTTATGGAAACAATTCAAAAGCTACATGGAAACCCAAAGATTATTGTAAGCGACAGAGATCCCATTTTCACTAGAATTTTTTGGACATAATTATTTTCTTGTCTTGGTACTCAGTTAGCTCATAGCTCATCTTATCATCCTCAATCTAATGGGCAAACTGAGATAGTAAAAAAATGTTTGGAAGGATATCTTCATTGCTTTGTATCTGATAACAGACACAATGGGTCAAATGGTTGCCTCTTGCTGAATGGTGGTATAACACTTCCTTCCATATTGCAACAAAAATGACCCCATTTATGGCACTTTATGGATATCATCCACCATCCATCACATCGTATTTAAGAGAAAATTCTAAGGTTCAAGCAGTGGAAGAGCACATCGAGCATCGACAACAAGTTCTCAAACTCTTAAAGGATAACCTCACCTTGGCGCAGAATAGAATGAAACAGTAGGCATATCAACATCGTAGCGAAAGAAGTTTTGATGTAAGTGACTGGGTATTCCTACAGCTACAACCATATAAACAATTTACCTCAAGCAAGCTAAAAAGGATAATAAATTATCACCAAAGTATTATGGTTTGTACAAGGTATTGCAAAACATAGGTACTATGGCATACAAATTGGAGCTTCCTGCAGCTTCCCGAGTGCACCCAGTTTTCCATGTTTCATGCTTAAAGAAGGTTATAGGTGACAAGCTTCTAGTTCAAACAATATTTCCAGAACTTGATGAGGAAGGAAAAATCATATTGGAACCTGAAGCAGTCAAAGAAACAAGAACTCGACAGCTACGAAATCGATCAATTTAAGAGTATCTCATCAAGTGGAAGAACTTACCCGTTGAAGATTCCACATGGGAGGATGAGAATTTTATATAGAAGCATATAGAACTACTCAAGCATTGAGGACACCACTTTTTTGAAGGAGAGGGGCATGTTAGGTCCCTATAATACTAGTGATTCCCCCATTACTATTGTCATCGTATCCCTTATTGTTATTATTGTGCCCCATAGAATCCCACTATTGTTATTTTTGTGCCTTCATAGTATTATTATTAGGTCGAATTTGGTTATATTGTGACCCCTTAGACTCATATATATAGAAAGGAGGTTTTTTCATTTGAATCATCTAAGAATTGTTCATTTGTGTAATGTAAAGGAGGTTGCCACCTCGAAGAGGCTTATTTCTAAGGCGTTGATCTATCTTTTCTATCTTTTTGTGAGTTGGTTTCATAACATTCCAACAACAATATGTCAACAAACAGTAACATGGAACTCTTCATCAACAAAGTTCATTTATTGACCTATCGCCTTAGGGATACGTAGTGGTGTGATTACCAGTCTTTGAAAACTGATGCCCGAAGTATATCGGGTCTGAATCCTATTATATTCCCATGTGGTAGTGTAAAACAAGGGGTCCATGATACTATTGAATATAATATGTCATCAAATCTCTAGGGTTGCGACAGGAAGTGCCATCTTGTCGAGTTATCAGGTCGATTGATATCAAGCCCTATCCAACCAGCGTTGTACAATATCAATGTCAAATTTGATATCGAGGTCATCATAAATTTGAGGGTTGAAGGAGTGCAGTTAGTGCGAGGTTTGTTCAGGACAGAGGTTAAGCACCAATTATGCTCCAAGAAGAATGCAAAACAAGGACTAAAGTAATAAATAGAAATATTAAAGAGGATTGATCTAGGATTTATTGAAAGGTAATTAGTTAGGTGAGACTGAGGGCATCAAACTTTTGGTATCATAGTAGTGCATAGTTTCAATCTTAGAAATGACAGAAAGGTAAAGAGGAGGAGCCAAAGGAGCAACTAAAGGTGTAGGTAGGGGAAGGCCTATAACAAACGTAGCCTTGCAAGTAAAGATGAGATGCATTTAGAAAATATTAGAGGCGATGGAAATTTCCTAGAGGAGAGGAGTTGAAATGGGAGATGTCAGTGAAGAAAAAGAAGAGGCTTCTAATGAAGAAGAAGGAGAAGAATTAGTAGAGGAAAAAATGCTAAAAATGACAACCAAAATGAGTGCCAAACCCAAGACAGAGGTGCTTGTCTATGAAGGCAACTTATAGGTTGAATTTATTGATTGGATCGATTCTATGGACAAGAATTTTGACTATGAAGATGTTGATGAGAAGAAAAAGGTGAAGTATGTAGTAAGAAGACTAAAAGGCCATGCAACCTTGTGGTGGGATGAAGTATAGGAAGAATGATAGAGGAAAGGAAAGACAAAAATCAAGGATTGGGATAGAATGGTGTAAAATTTAAACGTAAGTTTATGCCAAAGGATTATCAACAAAATATTTTAGACATTGTAAGAATATCAATATAGATATATATATATAGATATATATATATATATATGACAGATAAAGAATACACTAAAGAATTTTATAGTTGAATAGTAGAGTCAGTCATGTAAAAGAAGATGCTGAAAAGGTTGCAAGATATATTAATGGTTTGAGATATGAGATTTAGGATGATGTTAGACTCTTATCCTTGAGTAGAGTTGAGGATGCCTCTCAAGCTACTTTGAAAGTAGAAGAAAAGATCATCAGGAAACAGAGTCATAAGAACATAGGAAGAAGTCTTGTAAGAGGTAAAGGACAAGCATGCATTAGAGGGAGATTTCAATATACAAGAGAAGAGAGTGGAAGTTCAAGTAGCCACGCATCGAGAAGAGGTGCTTTCAGAGGAAGAATATTTTTCTCAAGAGGTAGAGGTATAGGTAGAGACTACCAACCCAAATGTTGCAAATATGGAAAGTTGGGTCACCTTTCTTGGGAATTCCTAGCAAATCATCCAACAGGTTAGAGAGGTGCACATGTTGCAAAATCTAGAGAAAAATATGCAAATGCCATAGCAAATGAAGAAGTTCCTAAAGTATGAGAATCAATGCGAATGAAAATAGTTTTAATCAAGTCAGAAAAAGAAGTTAAGGAGCCATCCTAGAGAAAAATCTTGTTTAGGACAACTTGTAGGTCAAAAGGTAAGTGTTGTAAGGTTTTGATTGATAAACATGTTTCTAAAGAGATGGTAGAGAAACTATATTTAAAAATGACAACATGACCTACTCCTTATAAGATGTATTTGTTGCAAAAGGACCCTCAAATCTTAGTGAATGAATAGTGTAAGGTAGAGTTTCAAATTGGGAGATATAAAGATGGAATATTATGTGATGTAATTCCCATGGATGTCTTCCATATCTTGTTGGGAAGGTCATGGCATTTTGATTGTAAATTTATCCATGATCATATAATAAATACATATACACTTGAAAAGAGAGTAAAAAACATGCATTGTTGCCTTTGCAAGATGAAGAAGTCAAGGAGGAAGTTGGTCCTAATGTATTGTCGATGAGTGTAAAGGAGCTACTATAGGAGGTCAAGGAGGAATTGCATTTTTCCTTGATTGGTAAACCCAAGGTAATTCTTAGTAGCACTAGTTTAAATGATTTGTTGGAAACGCTAGGAGGGGTTGGTAAATCAATATTTCTTTCAATTGTTATATTATTCCAATTAAGATTTTTCACAAATAAGAAGCATTATTAATATTATAACAAAAAATAACTTTATTATTGAGAATAATAATGAGGAATCCAATCCTCTTTTACAAAATTCAAGCTCCAATTTGTACAATAGGATCTCCAAATTTTTTAAGGAAACAACCTTGAATGAGGACACAAATCCTTTTAATCAAATCGAGGCTCCCACCTAGTCTATATAAGGGCACCAATCCTCTTGGGAAAATTTAAGCACCAACTTGGTCAATATGAGGACACCAGTCCTCTTAAGCTCCAACCATTACAAATACTTCAAATATACTTCAAAGATACTAATTAAAAACTCTAAAATGTCTCCAAGAACAAATTCTAGATGGCATCAACATATTGCTCCAAAATCTCTTTAAGTGCTACTCCAAGTATTTTTCAAGATATGCTCGAAATCACTTCAAGGAGTTGGTCTATATATTTTTCAAAATCTTCTCCTAGATTGCTTAAAAAAGGGGCTTTAATTCTACTCCATGATGAATTCAAAAGGCAACTCCAAAATGTCTCCAAGTCAACTCAAAAAGGTCTCCAAGTATGCTTAAACAAATGTCTTCAAGTTTTCTCAACAAATGTCTTCAAGTTTGCTCAAAAAATGACTTCAAGTCTGCTTAAAGGGGTTTCCACAATCTACTCTTAAAGGCACTTCAAATTTGGGTCTAGGCTTGCTCCAAGAAGCTTTAAGACCGCTCCAAAATATTTCAAGAATGTACACAAAGAACTACTCCAAAATCTCTCAAAAACTTATTAAAAATATGCTCAAATTCTGCTCCTAAGGAGACTCTTTAAAAGGGTTCTCAAATCATGTTAAAATTCCTATTTTGAGTCTGCTCCAATCAAGCTCTATATAGGCCAAAGTATGAGGCAAGAGAAAAGGTTTGAATTTGTACATAGAGGAGCTGAGTTCTTTCACTGGGATGCTCAAGTTGTAGGGCCGAGACTGCCCATAGGAGGGGCCAAATTTATGATATGAGCTTGTTCATAGAAGGCCAAACTGCAGGCCCAAATTCATTAACAGGAAGGGCCAAATTTCAGGCCCAATTCTGTTCCTTATTATAAATTGAACTAGACCAAATTTTGTCTCTTAATAGGCCTAAGATCTATCATTCAAAAAGGGCTAACATTAGAGTTTCAAGGAGGCCAAGTTCTATGCCTAAAAGAGGCCAAATTTATGACGAGATTAGGGCTAAAAATAGGGTGAATTTTTCTCCATGGGTGGCTTAGAATTATGCTCCAAGACCTTATCAAATAACCCACTAAGAATCTTTACCCAAGAACAGAAACCAAAAACCAAAGACCAAAGACGTTGCTTCTTCAATTTGCCTCAAGGTTCATGAGATATGAACCTATTATCTTTTCCTCATACATGAATTATCTTAGTTTCTTGCTTGGTAGAGATGGAGGTAAAATGGGGTCAAAGTGTCTTTTATTATATTGGTCAGGATGCTCCAAAAATGGTCAATTTCTCCTGGACAGGGCCAACTTGGACAGGGAGTGAAATGGTTGATTTTTTGACTTAGAAAATTAATTTATCCTCAATGGAGAGGATCTTAAGGGCATGAAATAACTCATTAGAAAGGGCTTAAAGGGATATTTAAGCCTATCCTACTCTCCTCTTCAGTTGATCATCCTTTGACATCAATAACAATTATTTTCTCAACAATATCCCCCTTTGTTATTGATGACAACATTTCTCACATGGTACTCCTCTTGACATCATGCTACTCCCCTGTCATCATGCTACTCCCCCTAAAATGGTGTTATTCCCCCTAGCATTGTGTCCCCTGCCCTGTCATCATATTCTCCTCCTTTGACATCAATAGCAAAGGGATTCTCCCCTTGTTTACAACTTCTTGTTAGTTGATCCCCCTACTAAGGATTTCCCCCCCTGAGCTTGTGCTTCCTCTTTGTTTTTGGGGGCTTGGAAAAATAACATTATTATCAAGTGCATTTGTATATTTAGTACAATCAAATGGACATCTCAACGTGGTTCATGGCATTTTAAATAGTCCTTTTAGGTCAACAAGCATGACAACTACGTTGAATTGGATAACTTGACTTGGCTACTACAACTTTCATCATTAATTTCATAGATTTTGGATTTGCAGAAAATTGAAGTTTCATTAACAAAGCCATGATAAGTCCAACAATCATTCAACACCCTTTAGTACCCGACAAAAAATGAGTAACGTCTTATTCTTGAATCCTCTTATGCCTGCTTCCCAAAGTCCCACAGAACTTGAGGAGCATTGTGCACCAACTGCTTCTACATTTCACCCAACCAAACCTTGATCTTTAGGCATCGAGGCCCTTCAAAAACCACCCTAAAGTCCTCCTTCAATGTCCCCAATCCTTCAACCATGTCTAACAACTTGAATAGCTTCTAAGGCTCTCTCACTCAAGGAAATGACCTCTCTAATGTATCGATGTTTTCATATCACAAACTGATTTCTAAAAGAAATTTGTCCACAATTTAATATCAAATGTCTCAAAGATTCTACTATAGAGATTCCTGTCATAGGAAACCAAGACCTTCACTGTCTTCCTTGACACCACCAACCATTTTGTCACATGATCTTCTAGAGCAATCCAATCAAGTTTATCAATAGATGATGATTAGATAATTAGTTGTCATGCTCTTGAAGCTCACTCTCATGTTCTCAATCATAATTGTCCCACAAATCTTAAAGAACATTTTAGCTCTTCCAAAGCTCTCCAAAATATCTGGTATCATTTGCAATAAGACCACATCCTCTATTTCCTCAAACATAATAAATCCCCTTCCATTTCTGTATAATTTTCATCATGGAGGTCCATCGGACTGGTGTTATTTATTCACTAGAATGGACATGAATATTGTTTCAGGCTTTTCTAATGTTGAAGCCACGAATTCTAACCCAAATTTTATGAAACTCTAGGGTTATATATCCAAAACTTGGATTTTTTTTTTTTACTGTGTACATTCCATTAGTTGTTTGATATCTTGATCTCACTTACAACATGAAAATATCGTAAGAAGGCCTCCACCATAGTGGGGTAGTTGTGCTTAATATAACTTAGTTTCTCCTCTAAGTCTATCATTATTTTGGCATATTTTGGGGATATTTCAATGGGTTACCATGAGAAAGGTTTCCATGTTCAACAAGAGTCTTTCTTGGGGACATATGAGAATCCTATAATATCATTAAACTGAGACGTGCCAAGAACTAGTGCCAAGTGAAATATTTGGGATTGTGAAAGATTCTTGTCATCGAGAGCCCCACGATATCCTTCATTAAAATCATCCTTGAAAATAAGAATGATCATCATCATCCATTGTTCATCCTTTTCTTGTTGCAGAGACTCGAGTACATCTGCCGTGAATATTTATTCCCTGACTGAGAATGCCTGAATTTCAGTGTTCTCCACATGAATCACAATGGGTTAAATCATCAGAATTGACTATCGTACAATTGGTGCAATACCATTTCATCTGCACAGTGACACTTTTAGAAGTTTCCTAGTCCATATCATCATCATCTTCATCATCTTCTGTTAGTATTCAACGATTGAACTTTTCCTATTACGACCTTGTTCTCTTATATTTTCTATGGATACATGCCCTATTGCAGTGAACTCATCACTGCTTTACCTGTTATTTATTCGACTGTAACAACCATGTATGCTTGCCTTAGAGGAATAGTACCCATATTATTGGTAGTTGCATTATTAGATAAAATTTTCCTCATTTCTTATGTAATAGTATATGCCAATAAATTGTGGCTCCATTGTTTGTCAAAGCTATCTTGTAGTTTTGAACAATCACTAAACATCCATGAAGCATCTCTTCCTTTCTGACATATCCCTTGCCTTCTATAAGTATATGAACATCAAGTTGACACATTGATGTCAGGTACAAAATAGTGGGAACAAAGAGCATGGATTCATCATCGGGTGGGCAGTGATAAGAAACATAGATTTCTTCTGTCCCTTTTTTTCATCATTTCCATCCCTCTAATAAGAATGTGATCTTGGATTTGGTCACTACATAGAGATCCTTTAATATACATAGGCAGAATCTCAATTTATAAAGATTAAGGGACTATAGATTATGCCCGAGGCACATAACCAATCAACAACTTGAACAACTATTTGGAGCACTCAAGGCAAGTTCAATTCTCGGTTCAACTTGTTTTCTTATCCAAACTTTTATAGATTTTTCAAATAAATTTTTTTCTTTGATTTTCTTAGGGGACCATTTCATGCCATTTCTACAGTCTCATGCTATATCTCCAAAGTTGTGCCATTGATAACATTCCACATTGAACTTAAATAGCCTAGCAATTGAACTGTAATTTATATTGTCATAACAATTAGGGATTTTGTCTTGTTTGCTTGCAAGCTTACTTCTAGGGTTTTGATGATAACCTTTATAATCATTCTTGTAGTTGTTACACCAAAAAAATCCCTCTTGCAGACAAGAGAAATCTCCTTAGATCCTTGACGGAAACTAGAAACAAGCAAGACAACTGAATTGACTCTTTCCCTAAGTTGGACTTGTTTGAATTATACGAATTAAGGCTAAAGGATGAGCCTCTTACCTATTTCATGAAATGCTCGATGAAGATCCCTTGTTGTGATTTGATGTAACTCCTCAATGCTCGATAAGACCTGCAATCATAGACCATAAAAGGATCAAAAGCACATTCGATATGATAATTCAAACAAAAATTAAATGATCAAGGAAATTAGGAATTGAATTTGCCTTAATAAACATTATAAAAAGTTATAAACCATTCATCATTCCAAAAAGACAAACCAATGGGAGAAAGTGTTCATTTGTATTGATCAAAGATAAAGAGGAGCCTTACAACCTTTGCCTTGACGCTGTGAGGCCCCTCCAAAATGCCTTCAATCTCCTCCTTAGATTACAAGATTTCCAATATCAAACCAACAACATAAGTTTATATTCTATGAGTTCTGACCTCCTCAATCCCTCTACCCTCTAGTCATTGTTTAGGCCAAGAGGAAGAATTTTCAGATCCAAAGGAGGAGGATGATATTCCTTGATTGAGGGATTAGGTTTCCATGATAAAAGGGATTAAGATGCATCATCTGAGGGTTATAGTTCGAATGGTCATCACCTGGAAGCTTTTAGCTGGGAAATATTCAACCAACTATGTTTCTAGAATGTACTTTTTATTTTTACTTTCTTGAATTCACTTGCGTGGGTTTGTAGTAACAGGAAGAGTGCAACTTTGCGCTGTTATCAGAGTTAATTCCAGCAAATGCGCGGGGAAATCTAGAAAAATCAGTGCAGGTGAAACTTAACAAGGTGTGACAACTATTTTCCCCAAATTTCTCATCTACTTCAAGATATTTTTAGTTGTTTGACTTCTAAGGGAGTTCATTCAAACATGTTCACGGATGGTAAAAAGACCCATAAACTAATCAAGTGCCATGGCGACAAATTGACATGTAACAGTAATATGCACTACAATCTCTAGCTTTATGACTGAAATTATCACATAAATAACAATAACTATAGAATATGGTCTTATACCTAGATGAGAAGACTTTCCTTGATGCTTTTATGAAATTGCATTACGTTGGAGGAGGTTCAATCCTTGGTTGATTCTCATTGTTACTTTCATAGAGATAAGATTACTTGAGGTCATCATCATAAATTTTAGGAACAAGAGCACTTACAACATTTTTCTAGCTTATACTATGAATGATGACATAATTTTAAGGTTTTTCTTCTCTTTTAGACTTTGGAGATTCACCTGTATAGCTAAGTCCCATTTTATCAAATGGTGACCTCTGATGACTGAGAATGTCGTCCATTTATTGAGAACTCTTTATACTTTTGCATAGCTTGTCAACTTCAATTTTCAATTAGACAATTTCTTCTTCAAGCTTCTCACAATCTTCTTCTTTCTTCATCAACTGTATCTTTACAACTTCTTCCATTTTATTTGCTTCTTCTTGCTGAGTTGTCAAGGAGATGACTTCTTCTTCATATCTCCTTTCTTGTTAATCAAATTTTGCTTATTTCTTGTTAAAATCCTTAGATATTTCTTCCACATGAAGCCTTAGGAGAACAACTTCTTCCTTTGTACAATCAAGGTCTTTATTCTTTTTTTCAAGTTCTTCATTTTATTTTGTTAATCTACTTATTTATTTTAGATCAGCCACAAGTTCAACTTCAAGGTTTACTTCAACCTCTACTTCAATGTCTTCTTCATATTCATAGCCATTCATGCTTTTGGTGTTTTTTTATTTTACCTTCATTTATCTTCTTTTATTCTTAATCATTTTCTTGTTCTACATATTCTGGTTCTAGCTCAGTTGTCATAAGGGAAGATTCCTTTGCAGAAATCTTTTGTAGTTTTTCCCAATGACTTTTGACTTAAGAACATTGATCCATCTTGACTTTTACAAAGTCTTATTGACTACTCAAGATCACCTTCATTTCTTTTGTATTTTATTCTTTTGACTCATCTAACATTGTGCTGATGGTAACCATTGATTCCCATACCTCATATCCTAGAGCCATCAAATAGAACTACATTCTTTTGCTCCATGACACATAGTTTGTTCCATCGAACAAGGGAGATTTGCCAACCTGATTGACTTCTGATTTCATGACTGAGGAGGAGATATCTTTAGAGGGTTTGGAGGCTTTCCTTATTGAACTTGCCATTTGTTTTATGGGGTTCTTCCTTCTATCTATTAGGATGAGACTAAAGGAACTGACTTTGATAACAATTGTTAGAAATACTAAGGGGGGGGGGGGGGGGGGGTGAATCCGTATTTCTTTCAATTGTTATATTATGTTAGTTAATTTTTTCACACATAAGAAGAACTATTAATAATATAACAAAAAAATAACTTTGTTATTGAGAATAATAACGAGGACTCCAATCCTCTTTTACAAAATTCAAGCTCCAACCTACACAACATGATCTTCAAATTCTTTAAGGCACCAACGTTGAATGAGGACACCAATCATCTTAATCAAATCCAGGTTCCCACATGGTATTTATGAGGACACTAATCCTCTTAGGAAAATCCAAACACCAATCTGGTCAATAGGAGGACACCAATCCTCTTAGGCTACAACTTTTACAAATACTTCAAATACACTTCAAGGACACTGATTAAAAACTCTAAAATGTCTCCAATAATTGCTTCTAGATGGCATGAAGATATTTCTCCAAAAACTTTTCAAGGGCTACTCCAAGTATTCTTCAAGATCTACTCAAAATCACTTCAAGGAGCTAGTCCATATACTTTTCAAGATCTACTCCTAGATTGCTTCAAAAATCGGCTTTAATGCTACTCCATGATGACTTCAAGAGATAACTTGAAAATGTCTCCAAGTTAGCTCCAAAATGCCTCCAAATCTTATTCAACAAATGTCTTCAAGTCTACTCAACAAATGCCTTCAAGCTTTCTCAAAGGGGTCTCCAAAATATGCTCTTAAAGTCACTTCAAAGTCTGGTCTAGTCCTGCTCCAAAAGACTTCAGGAATGTACACAAAGGAATACTCCAAAATTCTCTCAAAAACTTATTAAAAAACTGCTCAAAGTCTACTCCAAAAGATATTCTTTAAGAGGGTGATCAAAGCATGTCAAAATTATAGTTCCAAGTTTGCTCCAATCAAGCTCTAAATAGGCCAAAGTTTGAGGCAAGAGAACACGTCTAAATTTTTACATAGAGGAGTTGAGTTCTGTCACTGGGATACCCGAGTTGCAGGGTTGAGACTGCCCACAGGAAGGGCCAAATTTCTGGTTTGATTCTATTCAAAGAAGGCCGAATTGCAGTCCCGAATTTTTCAATGGGAAGGGTCGAATTTTAGGCCCAAGAGTGCTCCTTATTACAAACCGAATTAGGACAAATTATGTCTCTTAATAACCGTGATATCTGTTGAATTTAGGCTTTTGTGATCCATATCAAGTTTATTGAGAGGGGTTTTTGGTGAAAAATCACATCATCATTCATTTGTCGACGCGTTTTGAACCAACAAGTGTGGTCCATTGTCAGGACAAGTTGAAGAGCCAGATCATGGCTGCATGTTACATGCAACCATGATCTCATTCTTCAACTTGTCCTGACGATGGACCACACTTGTTGGTTCGAAACACGTTGAAAAATGAATGATGATGTGATTTTCGCCAAAAACCCCTCTCAATAAACCCTGATATCTGTCATTCAAAAATGGATAAGATCGAAGTTTCAATGAGGTCGAGTTTTGTGCCTAAAATAGGCTAAATTTGTGTTGAGATTAGGGCTACAAATAGCATGGGTTCTTCTCCATGGGATATCTTAGAAGGATGCTCCAAGATCTAATCAAATAACGCAACAATTTTTTTTACCCAAGAATAAAAACAAAAAACCAAAGAACTTGCTTCCTAAATTTGCCTCAAGGTTCATGAGATATGAACCTATTATCTTTTCCTCAAGCCCAAATTATATCAGTTTCTTACTTGGTTAAGGTGGAGGCCAAATGCGGTTCAAATGTATTTTATTTATACTAGTCAAGATGCTCCAAACATGGCCGACTTCTCCTGAACAGGGAGTGGAATGATTGATTTTTTTTACTTAGAAAATTAATTTTTCCTCAATGGAGAAGAGTTAGATGGCATGAAATAGCTTGTTTGAAAGGGGTTAAAGAGATATTTAAGCCTATCCTACTATAATCTTCAATTGATTATCCTTTGACATCAATAACAATTATTTTATCAACATTATTTTCTTGAAGAAATCAAGATTATGTTGGGTGATTTCTCTAATATAATTGTTGACGAATTATCAAGAAATTTACCTCTTGTTCGGAGCATCAATCATCATATATATTTAATTCCAAGAGAAAGCATTCTAAGTAAGGAAAATTATAGAATAACACCTCAAGAAAATGAAGAGATAAAAACACAAGTACAAGAGTTGTTAGACAAGGGTCTTATCATGGAAAGTTTGATTCCATGTGTTGTCCCTATAATTCTTAGTTTGAAGAAGGATGGTGGATGGAGAATTTACATTGATTCAAGAGTCATCAATAAAATAAGAACCAGGTTTAGATTTCCTCTTTCACCCATTGATGACTTGATTGTTTGCTTGAGTGCTGCTAAATATTTCTCTAAAATTGATTCAAATAGTGGGTACCACCAAATTCAAATTAAAGAAGGGATGAGTGGAAAATGTTGAAATATGCAACAAGAAATTCTCAATTTGATTTTACCTTGGTTAAATTGAGAAAATGTGAATTTCCACATCAACAAACAACTTGGATGTAGTTGACTTGTGCGACATGGCTTGTGTCACCCAAATTACACAGTAAATTTGAGTTGGAGGAGTTAGAGTCCAGTTGATGATGTGTGATTGCTAATTTATAGCAATCAACGTTAGTTATCTCAAGTTGGTTTCAGTTAAACTAGTTCCAACTGTTAGAGGAACTAGTGGAAAGTCAGTTATGTAATGGGGTTTCAGTCAAATTCAGTGATCATCCAATTAACTGATCAATCAAACCAACATAGCTAGCACATGAAAATAATTCGAGTTCCCAAGCTGTGGTGGAGATTCCAAGGCAATATAACATCAATTGTAGACTAGTATTGAGTGTACATGTGTTGGATGCAGTCAGATGATCAACCTTGGGAAATGCAATCCATTTTGGAGAAGTTCCTAAATAACGGGGGCCTAATTTCTTGGGAATCGTGCAAGCAAATAGGGGCTCAAGTAGAGGCAGAGATTGACTAAGTCTGGGTTAAAGCTTCTCACTGAGAAGAGAGATAGGTTATTCACTTGCAGGTTATGCTCAGTTGAGAAAATCAATTGCAATACATCTCTATTCATTAGATTAATGCAAGCAGGCATTGGGTTTTTAGCATATTTCTTTCCTTGAGAAAAATACTATGTGTTGTGTGTTTTTTCTTATTGCATGTATGAAATTTTTGCTCTAAATTGTGAATTAAATTCTCCAGAGCAATAGAGTAAGTTTGTGCCTTTTGATTTTGACTGAAACTTCATGAGAAGTTGCAAATCTACACCATAATTTCTACATGGTATCAGAGCAGGATTCACATTAGAGCATAAATTTTGAAGTTGTTTCTCAGGAGAATCGAATTTGAAGTTTAGTGTAGCAGGATCTCTTCAGAGCTTAGAAGATGGCCTTCAATGGACCGACGCCAAAAACATCGGGGTTCATGTGGAGAACTTGTATAAGCTAGACGTGGAAGATTGTGTTGCATTAAGCACTAAGGCGGAGAAAGTGTAGGGCCATGATGTTGGTGAACTTTAGCACATAATGTTGAGTGTGGAGCCTGATTATCTTCCTGATTGTTCAGAGGTTTTTTGTTTCAGACATGTTAGATCCCTGTTCCTAATGGGGAGACAACGTCGCCCATTTAATTACCGTCAAGGGGGGGGACGATGATTTTATGAGCCCCCTTGGCAAGGGTTAGGGGGAAGCACCCATGAAGCTAAAAATAGATGTAAAATTTCCCTATAAAATATTGTAATTTTGTATTCAATATGGGTCGTTCATTAAGTGGATGATCTGACAAGAGACGTTATGTTGATTTCAGGTTTTTTCCCCTAAAAGGCAACCCTCGGTTTATATGAGAGAATTGTATTGCGGTTGTGTATCATTATTCTGAGAGAGTGAGAGAGAGAGGAGGTTGTGTGAGAGCAAAGAGGAAATTATAGCAGATCTATTGTTGGTTGTATCTCTTCATTTTGCTGGATAATATAAAAGGAAGGATTGGTTTTTTCTCTTGTGGACGTAACCCAAATTGGGTGAACCACATATATTTGTGTCTCTCTTGTTTTATGCATTTTTGTATTTGTGTTTCTACAATATTTTGTGTGGTTCATTTCTTCGTTAAATAATTTATAACAATTGCTATTAGAGCTGAAGGTTTATTTGGCTGATAAACTCACAAGAGAGAAGGATTGCTGGTACGAGTGGGAGCAATGGAAGAATATGGTAGGTTTAGGGTCGAGAAATTTAACGACCAAAAATACCATTTGTGGGAGATGCAGATGGAAGATTATATGTATCAGAAAGATTTGTACTTACCATTGAGAGGAAAATCAAAGAAGTCGATGAGTATGACAGACGCAGAATGGGAGATTCTCAATAGAAAGGCACTAGGAAAAGTATGGTTATGTCTAGCAGCATCGGTGGCATTCAACATTTCAAAGGAAAGAACAACTGAAGGTTTAATGATGACATTTACCAAACTATATGAAAATACCCTCGACCTCATATAAGGTATTTCTTATGAAGTGTCTATTTACTATGAATATTTTAGAAGGTGGATTTGTTGCTGATCATTTAAATGAAATTAATAGGGTTACTAGTCAATTAAGTTCTATAGGGGTAAATTTTGATGATGAAGTTAGGGCTCTATTATTTATGTTATCACTGCCAGAAAGTTGGAATGGCCTAGTTATGGATATTAGCAACTCTATCTCTAGATCTAGTACTTTAAAGTTTGATGATGATGTTGGTGTGATCCTTAGCGAGGAAATGCGACGGAAAAGCTCTGGTGAGACATCAGGTAATTCTTTGACTCCAGAGACTAGGGGAAGAAATATGGAAAGAGGAAGGAGCCTAGGAAATATTAGTAAGTCAAGAAAAGGTAGATCTAAATCCAGATTAGGGATAGTGTGCTGGAAATGCGGGAAGAAAATACACCTGAAGAAAGACTACAAATCTTAGAAGAGAAAATAAGGAGATGGACAACAGGATAACAATCATGAAGCGAATGTGATAGGTGATGTGTTGCAATATGTTTTGATTATTTCATTAGAGAATATTATTGATGCTTGGGTGGTAGATTCAGGGGACTCATTCCATGCCACACCTGATAGGAAGCATTTTCATGACTATGTTGAAGGACATTTTTGGCTGGTTCATCTTGGTGATGATAAATCCTGTAAAATCCTTGGAATGGGTAAGGTTTTTATAAAGAAAAATAATGGAAACCAATAACTATTGAAGGAGGTAAGGCATGTTCCAAATTTGAAGAAAAATCTAATTTCAACAGGGCAGTTGGGAGGTGAAGGTTGTGTAACTACTTTTACAGACAAAACTTGGAGGGTCACTAAAGGAGCCCTGGTAATAGAAAAAGGAGAAAAGGTTGGTACTTATGTAATGGTATTTCTAATTTCGTTAATGATTTAACCTCCATAGGGGAAAATATGACATTGTGGAATTATAGGCTCGGGCACATGAGTGAGAAGGGGATATAAATTCTTCACTCAAGGAATTTGTTGCTAGGTTTGAAGCATGTTGATTTGGATTTCTGTGAAAATTGTGTTTACAGAAAACATAAGAGAGTCAGATTTATTAGAGTTGGGAAGGAAAAGAAGAGCAAAAAATTAGAGCTTGTGCATACAGATGTATGGGGACTTGCTCAAGTATCCTCTCAGTGGCTCTCGTTGTTATGTTACTTTTATTGACGATGCAATTAAGAAAACCTAGATTTATTGTATTCAAAATAAATCTGATGTATTTGATACTTCCAAGAAATGGAAAGATTTGGTTGAGAATGGGACAGGAAAGAAGTTGAAGTGTCTAAGATCAAACAATGGGAGTGAATACTACAATAAAGAGTTTGATAACTATTGTTGAGAGCATGGAATTCATAGAGAGAAGACAGTTCTAGGAACACCATAGGAAAATGGTGTGTTAGAAAGGATGAACTAGACAATCATGGAGCATGTAAGGTGCATGAGATTTCTTGCAGGATTTCCCTTACAATATTGGGCAGATGCTGTAGATACTACTGTTTATCTAAGAAATAAAGGGCCTTCAAGTTCCTTGGATAATGGTATTCCATAGGAGGCATGGACAAGTAAAAAGGTAAACTATTCACTTCTAAAGACTTTTAGTTGTGAAGCCTTTGTCCACATCAATAAAAAAAATAGAACAAAACTTGAGGCAAAATTAAAGAAATGTACCTTTATTGGATATGGTGTAAATGATTTTGGTTATCGCTTATATGATTATGAAAATCACACTATCATTAGGCACAGAGATGTCATATTCAATGAAAAGGTCTTGTACAAGGATCATATGCAGGGAAAGAAATAGAAAAATAGAAAACCAAGAATACACAGTGCTTGTTGAGATCACAGAAAAAGTAAAGGTGCCTGAAAAGCATAATGATCAGCGGGCACAACAACAACAAGCACCTCAAACACCTGAAAGTGGTGTTAGAAGATCTACCAGGATAGGTAGACCCCCTTAACGATACTCTCCTTCATTATATTATGTATTGTTGCTTGATTCTAGTGAACCAAAAATATATGAAGAAGAAATTCATGTAGAAACAAGGAAGAAGTGGGAGCAAGCCATGGAAGAGGATATGAACTCCTTGATGCAGAACCAAACTTGGGACTTAGTCAAATTTCCTGCTGGTAAAACAACATTACAGAATAAATGGGTTTATAGGTTAAAGGAAGAAGATGGAGGTAAACAGAGGTATAAGGCTAGACTTGTGGTGAAGGGATTTGCACAAAAGAAAGGTATAAACTTTGATGATTTTTTTTCTCCTGTTGTTAAAATGACTTCAATCAAAACTATTTTAAGTCTAGTGGCAGCAAAAGATTTTCATATTGAGTAATTAGATGTAAAGACAACCTTTCTCCATGGGGATTTGGAGGAATAAATATATATGCAACAACCATAAGGGTATGAGGTCAAAGGGAAGGATAAATTAGTGTGCAAATTGAAGAAGAGATTGTATGGCTTAAAACAGGCTCTAAGGCAGTGATGTCTAAAATTTGATAGATTTATGTCTAAAGTCAGCTATACTAGATGTCACTCTTACCATTATGTTTATCTTAAAAAACCAAATGATGGCGACTATATTATATTGTTATTGTATGTAGATGACATGCATGAAATAAATGTGCTCAAAGGAAAATTGGCAAATTCATTTGCAATGAAGGATTTGGGTGCTGCAAAACAAATCCTTGGTATGAGAATAAATAGAGAAAAGAAAAAGCACAAATTGAAATTGTCTTAGAGTGAGTACATAGAAAAGGTGTTGGAATTATTTAATATGCAAAATGCAAAACCAATTAGTACACCTTTGGCTAGACATTTCAAACTAAGTAAGGAGATGTGTCACAAGACTCAGGAAGAGATGGACTATATGTGTAAAGTTCCATATGCATCAATAGTTGGAAGCTTAATGTATCCAATGGTCTGCACAAGGCCAAATATTACACATGCAGTGAAAGTTGTAAGCATGTATATGGAAAATCTAGGAAAAGAGAATTGGATGGCAGTGAAGTGCATTCTCAGGTATTTGAGAGATACCACAAATCAATAATTATGCTTTGGTGGTTCAAACATTTCTCTATAGGGATATGTTGATGCAAATATGGCAGGTGATAGATATAACAGGAGGAGCACCAAAGGGTATGTGTTTAATGTAGGTGGAACAACTGTCAATTGGGTTTCAAAACTACAAAACATTGTTGCACTTCCAACAATGGAAACAAAGTATGCTGCCTCTACAAAGGTTAGTAAAGAAATGATTTGGCTAGAAAGGTTTATGGATGAATTGGGCAAGAAGCAGGAGATGGGAAGGTTATGCAATGAAAACTAGAGTGCCATTCATATTGAAAAGAATTCAACATTTCATTCCAAGACTAAACATATACAACTCAAGTACTATATCATATGGTCAGTGTTGGAAGATGGACAGTTGAAGCTGGAAAAGATACACACCAGCCAAAATCCTGTAGATATGTTAACAAATGTTGTAACCAGGGAGAAACTGAGATTCTGTTCAGTTTCAATTGGTCTTCAAGTATGACAGTGAAGATGAGAAACAACCAGGACCAAGTGGAGTCATTTTCCAACAAGTGAAGCAACTATGGAGTTTATATAATCAGTCTCCAAGTGGGAGGTTGTTGGGTGTGGAGCTTGATTATCTTCTTGATTATTCAGAGGCTTTTTGTTTAAGCCTCATTATATCTATGTTCCTAATGGGGTAGCAATGCCACCCATTTAATCACCGTCAGGGGGGGGGGAGCGATGATTTTATGAGCTCCCCCCCTAGCATGGGTTTGGGGGCAGCACCCCCAAAGCTAAAAATAGATGAAAATTTGCTTGTACAATATTGTAATTTCATAGTCAATCTAGGTCATTCATTAGGTAGATGATCTGACAATAGAGGTTGTGTTGATTTAGGGTTTTTTTCCCTAGAAGGAAACCCTCAGTTTATGAGAGAGAATTGTATTGAGACTGTGTATCATTATTCTGAGCAAGAGAGGGAGGAGGTTGTGTTAGAGTGAAGAGGAAATTACAACGGATATGTTGTAGGTTGTATCTCTTCATTTCACTAGATAATATAAAAGGAAGGATTGGTTGTTTCTCTGTGGACGTAGCCCAAATTGGGTGAGCCAAGTATATCTATGTCTCTCTTGTTTTATGCGTTTCGGTATTTGTGTTTTTGTAATATTTTGTGTGTTTCATTGCTCCGTTGACTAATTTCTAACATAGAAGACTTGGCCATTTTCATCATGGTGCCTTGAAGATTATGCAACATATAACCACTAATCTCCCCAAAGGAGAACTTGAGAAAAATGATGTATACAAAGGATGTACCTTGGGGAAGTACACAAAATCCACATTCCATGGTCGGGACAAAAAAGCACATGCAGTCTTAGAAAGGATCCAATCTGATGTTTGTGGACATTTCTCGACAACCTCCATTGCCAGGCACGAATATGTATATATATATATATATATATATATATATATATATATATATATCTATATATATATATATATATACATATATATATCTATATATATATATATATATACATATATATATCTATATATATATATATATATATATATATATATATATATATATATATATATATATATATATATGTATGTATGTATGTATGTATATGTACATACATACATACATATATATATATATATATATATAGATATATATATATATATATGTATATATATATGTATATGTATATATATATGTCTTCTCAAGGAAGTGTTAGATCTCCTTCATGTAGAAGAAACATGAGACATTCTCCAAGTTCGTATAATTCAAGGCACTGGTTGAGAAAGAAACTGACAAGAAGGTGAAGGCTCTCATGAGCAATAATAGAGGTGAGTACGTGTCAAATGAATTCAAAAATTTATGTGCGAAAGAAGGCATTTGACGAGAGTTGACGACATCCAACAACCCACAATAGAATGGGGTTGCTGAGAGAAAGAACCATAACATTGTGGGAGCAGCGAGGGCGATGTTGCATGACCAAGTCCTACATCTACATTTGTGGGATAAGGCATGCAACACAATAGTCTATTTGCATAACTATAGTCCTCATTGGATTCTAGACATGATTACATCGAAGGAGTGTTTCTCGAGGAGAAAGTCAGATGTGTCTTACTTCAGGATTTTTGGAGCCTCTGTTTACTGCCATGTCTCCAAATAATTAAGGAAAAAGCTTGATTTGACAACAAAATTGGGGGTATTTGTGGGTTACACAGAAACTCCCCACAACTATTGTGTGTACTTTCCATCCTTCAGAATGACAGTTGTGTGAAGGGATGTAAAATTTGACGAGGAGAAAGCGATGAAGTTCTCTCTTGAGAGGGAGCTTCAAATCCAACTAGAAGAGGAGCTTTTAGCTCCAAAGGAAGGAACCCCAAGAAGTTGTGGAGAAGCCACATATTGAGGAGTAGAGAGTGGAGACAACCACTCAAGCAAAACCATCGAGAGAAGGCAGAAAAGGAACAAGGGAATATGAAAGAATTGTGCAGGATGTGAGGGAGAATGTGGGAGCTCCTTTAAATTTGTGCAGGAAGAGAAGGTCACTTAAACGATACATTGGCTACATGGCTCTAATGACTGAGCTTGTAGAGACTAGTCCATCCTATTTTGAGGAAGTAGTTGAGTACCTGTATGGTATGATGCAATAGTGGAGGAATATGAGTCCATTGTAAAGAACAGTGTTTGGGAAGTGGTCCCAAGACTAGCTAACAAATCAATTCTGGGTTTGAGATGGATCTTCAAGGTGAATTTGACAATAGATGGAATAATAGAGAAGAGATGGCCATATTTATTGCCAAGGGGTACTCTCAAGTTGAGGGAATTGAATGTGAGGATACCTTTTCTCCTGTAGCAAGGTACTCATCCATTAGATCAATTCTTGCACTAAGTGCATAGATGGGGTGGAAGATCCACTAGATGGATGTTAAAACAACATTTCTCAATGTAGTTATTGAGGAGGAGGTGTACGTCGAGCAACCAAAAGCTTTTGAGACATTTTATCGAGAGTCTCATGTGTGTAGACTTAAGCGAGCATTGTATGATCTCAAACAAGCACTTTGTGCTTGGTACACCAAGATCGGTAGCTATCTCACCAGTTTGGGCTTCACCAAAAGTGAATTTGATGCAAACCTCTATCATATTTTGGTAGAATCTAAATATCTTATTATTGTCTTATATGTTGATGGATTAATTTTAGTTGGAGGAACTAGTGGAAGGTCAGTTATGTAGTGGGACTTCAGTCTAACTCAGTGATCGTCCAATTAACTAATCAATCAACCCAAAAATAGCTAGTGCATGCAAAGAATTCAAGTTTCCTAGTTTTGGTGGAGATTCTAAGGTAGTGTAACATTAGTTGTAGACTAGTCTTGAGTGTACAAGTGTTGCAAGAAGTCAGGCGATCAACCTTGGGAATTTCACAATCCATTTTGGAGAAATTCTTAAATAATAGGGGCCTAATTTCTTAGGAATCGCGCAAGGAAATATGGGCTCAAGCAGAGGTAAAAATTGACTAAGTTTGGGCCATAGCTTCTCAGTGAGTAGAGGGATAGGTTATTCACTTGCAAGTTGTGCTGAGTTTAGCAAAGAAAATGTAATACATCTTTTTTCATCCGATTAATGCAAGCAAACATTGTGGTTTTTAGTAGATTGCTTTCCCCAGGAAAAATATTGTGTGCATGTGTGTTATTTCGTATTGCATGTTTGAAATTTTTGTTCTAAATTATGAATTAACTTCCACAAAGCAATAGAGTAGGTTTGTGTCTTGTGATTTTGATTAAAACTTTATGAGTAGTTGCAAATCTACACCAAAATTTCTACAGAAAACAACCTTTAAGAGAAAACATGGAATGTATGAGTGGTTAGTGATTCCCTTTTGTCTTAATAATTCACCCAACACTTTCATGAGGCTAATGAATGACGTCTTGAAGGAGTTTATAGGCAATTTTTTCATTGTTTATTTGGATGACATTTTGGTGTACAAGCAAACAAAAGAGGAGCATCTTAGACATCTCCGCTTAGTTTTGAAAACCTTGTAGCATGAAAAGTTGTTGATTAATTTGAAGAAGTGCACTTTTATGAAAATGAAGTTAGTATGCTTTGGCTTTGTTATTTCAAAAGATAATTTGAAAATGGATCCGAAAAAGGTTAAAGTAATTATTGATTGGCTTATTTCAAAGAATATTTTTGAAGTAAGGAGATTTCATGGCCTTGCAAGATTTTATAGAAAATTCGTTGAAAAATTAGCAACCTTTGTCCACCTATTGTGGAAACCATCAATTAAAGTAACTAGTGATTCAAGTGGACAGTAGTAGCATACATAAATTTTAAATTACTTAAGCAAAAAAGCATAGAACAACCTAAAGAAAAAGATCACAGAACAACATGTTTTGACTATGCAAAACTTTGGTATTTTTTTTTAGGTTGAAACAGATGTAAGTGGAGTTGCTATTGGAGTAATTATAAGTCAGGAAGAGTGAACAATTTCTTATTTAAGTAAGAAACTAAATGAAGCAAAAAATAAATACTCATCCTATGATAAATAATTTTATGCTATAGTTCAAGCTTTAAAAATTGGAAACCTTATCACGTGCCTAAGGAATTGGTTTTGTACACTAATAACCATGCTCTACAGTTAATTAGCAGCCAATCAAAGTTGAATTATGTAGGTTTTAACCCCGTACATAAATTAACTACATATGAATTCTAAAAAAGAAAATAAACAATGGCGAGAGCATAAAACATAAAACATATATACACATAAATTTTCCCCTAGATCCCAAAACCGGGACTACCAGATTGATTTTTCATTATATTCCTTTCAATGTTACAATACATATATATACATGCCGAAGCATCCATAAACCCCAATCCATTAACCTTGGATTAGAACATAACCATAGTTCCCTTGACCGGATCTACAAAATACCATGGACAGAAAACCATCATGCCCAAAACCATGTGCAAAATCCATGCACAAAACCATAGGTAGGTCCGCGCACTTAATATAGGGTCCAAAACAAAATTCCGATAGTGCAAGGGGGCTAACGCCCCCCTTGTGAGCCCCCCCCACTTGCACGTGGGATTGTAAGGGAAAGAATATAACACACACCCAACATTCTCCCACTTATTTTTTTTCTTTCCACAAGAGCGCTTATTCATTGATCCAGTCCTACAATGCTCATTGTTTCTCTACACCGAGAGAACTTCTTAGTGCTCACAGACTTTGTCAATGCATCTGTAGTATTCTTCAAAGTTTCCACCTTTACCAACAACACCTTTTTTTCCTCAACCATATCCATCACAAAGTGATACTAAACATCAATATGCTTTGTCTTTTAATGATAAGCAGGGTTCTTTGACAAGAAAACTGCATTTTTCCTGCCACAGTCTATCGTTATAGCTTGTTGTACTAACCTCATACTTGAACACAATCTCTGCAACCAAAATGCTTCCTTGCTTGCATGAGTGGTTGCCATGTATTCTACCTCTGTAGTTTAAAGTGCCACTATAGACTGTCTCTTACTCATCCAATTGACTGGGCCTCCAAAAAGGTTAAACACATACCCACTTGTAGATATTCTCTGATCCGGATCTGTAGCCCAATTTACATCAACAAATCCACGGATGTCCAAAATTTTGTCCAATCCTAGTCTTCCTTGGTAGCACAAATCATAATCACTAGTGCCACGCAAATCCCTGAAAACCCGCTTCACTGCTGTCCAATGCTCCTTCCCTAGTTTTGACATAAACCTGCTCAATACTCCCATTACATGTGCAATGTCTAGTCTAGTACAGACCATTGCATACATAAAGCTACCAACTGCACTTTCATATGGAACACGGGACATGTCCTCTTCCTCTTCTTTTGTCTTAGGATATTGTTTAGCAGATAACTTTACACCTACAGGAATATGAACCTTCACCGGTTTACTATCCTGCATATTAAACCTCTGCAGTATTGTCTCGACATACTTCCTCTAGTTTAACCAGAGCCTCCTCTTTGCCCGATCTCTTTTGCATTGTTTGCAACACCAAGATCTTTCATGTCAAATTTGGAGGACAATTGGGTCTTCAAATCCTAGATAATTTCTTTTTCATTTCCAATCAGCAACATGTCGTTCACATACAAGACCAGATAAATAACATGGTCACCAATTAATTTAAAATACACACAGTGGTCTGCTTTGCTTCTGGTGAAGCCAAGTCCTCGTATAAATGTACCTAATTTCTGATACCACATCCTTGGTGAATTTTTCAACCCATACAAAGACATTTTTTTATTTTTTATATTTAAACTTGCATACTAGTTCTTTCATACCATTCACTGCAAATCCTTCAGGTTGCTTCATGTAGATCTCTTCTTCTAGATCCCTATGAAGAAATGTTGTCTTCGCATCCATCTACTCTATCTCAAAATTAAAAGCAACAATAGATAAAAGTAATCTAATATAAGCTACCTTAGCAACAAGAGAAAAATATCACCAAAATCAATTCCAAACACCTGGGAATAACCTTTTGCTAGCAACCGAGCTTTGTATTTCTCCACCTTTTCTTCTGCATTCTTTTTTTTTGCTTAAGCAAGAGTCGAACCTTCTTTTCATTTCTCTGTATAAAATAGATTATATAAAATAAAAAAACCGAGGGTAGAAAATGGCCAGAGATATGACTATCTCTAGGCGCCTTGGGAAAAGAGCCAACGGCTCTTGACCTGAGCTAAGGGACTACTGAATCACTCGAGCCATCCTCCAAGATCCAACGAGCGAGAAACTAAATGTTACAAAAGTATGTGCCCCCTTCCCGCATAAAAGTGTATTTAAAAAGGAGATATGGCCCTCAAAATACATAAATCGGGCTCGCTAAGGAAGCCAAGTTTCTGACCCGGACCCCCCAATATGCACAGTGATCCTAGGTCGTTGATCCGCATGTTATCACTCAAGTTGTTCCCAAAAGTTGTAAGAAAGGGAATACGGCCGAGGTTACCACAGAACAATCTTTTAGATACAGAATCTAGCCAATCTGTCCAGAGAGGGCTCTCTCTTTATGATTTAGCTTTGTTTTTGAAAGTTAGGCTAGTTATGAAGTTCAAGGGTTTTGTTTTGAGTTTGGGTGGCGAGATTCAATAGAACAGTGAGGTAAAACAGTCAGTTCAGTCCATTGGGCATGATGGAGTCAAAGAAACAGGCTTTCTGGATTCGGTCTCTTGACAGAGGATGGCTTCACAGAGCAAGGTAGTCAAACAGGGAACAAATAAAAGATTTGAAGCAGATGGAATGGGCTCAAATGGGTGAAGGGCAGTTAAGAATCCTTCAACATATTGAAAGAGGGAAAATGGATGATTATTGACAAAGAGCAATTAAGAATTCTTCACCAAATAATCAACATGAGAGAATCAGGAAATAGGAGCAATTAAGAATTCACTGTTTATGCTAATTCTGAAGAAAACACAGAGAATAATAAAGATTGAAAACAGAGTGCAGTTAAGCAAATTTTGAATTAATATTTTTCTTTACCATTCAGATTATGAAACACAGATGATATAGTAAACAAGAAAATTGTAAAACAGAAGATATAGGGGACTTATTGATCCGAAGTTTGATTCAAGAATTCTGTGACAAGTCCTCCACTTCAATTCTTCATCCAGTGGGCCAAACAACAGTTGATTCTAACAGCTCTTTATTCCAAAGTATCTGAGTTACAGCAAAGTCTAGGAAATCTACACACACCCAACCTCTCTAAAACTCTAATGGAGGGGGTATTTATACAACAAAATATGTACAATCAATATCTCCTCACAGCTGTGAGATAATATCTAGTTTTAACCTAAATTAGTTTACAAGTAACATAGAAGCGGCTCGAGAAAGATAACTGATGTTGTGCTGGATGCAGGCCTTTAGGGTTCGGCTTGCAGCTGTCTTGAAGTAGCTCTGTGCCGACTATTTGTCTTAACTCTGCATTAATTCCAATCTGATAGTCTTTAACTTTTATCTCCTGCCTTTAATTCTGCACTGATACACTTTAATGCTCAAACTGATACTCTTTGACTTGTTTTTGATGCTCTTTAATGCTGAACCGACCTTCTTTGGTTGTCTGGCATTTCGCCTAAAATTTCCCTTTTCCTAAGGACAACAACGCAGCTATGGATATCTCCGTGGCTGGTATGTCGAGTTCTGTGGAGATTTACTAAGAAACCACGGTAAATGAGGCACTGATAGCCGATTTGTCTGGAGATAGCTGGAAAAGGTACTTGTGTTTTAAGAGGAATACTGCATGTTGTAGTTTAAATGGCAGTGAGTCCATCGGAGTAGCCCTTTTTGGTCGAAGGTGGTCTGAACCTAGAACATTTGATTTTGGTTGCTTTTACGCTTGGAGCGCGATATACAGAAAAACATAGGAAAAATGATATTTTTACTTTTTTATTGACGAAATGGATTTTTGGTAGCAATTTTCGATTCGAAGGACGGATGACATAAGCATGACGTCAGCGGGAGTAAGGGATAGATGACATGGCAGAGGTCGTGGCAGGTGACATGGTGGTGATGTCAGCAGAAGGTGATGTGGCAGGAGGTAAGTGGTTTGGCTCGCACCATTTTTGGGGCTGGGCGGTTTCGGGCGGGGAGGGAGCGAGCACGCCGGGATAGAGACACATGGTAGAGGTACGGGGCAATACCGCCGGTTCCCCGGGAGTTAAAGCTCGGCAGTTAGGAGGGTCACGAAATGATCGCGGACCGTCGGATGGATGAGGGTTGATCGGACGGTGGGCGCTCATAGAATATGGCAGGGAGTTAATGCACGGGCCCGATATATTAAACCAATGTTTTTAATATCCCGGGACTGTTTTGATTGGGTTGGGGGTAGTGGTTATTAATTAACGGGAGGTTAATTAATCCCTGATTGCGCGTGGGGAGGTTATTAATAAATTCCAGATGAACTTATTAACCCTCATTTGTACAGTGACTATGGTTATAGCTTAACCGGGGGCGGGGATATATAATTATTTGGAGTTTTTATTATATATACATAATACGAGATAGGGAACAATTTGCATGGGAGTTATATAATAAAGTTAGGGTTAATATGACAAAAATGAATCGAAAATAGCGCTAAGTTTAAAACAATTGGCTTTTGTAGTTAAACTTAGGCATTAGGGTGACAAAAGGGGTTCATATGGTGATACAATGTACTTTCCTAAGTGAAATGGGAATTTACTTAGGAAATGCCTCTTGAAATGAGATGAACGATTCGTGAGTGATATTTAAGCAGATCTTAATATTTGAAGGGGGGAAATTAGTAAGTGTTTCGGGAGAAGTATGAAGGGGAGTTAGTTATGAAATCTGCCTCACTTGAGTTGCATAAAAAATAATGTCATGGCACTTGTGATAGAGGTAAGATTAACACTTTGAGAGACAAAATCTATCACAAGTCTCATTCTGCAACAACAATCTACCTACCCTGCCTACTTTGCCTAACATTTTTTCCTTCTTTCATTGGGTGCACTTGGACTAGCAGACCCTTTTCAACTTTTCCTTTTTCTTGCATGGTAAGCCTACCTAAGTTTGCACTTATTACTTCCAAGGGCTCAGATTAAACAGTTGAGCTCCTTTGCTTCTCTACCTATCTACTTATCTGCCAAGATTAAACAGTTTGGACATATTTTATTCTCTATCTCTAAAACAGGAAATTCAAACATGAACTAGCCAAGATTAAGTTGTTTGGCCATTCATCAATTGTGGCATAAAGTTCAACAAGCTGCACACAATGCTTTATTTACAGAAAAATGAAATAGTAGTGGCATTTTGGACTTGCACACTTTCATGGTCTTTTTTATTTGGGGTTCATTTATGCTCATTTTTTCTTTTGACCATTTTATTCTTTTTGCTCTTTGATTTTTCTTTTAGAGCATACCCTCTTTACATTTTTTAATTTTTTGATTTTTTGATAATATGGAAAACTTTACAGCAAGGAAAGGATGAACATATTTATAGAGCTCAACCAGTCAATCATGAAATATGACACCTATTGGTATAGGAGTATAATAGTGGCTCCACATGGGGATGGCTTTCCCTGGTGGAAAGTCAAGAACAACAGGTCAGATGGCCTTATAAATAACCTTAGACTGTGCTCTGAAATTTTCCTTTGCTGGTTGCTTTATTGTATGTATGACAACACACTTGTGAAGCTTAGGGCCTTCTCTCCGGGCTTCAACTGCAACAAGTTATTATCCAATCCAAACTGTGACATCATTGAAGGATATAGTATGTACATGTTAGAGTCAGAATACTTTAAAAAACTGGATCAAGGTAATGTTTCAGCATCCGGCCATTTACTGGTCCATCTTCTGTTTCTGTACCATCCAGGCTCTTCAGAAAGTAAGTATTGTTGCCTTGCAATGCATGGATGATAAATGGCCCTTTCCATAGGAAGTCAAACTTCCCATGTTTTCCTTTGTCTTCTCTCCTGGAATCCCACTTTAGAACTTTGTCTCCAATGTAGAAGTCTTCTGCTTTGGTCCTTTTATCAAATATTTTCTTGAGTTTTTCTTGTAACATTTGGGATCTTTGATGCACTTCTTCTCTGGTCTGTTGCAAATGGATAGTCTGATTTATTCTCCTTTGAATGCCATTGGGTTCCACCTGAGCTTCTTGCAGTAATTTCATCACAGGAACTCCTAAAGATGAAGGAAATACAACCTCCATGCCATAAACTAACTCATAAGGGCTAGTTCCAATAGATCTCTTTGTAGTAAGTCTGTCTGCCCATAGTGCATTTGTAAGCTTCTTGTGCCAGTTTTTCTTGTTGTCTTCTAGCAGTTTCTTAATGATATTGATCATGATTTTATGGGAGGACTCATCTAGACCATTACCTTGAGGATAATAGGCTGTGGAATGGCCTAAAGTGATATGGTATTTGTTGCAGAAATTTATCAGTTTCTTGGACTTGAAGGCAACAACATTTTCGGTTATGATCTTTTCAAGGCAACCAAACCTAGACAAGATATTGGTTTCTAGAATCCTATGATCACTGTATCATGAAGGAATGGCTTCTATCCATTTGGTGAAATAGTCGGTGGCAGTAAGGATCCAACTATGTTGGCCAGAAGAGGGAGGATGAATTTCTCCAATGAAGTCCAAACCCCATTGTTGAAAGGGTATTTTAGTGGAAATTGGTCTCAAGGGTAAAGGTAACAACTTCCTTTTGCCTTAAAAAATTTGGTATTTGTGGAAAGCAGCAACAAACTTCTTTACATCAGCGAACAAGGTTGGCTAGTAAAATCCAGCCCCTAGGATTTTGTCTGCAGTTGATTTCCAGTAAAGGTGTCCACCGCAATCCCCTGCATGAAATTCTTTGAGAATTTTGTCAGCTTCTTCTTTTATTAAACAATTCAATAGAATACCTTCATGATTTTTCCAAAAAAGAACATTATCTAAAATACAGAATTTTGAAGCTTTCATCTTTAAAAACCTTTTCTTTATTCTGGATAACCCTGTAGGAGCCTGCAGGTTTAATAATACATGAATTATATCAGCATACCAAAGTGATTCTAAGAAGGCTTGGCTGATTTGTGGAGTCGCCATCTCCTGTTCGTTATCCAGTTCATTAATATCCAGGGCTTGAAAGTTTGTTTCAGTCATGAGTTTAGCTAGTCCCTGTCCTTTTACAAGCTTTGTAGGTTTTATCTCAATATCATACTCTAATATTTTAGCTATCCATTTACCTCGTTTGCTTCAATTCCATCTCGAGTCAGGATGCCTTTAACAACAGCATTTGGTACATAAGCTATTACATGGGAGTACAATATATAGACTCTGAAGTCTTGAATGGCTTTCACAAGTGCATAGGCCTGTTTTTCCATGATTTTTTAATTTAGAGGTGCATCTCTAAGTGCTTTACTGAAAAAGGCTATGGGTTTTTCACATCCTTGATCATCTTCTTGCAGTAAAACAACTGCTATAGTGTGTTCTGATGCAAATGAGAAAATTATGAAGTCTCTATCGAACTTTGGACTGGTAAGGACTAGTGTTCTCGTTAAAGCCATTTTAATTTCTTCAAATGCTTGCTTGGCCTCTTGTGCCCATTTGACCTTTGAATCCTTTTTTAACATGTTGTTTAGCAATCTAATTAATTCAGCCAAATTAGGTATGAATCTTCTCAGAAAATTAATCTTCCCTAGGAAAGCTTGAAGTTCTTTGACATTTCTGGGGTGGGGTATTTGTAGAATAGCTTCTATTCTAGCAGGATCAATTTTGATGCCATCTTTGGAGATGATATGGCGTAACAGTTTGCCTTCTTATAGACCAAACAAATACTTTTTGGGATTTAATGAAATACCATACTCTTTTCATTTTAAAACACTTGTCTCAAATGATCTAAATGTTACTGATCTGATCTAGAAAACACAGTGAGGTCATCTAGGTATACAACCAGGAAATCGTGAATCTTTTTTGCAAAAGCTATGTCCACTGCTCGTTGAAAGGTGGCCCCTGTATTTTTAAGTCTGAATGGCATTTTAACATATTTGAAGGTACCCCATGGTGTTGTAAATGCAGTCTTTTTTTGGTCATTAGGATGAACCAGAATTTGATTAAAACCTGAAAACCCATCCAAAAGTGAAATCCTAGAAGCACCTACTACTCTTTGTAAAATATGATCCATCTTGGGTAAGGGGTAGTTGTCCTTCAAAGAAACCTTGCTTAGATTTCTTAAGTCAACACATAATCTGATTTCCCCTGTTTTCTTCCTGGTAGGTACTAAATTAGATACCCATTCTGAAAATCCGATTGGTGCAACTATCCCTGCATCATGCATTTGTTTGATTTCTTTTTCAATTAAAGGGAGCAGTACAGGGTTGATTCTTCTAAGATTTTGTTTGAATGGTTTTTGATTTTCCTTGAGGGGTATTGTATGCTGAATTACAGAGGTGTCATAAGACTTCAGGTCCTCATAGCTCCAGGCAAAAACATCCTGGAATTCTTTAGTCAATTCAACATACTTAAGCTTTTGATCAGGGGGCAAAGATTTGGACAATTTTACCATTTTTGGGTTCTCTTCAGATCCTATGTTATAGTCTTCAATGTCTGATTTTGGAGGTTCCATTTGAGGTTTCTTTGGGATATCATTGAAATCAAAGAGATCTTCCAAAAGAGTTAATCCTTTGGGCAAATGATTGTCTTTCAAATTGATAATTTCAGATTCTCCATTAATAATCTCATCAACATCTGTTTCTTTCAGATCTTGTATTTCCTCTTTGGTAAATTTCGTTGGATGAAGCATTTGAGTTGCATTTTCTACTGAAATGTCTGTTTCTATCCGATTTGCTGGATCAAACTCACTAAGTGTATCTCCATCTGCGTTAGTGCTGGAAAATTCCTCTTCTAGGGCTAAGAAATTGTTGATCTGTTTATCACTTTCAAACACTTGCCAATTCTTTACATTATCAGGTATGGCTGGCCTGTGTCTAATTTCTGCTGTGAATTGATGATTTGGTTCAAATGGTAATTTACAGGTGCTGGCAAACATTGCTAGGCTATGAGCTTGCAAGTTCTGTTTTCTTGGGATTTTGGCAAGCTGAGTTTCTAGAAATGTGTTGAGGATCTCTAAAGCTGTTTCTCTGTATTTTCTTAATCGGGGATCATTTGTCAAGAACTTCCCTTTTATTTTTTGAATGATTAAATCAGAATCTCCTACGACCAACACTCTAGTTGCTCCCAATTTCTTGATCAGTTTAAGACTCAGTAGTAGGGATTCATATTCAGCCATATTATTAATGCACCTAAAGTTTAGCCCTGTATGCATGGCCTTCAGCATGATCGTTTTCAAGATTGTGCACCCAGACTCCTGCTCCTGCTCCTAATTTATTCACAGAACCATCAAATTCTAAGTACCAAAGGTTTTCATGTTCATAATTAGTATCTAGAGTTTCAGCGATATGCTCAATAGGGAGATCTGGTTTTTTGGTTTCTTCTGATTTCTCTGATGTTTCATGATTTTCAAAAATTTCTAGGATTCAGACACTAGACTTTTCATTTGCTGTTTCTTCTATTTTACCTGCTAGGAGTTTTATTTCGCGTGGGGGATCAATTTCAGTGTTGTAAAGGATAAAAGAATCCATATCTGAATGTATTGAGTAGATAGGGAAATTTTGAGGTTTCTCTTGGCTACTTACTACGTACTTCATTAAGGTTTCTCTGTATAGTCTCTTGGGTTGACCAAACACTGAAATAGTAGCGTAGGACATGTCTAACTGTAGAGATCCTTGAAGCTTTGCACCCCAAGATCTAGATAATAACATGCCATACTTTGGTGGAATATCAGCTACTACTATGTCCATTAAGATGGTTTTGGCAGGATATTGGACAAGTGACACACATAAGTCTTTGATTAAACCCAAACATTTGACCTGATTTGAATCAAAAGAGAAAAGGTCTTTATAAGGCCTGGTGATGTCAAGGTCAAGTTTCTCCATTACAGATTTAGGCATTAAGTTATGGGAAGCACCAGAATCAAACATGGCGTTATGGAGTATTTTATCATGTATGTTTAGACCTACATAGAAAGGAGGAACTTCTCCCTCTGCTGTTTTTCCATTTACTTCAGGGCCAAATATCAATTCAGGTTGGTCATAAAAAACGTTTACTGAATCTTCATTCACAGAAATTTTGAGTGATCTGCTGATTTGACTTCTGTAGACATCATGTTTAGCTAATTCTGATAATGGAATAGCTACTTTTAGTTTGCCTACTTCTGTCTCAAGATTGAAAATTTTCTTGGTCTGAGTTTTTGTATTTTGGACAACTGAATTTTCTACGTTTTTCTCCTCTTCAGGGGTGGGATTATGGGCTGAAGTTTTTTCCAAATCAAGTTTTAGAGGCTCTTCTTCTTTTTCTTTAGTAGGAATAGAAGTGGAAGGTTGGCTATCAGATAGCTGATTGTCTGACATGTCTTCAACAATTGGATTATTTCGGTTAGAATCTGTTTTAGAAAGAATATGTACAAGAGGGACACTGATCTTACCTTTGTTGGGCTACTTGGTATCTTTCTGTTTGTTGTTTTCAGGGACATCTATCCTTTTGCTCCTCAGATTGTATTGTTTGTGGACTTCATAAATGGCTGTATCATATCCCTCC
Source organism: Pinus tabuliformis (assembly GCA_031772625.1). Lineage (NCBI taxonomy): Eukaryota > Viridiplantae > Streptophyta > Pinopsida > Pinales > Pinaceae > Pinus > Pinus tabuliformis. The sequence continues at coordinate 1,900,640,386 of CM062817.1, forward strand.
CTAAAGTCAAATGATTCACCTGACTGAGTTTGGATTTGTTTCACAATGTGAGCTTCTTGATCCTCTCGGGTCAAGAAAACTTCTTGTTCATTGTTGAGTCCCATTAAATTAATTTGAGTGTCTTCTGTCAGTGCATCAGAAATTGAGGCTTCAACATAATTTTCTTGAAATGGGGGCCTGATATTTTGGTTAGGCCCTATCTTTCCAGTGTTAGGAATTTGATTTTTCGTGAAATTTGGATTTCTCCCAGTGTTACTTGGTTGACCATCCCAAGGATATTTTCTCTCAATTGTTTCCACTCTATCTCCAATTCTATCCATTCCTTCGATAATAGCATCTAATTTCTATTCAAAGGCAGAAGGTTCTTCTTTGAAAGGTGTCCTCCTTTCACCTCTGGCCCTAGATCGTTTAGATATCAGGTTGGCCTCAACACTGACAACTATACTCTACATCTCTTCTAAGTTTCGAGGAGCTATTTCCCTAAGTTGGTATGCCATATCAGAGTCAAATGCATCAGGGAATTTGATTAAGGCCAAATCTGGAGGAGGTCTGAGATTTTGAGGAATAGCATTGTAGATGTTATTGAATCTGGTACAGTAATCTTGAACTGTTTCTTGTGTGCCTCTTCTTAGGTTTTCATATTCTGATAAAATGTGGAGAGGATCTTTCTTCTTTTCCCATCTGTTCAAGAAAGTCTGATAAAGAGCTTGTGGGTCATTGATATTGTTTGCAGGGAGGGCTCTAAACCAGGTTCTAACATCTCCAATTAAACTTTGAACAAATACTTTCATTCTGACATCATCATCATCAATCTCATAATTTTCAAAATAGTCGGTCATTTTCTTGGTATGTTGTTGAGCTGTGTAAGTGCCAGTACCGTCAAAATAGGTGATTTTACTTTGATAGTCTTGGGGCATAGCCCCTGGATTTGCAGGTAAGTTTAGGGGAGTATATCAGTTTGCCATGGTTGCAGAAATAGATGTGACAACTAGAGGAGTAGGGATAGCAATGGAAATGAGTGCTATAGCTAGAGGAGTGGAAAAGATAGGTAGAGGTGTTGACGACAAACTTGGAGAAGCTGTAGTGATCATAGAAAGGTTTGGAGTTCTCTAAGAGGTAAGCTTAGATTGAATGGAGTTTTGTAAATGTTTGTCAAGGTGTGAACTAGCAGAATTTTCTTGGCTCTCTTGTCTTCTAAGAATCTTAGGGATCAGATTAGGATTTTCAAACACAAGTGGGGGATTAGTATCAGGGTTTGATCTGGTGTAATGAATCTTTTCTGAAGTCAGTTTCTAGGTGTGTTTTTGGTTTTTTCTTGAAATAGTTTTGACAATACAACTTTTAACAGTCTCTTCTAGGAGGTTTTAGATGTGGGAGTTTTGAACTTTCCTAAAGACCTTTTGAAAGAAGAACTAATCAATTATTTGAAACCAATTGTTCAATCCATAAACTGCACCGGAGATAGACTGAAGTAGCATTCATTTACTTCTGCAATTGCAAAGCAAAAGCATTTCAAAGGCTACCTAGCTAACTTCAGACTCGGTCTGTAGCTTATGAAATAAACAATAGTAACAAACAATTATCCAGTCCCTAGTGGAGTCGCCAATGATGTTATCAGGTTGTTCCCAAAATTTGTAAGAAAGGGAATACGGCCGAGGTAACCACAAACCAATCTTTTAGATACAGAATCTAGCCAATCTGTATCCAGAGAGGGCTCTCTCTTTATGATTTAGCTTTGTTTTTGAAGGTGCTAGGCTAGTTATGAAGTTCAAGGGTTTTGTTTTGAGTTTGGGTGGCGAGATTCAATAGAACAGTGAGGTAAAACAGTCAGTTCAATCCATTGGGCATGATGGAGTCAAAGAAACAGGATTTCTGTATTCGGTCTCTTGACAGAGGATGGCTTCACAGAGCGAGGTAGTCAAGCAGGGAACAAATAAAAGATTTGAAGCAGATGGAATGGGCTCAAATGGGTGAAGGGCAATTAAGAATCCTTCAACATATTGAAAGAGGGATAATGGATGATTATTGACAAAGAGAAATTAAGAATTCTTCACCAAATAATCAACATGAGAGAATCAGGAAACAGGGGCAGTTAAGAATTCACTGTTTATGCTAATTCTGAAGAAAACACAGAGTAATAAAGTCTGAAAGTAGAGTGCAGTTAAGCAAATTCTGAATTAATCTTTTTCTTTACCATTCAGATTATGAAACACAGATGATATAGTAAACAAGAAAACTGTAAAACACAAGATATAGGGGACTTATTGATCCGAAGTTTGATTCAAGAATTCTGTGACAAGTCCTCTGTTTCAATTCTTCATCCAGTGGGCCAAATGACAGTCGATTCTAACAGCTCTTTATTCCAAAGTATCTAAGTTATAACAAAGTCTAGGAAATCTACACACACCCAACCTCTCTAAAACTCTAATGGAGGGGGTATTTATACAACAAAATATGTACAATCAATATCTCCTCACAGCTGTGAGATAATATCTAGTTTTAACCTAAATTAGTTTACAAGTAACATAGAAGCACCTTAAGAAAGATAACTGATGTTGTGCTGGATGCAGGCCTTTAGGGTTCGGCTTGTAGCTGTCCTGAAGTAGCTCTGCACCGACTGTTTGTCTTAACTCTGCATTAATTATGATATGATAGTCTTTAACTTTTATCTCCTGCCTTTAATTCTGCACTGATAAACTTTAATGCTCGAACTGATACTCTTTGACTTGTTTTTGATGCTCTTAATGCTGAACTGACCTTCTTTGGCTGTCTGGCATTTCGCCTAAAATTTCCCTTTTCCCAAGGACAACAGCGTAGCTATGGATATCTCCATGGCTGGTATGTTGAGTTCTATGGAGATTTGCTAGGAAACCACAGTAAATGAGGCAATAATAGCCAATTTGTCTGGAGATAGCTGGAAAAGGTACCTGTGTTTTTAGAGGAATACTGCATGTTGTAGTTTGAATGGCCGTGAGTCCGTCGGAGTAGCCCTTTTTAGTCGGAGGCGATCTGAACCTGGAACATTTGATTTTGGTTGCTTTTACGCTTGGAGCGCGATATACAGAAAAACATAGGAAAAATGATATTTTTACCTTTTTATTGACAAAATGGATTTTTGGTGGCAATTTTCGATTTGAAGGACGAATGATGTAAGCATGAAGTCAGCGGGAGTACGGGACAGACGACATGGCGGAGGTCGTGGCAAGTTACATGGTGGTGATGTCAGTAGAAGGTGATGTGGGAGGAGGTAAGCGGTTTCGCCTGCACCGTTTTTGGGGCTGGGCGGTTTCGGGTGGGGAGGGAGCGAGCACGCCGGGAGAGTGATGCGTGGTAGAGGTACGGGGGCAATACCGCCGGTTCCCCGGCAGTTAAAGCTTGGCAGTTAGGGGGGTTGCGAAATGATCGCGGACCGTCGGATGGATGAGGGTTGATCAGATGGTGGGCGCTCATAGAATATGGCGGGGAGTTAATGCACAGGGCCGATATATTAAACCAATGTTTTTAATATCCCGGGAATGTCTTGATTGGGTTGGGGGTAGTCGTTATTAATTAACGAGAGGTTAATTAATCCCTAATTGTGCGCGGGGAGGTTATTAATAAATTCCAGATGAACTTATTAACCCTCATTTGTATAGTGACTATAGTTATAACTTAACCAGGGGCGGGGATATGTAATTATTTGGGGTTTTTATTATATATACATAATACGGGATAGAGAACAATTTGCATGGGAGTTATATAATAAAGTTAGAGTTAATATTACAAAAATGAATCGAAAATAGCGCTAAGTTTAAAACAATTGGTTTTTGTAGTTAAACTTAGGCATTAGGGTGACAAAAGGGGTTCATATGGTGATGCAATGTATTTTCCTAAGTAAAACGAGAATTTACTTAGGAAATGCTTCTTGAAATGAGATGAACGATTTGTGAGTGATATTTAAGCAGATCTTAATATTTGAGGGGGGGAAATTAGTAAATGTTTCGAGAGAAGTATGAAGGGGAGTTAGTTATGAAATCTGCCTCACTTGTGCTGCATCAAAAATAATTTCATGGCACTTGTGATAGAGGTAAGATTGACACTTTGAGAGACAAAATCTATCACAAGTCTCATTCTGCAACAACAATCTACCTACCCTGCCTACTTTGCCTAACATTTTTTCCTTCTTTCATTGGGTGCACTTGGACTAGCAAACCCTTTTCAACTTTTCTTTTCTCTTGCATGGTAAGCCTACCTAAGTCTGCACTTATTACTTCCAAGGGCTCAGATTAAACAGTTGAGCTCCTTTGCTTCTCTACCTATCTACTTATCTGCCAAGATTAAACAGTTTGGACAGATTTTATTCTCTATCTCTAAAACAGGAAATTCAAACATGAACTGGCCAAGATTAAGTTGTTTGGCCATTCATCAATTGTGGCATAAAGTTCAACAAGCTGCACACAATGCTTTATTTACAGAAAGAATGAAATAGTAGTGGAATTTTGGACTTGCACACTTTCCTGGTCTTTTTTATTTGGGGTTCATTTATGCTCATTTTTTCTTTTGACCATTTTATTCTTTTTGCTCTTTGATTTTTCTTTTAGAGCATACCCTCTTTACATTTTTTAATTTTTTGATTTTTTGATAATATGGAAAACTTTACAGCAAGGAAAGGATGAACATATTTATAGAGCTCAACTAGTCAATCATGAAATATGACACCTATTGGTATAGGAGTATAACACCGCCACTGTAAGATCCAATGGTTGAAATACATATCGGGTAGAAAAGAAGCCGTGAGAATACCCACCCGATGAGGGCAATATTCTCTCTCTTGCTAGGGCCACGTGTTGCGTGATGAGTGGCATCGGGCTCATTTCTAGGAAACCACTTCCGGAGTTGAGGGCTCCCGATGAACCGAAAACCACCTTGAGGGTGGTATAAAAGAAATATTGGTGGACATAAAGATGAATTAGATCTTATAACTAGAAGATTTTGGGTCTACTGAGGAAGCCAAGAAATTGAACCGGACCCACCAACATGCACATACAATCTCGGCTATTGTTCCCCAATTGTTCGATCCAACGGTTGAGAGGGATATTGGATAGAAGAGAAGCAGGAGGAATACCCACCTGATAAAGGCAATATTCTCTTTCCTTCTTGTGCCAAGTGTCATTCAATGAGTGGCATTGGGCTCATTTCAAGAAAACTGCTTCAGGTAATGAGGCTTTCCGAAAACCTGAAAACCATCATAGCCATGGTATGAATTAAAAATCGTTTATTCGCTGCATCTATTGCCAACATATCCATATCTATGGTAGGAATTCCACTGTTCCTTCTGCTTGGAAACTTCCCACCCCATCTCCCTGCAGTGAAAAGCTGAGTTGATCTACGGTGAAAGATAGTTTAAATAAATCCTCTTGCTGTAAATCATCGCCCACCCTAGAATCCTGGGACTGAGCTGTTTTGGGCTGATATGGCTGACCAAGGGTTGAATGTCGTTTTCAAAATTACCCCAGGAAAACCGTTTCATGTTGATTGTGTATCTACTAAAACCCAACTGCTGCGATTTTCTAGCATCCCCTGTTCTGATGGATTTCCTGGTCCACATTCACTTGGTTGAGACAATCATCCCTCAATCTACCCTGGGGAACCTCTTGCCATCTATACCTATTGCTGCTCTTAGCACAGAGAGCGCCTTTATTGGCTAGTATATCTGCTAATTTATTGGCAGTCCTGTGCACATGCGTGAACCTTAAGGTTCTCATGTTCTGAAGGTGGAGATGGATTCTTTGATAGACCTAAAGAAGCCTCCAATGTCTCGAGACTTTTTCCGGAGCCGAACCACAACAGATTCTTTTGACCGAATTGATAATCAACTCAGAGTTTGCTTCAATTATGATGTTCTGAAGATTGTCATTCTTCAGGATTTCTAAACATTGCTCTAGGGCCATTAGCTCTGCCATATTGTTTGTGGTTCTTCCCAAATTACATTGAAAAATGTATTGTATACAACCCTTATCATCCCTTATCACTCCCTGATAACCATCCATGCCCATATTTCCTTTGAGGCCCCATATATGTTACATTTCATATATCCCTGGGGGGAGGATGCTAGAAATCTTTCCCAGTGACTAGTTTCTCTACCAACCTGTTATTACCCTAAGGAATAAGCCATTGCATACCCAACTGAAGTAGTATCTGCACATTAGCATTTGAAGGGAGGTTTTGAGGGGGTTTTTGCATTAAAATCCCAACAGTCTCCTTGAGCTATTTTAAAATTTCTTCCATGATACTTTGGGAGGAACTCTTTTTATTTTTGAAAATTTTATTGTTGCATTCTTTCCAGACGTCCCAAATTAGGAAGCTGGGAGCTAAAGCCCAAGCTTTGTTTACCGTTTCATAATCAGAGAAGTTTCTCCTCCAATTCCTTAGGGTGTTGGTAATGCTTCCTCTGTCCCTATCTGTTTGTTTGAATATTGAGGCAATACCATCCCACAATGTGGAAGTGAATATGCAGTGGTTGAGAAGGTGCTCCATTGTTTCATCTTGTGATTCACATAGCTAGCTTTTGGATGGACTAGAAACACCCATTTTCTGGATGTTCTCCTTGATCAGATTTTTCTTATGATGCACAAGACGCATGAACAGTTTGGTTTTCATCCACCCTTGGTTCTTCCAAATATTCTTCCGAACCCCATCTGGTTTTGTAGAATCAAGCTCAAGGGCTATGCGTTTTGCCTCTTTAAGGTTAAAGGTGCCTTCATTGTTATTGCCCCATCTTAGTTGGTCAGAATCAGCTGATATCAGGATCTTTCTTTGATCCAGGATGGTTGTTAGAGCATCAGCCTGTGCTTTCAAGGGGCCATTATCCCTGTAATCCATTTCCCTCCAAGTTCTCCATTTTCCTCCGCTATTTGTCTGATCCTAAAATTCATTCACTCGGAGTAACCCTTTGGTGTTAGTATCATGCTTGAGATCTGCAAAGTCTTCTCTTAACATCTTAGGTTCATGTTGCCATTTATCCTCCCAAAACCATGCAAGGTCTCCAACTTTAATTTCCCAGAGTCTATTTATCTAAACTATGCTCTATTCTCCCAAGCTTTATTCCAGATGTGGGAGCCTTTTATGATTCTAGACATTCTTATATGGTTCTTGTCTTGCCAATTACTTGCATATTTCTGGTTCCAAATTTGTGCCCAAGGAGCATCTGAATCTTTTATCCATCTCCACCATAAATTTGCCCCTAAAACCTTGTTTAGCACTTCAGGATCATCCAGTCCTAAACCTCCGTGTGTTTTAGGTTTACATATCTTTTCCCAGGCTACCAAGGCCCATTTCTTCTTTTCTTCCCCTTTGCCCTAAAGAAAATATCTTTGGATATTTTTGCATTGTTGTATAACTCCTTTTGGAGCTGGAAGGGCTGAAAACATGAAGATGGGAACTGAAAACATGAAGATGGGAACTGATTGAAGGATAGCTTTTGTAAGCACCAGCCTGCCTGCCAAGTTCAAAGACCTGCTTGTCCATTTTCGAGTCTTGTCCTGCAGCTTATTAATCACAGGCTCCCATATTGTCTTGTTCAGAGGTTTGTTTGTGAGCGGTACCCCCAAATATCTGGATGGTAGCATATCTCTTTGAAAACCCAGAATTCTGGAAATGTTTCTCTGAATAGCAATGTTAGTGTTGAAAAAGAAAATCTTTGATTTTGAGAGGCTTACCTTTGTACCTGCCGCCATAGCAAAGTCTCGTAGGACTTGTTTGTAAGCTAGTGCTTCCTTGACCGTGGGAATTCCCTATAGCATGGTGTCACTAAAAATTGTTGATGGGTTAAAGCCTATCCGTTCTCAGATAGTTTGAGACCCTGGATCTTACCTGCTTCTTTAGCGGACTTGATAGCTTTGCCTAGTCCTTCCATCATAAGAATAAAGAGAAAGGGGGAGAGAGGATCTCCCTGCCTGAGGCCTCTTGAAGGATTAAAGGTCTTTGATGGAGAACCATTTACTAGAATTGAAAAACTAGAGGTAGTCACCAAGGCCATTACCCATCTTACCTAGTTGTGGTCAAATCCATAAGCTAGAAGGACCTTCCTGATGTAGGCCCAATTTAACTTCTCATAAGCCTTTTCTAGGTCTAATTGCATAATCATTCATGCCTGCCTTTCACTTATCATTGAGTGAACCACCTCATGAGCTTGAATGATATTATTGAGAATTTTTCTGCCCTCCACTTATCCCATTTGCTCCACAGAAACCAGAGTAGGAAGAAGGGATTTAAGTACGTTGGCAATTATTTTGGAAATTATTTTATACACCACATTGCACAAAGCTATAGGTCTGAATCTGTTTAGTGTCATAGCATTGTCCTGTTTAGGAATCAAGGAGATGAATGAAGTGTTGAGCGCCTTCAATACTGTTCTATTATTCCTGGAGTCCTCCAATCTTGCTTGACAATACTCCAACATGCTTTAAAGAAATCTACATTGAAACCATCCAGGCCTGGCACTTTTCCATTCTGCATATCTTTGATGAATTCACTAACCTCCTCTTCATTCACCGGCCTATTAAGATTATAATTTTCTTCTTTTGTTACTAGATTAGGAATGTGCTTTGTGAAATCACTGATAAATTGTGATCTATCTAAGGGAGGTTCCTCTGCTATGCCTTGAAAATGTTGAACCAACATAGCTTCTATTTCTTTGTGGGTATTGAGATGGTTGCCTCAGGAATCCTTGATTGTTGAGATCCTATTGTGAGACCTGTCTTCCATTGTAGATCTGTGGAAAAACCTTGTGTTTCTATCCCCTTCTTTTAGCCATTGTACTCTTGATTTTTGGTCTCCAAAATATTTCCTCTTGTTTGCATAAGTCGTCCCATTCCTATTGATGTTTGTTAGCTTGTTCATTTCTTTCCCCATCAAAGCCATCGGTGATTAGGGTTTGATTAATTTCCTACATTTTCCTTTCAACAACTTTTTTAGCTTCAAAAATATTGCCAAACTCATTCTTATTTCAATCTTTGAGCCTGATTTTGATATGTTTCAATCTTTTGTGTAATAGAAACATTCTTGTCCCTGGATCTGCAAATATTCTTTCCACCATTTTTCAATGTTGCTAATAAAGTCTGGATGGGTAAGCCAGATATTTTCAAACCGAAAAGGTCTGTTTTTTGGGGTTCCTATACAGGACGCCTCAAGTTGAACAAGCCAATGGTCCGAGCCACCAAAGGGGAGAATCCTCGCTGTCATATCAAGGCCTGTGAGCATAAGGTCCTATGAGATAATGAATTTGTCTAGCTTTGAGGCTACTTGAGACTCTCCTCCTCTTTTGTTGTTCTAGGTAAAGAGGCCATTACTTGTATCTATGTCAACTAGCTTCATGTTGTTTATAAAATTCTGAAATGCTATAGAGTCTCTGCCTAGAGTTTTGGTCCCACCCTTTTTTTCTGACAGGGATTTGATCATGTTAAAGTCCCCTCCCAGAATCCATGGTATTCCTGAATGTCTATCTCTTAGATCCTCTAGAGAAGTAAGCAGTCTGAGTTTGTCATCAGGCTTCTGTGGACCATAAATGTTTGTGATTAAATAAATTTCCCTGTCTCCCAAAGGCTGAATAACCACTAATAAATAATTCCTAGATGGTTCAACATCCACTATGCCTATTCTTTGAGGGTTCCAAAGTGTGAGAATACCTCTTGCTGTTTTGTCTGCTTCGACTTCTATAAATTCATATCTATTAAGCCATTTGCTGTGTATTTCTCTTATTTTTTGAGTTGAACATTTAGTTTCCTGGATGAAAATCATGTCTGATGTTTCTTCTTTCATTCTATTGTTAAGATTCCTTTGCTTCCTTTTACTTCCTAGACATATAATATTCCAAGATGTGAGCTTCACTAAGAAAGATTTGTAAAAGAGTAGCCGGTTAGATCTTTCATCTTACCTAAATCTATCATCAATTTTCCACATTCTATTAGTAACTTGTTTTGTTTCTTTCTATCCCTTCTCCTTCCTGGGTTTCTGGGAGCGAGTCCTGATGTGGTTTTCAAGGTTGTCACCCCTTCGTTGTCCTGTCTCTCGAGGTTTCTTTTACCTCCCAAGCCTTTTGCCTGAGTTCTCCATAGAAACAGTTGTTGCACTCTATTAAACTCCTCTTGAGGTAATGAATCCATACCTTTCGTGGTTCCCTATTTCAGGAATTTTTCTAGATCTAGATGTTCTCTTTCAAGAATATCCTGCAGTTCATGATCCTCCATTTCCACCTCACTCGGGGTCATTTCTTAGTCCATTTCAAGTTCCATGTTGCTCAACATAGTCTCCTTTTGTTGGTTAATATCCTGTATCTCCTCCATATTTTCTTCCTTTTCCTTCTCCCCTGGGCTGTCCTCCATGGTCTGATTTGCCTTTTCTAACTCCTCTTCTTCTTCTAGTACCTTGTACCTGTTCTGGCTTGTCTGCTTTTCCTCGTTGTTGTTTTTTTTTGTAACCTTTTCCCTCCTTTACCTCTATTTCCCACCTTGTGAAAGCTATCAGTTTCTTTCCCTACTATAACTTTACTTCTGCTCTCTATATTTTTGAGAGGGCAGTCCCTGAATAGATGCCCATGTTCATGGCATTTGCGGCATCTGAAAGGAACATGTTCATAATCCACTGCTTGTACCCATTCTTCATCAAAAACTTCCAAGATCACTTCATTCGGTAGAGCTCCAAAGAGATCCATCTCCACACATATATGGGCAAAGGAAGTGTACTTTCCCCTTCTAGTTGCCTCAGATATTTTAACAAAACGCCCTAGTTTGTTTCCTATTGCTGATAATGATTCTGGTTGCCAGTAATCTAGTGGTAAGGAGTAGAGCCGTACCCAAACCGGGACCGAAGTGAAAGTTTCACACTCTGGGACGAAAATCGTCATCCAAGGCCGCATATAAAGGCCTACAACTACATAGAAGTAGGGCCCTCCTTCAAACACCCTATCTTTATCCTCAATGTTAGTGAAAACTACAGTGAAGAAACTCTTTGATCCAAGGTGTAGATCTATGTCCCCTTTAGGTTTCCAGTGATTTTTGATCCATGCCTGTAGCGCCTTCTCTGTTTTCCATAACCCCATGAATTTACAAATGATTGCATAAGTCGTCATGTGATCCTTGTGCGCCTGTAGCGTTGGATCACTTAACACCACTCTGGGTGTGATAATGGTCTTAGGCTTACAAGGACCATTTTGTTTTTTGTTTTCTGTTTCCTGATTCTTTTTCTCTTCTGGCTTCCCCCCTCCTATTATTCTGCTCCTGTGAGTCTCCGTTGTCCATTTTCCCTCCTCCTGAAAAACCTTTTTTAGCCTCCAGCAGTATCTTGCCGCGGCTGGAGACTGCATGAATATAGGAGGGAGTGGTGCTTCCCCCCCTTCTACCCCTCCATGGCATCCAACACTTGATTTATTTTTGTAAACCCTATCTCTTACCAGTCTCGTTGCGTCTGGCCTTTTTCCACCTTTTCTTCTGCATTCATATTCTTCGTAAACACCCATTTTCTGCCAATGGGTTTCCTTCCAGCCGTCAACTCCACCAGATCCCAAGCCTCATTTTTGTGCAAAGATGCCATTTCATCAATGATGGCCTCTTTCTATAATTTTCCATCCTTTGAATCTATTGCTTCCTTCGTAGTTCTGGGATCATCATCAGTAATAGATAAAGAAAAAATTGAACATAAAGCAGATGGATTATATCTTTTTGGCTACCATGTTTCTCGAACTGATCTTCTCATAGCCGAACTTTGTGGCTCTTCATATTCCAATTCCTCTTTTGCTATAGAGTTTGATTCTTCCTCATTTAGCTCAAACTCTATCTTCTCAGGTTCCTTTGATAGGACTTCATGTTTAATAACATCTTTCACCTCTCTAAACACCACATCTAGGTTGTACACAACCTTCTTTGTTTATGGGTTTCAAAGCTTATAACCTTTTAAACCATCCTTGTACCCAATAAAGATCCACTTTTCATATTTACTATCCAACTTTGTTCTTTTCTCCTTTGGAACATGTACATATGCATCACATCCAAATACCTTCATATGTGAAAGAGAATGTTTCTTACTTGTCCATACATCTTGTGGAGTCTTATCCTCCAATGCTGATGAAGGTTATATATGTTAACTAGGTAACATGCAGTCTCCACTGCCTCTGCCCAGAATTCTTGTCCTAACCTAGCACCACTTAGCATGCTTCTTGCCCTTTCTATTAACATCTTGTTCATTCTTTCTGCAACTCCATTTTGCTCAGGTGTGTATGGAGTAGTATTATGCCGTGATATACCACACTTCTTACAGAACTCTTCAAATTCCTTCTTACAAAAATCTCCACTGTTATCAGTCCTCAACACCTTTATCTTCTTCTCTATTTCATTTTGCACTAGAGCCTTAAATTCTTTAAACCTATCAAATATTTCAGATTTATTCTTGAGGAAATATATCCATGTATTCCTTTTGAAGTCATCTATAAATGATACATAGTACACAAACTTACCCAGTGATGGAACCGACACAGGTTCAAACACATCATTGTGCACAAGCTTTAATATCCATTTCGCCCTCTTAGCACCAGAGGGGAAACTTACCCGATTATGCTTCCCATATACACAATTTTCACAGAAATCAAAATCCAGAGAGAAATTAGACATACCTTCTACCATACCATTACGATGAAGAATTTTAAGGCCCTTCTCTCCAATATGTCCAAGCCTTTGATGCCATAGCATGGTATTTTCTCTAGAGACCATTAGATTTTCTGCTACACTTTCAGGAACCACAGGACCATTGCACCCATCAATAATAATGCTACCTTGAAGCTTGTACAGAGTTTCAATCCGAACTCCTTGTATCAATACCAATGCTCCCTAAACCATCTTGTTGGGATATTTCTCGAGCACTATTTTTACACCTGCATTGTCTAGATTCCTTATAGAAATCAGATTTCTGGTCAATGCAGGAATATGCAGAATACCTGGAAGTGTTGTAATCCTTCCACCTTGCAACTTCAACTTTAATTTTCCAAAAACAATGATTTTATCCTTCCTATCATCCCCTAAGAAGACATCACCACCATCATATTTCTCATACTTGCAGAAGCACTCTTTATGGGAGTGAAGTTAAAGGATGCAACTGAGTCAATCAACCATGCCTCATGAACTACATGTGTACTTGAAGAAGAAGCCAAGTACACATCCCAACCTTCATCTAAGGTGGTTTTCACCTTTGCACAAGGAGCATCATCAGATCCATTTCCTTTCTTAGGAGATTTAGATTTACAGTCCCTTTTAAAGTGCCCTTCCTTTTCGCATTTCCAGCACACCTTTACAGGTTTTCCTAGAGATTTAGATCTCCCTCTAGATATAGGTCTCCCACTCTAGGACTTGTTTTTGTTTTATTCTAGGACAGTCCTCGTACAGAAAAGGCATCACCATTCTGGCCCTCCATATTTTTCCGTCTCATCTCCTCCGACAACAAGGATGAGACTATTTCATCAAATTGCAAGGCAGTTGCATTGCTACCTATTGCAACAACCAGACTATCCCACGAATCTGGTAGAGAACACAACAAACTGATGCACTTATCTTCATCTGAAATTTTAATATCAATAGATAATAACTAGCTTACCACAGTATTAAATAAGTTTAGATGCTCTGTCCCCAATTCTCCATCTTTCATCTTCAGGTTATACAACTTTTTCCGTAGGAACAATTTATTCACTAGAGACTTAGATTGGTACAAAGTCCCTAACTTGTCCCACAAATCCTTTGTTGAAGCTTCTCATGATACATTCAACAATACTAAATCTGAGACACACAATCGTATTGTTGTTGGTTTAGTACACAAATCTACCTTGATCCACTGATCTTTATCCACCAATAGATCTTCCATCTTGAGTTTCCACAACTCAAAACTATGACCATTAAATTTCTCGATCTCTATCTTTCCACTGCTTGCCATCTTCTTTCACCACAAGAATCGATCCCACGGATCTCGCACTGAATAGGGTCTACCACAGGCCTGAGAAAAACACCCTTCATCAACAAAGGCATCCCCTTGAAGCCAAAACATCTTCGATATTAAATGTAGGTTTTAAACTTGTACATTAATTACTTGCATACAAATTTTAAAAATAGAAAATAAACAATAGTGAGAGCATAAAACATAAAACATATATACATAGAGATTCTCCCCTGGCCCCCAAAACCGGGACTACTAGATTGATTTTTCATTATATTCCTTTCAATGTTACGATACATATATATACATTCTGAAGCATCTATAAACCCTAATCCATTAACCCTGGATTAGAACATAAATGTAGTTCCCTTGACCGGATCTAAAAAATACCGTGGACAAAAAACCATCATGCCCAAAAGCATGTGCGAAATCCATGCACAAAACCATAGGTAGGTCCAACCACCTAATATAGGGTCAAATTTTTTTTCCTAGGGCATTGCCCCGGACCCTGTGCAGGGGGGCTAACGCCCGCCCTAAGACCACCCTTGGCATGGGGTAGTCATGGAAAGAATATAACACAACCCAAAAAATTAGAGGCATGCAAAAAGGGTTGAATTTCTACATAATTTTGTGCTTGCATTTAAACATACAATTGGTTCATCAAATAAAGTAGTTGATGCCTTACATAGATTTAATTTGATTCTACAAGAATTCCAAGTGATTGTTTTAGGATTTGATGAACCAAAGGAAACGTATAAAGATGATGTTGACATCAAGGAATGATATGTAGCCTCTGAGAACCCAATAGCTATGAACAAAACCCAATGGTCAAGTTTTATGATTCAAGAAGTTTTGTTGTTTAAATATAGTAAGCTTTGCATACCCAAAAGCTCAATGAGAGATAATTTGATAAAGGAAAAACATGGTGGAGGACTATTAGGACACTTTGGGACTAATAAAACTTTTTCTATATTAAATGTTTTTTTATTATTATTGGCCAAGTTTTCAAGTTGAAGTAAAAATATTTATTGAAAAGTGCAGAGTGTGTTAGCATGCAGAGGGAAGAATTCGGAATACAATATTGTCCCAGTTACTGCCAATTCCAAGTAGGCCTTAGGACTCTGTCAATATGTATTTTATTTTGGGATTACCTCAAACCTAAAGGGGAAACAATTTTATTGATGTTGTAGTGGATAGGTTTTATAAAATGGCTCAATTATAAATTTTATGAAAACCATTGACACAACCAGTGTTGCAAATTTATTTTTTAAAGATATTGTGAGGTTGAATGGTTTACTTAAAAGCATTGTTATAGATCAAGATACAATGTTTGTAGGTCATTTTTGGAGGACTTTGTGGAAGAAACTAGGCACCAATTTAAACCACAATTTGGCTTACCACCCACAGACAGATGGACAAACAGAGGTGGTGAACATGAGGTTGGGAAACATCTAAAGAAGTTTGGTAAGTGAGCATCCCAAATAGTGGGATCAAGTGCTTGCTCAAGCTAAGATTTCTTATAATGAATCTCCCAACAGAAGCATGGGAATGGGTCCATTCCAAATAGTATATGGAATGTGCCCGAGCGGAATCTACAAACTGAGAAATTTGGGAAAGAAACAAGCTAGAAGTGCTAATGTAGAAGAATTTGCAGTAGGTATGCAATAATTGCAAGAGATGATCAAACAACATTTACAAGAAACCAATGACAAGTACAAATAAAGGGCAAAAATGAAAATAAGACATCAAGACTTCAAAGTTAGTGACTTAGTAATGTAATATCTCAAGAAAGAGAGGTTTATTCTGGGGACATACAATAAACTTTAATTGGTCCATGTAAAATTTTAAGGAAATTTTCTTCAAATACTTGTGAGATAAAACTCCCAAATGATATTAGTATTTCTCCAATTTTTAATGTTGCATAATTTTATCCCTTCAAGGAGGTATACAATTTTATAGCATAGGATCCTATAAGCAATGAAGATCGGACCAGTGGATGCAAGAAACAACTTCCAAAAGAAATGCAGAAAAACATTAATGCTTTTTTGGATATAAAGGTAGTTAAAAGAAACAAAAGTAAGGAATACTTACATTATTTAATCAAATGGAAGAACCAACTACCAGAAGATGCTACTTAGATGACAACAATAGAGATTTCCAAGTATGACACAAGCATTGAGAAGTTGATGACCAGTCCTTTTCTTCCTTGCGAGTTGGATGTAGGATCATCTACCAATCAAAATTTACCTTTGACCTCCTTAGGTCAAAACCCAATTTACTAAAGGAAGTTGTTTTCCTTAATTTCATTTTCAATTGTAATATTTTCCTAGTTGTAATCCAGAAGGAATATGAGTTTTTAAGAATTTAGGATGTGTGTCACTTAGCTTCTATAAAAAAGGGATAATCTAGCTAAATTTTGGATTTTGTTAGAGAATATAGGGAACATATTTGGGTTTGTACAAAAACTATATGGAAAAGAGTTTTTTATGTAATTAGAATGATTAGATTAAAAAAAAGGGAAAGAGTGAGAGAGAGGACGAGAGGGATTTTGGGTTTTGGAGGAGATTATGCATGACAACATGATTTTTATTATCTTCCCTTCCATTCAGAATTTTGAATTATTTGTGTCTATAATCTCTGTCTATGTGTGGAATTTTGTGTTGAAACATCCAATCAATGTTTAATTACATGTGTGTGTGTGTGGTAGGTCCCATATAAGATATCACAAGTGAAAATAATGCAAGCCAATGTTTTTGGTATTAGGCTTCTTGTTGAAATGTGTCAATTCTAGGTTTCAACCTTAACAGAGAAAAAAGTGTTAAACGATAGAGGATTAATAAAACTAAGTCTTTTTTGTGAGGTCTTCTCAGTTGATAGTAACATCAACTCTTCTTATCAAGATTTTCTATCCTTCGACTTTCAACCTTAGGGATTGTGAAATTCTCACTACAAAAATATCATTACGGTCCACGCCGATTGTCAAAAGTTTGTCAACAATTGCGATGCGACTTCCTCTGTTAACTAATTTTTGTCTATCAACGTATCGACCTTTAGATGCTTTCAAAATTTGGGCTTGGAAACCTTTTCCACTAGCTAAGTGTCCTAATCTACACCTTTTGCTAAGAATTTGTTAATAAATGGCATCGTGAAACTCTTAGTCACAAAAGCTTGTTTATTGGCCTACTGGCCCTTGGGCTGCACAATGGTGTGACCACTTAGAGGACTCCTTGTTTAATAAAAAATAGTTGACTTATGCATATGTGTGGTTATGATTTTTGATGGGCCTTCATCAAGTTTCAGTATAACCAATGTTGTGTAAAGTATGTTTTATTGTTCATCACATGAGACTTAGTGTACTAATTCCTTATTAAAAGGACTACTTATTGAACAAAAAAATCGTACTTATAATGTCCAAATAGCACCTAATTATAAGTGATTTAATATGCATGTGTCGTCTCCTATTTCATTCAACACCAATTCAACAACTAGTGCATTGTGCCGCCTCAATCGTAACTTGATAAGACATATTAGTATCACATCACAACCTAGAGGTGTTGTGCAATAAAAAACTTGGGTGATCAAAGTTGATTAAGTAAATATATGTAATATGTAAGTAATCAAACTTTATCAAGTCAATGTATGCCTTAGTTGATTGTATTTCAAAGAAAGAGCTAATGATTGCCTTCATCCATTGTGCCCAAGGTCAACTATGAGGGACAATATTGATCGATATTATAAACATTTAAATGTATAAAAACATGTAGCATGTTCTTTCAGTCCAAGTGGTTAGATCAACAAGTTGTCACTAATATTGCTAGGTATTTGGTAAATCTATGCTATAGCTCAAATCCCCATAGTTGCAGTGTACTAGTTTATGTCGTTTGATTTACTAGGGATGCTATCTACAAATTTGTGAAAACCTCTCTTGGATTTATGTAACAATCCATTTTTCAAATTCCCTCTTGTAAACACTGTAAATATTTCCTTGTAGTTATTATTGGAAATGTATCACAATTGATTGACTGAGAGAAAGGGACATAAATTTTAGATCTTGAGTTGAGGAGGTTGCTTAGGAACTTGGAGGAAGTAGGGAATTTAATGAAAATGGTGGGTTGACTGGTTTTGGATTTAAATGAAGCTAACTGAAAATTAAATGGATATGGAAGAAGGGAATGGGTCTATGTAATAAGGAGGACAGGCCCATGTTTTCTTGGAAGAACACTAAAAGAAATAAAGGACAAAAAATAATGAGGGAAGTGGGTTGCGTTGGACAAGGAGTTATTACTTTGGGAAGGCACACGAAACAACGTGCAAGTTAAATGGTTGCAAGGGATGTGAAGGAAAAAAATCTTGCAATCAGGTAGTAACAACCACGAGAGAAGGAGTGGGCACCATTCGTGGAGGAGTATGCTCAGGTAAAGCAGGGGACGCAACAAGATAAAAACAGAAAAACAAGAAAGAACAATTCGCTTTGGGATGAGAGTATAAAGTGGAAGATAACACAACCACGAGAAGTAGTTTGCGTGAAGAAAGGAAGAGTTTTATGGGAGCTAAAAGTGACAACATTGTGCAAAAGTCCTTCAACAGATTGTTGGAGGGGATTTCTCATTTGGTTAAGTAGTGGAAGTATTAGTTGGGCACCTCTTAGGTGAAGGGTAGCAGTCTCTGGATTCCTAGTTTCAACTAAAGGGTGGAGGCAATGCAATCTTTGGATTCCCTGATAGCTGGTGGGTAGACACTATACTCTTTGGATTCCTAGTCAAGGAGTGGTCCTGAAACCTTCTATTGCTTGTTTTCAGGCTTAACTAATACTTTGGCGTGATCTAGGTTCCCGAGATAGGGTGGAGCTACTCAAGGCATTGTTGGCATGGTTTTGGGTTCATTCTCAATGTGTTTTGGACTCTTGGTTAGGGTGGATCCATTGTGGGTAGTTGTTTAAGGGTGTAGGTGGAGAAACCTATGGAATTCCCTGTTATAACTAGTTTTGCATGGGTGGAGATGATGATATCTCTGGATTCCCTGGTGTAATGAGTAGTTCTTCGTTGTTCCTTGAAGCACTTCTCCTCAAGCTCTGAATATGGCTCGACGGTGAAAATTGCAAGAAAGATTGACTAAAATTCGTCTAAGGTTGGGAGGAGAGTTTTCCCAATATTAGTTGTTAGTTTACTTTGTTATATAAGATAACTATACATTTATTCTTCTTATACTTCAATGTTATGGACATGATTATTACACTAGTTAAATGCTCATGCTGACTTTGAGGAATGTGATTTCTTGTATAAATGTAGAATGTTAATTTCATGTATAATCTTTTGAGGAATGGTTGAGCTCCTGTATATCTTTTGAGAGCTTAAATATCCATGATGTTTAGTCCTAAGGAATAAGTGAATATCTGTATTTATTCATGAGATTTGATGAATATGGTTGTTGGAATGTATTGTTTTTATTTATGTGTATGCACTATGTATGTGAGCTGATAAATTTATATGCACATTACGTTTGGAATGGGAACTGGTTAAGTTCCCTGTGACTTAGTGAGGCGTATTTTGATGAATGTCTCTATGTATCTAATGGGAAAGTTAACAACCAGATATTTGTAGCATCTTGACAAATTCTGGGAGTAAGCATCATTTGCGTCTCAACATAGTTTAGTTGGAGGTGTGGGTTCAATGAATTATGGCTTCCATGATAGGGTAAACTTGTAAGATTTTGGAAGATTTCATATTTTACTCCTTGATCTCATGGGAACAAGTTCATTTCCTAATAGGAAAACGAATAATGAAAGGTATGGGCTTGGGAAAAAGCTGAAAGAAATTCAGAAAAATTTCTAAGTGTGAAAGGATTGCAAATATGTTGAATTTGTTGTGAGGGCCCATAGGTTAGGGGTTGATGAGTTGTACGGAAGGAAATAATAGAGACGACACTCGGCCTGAGGCCCAAGTGTCGATGGCCCAACTTTGGGTCGGATCCCAAACAAGGTCGGTAGTTGGGGTTCGAGCAAGGTCTGAGTTCTGGGGTCAACGTCGTTGGGGTATGTGCAATTAGGTTTTTGCGGAGAGTCTCGACCCACCTATCATCAGCAAGGTGGGTGTTACACAATATTTTGTCACACCTCTTGCACTTCCTTGTGATATACCTTGAAATTCCCGAAACATGATCATTATACAATATACTCATCAATGTATACAACTCAAATCCCTCCTTCAACCTTGCTTGGAAAATATCTGGAGCTTTCCCTGAAGAAATAGGTCATGAAACCCTAAAATGAGAATCATCGCTCTTATGAAGATGAAAACCGCGATGATCACGTGTTGTATCTTGCTAAGCCAACGATGGCATCACTCTATTCTCTCTCATACTCACGATGGTCTTAAAAAGGAAGTTTTCCCAAAGAGGATGAGAAGCTTCGTGATCTAGAAGCTTCAAGAGTAGCAAGCTGGAGGTGGTTTCGCATAAATGAGGTCGAATCCTCCTAATTTGACCTCTCGGTCTCATCCCTATGAGCTACCTCCTTGAGATGTGAACCTAATCCTATTTTTGGAGGAAGCCCAACTCCCTCTCCTAGCCTATAAATTCCCCCCTCTACCATTCCCAAATGGTTGATCTATGTCCATTTCCACCCCTCTGCTGAGGTTGTGCTTAGAGGTTATTCATTAGACTTGGAGGAGTGTTGGAGAGTTTCTTGGCTTGGACTTGGATTACCACTCAAGGAGAGCCTTTCAACATCAATACTATGGTTGTAAGCTTCCCCTTTATTCTTTAAATAATAATACAACTACTAGTTCATCTTCCCAAAATATATATGTTCATGTATGTATTGGTTTGGCATTCCTTGATTAGCTAAATAGATTATTATTGGATTTGGTATTGGTTTTGGCATGCTTTGTTGTCTCTTGGTCATTTGTGCAGGTACATAAGTGCTGAAAGAAGTAGGAACAAGGCTGTGACACAAGCAGTTCGAGGATCTCAACAAAGGAAATTGGATTAGCATTAGAGCAAGGTAGGCCTTCTCTCTTGTTCTAATTTTCAATCATAATCTAGGAAGATGTCATGTTGATTATCCCTTCAGTTGCTAGACCCACTCATTGGGCTAGAGGAATCGTCTTTGTCCACAAAGAGGATTAACCTTGTCAACAGTGGGGCCTTAGGCCTTGGTGATGCAGTTATGCTACATTGGTATAACATTGGGGTGAACCCCCAGTGGGTTGAGGTCTCCACGTGGCAGTTCTTTATTGGCATGATCGGGAAATAAAGGGAAAAACTTTGAATGGTCATATCTTTCAATTTGTAGGTTGGATCGGGGTAAATTTTATATCACTAGAAAGGTCTCAATGAGATGGATGAGATGGTGATGGTTGTTTATCTTTTTTAAGAAGTTGAAAATTGAGGGAATTTTATGACCATGTTTCCATAACGGGACTATGGAGGTTGGGTCTATGATAATAATGCACCCTTTTACCCTTAGTATGGGCTTTGGGTGGTGAAAAGGATTGTGTTAGACTTTCCCCATAAGATTTTCCTTTGTGAAAAAAATGTATCATATTCTTTCATAAATTTTCTAAGAGATAGAGAAGAAAAGAGTATGTGAATTCTCTATTCTTTTTATACCTCTACATAATCAACTTCAAAATTAAAGAATACAAACCTACTTAATATGTTACCATATCTATGTTAGTATTATATTAATACTTATATTTGCAATAGACTATATAAATTATGTGATCCCTTATAGATTACGTTGTTTGTTTACACTTGGTGTGATTATTCAAAAGGTATATTGGTTTATTGCTAATGTAGTCACACTCACCTAAGCCACACAATGCATATTTGTTTATATGTTTAAGCTATTTTTGTTTAGTGATACTTTGTGATGTTTATGATTTGGCCTTAACATAGTAAGAAAAATATCGCTTTGTAATTGTAAGCATTATTCCTTATTTGTTTTGAGTATTTATGTGCTTCCACATTACGTTACTAGATCTTTTGATAATAGTTTTTAGGGCTATTTCATCATAACGAGGTTGTATCAATGTTAGATATTTTTCTTATGACCCCCAAGGGCTACCTCAATTGTTTGAACCATCCACCCAAAATATGTTTCCAATGGGGAGGCCATAAATCATATGTGTAAATCTAGTTGAGTTTGTTGGTTGTGTTATATTCTTTGCACGACTACCTCCACACATTGTATGTTGCATCAAACATAATGGGAGGTCACATAAGGGTTGCAGGGGGATGAAGGCCCCTTGTGCAGAGTTTGGGGGAAGCGCCCCCCAAAAAAATCCTTTTTGGGTGGTTTTGTGTGTCCATTTTAAGCAATTTTCGGCACAAAATTTTTACTTTTTGTAGTTTTGTGGCACATGGTAGTTTTGCCAATGGTTTTGTAATTCGACTTAAGGAACTATGTCTGTATTCTAATCTAGGGTAAATGGATTGGCAATATATATATATATAGGTAATATATATATATATATATATTATATATATATATATATATATATATATATATATATATATCTATATATATATATATATATATATATATATATATATATATATATATATATATATATATAATATATATATATATATATATATATATCTTTAGATATAGATATAGCGAGAGAGAGAGAGAGAGAGAGAGAGAGAGAGAGAGAGAGTATTGTAACACTATAAAGATGAATATATATTGAAATCTTTTTGGTTTTCCCAATTTGGGTTTCCAGGGTAAAATCTTTATGTTAATGTGTGTATTTTCCATTGCATATTTTATGTTTTATTAAGAATATGTTTGCAACAATTAATTGTATAGGTTTAAAACCTACAAAGTCCCTCAAAGTCATGGAAATTTTTTGAGGATCCATATCTTAAAGTTTAAAAACTTTGTCAAATCTCACTAATTATTAAAATGCTAACCATAAATTGTTTGGCAATATTTTTGTAATGATTTTCAAATTTTAAAGATTTTATATAGTCTGTATAAAATTTTGATGAACTCTAGAGGAAAATAATTAAAACAATGAAATCTTCAAAACCATGATCAAAGTTAATCACCATCATAGTCTATTTGACAAATAAAAGGGGATTACCATTCTCATGTAATTTTTCTTAGGTTCAAATGTTCAAAACAAAGACTCGAAATGTAAGAACAAACAAACCAAATAGAATTAATAGCTAAGAAATATAAAGTTATGTAAATTATCTAGTTCTTTGTGAATGGACTTTGCAAGATATTTGAGAAACATATTTGATAAATAAGAAAGATGGCGTCCATCAAAACTAAAATATCCTAGGCAGTGATCTACTCATCATCATAACTAAGTATCAAAGTTATCATGGTTATTATCCCTCTAGAGGATTTTGGATGGATTGAAGCTTACAAAGGTAGATTTAAAATTTAAATCAAGAACGAGGGAATTGTTAAGCATCTGACAAAGAAAAACATATTGCTTTGATCAAAGAGATATTATATTGAACCTTGTCGCTAGTTCATTGTCCCTCAAAATAAATTCCCCACGGGACCATTAACCAATGATACCATTTAACTTTGTGGATTATTTTTTTCACATAGTGACACTAAATCTAACAAATAGTAAGAGGAGGGGATGAAAAATTAAACCAAACCATTGGTCGTAGAAGGAATATTCTCTTCATAATTGTGAATTTTTTCTAGAGCCAACCACCCAAGCCTACATGACATTTCACTATTATCTAAGCTTTTAACCTTAAAAGGCTCTTGTACAAGCTTATAATTTGATCTGTAAATTGTCGCAAATATTCCATTGGATAGTTTGTCACAACAAATCTAATAAAATTGTATATATAACTCTGAAATTTACACTATTAGGGTTTATTTCTCTTTAGATTTCTAGATGTGTAGATTAATGCTAATTGTGTATGCATGCAAATTAAAATTTATGCAAAAAATATAGAATAACAAAATAAAAACTCACAAACACATTTGACATAAGATATAACCTAGGAAACCCTTTCGGGAGAAAACCTAGCCGAAAGTTGAGGCCACTCTGCTCTTTTTCTCTGAATAGAATATGGCCTATGGCTTGCGGGCTACTATAGTGTAATAATCCTATTTATGTGCTTTATCTCCTATCCCCCTCATCTATTTTTTCTCATCTATGGAAAAAATGCACTAAAAAAGAATGGAACCTTGTTCCTCCTAGCGGGTCGGTTATAAAACAACCCGATAACCTACTAGTGGATAGGTTTGACTCCATCTCTTAAACAAAGTTACAATATGGACTTTTCTAGAGTCTTCTTTATAATCATCATGTGGCTAGCCCCTTTTCCATCAATAATGGGGGCTGACATGGCATCGTCTTAATTATGGTGGTGAAAACATGAAGGTCAAATTCTAAGTGGCATAAATTTTGCATAAAGATTTTGATTGAGGTGATTCTTGTGCTTTTGGAAAGGTATTTATGTGTAGAATACGAAAAAAATGTGTGGCACTATAACAACAAAGTTTTACCCCCCAAACAAATCGTTTGATCCCTCCAAATTCTTTGGAAGGATTCAAACCACAATTTTCCAAACTGGGTCCCACTGGTAAAAGTGGTCCTATGAGATTATTCTTCCACCTTTTCCACTCCGAAAGGATTGATATGGATGAAAAAAAATATAATGATATAATCCAAGTCAAACCTCCCCATTTTGGGAGGATTTTGGTCCCCAAAAGCTTCTATTGAATGAGGTGAGGAAATTTTTCCTCCAAGTTCTCTTGGGTGTACCATTTAACCTTCATTGGAAGTTGTATTTTCAACCCGATATGTCAAAGGTCATGCAACCCTTACCTTGTAGTTCTCAACCTCTTCTATACAACTATATCCTATGTCAACTCTGCCTAAACATTTGGTACCAAATCCTCCATAGAAGGCAATATCTATTCCTCTTCCCGATACAAAATGGAAGGCTTATAGAGTTTCAAATTATCCACATTCACAACTGAGTAAATGTGCATGTATGAGGCTAGGTTGATTCTATTAGAATTATCTCTCACCTTTTCTAGTATCTCAAAGGGGCTATATCATAGGGCCTTGATTTTCTTACCAGGTGATGAGCCTCATAAATGGTAATTATATGGGCTCATTTTACCTCCTAAACTAGTCAAATCAACCATTCTCTTAGCTTATTGTATGATTTTCTAATTATATTCATGCTTATAGAGTGAGTTGAGTTAGTTGTGATGCCATGTGGTCTAATATGTGTTTAATGCATATTATTGATGAATTTTGTGGTCAAAGTCAAGGATCCAGTGGACAAATGGTAGCAATAACTCGAAGTGGACAAAGGAGAGGACTTACAGGAGGGAGTCCCCCTCATTTATTACTCCTCACTTCGAATTCCCCTTCATTCAGCTCGGAGTACAAGCAACCAAGTCATGCATTAGTAGACATCCGAGCAAGTGGAGGATGACAGACGACTATCTCGAGTTTTGGGAGCCAAGCCACCCTTATTTTAAGAAAGTTGTTGGTAGCTTCATTTGTATAAGTAGAGGGGCCTAGGGCCTCACTAAGGTTGGATTTTTGTTGTACTTTTTCTCATGTAAACTCTGCTCAACTTCAAGCTTATTTTTGTGATAGTTTCATGTAATATTGTTATTATTTTGAAATAAATATGGAATCCTTTTTGAGTTAGCACTGAGTCACCTTAGAGGGATGACGATCTTGGGTTAGGGCCCAATCTAAGCAGCCAAGCTACTCCTTACTTGTACTTGTATATTTTATTTCAGTTTGTAGATTAGGTTGCTGTTAGATGAATTTCTTTTATGATCAAGAATAGGTTGCTTTTGATGATTCAATAGTTTGCTTCCATTTTTTCTTTCGATAGCAGGTTAATTAGTGATAAAGAAAATATCCAAAAAGGCTAGCAATAGTGCCTTGGCCTCTCTTTCCCCCCTCTAGGACCATGATTTGAGGCAAAGACCCTCTTGCTGCCCCAAAAACACAGATTTTCCTCATTCATAGGACTTCTAGTGTTTACAACTTTTTAGTTGGTTAATAGTCTAGTTTGATTTGTTTCTGAACTTCTTCATAATTCTCACTTCTTTATTTACTATAGTATTCTTCAATGCTTTCCTTCCTTGCAGCAGTTATCAACATTTCCTTTCATAATTCACAGTTTAGATTAGTTTTATGCAAAAATATGTTTTTCTAGATGCACTTATTTCATTGCTTGCTTAATCTCATTGGTTGACTGTCAGTTGTTTATGTAGCGAAGATCTTCTAGCAATAGTCCAACCTATCATCCATGCTATCCTCCATCTGATCCATGCCAGAAAGGTCGCCCAAGTGTCCCCTCAATTCTGCCTTAGTTTTCTTCATTTTCCATAACATGTCTTCCTCTCTCCTTGAGCAAATCCAATAATCTTTCTCTCTCCTAATGATTCTTGGTAGACCCTAGGTGCCATAACACTTCATTCCAACCTTAATTCACCTTTTCCACCCACTCTCACACCCTCAAAATAGCCAAAACTTCTCTCGGCCTCCTCCTATAGGCCTCCTGTAAAACGTTGTTTTTCCTCCTATAGATTTTTCCTGTAGGCTTTCTTTTGAAGGCCGAGTGTGGGAAAAGCCTCCAAAAGTTCACTTGAGACCTCCTAGGACCCAACCACACCATCCTACATCCTCACAAGTCCCAAAACCTCCCTTCAACACCACCTATCTGCTGCCACATTCACAAACAATAAATCACATGCATGTCAAATTCACATAAAAATACATAAAAATCCAAAAAGATGTTTTTTGCTCATTTACTTCTAGAAATAGCCTAGTTAGATGTTGTTTTTACTTCCTTGAGTAGGTAATGGCATTATTTCCATGGTTTTCATAGTGCTTTCTGAAAAAGTAGGATTAGTTGGTTAAGTAGGATTTACTTGGTTTGCTTTACATTTCAGTCTTTCTCCTTTCTGCAGTTAGAGTAGTATCTGTAGAGTAGTCTTTCTCTCCTTTCATCACATATAAAGCTTCTTCTGGAATCCATAGAAGTTGGCTTGAGCTCCTAGTGATCTTGCGTTGGCTGACCAAGTGACAACCTGCAGTAAGAACTAGTACTTGTGCATAAAACACCGTCGCTTCCAAGTTTGTTACGAACTACCGAGTTGATAAGAGTAATGTAGGTAGCCCAGGAGTTGCAACATTATTGCTACAATACTTTCGCTCACTGTTGGGCCTCAAAAATGTCTTCAAAATGACATGCACTTTCACCTTTATCGCCACCATTTCACTCACATGCCACATCTCCATAACCAGATAACCTTTCATTAGCCACCATTTTCATAAATATATGGGTTAGGATCCTTATTTACCAAAGTTATTTATTTTATCTGTTTAAAGTGAATTTATGATTAAAAACTAGGAAATTAACATGGTTTCATGTATCTATATATGTGGCTTGAGTTTCATGACATGTGTAGGTTATTTGGAAGCTTCCAAGGCACCCTTATGTGGCCTCCAATGCTCAAATTCGAATTCCCTTCAAAGGAGATTTGGATATGTGTCATATTTGGATTGTAACTCTATGAGGTGTCTCATCATTTATTATTTGGATTAGAAATCTATGAGACACCTAGGGGATATGTGTCTCATTATGAGCTATTTGGTTGTAACTATATGAGATTTTAGTGGAACTTCATTAAATAGGGTAGCTTCTTATGTTTTTGTATAAATATGAGAGCCTTTTCCTTTGAAAGGCATGTGTAAAGTTGGGGAAATGCTCATGTTTTGAATATAGAATTTGGATTTGGCACCATGCTCATGAGTGATGTTCACTTTGATTTGGTTATGCTTGTATATGGAGCTTCTTCACTTTCCATCCTCATACACCATTGGAATGGCCATCTAATGATTGTGAGATTTAATTTCTTTTATAGATTAAAGTTCATTTGCTTTCTTAGTATTAGCTTTAGCATAATTGTGTAATATTTTCTTTCTAAAAACATTTCAATAGAGAAGATTCATGTATTTTCTAATTAGATTAAGTTTGAGGCAAGGACTCATAGTTATTTAGTTTCCTTTCATGTTTTGTTATTTACTTTCTTAGATCAAACCATCAATTCATTGTATAATTGAATTAAGGATCAGGCCAAGAAGGTGACTTCAAATTGGGTGATTGAATGTTCAACTTATGAAATCATTGAGCTTTACTTTTTCATGCCTTTATATTTGCTTTTAAGATCCTCATTTAATTGCATTAAATGATATTCCTAAAGATCATTTCAAGAATTTGATTTAATCATATTTAAATATTGAATGGTTGAATATTGAACACATGCAATTACTGAGCTATTTTCTGCACACTTTACTTGTTTTTATAGGAAATTAGAAGTTAATGTATAAATAGTTGCTTACACCTCATCTCAAGAAGGTAACACTTCATAATTGGATGTTGAAGTAACTAAGTATACATTAGTTGTTCTTGATTTCATAGGTTAGTTGAATTTGATTTTTATTATTTGATTTCATAGATTAGATGAATTGGTTTTTTGTTATTTTGTAGTTAGATTGATATAAACTAAAAGATAATTTCTAGCATATATAGTGCACGCACGCTTCGCAAGTTTTACGAAACCAACGGGTTGACAAATTAAATGATAGGCAATCACTTTACCCCAACACTCACCACCAAGACATTGTAGCCTCTCGTTTAATTTTAGTCATACTCTATCTCCATCCTTGAACAACTTCTTTGTTATGTGCTGATCATGCATAGCCATGATAGCCATGCATTTTTTTTGTGACTTCTGCAGTGTCTCATGTACTTGTATATGGATCTTCTTGATCATTTCAACAATTTTTTCAGCCTAGATGCATCTCCTGTAAGATCCTACCTTCTTGTTGCCCATATGCAATATCCAAAGGTGAAGGTGTTGAATATCCAAAACAAGTTTCAAATGGGTTATATACATATTAGATTTTCATCCCACACCTTCAGATGCTTTTAATTGTAACCCCTCAAAAGCAGCACCAAAGTCCTATTGACTATTTTTATTTTCCCATCTATCTATGGATGGAATGTTGTAAACCTCTTCAAATTTGTGTCCATTTTATCTTATAATGTAGTCCAAAATGCATTCAGAAATATCATGTTCCTGATTGAAATGATGCTCCTTGGTATCCCAAAGTGCACCCAAACTTGTCCAAAGAACAAGTTTGCTACTTCTTGTCTCGTGATGTTATTTTTACTAGGCATGAAAATGCACATCTTGTTGAACCTGTCAACTACCATGGACAGGTAATTTTATGAGGAATTTTGCATCTACGGATAAATACTAATTCCCTAGGTAGGTAGTTATACCTAGAACAACAGATTTAAAGCACTTATCCTTTTTCTATAGATGATAAATAAGACAAGGGAAACAAAGGACCTACTTGTTATTTCACTTTCCTTTTGTCTCCTTTGTATGGCTCCCGTCATTCCTCTTCGAACTTAACTCGCTTAAAAGGCACCTGCAAGCATAAACAGAAGACAAAGAACCAATCAAAGACAGAGATCTATCGACTATAAGTAAATGAAATCAGATACATTCACACATATAAACATCATATATCAAGATAAGCATATGGAAAAAAGTGTAAACAACTTTATTAAGTAAAAGGAAGAATTACAACCATGAAGTCCGATCCATTGTCACTCTTCTAGCTTGGGTTCCAACCAACATCACATCAATAGCACAACACTCCGGTAGCATAACATTACTTGCTTACAATCTCAATCCTCACACCAACAACATCTCCTTACAAATTCTCAAAGTCCAGCCCATGATCACTTAGATGAGTGCTCAATTTATAGGAAAATGGAGGAGGTTTGGTCATAAATGAGGGTATTGAATGGCCTTCCAAACTTAGAGTTAGTTTCCATGGAGGAAGGGATGAGAGGATAGGAGGTTACTTAAATCATTCCCTATCCAATTTCGAGCTCATAGGAGATGATAAGTGTGGGAATCTTTTAGATGGCTCCAGAAGATAAGAATATTCTCATAACCCTATGATGATTTCGCTCAAACTCACCAAACGCAGGTCAAAGTGGACCTAAGTGTTTTGGAAAGCACCCTGACATGAGCCTACCTGCACTAAAGTGCACTTACCCTTGACCGAGGCTGCACTGGTCCCTCAAGGAGGCAATTCTCGAGGGCTTTAGGTCAAGAAACTCTCAAAGTGATGACTTGTCTAGGGCATGTAGCAACTGAATTAGGGTTTGATGAGACCTAATGGTACTGATCTGAATGATGGGAGTGATGTGACCAAATGGATCTGTAACAGCTGCCCCCTAAAGCATGATGTCAAAAACAATAACGTCGAGTGATATGCTTTACGATGTGATGAGGAGGGTCTGAAGTGGATGGTTATCTGCATCGATAACAATACATAATATCATGATATTTTGATTTTTTCTCATGAATGGATGAGGGAAGGTATACCCATGCTCAACATATAAACTTTCATTACAAGTACATAGATAGTTGTCTACAGATATAGACCCATGATAGGATTACCATCAATGTAAAGCCATTGTACGGATGATTTGGTACTTTCCTGAAATTGCAGCCCAGATGGATGAAATTAGATCTGGGGTCTTCTATCTCATTCAATCGTTCACTCAAGTACGAGTCTAACAATGTGAATATGTGATCTGAAGTCGAACATGGGAAGGCACCATCTGATTACCAGCAAATGATGTAAGCTGTTAACAGACACGAGAGAAATCGCCGATAATGATAATGATCCTCAAGGTACTACAATACATTCTGCATGGTGTGAATAGATGTTTTGATTTCAAACACCATACAAAGTCTTTCGGTTGAAGGCCAGTGATGTCAACCTATCACTGAAAGCGAGGAACTTTCCATTGATGTATGCAAGTCTCAAGGTACTGAAGGGGTGTTTCTAAGTCAACTTCTTGGATAATGTGCTAATGTCGACAAGAAGCGACTTGTCGCAGCAGGGCCTTGATGTTTCCCACATCAACAACATGAAACAAGTGTAATGATTTTGGAGATGGAATTTGGCTGACGACACAAGGTTCAGGAATGTCGGTCATGAAAATGAAGGTTTATGAGTATTGCAAGGGATGAATTTTAACTGAGTGACTTCTCCTAAACATGTCGATGACACTGAATGGATTGGCAGCATTGACCCAAAACAAAAGTAATGGATGGTATGATAGACCAAGGTATGATGACCATCAAGCAGATAATTCAACCCATGTAGTCACAATGATGAAGTGAAATTGTCATGTTCAAGAGCGACTTGCTGCCATAAAGTGGTTTACCCCTTTTCCATTTTCCCTAGTCATTTCTGACCAGAACCTATTTAATTTTATCAAGCTTGAGGAGGATAACATATGCTTGTTGTATAATTCCACCCTTCGGGTGAATCCATCGCTATGTGATGTTTTAACGAGTCTAGCGAAGGTGAAACTCGGTCTTGTCATGATGGACAAGTTTGTCACTATTTGATGTTTTAACGAGTCTAACGACAATGATAACTCGATCCTTTTCATGTTTAGAGAGTTTGAAAAGGGAAAAAAAGAAAACTCCACAAGTTCTTTTTCGTATATTTGTCTCTCAAGTTTGAAAAAGCGTAAAACAATACAAGAGAGAACCTATTGACCATGTTCGGTCAACATATTCCTTTTCATAAATAATCTATCTCAGCCCGAAAAAGGGTTAAACTTATACTGAGTAGATGTCATTTCCAATCTGTTAACGAGCTGAAAAGGACAAGCGCTCGACAATCTTTTCATATTTTGAGAGTCTAAAAAGAGCTTAAAGAGAACTCCACTTTGAGGAACGGGTGGTGTCTAGGAGAGCAACTGGTTCTGGTTATGTTGGAACTTCTCAAAACATGTTGATTTATGTGAAGAGGTTGGCTAATAAGACCACTCATTGCAACTGTTCCTCACAAGGGTAAAGCAACCAAGTGAAAGCGTATGATCGACCAAGCAGATAGTGATGATGGAAGGAGAAAAACCAAGGCTCATCTGATAGAAGAGGCTGATAGAATGGCAATCACGAGGGTTAAAATGGATATGGGTTCATTTTTACACAAGCTTGAACCATAGGGAACTATGCTTGGATTCAGTTTCATGTTTACATAAGCTTGAAACGAAAAAATATGCTTGGATTTAGTTTCATTTTTACACAAGCTGGAAACAAAAAAAAACTATGCTTGAGATTGGTTTACATGCCCCCAGCATGATGACTCAATTCTAGGTGCATGCCCCCCAAGCTTCATGCATTCACCTTATTAGACTACTCGTGGCTATCAGGTGGATGGAATGAAGGTTCATTTATGAGATCAAGTGAAAGATTCGATTGGGATTTTACATGATCTAATCAAAGACTCGAATTGGAACTTTCTCTAGGGCACCTTGTTTCATTTTTTTAATGAGCTTGACACAAGACAAGGAACTCTGCTCAGATTCCTTGTTTCATTTTTTAATGAGGTTGACACAAGACAAGGAAATATCCTCCTATTCCTTGTTTCATTTTTTAACGAGGTTGACACAAGACAATGAACTACCCTCGTATTCCTTGTTTCTTTTTTTTTTAACAAGGTTGACAC
Source organism: Pinus tabuliformis (assembly GCA_031772625.1). Lineage (NCBI taxonomy): Eukaryota > Viridiplantae > Streptophyta > Pinopsida > Pinales > Pinaceae > Pinus > Pinus tabuliformis. Next base: position 1,900,672,917 of record CM062817.1, read on the forward strand.
AAGACTAGGAACTATCCTTAGGGACCTATTTCATTTTTTAATGAGGTTGACACAATAAAAGAAATATCCTCGAATTCCTTGTTCACGACCCATAGGAGTTCATGACTTCCAAGAGGTTCTCATTTGATGGGAGAAAAATGCTCTGGAAGGAGAGATCTGGTTCCACTGCCCCCAATACATAATGTACAACATCATGGAATTGATCGTTTGTTGATGCAGGCATGGAATGGGTTGCCACAATGGCGGGGAAGATACCATTGGTACAAAAGGACCATTTAGGGAAGATGGTTGACTGGAAGCCATATTTGGACCAGGAAATGAAAGCTGGTCAATGGTGACAATTCTGCCTACATGTGGGAAACACATCACTTGAAAGAGTGTTGAAACAATAACTCCCATGTCATATACATAGTCGCGCCCAAGGAGTAAATTGTAATCTAAAGGGCCTGGGACTACCATCACATTGAGATAAACAAATTTTCATCCCAAAGTAATAGGCAACTGAGGAAGGATCCCTAATGGTTGATTGGTTCCTCTATTAAAAGCCAACAGATTCTGGGTAACAGGCACAAGTGGCAGTGAACTGAGTGCTTCTCAAGCAGTGGAGGAAAAGATACTCACTGATGCACCTTCATCTATAATAGTGCCAAGTACAATCATATTACAAACCTGTACTATGATCTGGAAAGACACATAAGAAGGAAGATGACATCCTGCTAGTTGATTCCAATCAAAGGAAGTGACTAGACTATTTGGAGGAGGTACCGTAGGAATGGGAGATTTACCCCCTTGAGTTATGAGAATGGGAGGATTTTTCTCCTGTTTTGATGGAATAGGAGGGTTGCCTTCAAGCTCATTGGAATCTGAAGAAACGAAAAGAACATGCGTGGTATCATACTCACTCTCTACAGGAAAGGTACGATTAACTAAAGGTGAAATCGGGTCAACTGTTTCCTCAACCTGTGATTGGTCAAGTATAGACTCATGGGATTCACATTCAGAGAGAGTGGGTTTGACCGACGGTTGATTTGGGTCAGTCAATTTATCAACTAGTGAAGGATTAAGGGAGAGTCTCCTGTAACCAGATGGAAGTCGTTGCGGAGAAGCAAGATGGTTATCCAACACTTTTTTGGCTTCATCCAGATAGGGACAAAGGTGAATGGGGTGATTCCCTTCACATAACCTACAGGGAAACTTAACTTTACCCTTCATTCCATGAACTTTACTACCACTAGTTGATGGTGTGTCACCAGCGTGATTTCCAGAAGTTGATGACACATGATGATGTGAACAAGAAGACCATTCTTCTAAGATATGAGGAATATCGGAATAATTTCGAAGAATATGGTCTCCCATACAAATTTTGCATGGATATCGAACTTTGTGAGGCTTAATGAGCGATTTCTCATCCGAAGTTGCATTCAAAGCAATGGTTGCTTGGTTGCCCATGCTGAATTTTCTTCTTCTTCTTCTTCTTATCCACTTGCTTACTAGTGTCAATACTTTCACCAGGATAAGAGGAAGAAGGGGAGGAAGAAACAACCGAGGAAGAAGGCAAAGGGTCAACTTTAGGATCAACTGGAGGTTGATTTTGTCCAGTTGTAGGAATATTTACTTGCAGGACCAAGGAGATTGAGAACAATCGTACTAGCAAGCCAATGGTAAGTCTCGAAAGGGACACTGTAGCCATACAAGGAGCACCAATATTTCCGAAAGGAGGAAAAAGACTAGGATTCACATCAAAAGAATTCCTTGATCGGTGCACTCCGAACTTGTTGCCATATGTTTCAACCTAAGATCAACTAAGGAGTGACCGTTGAGGATGTTATCCGCAGTCATTTAATTTTATTTTAATCAAAAGAGCATAACAAAACTCATTCCCAGGTGGAGTCACCAATTTTTTATGAGGAATTTTGCATCTACAGATAAATATTAATTCCCTAGGTAGGCAGATATACCTCGAACAACAGATTTAAAGCGCTTATCCTTTTTCTATAGATGATAAATAAGACAAGGGAAACAAAGAACCTACTTGTTCTTTTGCTTTCCTTTTGTCTCCTTTGTATGGCTCCCGTCGCTCCTCTTCGAACCTAACTTGATCAAAAAGTACCTGTGAGCATAAACAGAAGACAGAGAACCAATCAAAGCAAGAGATCTATCGACTATAAGTAAATGGAATCAGATACATTCACACATATAAACATCATATATCAAGATAAGCATATGGAAAAAGGTGTAAACAACTTTATTAAGTAGAAGGAAGAATTACAACCATGAAGTCCAATCCATTGTCACTCTTTCAGCTTGGGTTCCAACCAACATCCCATCAATAGCACAACACTTTGGCAGCATAACAATACTTGCTTACAATCTCAATCCTCACACCAACAATGTCTCCTTACAAATTTTGAAAGTCCAGGCCATGATCACTTAGATGAGTGCTTAATTTATAGGAAAAGGGAGGAGGTTTGGTCATAAATGAGGGTATTGAATGGCCTTCCAAACTTAGAGTTAGTTTCCATGGAGGAAGGGATGAGAGGATAGGAGGTTACTTAACTCATTCCCTATCCAATTTCGAGCTCATACGAGATGATAAGTGTGGGAATCTTCTAGATGGCTCCAAAAGATAAGAATATTCTTAGAACCCTATGATGATTTTGCTCAAACTCGCCTAGCACAGGTCAAAGTGGGCCTAAGTTCTCTGGAAAGCACCCTGACATGGGCCTACCTGCACTGAAGTGCACTTACCCTTGACCAAGGTTGAGCTGGTCCCTCAAGGAGGCAATTCTGGAGGGCTTGAGGCTAAGAAACTCTTAGGGAAGGAGGCATTCAAAGTGATCACTTGTCTAGGGCATGTAGCAACTGAATTAGGGTTTGATGAGCCCTAATGGTATTCATCTAAATGATGGGAGTGATTTTCCCAAATGGATCGATAATAGGTAGTCATGTCGCTTCCTGGTTGTTGGTAGAACTCCCACAAAGTCCATGGAAATGCTTTACAATGGATGAGTGAGTGCAAGTAAGCTATGATATTGATCATGTTTCCTATTACTAGGCTTGTTGGTACAACAAATCATGCATTCTCTAATGAACCTAGCTACCTATTCCTGCATCTTGGACTAATACACATGCCTCTGTAAGTTGGCCATTATATTCCTTACACCAAAGTGCCCTGCAACCTTGGAAGTGTGTGCCTCATTGATTACAGACTTCTGCGATCCATATCACTATTCATAATGTATTTTGAATTAATCACATCATTGGATTTGACTCAAATCCAATGATGTGATTAATCCGATTTACATTCTGAATAGGTGTGTGCCTCTTTGATCAACTTCAATCACTCACCTTTAGGAACACATAACCTATCAAACCTGTAGAGTAACATGTCCTGGAGATGTTAGTCAACAATGTTATCACCATCGTGTGCATGACTCTGGCTTTGCAAGTGTTGAAACACCTCCTTGAAGTCCTCATCCTCTAAATATGCCTCATTGCATGCATGATGGGTGAATGGCTCCATGTGCATTAGAGTTCTCAAATCTGTGATATTCGATGTGGGTGGCCTTAAAAGCATGTTGACTAACTTGTTTGTGTTTCCCTTCTTGTACTCAATCACTAAATGAAAATATTGTAGAAACCCCATCAACTTGTAATGCTTGGTCTATTGTAACTTACTCTAGGCTTGCAGGTGTTGTAATGGATGGTGATCTATGTGGATTAATGTCTCCTTTCCCATTAGATAGTGGTTCCACTTATTCATAACTTGCCCTAGGGCATAAAGATACTTGTTGTATATAGGGCGTTGAAGAACTGACCCATGAAATAATTCATAATGCTAGCATATAGGCCTTCCTCCCTGCATCAAGACTACTCCCATAGTATACCCACTCCTATCTATCCTCACTTTGAAGGGTTGCTGCAATTTTGGGAATGCAAGAACTAGTGCTTGACTGATCTTCTTCTTTAACTCCTCAAAATCCCTCTGTTGACCCTTCCCCACTAGAAACCCTTGCCACTTGTTGTTAGGACGTGGAGTGGTGCTACTACAACTAAAAACAAGGCTATGAATTTCCTTAGGCTTTGTCTTTCCCCAATGAAATTCATATCTTCAGAAACATCAGTAGGCACTAGCGATTTCATGATGACCTCCATCTTAACAATATCCATATTCAACTCTCCTCCACCTATCACATACCCCAAATACACCAAAGGTTATTGTGGAAAATCACACTACTTGAGATTTGCTAGCAGTTGGTGCTTCTTTAATGTCTCCAACACCTAAATCAAATGTGAGATGTGCTCTTCCCAAGTAGCACTGTATACTAATATATCATCCAAATAGAAAATAACAAATGAATCTACAAAATGGTACAATATATCATTCATTAACATCATAAATGTAGTTGGTGCATTGTATAGGCCGAATGGCATGACTAACCACTCTTGCAAACCTTACTTGTTCTTGAAAGTGGTCTTCCAGGTATCTTCTTCTTTGACTCGAACCTGGTGATATCTAGACTTTAATTCCATCTTGGTGAAGTATTTAGCTTGCTGCAATTGATCCAAAAACTCATAATTCTAGGAAGGGGCTACCTATTCTTGAGCATGATTTTGTTCAATTCGTGATCCGGACTTAAACAAGAACACCACAAATTACTGAGATAACCATAAACACAGATATACAACAGAATAATACTTCATTTCATTAATGTAAAATACTGAAATATGCTTACAAACAATAATGGAAATAAACCAGCTAGGGTGATGGTAGCTTATCTCTGAGAAGAGATGTGGTGGCTACATGCTTCTGAATTGTGTTACAATGAGGCTTGAAGGCCTATTTATTATTGAGAAACAATGGAAAACCCTTAACATTCCAAAACCTAACCCTAGAAGATGAAACGCCAAACTCTGGGCCCCGTTTGGGTAAATTGGTACATCAACTTCCGGGGGTCGTAACTTTGGCATATGATCTCCGTTTGATGCGTACAATAGCTCGTTAGAAATATCTATCCGAGCACTACCACTTTGGGAAGGGAAACACCAGTTCATGGACCCATGTTGCCCCCAGATTTCCCAAAAAACGTTGTTTAGGGCCTCAAAACGGCTCCGGAAGTTCAGGACCTGAAAAACTGCTAAAAATAGTAAGTTGTGCTACAATTAAGGAAATTGAAAATGCTGAGAGACACAATGGTGGGGGTCCAGGTGGACTTGGCAGGTGGCCACCAAGATCCACCTGGATCATTCCTCCCCCCTTAGGAAGCAATGGTCCCCATTGCATTGAGTTCCTCTATGAGATGAGGAAACTTTTGATGAAGTTGGTCTCTGGTGAGCCACTTGCCCTGGTGAAGGAGTTGGCCTACTTTGAAAACTCGATACAGTTGGATATTCCGTTGGCGAGTGTTCTTGATCTGTGTGTCCATGATCCGATCAGTTGCAGCTTGTTCCATGCAATCTGGATTTAATTCTATGGGTGTGAGCTGTTCTGCAATGTCGGATGTGTCTAGCAATGGTGGAAAGTATGGCCGAAAGCGATCCACATTGAACACTGGGTGCAGGCCAAGGAATGGGGGAATGTTGAGCTCAAATGCATTGTCTCCCATAGCCTTAGTAATGGTGTAAGGACCATATCATAGTGGTCTCAGTTTCTAATAGGCTCCAGTAAGGTGTTCCTTTTGCAAATGCAACCAGACTTTGTCGCCCACCTAAAACTTGTGTGGCACCCGATGTTGATCATGTCGCTACTTGTACTTGGGATTTGATTTCTCCAGAATGTCATGGACCTACTGGAAAAATGTTGTATGTGCTCAATGAAGTTGGTTTCCTTGTTTGTTTCGGACTGGACATGAGCCGAATCTATGTGAGTAGCTACAAGTGGCATGGCCACATCAATGGGGCATAATGGCTGGAATCCAAAGCCCACCTAAAAAGCGTTGTGGCCAGTCGAGCTGTGAAGAGCTCGGTTGTAGCTGTGCTAAACATAGGGGAGGCTCTTGTCCCATGTGCATGGATGCTTTGAGTTATACATGCGCAAAATGTGCACAATCATCCTATTGACAACCTCTGTCTGGCCATCAGTTTGAGGATGGAAGGCTGTGGACTTAGTGAGTTTGGTGTCCAGCATTGACCAGAGGTTGGACCAAAATGTGCTGAGGAATCGACTATCCCGATCTAAGATGATAGACTATGGGATCCCAAAGTGCACCCACACTCGTTCAAAGAAGATTTTAGCAATGGCTTCTGCTGTGATATTCTTCTTGCAGGCCGCCATAATGGCCATATTCGAGAACCTGTCGACGACCACAAAAATACAGTCATTTCCATGCTTAGTGGAAGGAAGGCCTGACATGTAATCCATGGAGATGGATTCCCAAGGTCGACTAGGGGTAGGCAGCGGGGCATAGAGGCCTTGCTTCTTGATGGTCGGTTTGGCAATGGCATAAGCAGTACATGATCTGATGTACTTCCCAACATCCTGTCGAAGATTCGGCCAATAGAAATACTTTTGTAGTACTGCCACTGTTTTCTCGACTCCAAAATGCCCAGCAGCCCAACTATAGTGTGCTTCCCAAATCATCTTGGCATGCTCGCTTTAAGGAACACAAAGGTGACCCAGGTGGCATAACAGGGCATCCTGGAGGTGAAAATCTGGAACATGCTGACCCTCCAAGAGTGTCTGGTATGTGTGGCCAAATTTTGGGTCACTTTTATAGAGAAGTGGCCAATTAGAAGTCTCGTGCCCACAAGAGTTGAGCATGGTGGTTAACGCCATGATCGGTGGTCGACTGAGGCAATCTGCAACATTAATCGTGCTACCCTTCTTATACTTGATATTCAAGTGGAACTGTTGCAGGCATGTAGACCACTTCTGATGGCGATCATTTTGCAATTTCCCTTGGGTCTGTATGAACTGTAGGGGTTTATGGTTTGTGTGGATGACCGTTTCCTTCCCCAAAATGTAATGCTTCCATTGTCGGCAGGCCTGCACAATGGAATACATCTCCTTATCATAAGTGGGATACTTATGAACTGTGTCTGAAAGTGTTTCACTGCGATATGCCACTGGATGCCCATGTTGAGTAAGGACTGCCCCAATAGCATAGTCAGAGGCATCTATCTCGACCTCAAATGGTTGTTGTAAATCTGGTAACGCAAGCACTAGTGCCGTGTAGAGGCAATCCTTCAACTCTATGAATGCCTTCTGTTGAGATTCAGACCAAAATAATTTTGCTTTTGCTCCTCCCTTGGTGACTTGACTCAAAGGCCAAGTGATATGAGAAAACCCCAACACGAACCTGCGGTAGAAGTTGGCAAGACCTAGAAAGCTGCAGAGCTCTGTCAGAGTGGTTGGAGATGGCCAATCCCGAATGACTTGGATCTTGGCTAGATCGACATGCACCCCTTGTTCATCAATAATGTATCCCAGATACTAAACCTGGGTCATGCCAAAAGTGCATTTCTCCAAATTGGCACATAGCTTGTGTTGCCACAGTGTTTGGAGAACCTGTCAGATGTGGTGGAGGTGCTCTTCCCAACTCTGGCTAAAGATCAGAATGCCATCCAAGTATACCACTACAAATGAGTTGGTGAATGGCCGCAAGATGTCATCCATTAGCCTCATGAAGGTTGTAGGAGCATTCGTCAATCCAAAAGGCATAACCAACCATTCGAAAAGGCCCTCCTTGGCTTTGAAGGTAGTCTTCCACACATCAGAGGGTTTGATTGGTATCTGGTGATATCTTGACTTCAGATCGATCTTGCTGAAATATTTCACCCCTTTTAGTTGGTCTAGGAGTTCATCAATCCGCGGGATCGGGTACCTATTACGGACAGTGATCTTGTTCAGCGCCCGATAGTCAATACAGAGTCTCCAAGTCCCATCCTTCTTCTGTACCAACACGATCGAGCTCCCACGAGGCGATGAACTCGAACGAATGTGACCTTTCTGCAGGAGCTCCTGAATCTGCCTCTTGATTTCATCGTTCTCCAGAACGGAGCGTCGATAAATTGGTTAATTGGGTAGCGGCGCACCTGGGGTAAGATCGATGGAGTGCTTGACCTGATAGTGCAGAGGAACCCCTGCGGGGGAGGTGAAGATGTCCTCGTACTCCTCCACGACCTTGTCCATCTGTAGTTGTCGTGTGGAGGGGCCCTGTCTGGAGGCTGTGGCCACCGTCTTCTTCTTTCCTTGAGGGCGTACCATCAGGAAAACAAATTTCTTGGTTTTGGAAATGAGCTTACTGCATTGTTTTGCAGTAATCAAAGCGATGGTGGTAGGTAGTGCTACCTCTGGTATCCTGTACAACTTATTTCCCAATGTAATAATAATAGCACGGGGCCTTGATTCATACATAGCATGTCACTTCTACAAGTATGGCTGTCCTAATAATACATCACAAACTTCAAGGGGAGCAATGTCACACAATACCTCATCCATGAAGGGCTTGATGTTGTAAGGAAAGCGACACTGCTGGCTCATGCGAAGATCCCGTCCTTGGTGAAGCCACTCAATGGTGTACGGTTGTGGATGTTCTGTGGTCGGTAAGACCAACCACTTCACAACCTCTGCCGAGATGAGGTTCTTTTGGCTCCCGCTATCGACAATGAACTGTAGTGGGGAGCCCTTTATCCACATCTGGGAGTGGAAGAGATGCTCCTCCTCCTCCGGATCTTCGGGTTCATTTTTTTAGATCTTGGTGGTAGCAACAATGGCGTTGGGATCTGCATCAATGATCTGCTTCCCTTTGTCATTCCCCTTGTCAGGTTCTGACTCAGAGTCGGAACATGCATCTGATTCTGAGACCTTTATCTCAGCCACCAGTGACTGCTTGGCCCAACACTCACTTGTGTTGTGAGTGGAGCTCTTATGGAACTCACACCATTTTCCCGTGTCCTTTTTCGGCTTCGCGGAGCTGTTCTTTGCTTGCAGCTTTGGCGAGTTGTCTTGGGCTGCCCTGCCTTGGCTTTGTCCTTTGTTCTATGGTTTAGGGGCACCTTTCCCTTTCTTTGGATTCGCAGACCCAAAGTCTCGCTTCTTTTGTTTAAACTTCTGTTCGACCTTGATGGCATAGCGGTATGCTGTGCCGAGCGAGGAGATGTTCAGGAATTCTATTTCTTCCTGGATGTACTTATGCATGCAGCCAATGTATTTGAGTATCAAATGCTGCTTCGAATCCTTGATACCCAACTTTGTGCGAAGGGTATGGAAAAGATTGGTGAACTCCGACACGTCTTGGTCCCTTCCCTGGCGTGTGGTCCACTTTATGTATTCATTCTCATAGCTTCCGACAGGGTAGTACTACTCCTTGATGGCATCGCGCAATGAATTCCAGGTGTGTGCGGCTGAAAATAGTGAGCTGGTACTTTCATCCTTCTGCTCGCAGTAGGTTTCCCACCAGTCCTTGACGTGGGGGGTTGCTTTGAGAAGAGCGAAAATAATCTTTTCCCGACTTGAAAATTCATGAACAGAAAAATAACCCTCTAGCAGATTTAACCATTTATCTACGACATTTGCATCTATCTGACCCTCAAGGGATTTCAAAATTAACTTTTACCTTAAAGGGCGTGGTGTTTCCAGAGTATCTACTGGAAGCCGATGCGTCGATTCTGGGTAGCCGCTGAAGGATCGGGGCAAAGCTGTCCATCATCGTGTTTCGTTGTCGCTCGAGGGCTTCTTCAAGCAAGATTTTGATAGGATCTCCTGCCCCCTCATCTTTCTTCTCATCCACCATGGGAGGCCGTCAGGATTTGCGAGGCTGGTCTTGCAAAGGTTCGACCAGTTCAAGCCCTAACTCCTTATATCCCGACGTCGTTGGGGACATGCAAGGAAAAACAGAGAAAAAGCCAATTGCTCTGAGACCACTGGTTTGGACTTAAATAGGAACGCCACAAATTACCGAGATAACCATAAACACAAATATGCAACGGAATAATACTTCATTTCATTAATGTAAAATACTGAAATATGCTTACAAACAATAATGGAAATAAACCAGCTAGGGCGATGATAGCTTATCTCTGAGAAGAGATGTGGTGGCTACATGCCTCTGAACTATGTTACAATGAGGCTCGAAGGCCTATTTATTGTTGAGAAACAATGGAAAACCCTTAACATTCCAAAACCTAACCCTAGAAGATGAAATGCCAAACTCTGGGCCCCGTTTGGGTAAATTGGTACATCAACTTCCCGGGGTCGTAACTTTGGCATACGATCTCCATTTGACACATACAATAGCTCGTTAGAAAGATCTATCCGAGCACTACCACTTTGAGAAGGGTACATTGGTCCATGGACCCATGTTGCCCCCATATTTTCCAAAAAACGTCATTTAGGGCCTCAAAATGGCTCCAGAAGTTTAACACCCGAAAAACTGCTAAAAATAGTAAGTTGTGCTACAATTAAGGAAACTGAAAATGCTGAGAGACACAATGGTGGGGGTCCAGGTAGACTTGGCAGGTGGCCACCAAGATCCACCTGGATCAATTCCATGTCATCAGTATACATCCGCTAAGTCCCATCCTTCTTTGGTACAATGATGATGGGTGAGCCACATGGTGATGTACTCAGTTGAATGACACCTTATTCCAGTAGTTGTTGCAACTATTTCTTCACCTCACTTGCTTCTACAACAAACCACCAATACAACCCAATGTTTGGTAACGGGGAGTCCAATAATAGTTGGATCTTGTGCTCCATTTCCCTCTTAGGTGGTAACCCTTTATGTTCTCGGAAAACATCCCTGTATGCTTATAATAACTCTTCCAATTTTTTTTTATGCTTCTTAGTACACCCCTCCAAGGATGCCTGGCCTCTTATTGACTCTTCTATAGACTTTTTTTCTCTTAAAAATAGTAATTGTACTTCTTGTTGGAACTGGTCAACTTCTTGGTTTGGTTGACACTTACCAACAAAATTTTTGACTTGCCTTTGTGCGTGTTAATAGTGGATGATTTCCCATCTTTGACGAGTTGATACTGGTTGGCTCTTTACATGAAGATTGCATCCAACATGTTCATATAGGGACTTCCAAACATGACTCCACATACATCAAGGGGAACTACATCTAGTTATACTTCATCAATAAAATTAACACTGATGGCAAATCTAATTTTGCACTATTTTTTTACCTTTGGCTCTACATCCTTATTTACCCATCCCAATGGATATGGGCTTGGATGATCACGAATTGCCAATCCAAATTCATTGTCTAGCTTTTCTGCAATGAGATATTCCTACAGTCTTGAGTCAAATAGAGTATCAATCATTATCTTCTTGACCTGTATCTTTATATGGAAGAGTTTGGTCATTTCTTTCTCTTATTGTTGTTGCATGTTACTCAAATTCACCTCCTTTTGCACTTACGTACAAACAATATTCTCATCCATGTCCAAGTTGCTTTCAACCTAGTTGCTTGAATCAATGGCCACAAGATTATTTTTTTATTGCCTTTCTTTTTGTTCTTTGGGTTAATATATAGATGCAACTCCCAACACTTCTCCTTTGTATGATTGTCAATGTTATGGTGGTTACAGTGGTTGTTGGGAACCTTGCATTAGTGTCTCATGGTTTTTGTGTTTTTATCTTCCACCTTTCAATTTCTTCTTTTCCTCCTTAGAAGTGTCTCGTTGGTCCTTATGCTTTAATCCGCTTAATTGCCCTTTCTTTAACCCTATTTTCTCTAGGTACTATGCTTGTACACAAGCCTCGTCCAATGGTCAGAGATTGAACAACTTCACTTGCTTTCGCAAATGGATGTGTAGACCTCCTAGATACTTGAGGAGTACAACTAGGTTCCTTGGGGAGATACCCAACATTATGACCATCTTTCTAAATTATGTGGTGTATTCCAATATACACTCTGCCCCTACTTCTACATGAAGTAGTGCCACCAGATCCACTAGTCCTCTACATACCCAATAGGGTAAAATTGTGACTTTATGAGGGTTTTAAAGTCATCCCACTTAGTCACTAGAGGATCTCCCTCCAACCTAAAGGTCTTTGTGTGGATTTCCCATAAGGTTAAGGCACGACCCTCTAATTTTAGCCATGCAAATAAAATATTTTGTTTTCCTCAATATGATGGACATTGAAATACACTTCTAATTATTGCAACTTATTTAGCTTCAGAGTGTCGATCTCACTTTAATACAACTTGATATCAATCTTTGCTTCCATTTTGAATAGGTACCGTGAATGATTCATGGCACTCGAACTAGGTTGATATCTCTAGAGTCCTTCAACTAGTTTTTCGTTATTCCTGATCTATTAATCTCCCCTCTGATTTATCCTTTGCATTAGAAATCCCATATTCTTGGAGTATCCTGATAGTATTATTCAATGCCGACATGAGGATATTCAAATTATGACATATACACAACTTGTTCTTCTAACCGCAAAAACCTCTTCTCTGTAGGATCAAGAGGGTTATTCGGAGATTCATCAACCATGATTATGGTGTTAGGACTTTTGGTTTAGTTGATCTGGATCCCTTGAAAATATCCATAATCAGGGAAAATTTTAAGAAACCCCCCTAAATTTGTAAATATAATAAATGGGCGAATCTCCATGGTATATAGGAAAAATGGAAAGCGATTTTATCAATAATATAATATGTATATATAATTTTTTGGCAAATCTCTCACCAGGCATGGCGAATATTTTACTCAATTATAAAATCTTGTAATATCTTGGCGAGTCTTTCACTAAATAATAAAACTTTGTAAAGTCCTAGTGAATCTTAGCATATGCTACATGCTGGTTTTATTCCCCCATTTAAATAGGTTACATTCCAAGTGAATACCATGGGTCAATACCATGTGCCATTTTGGTGAATACCATGGGTCAATACCATGTGCCATATTTATTTTTATTAATTCTAATATTAGGGTTAATAATGGTTTTTTGCATGGTATTTGTCCCATAGTATTTTGGCCATAGGTTTCACCTAAATATAACCCATTTTTTGAGTGTTCGTAAATATAAGGTGACTTATGGAGTAAATATAAAAAAATGTTTTATTTGTTTACCATACCTCTCGTTTATTTATATTTTTATTAATTTATCATACCTCTTTTACAAATATGGTATTTGGCCCATAGGATTCACTTAAATAAAACATCTTTCTTGAGCCTTCATAAATAGAACTAGGGTTATGGACTAAATAAAAAGAGGTTTTATTTATTTACCATACGTCTAGTTTATTTATATTTTTATTTATTTACCATACCTTTTGAGTAAGTATAAAAAGACGTTTTATTTATTTACCATACCTTCACTTTACTTATATTTTTATTTGTTTACACCCTTACATGTATATAAGGTGACTTATGGAGTAAATATGAAAAATGTTTTATTTATTTACCATACCTCTCATTTATTTATATTTTTTTTAATTTACCATACCTCTTTTATAAATATGGTATTTGGCCCATAGGATTCACTTAAATAAAACCTATTCTTGAAAATGGGTGAATGGATTCACTTAAATAAAACCTATTCTTGAAAATGGGTGAATGGAAGGTTGTAAGTCCTAATTTCAAGGGCTAAATTTACCTTTTTTACCCTCTCCCTTAAAATAAGGTGGGCTATTTGAGGTGATTTGTAAAAATGTACTATGATACAAAATATTCGCGCACTAAAAATTTAAAACCCCTTAATTTCGCCAAAGGGCGAACATTCGCCCCTAAAATTATCCTTGTCCATAATATACCCAAAGAATCCTACTCGTATACCAATATGATCTATAAATCACCATGGATATTCTAATGGACATTATGTCATCACAATTTTGATAAAACTATATATAATTATAAAATTCGCATTATTAGGGTTTATTTCTCTTTATATTTTTGGATATGTAGATCATTGTTAATTTCATATGCATGCGAATTAGAATTTATGAAGAAAATAGAGAACAACAAAAATAAAAAATCACAAATACATTTGACACAAGATATAACATGTGAAACCCTATTGGGAGAAAACCCAACTGGAAGGCAAGATCACTATGCTCTTTCTATCTAAATAGAATATGTATGCAAGTACAAATAAGTATGTCTTATGGAACGCAGGCTACTATAGTGCACAAATCCTATTTGTGTGCTCTATCTCCTATCCCCCCTAGCTGCTTTTGCTCATCTATGGAACAAATTCACTAAAAAATAATAGAGCCATTTTTCTCCTAGTGGCCTAGTTATGACACAACATGATAGCCTAGTAGTGGTTAAGTTTGACTCCTTCATCTCTTAACCAGAGTTACAATATGGAATTCTAGAGTATTCTTCACCATAATAACATGGATAACTCCTTTTACATGAATAATGAATACTGATGTGGCATCCTCTCGAATTATGGTGGTGAGAACAGGAAGGTCAACTTTTGAGTGGCAAAACATTTGCATACAAAATCCGATTGAGGTGATTCTTGTACCGTTGGAAAGAGATTTATGTGTAGAATACAAAAAAACGTGTTATGCTAAATCAAAAAAGTTTTATCCCTACAAACCATCATTTGATGCCTCAAATGCTCCTGGAAGGTCTTAGACTCCAATTTGCCAAACATGGCCCGACCAATAAAAATGGTCCTACGAGTTGATTCCTCCACTTTTTCCATTTCGAAAGAATTGAGATCGATGGAAAATAATATAAGGATCCAATCTAGACCATCAATTATTGAATTCTATTTTAAAAAAGAAAAAGAACTAATTTGTGAATGAAATATATCATTAAACAAATGACAATTTTCTATTGGAAATAAATGCAAATTAAACCAAGATTTGACATTGTGAAGATAACTCCCCTATAAAATAAATGCAAAAACAAGTGGTTATCCAAATTTATGTTGGATATGATAGTATGGTTTTGGAAACTCATCCTTTGGGTTCTGAATCCATTAAAAATTCATCATGTGGCCATGTTATCAATCTGATTAGCAAGGTTGCAAAGGCCCATGCAACTTGCTAAGATGGGCACACACATGTTAAGAGCACATTGTCACCTCAACCCAAATCCTTTCTCTTTAAGCCCAATTTCCTCCTAAAACACCAAGAGAGGATTCCCACTCAATACCTCAACCCACCCCAGTAATATTGTTGTCTTAAATGGGGTCAATAGGTGAGGTGGAGGACATAATTGGGACCTATCTTGCTAAATTTTGTGTACAAGTATGGGGTAGAAAACTAAAAACAACAAAACTCTACACCAAATGATGTTAGATAAAGCATGTGAATACTCAAAAGTAGTGTAGAAAAAAAAATAAACCGACCAATTCTAAATATATTTTCAAGTTTGAGTTGCTTGTTAGATGGTTTACTGAAAAAATTTGTTTGTTGACTTGTAACTGAAGATTGTAGAACCTATAGAAACTATAGGGAAAATAAACAAATTTCCCTCTAAAGTCCACCAAATGAGTGCTAAATCATTCCTAGATCACTGATTTAGGGGTGGAGGAGCTGGAATAAGTTATATAGGCATTACAAAATCACTTCCAAGCTATTGAGAAATAGTAAATATCATTTTTCAGCAAGCTGGAAATTATATTTTTGTGTTGCTAAGATCATGTTGGAAATACTGAGAGGGGGGTGAATCAATAATTCCTTTTAATTAGTTAATTTTTAATCTTCAAAGCTTTAAATTCACATTAGCATTAGATCAAACATAAATCAACATCACATCACATGAATAGTAAACAACACCATTCAACAATGCATAATATCAAGATAGTACACAAGATATTTTTTGAGGTGGAAACCATTTCGGGAGAAAAACCATCAAACGCTTCTTGATATAGGTCTTCAAAATTTACATCAATTAGGAAGCTACAACTTCCAATATTTGCAACATCAACTGAAGGAGGTTCCAACCCCATAGTTCATAGGCTCCAACCTGAAGGATACTCCAACACCTTGATTTACCATCTCCAACCGGAAGTACCCTCCAATGCCTTGGTTTACCAACTCCAACTAGAAGGACACTCCTACACACTAGTTTAACAACTCCAACTAGAAGGACACTCCAATTCCATGGTTTTATTAGCTATGATTGAAAGGAATCTCCTACACCTTGCACAGGCTCTCACTTGCCCTAGCACCACCCTGTGCCCTGAAGTGTTCTCAGGATCCAACCTAAAGAAGACTCCAATCTACTACCTTGGACCACCCTATTCATCAAGAAAACTACGATTTCATTCCATTTTCAAAATGGATCCACGTGCAACATTAGAAATATTAACTTTTAGGAATACAATCAAACCCTATCATCATGATTTCTCCATATACATGACAAATTCAGTCATCCTCAAAACATTAACTATAGTCATCTTCAAAACATTAACCATACCATCCTCTAATTTTCAACAACAAACTCTATGTCAATAATTAGTAGTAATATGAAACAAATCAACATATACTTGCAAACACTAGATCAACATATATATCAATAACAAACCCTAGCAACTTCTTTTCATCATCTCAATAACAGTCAGTCACCATTATTATTTTTGTGACATAAACCATACTCAAGATCAAACCTTAGGAAACATAAATTCTCACTGTCAAGCCCATTATCAACAAGTAGCAATGTAAAACCTAACTCAACTCAACATTTGTCTCTACATAAGCAACTAAGATCCAAAAGGGTCCTCTGCATCAATGTACAAGTATAACAAATCAAACTCTAGGAGTCACCATCTTGACAATTTAGTGGTGATACAATGCCATATACTAGCAATACAACAACCTAGCTACATCATCAACACTCCAATCACAAACTCTAGGTCATCAATACTTCCAATCATAGAAATATATACTATGTGCTCTCAAATGTCCTGAAACCAGCAAAATCCATCTCTCTTTTCTCAAATCCTTATACCAACATATCAAGTAAACTTGATAAACTCTAGTAGTACCTTGAAACAACTACAATTTGATCTCTCTCATTAGCAAAAACAACATCAAATCCTTGCAACATATATAAATCTAAATACTTCATTATTTATGTGAACCCTTTGTCTTACACAAGTATTTGAATTGCTTCATGTCTCTCTGTCTTGACTTCAATCTCTATAAACAAGGCATTAATTTCTACAACAAATGTATCAGTGTACATAATATTTCCACATATGTACTGCTATCTCTATTTCTAGATCAAGTCAACACCAATATCATATCCTGTATAAATACCTCTAACAAGCTTTAGCCAGGGACTACACATATTGTGATCAACAATTAATGAGTTCACATCAACGTCATATGGGTTCAAGGACCAGATCAATCATGCTCATTAACTTTAAAGATTGTATATTCATGAAATCATTCAATGATACCAATGATTACATAAATATTTGATGGGTCTGCATATTTAGGACCAATAATCTAAAATCATCAAATTTCTTTTATTAGTCATAAGATACTATTTAATCCAAGAAATAGAAGAATTAATCAATGCATGAGATCTATGTATTGTAAAGCATCTTCATTCGATACTTGAAAATAATTGATTTTATGAAATTCGAACCATATAGCTACAGGTTTGCATATGTGCACATGTCATTCAAATGTGGTTTACAATGCAATTTCCTTTCGCAACACTTCATAGGTCCTTTGGTTATGCTACAAAGGATACACAATACAAAGTTCTCGATTTTTCACTCTTATCTAATCTTATGAGTTTGGTTATGCTACAAAGGATACACAATACAAAGTTCTCGATTTTTCACTCTTATCTAATCTTATGAGTTTTATTGCAAGATAAATATTTATGCGAAGCACTTACCTAATGTACACATATGATACCTATGATGATCTTTCCCAACATTTAATTATTGTACCAAATCGAAAGCCTTTAATGTGTTCATACCATGACCATATCAATTCGTCACTATCCATATCGAACCATGTCTTTCAATTTTTCCCATATAGTTGTATAATAGAAATTGATCTCAAAGAAATGTTTTCCTTTCTATTGTGCCCTAATCTCTTAGGAAACTTCTTCAATAGGGCCAAAGAGCCTCTGCTCTACTTACATCATAGAGATAAAAAAATAACCTTGAACAATCCATATATAGCCACGATAAGCATAGATTAGGCTTTTTGGCCAGTGAAAATACTCCTAAAAAGGATACAGTGAATTACGCCAAATAGAGCCAAAATGGTGCCTTAGTTGGACCTGCATATGAATGTGCACTCTAACTACTTCAGATGTATCTAAAAGGGTCTCAATAAAACACCACATACCTACTACTTATAACCTCTAGAATGTGCTTCAGATTGAGCTCAAATTATCCCATAAAGGAGGTTGACTGACCTCAGAAACCAACAAACCAATGACCAAAAAAAATGAAAAATGCGCTAACACCCAATGTAATTTTGGGCCACCCTTAAAATCAGACGTTGTTCCATAGGGCTGAAATAATCTTTGAAATGATTTTCAAAAGAACAGTGCAAGAGACATGCTTTTGGAGAGATAATATGCCCGATATATATACTTGATGAGAGGGCTATTGGATGGGTCAACTAACCCTTAATTAACCAAAGCCTACCTAAAGAAATATGAATTCAAAATTAAATTTAGATCCAAAATATGAGGTCAACCTATTTTGGAGCCTAAATTTAATTAGAAACCATAAAAATAAATGCCTTTGACCATATTCATGGATGGGCTTAAGAATAGTAATTTAAAAACAACTTGCCACATCATCTAGCTTTTTGGGACTTTGACCATATGAAGGGGACACTGATATTTGATTGAAAATATATCCTCACTTGTGAGGAGTTATAGGGTGTGCCACATATCATTAGAATTGGCACAACGAGGAGAATCAAATAATGATGGAATAAAACCCAAAATCAAGGATCTTAATGATCATTTTTTACAACAAAAGTGGGGCTTCACGACCACACCATAAGACCTTGACTAATGGAGCTTCCCATCCATGCTTCCTTAGGTGAATATTAAGTGCATTCAAGAACCGACATTGGCATCAATGAAAACACCATTCAACAATCTCCCATTTTGTCATTGATGGCAACACTACTACGCCCCTTGACTGCATGCCTCTGATCTTGTTTTCTTGATTTCTCTCCCTCTTTGACATCAATAGAAAAGGGTTACTCCCCCTGACGAAATTCCTTCCTCTGTCATCCTGCAATATACCTTTATTTCTATGACTACTTCTCTCACTTGAACCTTCTATCCTTTACATGAATTTTCACCACTAATTGCACCTGTCAATATGTACTACCAAAATTATTTACCTTTAACATGAATCCTTTTGCAATTAGAATTTCCAGACTTGTTTCTCCACAAGGATGACTAATATTCCCATAATACTAATTACAATTCTAACAACTTCTTCATATCTGTCATCTGTCAAACTATCGAAGGATAAATCTTCAATTCTACAATTGTTGCTACTTAGACTCTCCCTCTTCAACATACACATGACAAAGAGTCATCGCACTAGATTCTTTAGAATAATGTATGAACCAGCTCTGCAACCTGATCACCTTCCTTCTTATTGGTGGATTCATCACGATCCTTTGAATTTACAAAACCTAATAACATAACCACTAGGAATTATTCTTTTATTTGTTCCTCTTGGTTTTGAATTCTTCTCCAAATATTCTTGTACTTGCTGTTAGGGTTCGCTTTCATATAATATTTTCAATCGCAAGCCATATGTCCATATTTATGGCATTTGTAACATTCAATTTTGAACCTAAAAGATGGATTAAATGACATATACTTTCTGTTGATGAAGCCATTTGAATATTTGTCTTACATTCCAGAAACCTTGCTTCTAGGGTTTTGATAATCATCCCTATCATAAGCTTTCCAATCCATAGCCGTATGCCTGAACTTGGGCCATGAGACATAATAACCATTAAACATATTAAGGTACCTGGATGAGATGTTTTGTCTTGATGATATTCTGTAAACATTCTTTCTCCAAGGAGGTACATTAATATGTTGATTCTCATTCTTGATTACTTCAATATTACTTGTTGGAGCAACATTACCTTTAATCCTATTTTGACCTTGATTTCGTCTTTGAAGGGTATTGTTGTTAGGCTTCTTGTCAATCTTACTTTGTGGGGGCTTGGAACTCGTGTCTTCATTGCATGGAGCCGCATCTGCTTCCTTTTCCTTCATATTTAATCGAGCAATGCCATTATTCTTCCTTTCATCATCCAATAATTTATCCTTCTCCCATTTCTTGAGCTTGTCTATTTTAGTTAGGGCAGTGTCAAGTTCTCTTCGCTTTTGAGCAATATCTTCCTGAAACTGAATTTTCAAAACTTTTCTTCTTTCTTTTTTCTCCTCTACTTATAGTTTTAGAAGGGTGACCTTTTTTGTTGCTTTGTTAAAATATTGCATTTGTTCCTTCTACCTTTCACTTTCCTTTCTGATCCTATTTATTTCTGTTATAGATGCATTAAATTCCTTTTTCTTTTGACCAACTTCTACTAATGACTCCTCTAACTAGCTTGTCAAAATATTCTCCTTCTATTCAACTTCCTATGCTTGAAGTCTTAGAAGGGAAACTTCTTCTTCAAGTGCCTTATTTCACTTTATTGCTTTAATAAGGTCACGTAAGGTTCTAATCAACTCTCCTTCCAAGTATACTAAGACTTCTTCTTCTTCATCTACTTCATATGAATCATCATCATTTTCATCTTGACCTGCATGCTTCTTTGAGTAGAGATCATGGATATTTTTCCAAAGAATTTTGGCTAATGGGCATTGATCAACTTTGGCTTTTACGAGGTCTAGCAGAGCACTAAGAATTAAATTCATGGATTTCCTATTATACCTTCTGGATTCTGTTATAGCTCCAAATATCACCCTTGGTATTTGTGATGCTTGGTTTATGGCCTAGGGCAACCCCTCCTTCCAGACTTGGTCCAAATATTAAAAAAACTGTGTTTTACTCCCTGTACGCGACTTTTCCCTGTATTAAACACGTGTACACGCGGGTCAGTATATACCCAACCCGTATATATGTCTTAAAACACTTAAAAAAATTATATTTCCTTAATTATGGGCGGAGATCACGGGTTTTACCTGTTGATTACCTATTAGTACCCGTGGCCCAACTGTTCCAACTGTTTCCCAACTAAAAAACTAATTTGGGAGAAGTATAAAAAGACTTCAATGGGAAGGCCTTAAGGAGGAGAGAAATGATAGAATTACTATATTGAGATTATCCCCTGATCAAGTCTGAAGAATCCCTGTGCTTCAAGCACTTCCCCAAGTTCAGGAAACCCTTGTTTCCTTGAGTTTTGATGTTCTCTCATATGCTTGGAGATATCATGGTATTGGTTGTGGAAGGAGCCTGTTGAAGACTGGGACTGGATGGACCTGGAGGACAGTTCCGCTTGGAGCTGGAAGAGGAAGACTCAGGTGAACTCTTTCCATGTTTTATTATAGTTATCTGCAATAAAAAGAAACATTGTCTTGTTCCTGATATCAACTTTGTTCATTCATTTGATGTTATTGTTATGGTTTATATATGAATGACTATTTCAATGTATAACTAACCATCTACTTATATGTTATAAAGTTGATTTCACTATAATGCTTTATCTATATGCTGCTGTGCGTCTTTGAATTGGTTGTTTTGCAGGTTCAAAGATCGTGAGGAGTTGCAGAGGGTTTGGACCCTAGCTGGAACTACCCGAACGAAGGACCCCCGAGTATGTACATCCTCACATAGTTTGTTCGTTTAAGCATTTTGCCTGAGTTATATGCTTGTTTCTTGCTGTAGATTACTCCTGCTCTGCTAGGGTTCTGACCCAAAGCCCTAGGGGACTTTATCCCTTAACAAAATTGGTGACTCCACTGGGGACAACAATCTTGTTGTTCCTAGTTTGGGTTATTTAGTGCCAATCAGGGCTCAGCTTTCAGTTTGCTTGCTGTGTCTGTACTGTCTGCTCCTGTAGGAAGTCAGACTTCAAGTCTGATCCTTTTCATCAGGCCTCATTTTTTGTTTTTTCTTGTAAACCTTTATATACACACCTTTTTCGGGTTACAGAAGCGTATACACACTAGTTTCTTTGAACTGAAACCGCGTATACACGGGTTTCTTTTGGCTGAAGCGCATGTACACGCAACTGTGTAGAGACACAGTTGCGTATACATTTGTTTTGCATGGTTTTTTCAAGTCTTTTTTATCTGGAAAGATGTTTCTTGGCCTGTGTACTTACTGAGTGGTCAGTTTCTGTTTTTAGATTTTAGTTTTTAAGTGAGCTTACTGTTTTACGTTCTCCCCTGCTTTGAAGAGTTTTTGGTCTCGGTTTGCTTTACAATGAGTTTTATCATTTGTGTTTGAACACACAAGGCTTCTTGTAGAGGTTCTTGATTTTTCTGGTCTTCCGGAATAGAAGATTGCCTGCAATCTTTGTGTCAAACTTCATTTTATGGTTTGATTGCTTGGCTTCCCGTCAATTTTGTGGCCATTCACTTCTTCTTGCTTTTCGAAAGTGTTTGTTGACAAGTTTGAAAGTGTGCATTTCCTAATTTCTTGATCAGTGTCTCAAACCTCTTTTTGTTGCTTTTGGATCATTTAGTGCATCTTGAAACACCTATTTTGTTAAGTTTTCATTCGTGTTGAATTGACAACTTGCAAAGTTTCCTTGTTGTTTGCTTTCGGTCTTTGAGTCTTCGATAGCATTTTGAGTACTTTTGAAAAGTTGATTTTATTGTTTTTTTGAAAAAGAAAAGTCCTTCAAAAACATTGTTTTTTCTTTCTTTGCCGAATTTGAGTTTGGTTTCTTTTGGTTTTTGAGAGTGATTTGGGATCTTTTTTGATTAGTCCTCCTTGTTTTGGAAAGGTTTCGTGTTCAAGATTTATATTCCTTTCAAAGCACTTAAGTAGATTATAAAAAAATTGCTTTCATTTGCCTTTTTAGAGTAATCTAGAATTTTTGCATTATCATGTACACTTCGCATTAGGTTAGTTTTCATCATTAGAGCATCAATAGTCTTTTAGTTTTTGTGAGTGTGAAGTCTGCTATGAGAAAAGAAAAGGAAAAAAGTTTTTGCTTTATAGAAGTTTCTTAGAACCCAAGTAGAAGTTTCTTTTCATCGAAGAACAAACAAGTGCATTGCATATAAGTTAGTTTTTCATTAATTTCTTTTGCGTCATAAGAACACCATCAGTTTCACTTCCGTATTGTCCCTTTTACTTAAAAAGAACAACTACTTAGAATCAAGCGCTTAATAAAATAAACTAGAACTTTCTATATTTTCAATCAGTTACACCAACAAGTTTTTGGTTATTTAAGGCCTTGGATTAGGCGAGATGAGAGTAAACTCTCCAAGGCCACTCTAAATTGTGAAACATAGAAGTCTGAATAAAGAGTGAAATCCAATAGCGTTAGGGAGATCGGGAAAGCTCCATGACTGGGAGTTAAGCACGAGGGTTTGTGAAGATAAGGACGAGAGATACCCCCTCTCTTACTTGTCAGATCTTACCTCATGACTGTTCCGCCCGGTTTTTGATACGAGTTGGTGTCTTTAGTTGCCAATCCTAGGGATCTACACAGGTGGCTGTGGAGGGGAATCCCGTGGCACCTGAGGTTGACGTTGCATCACATTCAACGGTACTTCTAGAGGGCACCCTTGCGAAGCTTGGGGGCTTGCACCGGTAAAGGCTGTTGTCTAGAGGTTAGCGTAACTACCTCTGATACCTTCGCTAGTAGACCTAGGGCATAATTACCCCAGTCTATTTTCGGAAGGCCCTTTTTATTCACTTTCTTGTATTTTGGTGTCTGGTCCTAATCACCCGGAGCGGAAATACTTGGAAGTTATTTGAATGTTGAATTATTTAGGGACATTTTTAGTGCGTGTTCTGTGCTCCTAGTCGGCCTAGCTTTCAATTTTGTTGAGTCTTTAAGTAGATCTTATTAAATAATTCAAAGTGGCTGACTGATCACTTAGACGGTCCCATAGACTTCGTGGGCTTTCACCTGCAGGTCCAGAGCCTTCTCCTAGAAGGCGTAGGAGCGATTATGCTAGTGGTTTTCAACTAGTGACAGCTGGCACATTAGAGATTGATCCTCCGCTTGGGGGCATCAGTGTACAAGGTAGACCTGTTACTACCACAGAATTAGAGAGGAACACTCCAGTTCTTTCTCGAGTTGTCTTCCAGTCGGAAGATAATATTGAGGTAGAAGAGCTCTTAGAGTCAATTACGGCTCTGAATTCTCCTCTCCCTTTTGATCACCCTGATGTATTGTTATACGTCGGAACTCCAACACATAGGACTTCAAGCCCAGGTCCACACACAAACATCCCTTCGATGACCACTGCTGGAAGCATGGCATCCACCGCGAGTGCTACGAGTATGCAGACTCCTATATCAATGCAAGGGGGAGTAACTATTTCCATCCCCTCTACATCTTTATTTGTGTCTACTGCTAGCACATCCTTTTTTGGGTCTACTTCCATTCTGTCGATGAGTGGAAGTTCCCAAGCACATGCATCCAATTTTGGATTCTTCCCTTTTGGTATGCCTTCTCAAGGTATTCCTTTAATTCCATTAAGTGTACCATTAATTGCCTTCACGTCCATGTTGAGTGGATCAACATATTTTTAGGGTTTTCCTTTTGGAAGTGGTCATATACCACATTCCAATCCGACGATAGGGTCTATGCCTTTTACTTTCATAGGCCAAGGTTCTAATCTTTTTCAGAGTTGGACTAACCCTGCGGTTAGTGGGATCAGAACTGGGAATCCGTTTTTCGGCCAATAAGGGAATGCTCCGTATTCCTCAGTGAATTCATTTCAAAGTTTTCCATCCTTAGCTAATGCTTGGAACCCCTACCAAGGGTTGTCAGCTTCTTATAATAATTCGTTCGGGAGAAAATTTGCCAGTTACGGAGGTTTTTCGACTGGAGTTGGTCAAACTCCAAGTTTTGCTGGACCACAAGGGTCACCTTTTGGTTCAACAAATTCTACCAGTTACTTCGGGCAACCTGGTGCCTTTCAAAATCTAGGTCATTCTTTTCTGACTTTTGGGAATCCCGCCCAATCTGGGTGGAATCCCCAAGGTCCTCCGCGACTTCTGTTTCTGGCCACGCTCAATCTGCCAAACTTGACTAAGTTAACGAATGACCCGATCAGATAGAATCAGGCTTGGCCTTTGGTCCCAACCAAACTTCTGTCGGATATCCCAAAATTCGAAGGGAAGAGTGGTGAAGACCCGGGTGACCATGTAACCACATTCCATTTATGGTGTTCATCTAACTCCCTGATCGATGATTCGATCAGGTTGAGACTATTTCAGCGCACCTTAACTGGGAATGTGGCTAAGTGGTATATAGAGTTGCCAGGGGGCACCTTTACATCTTTTGCCAATTTGGCTAACATTTTCTTAAACCATTTCTAGTTGCCTGTTCGTTATGAAGCCGGGACAAAACTTATGGCCAATTTTCATCAGGACACGGCTACTCACGTTTTTGATCATATTCAGGTAGAGATGGAGAAAGAGGCTCATTAAAGCCGAAATTCCACCTGAATTCCTTCTTGAATGGTTTTTAAAATCATTACAACTCGAGATCTCCAAGGATGTTTCTATGTCTGGGGTTTATTCCGAAGAGCAGGCTATCTTTTGTGCCTAACAGTTAGAACTGATATATTCTCAGTCTTGACTCTTCAGAAAATTTTGCTTGATGCTCCTAGATCCACGGTTGATATAGCCAAACCGAAGTCAAGTCCGCATGCTGACGATATTGTTGGATCGATTTATGCGAATGCGGTGAACCTTCTGAGGTAATTGCAACAGCTGTCTATACAAAATTCTTCTTCCAATTAGGCTACATCGTCTACTACTCCACCTTCTCAAACATCTTCCGTAAACGCCATTCAGGCTTTTAACCCCAAAGGAAATCAAAATTCCAATGGGAAGAAGAAGGGAGGAGGTAAAAAGAAGAATCAAGATGGGAAGGGTAATGGAAATAAGCCTGGAAATGGTGCCGATGAGGGTATAAATGAGTCTAAGAAGAAAGTTAAATTTCCATACAAGTTGTGCAGTGGAGATCATTTGACTCATCTCTGCCCAAAAATTCAAGATGCTCAGCGCTTGTTAGTGCAGCAGGGGTCTTCTAGCTCCCAAGCTATTTTAACTAACCCTTTTGCTCAAGGGTAGTAGTTGCTTGCTGGCGTGAATTCAAACCTTGTACCTCTGCAACCAAGAGGGGGACAATTCCTCAAATGTTTTCATGATGGGTTCTCACGTCAATGTGGCCACATGGTCATGTGATTATGGTGAAGCTGAAACATCCAAGGATAAATCTGTTCCGGAACTATGGACCTGTTGATGCCCCGAAAATCGTTGCAACAACATTGGGGAAACCACCCGGTCCGGACCTTAGTGCAACTCCTTTTCCGTTTGGAATAGTGGTTCCGACTGGGGATAATGGGACCAGTTTCCCAAGAATTATAAGTAAACAGGATGGATGAGTGAATTATGACATAAGATGGTAATAAGCGGACAGCTAAACTATAAGCGAAATGTAATAACTATAATTTAATCCCGGGACTTATCACTTGGTAAAGCGTAGCGTTTGATGATCTGTGCTTTAAGGCAGGCATATAGATGACTCTAACACTTTAAGCATAGATGTTTAAACCATTTAAAATTGCTCTGCATAATTAGTTATGCAGAGCGATTAGAGCGAATTACTACACTTAATCATTCATATCATTGATACATGCATGGGTGAAAGAGATAACAAATCATCAAAACATTCAATAGTGAAACGAAATGAAGATTCGCTGTTATATCGCATACATGCATTCAACAATAGCAAAGATAATAACACAGTAATTCATATAATAAGAGAGAACGCAGATACAGATAATAGTACCATGTAAGCTGCTCGATCAATCCAGTACATCAATCACTATGTCGCAGTCCTTCCTTTCAATCAGAAAGCATTCCAAACAACAGAAAGTCGTGCGCAATTGTGTAAAACAGCCTTTCAATCAAAATTAAGAACCGTTGGTCGAGTTTCACAACAGAATATAGACTGAAGCACAATAGTGCAAACTTCAGCCTTTAAGTCTATTACAAAATTTTACGACCTTTTCCAAAACAATGAAAGGGTCTATAAATACTATACTAATCTAAATATCTAAACAACTGAAAATCTATTAAATTGGCATCAATAAATGTTTTTTCCATTTTTCTTGGCGATCTGGCAGTTGGCGGCAATGCTTCATTCGGTGGGTTCTTTGCCTTTACTCCTTAGCTGACATATCGCCAGCATTGGCTCTACTTCTGGTGGAGTGTTGAGACGAGAAGTTAGCTGGGCATCATATGTAGCATCCTGAATGTCGGGGATCAGGCATCCGAGGGCATCTGTTAAACACTTGAGAGCACACCTTTGAGTATGCGGCTTGACTAAAAAGAGCCAATATGCTTCAGAGGTTAAAGTATTTACTCCGGTAATTAACTTCCTCTGTTCCTCCAAGCCATGATAACTTGCTTGTTCAAGCATATCTGCTGTTGTTATGCTTCCAGGTGTGCACTTGGAGATCATATTTGCCAGATAAAGTGTATCATTGACTAAGTCAATCATATTGCTGGCAATTATTTTACACCTGGAAGCCGCCCTTTCTGCTTTCATTACTTGAGTGTTCCATTCTGTGAAGAGTATGTCCTTGTACACTTCATGGATTCGGGACAAATTCGCCGCTTTCCCTTCTGGAGTGTCTTGCCACTCAAGATACTCGGAGATGGTATCTTCGGCCTGATCTAGCTCATTTCTGGCTTTATCTATTCGCTCACACACTGTTGTAGATATTTCGCATAATGACTCAGCCTTATCAAGTTGTTGACATAGAAGTCTGATCTGAGACAGTAATGCGCTATTTATTTGAGTTGCCTCTGCTCTGAAATTTTTCACATTCTGTGTGCTCTTGATACCTTCGAGCTGTGTTGATAGTTTAGCTATTCGCTCATCTTTCGATTTCATCATCAGCTCATTTGATGCTTTCAACTGTGGCAATGCCTTTGACAATTCTTTTGCCTTCTGCGCTTCACTTTGGTTTATCCTTTGTCTTTCAATTTGCAGTTGCTGGGTTAACAAATTGTTTTCCTGCTGTTGAGCCAGCAACTGCTCTTCCACCTGTGCTGCTTTGTTTTTTGCTTCAATAACCTCTGCCTGCAATGCATATATTTCATGGTCCTTAGTCTTCAACAGAAGACTTACCTTCGATGCTTTGTCGATGGTTGCTGCAGAATAAGCTCCCGCGAATTGAGACAGTTTTTTTAGATCATCGGAGGGATCCAAATCCTCCTTCCAGACCATATTGCCCGTGACTGTTTGCTCAGGCAAGATAGAAGGTTGATCAAGCCTTCGTCTTTTCTTAGAGCGCTTAATAACGGCTCTATGCTTTGGGCTATAGAAAATGTCCAGGGGAGGAATTTCTTCCACCTGGAGAACAATTTGATCGGAAGGGTCATTATTGATTACCTCGACATCCTGTGAAATGGGTGGACCGCTGGTTCCTCCTAGAACCTGAGAAGAAGTGGTATCAGGCGCATCGCTTGTTTTAGAGGCGTCTGTGTCTTTGGAGCCTTCTTTACCACTGATAATGGAATCGAATTGGTTCCATTGTCTAATCAATTCAGGATCGATGGAGGTTTGCTTATGTTGCTCTGTATGGGCTTTGCTCCGTTCTTTTTCTTGTTCTAACTTCTGCTGTTCTTCAAGTGCTTTTCGCTGCTGCTCCTCCTTCTTCCTCTGCTCTTCTTCCTGCGTTTTTCGCTGCTGCTCCTCCAATTCCTTTTTCTGCCTATCTGCTAGTTCTTTCTTTAGTTTCTCTTCTTCCTTCTTCTTCCTCTACTCTTCTTCCTTCTGCGCCTTTTGCTGCCTTTCTATCTACTCTTTTCTTTGCTTCTCAGCTTGCATCTTCTTCTGTCTTTCCTCCTGTTGTTTATCCTGTTCTTTAGTTACAACAGGAGGTGAATGTATCTGTTGCCGACCAGGCTCGCTTGAGGAAGACGCTGGGGTTGTGGATAATAATTCTAGAGGCAGAGTTTGCAACCTCTGCTCCCTAAGTTTATTAAACTCAGTCAAAGCCTCATCATTGTATTTCATTATGGCAAGCTGTTTGGTTTGACTTATTGATTCGGCACCTGCGAACAGGTCATCAAACATATCCTCTTGATGAAATTTTTTTGTTAATTTTGCTTGTTCTAGGGCCATGTAGGCAGTTTGCTTTGGATCATAGAGTCTGCTTGGGAGAGTGGCCAGGGATAAAGTTTGGAGTTTTGTCGCTTCTTTTTCTGCATGCTTGTAATTAAGCAGAGTAAAAACCCCAATTCTTAAAGGAAAAGAGGGCCAACCTCTCTTCTTCTCTTCTTTGAGAGTTTGTGTGACACTCTCGGCCATAATCTGGTAACAAATTTCCCGGGCTAACAGCATGTCTGGGATATATAAAGGGAGGACATGTGGCCTAGCCTTACTCCCAAAAACTCTGATATAGGTGAAATGCTCTTCCCCGAACCAACTCGCTACGGCTGGTAAGTCAAAAGAAGCTTCATAGGAAATTCTGGAAATGGGTTTGTCATAAATAGAATAGTAAATGGGCGCCATGAAACCATTACAAATTTGGTACAAATGGTCCTTGTAAGAGGACTTCCACAATTTCTGGTGGTATAAATGAATGGGTGTTGGATCTTGGGTGGTCCATCTCCAACCGAGGACAGGAAACTCAGAATTAAGACACAGGGTATCCATAATGTAAGCAGAATAATAAAATGGCGGGATTTTCCTTTCGGTGACTATAGTTTTGGCTCTAAATTCACGAACAGCTACGACCAACTTATCAGAAAGAATAGTAGCCCAATCCATAATTATAGCAAGCATTGATAGCCGCTTCCATTAGGGGAACCATGTCAATATTGATATTAACAGAGTCATGTAATCCCCACAATCTACACATCATAATCCCCGCATAGCAATAGGGAGAAGCCAAAGAAACGTTGGAGTACTTACCCGAACTTTCATGTTTGTGCTTGGCTGGGTTCTGCCTCCAATCTCGGAGGGGTTCGGATGGTGATTCATTTTATTTTGCGAATTTCTCCACAAAGGCTCTGTTGTAGACTAGCTCCGGTTCAGGCAGATGATACATTCGCCTCAGGTCATCAGGCTTGAATGACCCGAAAATCCTTCCGTCCCTTGTATGAAAAGTTCTATCAGTGATGGGGATTTCTTCAATTGCCCAGCGCACCACATCTGTATAAGGGAGAACCTGCTCTTTGGCCGCTATTCTGTGTAAAAAGGAGTCGGCTAAGTCTTTGAGAGTTGCATCAGACTTCCTTAGTACATCTACACTAACCGTTTTCACTGTCACTTTTGGTTGCTCGGCCTCCAACAGATTATATGTGCCCTGCCATGTGGTCCTAGCAAGACCAGTGCACGTAGTGTCCGAGATTAGGCCTTTCTTCGAAATTGAAGCAGCTTGACCTGCAACAGGTGTTGTAGTAGAACCAGAACTCCTCTTATTTTTCTTCCCCATCATGTTCAGGCTTTTCTCAACAAACGAACTCTACACAAGTGCAAGAGAAATCGTAACACGAGAAATAATGAAGACAAAGCGTAAAGGGAAAGATATATATCACTTGAAGCGTGGCGATATTAATTTTCAAAAAGTGGCTGCGGATCCAATCACTGGTAAGAGATCGCATATGCATTAATGGTGTTTTTAAGGCCTGCTACCCATTAAATGACCTTTACGCTGTTATTCAGTTGAATGACCTCCTAACGCGTGCAACAGATATGATAATGCCTTAGACGCAAGTATTCGTTAATCGAAGGGGCAAAGTTATTAAATACGCATGCATTACCTTATCCCTGCATTTAACGGCATTTTGAAATCTGCGCTTTATCAACCGGATTTAAATATAACTTTAAAGCTTAAAGCAATCATTTTTTGAAAATGCCGATTACCGATGAACAATATCGCATCGCATCGGGGAAAGAGTTGCATTATCGTTTGAAAGTAGTCCTGGCGAACGCCGATTGCGATATCGCGCCGCACTAGCATGTGAACACATTACCAGATGCATATTAAGTGATTTTCCGACATGCGATATCGCATCGCATCGGGGGAAAAGACCTGAGTGCCTTTTGAGAGTGCATGGGAAACCGCCGACGGCTGATAGCGATATCGCATCGGGTCGGGGTTTGTAACTTAAAGCGTTTTCCCACAAGAGGCAGTGCCGATAGCCGATTGCCGATATAGCATCGCATCGGGGTATAAGATATGTGCTCTTTTTGTGTATGCATTGAATACCGCCGATCGCCGATAGCGATATCGCATCGGCGAAAACCGAAGTGCCGTTTTAAATGCGTCTCTCTTGTTATTGCGATATGCGATCTTGCGATCGCTTTATCGCAATAACAAAAGATTGTCTTCTTTTGGGAACATTGTTATTCGAAAAGGTTTAATTCACAAACACATTTGATTATCATACCTTTTTCGAACAAATTCATTAATGCCAATTAATTTTTTAAAAGGGACCCATTTCATATGTTGATTTTTTATAAATACAAATGATATGAAATGGGGGGTTGTTGTAGGGCACAACAATTGGCGATTCGTTGGTAGAACCAGTTATCTCTGAAATTAAAATAAACACTCAAGCTTTTCAAAAACAGAAACCCAATCAGAAGGAGAAATTTCTAATATAACTAGATATTCATGTGTTCTGAGTAAAGTGGACTCCATTTTGTCAACTTCGTCCCATTCAGTTTCAAGAAACTAAATACATAATAAGTTTCCAAAATAAGTCTTTATTGGTTCATAGTGATAAAATAGAAAACTTTCCCAAATCAGCTTTTATAATTAACTCCTTTGTCATAGGTAGAGCCTCTGTTGCTAGCAAACATTTATAGTCTCGACAGGGATACCTTTTAACCATAGTATTGTCTATTTTTCCATTCACATAAGAGTGTGATTAACAAAATGAATCCATAAAATGTTTTCATATTTTATTTTTCATCTGTTTTTCTTTGTAATTAATAAGATAAAAAGCCATTGTCCTGGTTTGGTAGCCAGCTTATGACAATGCCATTCACTGGTAATAATTTAACTGATCAAGCTGGCTCGTGATGAGACCCCTTGTCTTGAGATTTCAAGCCATTACCCTGTTTTGGTAGGCAGTATTGGTAATGTCAGTTAACCTATTTCCCTATGAACATGGTAAGCAGGCTTATGATAAGACCTCTTATCTTTAATCTTTTATATTTTAGAATTACACTCTGAGTAATCATAACCTTTAGTGAATGGGGTAAACAATATTCTCCTTAAGAGCAAATGGATGACAGGTGAGGAGTTGAAGATACTGAACATGGGTTAGCTTCTATCTTTTAACAGATAACCTTTGGAGACTAGTTTTGAAAACGGAAAATGATTCAGAACTTTTACCTCTTGAGAGGAGTCTTCAAGATTTAGATTATAGTTTCAGAACACAAGGATATCTAATTTCCTAGAAACTATTTCTTTTGATTGAGGGTTCTATTATCAAAAACAGATATTTATAATATTTTTGTGAGATAGGTTCTTCAAACACAACAAAAGGTCAATGGAGATACTCTACAGTTTTATTTCCTACCTATCCTACAAACTACGCAAATCTACAAAAGGAGAAGGGGTTACCTTCTCAATTAAAGAATTTCTTCAGGATCAGGCCATTGACGGGGAGAGAATCTCTCAACCCTGATAAGTCTTGCAATATAAAAGTTGAATGGCCTATCTTTTCACAGATCTGAAATGGTCCAAGCCACATTTTCTGAAATTTGGTATGCTTACCCTTATCCTCATGGGCCTTGTCCCATTTGAGAACTAAGTCACCAACTTGAAGTTGTTTGGAATCGGATGATGCTGAGTCAAAAGATGCTTTGATGATTTGTTGATGTTTGGCATGAGTGATTCTGGCCTTTTCCCTTTCTTCTTCTAATTTGAGAATCTGATCATGTCTAAATTGAATAGAAGAAGACGGAGTCTCTTCAATGTACTGTACTAGGGCTAAGGATGGAAGAACAAGATTTGTAGGCAACACGGCTTCTTTTCCATATACCAAATTGAAAGGAGAAGTCCCTATACAAGCCTTTTGTGTTATTCTATCAGCCCATAATGCAAAGACCAAAGATTTATGCCAGTTTCTATGATTCTGTTCAACAGTTCGCTTAATGATTTTGATGAGATTCTTATTAGTAGATTCGGCTAAACCGTTTCCCTGGGGATAATAATTGGAAGAATATTTCAGTTTAAACCCCCTTTTAATAGCAAAATCATATATAGCGTTTCCTGAGAAATAAGAAGCATTATAAAAAACAAGAGCGTTTGGAACACCAAACCTGGTAATGATGAACTGGTCAATGAACTCGATGATTGCCTCTGCATTTGCCGCCTTCAAAGGAATAGCCTCTACCCATTTAGTAAAATAATTAGTAGCGGTAAGGATATATCTATGTTGTTTGGAAGATGGTGGAGTAATTTCCCCGATGATATCTAATCCCCATTGTTCGAATGGCTGTTCAATGTTGACAGGTTGTAGAGGGAAAGCTGATTTTCGTTGTCTTCCACTAGATGTTTGGCAATTAAGGCATTTTCTTAAGTACTCATGGCAATCTCTAAATAGAGTAGGCCAATAATATCCAGCATGAATAATCTTGTGAGCTATAGTGTCAGCTCCAAAATGTCCCCCAGCTGGTCCGTCATGTAGCTCCTGCAAAACCTTTTGAGCTTCAGGTTTCTCAAGACATCTTAACAGGATAGAATCATAATTTTGTTTAAACAACACATCATCAATGAGAGTGAAATTCTTAGCTTTTAACCTAATGGCTCTTTTATTTTTGTAAGATAAATTTGGAGGAGCATAACCGTTCTTCAAATAAAATATCAAATCAGAATATTGAGATTCAGAATCAGTGACACTTATCTGATTGATGGATTCAATCTGATCCTCATCGCTTGATTGGTGAATGTTTGATGCTCCTGCCAATATCCTGCAAAAACCTTGGCCCCTAACAATCTTTGCTGGCTTTATTTCTAAGTCATACTCTTGAAGCGCTGTAACCCAATTGGCTCTTTTTTCACCCAATTCTTTCTGAATTAATAGTTGTCTTACCACTGGGAAAGGAACTATAACTTTCGTGTGGGTTTTCAAAAGGAAGGGTCTATAATGTTTGACTGCTTTGAACACAACAAAGGCTTGTTTCTCCACATCAGAATAATTCAATTCGGCACCTTGAAGATTTGAACTGAAAAATGATATGGGTGCCTCTAAGTTGTTATCATTCAGTTGTGTGAGTACTGCGGCATATGAAGTGCTGGATGCAATAGTATATAGTGTAAAATGATTAGAAAAATCAGGAGTATTCAAGGCTGGGGCATTGATTATTGACTGTTTGATAACGTCAAAAGCTTGTTTTTCTTCTGATCCCCATTTGAAGACTGAATGCTTCTTGATCATTGTCTTAAGTGGTAATACAATCTGCGAAAAATCTGGAACAAATCGTTTGAAAAAATTAATCTGACCCAAAAATGACTGCATTGATTTTTTGTTATGTGGGAAAGGGATTTCAGAAATTTCATTAATCCGATCAGGGTCAATATAAATACCATCTTTGGATACTATAAAGCCTAAGAGTTTTCCTTGGTCAAGAGCAAAGAAGGAATTTTTTGGGTTTAGAGAAATACCATATCTTTTGCATCGCTAAAAGATTTGATTTAAATCGTGCAAATGATTATCTCTCTTCTTAGAATACACAGTAATATCGTCTAGATAGATGACTACTGATCGATTAATTAACCCTCTGAAGGCCATGTCCATAGCTCTTTGAAATGTCGCTCTGGCATTTATGAGACCAAAAGGCATTTTCTGATATGCATAGGTTCCCCATTTTGTTCTGAATGTAGTTTTAAGCTGGTCATCAGGATGTACCAGAACTTGATTGTATCTTGAAAAACCGTCTAGAAAAGACATCAATTCAGAACCTGCCACCGATTGGAGAATTTGCTCCATAGTAGGCAATGGGAAGTTGTCTTTTAAGCTCACTTTGTTCAAATTCCTGAAGTCAATACAAATTCGAATGTTGCCATTTTTCTTTCTGACTGGCACCATATTAGAGACCCAGTTTGAATGTCGGTCTGGAAAAATAATTTTGGCTTTCAAGAGCTTATTAAGCTCCGACTTAATCTGGCTCTCCAAATTTGGGTGTATTTTTCTTAATTTTTGCTGAATTGGTTTTTTATCAGGAAGCATAGGAATGGTATGCTGGATAATAGATGTATCATATGTCTTTAAGTCATCATATTTCCAAGCAAAAACCTGTTTGTTTTTTCTTAACAATTTAATAAATGCTTCCTTTTCATTCTGAGATAGTCCTGTTCCTAAATTGATGTTTTGAGGAGACTCGTTGGTTCCTAGATTTATCAATTCAAACCTAAGGGTAGAACTCTGAAGCTTTGTATTAATTACAGGTTTAAACCTGTCTTTGATATCATAAAGATCTTCTAATTTTACCACTGGTTTAGGGATCGAATTTTCTTTGGGCACTTCTTTCATTTGGGAATCATGATCATCTTCCTCAATAACTTGCTTATCATAAGAATTCTCAGAAGTTAAAAATTGCAAAATATCATCATCATGATTAAATACTCTCCAATTAGTGACATTGTCAGGAATTGAAGGTCTGAAAAGTAATTCTACAGAAAATCTATCAAGGCTGTAGTCTTCAGAAGGCAGAAGCTTTGAAGCTACATTGGCTAGTAAATCTGCGGCTGAATTTTGAGATCGAGGTATAGAAGAAATGTTGAATGCCAAAAAGTGTGAGGTAAGCTCTTGGACGAGCGATTGGTAATGTTTAAGGTGAGTCGAAAGGCAATGAATTGCATTTCTAACCTGTTTGACAATGATTTCCGAATCGCCGAATACCTTTAGATATCGCACCTCCAGGCCGATTGCTTTGTATAATCCTTGGATTAAAGCCTCATATTCGGCTGTATTATTAGTGCACTCAAACTCTAACCTACAAGACAACATTGTCTTTTCTCCTTGCGGACTAACCAATACACATCCAGCTCCTGAACCCTCAGAGGACTTAGAGCCATCAAAATACAGAGACCAAAATAAAGGAATATTAACAAAAGTATCTACATTTTTCTCAGCATCATTAAAACATCTGGACCTGTCAGTTTGTGAAAATTTTTCTATTTGAGATGTAAAATGATTGACTGAAAAAGGAGATGGTTGGGCAACAAAGTTGCCAAAGAATGATTCTGCCGAATAGTTCCCCAAAATGTTGTTGTTGAATGCCACAGGTTGGTTTTCTTGCTCGAATTCAGTAACTGTGTGGGTCATATGTTTCTCACGATCGATCCTTATTTGATTTGGCTTTCCCTTGTAGGGAAGCCACATGTGTGACCAATCTGTAGAAATATACCCGTGCAGTTTTTCGGACCAATCTCTGCTTAATATTAAACCATAAAATTCAGGTATGTCAGCGATTAAGATGTCAATTCTCTGGACAATTCTGGGGTCGGCTGACAACCTGATGGTTACAGAATTAATTTCTCCCACAACCTGCACTTTAGTTCTATCCAACTGTACAATATGAATGGCAGACTTCTGGGGTTCAATGTTCAGCTTAGAGCAAACTGAAGCTGGCATTATATTAGATGAGGCCCCTGAATCTATTAAACAGTTGTGTGGGTTTCCATTATAGATCTCATAAGTGAGCAGGAAGGGTGGAGTGTGAGAATTTGATTTATCTCCGATTAAGACTGAATCGGTAATTTCAACCATGCCTGCAGGAGGCTGGCCTGAGTCGTTGGCAGCTCTTCCACTGGGAAGGGGGATAGAGGGAACAACATTTAATTCTTTGAGAAGTAGCTTTTGCTGATGTTTCAGTTTACTAAGTTCAAACATGGTTATATTTGCCTTGGTTTTCTTCATATCATCAACAATGTTATATTCCATTGAATCGGATACCACTAGAGTCTTGGATGTTGAAGGAGAACTAGAAGTTGAAGGCTGGTTTTGAGGAACTACCACAGGTGACTTCTTTGGGGGAACTCTTTCCTTTGCTGTAGTAGCGCCTGCGCTCCTCTTCTTTGAAGTTGCCTGGGGAAGTTCAGAAGTAATTTTACTTCTTGTAGTAACCGGAAAGGCTTCTTCTTCATTCTCAGTATCAGAGTTTGGGAGTATAAAATCCCACATTCCGTGACATTCAGCTACTTCTTCTTCATCATCGGTCTGTGAAGGTGTTTCCTCTTCC
This sequence comes from Pinus tabuliformis, assembly GCA_031772625.1. Lineage (NCBI taxonomy): Eukaryota > Viridiplantae > Streptophyta > Pinopsida > Pinales > Pinaceae > Pinus > Pinus tabuliformis. Next base: position 1,900,710,215 of record CM062817.1, read on the forward strand.
TCTTCTTCTTGGTCTGAATCGGCGTTAGATATGACATTAGGTGGCTTTGATTCGGTTTTCTTAAAAGTCCTAAATGGTCTTTTGCTTGAAGTTTCGGCCACCTGCTTTTTAATCTCAACCATTTCATTAGACAAAGTTTTAAGGACCTTTTGTAAACCTTCCATGTCATATGGGTCCTTTGGGGTTTTCTTCTTGGAATCTTCTTTAAACGAGACTTTTTTAGCTTTTCTATCTTCTAGAGCAGCTTTCTTTTCAAGAGCATTGATGCGCTTTTCAACGGCAAGTGCTTCTCTCATATTTTCAGCTAAGGTAGGTTTGCCAGCCCTGTCTACAAAGATGGCTATGTTGGCAGGTAGGGCAGTGATGTACCATTCGCTTCGGATTTGCTCACTTGGTTTAGAAGCGGTAGGGATTTTATTCAGTAGTTTATTAAATATGGCATTAAACTCCTTTATTGGTTCCCTGTGCTCTATTCTCAAATTGGAGAGATCATTTATTAAAGTTGCTAGTGACCTATCATCTCCATATTTGGTGAGAAACTGCTCTTGGCATGTATTCCAACTGGTAATTGAACCAGAAGGCAAGGAAAAATACCAGGATCCTGCTGATCCTTGTAAAGTATAAGGGAAAAGTCTTACGACGACATCTTGCTCTGTCACTCCTTTTAGGTTAACTGCTAACATGAAGTTGTTGATGTGTTCTTCAGCCTGGACCCCATTATCTGGATTAAATTTAGGCAGCCATTTTTCGGGAGCATCTGGTAGATCGTGCAATGGTCCAGGCATGTTGACTGCACCCGGCCTAGTCCATGGATTTGTCATTATGCTAGCGACGGTGGTTCTTACTACTGTCGGGATTCCAGATGTTTGGTGAGGTATTAAAAATGAAGAGTGAATAGGTTGGGATATTGAGGCTTCTGTTCCCTGATGAACAACGATTTGTAATGGAGGAGTGAGTGGTTGACTTTGCAGATGAGGAGATGATATGGAGGATGTGGAAGAAAAATCCCCACTATCAGATCCTTCAGTATTCTTCTTTGGCTTTTTCCTTTTGGGTAAAGGAAACTCAGTGGGTTCAATACCAAGTTTTTCGCTCTGAAGTCTGGTAAGAGGATGAGTGAGGTTGAACTGCGAAGTCGCACTGCTTTCTGATATCTCAGATTTCTGTGGTGAGATCGAGAAGCTCTGAAGTTTATGGATTAGAGACTGGACTTCAGGAGATTCAAGACTTAGCTGTTCTGGGATATGATGGGATTGAGCAGTGGTGGTAGATTCCTCTTCTTCTTGGTTATGGACTGGCGAACCAGCATGTAATTGAGAAGAACGAGGAGGTTTGGAGGGAGAATTACTCTTAGAATGACTTGCCGATTTGGGTCTGCTTGCCATTCACAGTCAAGGCCCTCCTTCTAGCGCCAAAAATGTTGATGCCCCGAAAATCGTTGCAACAACATTGGGGAAACCACCCGGTCCGGACCTTAGTGCAGCTCCTTTTCCGTTTGGAATAGTGGTTCCGACTGGGGATAATGGGACCAGTTTCCCAAGAATTATAAGTAAACGGGATGGATGAGTGACTTATGACATAAGATGGTAATAAGCGGACAGCTAAACTATAAGCGAAATGTAATAACTATAATTTAATCCCGGGACTTATCACTTGGTAAAGCGTAGCGTTTGATGATCTGTGCTTTAAGGCAGGCATATAGATGACTCTAACACTTTAAGCATAGATGTTTAAACCATTTAAAATTGCTCTGCATAATTAGTTATGCAGAGCGATTAGAGCGAATTACTACACTTAATCATTCATATCATTGATACATGCATGTGTGAAAGAGATAACAAATCACCAAAACATTCAATAGTGAAACGAAATGAAGATTCACTGTTATATCGCATACATGCATTCAACAATAGCAAAGATAATAACACAGTAATTCATATAATAAGAGAGAACACAGATACAGATAATAGTACCATGTAAGCTGCTCGATCAATCCAGTATATTAATCACTATGTCGCAGTCCTTCCTTTCAATCAGAAAGCATTCCAAACAACAGACAGTCGTGCGCAATTGTGTAAAACAACCTTTCAATCAAAATTAAGAACTGTTGGTCGAGTTTCACAACAGAATATAGACTGAAGCACAATAGTGCAAACTTCAGCCTTTAAGTCTATTACAAAATTTTACGACCTTTTCCAAAACAATGAAAGGGTCTATAAATACTATACTAATCTAAATATCTAAACAACTGAAAATCTATTAAATTGGCATCAATAAATGTTTTTTCCATTTTTCTTGGCGATCTGGCAGTTGGCGGCAATGCTTCATTTGGTGGGTTCTTTGCCTTTACTCCTTAGCTGACATATCGCCAGCATTGGCTCTACTTCTGGTGGAGTGTTGAGACGAGAAGTTAGCTGGGCATCATATGTAGCATCCTGAATGTCGGGGATCAGGAATCTGAGGGCATCTGTTAAACACTTGAGAGCAGACCTTTGAGTATGCGGCTTGACTAAAAAGAGCCAATATGCTTAAGAGGTTAAAGTATTTACTCCGGTAATTAACTTCCTCTGTTCCTCCAAGCCATGATAACTTGCTTGTTCAAGCATATCTGCTGTTGTTATGCTTCCAGGTGTGCACTTGGAGATCATATTTGCCAGATAAAGTGTATCATTGACTAAGTCGATCATATTGCTGGCAATTATTTTACACCTGGAAGCCGCCCTTTCTGCTTTCATTACTTGAGTGTTCCATTCTGTGAAGAGTATGTCCTTGTACACTTCATGGATTCGGGACAAATTCGCCGCTTTCCCTTCTGGAGTGTCTTGCCACTCAAGATACTCGGAGATGGTATCTTCGGCCTGATCTAGCTCATTTCTGGCTTTATCTATTCGCTCACACACTGTTGTAGATATTTCGCATAATGACTCAGCCTTATCAAGTTGTTGACATAGAATTCTGATCTGAGACAGTAATGCGCTATTTATTTGAGTTGCCTCTGCTCTGAAATTTTTCACATTCTGTGTGCTCTTGATACCTTCGAGCTGCGTTGATAGTTTAGCTATTCGCTCATCTTTCGATTTCATCATCAGCTCATTTGATGCTTTCAGCTGTGACAATGCCTCTGACAATTCTTTTGCCTTCTGCGCTTCACTTTGGTTTATCCTTTGTCTTTCAATTTGCAGTTGCTGGGTTAACAAATTGTTTTCCTGCTGTTGAGCCAGCAACTGCTCTTCCACCTGTGCTGCTTTGTTTTTCGCTTCAATAACCTCTGCCTGCAATGCATATATTTCATGGTCCTTAGTCTTCAACATAAGACTTACCTCTGATGCTTTGTCGATGGTTGCTGCAGAATAAGCTCCCGCGAATTGAGACAGTTTTGTTAGATCATCGGAGGGATCCAAATCCTCCTTCCAGACCATATTGCCCGTGACTGTTTGCTCAGGCAAGATAGAAGGTTGATCAAGCCTTCGTCTTTTCTTAGAGCGCTTAATAACGGCTCTATGCTTTGGGCTATAGAAAATGTCCAGGGGAGGAATTTCTTCCACCTGGAGAACAATTTGATCGGAAGGGTCCTTATTGATTACCTCGACATCCTGTGAAATGGGTGGGCCGCTGGTTCCTCCTAGAACCTGAGAAGAAGTGGTATCAGGCGCATCGCTTGTTTTAGAGGCGTCTGTGTCTTTGGAGCCTTCTTTACCACTGATAATGGAATCGAATTGGTTCCATTGTCTAATCAATTCAGGATCGATGGAGGTTTGCTTATGTTGCTCTGTATGGGCTTTGCTCCGTTCTTTTTCTTGTTCTAACTTCTGCTGTTCTTCAAGTGCTTTTCGCTGCTGCTCCTCCTTCTTCCTCTGCTCTTCTTCCTGCGTTTTTCGCTGCTGCTCCTCCAATTCCTTTTTCTGCCTATCTGCTAGTTCTTTCTTTAGTTTCTCTTCTTCCTTCTTCTTCCTCTGCTCTTCTTCCTTCTGCGCCTTTTGCTGCCTTTCTATCTGCTCTTTTCTTTGCTTCTCAACTTGCAGCTTCTTCTGTCTTTCCTCCTGTTGTTTATCCTGTTCTTTAGTTACAACAGGAGGTGAATGTATCTGTTGTCGACCAGGCTCGCTTGAGGAAGACGCTGGGGTTGTGGATAATAATTCTAGAGGCAGAGTTTGCAACCTCTGCTCCCTAAGTTTATTAAACTCAGTCAAAGCCTCATCATTGTATTTCATTATGGCAAGCTGTTTGGTTTGACTTATTGATTCGGCACCTGCGAACAGGTCATCAAACATATCCTCTTGATGAACAATTTTTGTTAATTTTGCTTGTTCTAGGGCCATGTAGGCAGTTTGCTTTGGATCATAGAGTCTGCTTGGGAGAGTGGCCAGGGATAAAGTTTGGATTTTTGTCGCTTCTTTTTCTGCATGCTTGTAATTAAGCAGAGTAAAAACCCCAATTCTTAAAGGAAAAGAGGGCCAACCTCTCTTCTTCTCTTCTTTGAGAGTTTGTGTGACACTCTCAGCCATAATCTGGTAACAAATTTCCCGGGCTAACATCTTGTCTGGGATATATAAAGGGAGGACATGTGGCCTAGCCTTACTCCCAAAAACTCTGATATAGGTGAAATGCTCTTCCCCGAACCAACTCGCTACGGCTGGTAAGTCAAAAGAAGCTTCATAGGAAATTCTGGAAATGGGTTTGTCATAAATAGAATAGTAAATGGGCGCCATGAAACCATTACAAATTTGGTACAAATGGTCCTTGTAAGAGGACTTCCACAATTTCTGGTGGTATAAATGAATGGGTGTTGGATCTTGGGTGGTCCATCTCCAACCGAGGACAGGAAACTCAGAATTAAGACACAGGGTATCCATAATGTAAGCAGAATAATAAAATGGCGGGATTTTCCTTTCGGTGACTATAGTTTTGTCTCTAAATTCACGAACAGCTACGACCAACTTATCAGAAAGAATAGTAGCCCAATCCATAATTATAACATTGATAACCGCTTCCATTAGGGGAACCATGTCAATATTGATATTAACAGAGTCATGTTATCCCCACAATCTACACATCATAATCCCCGCATAGCAATAGGGAGAAGCCAAAGAAACGTTGGAGTACTTACCCGAACTTTCATGCTTGTGCTTGGCTGGGTTCTGCCTCCAATCTCGGAGGGGTTCGGATGGTGATTCATTTTCTTTTGCGAATTTCTCCACAAAGGCTCTGTTGTAGACTAGCTCCGGTTCAGGCAGATGATACATTCGCCTCAGGTCATCAGGCTTGAATGACCCGAAAATCCTTCCGTCCCTTGTATGAAAAGTTCTATCAGTGATGGGGATTTCTTCAATTGCCCAGCGCACCACATCTGTATAAGGGAGAACCTGCTCTCTGGCCGCTATTCTGTGTAAAAAGGAGTCGGCTAAGTCTTTGAGAGTTGCATCAGACTTCCTTAGTACATCTACACTAGCCGTTCTCACTGTCACTTTTGGTTGCTCGGCCTCCAACAGATTATATGTGCCCTGCCATGTGGTCCTAGCAAGACCAGTGCACGTAGTGTCCGAGATTAGGCCTTTCTTCGAAATTGAAGCAGCTTGACCTGCAACAGGTGTTGTAGTAGAACCAGAACTCCTCTTATTTTTCTTCCCCATCATGTTCAGGCTTTTCTCAACAAACGAACTCTACACAAGTGCAAGAGAAATTGTAACACGAGAAATAATGAAGACAAAGCGTAAAGGGAAAGATATATATCACTTGAAGCATGGCGATATTAATTTTCAAAAAGTGGTTGCGGATCCAATCACTGGTAAGAGATCGCATATGCATTAATGGTGTGTTTAAGGCCTGCTACCTATTAAATGACCTTTACACTGTTATTCAGTTGAGTGACCTCCTAACGCGTGCAACAGATATGATAATGCCTTAGACGCAAGTTTTCGTTAATCGAAGGGGCAAAGTTATTAAATACGCATGCATTACCTTATCCCTGCATTTAACGGCATTTTGAAATCTGCGCTTCATCAACCGGATTTAAATATAACTTTAAGGCTTAAAGCAATCATTTTTTGAAAATGCCGATTACCGATGAACAATATCGCATCGCATCGGGGAAAGAGTTGCATTATCGTTTGTAAATAGTCCTGGCGAATGCCGATTGCGATATCGCGCCGCACTAGCATGTGAACACATTACCAGATGCATATTAAGTGATTTGCCAACATGCGATATTGCATCGCATCAGGGGAAAAGACCTGAGTGCCTTTTGAGAGTGCATGGGAAACCGCCGACAGCCGATAGCGATATCGCATCGGGTTGGGGTTTGTAACTTAAAGTGTTTTCCCACAAGAGGCAGTGCCGATAGCCGATTGCCGATATAGCATCGCATCGGGGTATAAGATATGTGCTCTTTTTGTGTATGCATTGAATACCGCCGATCGCCGATAGCGATATCGCATCGGCAAAAACCGAAGTGCCGTTTTAAATGCGTCTCTCTTGTTATTGCGATATGCGATCTTGCGATCGCTTTATCGCAATAACAAAAGATTGTCTTCTTTTGGGAACATTGTTATTCGAAAAGGTTTAATTCACAAACACATTTGATTATCATACCTTTTTCGAACAAATTCATTAATGCCAATTAATTTTTTAAAAGGGACCCATTTCATATGTTGATTTTTTATAAATACAGATGATATGAAATGGGGGGTTGTTGTAGGGCACAAGAGGACCCACTTCATATTGAGCAACCCTCTGTCGAGTCTATACCTCGGATACCAAAAGGTTCCGCCAAGTGTGCTACTACTAACCCTAATGCTAGGGCAGCCCAGAACTACTCCATTGTAGAAGATCTAGCTCAGAGTCCATGTGCGATGTTTGCTTTAGAGGTACTCCAGTCGTGTCCAGCTCAAAGAAGTGCTTTGCTTTTGGCAATGGGGGCAGTAGATCCAAATAATTCTTTAGCTCTCAGTTTTGATATGCACAATGTCAAAAAGAGACTTCCTCATCATATGGCTTTCTAGATAAAGTCTACTTACCAGAAAACCAATATTTTTCAGACAGTTATAGATGAGGGAGCTTCCACATGTGTCATGTCTATGTCATGTTGGAAAGCAATTGGATCACCTGCAGCTGTTCCTTCACCCACTCTCTTGACAACATTTGACGGACATTCTCATAGGCCACACGGGATTATCCCGACCTTTCCTATATGTGTTGGAGGAAAGGTCATTAATATCGAAGTAGAAATCATTGATGCCAACCTAGATTACAATCTCCTCTTAGGACGGAATTGGATTTATGAAATGGATGCCGTAGTTTCGACTCTGTTTCGAGTCCTTTGTTTTCCTCATGAGGGGAAAATTGTTAAGGTTGATCAATTGGATTATTCTCCAGTTGACCCTCGTGCAACTTCGGATTCTACTGTTTCGTTGGTGGATAACCCCCGTCAACCTATCGAGAATCTAGGAGTTGGGATGTATTCTTCCTTGATGGGTGAATTTGATCTTCCCCCTCCTATAACTAGAATCGATAGAATGTCATCCTCCAAGGAGCCTTTACGGAAAGAGTTTGTTCAAACTCATTATTTTTCGAATCCTGGAACCTTACCTTCATCTGTGACCATGTCAGATGAGGGGCAGGTGGATGGAATAACATCTCCTATGTCTGTAGCAAAACTTAGATATGAATTTATCGATAACTTTGTAGACGACCATCCGACTCCTTTTTCAGAGGAGAAGTTAGATGGTGATGTGGCTCCTACTTGGACCCTCGACTCCACTTCTTCTTTGGATTGCTTAGATATAGTTTTTCCATATGACGAAGCAATATTCAAAGCAATGACGATTGTAGATCGACCATTGGAAGATTTACATCATCGTTCATATTTTCGTCCTCCTTTGCATGAAGTCAAATCTAGGTCCTCCAGTCTGCCTACTAGCGATGTTTGTACAGTTCCTTTGGCTCCAACACAGTTATATCCGGAAGGTAATATATTGATTGGCTTAATGACTATACCTATAAATGTTGCTAGGAACAGGTTGGCGGAACCCTGAAATGGGCTCTACCTCAAGAAGTACTTTGCCTAGTTTATGGCCGAGAAATGGCTTCTTTGTATATTTTGTATTTTTGTAAATATCTTATCGGGAGTTTTTATGATATCAACATTTTTTTGATCTACTTTGGCAGGTGTTGATGGATGACTTGGTCTATTTCAGATTCGCCGATGGTGCTAGTCGACACACTCAGAATCTTACTTCCGTAGCTTAGGTGATTTATTATCCAACTGGTTAGTTGATGGTGTCAAGGGGAGTATGTATTGGTTCTGCATCAAATAATATTGCCAAATATACTTCCGTCATTAGTTTACTATCTGAAGCTATTTCTTATGGAATTGATTCGTCGGTAGTGTATCTTGACTCACAGTTGGTGGTGTCACAATCGAATAACATTTATCGGGTTCGAGATCCTCATTTATATTGCCAATTTTAGAGAGTGAGGGTGTTGCAAAGATCATTTGTTTTTATTACTTATTTGCATTTTCCACGATCTGACAATTCATTAGCAGACTCTATTGATAATCAAGCATTATATTGATATATCATTCATTCATCAAGATAAAATCAAACATAAAAAATCTGGAACTGTATATATATATCATAAAATTTCCCATGTGTACATAAAGTGTTTTAAAAAATAATATACAAAATCGGGACTAAAATTCCCATAATCATGTCTAGTACATCTAATGACCTGGCTCAGGATGAGCGGCTAAGTAGGTGACAACTTCTTTAGCCACACGCCAAAAAAGGCGAACCCAGTCACGTGGCACTCCTACCATGCAGCGCTGCATATCCTTAGGAAGATCTTCTATGGCCTCCATTGGTACTCGGTGAGTCAGCCTCACCAAGTTCCATTGGACTGCATACAGGACCCTCTCTTTCTCTGCAGTCGCCTCTTCGACACCTCTTCCGCGACACCTATGCCACGGAAATCTATCTGGTCGTACCAGACCCACATTTGGAACATGATCATTAAATCAGTATTTTAATCCCATCAATAATATCTTTAAGTTCATTTTCATATTTGAAAAACATTAAAAATCATAAAAAGTGATGAAACTTTAAAAATGGTTACCTATCACTCCCCATGTTGCATCTGGTGGAAGTGCCAGATCCGGATCTCCCCTGAAGTCCTTGCCAACATAGGGATACTCATCCATAGCGATGATTTTCTGCTCCCACCCATCAAAACAACTGATAGGAACTGATACTTTGGAACCTTCTCGAAGAAGAAGGAGCACAAAATGGTCCCATATTCGAAGTTTTTGGTCTGTCATTTCTGAATGAAGGATAAATGGCTCTTCATATTGGTAAGAAGAGGTGTACACCAGTCAAACACAGTAGTGAGACAATCTATGACCAAGCTCATGGATAGTCGTGACGCTTGGTGCAATAAGGCTGATCCATTTATCGTGGCTATGGTGAACAGTATGATCCTCAGGGACAAAATCTCTACATGTTTGATTAGAATTTGGCTTCCAATCTTCTCTGGATGCCCCAGACAGTATATGTGTACGTAGTCTTCCACTGAAAGACTACCTCGTGACCTTCTTGTCGAATGTACAACTTCTCCTCTCCGGGAGAGACCAGTGATAAAGTAAATGTCTTCTATCTCTATCCTTAAAGGCATTTGATCAATCATGAATGCATCATCTTCGATACTCCAGTAGTGGATCAACATTTCAAGCAAGTGGGTGTTTGCCTTCATATTTTGTATTTTGAAATTTTTTAATAAACCACTTCCCCTCAATGCATCTAAGGCCTGTTGATCATTCATAACCTCATCATCAACAGTAGCATGCTCCCTTTCCCTCCAGGTGATTATCATCCTGAAAGAAAATCAAGGTTCAACCGTTAGTCCCTTTTTTTTTTCTTCAAACCGTGTATATGGGGGTCCATTTAATACATAGTTGCATGTAGGGCATGCGTATATGCGGGTTTCTCATAATCAACCCATGTATACACTGTGTTGAAATTTTTAACATAATTTCCAATGGTAAAACCTCAATTAAAATTTCTAAAAACAATCACAAATGAATGCAAGCTAGATTTGGGGGTTACCTGATGATTTTGAGCCAATTTGAACGGTTGAATTCTTTGGGGGGCAAGTTTGCTTCTTTTTCTCCATATCTTTTGCTCTCAACACAAATGGTAACAATGGTGAGTCAAAAAATCATTTTATAGGCTTTGAAAATGTCAATTTTTTTTCAAAACTTGATTTTTTCGTCTCATGAATCTTTTAACTTGTGAGCTTGGATTGTCAGGAATAGGTTGTTTTTCAGGACTTTTTGGACGCTTCTTCGGAGATTTCACATCGGTTCCATGACTGCTGACCCATCATGGCAGGTATCATTTACTCATTGGAATATAGGTTAGGGAAGCCATTTTTCCGTTGCATTTTGCATACTAGCCTCCATTTGTCGATACACTTTCCATAGGGTCGATCCCATCGTGTTATGGTTCGTAAACCATCTTCACTCACTGACTTTTTAAATCATGACATGATGGTAGAGCCATCCTTTTCATGGGCATCGTAGTTAGCACCTCACTAACATTGGTTGCCCATGCTGCTTCATTGAGTAGGCTCGGGAGTCCTCTCTAGTCCCGCCATGACTTGTGCGTTGAAGACTCATTCCTCTTTGCTTCTTCGCTTCGTTCTGGCCTTATACCCTAGAGGCTCCTTTGTGTTGAGTTGTACTACTGCATTGCATATTGACCACTTGCACCTTTTGGCCTTAAGCCAGCTTCACTTGGACTCGTGTTTAAGCCACTTTTTGACCATGACGTCTGCAAAATCAAACTTGCAATCCCTTAGCTTCTGCAACTTGACACACCCAAAGACCCATGGAAAGAACATCCCTTTGAGTGTCCTTGACCAGCTTCGCCTCCTTGCATTGAGCAGAAGAATGTTCCCATCCCAAGAACTAGATCATTTGTTTCACTGACACTCATTATTTCCACTGTACTATAGCATTCTTTTATTCTTTTTCTAGCTTAAAGAAAAAGACAAAAAAATTACATATTCCAAAAAAAAGAGCAGGAACATGACAACATTTCCATTTATTGTTGGTAGCTAGAATCAGTTGTGTCGCCCTTAAGCAAAGCACTCGAACAAAGTATCTCCTCCTTTTGGGTGGGATTTAGCTTGACTTAGGTATGCCTTAACCTTGTTATTGAGTCACTTCTCCTCTGATTGGTTATCTCTTCCAATCATATGGAGAGTTTGTTCGTGCCTCCAACATGACGAGCTTATACAAAGTCATCATATGCTGCCACATGTTCATCATTGAGTCGTGCTTTTGTTTAAGGGAAGTAAGCCTGAGTCGGCCTCTCTGCGGTGTCTCTTGACCTATTTTTCAGTTGGCCATCCCTGGTTTTCAGTGTCTTGTCTATCATCACATCAGTTATATTGGTCCTTTACTCGTTCCGGTTTGAGAAGGTCTCCATTGACTTCTTGCTAGTGGGTCTTGTCCTTATTGACGACGACATATTTCTCTGAGGACAGGCCTAGCGCCGTACCCTAGCCCTATTTTCATTATTGATAGGTCGCCTTGTGCTCAGCATCGATCGGTATCATGGGTCTTTGACTAAGTGGTTTCCCTTGTGTTCGACATCAACGTTCATTTTAACACATTGGGATTCATGTAGTGCCTTGGTTTCCATTTGACCCTATTGGTGGATTCCTCGCCTCTGTGTCAACTTTCATTATTGGTTGGTTCAGAGGGTTTCTATCGTGCGCTAGCTACATCTTGTGTACGCTGGAAACGTCCTTCGCTCGAGTTACTACATCTTTTTTCGTCTGATTCCTTCCACATTATTGGCCTACGGGTTACACTCGCGCTAGATTGATGAAGAATGCCTTAATGCCTTCCTTCTAGTGGATCTTTCCCTATCGACTACGACTCATTGCTATGGGGCAAAGGTCTAGAGTCCATTTGGTAGTACCTTGGGGTTTGCAGTCATCAGTGGTAGATCCTTTGCTATCGATAGTGGGAAACCATCATTGTCTCCTGATTGATAGATTCTTCCAGGTGTTCGACTTTATCTCATCTATTCGCACTTGTTAGATTGTACAGGGTACCTTGACTCTCATTATCATTATTGGTGAGTAGTCTCGCGTTTGTTAATGATATACATCAATGACCGGTAATCAAACGATTTCTCGCATGGTCGACTTTAGATCATTTATTCCCATTGTGTAGAAATGTACCACAGCGGTCGGTGAAGACCTCAAGTTGCATCAACATTCTTTGGTTCACTTGTTAGTTGCTCCTGTTGTTGCTAGTAGACACCATTCCACCTTATATGTTGCAGTCCTTCACATCGAAATCCTATATGATGGCATCTGAGTTGCGATGTAGTATCATCTTACTCCATCATGTTCATTTGGTACTATTGGGATCAGTTGTTGACATCAATTATCAACTTCATCTTTTAGCTTCATTGATCATCTTCTTATATGTGATATTTAGACATGTACTTGTTCGATCATGATTAGATGATCCGTTATGTACTTTCAGTTCCTTATACTTGTATACATAGTGGATTTGCTTGTACTTGATGTGTGGACATGCTTTATTTTCTCTGAGCATGGTTATGCATGCCTCAGACAGTTGTTTCTTTCTGATCTTCTTTTGCTGGCTTGGTAGGCTGAAATTCGGTGAAGTTCTTCTCAGTTTTTGACAGGTTTCCTTTCCATATACTTAATACATTTCGGCCATCATGTACTCTTTCTAATCTCATATATTAGGGGGAATCTGTTATAGCTCCAAATATCACCCTCGGTCTTTGTGATGCTTGGTTTATGGCCTAGGGAAACCCCTCCTTCTAGACTTGGTCCAAATATTTAAAAAACAATGTTTTACTCCCTGTACGTGACTTTGCCCTGTATTAAACGCGTGTACATGCATGTCAGTATATACACAACCCGCTTATATGTCTTAAAACACTTAAAAAATTTAAATTTCCTTAATTATGGGTTGAGATCACGGGTTTTACCTGTTGATTACCTATTAGTTCCCGTGGCCCAACTGTTCCCAACTGTTTCCCAACTAAAAAACTACTTTAGGAGAAGTATAAAAAGACTTCAATGGGAAGGCCTTAAGGAGGAGAGAAATGATAGAATTACTATACTGAGATCATCCCCTAATCAAGTCTGAAGAATCCCTGTGCTTCAATCACTTCCCCAAGTTCAGGAAACCCTTGTTTCCTTGAGTTTTGATGTTCTCTCATGTGCTTGGAGATATCATGGTATTGGTTGTGGAAGGAGCATGTTGAATACTGGGGTTGGAGGGACCTGGAGTACGGTTCCGCTTGGAGCGGGAAGAGGAAGACTTTTCCATGTTTTATTATAGTTATATGTAATAAAAAGAAACACTGTCTTGTTCCTGATATCAAATTTGTTCATTCATCTAATGTTATTGCTATGGTTTATATATGAATGACTATTTCAATGTATAACTAACCATCTACTTATATGTTATAAAGTTGATTTCACTATAATGCTTTATCTATATGCTGTTGTGCATCTTTGAATTGGTTGTTTTTCAGGTTCAAAGATTGTGAGGAGTTGCAGAGAGTTTGGACCCTGGTTGGAACTACCTGAATGAAGGACCCCCGGGTATGTACATCCTCAGATAGTTCGTTCGTTTAAGCATTTTTCCTGAGTTATATGCTTGTTTCTTGCTGTAGATTACTCCTGTTTTGCTAGAGTTTTGACCCAAAGCCCTAAAAGATTTTATCCCTTAATAGATTAATCGGTAGATATGCCTCCATAAATAACAAATTGCTGTACAACATATCCTTGAGCTTGCAAATGGACTTTGTAACAACCCTGGGTTAAATTCCATGTAATAAAGTTAATAAAGGAAAAATAAGGCCATGATCATGGGACACATATTCCAAGTTGAATGTTGGTTAGGTCTAGTTAGGTCAAGTCTTTGATAAAGTTTGTTATGAATGGATTTTTATTGATGTTATTTATCATTATGGAAAGTCTCATTGAGTTCTAGGGAGTGGTCTTGACGCTGATTTGGAATTTAGGCACAGAATCCAAGACCGCGCCCTCTGAACTAAAGAATGCGGGTCACAACTACACCCTGGTAGGTTCATGCATGTGGTTGGAGGCCCTCAATTGCATGGAGGCCTTTTCATGCATGCGGTTACAAGCCCAGGCTGGAAACAAGGCATTCTAGCTCAAGAGTTGGGCACTAGGAGTGGATGTTTAGGTCATGGGTGTCCTATAGCTCCTAAGGAAGGCCAATAAGGTTCCAGTTTGTTGATTCCACTTCCTTAAATATACGTGGGAGGTTTAGTCATATCATATTAGCCATCATATGATGTTTACCCTAATAGGCAGGTGAAAGTGGGTAAATGTGGCAGTTGGCAGTACAAACTTTCCTTCTCGATTCCCATATTTCATACTTGGCTTCATTGAACTCAGGAGCTTTTGGATCAAATTGATTGTCTTTATGTTTGGAGATTACTACAATATCAAAGATTTCCTTTGATCATTTGGATGCATTCTTCTTTGAATTTCCCATCTTTTTCACTTTTGAGATCCGATTTCAAGCTTTTAAACTGCAACTAAAAGAATCCACTCTAATACCAATTGTTGGAAATAATGAGAGGGGGGTGAATTAATATTTCCTTTTAAGTAGTTAATTTTTAATCTTCAGAGCTTTAAATTCACATTAGCATTAAATCAAACATAAATCAACATCACATCACATGATAGTAAACAACACCATTCAATAATGCATGACATCAAGGCAATACACAAGAGATTTTTGGGTGGAAACATTTCTGGGAGAAAAACTACAAAACACTTCTTAATATAGGTCTTCAAAATATACATCAATTGGGAAGCTCCAACTTCGAATATTTACATCAACAACTAAAGGAGTTTCGAACCCCTTGGTTTATAGGCTCCAACTCGAAGGGCGCTCCAACGCTCTGATTTACCAACTCTAACTGGAAGGACAGTCCAATGCCTTGGTTTACCAGATCCAACTGGAAAGATTCTCTAATGCCCTAGTTTACCAGCTCCAACTAGAAGCATGCTCCAAAGCCATGGTTTTATCAATTTTGACTGAAAAAATTCTCCTACACCCTACACAAGCTCCGACTTTCCCTAGCGCCACCTTGCCATCCTAAAGTGTTTTCAAGCTCCAATGTGGAGGATACTTCAATCTCCTACCTTGCACCACCCTGCCACTCTATTCATCAAACAGACCATGATTTCATCTCATTTTCAAACTCGATCCACGTGCAACATCATTGATATCATTTTTCCCAATAATGTCAAACCATAACATATGCATGATTTCTCCATATACGTGAAAAATTTAGTCATCCTCAAAACATCAACCATAGCATCTTATGAATATCAACATCAAAACTTATTTCAATAATTAACAGTAACATGCCACAAATCAACATGAACTTGTAAACCCTAGCTCAACATATATATCAACAATAAATCCTAGCAACTTCTCAATAACAGTCAGTAAGCATTCTGATTTCTGTTGCGTTGTGTTATATTCTTTCCACGTAGTTAACAAGGGGTTTGAGGGGTACCCATAACCCCACTTTATGGGATTTGGGGCAGCACCCCGGAAAATTTTGATTTTGGACCCTATGTTAGGTTGGGCAGACCCACCTATGGTTTTGTGCATGATTTTTGCACATGTTTTTTGTATGCGATGGTTTTTCAGTCCGTGGTATTGGACGCGATGGTTTTTGGTCCATGGTATTGGATGCGATGGTTTTCGGTCCATGGGATTGGATGCTTCGGCATGTATAAATATGTATTATAACATTGAAAGGAACATAATGAAAAATCAAGCTAGTAGTCCCAGTTTTGAGATCCAGTGGGAAAATATCTGTGTATATGTGTTTTATGTGTTATGCTCTCGCTTTGTTTATTTTTCGGTGTTTTAGAATTCGTATGCAGGTAATTTCTATACAGGGTTAAAACCTACATTTGGTATCAGAGCTGTTTTTGGCTTCAAGGGGACACCTTTGTTGTTGAGGGGTTTCGCTCGGGCCTGTGGTAGACCCTGTTCAGTGGGAGATCTGCGAGATCGATTCTGGTGGTGAAAGAAGATGGTGAGTGGTGGAAAGATAGAGATCGAGAAATTTAATGGTCAAAGTTTTGAGTTGTGGAAACTCAAGATGGAGGATCTGTTGGTGGATAAAGATCAGTGGATCACAGTCTAGATCCAGGTACTAAACCAATAGGAGTGACCGATGAAGAATGGAAGTAGTTGGATTGGAAGGAAAAGAGCACAATACGATTGTGTGTCTCAGAATCAGTATTGTTGAATGTATCAGGGGAAGCTACGACAAAGGCTTTGTGGGACAAGTTAGGGACTTTGTACCAATATAAGTCTCTAGTGAATAAACTATTCCTGCGAAAAAAGTTGTATAACCTGAGGATGAAAGATGGAGACTCGGTGATAGAGCATCTAAATGTGTTTAATACCATGGTAAGTTAGTTAGCATTTGTAGATATTAAAATTTCAGATGAAGATAAGTGCATCAGTTTGTTGTGTTCTCTACCAGATTCGTGGGATAGTCTAGTTATTGCAATAGGTAGCAATGCAACAGCCTTGCTTTTTGATGAAATAGTCTCATCCTTGCTGACAAAGGAGATGAGACGAAAAAATATGGAGAGCCAAAATGGTGATGCCTTGTCTGTACGAGGGCGGACCCAGAACAGAAACAAAAATAAGCCGTCGAGTGGGAAATCTAAATCTAGAGGGAGATTAAATCTCCAAGAAAACTTGTAAAGGTGGTGTGCTGGAAATGTGGAAAGGAAGGGCACTTCAAAAGGGGCTGTAAATCTAAAGCTCCTGATAAAGGAAAGGGATCTGATGATGCTCCTTCTACAGAGGCGAAAACCACCTCAGATGAAGGTGGGGATGTGTACTTGGCTTCTTCAAGTACACATGTAGATCACGAGGCATGGTTGATTGACTCAGGTGCATCCTTTCACTTCACTCCCCATAGAGAGTGGTTCTACGAGTATGAGAAATATGATGGTGGTGATGTCTTCTTGGGGGATGACAGGAAGGCTAGAATCATTGGTCGCAGAAAAGTAAAGTTGAAGTTGCAAGATGGAAGGGTTAGAACACTTCCGGTTGTTCTACATATTCCTGCATTGGCCAGAAATCTGATTTCTATAAGCAAGCTAGATGATGCAGGTGTAAAAATAGTGTTCAAGAAGGATACCTGCAAGATGGTTCGGGGAGCACTGGTATTGATGTGGGGAGTTCGGACTGGAACTCTGTACAAGCTGCAAGGTAGCATTGTTGTTGATGGGTGCAACAGTTTTGTGGTTCCTGAAAGTGGAGCAGAAAATCTTGTCGTCTCTGGAGAGAAGACCATGCTATGGCATCAAAGGCTTGGACATATTGGAGAAGAGGGCCTTCAGATACTTCATGATAAAGGTATGGTAGAAGGTATGAGTAATAGCTCTCTGGATTTTGATTTTTGTGAAAATTGTGTATATGGGAAGCAGAATCGGGTGAGTTTCCCCTCTGGAAGTAAGAGGGCGATACAAATATTAGAGCTTGTGCACAGTGATGTGTTTGGACCTGTGAAGGTTCCATCACTGGGTAAATCTGTGTACTATGTATCATTTATAGATGACTTCTCAAGGAATACATGGATATATTTCCTTAAGAATAAATTTGAAGTCTTTGATAGGTTTAAAGAATTTAAGGCTCTGGTGGAAAACCAGACAAAGAAGAAGATAAAGGTGCTGAGGACAGATAACGGTGGAGAGTTTTGCAGTAAGGAATTTGAAGAATTCTATAAGAAGTGTGGTATAGCACAACAGAAGTCTACTCCATATACACCTCAGCAAAATGGAGTTGCAAAAAGAATGAATAAGACATTGATGGAAAGGGCAAGAAGCATGCCCAGTGGTGCCGGGTTAGGAAAAGAATTTTGGGCAGAGGCAGCGGATACTGCATGTTACCTGGTCAACAGGTCACCTTCATCAGCGTTGGAGGATAAGACTCCACAAGAGGTATGGACTGGTAATAAAGCCTCTCTTTCACATCTGAGGGTATTTGGATGTGGTGCATATGTACATGTTCTAAAGAAGAAATGAACCAAGTTGGATAGTAAATCTGAAAAGTGCATCTTTATTGTGTATAAGGATGGTTTGAAGGGTTATAAGCTTTGGAACCCAATAATAAGGAAGTTTGTGTACAATCGAGATGTGGTGTTCAGAGAGGTGAAAGTTGTTATTAAACATGAAGTCCAACCAAAGGAACCTGAGAAGATAGAGTTTGAGCTAAAGGAGGAAGAATCAGACTCTATAGTAGAGGAGGAATCAGAAGTTGAAGAGCCACAAACTCCGTGTGTAAGAAGATCAGTTCGAGAAAGAAGGCAGCTAGAAAGGTATAGTCCATCTGCTTTCCGTTCAAATTTTGCTTTATCTATTACTAATGATGATCCCAAAACTGTGAAGGAAGCATTCGATTCAGAGCATGGAAAACTCTGGAAAGAGGCCATGGTTGATGAAATGGCATATTTGTACAAAAATGAGGCTTGGGATCTGGTGGAGTTGCTGGCTGGAAGGAAACCCACTGGCAGCAAATGGGTGTTCAAAAAGAAGACAAATGCAGAAGGAATAGTGGAGACATACAAAGCTCGATTGGTAGCAAAAGGTTATTCCCAGGTGTCAGGAATTGATTTTGGTGATATTTTTTCTCCTGTTGCCAAGGTAACTTCTATTAGATTACTTTTATCTATTGCTGCTGCTTTTGATTTTGAGGTAGAACAGATGGATGTGAAGACAACATTTCTTCACGGGGATCTGGAAGATGAGATCTACATGAAACAACTTGAAGGCTTTGCGGTGAAGGGTAAGAAAGAACTGGTATACAAGTTAAAGAAGTCTCTGTATGGGTTAAAACAGTCACCAAGGATGTGGTATCAGAAATTTGATACATTTATACAGGGACTTGGCTTCACCAGAAGCAAAGCAGATCATTGTGTGTATTTTAAATTAATTGGTGACCGTGTTATTTATCTAGTCTTGTATGTGGATGATATGTTGCTGGTTGGAAATGACAAAGAAATTATCCAGGATTTGAAGACCCAATTGTCCTCCAAATTCGACATGAAAGATCTTGGTGCTACAAACTATATTTTGGGCATGGAAATTAAAAGAGATCGGGCAAAGAGGAAGCTCTGGTTAAACCAGAGGAAGTATGTCGAGACAATACTGCAGAGGTTTAATATGTAGGATAATAAACCGGTGAAGGTTCCTATTCCTGTAGGTGTGAGGTTATTTTCCGAACAATGTCCCAAGACACAAGAAGAGGAAGAGGACATGTCCCGTGTTCCATATGCAAGTGCAGTTGGTAGCCTGATGTATGCAATGGTCTCTACTAGACTAGACATTTCACATGCAGTGGGAGTATTGAGAAGGTTTATGTCAAAACCAAGAAAGGAGCATTGGACAACAATGAAGCGGGTTTTCATGTATTTGCATGGCACTAGTGATTATGGTTTGTGCTACCAAGGAAGACCAGGATTGGACAGAGTGTTGGATATTCATGGCTTTGTTGATGCAGACTGGGCTGTAGATCTGGATCAGAGAAGATCTACAAGTGGGTATGTGTTTAACCTATTTGGAGGTGCAGTCAGTTGGATGAGTAAGAAACAATCTGTAGTGGCACTATCAACTACAGAGGCAGAATACATGACAGCCACTCATGAAAGCAAGGAAGCAGTTGGGTTGCAGAGATTGTGTTCAAGTATTGGTTTAGTACAGGAAGCTATAAGGATAGACTGTGACAGCCAAAGTGCAATTTTCTTAGCAAAGAACCCTGCATATCATTCAAAGACAAAGCACATTGATGTTCAGTATCACTTTGTGAGGTATATGATAGAAGAAAAAAAGGTGTTGCTGGTAAAGGTGGACACTTTGAAGAATACTGTAGATGCATTGGTAAAATCTATGAGCTCTGAGAAGTTCTCCTGGTGTAGAGAAACAATGGGCGTTTTAGGGCTGGAAAAATGACTAAGCTCTCCTATGGCCCCCTGTGGAAAGAAAACAACAAGTGGGAGAATGTTGGGTTGTGTTATATTCTTTCCACGTAGTTAACAGGGGGTTTGAGGGGTACCCGTAACCCCACTTTATGGGGTCCGGGGCAGCGCCCCGAAAAATTTTGATTTTGGACCCTATGTTAGGTTGGGTGGACCCACCTATGGTTTTGTGCATGATTTTCGCACATGTTTTTTGGACGCGATGGTTTTTCGGTCCATGGTATTGGACGCGATGGTTTTCGGTCCATGGTATTGGATGCGATGGTTTTCGGTCCATGGTATTGGATGCTTCGACATGTATAAATATGTATTATAACATTGAAAGGAACATAATGAAAAATCAAGCTAGTAGTCCCGGTTTTGGGATCCAGTGGGAAAATCTCTGTGTATATGTGTTTTATGTGTTATGCTCTCGCATTGTTTATTTTTCTGTGTTTTAGAATTCGTATGCAGGTAATTTCTATACAGGGTTAAAACCACAATTTCCATGCTATAAACTTTGTTTAGGATCAAATCCTAGGCAACATAAACTCTCACTCTCAAGTCCACTATCAACAAGCAACAATGTCAAACCTTACTCAACTCAGCAATCATATTTTCATAAGAAATTTAGATCCAAAAGGACCCTCTACATCAATGTACTAGTATAACAAATCAAACTCTAACAATATTGTCTTAATAATTTAGTGGTGATACACTACCATATACTAGCAATACCTCAACCTAGAAACATCATCAACACTCCAATTAGAAACCCTATGTCATTAACACTTCCGATCATAACAACATATACTTTCTCCTCTGAAATATTCTCAAACTAACTGGATTTCTCTCTCTTCCTTTGCTCAAATCCTTATATTGAAATATCAAGTCCACTTGATAAGCCCTAGTAGCACCTTCAAACAACTACAATATAATCTTTGTCATTAGAAAAATCAACATCAAATCCTTGCAGTTTATATAAATACAAATACTTCATTATATCTATGAACCCTCTGTCTTACATAAGTATTTGACTTTCTTCAAGACTCCCTATCCAGACTTTGATCTCTGTAAACAAGGCATTGATTTCTACAACAAGTGTATCAGTGTGCATAATGTTTCCATATATGTAACTCTATCTCTATTTCTAGGATAGTATCTTGTGATCAACAATTACTGAGTTCACATCTACTTCATCTGGGTTCAAGGACTAGATTGATCGTGCTGATTAACTCTAGAGATTTTTTATTCATGAAATTCTTCAATGAGATCAATGATTACATAAATATTTGATGTGCTTGCATATTCGGGACCAATAATACACAATCATCAAATTTCTTTGATCAATTATAAGATACTATTTAATCCAAGACATAGAGGAATTGATCAACACATTATATCTATGTATTGTAAAACATCTCTGTTTGATACTCCACAATAGTGGATTTTTGACCATATAGCTATAGGTCTGCATATGCACACATGTCATTTAGATGTGGTTTACAATGTAATTTCTTTTAGCAACACTTCATAGGTCATTTTATTATGCTACAAAGGATACACAATACACAATTCTCAAATTTGCACTCTTATATAATCTTTTGAGTTTTATTGTAGGATTAATATCTATGCAAAGCACACACTTAATGTACACATACGATATCCATGATGATCTTGCCCAACATTTACTTAATGTACCGAATCAAAAGCCTTTAATGTGTTCATACCATGACCACATCATTGCATCAATATCCATATCGACCATGTATGTCAATTTTTCCCATATCATCATATAATAGATATTGATATCAAATAAATGTTTTCCTTTTTACTATGTCATAATCTCCCAGGAAACTTCCTCGCTAGGGCTAAAGAGCCTCAACTCTACGCACATCATAGAGATAAAAAAACTAATCTTGAACAGTCCATATATAGCCACAAAAACAAGAACATATTAGGCCTTTTGACAGTGAAAATACTCCTCAAAAGGATATAGTGAATTATGCCAAATAGAGCCAAAACAATACCTTAGATCCTACATATGAATGTGCACTCAAACTGCTTCAGATGAATCTAAAAGGGTCTCAAGAAAATATCACAGATATTCCACTTATAACCTCAAAAGGTGTGCTTCATATTGAGCTCAATTTAACCCTTAAAGGAGGTTGGGTTACCTTAGAAACTAGCGAATCCCATGACCACAAAACAAAGAAAAATGTGCCAATGCCCGCTATAATTTCGGGCCACCCTTAAAATCAAGTGTTGTTCCACAGGGCTGAAATAATCTCCGAAATGATTTCCAAAATAAACACAAACGAGACATTCTTTTGGAGGGATAATATGCCTTATATATATACTTAATAAGAGGGCTATTAGAGGGGTCGACTTGCCCTTAATTAACCAAATCCGACCTAATGAAATTTGATTTCAAAATTAAATTTAGAGCCAAAATGCGAGGCTGACGTATTTTGGAGCCTAAATTTAATTATAAACCATAAAAATAAATTCCTTTGACAATCTTCATGGATTAGCTTAAGAATATTAATTTAAAAACAACTTGCCACATCATCTAGATTTTGGGGACTTTGACGATATGAAGGGGGCACCGATCTTTGATTGAGCTGATCTCCTCAACTGTGAGGAGTTACAGGTTATTCCACATATTTTTATAATTGACATGATGATGAGAATCAAATAATGATGAACCAAAACCCAAAATCAAGATCTTATTGATCATTTTTTACAACAAAAGCGGGGATTCACGACCACACCATAAGGAATTGACCAATGGATCTTCCCCTCCATGCTTAGATGAATATTGAGAATGTTCAAGAATTGACGTTGGCAACAATGAAAACACCATTCAATAAATCAATTACATTGAGTACTATGCCCATGCAATTTCTACAATTTAGTTTAATTTAAAAACAATAAGAAATGATATGTTTTTGACTCTAAATTGATAAATCAACAATATAAATTAACACCAGAGCCTAAATGCAAGTGATATGGATCTTCGGGGCTAATATATAGGAGCCATGATTACCATGAAAGGGGGAGAGAAAACATACATATTTTCCATGAAACTAATCACAAGAACATTTATAAAAAATGCAAGAACTGAAATACATGACAAAAAATATGAAGAGAGAGGGAGAGAATTAGAGAAGGGGAAGTCTATTAACAAGAGCCATTACATGCAATGAGGATAATTTTGGGACCTCTCCTTCTCAACCTTCACTTTATTCCTTTTGCCTTATTATAAGGTGTTTTTGTTGATAGACTAAATCTTGGTTAGGTTTGAACTCGATACCTACATATTGATTAAGTTCCATTTTTACATAAAAATATGACTTTATGACTTATACATTTGAACTTAGGTTATAAGCCACCCAAGATTCAAATCAATCCTTCCGCCTTTGAGAACGATGGTCCCCATAATTAAAAATTCTAAAAAAATAGGGACCCCATTATGTTTAATCTACCATCATAATTACAATATGCCATGAGCCAATCAAGAGAAGGGCTTTCTGTGGTTAACCATAATCGTGGGTTTGTAGATGACCCATAACCATCATTAGTACAATGTGCCAAGTGCTAATGAAGAAAAGGGTTTTGTGTGGTTAACCCATAACCATGGGTTTGTGGATGACCCATAACTGAGTTTGGAATGGAAAGTTTAGAGATGGGTTTCACGTGGTTTACCCATAACCATGGGTTTATGGATGGCCCAAAATCATGGTTTCCTTTTGAAGTTTTCTCACAATGGAGTTGTTGATAACTTTTCCATTTGGGGTATTAAATAGATCTTTCCATTGATATAAGATACTTGAACTGTGATGATCTATGGAGTGAGAAAAGCATTCCTGAGACTCAAGATATGTGCGACCACATAGATTTACAAACATGTTTGACGTCAATCGATGATATCTCTCAAAATAGGAAGCCAAATAAAATTTCATACAAAAACCTATTTGAGCTAATAGAAAATCCTTTAAAATAAGCTATTTTGCACCCTCTAAAGTGCCCTGTATAGGTCATGGAACCTACATGAAATTCATTGGAGATTGATGTTTTTCATTCCATCTATTGTTGTGCTTCTATGGTAGCCATACCACTGTGCAAAAGTAGAGAAGTGGCTAAAATGAGGCCATCCAAGATTTTGTGTTGCATACAAATCTTTTAAGCTATGGTGTGGTTGTAATGTCCTTGGGCCTCGACCGTGCAACACTACTGTAACAACAAGGCCAAGTAATTCCAATTTAAAATAGAAGCCTCAAAACCCCAGTGTAGTTTCAAAACCCTAGCTCATTTTCAGATCCATTTGAACACACCAGTGCTGCCTTGGTATGTACCTATACCCGGAAACATTTTTATTATTTATAATCCACCTATCCTCTTGCATAATAAGGAATTATCAATAAAAATAATAAACAAATGATACTCAACCATCATGTACCATGCAATAATTAACTGATCATTCATACATTTAATCAAATATTATACCCATGTCATATTAAACAAGTACAGTGGAACGAATTCACATACTCATACAAAACCACAACTAGGGTTTATAAACTATTAACACATAAATAATTGCATGGAAAACAAATACATCATACACCCATATTAGGGTTTATTATTAGAAACATATAAACACACATAAAAATATCCATAAAACATATCATGGCACAATGAACACTTATATGCATAACATGATCGACTTGCTATGAGCTCTCCACGTTCTACCCAACCATAGACCATGTGGTTCATAGTCTCATCCACTGATCACCCTCAAGTTGGGACAACAACTCTAGGAAACAATTTTCAACCGAATAACCAAACCCTGGTTGAGGCACTAACCCCAATAACCTTAGTCTCCTACCATAGCCTAACATTCCCCTGATCGACACCCAAGTGGCACAACCTAAGTCCATAAGTTGTGCGCACCTTTCAAGGAAACTTACAGTTGACGAGAATGGCCTTAACCTGTAGCTCTAGGAGCTCTGCTACTATCCAGTGTTCAAGTGACAAATATCCAAAACCAAATTAACCCCACATTCGGTGCTAGAGTCCAAATTGGTACTCACCGACTATTACTGAACTGAGTTCCCCACTAGAACTCCATGGCTAGCAAGCCATAATTAGAGCCAACAAGCTCTCAGATCCACCAAGCTTCCAAAGCCACTAGATCTCACGTAAACATGATGCACCCACTTTGGTACAACTAATTGGATAACTGCACCTCATCCAGTTTTAGAGTTCAACCCAAGACTCACCAAAAAGTGTTGGCGGGAAAAGTTACATAAGGCAAGGGTTGAAATCCTCAACAGAGAAATATAAGATGATAACCAAAAATAACTCAGACAAGCATGCCAAACATATTAATCATAAAACATGGATTTGGAAACATACTTGAAGGTCCTATGTTTGAAGATGTTCCCGTAGGGTCCAAACTCTCTACTTCCTCCAAGATGTGCAGACCTCAAAATCAATCACAGAAACATATACATAATGGATAATTCGATATCCATACATAGTAATATATTATATCATCATATATAACATATAAATAATCTTTCATAAGATGACAACATATATAAGGAACAAGAAATGAGATGCTTTATTGATTAACAATAGCAAGTATAGGAAAGATACAACCTGATCCAGGCCAAAGACACCGAAAAAGCCTTCCTTTGGATCCGTATAGCCTGAGCCATGAAGAAAAACTCTCTAATATGTGAAAGTAGATGCTAGATAAGGATGCCTACCCAAGGGGTGTATATATCACCTCAAATTGGTTGTTTTAGTTAGGCCATGAGCTCTTGTAGGTGGTCTCTCGGTAAAAATAATAAACCCCGCCCGAAAAATAGCATTTTATTTTATTTTTTCATCTTTTAAAATGTGTAAATGGGTATAATGTTATGGTACCCACATATGTACACGATTTAGCATGGGGAGAGTCACATATGGAATTTTAGATACTATTTTTTAATATAAAGTCAAGTCTGCATAGGGAAGGGGACTACCTAGGGCCATACAAGAACATAAAGTCTACAAGAGTGTTGAATGATGATATAACAATGCCCCTAATATATGAGGTCATAAGGGGAACACGATGACCGAAATATATTAAGTATATAGAGATGAGTCATCCAAAAACTTGGGAGGAGGTCACCAGATTCCAACCCATCGAATACCTATGGAAGGAGTCAGAAAGAAAACTCATGTCTGAGGTAGCCATACCCATGCTCTAAAGCAGTAAAGCATGTCTGTTGGTCAAGTATAAAGAGGATCCAAAATGTATACATAAATGTACAGGAGTTGAAGAATACATAGTGGATCATCAGATCATAGCCGCATAAGAACACACTGGAGCTATGTATCAATATCATATATAGAAGAATATATTATCAATGATGCTAGAAGACTATTTAATCAATGATGCTGCGTAACTGATCCTCATAAAAGTACCAAGTCATATAGGTGGAATAGTGGTAGTCAAACTCGGGTGCCAAAATATAAGATGTTGCTGTTAAACTCTGCAACATATAAAGATGAGAGGTGTCACTGGAAGAAAATTAAAGGAGTTGTCAAGTGAACCAAGATACTAACACAACCTGAGGCCTTCACCGATTATAGATGGTACATTTCTACACTATGGGAATAAATGAGCTGAAGTCGACCATGTGAGAAATCATTTGATTATTGACCATTGATGTATAGCATTAACAAACATGAGACAACTGACCAATAATGATAATGAGTGTCAAGGTACCCCAATAAAATTTAACAAGTGTGAATAGATGTGTTGAAGTTGAACACTTGAAAGAATCTATCAATCAGGAGACATTGATATATTCTCACTGTCGATAGCAAAGGAGTTTGCCATTGATGACTGCAAACCCTAAAGTACTGAAAAAAGAACTCTAGACCTTGTTCCCAGAGCAATGATTTGGATTTGATGGGAAAATATCCACTAGAAGGAAGGCATTAAGGCATCCCACATAAACCAGTGTGAGTGTAACTCGCAGGCCAATAATTTGGAAGAAATCAGACGAAGAGAGATGAAGTAACCATTCTGAAGTACATTTCCAGCATACACAAGATGTGGCTAGTGCATGATAGAAATCCTCTGAACCAACCAATAATGAAAGTTGACACAAAGGTGAGGAATCCACCAATAGGGTTAAATGGAAACCAAGGTACTACACGAATGCCAATGTGTGATAATGTAAGCTAACGTCGAACACAAGGGAAACCACTCAGTCAAAAAGCCATAATGTTGATTGATGCTAAGCACAAGGTCACATATCAATTATGTAAATAGGGCTAGGGCACAACTCTAGGTCTAATCTTAGAGAAATTTTTCGGAGTCGATAAGAGCAGACCCACTAGTAAGGAGTCAATGGGGACCTTCTTAACCAACACGAGTAAAGGACCATGTCGCTGATGTGATGCTGGGAATAAATTGACTTAGCGACTATGGCCAACATAAATGAGTCAAGAGACATCACAAAATGGCTGACAACATGTTTACTTCCCTTGAACAAAAGAACGACTTGATGTGACTTTATGGTATCATAAAATAACTTTGTATAAGTTTTCAATGTAGGAAGCATTAAAAAACTCTCCATATGATTGGAAGAGATAACCAACTGATGGAGGAATAACTCAAGAACAAGGTTTGTCTTCCCTAAATTCAAACTAAGTCCCATCCCGATGGAGGAAAGACTCATTTTAAGTGCTTTTTTCAAAGGCGACACGATTGACTCTTGCTGCCATCAAATGATGAAGAAACTGTCTTGTTCACGTTCTTTTTTTGGAATTTTTTTTTGTCTTTTTCATATTTAAAGCCTGAAAAAGAATAAAACAATGGTTATGGTACAATGGAGAGAATGAGTGTCAAGGGAAAGTGCACTAATTCATGGGATTGAAACATTACTATGCTCAATGCAAGGTGGCATATGTTGGTCATAAACACTCAGGGGATGTTCCCTCAAGGGAAAATGGTATCAAGTCGCAAAGGTTAATGAATGCATGGTTCAAACTTGCAGAATATTCATGGTCAAAAATGGCTAATACACGAGTCCAAATGAATCCGACTTAAGACCAAAAGGGGTGAAAGTGGTCAATATGCAATGTAATAGTACAACTCAACACGTGGGAGCCTCTAGGGTATAAAGCTAGAATAATAACTAAGAAGAAGAACGAGGCTTCAAAATAAAGTCATGGTGGGATTAAATAAGACTCTTGAGTCTAAGAAAAAAATTTCAACATGGGTGCCAAGTGACAATAGGGTACTATCTAGGGAACCCATGGTAAGATAGGATCCTACCATACAAGTTATGACATTTCTAAGCAGCAAGAAGGTTCCGTGTCACAACTTGGTAGGGTCAATCGTAAGGCCAAAACAAAAAAGGAAATTGTTAATGCACAATGCAGGTTGATAACCTACTGTTGTGCCCTACAACAACCCCCCATTTCATATCATCTGTATTTATAAACAATCAACATATGAAATGGGTCCCTTTCAAAAATTAATTGGCATTAATGAATTTGTTCGAAAAAGGTATGATAATCAAATGTGTTTGTGAATTTAACCTTTTCGAATAACAATGTTCCCAAAATAAAGAAATCTTTTATTATTGCGATAAAGCGATCGCAAGATCGCATATCGCAATAACAAGAGAGACGCATTTGAAACGGAACTTCGGTTTTTGCCGATGCGATATCGCTATCGGCGATCGGCGGTATTCAATGCATACACAAAAAGGGCGCATATCTTATACCCCGATGCGATGCTATATCGGCAATCGGCCATCGGCACTCCCTCTTATGGGAAAATGCTTTAAGTTACAAACCCCGACCCGATGCGATATCGCTATCGGCCGTCGGCGGTTTCCCATGCACCCTCATAAGGCACTTAGGTCTTTTCCCCCGATGCGATGCGATATCGCATGTCGGCAAATCACTTAATATGCATCTGGTAATGTGTTCACATGCTAGTCCGATGCGATGTCGCAATCGGCGTTCGCCAGGACTATTTTCAAACGATAATGCAACTCTTTCCCTGATGCGATGCGATATTGTTCATCGGTAATCGACATTTTCAAAAAATGATTGCTTTAAGCTTTAAAGTTATATTTAAATCCGGTTGATAAGGCGCAGATTTCAAAATGCTGTTACATGCAGGGATAAGGTAATCCATGCGTATTTAATAACTTTTCCCCTTCGATTAACGAAAATTTGCGTCTAAGGCATGATCATATCTGTTGCACGCGTTAGGAGGTCATTCAACTGAATTACAGCGTAAAGGTCATTTAATGGGTAGCAGGCCTTAAAAACGTCATTAATGCATATGCGATCTCTTACCAGTGATTGGATCCGCAGCCACTTTTTGAAAATTAATAACGCCACGCTTCAAATGATATATATCTTTCCCTTTATGCTTTGTCTTCATTATTTCTCGTGTTACAATTTCTCTTGCACTGGTGTAGAGTTCGTTTGTTGAGAAAAGCCTGAACATGATGGGGAAGAAAAATAAGAGGAGTTCTGGTTCTAATACAACACCTGTTGCAGGACAAGCTGCTTCAATTTCGAAGAAAGGCCTAATCTCGGACACTACGTGCGCTGGTCTTGCTAGGACCACATGGCGGGGCACATATAATCTGTTGGAGGACGAGCAACCAAAAGTGACAGTGAGAACAGTTAGTGTAGATGTACTAAGGAAGTCTGATGCAACTCTCAAAGACTTAGCCGACTCCTTTTTACACAGAATAGCGGCCAGAGAGCAGGTTCTCCCTTATACAGATGTCGTCCGCTAGGCAATTGAAGAAATCCCCATCACTGATAGAACTTTTCATACAAGGGATGGAAGGATTTTTGGGTCATTCAAGCCTGATGACCTGAGGCAAATGTATCATCTGCCTGAACCGGAGCTAGTCTACAACAGAGCCTTTGTGGAGAAATTCGCAAAAGAAAATGAATCACCATCCGAACCCATCCGAGATTGGAGGCAGAACCCAGCCAAGCACAAACATGAAAGTTCGGGTAAGTACTCCAACGTTTCTTTGGCTTCTCCCTATTGCTATGCGGGGATTATGATGTGTAGATTGTGGGGATTACATGACTCTGTTAATATCAATATTGACATGGTTCCCCTAATAGAAGCGGCTATCAATGCTATAATTATGGATTGGGCTACTATTCTTTCTGATAAGTTGGTCGTAGCTGTTTGTGAGTTTAGAAACAAAACTATAGTCACTGAAAGGAAAATCCCGCCCTTTTATTATTCTGCTTACATTATGGATACCCTGTGTCTTAATTCTGAGTTTCCTGTCCTCGGTTGGAGATGGACCACCCAAGATCCAACACCCATCCATTTATACCATCAGAAGTTGTGGAAGTCCTCTTACAAGGACCACTTGTACCAAATTTGTAATGGTTTCATGGCGCCCATTTACTATTCTATTTATGACAGACCCATTTCCAGAATTTCCTATGAAGCTTCTTTTGACTTACCAGCCGTAGCGAGTTGGTTCGGGGAGGAGCATTTCACCTATATCAGAGTTTTTGGGAGTAAGGCTAGGCCACATGTCCTCCCTTTATATATCCCTGACAAGCTGTTAGCCCGGGAAATCTGCTACCAGATCATGGCCGAGAGTGTCACACAAAATCTCAAAGAGGAGAAGAAGAAAGGTTGGCCCTCGTTTCCTTTAAGAATTGGGGTTTTCACGGTGCTTAATTACAAGCATGCAGAAAAAGAAGCGACAAAACTCCAAACCTTAACCCTGGCAACTATCCCAAGCAGACTCTATGATCCAAAGAAAACTGCCTATATTGCCCTTGAACAAGCAAAATTAACAAAAATTGTTCATCAAGAGG
Source organism: Pinus tabuliformis (assembly GCA_031772625.1). NCBI lineage: Eukaryota > Viridiplantae > Streptophyta > Pinopsida > Pinales > Pinaceae > Pinus > Pinus tabuliformis. The sequence continues at coordinate 1,900,741,189 of CM062817.1, forward strand.
ATATGTTTGATGACCTATTCGTAGGTGCTGAATCAATAAGCCAGGCCAAACAGCTTGCCATAATGAAATACAATGATGAGGCGTTGACAGAGTTTAATAAACTCAGGGAGCAGAGGTTGCAAACTCTGCCCCTAGAGTTATTATCCACAACCCCAGCGTCTTCCTCAAGCGAGCCTGGTCGGCAACAGATACATTCACCTCCTGTTACAACTAAAGAACAAGATAAACAACAGGAGGAAAGGCAGAAGAAGCTGCAAGCTGAGAAGCAAAGAAAAGAGCAAGCAGAGAGACAGCAAAAGGAGCAGATAGAAAGGCAGCAAAAGGCGCAGAAGGAAGAAGAGCAGAGGAAGCAGAAGGAAGAAGAGAAGCTAAAGAAAGAACTAGCAGATAGGCAGAAAAAGGAATTGGAGGAGCAGTAGCGAAAAGCACAGGAGGAGCAGCAGCGAAAAGCACTTGAAGAACAACAGAGGTTAGAACAAGAAAAGGAACGGAGCAAAGCCCATACAGAACAGCATAAGCAAACCTCCATCGATCCAGAATTGATTAGACAATGGAACCAATTCGATTCCATTATCAGTGGTAAAGAAGGCTTCAAAGACACAAACGCCTCTAAAATAAGCGATGCGCCCGATACCACTTCTTCTCAGGTTCTAGAAGGAACCAGCGGCCCACCCATTTCACAGGATATCAAGGTAATCAATAAGGACCCTTCCGATCAAATTGTTCTCCAGGTCGAAGAAATTCCTCCCCTGGATATTTTTTATAGCCCAAAGCATAGAGCTGTCATTAAGCGCTCTAAGAAAAGATGAAGACTTGATCAACCTTTGATCTTGCCTGAGCCAACAGTCACAGGCAATATGGTCTGGAAGGAGGATTTGGATCCCTCCAATGATCTAACAAAGTTGTCTCAATTCGCTGGAGCATATTCTGCAGCAACCATCGACAAAGCATCGGAGGTAAGTCTTCTGTTGAAGACTAAAGATCATGAAATATATTCATTGCAGGCAGAGGTTATCGAAGCGAAAAACAAAGCAGCCCAGGTGGAAGAGCAGTTGCTGGCCCAACAGCAGGAAAACAATTTGTTAACCCAGCAACTGCAAATTGAAAGGCAAAGGATAAGCCAAAGTGAAGCGCAGAAGGCAAAAGAATTGTCAGAGGCATTGTCACAGTTGAAAGCATCAAACGAGCTGATGATGAAATCGAAAGATGAGCGAATAGCTCAACTATCAACACAGCTCGAAGGTATCAAAAGCACACAGAATGTAAAAAATTTCAGAGCAGAGGCAACTCAAATCAATAGCGCATTACTATCTCAGATCGGACTTCTATGTCAACAACTTGATAAGGCTGAGTCATTATGTGAAATATCTACAACAGTGTGTGAGCGAATAGATAAGGCCAGGAACGAGCTAGATCAGGCCGAAGATACCATTTCCGAGTATATTGAGTGGCAAGACACTCCAGAAGGGAAAGCGGCGAATTTGTCCCGAATCCATGAAATGTACAAGGACATACTCTTCACAGAATGGAACACTCAAGTAATGAAAGTAGAAAGGGCGGCTTCCAGGTGTAAAGTAATTGCCAGCAATATGAGCGACTTAGTCAATGATACACTTTATCTGGCCAATATGATCTCCAAATGCACACCTGGAAGCATAACAACATCAGATATGCTGGAACAAGCAAGTTACCATGGCTTGGAGGAACAGAGGAAGTTAATTACCGGAGTGAATACTTTAACCTCTGAAGCATATTGGCTCTTTTTAGTCAAGCCGCATACTCAAAGGTCTGCTCTCAAGTGTCTAACAGATGCCCTCAGATGCCTGATCCCCGACATTCAGGATGCTACATATGATGCTCAGCTAACTTCTCGTCTCAACACTCCACCAGAAGTAGAGCCAATGCTGGCGATATGTCAGCTAAAGAGCAAAGGCAAGGAACCCACCGAATGAAGCATTGCCGCCAACTGCCAGATCGCCAAGAAATATGGGAAAAACATTTATTGATGCCAATTTAATAGATTTTCAGTTGTTTAGATATTTAGATTAGTATAGTATTTATAGACCCTTTCATTGTTTTGGAAAGGGTCGTAAAAATTTTGTAATAGACTTAAAGGCTGAAGTTTGCACGATTGTGCTTCAGTCTATATTCTGTTGTGAAACTCGACCAATGGTTCTTAATTTTGATTGAAAGGCTATTTTACACAATTGCGCACGACTGTCTGTTGTTTGGAATGCTTTCTGATTGAAAGGAAGGACTGCGACATAGTGATTAATGTACTGGATTGATCAAGCAGCTTACATGGTACTATTATCTGTATCTGTGTTCTCTCTTATTATATGAATTACTGTGTTATTATCTTTGCCATTGTTGAATGCGTGTATGCGATATATCAACGAACCTTCATTTCTTTTCACTATTGAATGTTTTGATGATTTGTTATTTCTTTTACCCATGCATGTATCAATGATATGTATGATTAAGTGTAGTAATTCGCTCTAATCACTCTGCATAACTAATTATGCAGAGCAATTTTAAATAGTTTAAACATCTATGCTTAAAGTGGTAGAGTCATCTATATGCCTGCCTCTAAATCACAGATCATCCAACGCTGCACTTTACCAAGAGACAAGTCCCGGGATTAGATTATAGATATTTCATTTCGCTTATAGTTTAGCTTTTCATGTGTTACCATCTTATGTCATAAGTCACTCATCCATCCTGTTTACTTATAATCTTTGGGAAACTGGTCCCATTATCCCCAGTCAGAACCACTATTCCAAACGGAAAAGGAGCTGCACTAAGGTCCGGACCGGGTGGTTTCCCCAATGTTGTTGCAACGATTTTCGGGGCATCAACATTTTTGGCGCTAGAAGGAGGGCTTGACTGTGAATGGCAAGTAGACCCAAATCGGTAAGTCATTCTAAGAGTAATTCTCCCTCCAAATCTCCTCGTTCTTCTCAATTTCATGCTGGTTCGCCAGTCCATAACCAAGAAGAAGAGGAATCTACCACCACTGCTCAATCCCATCATATCCCAGAACAATTAAGTCTTGAATCTCCTGAAGTCCAGTCTCTAATCCATAAACTTCAGAGCTTCTCGATTTCACCACAAAAATCTGAGATATCAGAAAGCAGTGTGACTTCGCAGTTCAACCTCACTCATCCTCTTACCAGACTTCAGAGTGAAAAACTTGGTATTGAACCCATTGAGTTTCCTTTACCCAAAAGGAAAAAGCCAAAGAAAAATACTGAAGGATCTGATAGTGGGGATTTTTCTTCCACATCCTCCATTTCATCTCCTCATCTGCAAAGTCAACCACCCACTCCTCCATTACAAATTGTTGTTCATCAGGGAACAGAAGCCTCAATATCCCAATCTATTCACTCTTCATCTTTATTACCTCACCAAACATCTGGAATCCCGACAGTAGTGAGAACCACTGTCGCTAGCATAATGGCAGATCCATGGACTAGGCCGGGTGCAGTCAACATGCCTGGACCATTGCACGATCTACCAGATGCTCCCGAAAAATGGCTGCCTAAATTTAATCCAGATAATGGGGTCCAGGCTGAAGAACACATCAATAACTTCATGTTAGCAGTTAACCTAAAAGGAGTGACAGAGCAAGATGTCGTCGTAAGACTTTTGCCTTATACTTTACAAGGATCAGCAGGATCCTGGTATTTTTCCTTACCTTCTGGTTCAATTACCAGTTGGAATACATGCCAAGAGCAGTTTCTCACCAAATATGGAGATGATAGGTCCCTAGCAACTTTGATAAATGATCTCTCCAATTTGAGAATAGATCACAGGGAACCAATAAAGGAGTTTAATGCCAGATTTAATAAACTACTGAATAAAATCCCTACCGCTTCTAAACCAAGTGAGCAAATCCGAAGTGAATGGTACATCACTGCCCTACCTGCCAACATAGCCATCTTTGTAGACAGGGCTGGCAAACCTACCTTAGCCGAAAATATGAGTGAAGCACTTGCCGTTGAAAAGCGCATCAATGCTCTTGAAAAGAAAGCTGCTCTAGAAGATAGAAAAGCTAAAAAAGTCTCGTTTAAAGAAGATTCCAAGAAGAAAACCCCAAAGGACCCATATGACATGGAAGGTTTACAAAAGGTCCTTAAAACTTTGTCTAATGAAATGGTTGAGATTAAAAAGCAGGTGGCTGAAACTTCAAACAAAAGACCATTTAGGACTTTTAAGAAAACTGAATCAAAGCCGCCTAATGTCATATCTAACGCCGATTCAGACCAAGAAGAAGAGGAAGAGGAAACACCTTCACAGACCGATGATGAAGAAGAAGTAGCGGAATGTCACGGAATGTGGGATTTTATACTCCCGAACTCTGATACTGAGAATGAAGAAGAAGCCTTTCCGGTTACTACAAGAAGTAAAATTACTTCTGAACCTCCCCAGGAAAATTCAAAGAAGAGGAGCGCAGGCGCTACTACAGCAAAGGAAAAAATTCCCCCAAAGAAGTCACCTGTCACAGTTCCTCAAAACCAGCCTTCAACTTCTAGTTCTCCTTCAACATCCAAGACTCTAGTGGTATCCGATTCAATGGAATATAACATTGTCGATGATATGAAGAAAACCAAGGCAAATATAACCATGTTTGAACTTAGTAAACTGAAACATCAGCAAAAGCTACTTCTCAAAGAATTAAATGCTGTTCCCTCTACCCCCCTTCCCAGTGCAAGAGCTGCCAACGATTCAGGCCAGCCTCCTGCAGGCATGGTTGAAATTACAGATTCAGTATTAATCGGAGATAAATCAAATTCACACACTCCACCCTTCCTGCTCACTTATGAGATCTATAATAGAAACCTACACAACTGTTTAATAGATTCAGGGGCCTCATCTAATATAATGCCAGCTTCAGTTTGCTCTAAGCTGAACATTGAACCCCAGAAGTCTGCCATTCATATTGTACAGTTGGATAGGACTAAAGTGCAGGTTGTGGGAGAAATTAATTCTGTAACCATCAGATTGTCAGCCGACCCTAGAATTGTTCAGAGAATTGACATCTTAATTGCTGACATACCTGAATTTTATGGTTTAATATTGAGCAGAGATTGGTCCGAAAAATTGCACGGGTATATTTCTACAGATTGGTCACACATGTGGCTTCCCTACAGGGGAAAGCCAAATCAAATAAGAATCGATCGTGAGAAACATATGACCCACACAGTTACTGAATTTGAGCAAGAAAACTAGCCTGTGGCATTCAACAACAACATTTTGGGGAACTATTCGGCAGAATCATTCTTTGGCAACTTTGTTGCCCAACCATCTCCTTTTTCAGTTAATCATTTTACATCTCAAATAGAAAATTTTTCAAAAACTGACAGGTCCAGATGTTTTAATGATGCTGAGAAAAATGTAGATACTTTTGTTAATATTCCTTTATTTTGGTCTCTGTATTTTGATGGCTCTAAGTCCTCTGAAGGTTCAGGAGCTGGATGTATATTGGTAAGTCCTCAAGGAGAAAAGACAATGTTGTCTTGTAGGTTAGAGTTTGAATGCACGAATAATACAGCCGAATATGAGGCTTTAATCCAAGGATTATATAAAGCAATCGGCCTGGAGGTACGATATCTAAAGGTATTCGGCGATTCGGAAATTATTGTCAAACAGGTTAGAAATGCAATTCATTGCCTTTCGACTCACCTTAAACATTACCAATCGCTCGTCCAAGACCTTACCTCACACTTTTTGGCATTCAACATTTCTTCTATACCTCGATCTCAAAATTCAGCTGCAGATTTACTAGCCAATGTAGCTTCAAAGCTTCTACCTTCAGAAGACTACAACCTTGATAGATTTTCTATAGAATTACTTTTCAGACCTTCAATTCCTGACAATGTCACTAATTGGAGAGTATTTAATCATGATGATGATATTTTGCAATTTTTAACTTCTGAGAATTCTTATGATAAGCAAATTATTGAGGAAGATGATCATGATTCCCAAATGAAAGAAGTGCCCAAAGAAAATTCGATCCCTAAACCAGTGGTAAAATTAGAAGATCTTTATGATATCAAAGACAGGTTTAAACCTGTAATTAATACAAAGCTTCAGAGTTCTACCCTTAGGTTTGAATTGATAAATCTAGGAACCAAAGAGTCTCCTCAAAACATCAATTTAGGAACATGATTGTCTCAGAATGAAAAGGAAGCATTTATTAAATTGTTAAGAAAAAACAAACAGGTTTTTGCTTGGAAATACGATGACCTAAAGACATATGATACATCTATTATCCAGCATACCATTCCTATGCTTCCTGATAAAAAACCAATTCAGCAAAAATTAAGAAAAATACACCCAAATTTGGAGAGCCAGATCAAGTCGGAGCTTAATAAGCTCTTGAAAGCCAAAATTAATTTTCCAGTCCGACATTCAAACTGGGTCTCTAATATGGTGCCAGTCAGAAATAAAAATGGCGACATTCGAATTTGTATTGATTTCAGGAATTTGAACAAAGCGAGCTTAAAAGACAACTTCCCATTGCCTACTATGGAGAAAATTCTCCAATCAGTGGCAGGTTCTGAATTGATGTCTTTTCTAGACGGTTTTTCAGGGTACAATCAAGTTCTGGTACACCCTGATGACCAGCTTAAAACTACATTCAGAACAAAATGGGGAACTTACACATATCAGAAAATGCCTTTTGGTCTCATAAATGCCGGAGCGACATTTCAAAGAGCTATGGACATGGCCTTCAGAGGGTTAATTAATCGATCAGTAGTCGTCTATTTAGACGATATTACTGTGTATTCTAAGAAGAGAGATAATCATTTACACGATTTAAATCAGATCTTTCAGCGATGCAAAAGATATGGTATTTCTTTAAACCCAAAAAAGTCCTTCTTTGCTCTTGACCAAGGAAAACTCTTAGGCTTTATAGTATCCAAAAATGGTATTTATATTGACCCTGATCGGATTAATGAAATTTCTAAAATCCCTTTCCCACATAACAAAAAATCAATGCAGTCATTTTTGGGTCAGATTAATTTTGTCAAACGATTTGTTCCGGATTTTTCACAGATTGTATTACCACTTCAGACAATGATCAAGAAGAATTCAGTCTTCAAATGGGGATCTGAGGAAAAACAAGCTTTTGATGTTATCAAACAGTCAATAATCAATGCCCCAGCCTTGAATACTCCCGATTTTTCTAATCATTTTACACTATACACTATTGCATCCAACACTTCATATGCCGCAGTACTCACACAACTGAATGATAACAACTTAGAGGCACCTATATCATTTTTCAGTTCAAATCTTCAAGGTGCCGAATTGAATTATTCTGATGTGGAGAAACAAGCCTTCGCTGTATTCAAAGCAGTCAAACATTATAGACCCTTCCTTTTGAAAACCCACACGAAAGTTATAGTTCCTTTCCCAGCGGTAAGACAACTATTAATTCAGAAAGAATTGGGTGGAAAAAGAGCCAATTGGGTTACAACGCTTCAAGAGTATGACTTAGAAATAAAGCCAGCAAAGATTGTTAGGGGCCAAGGTTTTTGCAGGATATTGGCAGGAGCATCAAACATTCACCAATCAAGCGATGAGGATCAGATTGAATCCATCAATTAAATAAGTGTCACTGATTCTCAATCTCAATATGCTGATTTGATATTTTATTTGAAGAACGGTTATGCTCCTCCAAATTTATCTTACAAGAATAAAAGGGCCATTAGGTTAAAGGCTAAGAATTTCACTCTCATTGATGATGTGTTGTTTAAACAAAATTATGATTCTATCCTCTTAAGATGTCTTGAGAAACCTGAAGCCCAAAAGGTTTTGCAGGAGCTTCATGATGGACCAGCTGGGGGACATTTTGGAGCTGACACAACAGCTCATAAGATTATTCATGCTGGATATTATTGGCCTACTCTATTTAGAGATTGCCATGAGTACGTAAGAAAATGCCTTAATTGCCAAACATCTGGTGGAAGACAACGAAAATCAGCTTTCCCTCTGCAACCTGTCAACATTGAACAGCCATTCGAGCAATGGGGATTAGATATCATCGGGGAAATTACTCCACCATCTTCCAAACAACATAGGTATATCCTTACTGCTACCGATTATTTTAATAAATGGGTAGAGGCTATTCCTTTGAAGACGGCAAATGCAGAGGCAATCATCGAGTTCATTGACCAGTTCATCATTACCAGGTTTGGTGTTCCGAACGTTATTGTTTTTGATAATGCTTCTTATTTCTCAGGAAACGCTATGTATGATTTTGCTATTAAAAGGGGGTTTAAACTGAAATATTCTTCCAATTATTATCCCCAGGGAAACGGTTTAGCCGAATCTACTAATAAGAATCTCATCAAAATCATTAAGCGAACTGTTGAACAGAATCATAGAAACTGGCATAAATCTTTGGTCTTCGCATTATGGGCTGATAGGATAACACAAAAGGCTTCTATAGGGACCTCCCCTTTTAATTTGGTATATGGAAAAGAAGCTGTGTTGCCTACAAACCTTGTTCTTCCATCCTTAGCCCTAGTACAACATATTGAAGAGACTCCGTCTTCTTCTATTCAACTTAGACATGACCAAATTCTCAAATTAGAGGAAGAAAGGGATAAGGCCAGAATCACTCATGCCAAACATCAACAAATCATCAAAGCATCTTTTGAATTAGCATCATCCGATTCCAAACAACTTCAAGTTGGTGACTTAGTTCTCAAATGGGACAAGGCCCATGAGGATAAGGGAAAGCATACCAAATTTCAGAAAATGTGGCTTGGACCATTTCAAATCTGTGAAAAGATAGGCCATTCAACTTTTATATTGCAAGACTTATCAGGGTTGAGAGATTCTCTCCCTGTCAATGGCCTGATCCTGAAGAAATTCTTTAATTGAGAAGGTAACCCCTTCTCCTTTTGTAGATTTTCGTAGTTTGTAGGATTGGTAGGAAATAAAACTGTAGAGTACCTCCATTGACCTTTTGTTGTGTTTGAAGAAGATGTCTCACAAAAATATTGTAAATATTTGTTTTTAAAAATAGAACCCTCAATCAAAAGAAATAGTTTCTAGGAAATTAGATATCCTTGTGCTCCGAAAATATAACATAAAATTTTGAAGACTCCTCTCAAGAGGTAAAAGTTCTGAATCATTTTCTGTTTTCAAGACTAGTCTCCAAAGGTTATCTGTTAAAAGATAGAAGCTAACCCATGTTCAGTATCTTCAACTCCTCATTTTGTCATCCATTTGCTCTTAAGGAGAAGATTGTTTACCCCATTCACTAAAGGTTATGATTACTCAGAGTGTAATTCTAAAATATAAAAGATTAAAGATAAGAGGTCTTATCATAAGCCTGCTTACCATGTTCATAGGGAAATAGCTTAACTGACATTACCAATACTGCCTACCAAAACAGGGTAATGGCTTGAAATTTCAAGACAAGGGGTCTCATCACGAGCCAGCTTGATCAGTTAAATTATTACCAGTGAATGGCATTGTCATAAGCTGGCTACCAAACCAGGACAATGGCTTTTTATCTTATTAATTACAAAAAAAAAAAAAAAAAACAGATGAAAAGATAAAACATGAAAACATTTTATGGATTCATTCTGTTAATCACACTCTTATGTGAATGGAAAAGTAGACAACACTATGGTTAAAAGGTATCCCTGTCGAGACTATAAATGTTTGCTGGCAACAGAGGCTCTACCTATGGCAAAGGAGTTACTTATAATAGCTGATTTGGGAAAATTTTCTATTTTATCATCATGAACCAATAAAGACTTATTTTGGAAACTTATTATGTATTTAGTTTCTTGAAACTGAATGGGACGAAGTTAACAAAATAAAGTCCACTTTACTCAGAACACATGAATATCTAGTTATATTAGAAATTTCTCCTTCTGATTGAGTTTCTATTTTTGAAAAGCATGATTGTTTATGTTAATTTCAGAGATAACTGGTTCTACCAACGAATCGCCAATTGTTGTGCCCTACAACAACCCCCCATTTCATATCATCTGTATTTATAAACAATCAACATATGAAATGGGTCCCTTTTAAAAATTAATTGGCATTAATGAATTTGTTCGAAAAAGGTATGATAATCAAATGTGTTTGTGAATTTAACCTTTTCGAATAACAATGTTCCCAAAATAAAGCAATCTTTTATTATTGCGATAAAGCGATCGCAAGATCGCATATCGCAATAACAAGAGAAGAAGCATTTGAAACGGCACTTCGGTTTTTGCCGATGCGATATCGCTATCGGCGATCGGCGGTATTCAATGCATACACAAAAAGAGCGCATATCTTATACCCCGATGCGATGCTATATCGGCAATCGGCCATCGGCACTCCCTCTTACGGGAAAACGCTTTAAGTTACAAACCCCGACCCGATGCGATATCGCTATCGGCCGTCGGCGGTTTCCCATGCACCCTCATAAGGCACTCAGGTATTTTCCCCCGATGCGATGATATCGCATGTCGGCAAATCACTTAATATGCATCTGGTAATGTGTTCACATGCTAGTCCGATGTGATGTCGCAATCAGCGTTCGCCAGGACTATTTTCAAAGGATAATGCAACTCTTTACCTGATGCGATGCGATATTGTTCATCGGTAATCGGCATTTTCAAAAAATAATTGCTTTAAGCTTTAAAGTTATATTTAAATCCGGTTGATAAGGCGCAGATTTCAAAATGCCGTTAAATGCAGGGATAAGGTAATCCATGCGTATTTAATAACTTTGCCCCTTCGATTAACGAAAATTTGCGTCTAAGGCATGATCATATCTGTTGCACGCGTTAGGAGGTCATTCAACTGAATTACAGCGTAAAGGTCATTTAATGGGTAGCAGGCCTTAAAAACGTCATTAATGCATATGCGATCTCTTACCAGTGATTGGATCCGCAGCCACTTTTTGAAAATTAATAACGCTACGCTTCAAATGATATATATCTTTCCCTTTACGCTTTGTCTTCATTATTTCTCGAGTTACGATTTCTCTTGCACTTGTGTAGAGTTCGTTTGTTGAGAAAAGCCTGAACATGATGGGGAAGAAAAATAAGAGGAGTTCTGGTTCTACTACAACACCTGTTGCAGGACAAGCTGCTTCAATTTCGAAGAAAGGCCTAATCTCGGACACTACGTGCGCTGGTCTTGCTAGGACCACATGGCGGGGCACATATAATCTGTTGGAGGACAAGCAACCAAAAGTGACAGTGAGAACAGTTAGTGTAGATGTACTAAGGAAGTCTGATGCAACTCTCAAAGACTTAGCCGACTCCTTTTTACACAGAATAACGGCCAGAGAGCAGGTTCTCCCTTATATAGATGTGGTCCGCTGGGCAATTGAAGAAATCCCCATCACTGATAGAACTTTTCATACAAGGGATGGAAGGATTTTCGGGTCATTCAAGCCTGATGACCTGAGGCGAATGTATCATCTGCCTGAACCGGAGCTAGTCTACAACAGAGCCTTTGTAGAGAAATTCGCAAAAGAAAATGAATCACCATCTGAACCCATCCGAGATTGGAGGCAGAACCCAACCAAGCACACACATGAAAGTTCAGGTAAGTACTCCAACGTTTCTTTGGCTTCTCCCTATTGCTATGCGGGGATTATGATGTGTAGATTGTGGGGATTACATGACTCTGTTAATATCAATATTGACACGGTTCCCCTAATAGAAGCGGCTATCAATGCTATAATTATGGATTGGGCTACTATTCTTTCTGATAAGTTGGTCGTAGCTGTTCGTGAGTTTAGAAACAAAACTATAGTCACTGAAAGGAAAATCCCGCCCTTTTATTATTCTGCTTACATTATGGATACCCTGTGTCTTAATTCTGAGTTTCCTGTCCTCGGTTGGAGATGGACCACCCAAGATCCAACACCCATCCATTTATACCATCAGAAGTTGTGGAAGTCCTCTTACAAGGACCACTTGTACCAAATTTGTAATGGTTTCATGGCGCCCATTTACTATTCTATTTATGACAGACCCATTTCCAGAATTTCCTATGAAGCTTCTTTTGACTTACCAGCTGTAGCGAGTTGGTTCGGGGAGGAGCATTTCACCTATATCAGAGTTTTTGGGAGTAAGGCTAGGCCACATGTCCTCCCTTTATATATCCCTGACAAGCTGTTAGCCCGGGAAATCTGCTACCAGATTATGGCCGAGAGTGTCACACAAACTCTCAAAGAGGAGAAGAAGAAAGGTTGGCCCTCGTTTCCTTTAAGAATTGGGGTTTTCACGGTGCTTAATTACAAGCATGCAGAAAAAGAAGTGACAAAACTCCAAACCTTAACCCTGGCAACTATCCCAAGCAGACTCTATGATCCAAAGAAAACTGCCTATATTGCCCTTGAACAAGCAAAATTAACAAAAATTGTTCATCAAGAGGATATGTTTGATGACCTATTCGTAGGTGCTGAATCAATAAGCTAGGCCAAATAGCTTGCCATAATGGAATACAATGATGAGGCGTTGACAGACTTTAATAAACTCAGGGAGCAGAGGTTGCAAACTCTGCCCCTAGAGTTATTATCCACAACCCCAGCGTCTTCCTCAAGCGAGCCTGGTCGGCAACAGATACATTCACCTCCTGTTACAACTAAAGAACAAGATAAACAACAGGAGGAAAGGCAGAAGAAGCTGCAAGCTGAGAAGCAAAGAAAAGAGCAAGCAGAGAGACATCAAAAGGAGCAGATAGAAAGGCAGCAAAAGGCGCAGAAGGAAGAAGAGCAGAGGAAGAAGAAGGAAGAAGAGAAGCTAAAGAAAGAACTAGCAGATAGGCAGAAAAAGGAATTGGAGGAGCAGCAGCGAAAAGCACAGGAGGAGCAGCAGCGAAAAGCACTTGAAGAACAGCAGAAGTTAGAACAAGAAAAGGAACGGAGCAAAGCCCATACAGAGCAGCATAAGCAAACCTCCATCGATCCAGAATTGATTAGACAATGGAACCAATTCGATTCCATTATCAGTGGTAAAGAAGGCTCCAAAGACACAGACGCCTCTAAAACAAGCGATGCGCCCGATACCACTTCTTCTCAGGTTCTAGGAGGAACCAGCGGCCCACCCATTTCACAGGATGTCGAGGTAATCAATAAGGACCCTTCCGATCAAATTGTTCTCCAGGTGGAAGAAATTCCTCCCCTGGATATTTTTTATAGCCCAAAGCATAGAGCTGTCATTAAGCGCTCTAAGAAAAGACGAAGACTTGATCAACCTTCGATCTTGCCTGAGCAAACAGTCACGGGCAATATGGTCTGGAAGGAGGATTTGGATCCCTCCGATGATCTAACAAAGTTGTCTCAATTCGCTGGAGCATATTCTGCAGCAACCATCGACAAAGCATCGGAGGTAAGTCTTCTGTTGAAGACTAAAGATCATGAAATATATGCATTGCAGGCAGAGGTTATCGAAGCGAAAAACAAAGCAGCACAGGTGGAAGAGCAGTTGCTGGCTCAACAGCAGGAAAACAATTTGTTAACTCAGCAACTGCAAATTGAAAGGCAAAGGATAAACCAAAGTGAAGCGCAGAAGGCAAAAGAATTGTCAGAGGCATTGTCACAGTTGAAAGCATCAAACGAGCTGATGATGAAATCGAAAGATGAGCGAATAGCTCAACTATCAACACAGCTCGAAGGTATCAAAAGCACACAGAATGTAAAAAATTTCAGAGCAGAGGCAACTCAAATCAATAGCACATTACTATCTCAGATCAGACTTCTATGTCAACAACTTGATAAGGCTGAGTCATTATGTGAAATATCTACAACAGTGTGTGAGCGAATAGATAAGGCCAGGAACGAGCTAGATCAGGCCGAAGATACCATTTCCGAGTATATTGAGTGGCAAGACACTCCAGAAGGGAAAGCGGCGAATTTGTCCCAAATCCATGAAACGTACAAGGACATACTCTTCACAGAATGGAACACTCAAGTAATGAAAGCAGAAAGGGCGGCTTCCAGGTGTAAAGTAATTGCCAGCAATATGAGCAACTTAGTCAATGATACACTTTATCTGGCCAATATGATCTCCAAATGCACACCTGGAAGCATAACAACATCAGATATGCTGGAACAAGCAAGTTACCATGGCTTGGAGGAACAGAGGAAGTTAATTACCGGAGTAAATACTTTAACCTCTGAAGCATATTGGCTCTTTTTAGTCAAGCTGCATACTCAAAGGTCTGCTCTCAAGTGTCTAACAGATGCCCTCGGATGCCTGATCCCCGACATTCAGGATGCTACATATGATGCTCAGCTAACTTCTCGTCTCAACACTCCACCAGAAGTAGAGCCAATGCTGGCGATATTTCAGCTAAAGAGCAAAGGCAAGGAACCCACCGAATGAAGCATTGCCGCCAACTGCCAGATCGCCAAGAAAGATGGGAAAAACATTTATTGATGCCAATTTAATAGATTTTCAGTTGTTTAGATATTTAGATTAGTATAGTATTTATAGACCCTTTCATTGTTTTGGAAAGGGTCGTAAAAATTTTGTAATAGAATTAAAGGCTGAAGTTTGCACGATTGTGCTTCAGTCTATATTCTGTTGTGAAACTCGACCAATGGTTCTTAATTTTGATTGAAAGGCTGTTTTACACAATTGCGCACGACTGTCTGTTGTTTGGAATGCTTTCTGATTGAAAGGAAGGACTGCGACATAGTGATTAATGTACTGGATTGATCAAGCAGCTTACATGGTACTATTATCTGTATCTGTGTTCTCTCTTATTATATGAATTACTGTGTTATTATCTTTGCCATTGTTTAATGCGTGTATGCGATATATCAACGAACCTTCATTTCTTTTCACTATTGAATGTTTTGATGATTTGTTATTTCTTTTACCCATGCATGTATCAATGATATGTATGATTAAGTGTAGTAATTCGCTCTAATCACTCTGCATAACTAATTATGCAGAGCAATTTTAAATAGTTTAAACATCTATGCTTAAAGTGGTAGAGTCATCTATATGCCTGCCTCTAAAGCACAGATCATCCAACGCTGCACTTTACCAATAGACAAGTCCCGGGATTAGATTATAGATATTTCATTTCGCTTATAGTTTAGCTTTTCATGTGTTACCATCTTATGTCATAAGTCACTCATCCATCCCGTTTACTTATAATATTTGGGAAACTGGTCCCATTATCCCCAGTCGGAACCACTATTCCAAACGGAAAAGGAGCTGCACTAAGGTCCGGACCGGGTGGTTTCCCCAATGTTGTTGCAACGATTTTCGGGGCATCAACACCTACCTACATGCCAGTTTCAAGAACTAATACCTATTAGAGCGCTCAACCATGAAAATACCCAAAGGAGAAGTCTTCAAAGTTTTGTAGAAATAATTAGGAACACTAGGAAAGAAGTTAATACATCCCATATATAAAATTCAAATAAAAGCTTGTGTTATATAATACAAAACTTGAAAATGCATACCTTGTATATAAAATATGGTACATGGAACCATGCATCCTTGCAGCTTACATATAATAGTTCTTCAGGACAAGCCCCTTGCAGGACTTAGGCCAAGGACTCCATTGACAGCTAAAACTCATGGCTTCAAATATGTCCTCCTGTAAAGGAAACTGAACATCGCAGAAATCATGAAAACTAGAAGGATAAAAAGAGGGAATTAAGGGTTCCCATGTCCCCATAGGATAAATCATTCGATTAACTGTTGTGACCAAGTATCAAGAAGGAAAAATAAATAAATTCAAAGGATGCTTCTTGGAAGCAATTAAGCATTGAGGATACAATTCCACACAATTCACACGTGGCGGGGCAGGATCTACTTGGACACTTGGAACATACCAAGGGGTATTATGAACTAAGTTCAAATTAGGATGGTGATTATCAGATGCAAACTGATCAATAGTGACAATGCTTCAGTTATGAGGAAAATACATCACTCAAAAGAGTGAAGACACCACAACATTCATAACATAGACATAATCATGCCTAAGTAGCATATTAAATTTTAAAGGGTGATCAAACACCACCATATCGATTAAGACAATCTTCCCACCTAAAGTAATAGGAAATTGAGGAAGAACACCCATAGATTCACCGAGTCTTATATCATAGGATAATAACTTACTATCAGTTGCCAACAACTTTGGAGAACACAAAGCTTTCCAAGAAGAGGAGGATATAATACTTGCATAGGATCCTTCATCCACCATACATCGATATACGTTTGTGGAATTAACTCTAACCCTTATTTGGAAAGGTGCAATAAAAGGAAGGTGAGGCTCAACAAGATTATCCCAATCAAAGGAAACACTCCTAGAACTTGGATGGGGTACACTTGAAGAGACCAACATTCCCCCTAGAGCAGGAGACTCTGAACTAGAAATCAATAAGACTCTATTGTTAGGCACTTCACCCCCCAAAGGAGGAGTGGGATTGGCCAAACATTGCATTGAATCGAACAATTCATCGACCAATGGCTGATTAGATTGTTGAGAAACCATATTAGATTTAGGATTAGAAGAATCTTCAGACTCAAACCACAACCTTTGTACGACTAAAATATCAGGGAAAAATGAGTATGATGATTTCCCTTACATATCTTATAAGGGAACTTAGGTTTAAATCTTCTACGCCTAGGTTTCTAATCATCCTCAATGTCCCCAACATGACTAGCAGTGGTTGGTGAAGGGTCTCCAACATGACTTGAAATGGCTAGTGACTCTTCCCTAAGAGAGATAGGACTTGTGCCCCCATCTTGACTCATAGAAGTAGGTGAGTCATCAACAACATGACCCATAGAGGTAGGTGATCCATTGCTAGTATGAATTGTAGTGACTAGACTTATGCTCCCAACACAACTTGCAGCGGCCGAAGGCTTATCTCCAACATGACTAACATAGGTTGGTGATGATTCATGGAGAGAACTATTCTTCTTCTTCTTCCTCCTCTTTCTCTTCTTTTTAGATTTATTATTACAAGATGGAGGAGAAAGAGGAAGCCTAGATTTATCTGGTGAAGAAGATGAACAATTAACACCCATTTGATTCCCTTGAAATAAAGTGTTCATCTGAGAAGCTTCAAGAACATTTGGAATATTCAAAGTGGACCACAACTAAACTGGTAGTCCAACATTCAATCCAGGAATATTCAAAGTGGCCATCAAGGGGGTACCAACATTTCTAAAGAAATGAAAATCCAAAGGATCCCATTTTGGATGGGTCCCTTGGTTGGCATCCCCAAGAACATTGGCCATACCCAACTTGTATGCAGATCCTTCTCTTACGGGAATGTTCAAGTGACTTTTCAAGGAAGAGAGATCCAAAATCAAACCTTTGACCTTAAGGAGGAAACTCCACAATTTCAAGAGGAATATCAAAAGCCTTTCAAGACCAGTGGAGTGGTTACTAAGTCACTCATAATCAAAGGTCCAAAAGTGACAAGAAAAAATCCACTTGAAGCCAACTAAATACAAAGAGAAAAGAACACTCCACTATAAATTCCTAAAGATACAACTAGACAAGCAAATTCCAAGTATTTCTGCTCTGGGTGATTAGGAATGGACACAAAAATACAAGAAAGCAAAGATAAGGACCTCCTGAAGGTATTTTGGGATGGCCGGGGCCCAAGCCTATGAGCGAAGGTATCAGAAACAGTTACACTGACCTCCAAATAGCCTTAACCGGTAAAGGTACCCAAGCTTCACAAGGGCACCCTCCAGAAGTACTATGAAAGTGTTGCAATGTCTGCCTCAGGTACCACTTGCATTCCCCCCTGCAGTCACCTGTGTGGTCCTAAGGAAAGGAAACTAAGATCACCAGCTCATGATCGGACACTGGGCAGAACAGTCGTGGGCATGTGACCCAACAAGTAGTATAGGGGGTATCTCTCTTTCCTTATCTTCACACATCCTCGTGCTTGAATCCTGTGTTAGAGGAGCTTTCCCAGACAACTTAATGACATTGGATTTCCACTCATTAATAAAATTCTATACTTTTAGTTTAAGTGGCCTTGGAGAGTTTACTCTCCACACACCTATTCCAAGGCCCTAAATTCCCTAGACTAGTTGATGTTCCTATGACAAAAAGAAAAAGTCTAGTTCATTTTAATTTTAAGCGCTCATTTTAATTGGTTGTTATTTAAGACAAGGGAAGCAGAAGTGCAACTGATGATGTTTTGACGCAAAAGAAATCAATAGAAAACCTAATCTACATGAAAATGCAACTATTTTTCTTCAATGAAAAGTGATTTCTACAAGGGTTCTACAAGAATCCTAAGAAAGAAAAACCCTTTATTTTTATTGAGAACTCACACATTCAAAACCTACCAAAAAATACTAAATGATGTCTAAAATGCATCTACGCTAATGCACACTAGAATGTAAATGCAAGATTCAAGAAAAGGCTCAAATATGAGAAATTGTGATCACAAAGACAAGGGCCAATTTAACAAACAAGGAGAAGCAAATTCCAAAAGAAAAAGCACTCCTCAAGACAAAAAGACTCTTAACCTTTAAAACAAGAATTCACACATTTTCCAAAACTCAAAAGGCTACAATGTCAAAAAACAAAACAAATGAAACTCAAAGGAAATTTAAAGAACCAAAAATTTGAGAAGGGAAAACAAGCAACAATTTCAAGACCAAAAACATGAAAAAGACTCAAATCCCACTAGTTGCTAACAATCACAAAGACAAAAAACTTGAGCAAGGTAAGCGAATTAATCACTTCAAATGATTTGGCCAGAAAGATGCTAAAACTTTGAAAATCAGTAAGATTCCAGATAATTGAAATTTCTCATTCATCCAAGAATCACAAGCCCTTTTTGAAAATAAGGAAGATAAAGCAAAATTAAATCAACTCTTAGGTTGCAAGAGAAGCAAATCAAAGACTGAGTTATCAACAAACAACAAGACCTTTTCCAGAAGCACAAAATAACTAGACACTTCACGAAGAAGATCTGGAACCCAACTTTAAACACACAAAGCTTGAAAGACTACAAAACATCGGTTGACATAATTGCGTCTCAAGCAAGACAAAAGACACCAACAACAACAGACATCAAGGTGATTCCAGGCCTCATAAACATCAATAAATCATAAAGGAACTTGGTCAAGACCTCAACAAAACCCGGAAATGATTATTTATTTATTTATTTATTTTTTTCCAGATCTATGCGTGACTTTTTAAATAAAGTTCCGCCTGTATACGTGACTGTGTCTGAAGAAACACGTGTATACACATGCTTCTTTGGAAGATACTGTGTATATACGCGACTGTTTACAAGAAAAATGCGTATAGATGGAAAACTAAGGAAAAAATAAAAAGAAAGCCCGTATCTAAAAGATCAATGAATGACCAAATTACTTCAGACTCAAGAAGGCTAGAAAAATCAAAGAAAAAACAAACTAAATCTAGATAAAAGTAAAACAACCCTTCTAGGAAATACTTGATGGTATTCACTAGTGGAGTCGCCAATTTCATTGGTGAGAAAAGTTACCTAAGGAAAGGGTTGAAATCCACAACCAAGCATGATAAGATAATCAATAAAAATCACTTAGACAAGCATGCGAAACATATGAATTACCAAACATGGATTTGGAAACATACCTAGAGGTACTATGTTTGAAGATGTTCCCATAGGGTCCAAACCCTCTGCTTCCTCCAGATGTGCTGATGAGCCCCAGAAATGGGTAATTATATGGGCTCCTTCAGCCTTGTAATTTGACCTAATCCATCATTCTCATTATTTTATTGCATGTTTTTGATTATATTTATGCTAATAGAGTGAATTGGGTTAGTCATTATGCCAACAAGTCTAATGTGTGCTTTATGCAGTGTTTTTGGTCAATTTGGAGACAAAATCAAAGGTTTAAATGAGCACTTGGCAGCCAAATTTGTGGAGAGGATTTGTAGGAAGGTGTCCCCTTCATTTATGAGCCCTTACCTCGAATTCTCCACTAGAAGCTCGGAGTTCAAGGGCCACCACATCGATTATCACAAGGGCAGCCGAGCAAGGGCTAGTAAAGTTGCTGTTAACTGCAAGTTTTGGTAGCCGAGTCCCTAAAGTTTAGGAGGATCTTGGGGTCCTCAATTTGTATAAATAAGAGGGCTTAGGGCCTCATTTGGATTGGTTAGAAGTTAGTCATTTTTTAGTTCAATTTTAGTAAGATGTTAGTCATTTTTTAAGCAGTAGGTTAGCTCTACATTTCAGCACATTTGCAAGCTTTTTCTTGTAGACAGTTTTTGGGATGTAACTATTCTTTTGATCAATAAAGATGAATCCAGATTTGCACCAGATCTAATCTTCCTTAGGAGGCTGTAGCTCTTGGGGTTGGACCCAACCTAAGTGCCCAGTACCTCCTTTGTGTACTTTTATGTGTCTTTGTTGCATTCTTAGAATAAAATTTGTTATTTAGAATAAGATCTTGCTTTGTTACTTAGGTTGTTTTTGATGATTGAAATAGCTTTTCATGCTCTAGGTTTATTTGATAGATTGGTAAAGGAAAAGATCTACAGAAAGGCCATCAAGCAATCCTTGATCTCATCTCTCCCTCCTTGGGACCATGAGCTGAGACCAAAGTGTCCTTGCTGCCACAAAAATACCGTTCTTGCTTCTTCATGCAATTGCTAGTGTTAGATTCTTAGTTGCAAAATTTGATACCAGTTATGATCACATGCTTAGATCTGTTCTTTCTTGGTTTTCATTGTTGTTTTACATGATTTTCTGCCAATAAACTTCTTTCCATCGTGGTTTCTAGTTTCTAGGTCAAAGTAGGTTAAAATAGCTAGATCTTTGGTTTTTCTAGTCTTTCTTCGATCAATCTTGAGAAATAGTTTGCAGAGCATCTGTAATACCTCTTTGCCTACCCTTACCCCATCAATGCAACCTGCTCCATCCCCGAACTCAAATTCTTTCCCTTCATTTGCCTCATTTTCCCACTTCGCCCTAATTTCTACATTCTTGTGCAATGCTTCCTCCATCCTTGAACCAAATCCGATTGCCTTAACCACTCTTCATCCTCAATCCCCAAGTACTAGAACTCCTCACACACTTATCTCACCTCCATACCCACTTCTTCACCTTTCTTCCACCATCAACCCTCCAAAATCATCTTTTCGGAACATCCTGTAGAAGCTATATAACATCTTGTAGAAGCTACGATACATCCTGTAGAACCCCTGTAGACTTCCTGTAGAAGCTCACGAAAGCAGTTTCTTGAGATCCGATTACTGTGAAACTCTTTGGAAGGATGCTAGGGACCCCTTAGGCCCTCTTCTCACCTTCCCAGCCTCTTGCAAGCATTTCCTTTCACCAATCAACCTCTGCACAAAAAAAATAGTCAAAGCACATGCATAATAATTCTGACAACTTACTAAAAAATACAAAAAGATGTTTTTTTCCAGATTTTACTATAGAAGTAGCTTAGTCACATGCATTTTACCTTCCTAGAAGTCAATGGCATCCATTTCCACTACTTTCATTGCTTTTCTTTCACCGGTAGGGTTAGTCGGTAAAACTAGGGTTTGCATTTCCTTTCAGCTTTCCGCTTCTTTCTGCAAGTAGATTAGCCTCTATTGAGTTAGCTTTCATCCATTAGTTAAAAGCTTCTTCTAAGAGCTCATAGAAGTTGGCTTAAGCTCCTAGCGGACTTATGCCAGCTGATCAAGTGACAGCCACGACTAGTAGTTGTGCATATAGCACTGTCGCTTCCAAGTTTGTTACGAACTACCGGGTTGATAAAAGTAAAGAAGGGAGTCCCAGGAGTTGCAACGTTATTGCTGCAATACTGGAGCCCACCATATTTTTGGCACCATTGCCGGGGAAGCATCAGAGTATTGGTGATTGCTGCTTTTTTTTCTATTTTCTACTACAACCTTCTGCTAAGTAGTTCATTTCAGCAAGCGTAGAGTAGTTGTTTCATTTCCATTCTGCAATTTCATTTCCGCAAAAGTAGATTAGACATTTCCTGCTTTCATAGATTAACATTTCAATTTCGCAATTTCAATTCTGCAAGCGTAGATTAGCATTTCAATTCTGCAAGCGTAGCTTAGCATTTCATTCCTGCAATTTCATTTCAGCAAAATAGATTAGTCCTTTCCTGCTTTCATTTCAATTTCGCACTTTCATTTCAGCAAGATAGATTTTAGTTAGTTGCAGTTCAATCTATTTTAGTTTTTGCAGGTACGTGCAGAGAAAAAAAAAACAAAAAAAAAAACCAAAAAGATTTCCTTTCATGCCTTGTAGGAGTAGAGATAAGTCAAAAAAATGTTTGAACAACACCCCCACTGCTTCACACAACCAACCTTCTCTCTTCTTCGATGGCTGCGATTAAGAAGAACCCCTAGGTGGATAACAAGACATATTTGAAGAACCTCTAGGGGAGAAGAAGAAGAAAACATTCCTTTGGAGCAAATGGTTGAAAATAAAAATGTTGGAAGCAGTACCTTATCCAAAAACGAATTTACAAATCAAATGGAAGATTTCAAGAGTGAGGTGAGGCAGTTTCTTGCCATGCAACTGGATACCTTGTGGATCCAAAGGAAGAAAGAGGAAGCTGAGAGGGCTTTGGCCATATTTTGTCCCAGGTGCACTAGAAAGCACCCTAGGGACGAATGTCCATTGCGCTCCAAAGAAGTGTGTTTTGTTTGTGAAGAAGACCATCCTACGAATCAGTTCCCTTCCTTTCCTGGACTTAAAGCTACATATCAAAGGGCCAAAGGAGTCACTGAATCATTCTATCATATGAACCAAAGGAGGCAAAATGGACCCAAACCTTACTAGCAGGGAATGCAAGCGACATCTCAGGCCTATTACAACCCCTATCAAGCCACTTCCATGCCTTCTTGGGGTCCCCCTACTCATTCTTCCTGGTCCACACCTCCTCCTTGGTCCTTCACATCTCAATATCATGCTCAACCAGCTACTCATCCATTTCACCCCTACGCTCAGCCACAACCTCAGTGGAATGCACCTCATCAGGGGTGGAGGCCCCAGTACAACTCTCCTCCTACTCCTTTGCCTCCACCACCTGCCCAACCACAACCCCATCCACATCCATCTCAAATATACACCCCCACTCAACTACCCGTACCACCATTTCCAAACCTACCCATTGGAGTAGCTCAACCCAATTGCAAAGCTGAGGTACAACACCTCCAAACAACTCCTCTTGAGCTCAATGATATTCACCATAGCTCTGGGAGAGTATTGGAGAAAAGAGATTATATTGACAGTATTGAAGGATCACATCCAGCAAAAGAAGAGATCAAAGAAGCATGGGCTGCACTTGATGAAGAAAAGACATCAAAATCAGAGATCGAGAGAGTTCCCTCATGGTTACCATCAAATCCTCCATGTACTCAAGAGAAAAATCAACAAAAAGAGGAAGATGAGAAGGTCATGGTAGAAGGTGACAGGAAGAATGATCTAGATTAGCAAAAGGACCAAGGATATCAAAGCTATATTGAGATATGGTTCCAGATGGTCACTAAGTTGCAACAGTACTCCCTTCCTTAGCTATGTTTGATCCCTTCAAAGTCAAATCATTTGGTTTCTAAAATCCGGATAGTTGTCAAAGCATGCATTTCAAGCCTCCACATCATTTTGTCTCTAATCTCGATGTGCACATGGCTCCATTGGAAGTATTCTTATACTTGAAAATGATTTTGTTTTTCAAGTAGGGTAGGGTAGGAAAAAAGAAAAAAGAAAAAGAAAAATGAAAATATGAAGAAAATAAAAATCTAAGGTGAAAACCTCCTCGGAGGTGCCTTAGATTGGCTCATTGATTGAAAACCTCCATGAGGCGGTCAATGGGTTGGAAAGAAGAGAAAATAAAAAGAGAATAAGATCCCTGGGTGAAAACCTCCCTTAGAGGTGCCCAGGGCAGGCAATTAGGGTGAAAACCTCAATGAGGCGCCCTAGTTGTTTTCAAAAAAAAAAAGAGAAAAAGAAAGAAGAAAAGCGAAAAAGAAAAATAAACCTAATTTCTGTTGAATAATTGCCTGTTGCATGAAGGACATTGCAGGTCAGGAGGATCGCTCAAAACAAAGACAGAGGAAGTTCTATGCCTTCTACAGGAAGTTCTGTGTCTTCTATAGGAAGCCTACAAACAAGCCAAAATTGATCTCCGAAGAGGACCCGAAGGCTGGGAATATGTCCATGAGGCCTGCAAACATCCATGTTTCTATCCCTCACCCTTCTCCATTATTTTTTCCATCTCATTGTGCTTCTTTCCTAAAAACTGGGTGTTCTACAGGAAGTTCCTGTAGAAATTATAGGAAGCTAGGAATGGATTTTAAAAGGCAGTTTGGTGAACATGATAGCTTCCTAAAGGGTTCATAAGTCCTCCTACAATCTTCAAACCTCTCTCCCATCAATTCCAAGTCTGCATTATAGCCCAAGCTCGTTTTTTCTTACTGTGCAAAAAACTGCAAAATGCTTTGAAACAAAAACACATAATGCTGGAATTTGTTTTTTCCCTCATGTGAAAACCGTGCATCCATTTACAAAACCGTTTTACGGGGAGTTGTATAGGGATGATGGCAACATGCCCGAGCAACTTCAACCAATTCCAGTTCACGGGTTCCAAGAAATTAGCCTCCATCACCTTCAACCATTTTTGCATTTTCTCCATATCTGTGCATCCATTTCAAAACCTGTTTCATGGGGAGATGCATATAGGTGATAGTAACCTACCTAAGCAGTTTCAACCAATTCCAATGCACAGTTTCCGAGAAATTGTCCTTTGTAATCTTCAACCATTTTCAATTTTTCTCGAAATCTGTACATCCATTGACCTCAATTTTGCTATGGGAGGTGCATAATGATGATAGAAGCATGCTTAGAATGTTTCAGGACAATCCGATCTATTGTTTGGGAGCTATGGATAAAACAAGTTGCGGTCTTATAAAAATTCAGCATCAACAACATGAGGGTGCAAATCTGAATGTTGAAGCAGGCTCCTGCAGCGTAGATCCAAGCAGAGGATACCTGCACGAGAAAATAAGCCATGTATCAGCAAACAAACCAGCATGCATCCACAGAATATGAGCATGCATCAGAAAAAAGGACCAGGACATTCGACTTCCAGGTACGTGACTAAACCCATTCCTCTGTTGCATGAATGTAATTTAAGAACTGCGTGAATAATGAGATGGTTGGGATTAAACAAGATTGGTGGCCAGCTAACTGGCCACCCTCGTCCAATTCAGACAGTGCCTTGTCCAGTTCTCTAGCGCTCAGCCAGAAATCGTGCAACATACGTGTATAGTCAACTCACGTGAGAAATTTTAAAAAATAGGTAGTGTTGGCTGTTTGAACTCCAGTGCAACTGATGACAAGTGATTAACAAGAAGAGAACATACAGGTCATAACAGCACTACAGTCTGCATGGGGCCAATGCACATCCGGCCACCTCATCTTCTCACACGAATCACGTTGCAGTTAAACGATGCTTGACTGAAACTCTCACCACTCTTTGTTCACTGCGCCTTCACGACATTCACAACTGAAGCACGCGTCCACCACTTCCAAATCAGCTAACCAGTGGTCCTCTGCAAGATTCCTGCCTAATTTTTCGAGATTTCTGCCGTTTTTTTTTTTAAATCTCCCGCCTATCGGGCTCTACAGGAAGCGCAGTTTCGTTCTACAGGAAACGAGAGCCTTCTACAGGAAACACAGAAAACAATCGTGCAGAAAGAAAACCTGGGATTTTCAGCGAACTTCAAGCTCAAAACGAGGTAGGATCGGGGAAGCTTCTTTGTGCATAATTTGTTTGTCCAAAGTGGTGAATTGAACATGGCATGAGATTGGAAAATCAGTGAAAAATATGCCTATGAATTGGAAATAAAACGTTTTCCTGTGTGTTGCACTAAGTTTCTCAGTTGTGTCTACATCAAGATTCTCCTCCACGTTTTCTCTTGTAGAGAAGATATGCAACTATGGGGGCCAACCTGTGTATGGAAAATTTTGAACTTGCATGTCTGTGTGCCGAGAAGAAAAATTGAGCTCTGTACTCTGTCCGTAGAAACACAATTCTTCCTTTCATAAATGGACAGTCAAATTCTGGGTAGAGAGGGCTAAAAAAGTCCACCTGAAGGATGTCACAGCCAAAGCAGACACACAGAAACAAAAGGGAAAGAAACAACCTAAAATAGCAGCACCACAGACAGAAATAGTTGACACAAGGATTTCTACAGGAAGCATGGAAACAGAACAGAAAGAGGAGAAATCACCCGAGATATTGGCCAGGGAGGCAACATCTACACTTGCTGCCTTAAGCACACCTCCAAAACAAGAAGGGAAGCGAAAGAGGCAAACCTCCATGTACTTTAAAGCAAGGAGGAGCACACGGATCAAAGTGGGAAGACCCCAGCCATAGTCAAAGGAGCCAATTATCATTGAGGGCACCACAACTAAACAAAAGGAGGAGTCTCCTTCAAATATAACCATCACCTATGAATGAGGAAGCCAAAAACCTTCACTAGAGAGAGAGAATTAAGATGATGGACTCAAAGACAGTTCTACAGGAAGCTGAGAATTCTCTACAGGAAACTCAAAAGGGCAGACATAACACAGATTTCTGAAGAGCAACAACTATAGGAAGGTTCCCTCACAGGTTAGGAAATAGTAGAGGAACAACAGCCAAGGGAAGATACACAGCCTGATGTTGAAATGAGGATAAAGCAGAAGCAAGAGAGGGAGTCTCAGGTAGTAGCTGAAATACTGATGCTGAAACAACAATTGCAGGAGAGAGAAGCCCAGATGGCCTGCACGACCAGCGAGGCAATAAAAGCCCTGAAATGAAGACAACCAGCTCGATCCTATGCATTGTATCTTAAAGACCAAGAAGCCCTCCATACATTCACACTTCCTAGTTGGGAAGTCGTCGGGGACATGACAGCTGAAAGTGACATAAAAGTCCTCACCTATGATATCAATCCTTCTGACAGTGAGGAAGAAGAGCAGAAAGGGGGGGAAGATGAAGCAACTAATGACTCAGCACGACAAGAAAAGGAAAATGAAGAAACTAAAATAGAAGAGGAAAAGGATGAAGAGACAGAACAGGAAAAGCACAAGAATTCAAACAAGAAAACTAGGAGGAACAATGGAAGGACATGGACAAGAAGGCATGATTTTATGGCACACATGAGTAGACCACATTAGAAGCTTGGGATGATAAGGAGGTCACCAGGGCCATCAAAGATAAAAAGATAGATTAGTTGCTCAGAGGATGAGCAACACTTTCAGTAGGGGGGTGATGATGAGCCCCAGAAATGGGTAATTATATGGGCTCATTTAGCCTCGTATTTCGAATTAATCCGCCATTCTCATTATTTTATTTCATTTTTTTGATTATATTTATGCTAATAGAGTGAATTGTGTTAGTCATTATGATAACAAGTCTAATGTGTGCTTTATGTAGTCTTTTTGGTCAATTTGGAGACAAAATCAAAGGTTTAAATGAACACTTGGCAGCCAAATTCATGGAGAAGATTTGTAGGAAGGTGTCCCCTTCATTTATGAGCCCTTACCTCGAATTCTCCACTAGCAGCTTGGAGTTCAAGGGCCACCACATCGATTATCACAAGGGCAGCCGAGCAAGGGCTAGTAAAGTTGCTGTTAACTGCAAGTTTTGGCAGCCGAGTCCCTAAAGTTTAGGAGGACTGTTGGGGTCCTCAATTTGTATAAATAAGAGGGCTTAGGGCCTCATTTGGGTTGGTCAGAAGTTAGTCATTTTTTAGTTCGATTTTAGTCAAATGTTAGTCATTTTTTAGGCAGTAGGTTAGCTCTGCATTTCAACACATTTGCAAGCTTTTTCTTGTAGACAGTTTTTG
Organism: Pinus tabuliformis; assembly: GCA_031772625.1. Taxonomy (NCBI): domain Eukaryota; kingdom Viridiplantae; phylum Streptophyta; class Pinopsida; order Pinales; family Pinaceae; genus Pinus; species Pinus tabuliformis. The sequence goes on from CM062817.1 coordinate 1,900,769,017, forward strand.
GGATGTAACTATTCTTTTGATCAATAAAGATGAATCCAGCTTTGCACCAGCTCTAATCTTCCTTAGGAGGTTGTAGCTCTTGGGGTTGGGCCCAACCCAAGTGCCTAGTACCTCCTTTGTGTACTTTTATGTGTCTTTGCTGCATTCTTAGAATAAAATCTGTTATTTAGAATAAGATCTTGCTTTGTTACTTAGGTTGTTTTTGATGATTGAAATAGATTTTCATGCTCCAGGTTGATTTGATAGATTGGTAAAGGAAAAGATCTACAAAAAGGCCATCAAGCAATCCTTGATCTCATCTCTCCCTCCTTGGGACCATGAGCTCAGACCAAGGTGTCCTTGCTGCCACAAAAACACTGTTCTTGCTCCTTCATGCAATTGCTAGTGTTAGATTCTTAGTTGCAAAAGTTGATACCAATTATGATCACATGCTTAGATCTGTTCTTTCTTGGTTTTCATTGTTGTTTTACATGATTTTCTTCCAATAAACTTCTGTCCATCATGGTTTCTAGTTTCTAGGTCAAAGTAGGTTAAAATAGCTAGATCTTTGGTTTTTCTAGTCTTTCTTCGATCAGTCTTGAGAAATAGTGTGCAGAGCATTTGTAATACCTCTTTTCCTACCCTTACCCCATCAATGCAACCTGCTCCATCCCCGAACTCAGATTCTTTCCCTTCATTTGCCTCATTTTCCCACTTTGTCCTAATTTCTACATTCTTGTGCATTGCTCCCTCCATCCTTGAACCAAATCCGATCGCCTTAACCACTCGTCATCCTCAATCCCCAAGTCCTAGACCTCCTCACACACTTATCTCACCTCCATAACCACTTATTCACCTTTCTTCCACCATCAACCCTCCAAAATCCTCTTTTCGGAACATCCTGTAGAAGCTACAAAACATCCTGTAGAAGCTACAGTACATCCTATAGAACCCCTGCAGACTTCCTGTAGAAGCTCACGAAAGCGGTTTCTTGAGATTTGATCACTGTGAAACTCTCTGGAAGGGTGTTAGGGACCCCTTAGGCCCTCTTCTCACCTTCCCAACCTCCTGCAAGCATTTCCTTTCACCAATCAACCTCTACACAGAAAAAATAGTTAAAGCACATGCATAATAATTCTGACAACTTACTCAAAAATACAAAAAGATGTTTTTTCCAGATTTTACTGTAGAAGTAGCTTAGTCACATGCATTTTACCTTCCTAGAAGTCAATGGCATCCATTTCCACTGCTTTCATCGCTTTTCTTGCACCGGTAGGGTTAGTCGGTAAAACTAGGGTTTGCTAGGGTTTGCATTTCCTTTCAGCTTTCCGCTTCTTTCTACAAGTAGATTAGCCTCTGTTGAGTTAGCTTTCATCCATCAGTTAAAAGCTTCTTCTAAGAGCTCATAGAAGTTGGCTTAAGCTCCTAGTGAACTTGTGCTAGCTGATCAAGTGACAGCTGTGGCAAGAGCTAGTACTTGTGCATATAGCACCGTCACTTCCAAGTTTGTTATGAACTACCGGGTTGATAAAAGTAAGAAGGGAGTCCCAGGAGTTGCAAAATTATTGCTGCAATACTGGAGCCCACCATGTGCAAACCTGCAAATCAATCATAGAAGCATATACATAATGAATTATTCAATGTGCATACATAATAAGATGTTATATCATCATATATAAACATATAAACTATCGCTTCATAAGATGAAAACATATATCAGGAACAAGACATGAGCTTCTTGATTGATTAACAATAGAAAGTACATGAAAGATACAACCTGATCCAGGCAAAGACACCAATGAAGCCTTCCTCTAGATCTGTCCAGTCAGAGCCATGAAGACAACCTCTCTAATAGGTGCAAGTTGATGCTAGATAAGGATGTTGAGCATCTATGCAAAGGAAACTAGGGTTTCCTAGAGACTGGGAGTGCAAGAGGCATGAGAAAAGAAAACTTGATCTGGGAGAAATCGAGTATAATGTTGATATCCTTCTTCCTTTTTGAATTAGTCCTACCTAAGGGGTGTATTTATACACCTCAAATTGGTTATTTCAGTTAGTCCACGGGCTCCTGTAGGTGGGATCTCGATAAAACCAATAAACCCCATCCAAAAAATAGCATTTTATTTTAATTTTTCATATGTTGAAAGGTGTATGTGGGTATAATGTTATGGTATCCACGTATGTATGCGATTTAGTATGGATAGAGTTGTGTATGGAATTTACCATATTATTTTTTAATATAAAGTCAAGCCTGCATAGGGAAAGGGATTGCCCATGGCCATAAAAGAGAATCAGGTCTATAGGAGTGCTGAATGATGCTATAACAACTATCTCATTAATAACTAGCACTCAATAATTTAATAACTAAATCCCCCTAATATCAAACTACACTTCTTTATATGCATGGCTTAACTTCACCATGTGGTACCCTCCTAAGCCACATGGGCCTTGGGGTGTACTTATTCACTGAAAATCAACTATTTCGCTTTTGTCTTTGGAGTTGTGCCCCCCACACTCTTTTCGTGTAGTGGGTTCCACAATCAACCTATTATATTAATAAAATATATATTTTATTACCTTAATTACAAATTCATGCTCTTCGAAATCACAATATTTACAGGCTTATCTATATCCTAACATGTTGGCCACAAAATGTATTTAACATCCTTACATGTGCAGGCAATCCACATAATATAATTCAGATCACAAGCCTAATAGTTAAAAGTAACTAGCTCACCAATCTACATATCATTAATATACATATAATTACATCATCTTACACAGGAAGGGGTATGGCATTCCTCCTCCACTTAGTTTATGCATTATCCTCAGTGCATCAAATGTCCTTAATATGAATATGCTATTGTGAAGCCACTTGAGCTCACACTTTGTAGCTATAAATCCATGTCCTCCTCCGTGGCTTCATCCTATGCATCCTCCATGATTTAGTGCCACTTGCAGACCAACAAGGTCTGGAGGTCCTTGCCCCACACTGATGAGCATGTAATCTTCACATCATCATCCTCATACCTAGAGGACATCAAACATATGACATTAATATTTGTAGCAATTAATTTTTATTCATATATACATATTATTTCTTTCAAAAAGAGCAACAACAACCATATGCCTACAATCAAAAACAAATCATGACAACACAATTTCGTGCAGTGCAGGAATCCATTATTGGTTTTCAAGTGCCTCAATCACAGGCACAACCATTACATATAAACATATTTCTTTAGTTGTTATCCTTGCATTTCTGGTTGCCTTCATTCATGCTACTCTCTTGGAATTTATATAATAGTCTATCTTGGAAAAGTTGTATCACCTTGTTACAAGTGGCTACCATTATCACTCAGGTTGTTCCCCAAAGTTGTAAGAAAGGGAATACAGCCGAGGTAACCACAGACCAATCTTTTAGACACAGATTCTAGCCAATCTGCATCCAGAGAGGGCTCTCTCTTTATAATTTAGCTTTGTTTTAGGGTGTATTAGGCTAGTTATGAAGTGCAAGGGTTTTGTTTAAAGTTTTGGTTGGAAGGATGGGGACTCAATAGAACAGTGAGGTAAACCTGAAGAGGTTCAGTCCATTGGGCATGATGGAGTCAGGGGAGAGTGGCTTCCTGGGTCAAGTTTCTTACCAGAGAATTTATCACAGAGTGAGGTATTCGAAAATGGAACAATTTATAGGCTGAAATCTGATGGAATGGAGTCAATGGGTGAAGGGAAATTAATAATCCTTCATCATGTTGACAAAGGGAAAGTGGATGATTATTGCCAAGGAGAAATTAAGAATTCCTTAACTAGTATTCAAGATGAAAGAACCAGGGGAAACAGGAGCAATTAAAAATTCACTATTTATGCTAATTCTGAAGAAAACATTAATAATAACAGAGATTGAACACAAAGTGCAAACAAGCAAAGTCTGGGTCATTCTTTTTCTCTATTATTTAGATCATGAAACATATATGATATATTAAACACATAAACTGTAAAGCACAAGTTAGAAGAGACTTATTGATCCATAAAACAATTCAAGAATTCTGCAACATGGTCCCTAGCATCAATTCTTGATCTAGTGAGCAAGACAAAATGGTTCCAACAACGTTTTATTCCAAAATTGTTCAGTATTACAGTCACAGCTATGAACATCCACCACCAACCAACCCCAAATACCTCGTCTGGGGGGTGTTTATACAAAAATTCCAAGATATTATGCAAAATATCTGATAGAAATAAATATCTGCTGACAATTAATGTTCCCCTTAAATAGATAGAGACAGACAGTCTCAAAAACAGGGAGACAATAAATGGTGCAATAAATTCATGTTGCGTTGTTTGATCCGATTTAAAGAGAAGTACTGGAGGTAGGTGTTGTAAGTTGGTCTCCCAGCTGCTTTCTACGGATCCTTTGCGCTGATCTTTCTACTTTGGTTGGGCCTTCTTTAATACTGATGTGATACGCTTTAATGTGCAGGACCGTGGTTTATTTCTGTTCTGCGCATTTATAACATATGGTGCACAATTTTGATTTGACCAATGATAAATTTACAGGATTTCTAACATGCTTTGCCACCACTCTGGTCCTGGTATTTGATGTCTCTATAGCTTCCTTAAAGTCTCATCAGTCTCTATGTACCTGAAGAAATTAGGTGGGATAGTGAACAAATGCTTCACCTCATGCTCTATGTAAAAAATATTTTCCACGCTGTCATACAAGGACTGGCTAGATGGAAGTGCTTTTTCCGTTGAAGTACTTGAAGATGCACTAGCTTGATTTACAGAAAATGTATTTAATTTTTGTATATAGTCCTTGTGCTTCATCAAACGAGCATTATCTCCCACAGGACTTGGCAAACCCTTTTGATTTAGGAAAGTAAATTTGTTTGTGAAAGAGTCAATTTATACTCGCATGTCCTGGCATGTTCCGTCCAAGTTTTGAATTAGAGTTCTCATGGTTAGAACTCTCTTGATGTCCAAAATGGTACCTATTATGTCTCTGATATCCAGTGCTGCCAGTTCTTCACTGGTCTTGTTATTCAAAAAATTGATTAGCCTGTTAGCTTGCTCAGGCATTTGCCCCAATACGGCTCTTGTTTTCTGAACTTCCACTTGGGCTACTTTTATCAAATCAATCTATTCATAAATGGACCGAATAGACCTCCATACGCCACTAAGTGATTGAATGATGTTGGTCCACAAAATTCCTCTGATTTCTGCCAGAGGCATATGCAGAGAGAGATCCTTTTCCAAGGCTCTTACCTTATTTTCCAATGCTTTGACTTCTCTTGTCTTCTCTACCACATTCATCTTAGATTTATCATAGCTTTGTTCAAACTTTGCCAGTTTTTCTTTGACTTGCTTCAATTCAGATACTTGGAGTTTTAACTCCTCCATGGCTTTGATTAATTGCTCGGTGGTCATGGCTGTACTGCTGCCTGGTGCTGTTGCTGTTGATGTTGATGTTGCTCCTGCTGTTGATGCTGGGACAGTGGAAGGCACTGCTGTTATAACTGTGGGAGGGGCAGCTGTGGCCATTGGAGTTACTTCAGGTGGCTGGGAGGCCGACTCTCCCTGCTTTTCTTGTAATGCTTTCTCCAATGCCTGCTTTGTCTCACTCAATCTTTCATTCAACCTCATGAGCAGGTCCATCATGTCCTCCTCGGATTTCTGCTGCACAACATCTGCTGTTTGTGGATGCATAGAAGGAGGCATTTTTAGTTGTTTTCTGAGGGCAGCAATGTCCTCTTCCTTATTAATGCTTTTATGCCTTTGGCATCTTTGGGATCATGTCCCAGTTCAATGATAATATCCTCCAAAGATTTTATCCTGTTGTCCTTTGCTAGAGAGGAAGCTTTCTCTAAATCTAGCTGAGCAAAGGTGTTCTCCAATGAGTTTTGTAATTTATGAGCCAACATTGCCTTGTCAGCTAGTGTAGAATACACCATTTCTCCTGTCTGTTTGTGCAGCTCAATCTGGTCTATTGGATGAATGTCTTTGGCCAAGACCTCTAGATTTGTCCTGATATAATCAGCTGCTGACTGTGGTTGCTGCACCTTGGGCTTGAAATAGCTCATGATCATTTTGCCCTCCTTTATGTCATATGCAGACATCAATATTTGCTGTTTTGTGGGGGCCATCTTAAGATATTGGTCATAAATTTGCAGCCTCAATGGATCATTTCTAGCCTTTATCTCTGTGAATGTCCTTTTGACATCAAAGGTCTACTTGCTTGGTGGCCTTGTGGATGAAACTTCCACACTATGCTGCCTTTCCAGCTCCTGCCTATGTGAGCTGGTTGATGTATCTATCACTGGGGAGGTCTGTGGGCTAGTTTCCCTCTCACCTCTTAGGCTTTCTATTGTCTCTTCAATGATTTCCTCTTCAGATAGAGGATTGAGTCTTTGCCTTTTAGCACCTGGCTGTTCTGCAGGTCCACTGATGGGTGTAGTTTCTTCTCTGTCCCTTTTCTTACCCTTTTCCTCATTTAGAGGAGTTTGTAGTGCTGGTATCTCTGGTGCTTTGGTCTGCACTGGAGGAATTTCCTCCTGCTGATCTGTCATTTCTTGTTGTTCTGTGCCTGCCACTTCCTTGCCTTTTGAAGAACCTGAAACTGGTGTACTGGCCCCTTGTATAGGTTGCTGTGAAGTCCCAGCAGAAGATGTACCCACTCCGGCTTGCTGAGGCAACTTGAAAGATACTTGTCCAAAAGAGTCCAGGTCAAGGGTCTTTTCTAAATCTTTCATAGCTTATTCCATTTTTTGTTTCCGAGTAAGTTCTTCTACTAATGTACCCTCTATCCATTCATCCTGATTGGCATATTGTTCTACTTTAGGGATCCTATGATGTGTGTAAGCTGACAGCCAGTTTTTTACTTTTCTTTCACTTATAAAGCCATTTGGGTCATATGGTACCCACCAGAAGCTTTTCTTCAATTTAAGGACTTCCCCTAATATTTTATCAGCATCTTCCCATGCTTCCCTTTTGTTAATGATAAAGGGGCCTAATTGGTTTCTTATCCTCAGCTGAGCTTTTTTCTTCACATTGCAAAAGTGAGTCAAATCTGCATTAATAAGTTGCCTGAAATATTCCAGAGCAAACAACCTCATAGGCACATATTTGGGTAGCTTATAAGGGCACAACTCACAGCCATATATCCTGATTTCAGTGTGATCCTGGTAGAAATACCAGTCACCTATCCTGTAGTTCTTGGAAAGCTGTAGAATCTTCCTTATGTCACCAGAGAGCCTAGGAGGAGGAGCTCCTATCAATAGAGTGGAGGCTGGATGTATAAACAGGTCAATGAACTCACAATAGGTATAAGGGGATTCAACAATTCTGTGGAAGACCGAGGTCCAAAAGATTACATACCTCCTCTCTCCTTTGGCATCCAATTTTCTGATGGGAAATATGAAAATGTTTGGGTGACAATACAACAACAGATGATATATGAAACTTGTGTATTTAAACACTCCTTCTCTTTCCAAATTCATAATTTGACTATGGATTTTGTCAGCAATGAAAGAGGCATAGTCATACTTAATAGCAGGGGGCTGTCCTGGAGTAAAGGTGGATAACAGAACTAGGACCATCTCATCCACAAATTCACTAGACTTGAATCCCAAGATTATTGATATCATGTCAAGAAGAATTCTTCCAGCCTCATTGAAGGAGACATATGAATAAGGAGGTGGGCCTTGGGGCTGGCATTCTGGCTTCATGAATAACTTGGTAATCTGGGCTATTTCTACATTGGACAGTTGAGAGCCTTGCTCTAGCAAATATCCCATGGAGAGAGGAGCAAGAGGATGAACTGGATGGAATTGTAGCATTTCATTGATAGAATCAACAGTTATGTAGAAAAGGACAGTTTGTGATGGAGAGATAACTTCTTTACTGACAGGGTCATAATTTGCACAGCAGTGGCGAATAATATCTGGGAATATATTGACTAAGGGAAGGTAGTACCTGAGGATATTTGATTCCCATATTCCATGGATATCAGAATTATTCAAATGACTGTTTCTGACTACGTAGAAAGTTTGCAGATGATTTTGGCAGCCAATTGGGTCTCTTATTTGGAAATATCTGTCGGCCAAGGGTAAATGATGCTGGTCTGTATGAGGTGCATTGAGAGGCGTGACATTGAGGGCCACAGGGGCTTCCATTGTTCAATTTTCTGTGTTTTTGAACTGTAGGTTGGATTTTTTGTGGGAAAAAGGGCAACAGAGCAGTTTTGGATGGGTGGTATAGCAATTATGGACTGCTTGAGTTTAAAATTGGCTCCTATAGGTACAATTTTGCAGAGGAAAACCAAAAACATAGGTTTGGGAGGTGGAAGAGGGTAAATACCTATGTTTTGGAAGCGCACGAGAGTAATTTGTAGGTTGATTGACACGGTGCAGAGCAGAATGCCAGTCTTTGCTTGTCGGGGTGGCGAACTGGAGCTTCAATAGCTACTGAACGTAATTTCACATGTACCGGTCTTGGGAAACAAAAAATGAAAATGAACGAAAATAACGTTTTTTACGGGTTTTTTTAACAAAAATTGGCTTCGCGAGCTTTTTGGCGCTTTTGGTCGGATGACGTCAACATGACGTGATAGTTTGTCGCGACGCGGGGTACGAAGGCTGACGTGGCGATGACATGGAGGTGATGTAAGTGGACGGGTCAGCGGGAGGGCGGTAAGCAGTATTGGCCCGCACCGCTTATCGGCCAAGGTGGTATCGGGTGGAGGGGCCGCGAGCATGCCGGGAGGGTGCCGCGTGTCCTCGGTACGGCGAGAATACTGCCGGCTCCCCGGGCAGTAATCTTCAGCAATGGAGAGTGTTGCAATATGATCGTGGGCCGTCCAATCAACGGGCCCAGATCCAATGGTTGGCGGATACCCGAGGTCGCAAAAGGTTACAACGCGGGGGACCCACATATATAAACAATGACTTAAATACATCGGGGCGGGTTTGATTGGCTGTCGGGGGGATTAAACTATTAATTAACCAAGCGTTAATTAATTTTTTCAATATTTTCACGGGGAGGGTTATTATATGGTTCCAGATGAACCTATAATCCCTTTGTAAACAGAAAATATGGCCGTAATCGACCGAGGGAGGGATTATTAAACATTAAGGGGTTTTATTGTAAAAATATATTAATACGGGCAAAGGGGAATTTGTAAGGGATTTATATAATAGTGTTAGCAGTTTAACATGGGTTTATGAAAAGGTGCCAAGCTATAAAGTTTGATAACTTAGGCTAAGGGAACAAGAGGATTTTTTCATGAAATGGAGTGATTGTAAGAGTTTTGAGCAGATCTCAATATCCTTGGGGGGAATTAGTAAGTGATTTTGGGAGAAATGTGAGGGCAAGTTAGACATGCATCACTTGACTTGTAACCAAACAATTTCCATTGTACTTATGATATCAATAAGATGAACCTCTTGAGAAACAAAAATTAATCATAAGCATGCTTCTGCAACACCAAAACTGCCTACCCAGTCTATAGTACCTAACATTTTTTCTTCCTTTTACATGGGTGCACTTGGACTAGCAAACCCTTGCTCTCTTCTTTTCTTTTGATTGCAATCATATCTAAGTCTGCCCTTATTTCTTCCAAGGGCTCAGATTTAGCTGTTGAGCACGTTTGCTTCTCTACCTAACTACTTATCTTCCAAGATTGAACTGTTTGGATAGATTTTATTCTCTATCTCTAAAACAAGAAACTTAAACATGAAGTGGCCAAGATTAAGTTGTTTGGCCATCCATCAACTGTGGCAAGAGTGAAACTAACTACACATAATGAAATTCTTTGCAAAAATAGAATAGTAGTGGCATTTGGACTAGCACACTTTCATTGGGGTTCATTTCCTTTCTTTTTTGACCATTTTATTCTTTTTACCCTTTGATTTTTCTTTTAGGGCATACCCTATTTATATTTTTTAATTTTTTGAACTTTTCAAAATATGGAACCTTTGCAGCATGGAAATGATGAACATATTTGGGATTTTACCAGTCAATCATGAAATATGACACCTATTTGTATAAGAGCATAACACTGGCTCCACTTGGGGATGGCTTTTCCTGGTGAAAAGTCAAGAACAATAGGTCAGATTGCCTTATGTACAATTCTTGCTGCATTCTTGAAATTTTCCTTTGCTGTGGGTAAACAAAACTGTACAGAGGAGCATGTAAGGTAGACCCATCTCTCATGAGCTAATCCAAACCATTGTACCTCTATTTTTGGATAATTTGTGTAACTGTTTGTTCTCATATTTTCAGCTCCCAAGTCTTCTTCTTCAATTTTTGGTAAACTAAATAAAAGGTAACACAAAAAGGTGGCATAGTTCCTTGACTGTTCCTCAAAATTTCCTACATATTCCTTCCCATTCTTATTGTTGTAATAAACTGTAGAAACTAAACATTCTTATGTACAAGTTAGACTTCTAATATGTCAACAAACTGGATCAAAATAGTGTTTCAGCATCCGACCATTAGCTGGTCCATCTTCTGCTCCTGTACCATCCAGGCTTTTCAAAAAGTAGGTATTGTTTCCTTGTAAGGCCTGAATAATAAAAGGTCCCTTCCATAGGAAGTCAAACTTCCCATGTTTTCCTTTATCTTCTCTTATGGAATCCCATTTCAGTACTTTGTCTCCTATGAAGAAATCCTTTGCCTTGGTCTTTTTGTCAAATATCTTCTTAAGTTTTTCTTGTAGCACTTGAGATCTTTGATATACCTCTTCTCTAGTCTGTTGCAAATGTATAGTCTAATTTATTCTTCTCTGGATGTCATTGGGCTGTATTTGGACTTCTTGCAATAATTTCATTACAGGTATTCCAAAGGAGGAGGGAAATACAGCTTCCATCCCATAGACAAGCTCATATGGACTAGTTCCAATGGATCTCTTGATAGTTAACCTGTCTGCCCATAATGCATTTATGAGATTCTTATGCCAATTTTTCTTGTTTTCTTCCAATACTTTCTTAATGATATTCATGAGGCTTTTATTGGATGACTCAGCTAGACCATTACCCTGAGGGTAATAGGCTGTGGAGTGGCCTAAGGTAATGTGGTATTTGTGACAGAAATTGATCATTATCTTGGATTTAAAAGCAGCAACATTGTCTGTTATAATCTTTTCAAGACAACCAAATCTAGACAGGATGTTGGTCTTTAAGAATTGCATGATTACTGAATCATTGGCCTGCCTACAAGGGATGGCTTCTATCCACTTGGTAAAATAATCTGTGGCAATCAAAATCCATTTATGATGGCCAGAAGAGGGAGGGTGAATTTCCCTAATGAAATCTAAACCCCATTGTTGAAATGGTCTTTCAGTGGAAAATGGTCTAAGGGGTAGAGGTAGAAGTTTCTTCTTGCCTTCAAAGATTTGACATTTATGGAAAGCAGTAACAAGCTTTTTGACATCAGCAAATAAAGTGGGCCAGTAAAATCCAGGCCTTAGGATTTTATCAGCAGTTGATTTCCAATACAAATGTCCACCATAGTCCCCTGCATGAAATTCTTTGAGCACTTTGTCAATTTCATCTTTTATCAGACAATTTAATAAAACAACTTCATGATTTTTCCAAAAGAGAGAACCATCTAAAATACAAAACTTTAAAGCTTTCATTTTTTTTTTTTTTCTGGATAACTCTGGAGGAGAATGCAGGTTTAATAATACATAACAGATATTAGCATACCAAGGTGATTCAAGGAAGGCCTCGCTGATTTGTGGAGTCGCCATCTCCTATTCGTTATCCAATTCATTGATATCTAGGGCTTGGCAATTGGTTTCAGTCAAGAGTTTAGCCAATCCCTGTCCTTTTATGAGCTTTGTAGGTTTTATCTCGATATCATACTCTAATACAGTAGAAATCCACTTACCTCTTTTGCCTTCAATCCCCTCTTGGGTCAGGATATCTTTGACAACAGGGCTTGGCACATAAGCTATTATATGAGAGTATAGTACATAGACTCTGAAATCTTTGATGGCTTTCACAAGTGCATAAGCCTGCTTTTCCATGATTGGGTATTTTAGAGGTGCATCCCTCAGTGCTTTGCTAAAGAAGGCTATGGGTTTTTCACATCCTTGGTTATCTTTCTGTAGCAAAACAACAGCAATAGTGTGTTCAGATGTAAATGAAAATATTATGAAGTCTCTGTCAAATTCTGGGCTTGTGAGGACTGGTGTTTTGGTTAAGGCTATCTTGATTTCTTCAAATGCCTATTTGGATTCTAATGTCCATTTAACCTTGGAATCCTTTTTCAGCATATTATTCAACAATCTTATTAGTTCAGCCAAGTTGGGTATGAATCTTCTTAGAAAATTAATTTTTCCTAGGAAAGCTTGGAGTTCCTTGACATTTCTGGGATGTGTTATTTGTAAGATGGCTTGTATTCGGTCAGGATCAATTTTGATGCCATCTTTTGAGATTATGTGACCCAGTAGTTTGCCCTCTTCTAGGCCAAATAATGACTTCTTTGGATTCAGTGATATACCATATTTTCTGTAAGTTAAAAACACTTGTCTGAGATGATCTAGGTGCTGCTGATCTATTTTGGAAAACATAATGAGATCATCTAAGTATATGACTAGAAAATCATGAATTTCCTTAGCAAAAGCTATGTCCATTGCACATTGGAAGGTTGCCCCTGCATTCTTGAGTCCAAATGGCATTTTCACATATTTGAAAGTTCCCCATGGAGTTGTAATTTTTTTTTTTCCTTGATCATCAAGGTGAACTAAAATCTGGTTGAAGCTTGAAAACCCATCTAGTAGTGAAATTCTAGAGGCACCTACCACCCTTTGTAAAATGTGGTCCATCTTAGGTAAGGGGTAGTGGTCTTTTAAAGAGACTTTGTTTAGATTCCTCAAATCAACACACAGTCTGATTTCTCCTGTTTTCTTCCTAGTGGGCACTAAATTGGAGACCCATTCTGAAAATCTAATGGGTGCAATTATCCCAGCTTCATACATTCTTTTGACTTCTTTTTCAATTAGAGGGAGGAGTACAGGGTTGACCCTTCTGAGTTTTTGCTTGAAAGGTTTTTGATTTTCTTTGAGGGGTATTGTATGTTGAATCACAAAAGTATCATAGGACTTGAGATCTTCATAACTCCATGCAAAAACGTCCTGGAATTCCTTGAACAGTTCAATATATTACAGCTTTTGGTCTGGAGGCAATGCTCTAGACAATTTTAGGATTTAGCTCAGTCCCTATGTTACAGTCCTCAATTTCTGTGTTTAAAGGCTGCATTTTGGGTTTCCTTGGGATATCATTAGAATCAAAAATGTCTTCCAGAGGAGTTAATCCTGTGGGCAAATTTTTTTCCTTTAAATCAATAACTTCAGATTCTCCTCCAATAGTTTCATCAAAGTCTATTTCTTTCAGCTCTTGCAACTCTTTGTTGGTAAATTTTGTTGGATGTAGTATTTGAGTTGTTGTTTCAGCTGAAATTTGTGTTTCAGTTTTGTCTATTTGATCAACTTCACAAACGATGCCTGTGTCTATATTAGTGCTGGAAAATTCTTCTTTTAAGGTCAGGAAATTATTAATATGAGTGTCATTGTCAAACACCTGCCAGTTTTTTACATTGTTAGGCACAGTTGGCCGATGTTTAATTTCAGCTGTAAAATGATGATTAGGCTCAAATGGAAGTTTACAAGTGCTGGAAAATATTGCTAAACTGTGAGCATGTAAATTGTGTTTCCTTGGAATTTTAGCAAGCTGAGATTCAAGAAAGGTGTTGAGTATTTCAATTGCTGCCCCTCTATAAGACCTTAATCTGAGATCATTTGTGAGGAAGTTTCCTTTCATTTGTTGAATAACTAAATCAGTCTCCTAAAATTGATACCCTAATTGGCCCTAGACTTTTGATCAATTTAAGTCCTAGCAAGAGGGCTTCATATTCGGCCATGTTATTGGTGCATCTAAAATTCAACCTGTATGCATATCCTTCAGCATGATCATTTTCCATATTATGTATCCAAATCCCTGATCCAACCCCTAATTTATTGACTGATCCATCAAACTCCAAATGCCATAGGATTTCTTGATTACAGCTAGTATCGGGGGTCTTAAGAAATTTTCTTATTAGGCAGATTTGGATTTTCAGTTTCATGAGATTTCCTTTGAGTGTCTGTTACAACAATTATTTGTGAAATTTCTTGGGTCTGAACACTAGATTTCTCATTTATGAATTCTTTCTGCTCTAAAGCTAAAACCTTGTTATCAGTTGGAGGGAAAATCAGCATTGTATAGGATAAAGGAGTCTATATCAGAATGCATGGAATAGATGGGAAAATTCTGGGGCTTCTTCTGACTGCTGACCACATATTTCATCAAAATTTCTTGGTATAATCTCTTTGGTTGGCCAAACACTGAAATGGTGGCATATGACAGGTCCAACTGTAAAGATCCCTGGAGCTTTGCACCTCTCTTTAAGTTTTCATATTCTGATAAAATATGGAGAGGATCCTTTTTCTTTCGCCATCTGTTTAAGAAGGTCTGGTAAAGGGCTTCAAGATCATTGATAGTGTTTGCAGGGAGTGCTTTAAACCAAGCTCTAACATCTCAAGTTAAGCTCTGGACAAAAACTTTCATTCTTACATCATCATCATCAATCTCATAGTCTCAAAATAATCCATCATTTTCTTGGTGTGTTGTTGAGCTGTGTAAGTGCCAGTACCATCAAAATAAGTGATTTTGCTTTGATAATCTTGAGGCATAGCCCCTGGATTTGCAGGTAATTGCAAGGGAGCATATCGGTTTGCCATATTTGTAGAGATAAGTGTAACAGCTGGGAGAATAGGGATAACAGTTGAAATATGTGCAGTGGATGGGGGAGTGGAAAAGATGGTTTGAAGTGTTGATGGTGAACTAGGAGAAGCAACAGTAATGGCAGAAAGGACTAATGCTTTTCCAGGAGTAAGCTTAGATTAGGTAAGGTTCTGATGGCTTCTAAGGTGCTTAGGAATCAGATTAGTATTTTAAAACACAGGTGGGGGATTTGGATCTGGATTTGATCTAGTGTAACGGATTTTTTTCTTTGGAGCCAGATTCTGAATATATTTTGGTTTTTCTTGAAATATTTGAAGGATACAACTTTAACAGTGTCTTGAAGGAAGTTCTAAAATATGGGAGTTTTGAATTTTCCTAAAGATCTATTGAAACAGGGAACTGATCAATTATTTGAGACAGCTATTCAAAGCATAAACTAGACTGGAGATAGACTGAAGCAGCTTTTATTTACTCCTGCAATTGCATAGCAAAAGCAGTTTCAAAGGCTACCTGGCCAACTTCAGGCTCCATCTGTAGCTCTAAAATTTAAATAGAAATAACAAACAATCATTCAGGTCCCCAGTTCAGTCGCCAATGATGTTATCACTCAGGTTGTTCCCAAAATTTGTAAGAAAGGGAATATGGCCGAGGCAACCATAGACCAATCTTTTAGACACAGATTCTAGCCAATCTGCATCCAGAGATGGCTCTCTCTTTATAATTTAGCTTTGTTTTAGGATGTATTAGGCTAGTTATGAAGTGCAAGGGTTTTGTTTAAAGTTTTGGTTGGAAGGATGGGGACTCAATAGAACAGTGAGGTAAACCTGAAGAGTTTCAGTCCATTGGGCATGATGGAGTTAGGGGAGAGTGGCTTCTTGGGTCAAGTTTCTTACCAGAGAATTTATCACAGAGTGAGGTATTCGAAAATGGAACAATTTATAGGCTGAAATCTGATGGAATGGAGTCAATAGGTGAAGGGAAATTAATAATCCTTCATCATGTTGACAAAGGGAAAGTGGATGATTACTCCCAAGGAGCAATTAAGAATTCCTTAACTAGTATTCAAGAAGAAAGAACTAGGGGAAACAAGAGCAATTGAGAATTCACTGTTTATGCTAATTCTGAAGAAAACATTAATAATAATAGAGATTGAACACAGAGTGTGAACAAGAATATTATGGGTCATCATTTTTCTCTATTATTTAGATCATGAAACATATATGATATATTAAACACAGAAACTGTAAAGCACAAGTTAGAAGAGACTTATTGATCCATAAAATGATTCAAGAATTCTGCAACATGTTCCCTAGCATCAATTCTTGATACAGTGAGCAAGACAAAATGGTTCCAACAACCTTTTATTCCAAAATTGTTCAGTATTACAGTCACAACTATGAACATCCACCACCAACCAACCCCAAATACCTCGTCTGGGGGGGTATTTATACAAAATGCCAAGATATTATGCAAAATATCTGATAGAAATAAATATCTTCTGGCAATTAATGTTTCTCTTACATAGATAGAGATAGACAGTCTCGAAAACAGGGAGACAATAAATGGTGCAATAAATTCATGCTATGCTATTTGATCCGATTTAAAGAGAAGTACTGGAGGTAGGTGCTGTAAGTCGGTCTCCCAACTGCTTTCTACGGATCCTTTGCGCTGATCTTTCTGCTTTGGCTGGGCCTTCTTTAATGCTGATGTGATACGATTTAATGTGCAGGACCATGGTTTATTTCTGCTCTGTGCATTTATAACAAATGGTGCACAATTTTGATTTGACCGATGATAAATTTACAGGATTTCTAACATGCTTTGCCACCACTCTAGTCCTGGTATTTGATTTCTCTGTAGCTTCCTTAAAGTCTCATCAGTATCTGTGTACCTAAAGAAATTAGGTGGGATAGTGAACAAATGCTTCACCTCATGCTCTATGTAAAAAAGATTTTCCAGGCTGTCATATAGGGACTGGCCAGATGGAAGTCCTTGTTCTTCATCAAACGATCATGATCTCCCACAGGACTTGGAAAACCCTTTTGATTCAGGAATGTAAATTTGTCTGTGAAAGAGTCAATTTCTACTTGCATGTCTTGGCATCTTCTGTCTAAGTTTTGCATTAGAGTTCTCATGGTTAGAACTCTCTTGATGTCCAAAATGGTACCTGTTATGTCTCTGATATCCAGTGCTGCCAGTTCTTCACTGGTCTTGTTATTAAAAAAATTGATTAGCCTGTTAGCTTGCTCAGGCATTTGCCCCAATACAACTCTTGTTTTCTGAACTTCCGCTTGGGCTACTTTTATCAAATCAATTTGTTCATAAATGGTCTGAATAGACCTCCATACACCACTAAGTGATTGGATGATATTGGTCCACAAAATTCCTCTTATTTCTACCATAGGCTTATGCAGAGAGAGATCCTTTTCCAAGGTTCTTACGTTATTTTCCAATGCTTTTACTTCCCTTGTCTTCTCTGCCACATTCATATTAGATTTATCATAGCTTTGTTCAATCTTTGCCAGTTTTTCTTTGACTTTCTTCAATTCAGATACTTGGAGTTTTAACTCCTCCATGGCTTTGATTAATTGCTCCATGGTCATGGCTGTACTATTGCCTGGTGCTGTTACTGTTGATGTTGATGTTGCTCCTGCTGTTGATGCTGGGACAGTGGAAGGGATTGCTGTTATAATTGTGGGAGGGGCAGCTGTGGCCAGTGGAGTTACTTCAGGTGGTTGGGAGGTTGACTCTCCCTGCTTTTCTTGTAATGCTTTCTCCAATGCATGCTCCGTCTCACTCAATCTTTCATTCAACCTCATGAGAAGGTCCATCATGTCCTCCTTGAATTTCTGCTGCACAATATGTGCTGTCTGTGGATGCATAGAAGGAGGCATTTTGAGTTGTTTTCTAAGGGCAGCAATGTCCTATTCCTTCTTCCTTATTAATGCTTTTATACCTTTGGCATCTTTGGGATCATGTCCTAGTTCAATGATAATATCCTCCAAAGATTTTATCCTGTTTTCCTTTGCCAGAGAGGAAGCTTTCTCTAAATCTAGCTAAGCAGAGGTGTTCTCCAATGAGTTTTGTAATTTATGAGCCAACATTGCCTTGTGCGCTAGTGTAGAATACACCATTTCTCCTGTCTGTTTGTGCAGCTCAATCTTGTATATTGGATGAATGTCTTTGGCCAAGACCTCTAGATTTGTCCTGATATAATCAACTGCTGACTGTGGTTGCTGCACCTTGGGCTTGAAATAGCTCATGATCATTTTTCCCTCCTTTATGTCATATGCAGACATCAATCTTTGTTGTTTTGTGGGGGCCATCTTAAGATATTGGTCATAAATTTGTAGCCTCAATGGATCATTTCTAGCCTTTATCTCTGTGAATTTCCTTTTGACATCAGAGGTTTGCTTGCTTGGTGGCCTTGTGGATGAAACTTCCACACTATGCTACCTTTCCAGCTCCTGCCTGTGTGAGCTGGTTGATGTATCTATCACTGGGGAGGTCTGTGGGCTGGTTGCCCTCTCACCTCTTAGGCTTTCTATTGTCTCTTCAGAGATTTCCTCTTTAGATAGAGGATTGAGTCTTTGCCTTTTAGCACCTGGCTATTTTGTAGGTCCATTGATGGGTGTAGTTTCTTCTCTATCCCTTTTCTTACCCTTTTCCTCATTTAGAGGAGTATGTAGTGCTGGTATCTCTGGTTCTTTGGTCTGCACTGGAGGAATTTCCTCATGCTGATCTGTCATTTCCTGCTGTTCTGTGCCTACCACTTCCTTGGCTTTTGAAGAACCTGAAACTGGTGTACTGGCCCCTTGTATAGGTTGTTGTGAAGTCTCAGCAGAAGATGTACCCACTCCGGCTTGCTGAGGCAGCTTGAAATATACCTGTCCAAAAGAGTCCATGTCAAGGGTCTTTTCTAAATCTTTCATAGCTTGTTCCATTTTTTGTTGCCGAGTAAGTTCTTCTACTAATGTACCCTCTATCCATTCATCCTGATTGGCATATTTTTCTATTTTAGGGATCCTATGATGTGTGTAAGCTGACAGCTAGTTTTTTACTTTTCTTTCACTTATAAAGCCATTTGGGTCATATGGTACCCACCAGAAGATTTTCTTCAATTTAAGGACTTCCCTTAATATTTTCTCAGCATCCTCCCATGCTTCCCTTTTGTTAATGATAAAGGGGCCTAATTGGTTTCTTATCCTCAGCTGAGATTTTTTCTTCACATTGCAAAAGTGAGTCAAATCTACATTAATAAGTTGCCTGAAATATTCCAGAGCAAACAACCTCATAGGCACATATTTGGGCAGCTTGTAAGGGCACAACTCACAACCATATATCCTGATCTCAGTGTGATCCTGGTAGAATTACCAGTCACCTATCCTGTAGTTCTTGGAAAGCTGTAGAATCTTCCTTATGTCACGAGAGAGCTTAGGAGGAGGAGCTCCTATCAATAGAGTGGAGGCTAGATGTATAAACAAATCAATGAACTCACAGTAGGTATAAGGGGATTCAACAATTCTGTGGATGACCGAGGTCCAAAAGATTACAGACCTCCTCTCTCCTTTAGCATCCAATTTTCTGATGGGAAATATGAAAATGTCTGGGTGATAATACAACAACAGATGATATATGAAACTTGTATATTTAAACACTCCTTCTCTTTCCAAATTCATAAATTGACTATGGATTTTGTCAGCAATGAAAGAGGCATAGTCACACTTAATAGCAGGGGGTTGTCCTGGAGTAAAGGTGGATAACAAAACTAGGACCATCTCATCCAAAAATTCACTAGATCTGAATCCCAAGATTATTGATATCATGTCAAGAAGAGTTCTTCCAGCCTCATTGAAGGAGACATATGAATAAGGAGGTGGGCCTTGGGGCTGGAATTCTGGCTTCATGAATAACTTAGCAATCTGGGCTATTTCTGCACTGGACAGTTGAGAGCCTTGCTACAGCAAATATCCCATGGAGAGAGGAGAAAGAGGCTGAACTAGATGGAATTGTAGCATTTCATTGATAGACTCAACAGTTATGTAGAAAAGGACAGTTTGTGATGGAGAGATGACTGCATTACTGACAATGTCATAATTTTCACAGCAGTGGCAAATAATATTTGGGAATATATTGACTGAGGGAAGGTAGTACCTGGGGATTCCCATATTCCATGGATATCAGAATGATTCAAATGACTGTTTCTGACTAGGCAGAAAGTTTGTAGATGATTTTGGCAGCCAATTGGGTCTCTTATTTGGAAATCTCTGCCGGCAAAGAGTAAATGATGCTGGTCTGTATGAGGTGCATTAAGAGGCGCGACATTGAGGGCCACAGGGGCTTCCATTGTTCAATTTTTTGTGTTTTTGAACTGCAGGTTGAATTTTCTGTGGGAAAAAGGGCAACAGAGCAGTTTTGGATGGGTGGTATAGCAATTATGGACTGCTTGAGTTTAAAATTGGCTCCTATAGGTACAATTTTGTAGGAAAAAACCAAAAACACAGGTTCGGGAGGTGGAAGAGGGTAAATACTTGTGTTTTGGAAGTGCACGAGAGTAATTTGCAGGTTGATTGATGCGGTGCAGAGCAGAATGCTGGTCTTTGCTTGTCGGGGTGGCGGACTGGAGCTTCAACAGCTACTGAATGTAATTTTGCATGCAACGGTCTTGGGAAACAAACAAATGAAAATGAACGAAAATGACGTTTTTTACGGGTTTTTTTAACAAAAATTGGCTTCGCGGGCTTTTTGGCGCTTTTGGTCGGATGACGTCAGCATGACGGGATAGTTTGTCGCGACGCGGGGTACGGAGGCTAATGTGGCGATGACGTGGAGGTGACGTAAGCGAGCGGGTCAGCGGGAGGGTGGTAAGCGGTATTGGCCCGCACCACTTATCGACCAAGGTGGTATTAGATGGAGGGGCCACGAGCATGCCGGGAGGGCGCCGCGTGTCCCCGGTATGGCGGGAATACCGCCAGCTCCCCGGGCAGTAATCTTCGGTAATGGAGAGTGTCGCAATATGATCGTGGGCCGTCCGATCAACAGGTTTAGATCCAATGGTTGGCGGATAGCCAAGGTGGCAGAGGGTTATGGCGCGGGGGACCCACATATATAAACAATGACTTAAATACATCAGGGCATGTTTGATTGGCTGTCGGGGGGATTAAACTATTAATTAACCAGGCGTTAATTAATTTTTTCAATCTTTGCGCAAGGAGGGTTATTATATGGTTCCAGATGAACCTATAATGCCTTTGTAAATAGAAAATATGGCCGTAATCGACCGGGGGAGGGATTATTAAACATTAAGGGGATTTATTGTAAAAATATATTAATACGAGCAAAGGGGAATTTGTAAGGGATTTATATAATAGTGTTAGCAGTTTAACCTGGGTTTATGAAAAGGTGCCAAGCTATAAAGTTTGATAACTTAGGCTAAGGGAACAAGAGGATTTTTTCATGAAATGGAGTGATTGTAAGAGTTTTGAGTAGATCTCAATATCCTTGGGGGGAATTAGTAAGTGATTTTGGGAGAAATGTGAGGGGAAGTTAGACATGCATCACTTGGCTTGTAAGCAAACAATTGCCATTGTACTTATGATATCAATAAGATGAACCTCTTAAGAAACAAAAATTAATCATAAGCATGCTTTTGCAACACCAAAACTGCCTACCCAGTCTATAGTACCTAACATTTTTTCTTCCTTTTATATGGGTGCACTTGGACTAGCAAACCCTTGCTCTCTTATTTTATTTTGACTGCAATCCTATCTAAGTCTGCCCTTATTTCTTCCAAGGGCTTAGATTTAGCTGTTGAGCACCTTTGCTTCTCTACCTAACTACTTATCTTCCAAGATTGAACTGTTTGGATAGATTTTATTCTCTATCTCTAAAACAAGAAATTTAAACATGAAGTGGCCAAGATTAAGTTGTTTGGCCATCCATCAACTGTGGCAAGAGTGAAACTAACTACACATAATGAAATTCTTTGCAAAAATAGAATAGTAGTGGCATTTGGACTAGCACACTTTCATTGGTCTTTTTCTTTGGGGTTCATTTCCTTTCTTTTTTGACCATTTTATTCTTTTTACCCTTTGATTTTTCTTTTAGGGCATACCCTCTTTAAATTTTTTTAATTTTTTGAACTTTTCAAAATATGGAACCTTTGCAGCATGGAAAGGATGAACATATTTGGGATTTTACCAGTCAATCATGAAATATGACACCTATTGGTATAGGAGCATAACATCTACATCCTATCATAATATCTATTATTAGTCCTGCCATAATACATAGTATGGCGCTG
The DNA here is from genome assembly GCA_031772625.1 of Pinus tabuliformis. Lineage (NCBI taxonomy): Eukaryota > Viridiplantae > Streptophyta > Pinopsida > Pinales > Pinaceae > Pinus > Pinus tabuliformis. The sequence continues at coordinate 1,900,791,082 of CM062817.1, forward strand.
TGACAACTGTGTTGTATACCTGTCAAGACCTGTAAGAAAACCTATCACATACTATGTACAAGACCCGTCAAAATATTTGTTACAACCTATATACAAGACCTATAAGAAGACTTGTTGTAGACTTGTTACAACGTGTTATCATCCTGTGGTAAGCCAATCACAAAACTTGTTATAAAATATGTTAGAAACCCTGCCACCACCTGTGTCCAATCCACCTGTTGTAACCTATAATGATCTTGTCACATACCTTTCGACAAGTCTATTAAAATCTGTAAGGAACTTTTCACCTACTTGTGACCAATCTACTTGTAGTAACATGTTGTACCTATGATAAAACTATGACCTACCTATGGCAACCTGTTATAACCTTTAGTACACTTGTCACCTATCTATGATTGATCTGGTATAACCTATTATTCCCTGTAGGAAATATGTTATACCACTTGTACCACTTGTATCCTTGCAACAAAAACTATACATAAATTTGTTATTAAGTTGTCATAGCTCGTGGCCCTCCCCGTGACAACCTATAGTAGACCATTTATAACCTTTCACATCCATTGTAACCTAGTCACCACTGGTGACAACTCAACCAATGCAAACTATCATATATCTATCATGAATCTATTCTAACCCTATGCTTATAGACCTATTACATAACCCGTCTTACAACCAAGTGTATTTCTTTTCCAATACTTATCCTATGTTATTACATAGCTACATTAATTTTCATGGCCTTGACCTTCCACTTCAGGGAGCCATACAACATTCTCAATGCTATATTTACCAAAATCAGATCCTAAATTTATGGCAGCTGATTAGAGATTACACAGGCCCTTAAACCAATTGTCTATTCACAAGTATTGTTTTCTTAATAACTTCAATTTAAAATCCATATATTCATATGCAAAATAATAAGATAAGAAATATGAATCGATACTTATCTGTAGGATTTGTTATGCTGTTAACGTCAAGGGGCTTACTTTCCCATCACTTGATATATACTGAGTACCCTCCTCCAGCTAGGGTACCAAATCCTGGCAACCTCCAAGTTTTTGTTTCTTTGAGCCTCTAGGTACCCTTAATGCCCTTGAGAAATCCACTTTGATATTTGATACACAAGAGATTCAATTAAATCATTTTTTTCTTACTATGCTCACCCTTCCAGGGTTAGGAATCACCTTCATTGATTAACATCCCTCGGGAAATCCATCTTTCCAAGGCATTTATGCGGAAGAAGAATACAATCCTATTAGGTTTATTCTTCCGTAGGGTCATTGTCCTAAATAGTTGCATCATCAATAACACAAGAACCATGATTAGCTTCTCATATCAAATAATGTATAGATACTACAACATACTATTTTCAATCAACATGCAATCATCACATATATCCTCAAACATCACATAAATATATGCATATACAACACACAATCCTATACATCACATATAATATTAATATTCATTAACAAGAGAAGGTTTGAAAAAATTTCCTTCTCATTCCCTGCATATCACAAGACTCATTAAGAATATATGCCATGTCCTATGGTCTTTCTAATCCTTCATTGATGTCATATCAGTTATCTATATCTTATATTTCTACTACTATTACCACAGTGCTTGCATCAGAGCATGCTTATCCATCTTGCTTATTATTACAATCTTAAAACAATGCTTACACCAGGGCACTTTATATTATCCATTGCTTGTTCCAGATAATCAATGTACCCTACTCAAAGCCCTTGCTTTGAGTGATTATAACTTAGTTAAAACTCATCATACCCCTACTGTAATCCTGTAGCTTTCAGATAATTTTTCCTTTAAAATTCCCGCCTAGATTTAAATTCTTGGTTTACCAATGTTTTTTTCTAGTAGATATCTTTCTACTAACTACTCACTTATCAAATACTGATAATTGGGCTAAAATTTATGCCCTTCAAAATTTTTAACTAGACTAATTATTTTACAACACTTGTAGTTTCATATGATTTTTTCCCTCACGAATCTCATCTTGTTTCAAATTTTGGGTTTACCAAAATTTTCTCCTCGTCAATATATTTCTATTGACTATTCATTTACACCATTTTGATAATGGGGCAAAAGGTTATGCCCTCTGAAATTCTACAACATGTTAGGACATTTTTACCTTTTAGAAACCCCTATAGCTTTCTATGAAATTATATAGGATTTTGGACTTCAACCCAAATTTATGGGTTTATCGCTATATTCTGCTCAGAATTATGTTTATTTTGGGTGTTTATGGGTCAAATTCCGACTTATGGGTGCAAAAATATGCGCTTGCAGAGTTTTGCTTCTCTTTCTCCTAACTCTCAATTGCTCTGAGACTTTATTTTAAAATTTGGTGTTTGGGCATCCTCAAATTTCTAGTATGTCTGACACATATGCTACTGATGTGGCTCAATTACCTCGACAACCCAATCCATATCACAATAGCACTGCCAAGCTAATTCACCCTAACTCACCTCCTTGCACTTCTTGTAGTCCACGGTAGTAAGAAATAAACTATATAAATATTTATATAGTCTTTCTTGCCTTCGGTGCCCTTCATACCTCTATTGAAATTACAAAAACAAAGCTTAAAATTAAAACCTTCTTTCTTATGGTTGGTGGTCACATGGAAACAATGCTATCAATATATAATTATATATTTAAATATGTGCCCCATGGTTGACCACCTGAAACTTCACATGCCCCCGAGGTCCACCACACTCTGAGCTTCTTGGACTTGAAATCAAGAAGAAACCCATAGTGAAGTAGCCAAAAATGGTCATTATGCCACCACAATTGTTTAGTAATAATGTTTAAAACGAGGCGATGTGATTGCAGTTTTAATAACAATTTTTTTCATTGCACCATCATACAACTTAGCAATGGCATGCAAACCTTTAGAAGTGACAAGAAATGGGACCCAATTGAAGGGAGGTCATTAACTTATGCTGTCCCTAGAGCAACCACAACATAATCAATAACTTCAAGGAAAATTTCAATTGTCAAGCTTAAGGGACGCAATAGTCCTCTACCCAAATGAAAAATGCAAAGCCCTTTAATGCAGAGTCTCCGCCTCATTACGAGATAAAGTTTGTTTGGCAAGTATGGAGCCCATTTTTACACGAAAAGGAGCTCCAATCACACACACTAAACTTCAAATACTATTTCCATTATTGTCTTTGTGGAATCTTGATTACCAACATGATAGAATTGAGGTTTGGAAATGGCAGCAATAATCAACAACCATTTTGTACCCAACGATAATCATTAGTATATTTCCAAGTAGCTAATCGAGCTACACAAATATTCAATTTGAGCATGATTTTGAAACACTTGAAGATATAACTAAAGATTTTGGATTTGATCCAAAATTGTTGAAGCATAAGCACATAAAGGATCTGGTTAGGCATTTATTTAAAATGATTATGACTCAAACGAAATGGATAAGTTGACATAAAGACCACTTTAGGGGGTTGCAATCTCTATTTCCACCCTGGAAATCCACAAAGAGATGAATTTCAACTAGGCCCATTTGCAAGTCACAAAGTATGAAATCAACCCAAATCTTCTTCCATGTGGTTATTCTCATGTCCATGCTCATTTTTATGTCACCTTAGCAAGCAAAAACTTTGTAAATTTTAGAGAGTATGCATCTACAACTGTGTCCTCGATGAGATTCCCTTTACTATTCCCAAAATCAATGTACTTTAAGGAGTCAGTAAGACCTCAATGACATTAAGTTGATATCCGGCTTGTTCAGAAATGATTTGCACTATTTTCTTGCTTTATGTAACACTTTGTAACCATAGATACCAAGTTTGAATCCAAATTCAGATTTGAATATGATATGATACAAAAATAATTCGATTGAATATTTTTCAATTTGAAAAAAATTTGCTAGTATATATCAAAATATTTAGCCAAATATTTCATAATTTATCAAATCCACTAGTAATCTGAGTAAGATGGAGTCTTATTTTGGCATTCCATGCTGACTTCTCCCACACTCTGGGTTACCATGAATATAAGGAACAATTTATTAATGTTATTTTACAGTTTGGGTAAGGAGAAAACTCGTATTAAATCACTTTTGAACTCTCATCCTCCGTTTTGACATGTAATCCTTGGGTATCAGAAAACGAATCAGTTTTTTACAATAATTCAGATGAACCAAATGAATTCATGTATATTTAATTTCTTTTTGCTGATACAGCCGAATTTGGTAACTATGATTGTAACCATACATTTAGCTGAATTCTCTCATAAATTGATTGAAATCTCTCACAAACAAGCTAACAAAAAGTTTCCTGTCATATTTGTATGCCTTCATTATGTGAATTTATCCTTCTATGACTAAATATTCATGCACAAACCTCCAATTTAAGACTTCTATCATCCCTCAAATGCAGTGTGATATCCTTCTATGGTACTTGTTCAAAAATTTAGGGAAATTCCTGTTATTCCCACTATTGTGACTTTCATTCAACACATAATGGGTAACCTTTAACGTATAAAATGTTTCCTGCAAAATTGGCCGAATCAGGCCCCGTGTTGTAAGAATGGGCTATGATACCTCCTTGTAATGTCTCTAGCCCCCGACCAGGCAACACTACTGTAACAACAATGCCGAGTAATGCCATTTTACAGTGGAAGCCTCAAAACCCTAGTGTAGTTTCCAAAGCCCTAGCTCACTTTTAGAGCCATTTGAACACACTGGTGCTGCCTTGGTATGTACCTATACCTGGAAGCATTTTTATTATTTATAATCTACCTATCATTGTGCATAAATAGGCATTACCAATAACAACAATAAACAGGCAATAATCAACCACATTAGAAAAATTTTGAGGTAAAAAATGGGCCTCAAAATAAAAATGTACAACAAAAATCAATGTTATAAGAACCAATATGATTCAATATGATGATGTCAACCATAGGGAACTATTCACCATTTTTGGGGTAAAAAAAACTACTTTTTCAACTCATATTTTCAACTTATATCCCTATGATTTTACTCAAATTTTGAGTGGGAGCGCTCGTTGGATGCATAATTTAATTTTGCATCCAAGGAGAACCCATGTTGCATACTTTTGATGGATTATAATACATGAAAAATATGAAATACATGGTGTGGCAGACAGTGTAGGGATTTTTAAGATATCTTGACATGCGTTGGACTGGGCCATACACCAGTGATCACTTATACAAAAATTAGGATCATATAATACCATGAGTCCTTAATTAAGCCAACCTAAGGCCCTTTGATCCTATATAAGACGAAAAGAACCCAAGATGAGCCCAAAGGGAAATGGAATGGTCGACCAAGCACATGGTCCAAGACACTTAATATGGGGCCTCACATTGTTGTTGCAAGACTCTTGATCTGTGACCTTGGGCTTACAACTATGGTGAAATATACAATAACAACATGTATGTAACCCTATTGACATGAGGGGTAGTGACTGACTCCAACTGTGGGCACATACTCTACTTGGGAGGATGTGAGAACCTCATAATCTAACACAAAAAACATCAAATAGAAGGAGAGAGTCAGACCAAAGTTATATCCCTTTTGATAGTAATAAAAACCAAAATGAAACAACATCTAAACTAAAAAATAGAATAACTAGAAAAATGTGAGATATGACAAGGAAAAATGTATAACTAAAATAAAACAAGCATAAGCATCACATAAAAAAAGGGAATCACTTGAAAAAAAAAAAAACTAGCTAAGGTTGGGAAAACACCCACCATGGCGTCAATTTATAACTTTGTAGTAGAGTTTGAGGGCTTGCTTGTTGATAGGAAATGGAATATTCTCACAATCTTGGCGACTAATGCAAAAGAAATTTTCACCTGCAACCTCAACAATAATGTAAGGGCCTAACCATAAAATTTTGAATTTACCATGGTTACCTAGATTTTTACACTTCATGTTCAAAGAATCTCCACATCATTGATCTATAAGTCTCATTTAGGAGCCCATTTTTCAAATTTCTTCTCTATGATCTCTTGGCTCTTGATAATGTGGTTGAATGATTTTCTTTTTTTCTTGTCCAACTGAATTAGCCGTGAAATCCTTCCTTGTATAGCGTCAAAATTAGTGGAATAATGTTTTAAGACGTGGTATATGGGAAGTTTTAGATGAATAGGAAAGGCTACCTCCATCCTATATATTAGTTCACTTGGGCTTTTACAGATGAAAATTTTCTTAGTAATTCTGTTGGCCCACAAAGAATATTTAATCTATCTATCCTATCTTCTTTTATTCTTGCCCACAATCTTATTTATGATATTAATCAAGTTCTTATTACTAAAATAGAGAAGAATATTCCATTGGAAATAATAGTTTAAAGAATGAGCTAGGACAATGTTTTAATAAACACAAAATGAGGATACTCTCACGTAATTGAAAGTTGTAGTATACCTAGGGGGGATATTATGAGGTACCTCCCTTTGTACCCCATAATACCCCCTTAGGTACTGTTAGCTCTGCTATATAATCAGTGTCTTCTAAAGGCTGGAGGCCAACTTGGTCCTTGGTCATGCTCAAAAGGGGGCTGAAATGGCTATCTTCACCTTTCTCCATTACCTCGCTTATTCCCCTTTCATCTCCTTTACCCATGCTTTTGTTAAAAAAAAAATCACATAAAGCCCTTTTCCTTAAGCCCCGAGCATTAAAACCCCGAAACCCCATAAAACCCACGCCCATATGACTATGCACCTCCACGAACTCTTCACCTGTCATCGCAGCCGTTGGTTGCCACACCCCGTTCCAACGGTCCCCCATCACATTCAATGAATAACCTGCCATTTGGTTCCCCACCGCCCAATCACCTCCGCCACGATCGGACGACGTTCGCTCTCCCCGCGCTCGCAAAGTGATAGCCTGTTAAGATGCGATGGAGAGCGGTTTCCGTTGACACGCGTCGCACTTTGAGTGGTATCGTATGTCATTGTACGTTTACTGCTCAACCCCCAATGGCGGTGTGAGCAATACCACTTATCGCTCAGACCTATTTTCCCGCTCGGTAATGCCCCCACTTCTTCGACGCCAGATGACTGTTGGATCTGCCCGCCCGAGATCCAATGGCCCGCGTTCACCCCGCTCCCGCCTCCTTCGATATTCCTATTGACTCATCTCCGCCATTTATCCGCCCGATCCAATGACCGATATTGCTTCGACGTCCGACTACTCCATCACTGTGTAATCCACGTGCTTTAACCATTCCACGCACTTGAAAGGACGAAGGTAATCAATTTTCGGTACCAGATGCATTTCCTCCTCAACAACTACATTCCACAGACAACATGGCTGAGAAGGAAAAGGACAGAGCTGAGCAGGTGAGCACATTTAACAGTTATGGGACTTCATCCCATATGACACTCCACCTGCCCGAGAAGGACAATAGAGCACCTGAGAAAGATTGAATTTGTTCACTGAAGCAGGAAAATTGCACCAGAGACTCCATCAGGAAGTTAAAGCGGTCGGTGGTCGATTATGACCTCCCCTTACTTAGCATGGCCAAGTGCCTTTATATTCAAATTCTATATATACCCAGAAACAAGATGTAATCAGGGTTGATGGTTGTTGTTTTGATGTAAGGTTCAACTTCTAGAGACTGTAACTACTTTGATACTTGCAGCGTCTCATCTTCATTTTCGGCTAATACAAGCTTCTTTTGCTGTTAATTCCTCACTTTCCATTCCTATTCTGTTCCAGGCTGCGCTTGATATGTTGTTTTCTTGAACTCTTGAGGTTTAGCATTAGAGGAGCTGTCATCCTATCTCTATGTTAAAGTCTTGCATTTATCAGTGAATTAGTTATTCAGGTTTCTTTTCACCTAGTGACAGAGAGCTGTCATCCTGTCTGTGCATTAGGGAATTATATTTGCAGACCTCTTTACCAGTTGCAGTCGGCCATCACAAGGTCTTGTGCATCTGCTGGTGTGGTCAGTATTCTCCATGTTCACCCAATCCTTAAACTGTGAGTAATTGGTGGTCTAAAGCCTTGTAGTCTGGGGGTGTTCACACATGTCTGGAGTCAAGCAAAGTGGAAGTCGTTATCTAGCTTGAACAAGCATCATTCCTTCTATTCATCCATTTGCAATAATAAGTTGAATTTGTAATGTTCTCGAGCATCTATAAGATACAACCTAGGAGAGTTTCTTAGGGTGATAACATTAATTGGCACCATTGCCGGGGAGAGGAGATTGAAGCTCATCTTCCCTGGGAGAACGACACAGTTCCAACTTTGATGATAGACAAAGTCTGAACACATTTCTGGTTGTAATTGTCTATCTGGCGACTCTATTGGAGAACTAACCTAGTGGCGACTCCACATTACAGTTTTGGCTCAGTTTTTGAGGCATACCCAGAGAAATCCTCAGAAATCACCAGTTGATCCAGTGCCTGACTCTGAGAAGATTGTTAAGCAAAGGAAAACATCACAGAAAGGAGCATCAGTATTAGGTAAGCCTAAGAAATCTTATGAATCTCCGCATGAAAGGCTGGTAGCTGAGAATGTACATTTTGAAGATATAGAGCCTAGCATTGTTAGTGAAGACATACCCTCAGAGATTCATAAAGCTCCTTGTTTATTTAGTTCCCCTTTGGATCTCAATCCAAAGAAAGCCTCCCATACATTCCATCATACTCCTTTGTCCCTGTCATCTATTTCATTGCTTCCTACTATTCAATCTGCTAGTATCCTTCCACTTACCTCAGCCATGGCGGGCTAACAAGCACCCATGAAGATGGAAAGAATCATAGTTGCTAGGTATGGACCCTTGGTCTTGCCTGTTCCTTTAAATTCCATGCCTGTAGGAGAATACCATAAATACATGCCTAAATTCACTGGCACAGAGGGAGTAACAGCTGAAGAAAACCTTGAATCTTTCTATAGTTATGCTGATAGCCTGGATATCAGTGAAGATGATGTGTGGATGAGAGTGTTTGTTCAGAGCCTTGATGGAGAGGCCAAAAAGTGGTTCAAAGAATTGACCCCTAGGTCTATTGCCGAAATTGAAGCATTAGATGATGCATTTCTGAAGCACTGGGGAGATAAAAAAGACTTTCTGTATTATCATACTGAGTTTGGAAACCTAAAGAGGGAAAATGGGGGCTTTTAATAAAATATTCAATTGTATGTATAGTAAGATACCAGCTGAAGTAAAGCCTACCCCCACCGCTGCCAAACTCACTTATGCCAATGCTTCTGACTCTAATTTCTGCCTGCTTTTGAGAGAAAGAAGATGTGCCACTCTAGCTGAAATGCAAGATGCAACCCTAGAGGTGGAATCTAATATTATGGCTGCAGAAAAGCCCAAAAGTCATGCTGATAGAAGGAGGCAAAGAGGTGAGGCTTCTTCTTCCTCTACTTCATCTTCAAAACCTAAATTAGACAAAATGACTAGGATGATATAGTCATTGGTTGCTAAGGTATCCAGCTGAAGCTTGAACATAGTTCTGGGAAGACAAGGTTTCGAAACACATTTGCTCCAAGAAACCCAAATCCATTCAGAAGATCAAATGAACAATTGGAGATCCTTCAGAGGGGTAAAGAAACAAATGAAGAACAAAAGGTTAAAGCTCCTTTCCAAAACGTAGTCATGGGGGAAGAACAGTTCAAAGAAGAGGATGAAATTCATTGCATGGAAGATAAAGGCAGTGCTGCCTTTTTGACATTGGCTATGTACGAAGAATCATTGTTGCAGGACCAAACCAGCCAAAAGTGGGATAGAGGGGCTGTTTTGCAGGCTGATGAGCAGCAAAGATATAACCTGAGGTCAAAAGCAAACAATGTCAAGGAGAATCCTGCCCAAAGAGCTGTTTTCCAAACAGAGCAATAGAATACCAGACAGACGAAGCTAGCAGCTGACCTAGTCATCCTCAACGCACCAGCTCAAGAGGTAAGAGGTCCTGACAAGTCCCCTTCCCCTTTCAGTTTTGAATCAGAAGTCCAGAAGTTAAAAATTTCTGTGCCTCTGATAGAACTTGTGAAGACTGAAGTTTTTAGAAATCCTATTCTTAATGCTCTTGAGCTGAAAGCCATACAAGCCCCCACCGACTATGTCAATTTGCAAGATGATAAACCTGCGGTTGTGCTTAGCCCAATGACCGAACCTGCTGATGATAACTCCCCTTAATTTTATGTCTCCTTGACCATTCATGATAAAATCCTCCACAATTGTCTGCTAGACACAGGGGCTAGCCACAATTTGATGCCTAATGCCGTCATGGAAGAGTTAGGCCTTGATATTACCAGACCATATCATGATTTATTTTCATTTGATTCAAGAAAGGTAAAATGCCTAGGATTAGTCAAAGACCTAGCCATTACCCTAACTCAGCTGCCCATGAAAAGTATGATGATGGATATTGTGGTAGCAGATGTCCCCCCCAAGTTTGGTATGCTGCTATCCAGAGGATGGATTAAGAGACTAGGTGGGACATTGCAGAATGATCTATCTTATGCCACTGTCCCAGTTTTTGGAGGGGAAAGTAGGAGATTGTACAGAGAAGCACAACTGGCATACATCATCAATGATGACAAGAATCCGTCCAATAATCCCATTTATGTTGTGGACACTGAATTTAGAGCATGTATTCTCCAAATTGAAGAATCCCAGAAGGCATCATTGCAGCTAAAGAAACCCATAATTCAGGCTGAGGGAGAGCAAGGAAGTCAGGTTTGGAAGATGTTCTTTGATGGAGCATTTTCTAGGGAGACTGCAAGAGCAGGGGTGGCACTGATATCTCCAAAGAGCACACATCTGTCTTTTAAGCTGGCTTTCCAAGTCACAAACAATATATCAAAGTATGAGGCTGTGGTATTGGGCCTTAACCCAACTAAAGACAGAGGAATCAAGAACATAAAGGTGTTTGGAGATGCTGATCTTATCATTCAACAAGTAAACAAAACGTTTCAAGCAAAGCACCCAAGGCTGAAAGCATACAGAGATGAGGTATGGAGACTCAAAGATTCCTTTGATAGTTTTTGTATCTCATATGTCCCTAGAGCCAAAAATTAGCTTGCCGATTCCGTTGTTGTATCTGCTAGCATGTTTATCCCTCCCATGCCTCCCAAACTAGTTTATGAAGTCCAGATGAAATACAGACCATCATTGCCTGATAATGTCCAGCATTGGAAAGTTTTTGAAGATGATGATGAAGTGAATAGGTTTCTGCAAGTCATTGATGAATTTTCTGAAATGCAAATTGACCAAGAGAATGAAGCCTTGGAAGAATGTCCCCAATCCCAGCTTAGAAGCAAAATTGGCAAAGATAGCATTGTCCAACTGCCCAACAATCATATGCCTAAGGGTCTGGTTCCATTAGAAAAGTTGTTTGACCAAAATGATGTGCCTTGCCAGGCTGCCCAAAAAGAAGACCAATCTGTATTTTGTAAGCATAATATAGGGAGTACAGATCATCCCAGATATATAAATCTGTCCAGCCATTTGTCTGCTGCCCAGACTGCTGAATACTGCAATTTAATGAAGCTATTTGCCGATGTCTTTGCCTGGGAATATAGTGACCTGAAAACATACGACAAAAAGATCATCCAGCATAAAATCCCTTTAGAGAAAGACACCATCCCTTTTAAGCAGAATCTAAGACCAATAAATCCTTTGCTACTTCCTCTGATTAAAAAAGAAATAAAGAAGTTACTAGCTGCCAAAATCATAGTCCCTCTCAGATAGTCAAAGTGGGTAGCCAACCTAGTAGTGGTGAGGAAGAAAAGTGGAGAAATCAGGCTCTGCGTTGATTTCGAAAACTTAAACAAATGCTTTAAGAAAGACAATTATCCTCTACCCAAGATGGAGCATTTGCTGTAGAAGGTCTCAGGGGCCAAAGTGATGTCTTTCCTGGATGGATTTTCAGGGTATAACCAGGTTGCTGTACATACAGATGACCAAGAGAAGACTGCATTCACCACTCCTTGGGGCACTTTTATGTATTCCAAGATGCCTTTTGGGTTGATGAATGCTGGAGCTACCTTTCAGAGAGCTATGGATATAACATTTGTGGGAGAGAAGGATAAGTTTGTCCTTGTCTACCAAGATGATATAATGGTGTACTCCAACAGCCATCATGACCATTTGCAGCATTTAAAGAGAGTGTTCCTGAAGTGTAGAAGGTTTGGGATTTCAGTCAATCCTAAAAAGTCACAGTTTACTTTAAAGGAAGGCAAGCTGTTAGGACATGTTGTTTTTGTTGCAGGTGTCCAAATTGACCTAGAAAGAGTAAGAGAAATACAGACCTTGTCTGTCCCGAGATCAAAGAAGGATATCTTGTCCTTTCTGGGCAAAATAAATTTTGTGAGGAGGTTTATCCCAAATTTTGCAGAACTGGTGAAGCATATTACCTCCATGTTAAAAATTGGGTCAGAGATCAAATGGACTGATGCAGCAAGAAAATCCTTTGAGTTTGTTAAGACAACTATTATGGAAGCTCCTACTCTAAGCAGTCCATATTATAACAAGAAGTTCCACATATTTTCATTTTCCTCTCATGACACCCTTGCAATAGTTTTATTGCAGGCAGATGAGGAAGGTTCAGAGCATCCAGTGGAATTTTTCAGCAAAACCTTAAGGGATGCTGAGCTGAGGTATGATATCATTGAGAAAAAAGCATATGCCCTTATCAAATCCTTGAAAGCCTTCAGAATTTACATTCTCCATTCGAAGATAATTGCATATGTACCCTCTGCTTCAATAAAATATGTCCTAATGCAGCCTGATGCTGATGGAAGAAGGGATAAATGGATTGCAAAGCTGATTGAATTTAACATAGAATTGAAGCCCACCAAGCTTGTCAGAGGTCAGGGCCTTGCCAGATTAATGGCTGAAGAAAATTGCAGAATGATGGACATAAATTTGATAAGTGTGACTTCAGAAAATGGTTAGGCAACAGAAGAAACAACTGAACCAGGGAAAAATTAGTCGTTGGCAGAAAATCTATTTTCTTGTGGATGGTATGCTGCAATAGCTCAATTTTTGCTGAAGCTAGAAGTCCCTACAGGTCTTAGTCCAGGCCAAGCCAGAACTATTAAGCTCAAGATAGCAAAATATTGCATTCATAAAAATCTGCTCTATTGGAGGGACCCCTCTGGGATTGTTTTAAGGTGTTTGGACAAAGAACAATCCATGAAAGTTATGCAAAATTTTCACTCTAGCTTATGTGGAGGGCATCATTATTGGAAAACTACAGCCCAAAAAATTCTCAGAGCTGGGTACTCTTTTCATTTGTTAAATCTTGTGACAGGTGCCAAAGATTTGAAGGGAAGCAGCAATTGAAGTCCCTGCCCTTAAAGCCCATACATGCTAGTGGCCCTTTTCAGCAATGTGGCTTGGACTTCATTGGAGAAATCAATCCACATTCCAATGGCCAACACAAATGGATCTTAGTAGCCACTGATTATTTCACTAAATGGATTGAAGCAATCCCTACTAGAAAGGCTGATCACCATGTGGTCATGAAGTTCTTAACAGAGCATATCTTCACCAGATTTCGTTGTCCACATAAATTGGTCACATACAATGCAAAAGCCTTCAGGGCAAGAGAATTGGTGGACATGTGTGACTCAATGGGCATTAAACTGGTTCATTCCACCTCATACTACCCTCAAGGAAATAGTCTAGCAGAATCTTCCAACAAAAGCCTAATAAGGATAACTAAAAAACTGTTGGAAGACAACAAAAAGAATTGGGATTCTAAGCTCAAATATGCACTGTGGGCTAACAGAGTGACCATTAAGAAATCCACAAGGAATTCTCCATTCAAGCTGGTATATGGCACTGAGGTTGTGTTCCCAATTTAGTTAACTCTCCCTGTGGCAAAGTTCCTACAAGAAGAGCAGAAAGACGAAGAAGACATGGCAAAAAGGATCACTGAGTTAACAGAGGTACACCAAATCAAGGAACAGTTGGTTGAAAGGTCTGCATCACATTAGAAGAAGATCAAGGAAGCTTTTGACAGAAGGACAAAAACAGATAATTTTCAGGTTGGAGACTTGGTTCTTAAGTGGGATGCACTGAAAGAGAAGAAAGGAAACCATGGGAAGTTTGATGCTTTCTGGACAGGGCCTTTTATCATTTCTCAGATCCAAGGGAACAATACCTTCATACTGCAAAGTATGGGAGGAGAGATAGTTTTTGATGGCCCAGTTAATGGGCGGTTTTTAAAAATTTATGTTGCTTAAGGTCTTCTGGCCTTAAGGTTGTAAATATGTTATTTTATCATTTTTAGTGTAGGCTCAGTTAGACTCCATGCCCAATGGAACACTAGGAAATTTTGCTAATTTGGTTTTCACAGGAAAGGCAATGATCTGCAGTTCTTGAGACCTCACAGGGAGGATCTCATCCCCAGAAGGAGCCAGTGTTAGCTCTGCTATATAATCAGTGTCTTCTAAAGGCTGGAGGCCAACTTGGTCCTTGATTGTGCTCAAAAGGGGGCTGAAATGGCTATCTTCACCTTTCTCCATTACCTCGCTTATTCCCCTTTAATCTCCTTTACCCATGCTTTTGTTAAAAAAAAAAATCACATAAAGCCCTTTTCCTTAAGCCCCGGGCATTAAAACCCCGAAACCCCATAAAACCCACGCCCATATGACTACGTGCCTCCATGAACTCTTCACCCGTCATCGTAGCCGTTGGTTGCCGCACCACGATCCAACGGTCCCCCGTCACATTCAATGAATAACCTGCTGTTTGGTTCCCCACCGCCTGATACCATGATCGGACGACGTTCGCTCTCCCTGCGCCCGCGAAGTGACAGCCTGTTAACACGCGATGGAGAGCGGTTTCCACTGCCACGTGTTGCCCTCCGAGTGGTATCGCACATCGTTGTACATTTACCACTCAACCCCCCAACGACGGTGTGAGAAATACCACTAAATGCTCATACTTATTTTCCCGCTTGGTAATGCCCCCGTATCTTCGATGCCTGATGACTGTTGGATCTGCTCGCCCGAGATCCAATGGCCTACATTCACCCTGCTCCCGCCTCCTTCGATATCCTTGTTGACTCATCTCCGCCGTTTATCTGCCCGATCCAACGACCGATATCGCTCCGACGTCCGGCTACTCCACCACTGTGCAATCCACGTGCTTTAACCATTCCATGCTCCTGAAAGGACGAAGGTAATCAATTTTCGGTACCAGATGCATTTCCTCCTCAACAACTACGTTCCATAGACAACATGGTCAAGAAGGAAAAGGACAGAGCCGAGCAGGTGAAAAAATTTAACAGTTATGGGACTTCATCCCGAATGACACTCCACCTGCCCGAGAAGGACAACAGAGCACCTGAGAAAGATCAAATTTTTTCACTGAAGCAGGAAAATTGCATCAGAGACTCCATTAGGCAGTTAAAGCAGTTGGTGGTCGATTATGACCTCCCCATACTTAGAATGGCCAAGTGCCTTTGTATTCAAATTCTATATATACCCAGAAACAAGATGTAATCAGGGTTGATGGTTGTTGTTTTGATGTAAGGTTCAACTTCTGGAGACTGTAGCTACTTTGATACTTGCAGCGTCTCGTCTTCATTTTTGACTAATACAAGCTTCTTTTGCCGTTAATTTCTCACTTTCCATTCCTATTCTGTTCTAGGCTGCACCTGATATGTTGTTTTCTTAAACTCTTGAGGTTTAGTATTAGAGGAGCTATCATCTTATCTCTATGTTAAAGTCTTGTATTTATCAGTGAATCAATTATTTAGGTTTCTTTTCACCTAGTGACAGAGAGCTGTCATCCTGTCTGTGCATTGAGGAATTAGATTTGCAGACCTCTTTACTGGTTGCAGCCGACCATCACAAGGTCTTGTGCATCTGTTGGTGTGGTCAATATTCTCCATGTTCACCCAATCCTTAAACTGTGAGTAATTGGTGGTCTAAAGCCTTGTAGTCTGGGGGTGTTAACGCATGTCTGGAGTCAAGCAAAGTGGAAGTGGTTATCTGGATTGAACAAGCATAATTCCTTCCATTCATCCATTTGCAATAATAAGTTGAATTTGTAATGTTCCCGAGCATCTCTGAGATACAACCTAGGAGAGTTTCTTGGGGTGATAACAGGTACACTACAAAAGCCTTGGCATTATCTGCCCTAATTTTCAAAGGGACATTGAAATGAGTGATAATCTTATCTTCATAAAAGTTAATCATGACTTTGTAGGTTTCCTTCTTGGTGGGTATGTCCTCCACCCACCAAGTGAAATAGTCCATAGTGGTCAAGATCCATTTAATATCGTTACTCAAGTTCTCTTTGAATTCATTGATTAAGTCAAGGCCCCTTATTGGAATGGTGCCTCTACTACTACCAGTTGCAGAGGCAGTGCCACCAATTTTAATATTCTCATGTATAGATAGCATCAATGATACTTTAAGACAAATTTATAAACGCCCATAAATATAGATGGCCACAATAGCGACGCTTAAGGATCTTATGCATGGTTGTCCTAGTTACATGATTGCCAATACATAATCCTTGATGAAATTCTTTAATCAAGGTTTTGGCTTCCTCAAAATACACACACCTTAGTATTAATCCATAAAACAAAATTTAAACACCTTTAACCTTAACGATCTACATTTTTGTTGAGGAAGGTGCCGAGGACTACTCAATGTTTGAGATAATGAATTATATCCTTATACTATTTAGTATTCTCCAACTCTTGAATGACTAAACAAATTGTGGCTAACATTTCAACGTTAAGCTTGAAGGCTTCCTTGTTTCCTTTGGCCATGAGTTTAGCATGTCCTTGACCGTTAATCACTTTAGTGGGTTTGATCTTGAAATCATACTCTTGAATCTTGGATACCCACTTTCCTCTTGTTCCTAAGCACATATTGTGATAGAATATCCTTTACTACAAGATGGTGAAAAAATTCCATTATTCTAAACTAACCCACATAAGTACAAAAATGTTATAAGGATTTGACTAATGTGGAAGCCCATTTTTCCATTATAGCATAATTTAGTTTGAAATCCCCAAGTATTTTGCTCATGAATGCTATGAGATGTTTGTATCCTTCATCATTCTTTTGAAGGACTTCAACTATGGTTCCATCCAAAGTGAATGAGATGACGATGAATTCCTTATTATAATTAGGACTCAACAATACTAGGTGATAACATCTTTGACATTCTAAAAAACAACTCAATTGGCCTCATCCCACATAAGAGTGCCATCCTTCTTTAGCAACTTGTTCATAGGTTTTATAATTTCTGCGACATTGAGGATAAACCTCCTAATGAAGTTGACTTCACTAAATAATGATTGGAGCTCCTTAATATTCCTTTTTTGATGAATTTGTTGGATGACTTGAAGTCTCTTGGGCTCTAATCTAACCCCATATTTGACATTATATGACTGAATAAATTTCTTTCAGTCACACCCAACACCCTCTTCTTGGGATTCAATGGGATTTCATATCTTATGAGTCTCTCTAAGACTTATCTCAAATGACTAATGTGATATCTATGTTTCTTCAAGAATATCGTGAGGTAATCCTAATAGACCTCTATGATATTATTGATGATGTCTTTGAATGCATAATCCATTACCCTTGGAATGTCATACATGCATTTTGCAAACTGAAAGGCATCCTAATATATTCAAATGTTTCCCATTTTCTCATGAACATTGCTTTTTCCTTACCTTCCTCTCTTACTAAAACTTGGTTGTAACCAAAAAACTCATTAAGAAAGGACATCATATTAGATCCTATGATCCTTTATGATAACATCTCCATGTTGAGAAAATGACATTTATCCTTAATAAAGGCTACATTGAGATTCCTTAAGTTAATTCACATGAGGATTTGATCCTTTTTCCTTCTAAACACTATAGGGTTTGACAACCAAGTAGTATGTGTTGTAGGGGCAATGATTCTGACATTGAACATCTTCTCAAGCTCTTTGTTTACCTTTGGTGCTAACTTGGGATTTGTCTGTCTCATATTTTTTCTAAAATACTTAGAACCTTCAACTAATAGAATGGTGTGATCAATGACATTGTCTTTATGAGCCTTGAGGTCATTATATGACCACCCAAAAAATCCCTAAAGTCTATCACCAAATTATTAAATTTTCTTTTCTCTTTAGGGGTGATGTAAGTTTCACCCTTAATCAGCTTGGGATTATCCTTGGTTCCTACGTTAACTTTCTTATACTCTTCAAGGTTGATCATATTTGTTTAAACGTTAGAAGCATCATCTCAGGTGAAAGATGCTTCCAAAGGAGTTAAACTATAGGGAATCTTGTTAGAGAGAAATTGTTCAATTAAATACTTGTTCCTCAAATCTAGCTCATTTCCCTTGACTTCCTTTGTGCCCTTGTGAAACTTAATAATTTGGTCATCATCATAAAAAAATATTTGGAATGGATGGAATATAAATAATTTATATATGTCCACCCTTCTCCAGTTTTGGGGAATGTTGCACAATCAAAGCTGCAACAATGAATGAATTGACTATCACATTCATTGGTCTAGGCACCACCTCTAAACCCAATGCATTAAATGCATATATTTAATAGATGACTACCTACCTATATCTCTTGAGTGTTTATTTCTTGTAGGCATGTACACCTTTCACTTGGAAATCTACTCGATCTAAATTCATAGTGACTCTCAAACACCTAATACCTAATTCTTTGGTGGTAGGTAATACTAAAAGTAACTCTTCATACTCAACTATATTATTCATCACTTCAAACTCCAATCGGTAAGTGAAATGGATCAATTCCTGACTGGGAGATGTGAATGATATCCTAGCTCCATTTCCATACTTTGATGATGCACCATCAAAGCTCATCTTCCATATTCCCTCTACATACTTATGTGGCACAAGGTCAACATGCATGATAACATAAGACCCTATACTGTTTTCTAGGAACTACATCTCATTCTCTGGCTTCCTAAGGTCTTCCACATGATCCTTTTGGTATTCCTCCCTATATAACTGGATTGACTCACTCTTGGGGTAAGGTAAGGTAATGCATGATAAGTCCATTTGGATCACACCACCTACATCTATCATCCATTTTCATGACAAAATAATTCCCGAAGCTTCCAACACATCCAAAACTATGATATCCATGCTTAAATAAACATTAGGATTTGCTTTCAGATGGACTTGCAACTCTTTGATCATGCCTTTGGATGATATTTTTTGGATCTCAAAGGTGTATATATTCCTATAGGGCCATGGAGTTCTAAGTCATATCTTATTGGCCACCTCCAAAATCATGACACTGACTACAACCTCTGAACCCATCATAAAACTGTGAAGGATCCAATTTATCACAACCAATGATCCTAAGAATGGCTCATTCAAGGGGTTCTTACTTGGAATATTGAACATAGATGATGTGAGGAAAACTGAAGTATCCTGAATTTTCTCCACATTAGACTTCCTAGCTTCAACACTGTTCTTGAGCTTGGGATTCTACAAACTACAAACTACAAACCTTCCCAATTTGACTTTTGATGGTAGGAAATTCAATTATGGTCAAAGGGATAGACACTTTGACTTTACTGGCTCATCCATAACAATCCACATCAAATGCCTTGGAGCCTAAAGAATTAGTTTGATCATTTATTTTCATAGAGGAGGATGATACTTGGCCAAGGCTTTGGTTTGGGGTGGATTTCTTCTTTAGATCTTCTTTGGTGATTCTTCCTTTTAAATTTCTCAACATGAATATGTTGGATCTCCAGAGGGGAAGGCATCCTCCCAAACAACTGGGTATCTCTATCTATTTCTGGTTCACTCTCATATGGTTTCAATTCCCCAATAAATCCACTTATCCCTAAAAAAGGGGATAAGGCGCATGTACATAGGATATTAGACCTATTAGCATTGTGCTTGTTCCATGCTTCCATATATAGTTTTGTTTGGTATCTTTTTTGCCTTATATTAATTCCTTCGTGGATAGCTGGAAACATTTGTATTATTGAGTGAGTACGGTGATTGGATCATTTGAACTACTGAGATTAGAAGTGAATGCTTTATATTTAGATTCAATATTTTTAGGTTTTATCTCATGCTTCAGTTGGTCTCATCATGTCAGGTTTACCAAATAATGTCCAACTATTGCCAATTTCCTTATCATTTTCCTTAGCTTCACCTATGTTGTTTGTTTTGATTGATTGAGGAAAAAAGAAAAATCACCCTAGAATGCATTAAGATAGTATGTTAGAATGGCTTGATCAAGAGGGTTGCATGTGTTTGGAATTTCTTGATTTTTTTATTATCAAACCTTATGTTGAATTCCTCTACTATTTAATTATCTTTTTGTTTAATTTTAGTTAATGAATTCAATAGAAACCTAACATCTTTCTTCTCAACCAATCGTTCAAAGGATGTGTTCCTTAATTGGTCAAAATTAGCAATGCTATTCTTTGTAAGATTAGAATACCACTCAAATGCATCATCGATCAATGCAAATGCAAATAATTTCATTGCTACATTTAAATGAGTAACTTTGAGTGTATTTAATATTTTATTAAATAGTTACTATAATTCTTGTGCAATTTTTGCTTGTTCTCCTTTAAAATTAGGTAATTCTTTTAAAGAATCAAGCAGATCATGGGGTTGACTGGATATGTTAGAGAAATCAAAGGGTTTGTACATGTTGATCAACCATTGTGTAGCCATTGTGTTATTAATTAGTGATTCTTTTTCAACAAATAAATATTTGAGTGCAAGAAGTGTGTTAAAAGGTTCGATAAAATTTTGTTCCCCAACATTAGATCTTCTACACTGATAAAATAACTTGGGATGAGGAATGTTGAAAAATGTAGCAAGAAAGTCTCAATTTGATTTTTCCTTAGTCAAATTAAGAAAATTCAAATTTACACATCAATAGACAACTTGGATGCACTTAACTTGTGTGACATGTATCTCGTCAGTTAGATCAGTATATTCAAGTTAGAGGAGTTGGAGTTCAGTTAAGCATGTGTGATTGCTAATTTGTAGCAATCAAGGTCAATTATTTCAAGTTGTTTTCAGTTAAACTAGTTCTAACTGTTGGAGGAACTAGTGGAAGGTTAGTTGTGCAGTGAGACAATAGTCTAACTCAGTGATCATCCAGTTAACTGATCAATCAACCCAAAATAGCTAGTGCATGTAGAGAATTCAAGTTCCCTAGCTGTGGTGGAGATTCCAAGGTAGTGTAACATCAATTGTAGACTAGTCTTGAGTGTACATGTGTTGCATGCAGTCAGATGATCAACCTTGGGAATTGCGCAAGCATTTTGGAGGAAATTCCTAAATAATAGGGGCATAATTTTCTCAAGAATTGCGCAAGGAAATAGGGGCTCAAGCAGAGGTAGAAATTGACTAAGTCTGGGTCAAAGCTTCTCAGTGAGAAGAGAAATAGGTTATTCACTTGCAGGTTGAGCTCAGATTGAGCTAGAAATTGTAATACATATCTATTCATTAGATTAATGCAAGCAGACATAAGGGGTTTTTAGCAGATTTCTTTCCCTTGGAAAAATATTTTGTGCATGTGTTATTTCTCATTGCATATTTGTGATTAATGTTCTAAATTGTGAATTGAATTCCACAAAGCAGTAGAGTAGGATTGTGTCTTGTGATTTAGATTAAAATTTCATGAGCAGTAACAATTCTACACCATAATTTCCACATGGTATCAAAGAAAGATTCATATTAGAAAAATAATTTGAAGTTGTTTCTCAAGAGATTTGAATTTCAGTTATGTGAAGTAGGATCTCTTTAGAGTTGGGAATATGACCTTTAACGGGCTGAGACTAGAGTATGCCTTGGAAGGCATCTCTAGTTGCATTGCATGGAAGAATGACATGCAAGCAGTGCTGGATGACAATGGATTGCTAGAATATGTCAAGAAAAATATTGAAAAACCACAATAATCTGATGTACTAAACCTAGCCCAATGGAAGAAATATATAGCCAAGGTGAGGAGAATAATCTTGGAGGGAGTGCGAGACCACATTGTCTCAAATCTCCATGGGTACGAAACTCTTTTCATAATGTGGAAAGAAATGACAAAATTGTTCGAGAATAGTACTGACCACAGGAAATAGGCACTCAAGGATAAACTTTGAAATATCAAGATGCAGAAGAATGACACTATTTCATAGTATTTGAGAAGGTTCACACAAGTTTTGATGAACTTGGCGAGGTTGTTTAAATGTTGCAGAAGATTACTTGGTAAGGCTAGCTCTTCTAGGCCTTCCTAAAAGCCAACATAACTACCAAGACTTGATGAATGGAGGGAGAAATTATCAAATTGGGAATACTTATAGTCCGATTGTGTATAAGAGGAGATAAGGCGGAACACCATAGATAGGACTTCATCCAAGGGTGAGGATGAAGCAAAAAATTGCATTGGTTGGAAAGGGAAAGAAGGGAAAGGGAAGAAATCTCAAACCAAACCAGAATCCAAACAAGGGGGCAAGAAGAAAGACTTGTCCAAAATTAAATGCTTCAATTGTCATGATTTCGAGCACTATGCCACAAAGTTTCCACACAAAAATTCGAGCAAGAAGACCTCAGAAGGAGCAGTAGGTGAAGCCATGGCTTCATAGTTTGATCTTGACTTCACCCTTATCGCATGCATGATAAGAACAATGATGGGTAGCATGTGGTACTTGGACTCAGTGCATCATTCCAGATGACAAGGTGTAGAGATTTTTTTAGTGACTTGGAGGAGAAACATCTCTAGATAAACATCAAGCTAAGAGCGATGAAAGGTACAACACGATCGAGATTGGTACAATCACCTTTTAGAGGGAGTCGATATCCCCTCTCAGACTCAAGGATGTCATGTTTGTTCCAAGCCTAAAGAAAAATCTCATTTCTATAGCTGTATTGGAAGACCATGGTTATGATGTGATCTTCAGCAAAGGGAAAGCATTCCCGAGACACATAGCCACGGAACAAGTGAAGCATATCGAGGTTCATGTGAAGAACCTATATAAGCTAGATGTGGAATATTGCGCCACATTAATCCATAATGCAAAGAAAGTGAAAAGCATGATGTTAGTGAGCTCTGGCGCAAAAGACACAATCATTTGCATCATGTTGCCTTAAATATTATGCAACAAATAACCATTGGCCTCCCTAAAGGAGCACTTGAGTAGAAGGATGTCTGTAAAGGTTGTACCTTGGAGAAGTATAAAAAATACACATTCCATGACCGGGACAACAAAGAACATGTAGTATTGGAATGGATCTAGTCTGATGTCTGTGGACCTTTCTTGATAGCACCCACTGCCAGACACAAATATTTCTTCATTTTTATGTATGACTTATGAAGGAAGTGCCAGATCTTCTTCACGTGGAAGAAAGATGATACATTCTCTGAGTTCATAGAATTCAAGGCACTGGTTAAGAAAGAAAATGACAAGAAGGTGAAGGCTCTCAAGAGAAATAATGGAGGTGAGTTTGTTTCAAATGAATCCAAAAATTTATGTGTGAAGGAATGAATTCGAAGAGAGATGACAAAACTCTATAATCCACAACAAAATTGGGTGGCTAAGAGAAAGAACCATAGCATTATGGGAGTAACGAGAGCTATGTTACATGACCAAGGTCTACCACTGCATTTGTGGGAATAGGCATCTAACATAACAATCTACTTGCAGAACTAGAGTCCTCATTGGATTATTGGTATGATTACACCAGAGGAGGATTTGTCGGGGAGGAAGCCATATGTGTCGCACTTTAGGATTTTTGGAGCCTCTGTTTACTACCATGTCTCCAAAGATTCTAGGAAAAAGCTTGATCTGACAACAAAGTTTGGAGTATTTGTGGGTTGCACATAAACTCTACACAACTACCATGTTTATTTACCATCCCTCATAATGATAGTTGTGTGAAGGGATGTAAAGTTTGACAAGGAGAAAGTGATTTGGTACTCTTGAGAGGGAGCTTCAAATTCCACCAGAAGAGGAGATTTTAGCTCCAAAGGAGAAACCTAGGGAAGTTATGGAGTAGCCACAAGTAGAGGAGCAAAGAGTGGAGACATCCACTCAAGCAGAACCATCCAGAGAAGGGAGAAAGAACTAGGGAAGCTGATAGAATTGTGCAGGATGCGAGGGAGAATGTGGGAGCCCCTTCAAATTTTCGCAAGCAGAGGAGGTAACCTGAATGGTACATTGGCTACATGGCTATAATGAATGAGCTTGTAGAGACTGAGCCGTCCTCTTTCTAGGAAGCATTCAAGAAACCTATATGGGTTGATGCAATGGTGGAAGAATATGAATCCATTGTAAAGAACAATGTTTGAGAAGTGGTCCCCAGACCGGCGGATAAATCGATTATGGGTTCGAGATAGATCTTCAAGGTTAGGCATGAAGCAGATAGAAACATAGAGAAGTATAAGGCTAGATTTATGGCCAAAGGATTCTCTCAAATTGAGGGAATCTACTATGAGAAAACCTTTTCTCCCATAGCAAGATATTCATCCATTAGATCTATTATTTCATAGAGAAGTATAAGGCTAGATTTATGGCCAAAGGATTCTCTCAAATTGAGGGTAGCGAATATGAGGAAACCTTTCTGCCATAGCGAGGTATTCATCCATTAGATCTATTCATGGATTGGCTGTGCAAATGAGGTGGAAGATCCACCATATGGATGTAAAAACAACATTTCTTGATGGGGTTATTGGGGAGGAGGTGTACATCAAGCAACTAGAAGGTTTTGAGACAATTTATCGAGAGTATCATGTGTGCAGACACAAGAAAGCATTGCACAGTCTCAAACAAGCACCCCATACTTTGTACACCAAGATCAACAACTATATCACTGGTTTTGGCTTCACCAAAAGTGAAGCAGATGAAAAACTGTATCATATATTGGTAGAAGGTAAATTTCTTATTATTTTCTTATATGTTAATGATTTGATTTTAATTGGTGATGAGAAGCCGATTAGATCTTGCAAGGATGACCTTGCAAGTGAATTTGAAATGAAGGACATGGGTCTCAAGCACTACTTCCTTAGGTTGGAAGTATGTCAAGCTGATGGGGAACTGTTTGTGTCTCAAGGAAAGTATGCAAATAAGATACTGCAAAGATTCTGCATGGAGAGTTTCAAATCCATGGAGACACCTCTAGCGATCAACTGGAGGAAGGAGGATGCCACTTCAGGTGAAGAAGTGGATGCTACCATTTATCAACAACTAGCGGGTTCACTGATGTATCTTGGGAACACACAACCAAATATGTGCTATGCAGTCAACCAACTGAGCCAAACTATGGTTAGGCCAACCAAATTATATTGGAAGGCAACTAAGCATGTTATATGGTACCTCAAAGGCACCACCTAGTTTGGACTATGGTATAGACAAATAGAGGGAGTGAATCTATGTTGCTTCACAGATACATATTATGCAGGGAGTCCATCCGACTGAAAGAGTACATCATGTGGAATTTTTAGTGTTAGGTCCACAATGGTTTCATGGTACAACAGGAAGCAAATATATGTGGCGCTCAGCTCGGCAAAAGCATAATACATGGATGCAAGTCAAGCAACATGTGAGGTGATCTCAATGAGAAAGATACTTGTGGGACTGTTTGATTAGATGATGGATCCAACTGTGTTCTATTATGATAATCATAGTTGCATCAATATCTATGCGAATCCTATATTTCACGATAAGTCCAAGCATATAGATATTCAATATCGCCATTTACAGGACTGTGTGCAGAGTCGTATAATGTTGCTATAATACATTCGATAGAGGAATAAGATGATGAAAATTTGACAAAGGCTTTGTGAAGAGGGAATTTCAAGTTCCATAGGTGCAGGATAGGGGTGGTTGATAATCCTTTTCTTGATGAGAGGGAGTGTTGAAAAATGCAATAATAAAGTCTCCATTTGTTTTTTCCTTTGTCAAATTGAGAAAGTTCGAATTTCCACATCAGCAAATAACTTGGATGCAGTTAACTTGTGTGACATGGATCTTGTCACTCAGTTAGATGTGTAATTTGTGTTAGAGGAGTTGGAGTTTAGTTAAGCATGTGTGATTACTAATTTGTAGCAATCAAGATCAATTTTTTCGAGTTGTTTTTAGTTAAACTAGTTTTGACTGTTTGAGGAACTAGTAGAAGGTCAGTTGCGCAATGGGACAACAATCTTTATACTCCAATGATCTAGTGTTGTTTCTAAAATTGATAAATTAAGGAAGGACCAATTTAAAATGGATGGTAAAAATGGAGAAGAAGACAAACTTGGCTGACTTAACTGAAATTTTAGCTATGTATATAGATAGTTAGTTCATAAGAGTTTGGGAACCAAAGGATAAAAAAGTTGGCTATTCCCTCCACTTCAATAGGATGGAATTGAATTTAATATTTTATGAATCATCAATCCAAATGCCTCTGGATAGAACTTGTAATAGGGTCTCAAAAAAGAAGTAATTTCTTTTGGGCTTGTATCCTCTTTTTGGGTTCACTAGGATTTTTCGTGGTTGGGATCTCGAGTTATTTTGGTGAGAACCCGATACCCCTATTTTCATCTCAACAAATACTCTTTGTTCCACAAAGATTTGTAATGTGTTTTATGGTATTGTAGGTCTACTCATTAGCTCTTATCTGTGGTGCACAATTTTTTCAACGTGGGTAGTGGCTATAATAAGTTCGATAAAAAAAAGGAATTGCAGTCTTTTTCGTTGGGGATTTCTCAGAATAAATTGTCGTATTTTACCACGATTTCTTATGAAGGACTTTCAGAGGATCAAAATGGAAATTCTCAGTGATCATCCAGTTAACTGATCAATCAACCCAAAATAAATAGTGCATGTAAGTAATTCAAGTTCCCCAATTGTGGTGGAGATTCCAAGGTAGTGTAACATCAGTTGCACACTAGTCTTGAGTGTATAAGTGTTGCATGCAATTAGGTGATCAACCTTGGGAATTGCGTAAGTATTTTGGAGGAAATTCCTAAGTAATAGGGGCCGAATTTCCTCAAGAATTACACAAGGAAATAGGGGTTCAAGTAGAGGCAGAAATTGTCTAAGTCCAAGTAAGATCTTCTCAGTGAGCAGAGAGATAGGTTATTCACTTGCAAGTTGAGCTGAGATTGAGCTAGAAATTATAATACATATCTATTCATCACATTAATGCAAGCAAGAATAAGGGTTTTTTAGCAGTGTTCTTTCCCTTGGAAAAATACTATGTGCATGTGTGTTATTTCTCATTGCATGTTTTGTGATTGATGTTCTAAATTGTGAATTGAATTTCACAAAGTAGTAGAGTATGATTGTGTCTTGTGATTTAGATTAAAATTCCATGACAAGTAACAATTCTACACCATAATTTCTACAAGGAACACAAATCAACTCACATTGGTTTGAATATATTATATTCTACTTCTTGTTTGGATGAGGTTAATATAGAGTCACTAGTTGTAACTTTCTAAGTTGGTCTTATAAAAGACAAATCTCATCAAAGTACTAATACGATAAATGAAAACTCATCAATGATGGTTGTTGTCATAAATAACCAGGCTTAAATACCTCTCCCTGGCAAAAACACCAAAAATATTTGTCATGGAAGGGAACAATTTACACCTTGAAATATGTCTTTGAAATTTGAAATTATTTGACCTTATCGACAACAATAACAACATAAAATCTCACCAATCCAATTAGTAGAGTTGCAAAGGTGCATTCAACCTGCTAGAATGAGAAAAAATAACGTAAGGGCCCACAATTACCTCATCCAGAACCTCGTTTTTGGGCCCAAATTCCCCCAAAATGCTAAGGTAGGATTCCCACTCTATTGTAACAATAATTGCAAGCCTCAAATTGAGGTGTTTAGACTCGATTCCTTTCATTCCTTAGACAACCAAAGACTAATTCTTCCTAAGTAATTGGTAGAACATTTCAACAAACATCCAAATGTTGTTTGGAAGGTTATGATGAGTACCCAATTTTCTAATTACACACATGATGTGTTATATTTTCTTTTTTGGAGATGTGTAGTAGCACAATGACAATGGAATCCTAGATCATAAAAAGATAATAATGTCTTGGAGGCATTGGGAAAGAACGTAATTTCCATATATCTGTAGATACGATTTGTTTGGGTAATAATTATGTATATCTATCGCGATATATTCAATAAATGATAGTGGCATCTGCTATCTCTAGTGGAGCCTAGATGATTACACTTGTTGGTTATTGGTTGTGCATAGTACATAGTTGGTGTTCATCTGGCGAGGAGGCCAACTGGCTAATAAGTATGAGAATCGTACAGAATGAACTCACTAACTATTAGCATGACAAATATACTAGTTTGGTGTGATATAAATGAGAAAATATTGATCAATGCAATACCGTATTGGGTTATTGTTTATAATTGTTCTATTATCTGAAAACTAATCATCTTTTTCGGTTGATCAGGATAAGTTGAGGATGACTAAGACCGTAAGGTAACCCTTTCTATTAATTTCAGTGAGTGTAGCCCATGTGATAATGGAGAATAGGAAGATGCTACTTAGGATAAGGTTTAAAGAGACAAAAATGGAATGATGCTTTTCCAAAATTAATCAATGGTGATCATTATTATGATAACTGAGTATCGGGTATTTGACGAACTAGGTAAAATGTGAACCCCCTAGTTATTTGACGTTTAATTGGGGGGGGGGTGACGAGTTCGTGGTGGGGATTCAATCCGATAACATCCTTTGAAATGGAGGGTTGGGATGACATGCAACCCCCCCAATCATTTCAAAACCACCAAAGTGGGGGCTCTGCATTCTGTTGTTTTCAAACGAATGGTTTTGTTGATGTGATGAGATAGGGATGTGGCATTTGGAAATTTAGTGGTAGAGTTCAACCGTTTTAGGAAAAGAATACATGGCTGTGCTTCCAACATAGAAAAAGTCATTCACAAGTTCCATTAGGTAGGAGTTTAATGACATCTTAAATTTTAAAAAAAGGGGACTATGTGGGAGTAACTCCTACTTTAACAAAGTTAGTTAGAGATGAAACATTGTGTGGCTGGTTAAAATGGAATAATGAGTTTGACATAACTATTACAATTTCCTATAGTTATATAAGAGGCGAGTTGTACACTACATGGAACATGGTGTTCGGTAATTCTGGGAGAGATAAATCTGTAACATTGTACAAAAAGCCTTGAGAATTTTTTCAAGAAATCAATACAGATTCCATTTCTTAAATTTGATTGTAGTTATTATTTTTCTTATGTGTATATATAGCGTATTCATAGCATGTTCCTTTTGAGTTGCATTCTAGAATGTTTGAAATAAAATATTATGTTCAAGAATAGGTACAAGCCTGCCCTTGAAATAGAATATGTTTTAATGAGGTAAGGTTAAAACATTTGCATGAGATTTAGTTTGCTTCAGATGCACCTTTTGATTTTGTGGAAGTAATATAGTATAATTTCAAATGTTGGAGAACACACGCTTACCATTCATTGAAGTCTTGAATGTTAAATACAATTCCTCTTTGGGTTCTGGTCCCTTGAATTATTTATTGCTTGAGGGGTTAGTCCTTATCCTTAATTCCTTTATCACTCTTTAAAGTTGTTTAAGTATGTAGCTTTTGAGAAATTTCTATTTGATGGAAAGAAAAAAGGTTTCAGGGTTTTGAAGATTTATTGTAGTTTCACTAATTTATCGAATACCTATTCATTTTTCAAAAGTTGTCACAAAATATTTTGATGCCTGGGAACTGATTCCTCTATAGCCGGGAATTGTCTCCATCAATTCAACAAACTCAATACTTCAACCCACCCAAGTAAGACCAGTGCTTTAAATGGGGTCAAGAGGTGAGGTGGAGGAGTTAATTCAAACTTGTCTTCCTAATTTTTATGTATAAGTATGCAACAAAAAAATAAAAAGAGCAAAACACTGCACCAAATGATTTTAGATATGGCACATGAGTAGTCAAAATTAGTGTAGAAAAATATACTAACCAATTCTAAAGATAATTTCAAGTTCGAGTTGATGGTTATATCGGTAATATAAAAAATTCGCTTGCTATCATATAACTACAAAATACATATCTATAGGGATATCAATAGATGTGTCATATAACAAATTTGCTTGCTACCCTGTAACTACAACTTACAAAATCTATAGAAAACTATAGGGATAACAACCAAATTGCTTTATAAAGGCCACCCAATGAGTGCAAAAGCACTCCTAGATCAACTATCTAAGGGTGGAGTTGAAATATGTTAGATAGATCTTAACTGATCACTTTAAAGTTGTTAAACAATAACATCTACTAATTTCTAGCAAGTTGGAAATTATATTTTTGTGTTCCCGGGATCAACTCCCACTAAGCACTATGTTCCAAAAATTTCAGAATTTAATTTAATTAAAAAAAAATACTAGAAATAATTATGTTTTTCGTTATAAATTGATAAATCAAGATACAAATTAACACTAGAGCCAAAATGCAAAGTTCCAAATAAATTACTTACTTGATGTGAACAAAGAACCTTAAAAATGTTGTAGGTTTCTTCAACTACAACCAGTAAAATGCATATTTGTAACAAAATCACTTGATACATAGGGGTAAAATGTATCCAATAATAATTCAAACTCAATGTATCAAATCTTGGCTAAGCCATAACTTTATTTTCAATGTCCCAAAGTAAAAATATTGTTGTTTATGATATAACTCTAAAAAAATCAGCAGTTAAATATCCTAAACTAAAATATATTTTTTTCTTTGAATTTTTGAAGTAAAATGGTTGTTGCAATTTTTACCTAGAACCAAAATAACTTTATCTCAAGAGCTAGGTTGTGAAATACACCCGTCTTTAAGTCGATCTTGCACTTTATCAGGGAAGTGGGATTGTTCTACAAGAGAAATCACCCCCAGTTGTGACTTAATGACTCTTCCACCCTGGAGACTCAACTAGGAGTGGCCCTTAGCATGACATTCTCCATCCTTTAGTTTGAGTGTGTGGTGAAGTACAAGCTCCCTTTTCAATTAAATCTCCCTGCTAGAATGGTTCAACCCTTGTTGAAGTGACAAAATTACAACAAAAACACAAAGATTACTTACAACATAGTTGGTCTCATACACGTGACTATGTAGTCCCTCCATGATTTTATCCTCTATATTTTTTATAATCTTACTATTTGGAATAGTTATTTGGTTAAAAATAATACCACAGTAAATCAATAAAAGAAGAGATAGTAATAGCTAACCCACACAATGTAAAAATATTACACAAATTGAAAATGAAGTTCCTTAGTTAATGGAAATTATCTCATAAGACAACAACAAATTTTCTATAAGGGAGACGTGCTTTTTATAAATATTTTCTAAACAACTAGACAATGGTTAGTTGGACTCCTTTAGAAAATTATTTTTAACTAGTCATCCATGGGTCAAAGACAATAATATCTTAAAATATTACATGACAACAACAAGTTTTCCCATTAAGGGGGTCAAATTGGTTCAAAGAACCAATTGATCCAAGTTTCCCTTTGGTTGTGGTGTAGAAGAGTGATGATGCAGAATAGTAAGCATGAGTAGCCCAATGTCCCTCTCCAACGTCTTCTTAATATTCTAACTTCATCTAACACAACTTAACTTTGTAAAAGATAGTTTGATTTGGCCTTTGAGCTAAATTTTTGACATTATAATGGTTAGTAGACGGTAATTTCCTAATCCAAGTGGATATTGATGGCCAAACACCTTTTCTAATGACTCAATGATTCTCTGTATTCTTGGAAGTGTTTTTTTTTTTTTTAGTTTTTTGGATCCCAAACTTCTAAAGCAATTTTGATGCCATAAACGATGTTTTTTGGTAATTTTAAGGGCTAGGGTTTCCATGTTATGTATTTCTTTAGCTGAAAGTTCTAATACTTAGATAGTTCTTTCCAACAATCTATTGTTTGCCCTAAGCATAGATTGTATGCAAAAGTTGCACTCTAAGGAAGTTGATGTACCAATTAAACACCTTGGGGCTTGCAAAACATTTTGGATTCTTCATCTTCTAGGGTTAGGGATTTGAAACTCTAGGGTTCTTCCTTTATGTTAATAGGAAATTCATTCAACCTTTTGTAATAGCTTTTTGCAAATGAATGTAGCCACCATTTCTCTCTCTCTCTCTTCAAAGATAACTTACCACCATTCTAGCTAGTTTGTGTTCTATACTATTTTTCTTTTTTATTTATTAATAGAAGTTGGGATTTTATTGTATGACTATGCACTATATTATATTTTTTTGTGCATGTTTCATTTTCTTTCCTACCTTTCATTTCATATACACATTTAGTTATGCCAAGTCTGGGTGTAAGATGAACCCTATGTGATGGATGAATAAAACAATTAAATCGATTAGTGGTTAGATCGTGACTCTCCTTGGATGGTGTTAGATCCCTATAATACTAGTGATTGCCCCATTACTATTGTATTTGTATCCCTTATTAATGTTGTTGTGCCCCTATTGTCCCCATATTGTTATTACTGTGCCCCATAAAATCCATCTATTGTTATTTTTGTGCCTTTATATTATTATTGTTAGGTCAGCTAGGTTATATTGTGACTCCTTAGACTCCTATATACAGAAAGGAGGTTTTTTCATTTGAATCATCAAAGAATCATTCATTTGTGTAATGTAAAGGAGGTTTCCCCCTCAAAGAGGCTAAATTCTAAGGCGTTGATCTATCTTTTCTATCTTTTTGTAAGTTGGTTTCATAGCATTTGGTATCAGAGCTTTGGATTTTAGGGTTTCGCTGCTCCAAATAGGTCATCATGGAATTTTCGCTATAATTTTTTTTCTATGATGTTTTAGAAGCGAAAAACAAAACCCATTTGAGACAAAAACGCACTAAACCTCGGGTTCGAATTTCAGAGATTTTTGCACTATATTTGCGGAGATATGATTTGAGGAAGTTGGTCTTTTCGCAAACTCCTGAATTACATTCCAAACAGGTGACCTGGGGAAAATCGTCATAAATTTCTCTCTAAAATTCATAAGAAGGTACAGAAAGAGGACGGATTGTAGTTTCTTGTATATATTTTTCAGAGCCAAATGTCGAAACAGGGACACGTGGCATGTTATACAAGTTCGCTCTACTGAACTAGTCTATAATCAAGTCACTATGGGAGATTTGGCATAACTCTTCCTTGGAGAATCCAATTTGGATCAGACTGGTGGCATTGGAAAGAGGACACAGAGGGCTACTGCAAGTCGCAAATTCAGAACTGGATGATCCGAAATTACAGAGATACATCAGAGGCAATATCGAACTCCTACAAAGTAAAAAAAGGTGTGTAGATTTTTTTAAATTTTTGCTTAAGCTTGGTTTGAAAAAGTATTTTGAAGGAATTCAAAGGGCATAGTAGAGCATTATTATCGATAACTGGTGCCCCAAGGAAAGAAAATGCAAACACCTAGTAAGCAACCTGAAAGCTCTAGCATGACTCATGAAGAAGAGGAATAAGTGCCACATGATATATCAAAATTACAACACCAAGTGCAACAAATGTTACTCTCACAAAAGCTAACAGAAGCTAAGATAAATGGCGTGGAATCTAAGATAAATGGGGTGGAAGCTAAGATGAATGGCATGGAAGCTAAGATGGACGATTTGAAGATATATTTGAAGATAGATTTGACAAATTTTCTACAAGAAATACTTACTAATGGTGAAAGGGTAGTAAAGGAAACTCATGATGCAAACAAAATAAATGTTAATCATGATTTCATAGACTCT
Organism: Pinus tabuliformis; assembly: GCA_031772625.1. Taxonomy (NCBI): domain Eukaryota; kingdom Viridiplantae; phylum Streptophyta; class Pinopsida; order Pinales; family Pinaceae; genus Pinus; species Pinus tabuliformis. The sequence continues at coordinate 1,900,824,804 of CM062817.1, forward strand.
AATGTTGGATCAAATACCCACCATATTCCAAAAATCAATATGAGGAAGTTTGATGGCAAGGATCCCGTAACATGGATATTACAGATCGAGCAATTTTTCAATCTTAATAATGTGCAAAACACACAAAAGGTACGTATTGCAACTTTATATTTGGAACCAAATCAGTTTGTATGGTATCAATGGCTTTGCTCTCGTAAACATATTATCACTTGGGAAATTTTTACGGTAGAATTGACAACACATTATGAGGATACAAAAAGCAACACTTTTTTTAGCCAATTGATAAGTCTCAAACAAAAGGGTTCAATAATGGATCACATTGAGGAGTTCCAAAAATTGAACATAAGGGTAAAAAATATTCCAGAGGAGCATAGGATTGATGTCTCACAGGGACTTTAAAGGATAATATCCAACATGATGTTCGCCTTTGGGAACTTGATTCATTAGAGAAGGCATTCAGGTTAGCAATAAAAATGGAAAGCAAAATTATGGCAACCAGGAAGCATACCACTCACAAATATAAAGATGGATGTGTTGTTGCCCCTAGTCTTCCACAACCTATAATGTTGACACCACAACAATTGGAAGAAAAAAGAGAAAAAGGGCTTTGTTATAGTTGTGATAGCAAATACACTAAAGGTCATAAGTGTGCTTAGAAGAAATTATTCTACATAGATTGTGAAGATGAAGAAGAAAAGGAGCAAGAAAGGTCAAATAAGAGGATATGCTCCAGGAACAAAGCCTAGATAAAGAAGAAATGAATCCAACCATATCTTCTAATGCATTGGCTGGAATTACCACTCAAACCATCAATATAGAAGGACAAATCAAGAAGAAAAAGGTAATAGTGTTGATTGATTCAGGAAGTACCCACAATTTTATTCATTGTAAGATAACAAAAGAATTGATTGCTTCCTATATCCAGCACCAGAGTGTCAAGTGATGGTTGCAAATGGAGGAACGATGAATTGGTCTGGAAGGTGCCATAATATCAAGCTATCCATGGGATAATATGTATTGACTAGCCCAATGCTTTCCATTCCAATGGGAGGTGCTGATGTTGTACTAGGAGTCCAATGGCTACAATCCTTGGGTACAATAGCTTTTAATTTTCAAGAACTTTTCATGAAATTTTCCGCGGAAGGAAAGGAAGTTGAATTAAGGGGTATTGTAGGGAAACCGGGAAAGATAATCAGCTCTAATGGTATGACAAAGCTTCTAACAAAGGAACAAATAGGTGTAATTGCACAATTATGTTCTCTAGATGTTTCCACATTGAAATCATCTATTTCTCCAGATCTCCAAAAAGTCTTGGACAACCATTCCAAGGTATTTGAGACTCCCAAAGGTCTCCCACCTATTCATGATCATGATCATGCTATTCATCTGATTCCAGGAAGTGTTCCTCCAAACATCAGGCGGTACAAATATCCCTATGTTTAAAAGAGTGAAATTGAACGTATGGTTGCAGAAATGCTAGAGGCTGGTATAATTCAACCTAGTCAAAGTTATTTCTTTACACCAGTAGTATTAGTGCACAATAAGGATGGATCATGGCACATGTGTCCAGATTATAGGGAGCTCAACAAGCTCACTATTAAAGATAAGTTTCCCATTCATGTCATTGATGAATTACTAGATGAATTGCATGGATCAATTCACTTCACCAAGTTGGATCTTCGTTCAGGATATCATCAAATTAGAATGAAGACTAAAGACATTTCGAAAACAACATTTAGAACTCATAAGGGTCATTATGAATTTTTGGTCATGCCTTTTTTCCTTACCAATGCACCTTCTACATTTCAAGGTTTGATGAATTCCATTTTCAAACCCTTCCTTAGAAAATTTGTGTTAGTATTTTTTGATGATATACTAATCTACAACAAGTCTTGGAAGGATCATATTGAACATGTTGACAGGGTGCTACAACTATTGGAGGAGAAACAATTATATGCAAAAAGATCCAAATGTCTCTTTGGAGTACAAGAAGTGGAATATCTGGGTCATATTGTATCTCATGAAGGAGTTAAGGTAGACCCTAGAAAAATTAAAGCCATTAACGAATGGAAAATTCCCACATCCTTAAAGCATCTGTGAGGATTTCTCGGGTTGACAGGGTATTATTGCAAGTTTGTTAAGAATTATGGGATAATAGTAGCACCTCTAACAACATTATTGAAGAAAGATGCATTTTCATGGACTCTAGAAGCAACAAAGGCCTTCAAACACCTTAAAGAGGCAATGTGCCAAGCACTGGTCTTAGCTACACCGGAATTCACAAAAACCTTTATTGTGGAATGCGATGCTTTAGGAAATGGAATTGGTGCTGTTTTAATACAAGATGAAAGACCCATTGCTTTTGAAAGTCGTCCAATCAAGGGAAAGTTTTCACACAAAGATATTTATGAGAAGGAAATGTTGTCAATACTACATGCACTTAAGAAATGGCGACCCTACCTAATGGGAAGACACTTCAAGGTAAAAACGGATCCTGATAGCCTTAAATACTTTTTAGAACAAAGATTATCCTCTGAAGAGCAACAAAAGTGGGTCAAAAAGATGTTGGGTTATGACTTTGAAATCATCTACAAGAAAGGGAAGAAAAATGTGGTGGCAGATGCACTCTCAAGAAAGGATGAGGATGTGGAAGCATTGTTGTGTACCATTTCTATTATCCAACCAGATTGGATAAAAGAATCAAGGGAGGAATGGAAGAATGTTGAAGAAGTGTGGGCACTTATTCGAAAGTTACAACAAGATTCCAGTACATCTGATACATTTAGCTGGCAAAATGATTCGTTATGGTACAAATATTGCTTATACCTCTATAGGAATTCCCAACTCAAAGAAAAGATTCTTATGGAATTGCACACTTCTCCCTTAGGAGGGCACTCAGGATTTTCAAAAACTTACCACAGGGTTAAGAAGGAATTGTTTTGGGATGGCCTAAAATTGGATATTCAAAAGTTTGTGGCAGAGTGTTTGGTTTGCCAACAAAATAAAGTTGAAACAATTAAGACCCCGGGTCTATTACAACCTTTATCCATTCCAAGCAAACGTTGGGAGGAGGTTTCAATGGATTTTATCACAGGTTTACCCAAGTTTGAGAGAAAGAGTGTCATCATGGTGGTAGTTGACAGACTTACCAAGTATGCACACTTTTGTGCATTATCACATCCATTTAAAGCCAATACAGTTTCTACTGCATTTATGGAAACAATTCAAAATCTACATGGAAACAAAGATTATTGTAAGTGATAGAGATCCAATTTTCACTGCAAATTTTTGGACAGAATTATTTTCTTGTCTTGATACTCAGTTAGCTCATAACTCATCTTATCATCCTCAATCTGATGGGAAAATTGAGATAGTAAACAAATGTTTGGAAGGATATCTTCATTGCTTTGTATCTGATAAACAAACATAATGGTTCAAATGGTTGCCTGTGGCTGAATGGTGGTATAACACTTCCTTCCATACTGCAACAAAAATGACCCCATTTATGGCACTTTATGGATATCAGCCACCATCCATCACATCATATTTAAGAGAAAATTCTAAGGTTCAAGCAGTGGAACATCACATCGAGCATCAACAACAAGTCCTCCAACTCTTAAAGGATAACCTCGTGTTGGCGCAGAATAGAATGAAACAATAGGCAAATCAACGTCGCAGCGAAAGAAGTTTTAATGTAGGTGATTGGATATTCCTACGGCTACAACCATATAAACAAATGTCCCTCAAGCAAGCTAAGAAGGATAATAAATTATCACCAAAGTATTATGGTCCGTACAAGGTGTTGCAAAAGATTGGTACTATGGCATACAAATTGGAGCTTCATGCAGCTTCTCGAGTGCACCTAGCTTTCCATGTTTCATGTTTAAAGAAGGTTATAGGTGACAAGCTCCCAGTTCAAACAATATTGCTAGAACTTGACGAGGAAGGAAAAATTATATTGGAACCGGAAGCAGCCACAGAAACAAGAACTTGACAGCTACCAAATCGATCAATTTCAGAGTATCTCATCAAGTGGAAGAACTTATCCGCTGAAGATTCCACATGGGAGGATGATAATTTTATACAGAAGCATCTATAACTACTCAAGCGTTGAGGACAACACTTTTTTGAAGGAGAGGGGCATGTTAGGTCCCTATAATACTAGTGATTACCCCATTACTATTGTAGTTGTATCCCTTATTAATATTGTTGTGCCCCTATTGTCCCCATATTGTTATTACTGTGCCCCATAGAATCCCTCTATTGTTATTTTTGTGCCTTTATATTATTATTGTTAGGTCAACTGGGTTATATTGTGACTCCTTAGACTCATATATATAGAAAGGAGGTTTTGTCATTTGAATCTTCAAAGAATCATTCATTTGTGTAATGTAAAGGAGGTTGCCCTCGAAGAGGCTGAATTCTAAGGCGTTGATCTATCTTTTCTATCTTTTTGTGAGTTGGTTTCATAACAGATGGAGTGACTACATTTTATTTCTTCTCTTTTGAGCAAAACATTTTGTAGAGAGTTATTTCCTAAATTTGAGTAAATGCTCCAAACTGAGGTAGATTTTGTATAAAGCAATAATGAAGAGAACCTAAAGGGGTTCAGTTGACAACTATCTTTTCAAATAATATAATACATTTGTTGAATAGTAGTTATTACTGTTGTTGGTAGTTATTTAAGTTAACATAGGGGACCATTCAATGAACTATAGAGCAAGAAACACTCTAGAGTACTTAGTCATAGTGCTCCTATTTTCTTTCTATAAAGTTTCATTATGATTTTAGTAGGTATTGTTTCCTTTTAGTTTTTATAAGTTATATTTGTTCATAAAGGTTTACTTTAGTTACTTTGTTTATCTCTTTTAGTTAGTACAATTTGATTCTTGTATATTCTTTTGTCATGTTAAGCAATTAATCAACTCTTATTAGATAAGTCATTTGGTTCATGTCCATGTTCAAGTTAAACAACTTAAAAGTTCGACAAAAAAACAATAGTTAAAATTTTGAAAATACAGTTGAGTATTAAATTCAACATACTAAAAAATTAAACAATTATTGTAACTCTTTTTTCTATATAATGTGAAGATATATATGTGTTTTTAGATCTTATATCTATATATATATATATATATATATATATATATATATATATATATATATATAGAGAGAGAGAGAGAGAGAGAGAGAGAGAGAGAGAGAGAGAGAGAGAGAGAGAGATATTTTATATATTTAATTTTGATATATTATTTAAATATTATACTTGTATTATAACTACTTATAAATTTATATAATTTAAGAGCGTATGGTAAACACACACACACACACATATATTAAAAATAATAAATAATGACACAATTTAAAACTTATGATATATTTTTTAATTTACCCTAATGTTATTATTCTTTGGGATAAGCTACGGAAGAGGTTGGAAGAGATAGTGGTTCCTCCCAAGATGAGGGTTGTTGTGACTGGGCTATACGAGAATTCTATTGCAAAGCTCAAGACCACTAAGGGTTTGTCAAAGGAAACTTCATGCAATATCAGAGTTAAGCAAGGATGTCCCTTATCCCCTACCATTTTTGGAATCTACATTGAGGTAGAAGAGTGTTTGGAAGCTGTAGTATGTGATGGCCCCGGGCTCATTGGTATGGTCATTATTCTTCTCCTTTACGCTAACAATATCTTTCTTTTAGCTAGGACCCATGACTATATCGACAAACAACATAGATTCCTCCATGATTACTACTCCAAGATGGGTATGACTGTTAATACCGACAAGACTAAAGTCATGATAACTAAATCTAAAAATATCAACTATGACAATTTCATTTATGATAATAACTACTTGGAGAAATTTTCTTCATGCAAATATTTTGGACTCAATATCCATCATCATCTCAATTGGAATTACAAAATTGATAAAAGTATAATTGGATGTTGGAAAACTTATTATGGGCTTGAAAACAATTGTAGGTCAACAAATATTTGGTAATGGAGTAAAAAAAAGGTTCCTCTCTGAAACTTTCATCACCCTGTTATCTTATATGTATATGAGGTTTGGGGTTGTAGTATATCCAGATAATTGTGCAGGAAGATTGAACTATTCCAAAAGGAACTTATATCCTACAACCTCAATATTAAAGGAAAATACTCCCTACCCTATCCTCCTACTTGAAGTTAGTCTTTCCCCCATTGCAAAAAATGGCTATGATAAGATATCTCATGTATAAGAAGAAGCTATAGAACATGGAAGCCAAGAGCTATCCTAAAATTGTTTCTAACTTAAGCTAAAACCCCCACCTCTATCTCAAGCGAGGTTGGCATAAGGATGCTCAGTCTTGGCTTGACCACTAGGGGATAAAGGACTAAGATCATCTTGAAGAATAAGGATAATACTAAAATATTATTACTTCAAAATTTAAGGACAAGTTGTGGGATGATAAGGAGTTAGAGAGAAAAAGGAAGCTAAGGTATTATAAAGAGATGATCAACCCCAATCTCTAAGACCAAAATTATCCTTTTGTTTTGACTAGTACTAAAAATAAAATGAACATTGCCAATATCAAGACTAATTCTCATGAGCTTCATAGTGAAACTAGGCGTTGGTGTATTCCCAAGGACGAAAGAGTTTGTGACCTTTTTGATACTAAGAGGGTTGAAGATGAAAAGTACTTTCTCTTGTATTGTTCAACTCTTACTAACATCCATTCTAATTTCAAAACCTTTGCCACACTAGCAACCTTCTTGAATTGTTAAGTTAACAAAACTATAATGTTATCGATACACTTCTCTCCCTTCTTTGCGATCATAGAAATAAAATGTTAAAGAATCTCAATTAATCTATTCCTTTCTGAAGGTCCAATAGTTCATATTAGCCTTAGTGAACGTCAATCATCATCATCATCATTTCTTTTATATTTTATTGAATTATTAAACTTTTGTTATAACTATTTATCAATATATAATTTAAATGTGCATGATATAAATTAAAAATTAACACACATATATTCAAAAATAACAAATAACAACAACATTTAAATATTAATAAATAATTTTAGATTATATATGTAACTTTTATATTTTTATGAAACATAATATTTTTTTTGAAATATTACACTTCTATTATAATGGTTCTGGTATATATATATATATATATATATATATATATATATATTCAAAAATAAATATTAAATAACAAAATTTAAAGGTTAAACTATTTTTTAATATACATATGTTTCTTTAATATATTTAATTTCTTATATTTTTTTGAAATATTACACTTTTGCTGTAAATGTTTATTATATAACTTAAGTGTGTTTGTTTATAGTAAAAATAATAAATGACAACAAAATTAAAAGATTAAAATATTGTTTTTTTTACAAGGATGGTTGATGTATTTATTGCCAAAAGTGGAGCAAGCTCCTATTACAATCGATAGTAGCCTTTAAAAACTGAGCAATGAGAATGAGCTGATGGTAGTCCCTTCTCCTATGTTTATATCCAAAAGTTCTGTGAGTTCTTTGGCTATTCTTGTTTTCTGTCTTACTTTTAATCTCTGGGAGAGCAGATTCTGCGACCTTTTCCTTATGCTTTTCTTTTTGATGTTCCTTAAGTTTGCCGTTCCTTATGCTATTATTCGTTCTGCTTGCTATTCCTTTAGCCTACTATTCCTTCAGTTGTTGTTCCTTCGGCTTGTTGTTCCTTCGGATGCTGTTCCTTCGACATGTTGTTCCTTTGGCCTGCTATTCCTTTGAGTGTTGTTCCTTCTGTTGTTGTTCCTTCGGCCTGCTGTTCCTTCGGATGCTATTCCTTCGATTTGCTGTTCCTTCGCCCTACTGTTCCTTTGGCCTGCTGTTCCTTCGGATGCTGTTCCTTCGACTCGTTGTTTCTTCGGATGTTGTTCATTCTACTACTGTTCGTTCTGCTTGTTGTTCCTTCTGATTGTTGTTATTTCTGCTGCTGTTCCTTAATATGCTTGTTGTTCCTTCTGCTATTGCTGCTGTTCCTTCGGAAGCTGTTCCTTCTGCTTGCTGTTCCTTCTGGTGCTGTTCCTTATGCTGCTGTTCACTCTGGTTGTTGTTTTAACTTACAAATGTTTTGTTTTATTGAAATATTATACTTCTATCTATAAATATATAAATTTATATAATTTGAGTGTGTATGATATAAATAAAAAATTAACATACCAAGATTGTGAAAATAAAGATTATCAAATAGAAATGAAAAGTATTATTGAAAAATAGTCATATTCTTTGTAAATTAACAGCAAGACCCCAACATCCTCACAAAACTAACATAACATGTATTGGTTTCTTCTTAGTTGTCAAGTTTAATATTTAGAGAAACATTTTGTTAGTGCAAAGCACGATTTTATTATTATTATTATTATTATTATTATTATTAAGTGGGTAGGTTTTAGCATTTAATGTTATTATTATTATTATTATTACAAACCTCTTTGAATTTCCTTTGATTTCATAACAAACTTGAAACAAATTTTGATAGAATTTTAGACAAATTTCGTGAAATTATTCGTGTTCAGTTTAAGATTTGTGAACCTCATCCAATAAACACGCCGAGGAATGAAATTCAACAAAATTCGAATTTAATCAATTTTATTTGTCGAAACCAATGACTTAACTATCATGCATAACTTGATTTTAGAATTTCATTTTATATTTACTTAGCACTTTTATATTATGGATTAATTAGGATTTGTTGAATGAATTCTAAATGACCTAAAATCATAGAAATGCTATAGGTTGGACAACATTCATTCATATTGAAAACTTGTTTTTAGAACAAAAATATTTCTACTTGCTCTACCAATTTTCAATAGACATAGTTAATGCATCTTGTATAAATTCTTGCTAGCATAGTTTAGAGTTGTTTTAGAAGTTTTTATTAGTTTAGGAAGAAAAAATAAAGAAGAACACCCACCCACAGGCCTCAAGGAAAGAACAATAGTTAATATTAACATATCCTAAGTATAGAAATTCATATACAATGCACAACGTTTCGAAAAATCAGCTTGTCAATGTTGTTCCTATAACAATATCACTGAATATTTCATTAGACTTAGGATTTTCAAGTGAACCCTCATAGGGCTAGTTACTAAGTGGTACACACATCTTATTGCCAACACATATTCTATCTTTATAAATATGGTGGTAGACTTTCTAAAGAACTTCCAAATAACCGTTCAACACAAGACTAGTGTAAACTTATTAACTACAATTAAACAATCTACTTCTACCCACATAACAAATCATATCCAAAAGTGGACGACTAGGCATAGTTTATGCAAGATACCTTTATATATCCATCTTATATTTGATTGGTTTTTGAAATCTCATCTTCCTGAAAGCACCAAGGACGTTGTCATACAAAAACTTACCAATTAGGAATATGACTCCATTTAAACATGTCATTGAATTCCATGACTTACCTCAAGCTACTTGAGGATGTTACACCACTAGTCCACCTTCATGCTATAGCTCCCAACATTATTAGCTTCCCATAGGAAAATAAAAAGGATGTACACCCATTCTAAAACATGCACTTAGACCTAGTCAACATTATCATATCGGTAGAATTATTATTAATAACATTTATATTTACTAATATCCTTTTTGTATGAGGCATGATGCATCATGTTTTTTGTCTTCAGATTTATAAATTATCTAATGATTTCAGTTCTAATGTTGTGATTCATGAATGGTGCCGATTCTTAACTTTGAATGTGTTTTTCAAAATTAAAAAAATGTCATTATATATTTTGTTGGTGCATAATTACGTGCACTTGAAAATTAATTAATTAATTATGCACAATAAATAACTTATAATTCCATTGCATGGCTAGATCCCAAGTTTTAGTAATCTTATCATGGAAAATATTTTAGTTATTAGCTTAATGAACTAGAAATAAAAGAATCTCACATGTAATTTACATGCAAGCATCTACTTTTTAATAAAGGCCTTGGGTTTTAATTGTACAAGAAGAAGATTGAGAAAGATAATTGGGCATTGTCCACTTGCTCTGTGAATGTTTCACTGTTGATGGTTTTACCATGTATATCGAGCGTCAATTTATGAATTTGTTGTTTTTCTAAGAGAATGTGTCCATGTGCATTTTCTCACATGGTATGACCCTCTTTCTATGGCTTCGAAAATTGCTAGCTCCCCCATCATCTATTTTCATATAGGAACAATTCACATGTAGTTTGTATGCAAGCATGTACTAATATATGGTGTTTGGTGCCAAGGAGTCCCAAATTCCACTATTGTGAAGGTTTTTTCTACGTACAAAAATGGTTAGCAACTATTAAAACATGGAAAAAAGTAAGAAAACATATAATAATGAAGAAACATCCAACTATGATTGAATGAACATCTAACCTAGACAATAAAAACAAGGAAGTGAAGTAGGAAGCATAAAATCCTTTATTGATGATGATAAAGGGTAATACAAATGTTCGAGAAACACAATAGAATATCTATTCGTAGTGGACCCTTTAGAATCTCCTAAAAGAGAGTCCTCTTCCTCACTCTTTGCAGGAAGTTCTCTCCCAAAGAATATTTGAAGCTCACTAATGGTGGAGCTGCAAATTTGACAAAGAAACGCTAGACTTGAGAGCGAATTTAGCTAACATAAGCTTGCTTCAATGTTCCTTGTCCACATGGTCTCCAATGTTGTGGTATTTATAGGCTAAGTCTCATGGCTTGTCCCAACTTTGGCTCATTAATAATATTTGATCATTAAGTGAGCTTCTCATATTGGTGGGAGACAATAAGAGTCCTTATTGGGCTCCATAACTCCTCTTTAATGGTGTAGAATTTAAGAGACTAAGGCACCTGAACTTGTGTACTTCTACCTGATAGAGATCATTAAGGTAACTTTCCCTATGAATTTCTAAAATGTCACTTTCTATGGATCCATGCAGTTGTCAAAAAAATATCCATGCAAAATTGAAAGCATGACTTTGCATTGTTTGATTAGTAAATGATTTGTAAAAGTTCTACATTTGGGTAGTTGATTGATAATCTTAGGGACCTTTTACTTTGTTTTATTTTTTATATTTTACAAAAATCATTGGTGCATTTGCATGAGACATTTTTTGGTGATAAAAATCCCCCCCTGATGTATGAGTTTAGGAGTAGTTGTAGAGCCAAAATACATCATTATTTGTTGTACCTGTGACTTCTGATGTTTCTTGGGAGAGAGAGCTTCATCCAAAAGAGAAGATTGTCTAGAAAGAGAGACATAAGTGTCCACTGATGACATAAACTTCATGCTAAAAGAGATATATACAATGTACAAACGAGGCATGCATGTCCCATGCTCATGAGCATGACTTGATAACTAATGATGGGTACATTGGTATAAAAGAAGGATCTTGCCAAAGATATTTGAAACATAATTTCTAGCATTGAAGAAGATGATTACATCGCCCTTGGGGGCCCTTGTGATAAAATATGAAATTGCTGATGCACGTACTCCCATGGGCTTGACGTAACCAATAACTAAAGAAACTGTCAGTTGAAATATGCTAACCTTGCTCATTGATATTCAACCGATATAAATAATTGCAATTGTACTAAAGTACAACACATCTTGATGTGAAACAATGTTGAAGTCGAACATTAATGATGTCAATGAAATCAACCACCGTCTCATCCAAAGGTCCTCATTAAATCACGGGAATGAAAACCAAGGTATTGCTTTGTTCCTCGCATATGAGAGTTGATGTCGACAGGAAGGAATTATTTCCCAAGGAAAGAGATCCTCTAAAACACCCACTTATAGCTTAGGTACTGAACCATGAAGTGTTGATGCAATGTCATGACGAATTGGGTCGAAAGAAATGGAATGGAAAATGTGGAAATCCCATGGTTGGAGCATAGCGAATTGTGGTGGTAGTCAGAACAAATTGAGGTATGAAAGGCCATATAGTCAAAGAGTACATTTGGGAGAGGTGTGACAAATGGCTATTATGACTGGTAAAAATGGGTTGACGAAGATATGGATGATGATGTATTTTAGCTAGGAAACACAATAAAAATCCATAACTAGGGGTATCTAATAGACATGGAAGGTGAAAGTACGGGTTCTCCAACCATGGGTGACTAAGATTGTTGTTGGGGAATGAGTGAATAAGATATTCAATGGGAAATTTTGTACTTCCAAAATATCATTGTACACTTTCCAAGATATGTTGTTGTTATGACTAAAATAGTTATGAATCCACCCTATCGAGAGTGATTGGTTATATCCAAGAATGATCCATATCTTAAGTTTGATTTCTTAAAGGAGTTGAAAAACCTGTACATCAGGATTCAACTATTACAAGCTATTAGAGACGTTACAATTCAGGAAAAAATAGTAAGGGAACTATGTGTTAAAATACTTGGTAGGAAAGCTCGAGATCATCCACTATTCATGTGGTGGAAAAATGTCAGAATTAACATTGGGAAAGACCTTTCCTACCAAATATGATGATCTTGGGAAGTTGAAGTAACTTCTTATATTTGAAAAATGACTATCCCAAACACATTGGTTGATTCAGGTGAGGCAATAAACATGATGAATAGAGAAACCCTTGAGTTTCTTGGATTTAAAAATTTAAGACCAACCCATACTGTGCTAGAACTGGCTGATAAATTCAAAATTTAGCTAGAAGGAATCCTAGAAGATGTTGTTTTTTTTCGATACTTGGGAATACCCTCCTGAATTTTTAGTATTGCAACCAAAGACATTCTTACCCTGATTATCCACCACTGATTCATTTATCAGATGTAGTTTTTGGTTTATGATGATATCTGATCAGAATATGTTATAGACATTTTTGTGCCTTACAGCTATAAGCATGAAATGTCCATAATCTAAGGGATCCAAAGTCCCTAAACATGTTGTTCCTACCCCTAGAGGAACAAGGCTAACAAACCACAGCAATTCACTGAAGTTCTCCACCAGAAACTACTCAAAAACAAGTCAATTCAGGATCAATTCAGAGGCTCCACTAGCTGTCTGCGCCGAAATGCAAAGTCTGCACTGGTTACCTGCACTGCAACGCAGGTAGAAGCACTACCAGGGTGCGCTGAGCGGGAATTGACAAATGGCAAGTTCATTCAACGAAGTGTCAAGACCCTGGAAGCTTCCAGAACCCTCCTCAATGACACTTGCCTCAGTGAATTCGACTAGTGATGAGTAAGAGGCTCTTAGTCTCCAAGTGGAAGCAAGAACTGACAGAGGGAGAGGATACTAGTCAGATCTCAAGCTGACTCATCCTCTCTCCAAACATCTATATATGGATCTCTCCTCCATGAGATCTAGAGGCTGGAATTTTGTTATTGCAAAGAATTGCTGTTGGTTTGAGACTGGAATCATTGGGTGCTTAATGCTTTGAAGGAAGGTGAAGATAGGAATTTCATTTGCTGGGAAGGAGATGCTGGATTGGAGCCCTCTGGGTTGTATCTCTTCCTGAACCTTGTTATTCATCAATAAAGCTATCTTGGTTTCTCCTATATGCTGATGTGTCTTTGATGTATGATTGCATTAGTATGTTTAGTTTATTTCTAATCCTGAACTAGTTATGAATATGAATCTATGTCTTTGTGTAGTGTTCTCTTCTTGTGATCTTGCAGGAACCTGTTGAAGCTGGCGAGCGAGAAGGCAAGTAGCTGGGAACACTCAAAGAGAAGAGAAACCGGATCGAGGGACAAACGGAAGACACCGGTTAGTCCATCCATCTCTCTTCATTCTTAATTCATAAAGGAAGAATACTAGAATAGCTGTCTCTGTTTGTTGCTAAGGCACTGTCACACCTTAGGTGGATAGGATCGTCCTGCATAGGCATTTTTCCCCACAACAAATTGGCGACTCCGCTGGGGAGATCTGTTTAGTCATTTTATTTGTGTCTCTATCATTGTTTGTTTCATAGAATCAATAGCAACAATCGAACTGCATCTGCTATTCTCAGATGCAAAGTAGAGAGCTGCTGCTTTGGTCCAATCACTGGATTTGTCTATGATCTGAACAATGGACTCACAAATGATTTGATGATCCTTTGTGATAGATCTTAGCCCTCCCTCAAAGCATCCCTTTGATTGTACCTTGCTTGTTGCTTTTATTTGTCCTGAAACCGTAGATTAATCAGCAAACTGTGACCCAGAACCCAGTGAGAAACTCTCGTTTCTCCTTCAGCGCAGACCCTGTGAAGAGGTTCTGCATTTCAACGCAGGTCCCGTGAAGGCTACCTGTGCTGAATGTCAAAACCCCTGTGTTTAGGGTGCGTTGATCCAGTTAGACCTTGTGCAGCTGGGGTTCTCTGTTCTGTTTTGCCTTGTTTTGATCTCTGATTTTTGCAGCCTGTAACCAGCATAGGTACCTGTCTGATAACTCCTTTTCTCTGCTTAAATTCCACCTCCTTTTGTACAAAAAGACTGTGAGTGTTTTTATGTGTTTGTGGCGTCATTTACAGTTTTCCTTTGCAAGAGTGAAATAATCATCCTGTAGCCCTTGATTCAGATCTGTTGATTGTGATCTTAGGAGAGAGTTCATTGGCTGTTTGCAGTTGATTATACAGTTACTTTTGCTTTTGGTTTGAGTTTGTCTCTTTTAAGGGTCAAAACAAGTGTTCATTTCGAAAGTCGTAAAGTGTTGTATTCTCTTCTACCCTTTCTGGTTTCGAAAAAGTAAACTTGTTTGTATTTGTCATTTAAAAGCAAATTCAAAGTTGTACAAAAAAGCTTTCTTTTTAGGCATCAATATCAAGAAAGCGGAAAACAAACACCTGCATTGTGCATTTGCATCTTGATAGTTTGCATGCTTGATTTAGGAAAAGTGCATTAGAGTGTGCTGATTGCTCTTTGAGAAAAGATGGTGTCTTTATTTTCCCTTTGTAGCTAGGATTTTCATAGTAAAGCTTGCTTATCATCTTTAGACTGCATTTAGGAATTGTATCATACATCTCGTGGTGAACCTCAAAAGGAAAACTTCTAAAAAGATCAACCTAAAATAAATTGAATGAACTTAACAACACTTTGTAACTTAACGCACAACATAGAGGTCTAGGCTAGAGACGTGTTCCGACGTCGTAAAGCCTGGTGACTGTCGATCTCGCTGATGGTGGGTGATTCCTCCTGAGGGACGATAGCGCCAGTACGGATTGTGCTCCCACGTACCGTCGAGTATATATTGGGAGACCCCTATAGGCATAAAACCTTTATCCTTAGGAAGCCGTGTCGGCCGCCCTACTGATCGCAATGCACTGAACACAACATTCAGGAAGATCGACCGCCCGTACCTTAAAAAGTATTCTGCGGTTTTGCAAAAAGTTTGCCACACCCTCTACCTAGAACTCCAGAGCAGTTCCTTTTGGCCTTTTTCAGACTCTATAACGGAAAAAGTCCATCCAAGCATTTGTCACTTCGGGCTCGTTAAAACATCGAAGGAGACTAGAGTCATATTTAGCTTTTTCTCGACTCTTTAAAATTGAAAAAGCAAGTTGTGTATAAAGCGTCGTTAAAATTTATTTTAAACGGAACAATCACCCCTTCTTCCTGCGTTGATCTTTAGGTTGAGAAAATGGAGCACACCAACCAAGGAATTTCCCTTGGTGGAAATCCTAGTCCCTTCTCCTCTTGGGGAGATGTTGGTGCGCCCCACATGGCCACATTGTCACTTCCAGGACTGACAATTGGCTTGCCGGTCTGGCTCTTCTCAACCAATGTCGTTCAAAACACCACTATTCCTGAACAGTCGAATCAACAGTTAGACCAGACCAGAGTTACCCACCAGCCTTCTACTTCATCTAATTCTTCCTCTCCTCCTTCCTCTTCGCTTGACGGAACTGGTAAAACAAAAACCCAAGTTCCTAAGGAGAAGAAGGAAAAGAAGAAGAAAGAAAAGAAGAAGAAGGAGCCAAAAGCGACTGGGGGCAAACAAGTGTCATCTGACAAAAATCCACACACAACACTGACTAGGTCTAAATTGCCATGTGTCATATGCAAGGGAGACCACTTCCACAGAGATTGTCCCTGCATCCCTCGGATACTAAGGGACTGGTCTCCCCGTTTGCACAATTCGGTAGCGTCAACCTCTGATAGCCATGTTGACAACACACCGTCAACTTGTGAAAGTGAAGCCACAGGACAGAGAGGGAAAGCTAGATTTCCCTGCAAACTGTGTGAAGGCGACCATGCCATCCACTGCTGTCCCTTCTTAGACGAGGCTAAAAGAGTTTTGGAAGATCGCCCGATTTTACGAGCGCAACTTCCTCCTGGATATCAAAAACTCCTGCCAAGTCCTTCACCAGTTGAGAACCCGGCTGGCCTGCTCAGGTGGTCAGCCGAAGCACCTATCATTGAGGATGAACCGTCTGAATCCTTACCTGACGAAAGTCAAAAGGTTGAGGCGGCAGTTGACCCGGTTTTGCCTTCAGAGGCTCTATCTTCGAATGATACCATCACAGAGGAGAATAAAGACGACACCGTCCAAATTCTCTTCATCAACACAGACTCTGACGAAAAAGGGGGCAATTTGCCCATTCCTTTATCGCAGGAAGGAACTTCGTCAGAGTCATACCCGGCCGCCTATTCGGTCCCACCACCAAGCGACCTAGTTGTCTCGTTCGACTGGAACCAACTAGGCAGACCCCGTTTGCCAGCAAGCATACCATTCAGAATTATCGTTCAAATATACAGAATGGTGATGGCTGGCACCATCATTGATGAGGGGGCATCTGTGAGTATCCTTTCCTCTATTGCTAGGAAAGCGCTTGGTTCGCCAGTGCTTTTGCCTGAAATGAGAAATCTGACAGGCTTTGATAAAGGAACCAACCGACCTTTAGGGATCCTCCCCAATGTGCCCATTACATTGAAAGGGAAGACCGTTCAAATGAACGTGATGGTCTCTCAAGGACCCTTGGATTATAACCTACTCCTTGGACGAGACTATATATATTGCAGGGGAGCCATCGTCTCCTCACTCTTTAGAGTAATGTGTTTTCCGCACGAAGGAAGAGTGGTCAAGCTCGTGGACCAGCTTTCATTTCCTGGATCACGCATCGCAAATAGTCATATACCATCCCTAAATGGTCTCTTCACGCAAGAAATGTCTCAACCCACGGTCCGTCCTCCTGATGAGCGCGAGTAATCTGGGAGGATATGACTGGAACCCAGGGGGCATGTGTCCTGGTCTGCTTCGACAGGAAAAATTTGGGTATAGGGTAGGTTTCCGCGGGAGAATATGACTAGTTTGTACCCCGCCCATGCTGGAAGAGGGTTATTCTAGAATAAGATTCTCTTTTCAAAGCTACATGTTTGGCACTAAGGTCATTCACCTTTGTCTATTTCGGTAGATATCGCTGAAGAAGTGTTTTGTTGAAAGAATAACAGAACG
This sequence comes from Pinus tabuliformis, assembly GCA_031772625.1. NCBI lineage: Eukaryota > Viridiplantae > Streptophyta > Pinopsida > Pinales > Pinaceae > Pinus > Pinus tabuliformis. The sequence goes on from CM062817.1 coordinate 1,900,842,211, forward strand.
ATCTTTGGGTAGCCTGAAAGAGGTAGGCCTCTCCCGGTAAAACAAATGTTTTATTGGACTAAGAAGGGGTAACCTTGAAATCGTACTTTATGCCTGGGGGCATGCAAACCTTTTGGAGTGCAAGCAAGGGGCGGCTATTTATTTTTTAAATTTTTAGGTCCTCACTTTAAACCTGTAGGTCTAACCCTTTAAACTCGTAGGATTAGTCGTTTCCAAACTTGCATAACGAAAGGATTCGGAGCAAAGCTTTGTAAGATGAAGCTCCATAAAAAATAGCATCTTCAATGAGACATTCTTATCATATGACTGGGTAATCGAGCAGCTTTTAGCACACAGTTCATGCTCGTTAAAAAATAAACGCAAGATCCGAGCATTTTTAGCACATAGTTCATGCTCGTTAAAAAATAAACATAAGACCGAGCAAATGTTTCCACCCACGTTTAAGCTCGTTAAAAATGAACTATCCCGGTAAAAAACCACAGTGAATGTAACATTATCAACCATTATAGCCTTGGTCGTGTTTGCCCGTCACCTCCACTTTTCCATTGGCTGATCTTTCACCTCCATATGATTGTTTACCCATTTTCAGGAACAACTGCGAAGAGTGATTTCACTAGCCATCCTTGTGACACTGCCATGATTGGAAAATTCCAACCCGTACCTGGAATCAGCTGCTAACCTGTTTCATCACTCGTTCCTCAAAAGACGAGTCTTCTTTAAGCTCTTTTCATCTGACTCGTAAAATATGAAAAGATTGCCGAGTTTTGGCCTTCCAGCTCGTTAAAGCAACCGGAAGTGCTATCCCTCCTCTAGATTTTAATCTTTTTGTACCTGAGGGATTATTGCACAAAAAGATCGAGCGCTTGTTTTGTTCGGCTCGTTAAAACTATCGAAAACTCATCCCTTCTGTATTGTTTTATAATTTTTCGGACTTAAGGGATTAGATGACGAAAAAGGACTTTCGGAGTTGACTTTACGTACCTTTTCAGACTCTCTAAAAATGAAAAGGACCGAGTTATCCTTGTCGTTAGACTCGTTAAATGCATTAAATAGCGAGAAACTTGTCTTTAGACGAGAACGAGTTTCACTATCGCTAGGCTCGTTAAAACATAGCGATGGGCTTGCCCGAAGGGCAAGTTATAGAACAAGCATATGTTATCCTCCTCAAGCTTGACAAAAATAAAGAGGTACTGGTCAACAATGACTGGGGAAAATTAGGAGAAACTCGAGAAAACTTTGATGGTAGCAAGTCGCTCTTGAACATGACACTTTTCCTCCGTACCACAATCGGGTTGGGTTGTTTCATTCACCGGTCACATCACCATGGTCTCGCCATACCATCCATATTTGGGGTAATGCTACCGATCCATCGCATAAGTGTCGCCATATGTTCGAGAGAAGTCGTTCAGAGAAGTCAACCGTGTCCCATCCACTGCTGTACATTATCCTTCATCCTTTCATGACCGCCACCCTGAATCATATGTCATCAGATCGTTTTCACCTCCATCAAAATCATTAGCTCCGTTCCGTGTCATTGATGTGGGATTCATTAAGGCCCTCCTTTGACGGATTGCTTCTTGTCGACATCAACTCATTATCCAAGAAGTGGATCTAGGAACAACCCCTTCAGTACTTTGAAGCTTGCATGCCTCAATGGCAAGTTTCTCACTTCCGGCGACAGGTATACATCAATGACCTTCGACCGAAAGATTTTGCGTGGTGTTCGACGCCAAGTCCTTTATTCACACCACGTGAATTGTACTGCAGTACCTTGAGGGTCATTATCATTATCGGTGATTCCTCTCGCGCTTGTTAACGGTTTACCTCATTGACCGGTAATCAAGCGATGTCTTTCCATGTTCGACTTCAGAACATTTCTCACATGGATCGACTTGTACTTAGAGTGAAGATCGAACGAGTTTGAAGACCCCGGATCTAGTTTCATCCATCCGGGCTGCGATATATATTCAGGAAAGATAAAGACATTGACATGTACATCATTGCAGCAGATAATCATCCTACCCAAAGGATGATAATTTCATCAAAATTATCAGTCTACCATTAGACGATTGTCTGTTCTATGTACAGAAAAATGAATTTATAATGCTAAGCATGGGAATGCCCGCCTCAGCTAGATCATGAAAGCAGTATGAAAAATAATGTATTGTATTGTATCTTATTACAGGTCTCCTCCTAGCAATGAATGAACTTCGGATCCTCCTGATAAAGCATTTCACCCGAAAAACAGCCTCATACTTTAGGGGGAAACTGTTATAGACATTTTTGTGCCTTATAGCTATAAGCATGAAATGTCCATAATCTAAGGGATCCAAAGTCCCTAAACATGTTGTTCCTACCACTAGAGGAACAAGGCTAACAAACCATAGCAATTCACAGAAGTTCTCCACCAGAAACTACTCAAAAACAAGTCAATTCAGGATCAATTCAGAGGCTCCACTAGCTGTCTGCGCTGAAATGCAAAGTCTGCACTGGCTACCTGCACTGCAACGCAGGTAGAAGCACTACCAGGGTGCGCTGAGCGGGAATTGACAAATGGCAAGTTCATTCAACGAGGTGTCAAGACCCTGGAAGCTTCCAGAACCTTCCTCGATGACACTTGCCTCAGTGAATTCGACTAGTGATGAGTAAGAGGCTCTTAGTCTCCAAGTGGAAGCAAGAATTGACAGAGGGAGAGGACACTAGTCAGATCTCAAGCTGACTCATCCTCTCTCCAAACATCTATATATGGATCTCTCCTCCATGAGATCTAGAGGCTGGAATTTTGTTATTGCAAAGAATTGCTGTTGGTTTGAGACTGGAATCATTGGGTGCTTAATGCTTTGAAGGAAGATGAAGATAGGAACATCATTTGCTGGGAAGGAGATGCTGGATTGGAGCCCTCTGGGTTGTATCTCTTCCTGAACCTTGTTATTCATCAATAAAGCTATCTAGGGTTTCTCCTATATGCTGATGTGTCTTTGATGTATGATTGCATTAGTATGTTTAGTTTATTTCTAATCCTGAACTAGTTATGAATATGAATCTATGTCTTTGTGTAGTGTTCTCTTCTTGTGATCTTGCAGGAACCTGTTGAAGCTGGGCGAGCAAGAAGGCAAGTAGCTGGGAACACTCAAAGAGAAGAGAAACCGGATCGAGGGACAAACGGAAGACACCGGTTAGTCCATCCATCTCTCTTCATTCTTAATTCATAAAGGAAGAATACTATAATAGCTGTCTTTGTTTGTTGCTAAGGCACTGTCACACCTTAGGTGGATAGGATCGTCCTGCATAGGCATTTTTCCCCACAACAAATTGGCGACTCCCTTGGGGAGATCTGTTTAGTCATTTTATTTGTGTCTCTATCATTGTTTGTTTCATAGAATCAACAACAACAATCGAACTGCATCTGCTATTCTCAGATGCAAAGTAGAGAGCTGCTACTTTGATCCAATCACTGGATTTGTCTATGATCTAAACAATGGACTCACAAATGATTTGATGATCCTTTGTGATAGATCTTAGCCCTCCCTCAAAGCATCCCTTTGATTGTACCTTGCTTGTTGCTTTTATTTGGCCTGAAACCGTAGATTAATCAGCAAACTGTGACCCAGAACCCAGTGAGAAACTCTTGTTTCTCCTTCAGCGCAGACCCTGTGAAGAGGTTCTGCATTTCAACGCAGGTCCCGTGAAGGCTACCTGTGCTGAATGTCAAAACCCCTGTGTTGAGGGTGCGTTGATCCAGTTAGACCTTGTGTAGCTGGGGTTCTCTGTTCTGTTTTGCCTTGTTTTGATCTCTGATTTTTGCAGCCTGTAACCAGCATAGGTACCTGTCCGATAACTCCTTTTCTCTGCTTAAATTCCGCCTCCTTTTGTACAAAAATACTGTGAGTGTTTTTATGTGTTTGTGGCGTCATTTACAATTTTCCTTTGCAAGAGTGAAATAATCAACCTGTAGCCCTTGATTCAGATCTGTTGATTGTGATCTTAGGAGAGAGTTCATTGGCTGTTTGCAGTTGATTATACATTTAATTTTGCTTTTGGTTTGAGTTTGTCTCTTTTAAGTGTCGAAACAAGTGTTCCTTTTGAAAGTCGTAAAGTGTTGTATTCTCTTCTACCCTTTCTGGTTTCGAAAAAGTAAACTTGTTTGTATTTGTCATTTAAAAGCAAATTCAAAGTTGTACAAAAAAGCTTTCTTTTTAGGCATCAATATTAAGAAAGCAGAAAACAAACACCTGCATTGTGCATTTGCATCTTGATAGTTTGCATGCTTGATTTAGGAAAAGTGCATTAGAGTGTGCTGATTTCTCTTTAAGAAAAGATGGTGTCTTTCTTTTCCCTTTGTAGCTAGGATTTTCATAGTTGAAAAGATATAAAGCTTGCTTATCATCTTTAGACTACATTTAGGAATTGTATCATACATCTCGTGGTGAACCTCAAAAGGCAAACTTCTAAAAAGATCAACCTAAAATAAATTGAATGAACTTAACAACGCTTTGTAACTTAATGCACAACATAGAGGTCTAGGCTAGAGACGTGTTCCGGCGTCGTAAAGCCTGGTGACTGTCGATCGCGCTGATGGTGGGTGATTCCTCCTGAGGGACGATAGCGCCAGTACGGATTGTGCTCCCACGTACGTCGAGTATATATTGGGAGACCCCTATAGGCATAAAACCTTTATCCTTAGGAAGCCGTGTCGGCCGCCCTACTGATCGCAATGCACTGAACAGAGCATTCAGGAAGATCGACCGCCCGTACCTTAAAAAGTATTCTGCGGTTTTACGAAAAGTTTGGCACACGCTCTACCTAGAACTCCAGAGCAGTTCCTTTTGGCCTTTTTCAGACTCTATAACGAAAAAAGTCCATCCGAGCATTTGTCACTTCGGGCTCGTTAAAACATCGAAGGAGACTAGAGTCATCTTTAGCTTTTTCTCGACTCTTTAAAATTGAAAAAGCAAGTTGTGTCTAAAGCGTCGTTAAAATTTATTTTAAACGGAACAATCACCCCTTCTTCCTGCGTTGATCTTTAGGTTGAGAAAATGGAGCACACCAACCAAGGAATTCCCCTTGGTGGAAATCCTAGTCCCTTCTCCTCTTGGGGAGATGTTGGTGCGCCCCACATGGCCACATTGTCGCTTCCAGGACTGACAATTGGCTTGCGGGTCTGGCTCTTCTCAACTAATGTCGTTCAAAACACCACTATTCCTGAATAGTCGAATCAACAGTTAGACCAGACCAGAGTTACCCACCAGCCTTCTACTTCATCTAATTCTTCCTCTCCTCCTTCCTCTTCGCTTGACGGAACTGGTAAAACAAAAACCCAAGTTCCTAAGGAGAAGAAGGAAAAGAAGAAGAAAGAAAAGAAGAAGAAGGAGCCAAAAGCGACTGGGGGCAAACAAGTGTCATCTGACAAAAATCCACACACAACACTGACTAGGCCTAAATCGCCATGTGTCATATGCAAGGGAGACCACTTCCACAGAGATTGTCCCTGCATCCCTCGGATACTAAGGGACTGGTCTCCCCATTTGCACAATTCGGTAGCGTCAACCTCTGATAGCCATGTTGACAGCACACCATCAACTAGTGAAAGTGAAGCCACAGGACAGAGAGGGAAAGCTAGATTTCCCTGCAAACTGTGTGAAGGCGACCATGCCATCCACTGCTGTCCCTTCTTAGACGAGGCTAAAAGAGTTTTGGAAGATCGCCCGATTTTATGAGCGCAACTTCCTCCTGGATATCAAAAACTCCTGCCAAGTCCTTCACCAGTTGAGAACCCGGCTGGCCCGCTCAGGTGGTCAGCCGAAGCACCTATCATTGAGGATGAACCGTCTGAATCCATACCTGACGAAAGTCAAAAGGTTGAGGCGGCAGTTGACCCGGTTTTGCCTTCAGAGGCTCTATCTTCGAATGATACCATCACAGAGGAGAATAAAGACGACACCGTCCAAATTCTCTTCATCAACACAGACTCCAACGAACAAGGGGGAAATTTGCCCATTCCTTTATCGCAGGAAGGAACTTCGTCAGAGTCATACCCGGCCGTCTATTCGGTCCCACCACCAAGCAACCTAGTTGTCTCGTTCGACTGGAACCAACTAGGCAGACCCCGTTTGCCAGCAAGCATACCATTCAGAATTATCGTTCAAATATACAGAATGGTGATGGCTGGCACCATCATTGATGAGGGGGCATTTGTGAGTATCCTTTCCTCTATTGCTTGGAAAGCGCTTGGTTCGCCAGCGCTTTTGCCTGAAATGAGAAATCTGACAGGCTTTGATAAAGGAACCAGTCGACCTTTAGGGATCCTCCCCAATGTGCCCATTACATTGAAAGGGAAGACCGTTCAAATGAATGTGATGGTCGCTCAAGGACCCTTGGATTATAACCTACTCCTTGGACAAGACTATATATATTGCATGGGAGCCATCGTCTCCTCACTCTTTAGAGTAATGTGTTTTCCGCACGAAGGAAGAGTGGTCAAGCTCGTGGACCAACTTTCATTTCCCGGATCACGCTCATCATTCGTCCCATCAATCTCAGTGAATAACATAATAGGAAAACAAATAAGAAGGATAGAAGCAGGACAACAGGCTGAAGTTAAAAGTTTGGGCAAATTTTCTGTGATTAGGGTATCATTCAAGACCAAAGCCGAAGCTCAAATCACCTTAAGGATTGTCACTCGACCTACAGAAAAATTGAGGCTCAGTTTTTAAATAGAAGTCATTACTTTACCTCAGACTTGTGATAGGGGTAGTCACCAAGGAGGTCAAGGAGTAGAAGATCATAGTTTTTTGGGGATTTGCAGTGACAAAGATATCTCTGAAGCTTGAACCTAAACAATCATTTTGAATCTATGGTTTAATATTCTATGGAGAGCTCAGGATAGTCACAAGCTCATATTACCTCATCTCAGACCTATGATAAATATCCTTCAAGCTCATACTTCCTGCAATCTACAAACCTATGACCCATGGAAGATTTATCTGTTGAGACTACACCTCTGAGAAGAGATTACAGTTCTGTTGAATAGATTTTGAAGGCTGGATCTGTAGTGTGTAGAAAGTCACTTATCCATTGGATACTCTGAATAGTGGGAGCTTAGACTGTTATAAGATTTGTGGAAAAGCTCAGACATACTTATAGAATAGTGACATTCTTAGACAATCATCACAATTCAGACTACTAACCTGTGGAAGAATTGCAGAGGAGTACAACTTGGACCTCAGGTTGGATAGTTGCCTGTGGGAGACAGACCACACCTCCGAATTTTGGAAGAAGTGCAACTCATCTCTTGGACCAGCAGACCAACAGATCTTTGTTGAAAACTATTGAAGCAACCAAGTGACATAGTTGAGAACACCTTTGGAACAGTCATTAGCCTCTTCTTGGAGCAGTTTTCAACATAACTAGAAAAGAAAATATGAACACTTATTTGAAGGAAAACACTACAATTGTTTGGGAGAAAATTTGGGGTCTTGTTTTAAGTATACCTATTGTGCACTATCAAAGCAACAAAGATCTCATCTAGGAGCATACACTATACCAATTTGGAATAAATATTGTAGCACTCCTTGAGCAGACATTAGAGAGGTATCCTTAAAGAAATTTCCCAGCCCTATTGTAGTAGAATTGGAACATTACTTGAGTAGGGATTGAAGAGAATTAAACACCTGAAGGTTATCTTTGATCAATTAAATACACGGTACATCTCTTGATTGGGCTTTGGGTTTGAACAAATTTGAAGTACTCGTGAAGGAGCGTTTATTTTGAAGATCTCTTTGGAAGCATCCTAGAAGAAAATCCTTGGAGTCTGTTGGGTCCCTATAATACTAGTGATTACCCCATTACTATTGTAGTTATACCCCTTATTTATATTGTTGTGCCCCTATTACCCCCATATTGTTATTTCTGTGCGCCATAGAATCCCTCTATTGTTATTTTTGTGGCTTTATATTATTATTGTTAGGTTGGCTGGATTATATTGTGACTCCTTAGACTCCTATATATAGAAAGGAGGTTTTGTCATTTGTATCATCCAAGAATTGTTCATTTATGTAATGTAAAGGAGGTTTCCCCCTCGAAGAGGCTGAATTCTAAGGTGTTGATCTATCTTTTCTATCTTTTCTTGAGCTGGTTTCATAACATTTGGTATCAGAGCTTTGGATTCTAGGGTTTCGCTGCTCCAAACAAGTCATCGTGGAATTTTCGCTATAACGTTTTTTCTGTGACGTTTCAGAAGTCGCAAAAAAAACCCATTTGAGAAGAAATCGCGCTGAACCTTGGGTCTGAATTTCAGATCTTTTCGCGTGATATTTGCGGAGATATGATCTGAGGAAGTTGGTCTTTTTGCAGACTCCTGAATTACATTCAAAACAGGTGACCTGGGGAAAATTGTCATAACTTTTTCTCTGGGGATCGGATTGAAATTCCGTAAGAAGGTACAAAAATAGGAATGACTTTAGTTTCTTGTGTATGTGTTTCAGATTCGAAGGTTGAAACAGTGACTCGTGGCATGTCATACAAGTTCGCTCTACTGAACCAGTATAAAAGCAAGTCACTGTGGGAGATTTCACATAACTCTTCCTTGGAGAATCCAATTTGGCTCAGACTTGTGGCATTGGAAAGAGGACATAGAAGGCTACTATAGGTAGAAATTTCAGAACTGGATGATCCGAAATTACAAAGATACATCAGATTCAATATCACGCTTATATAAAGTGAAAAAAGGTGTGTAGTTTTTTTTGTTTTAAATTTTTGTGTAAGCTTGGTTTAACGGAATTCAAAGGGCATAGTAAAGCATTATTATCGATAACTGATGCCCCAAGGAAAGAAAATGCAAACACCTAGTAAGGAACCTGAAAGCTCTAGCATGACTCATGAAGAAGAGGAAGAAATGCTACATGATATATCAAAATTACAAGAACAAGTGCAACAAATGTCACGCTCACAAAAGCTAACAGAAGCTAAGATAAGTGGCGTGGAATCTAAGATTAAGGGCATGGAAGCTAAGATGGATGATTCGAAGACAGATTTGAAGAGAGACATGGCAGATTTGAAGATAGATTTGAAGACAGACATGGAAGAATTGAAGAAGTTGCTACAAGAAAGGGTCACTAATGGTGAAAAGGTAGTAAAGGAAACTCATGATGAGAACAAAAGAAATGTTAATCATGATTCCATAGATGCTAATGTTGGATCGAAGAATCACCATATTCCAAAAATCGATATGAGGAAGTTTGATGGCAAGGATCCCGCCACATGGATATTACAGATGGAGCAATTCTTCGATCTCAATAATGTGCAAAACGCACAAAAGGTACGTATGGCAACTGTATATTTGGAACCAAATCAGTTTGTATGGTATCAATGGCTTTGCTCTCGTAAACAATTTATCACTTGGGCAATTTTTACGGAAGAATTGATAGCACATTATGAAGATACAAAAAGCAACACTTTTTTTAGCCAATTGATAAGTCTCAAACAAAAGGGTTCAGTAATGGAGCACATTGAGGAGTTCCAAAAATTGAACATAAGGGTAAAAATATTCCAGAGGAGCATAGGATTGATGTGTTCATAGGGTCTTTAAAGGATAATATCCAACATGATGTTCGCCTTTGGGAACCTGATTCATTAGAGAAGGCATTCAGGTTAGCAAGAAAAATGGAAAGCAAAATTATGGCAACCAGGAAGCATACCACTCACAACTATAAAGACGGAAGTGTTGTTGCCCCTAGTCTTCCACAACCTATAAGGTTGACACCACAACAATTGGAAGAAAAAAGAGCAAAAGGGCTTTGTTACAGTTGTGATAGCAAATACACTAAAGGTCATAAGTGTGCTGAGAAGAAATTATTCTACATAGATTGTGAAGAGGAAGAAGAAAAGGAGCAAGAAAGGTCAAAAGAAGAAGATATACTCCAGGAACAAAGCCTAGATGAAGAACAAATAAATCCGACCATATCTTGTAATGCATTGGCGGGAATTACCACTCCTCAAACCATCAAGATAGAAGGACAAATCAAGAAGAAAAAGGTAATAGTGTTGATTGATTCAGGAAGCACCCACAATTTTATTCATTGTAGGGTAGCAAAAGAATTGAATTGCTTCCTATATCCAGCACCAGAGTGTCAAGTGATGATTGCAAATGGAGGAACAATAAATTGCTCTGGAAAGTGCCATAATATCAAGCTATCCATGGGAGAATATGTATTGACTAGCCCAATGCTTTCCATTCCAATGGGAGGTGCTGATGTTGTACTAGGAGTCCAATGGCTACAATCCTTGGGTACAATAGCTTTTAATTTTCAAGAACTTTTCATCAAATTTTCTACGGAAGGAAAGGAAGTTGAATTAAGGGGTATTGCAGGGAAACCAGGAAAGATAATCAGCTCTCATGGTATGACAAAGCTTCTAAAAAAGGAGCAAAGAGGTGTAATTGCACAATTATGTTCGCTAGATGTTTCCACATTGGAATCATCTATTTCTCCAGATCTCCAAAAAGTCCTGGACAATCATTCCAAGGTATTTGAGACTCCCAAGGTCTCCCACCTATGCGTGATCATGATCATGCTATTCATCTGATTCCAGGAAGTGTTCCTCCAAACATCAGGCCGTACAGATATCCCTATGTCCAAAAAAGTGAAATTGAACGTATGGTTGCAGAAATGCTAGAGGCTGGTATAATTCAACCGAGTCAAAGTTCTTTCTCAGCTCCAGTAGTATTGGTGCACAAGAAGGATGGATCATGGCGCATGTGTCCGGATTATAGGGAGCTCAACAAGCTCACTATTAAAGATAAGTTCCCCATTCCTGTTATTGATGAATTACTGGATGAATTGCATGGATCAATTTACTTCACCAAGTTGGATCTTCATTCGGGATATCATCAAATCAGAATGAAGATTGAAGACATTCCGAAAATGACATTTAGAACTCATGAGGGTCATTATGAATTTTTGGTCATGCCTTTTGGCCTTACCAATGCACCTTCAACATTTCAAGGTTTGATGAATTCAATTTTCAAACCATTCCTTAGAAAATTTGTGTTAGTATTTTTTGATGATATACTAATCTACAACAAGTCTTGGAAGGATCATGTTGAACATGTTGACAGGGTGCTACAACTATTGGAGGAGAAACAATTATATGCAAAAAGATCCAAATGTTTCTTTGGAGTCCAGGAGGTGGAATATTTGGGTCATATTGTATCTCATGAAGGAGTTAAGGTAGACCCTAGCAAAATTAAAGCCATTAAGGAATGGAAAATCCCCACATCCATAAAGCATCTGCGAGGATTTCTTGGGTTGACAGGGTATTATCGCAATTTGTTAAGAATTATGGGAGAATAGCAGCACCTCTAACAACATTATTGAAGAAAGATTCATTTTCATGGACTCCGGAAGCAACAAAGGCCTTTGAACATCTTAAAGAGGCAATGTGCCAAGCACCGGTCTTAGCTACACCGGACTTCACAAAAACCTTTATTGTGGAATGTGATGCTTCAGGAAATGGAATTGGTGCTGTTCTAATGCAAGATGAAAGACCCATTGATTTTGAAAGTCGTCCAATCAAGGGAAAGTTTTTAAGCAAAGCTATTTATGAGAAGGAAATGTTGGCAATACTCCATGCACTTAAGAAATGGCGACCCTACCTAATGGGAAGACACTTCAAGGTAAAAACGGATCATGATAGCCTTAAATACTTTTTAGAACAAAGATTATCCTCTGAAGAGCAACAAAAGTGGGTCACAAAGATGTTGGGTTATGACTTTGAAATCATCTACAAAAAAGGGAAGCAAAATGTGGTGGCAGATGCACTCTCAAGAAAGGATGAGGATGTGGAAGCATTGTTGTGTGCCATTTCTATTATCCAACCAGATTGGATAAATGAAGCAAGGGAGGAATGGAAGAATGACGAAGAAGTGTGGGCACTTATTCAAAAGCTACAACAAGATTCCAGTACTTCTGATACATTTAGCTGGAAAAATGATTCGTTATGGTACAAAGATCGCTTATACCTCTGTAAGAATTCCCAGCTAAAACAAAAGATTCTTATGGAATTGCACACTTCTCCCTTAGGAGGGCACTCAGGATTTTTAAAAACTTACCATAGGGTTAAGAAGGAATTTTTTTGGGATGGCCTTAAATCAGATATTCAAAAGTTTGTGGCAGAATGTTTGGTTTGCCAGCAAAATAAAGTTGAAACAATTAAGACAACGGGTCTATTACAACCTTTATCCATTCCAAGCCAACATTGGGAGGAGGTTTCAATGGATTTTATCACAGGTTTACCCAAGTCTGAGGGAAAGAGTGTCATCATGGTGGTAGTTGACAGACTTACCAAGTATGCACACTTTTGTGCATTATCACATCCATTTAAAGCCAGTACAGTTTCTACTGCATTTATGGAAACAGTTCAAAAGCTACATGGAAACCCAAAGATTATTGTAAGTGACAGAGATCCCATTTTCACTGGAAATTTTTGGACAGAATTATTTTCTTGTCTTGGTACTCAGTTAGCTCATAGCTCATCTTATCATCCTCAATCTGATGGACAAACTGAGATAGTAAACAAATGTTTGGAAGGATATCTTCGTTGCCTTGTATCTGATAAACAGACACAATGGGTCAAATGGTTGCCTCTGGCTGAATGGTGGTATAACACTTCCTTCCATACAACAACAAAAATGACCCCATTTATGGCACTTTATGGGTATCAACCACCATCCATTACATCATATTTAAGAGAAAATTCTAAGGTTCAGGCAGTGGAACATCACATCGAACATCAACAACAAGTCCTCCAACTCTTAAAGGATAACCTCGTGTTGGCACAAAATAGAATGAAACAACAGGCAGATCAACATCGCAGTGAAAGAAGTTTTGATGTAGGTGATTGGGTATTCCTACGGCTACAACCATATAAGCAAATGTCCCTAAAGCAAGCTAAGAAGGATAATAAATTATCACCAAAGTATTATGGTCCGTACAAGGTGTTGCAAAAGATTGGTACTATGGCATACAAATTGGAGCTTCCTGTAGCTTCTCGATTGCACCCAGTTTTCCATGTTTCATGTTTAAAGAAGGTATAGGTGACAAGCTCCCAATTCAAACAATATTGCTAGAACTTGACGAGGAAGGAAAAATTATTTTGGAATCAGAAGCAGTCACAGAAACAAGAACTCGACAGCTACGAAATCGATCAATTTCAGAGTATCTTATCAAGTGGAAGAACTTATCCGCTGAAGATTCCAAATGGGAGGATGAGAATTTTATGCAGAAGTATCCAGAACTACTCAAGCGTTGAGGACAACACTGTTTTGAAGGAGAGGGGCATGTTAGGTCCCTATAATACTAGTGATTACCCCATTACTATTGTAGTTATACCCCTTATTTATATTGTTGTGCCCCTATTACCCCCATATTGTTATTTCTGTGCCCCATAGAATCCCTCTATTGTTATTTTTGTGGCTTTATATTATTATTGTTAGGTCGGCTGGATTATATTGTGACTCCTTAGACTCCTATATATAGAAAGGAAGTTTTTTCATTTGTATCATCCAAGAATTTTTCATTTATGTAATGTAAAGGAGGTTGCCCCCTCGAAGAGGCTGAATTCTAAGGCGTTGATCTATCTTTTCTATCTTTTCTTGAGCTGGTTTCATAACAGAGTCTTTCCAAACTATTTGAAGTCAAACATTTTAGTAGCACCTTTGAGGATAACCTTGGAGATATCTTTATGAAGCCTTGAAGAAGAGTTTGCAGTAGTCCTTGTACTTGAAGCTGTTTGGAAGACCTTGTGCAGAACTTGAGAAATTGATTGAAGACACCTTGAGACATCACCAAGCATTGATTGAAGTCTTGGAGACACCCTTGGAGACATGATGCTTTGCTGAAGCCCTCATGGAGTAATCTTGGAGTTTTTTTTGGGTTAAGAGAAGAGAAGTGGTGATACCTTATAAGAAGATAAGGTTGTCATTGATGAAGTGATTTGGATAAGATATTGCTAAAGAGATTGACAGGGCTCATTGAAAAATATATTGGGAGCTGTGAAGAATCATCAAACTCGTCTTGACGAATTGAAGCTGAGGGTTGGAGACCTAATGGTTGGAGCCTCATATAAAAAAGGTTGGCGCCTTGGAAGATAGGGTTGGTTCCCTAGAAGATAGGAGTCCTCAAGAGACCAAGTTGGAGCCTATGTAATAGATAGGGTTGGATCCATAGAAGTTGGTGCCTCAAAGTGACAAGGTTGGAGCCTTGGGAAGTTCAAATTGGTGCTTGGAAAAATACAGGTTGGAGCCTTTGGAAGTTCAAATTGGTGCTTGGAAAAATACAGGCTGGAGCCTTGGAGATTGAAGATTGGTGTCTTCATCTAGGGTTGGATCCCTACACATTGTTGTATTGTATTTATTGTAAAGAAGAGATTAATAAGAGTATTTAATCTTATTGTTCATTTTGTGTTCTAATTATAAGTGATCTAACTGGTAAAAATAACAATTGAAAAGAAATACTGATTCACCCCCCCCAGTATTTCCAACAATTGGTATCAGAGCCAATGCCTTCACTCAAAGCCTAACAACTTGAAGGTATATCCTTAGAACACAAATGGTAAATCTAAGGAAGAAGGTATCCAATCCTTCTAAAGGTGTCTCTTCTTGAATCGTGAAAACTGAAGACAAAAAATTGGGACATTTCCATTGTTCAATGGAAACTTTGATATATGGAAGGTGAGAATGAGGAATTTATTAATGGCTCAAGATGTTGAAGTCTGGGAATTAGTGATTACTAAAAGCACGATGGAAGAAGAATCCAAGGAATCTAATACAAGAGTGATGAAGGTAATATTAAATGGGCTACCAGATGTTATAAAGACCAAAGTGGAAAAATGTTCATTGACAAAAGGTATGTGGGACAATCTTAAAGATATTCACTCAAAAGAAGAATCGACCATGACCTTTAATCAAGAATGTAATGGAAAGCAAGAACAGAATCCAGAACCCATTAAAGAAGCTGAAAATAAGAATGAAGACATCAAGGCCAAGGAAGACCTAGAAGATAATGAAAATAAATAATACTTCAAAGAAGATCTCATGGCACATATTGTAGCTGCCCTATAAGAGATAAACAGTTTGAAAAAGGAAAATGAGGAGCTCAAGAAGAAAGCACAATATGGTTATCATGACCTTGACAAGACAAGGAAATAAGTTGACCTATTCAAGCTTCAAGTACAAGAAAGAGATAAGGAGATCTCCAAGCTTAAGGAGGAATTTCATCAAAACAAGAAAAGACATAATGAAGAATTCATATCCATGAAAAATCAATTGGATAAAGAAGAAAAAGAAATAAATACCATGATATTCCAACTTGAAGAAAATAATGAAGATATCTCCAAGTTAAAATCAGAAATCACCTCACTTAAGGCCCAATCATGTGAAGCAACGAGAATAAAGGAAGAAATGGAGAACCATCTAGAAAAGAATGATGAAGAATGGAATATGTTGAAAGAAGAAATTAATCTCCTGAGAAAAGAAGTTGATCATATGAATAAGAGTCTAAAGAGCTCCCAAACCCTAGATGACATCCTAAGTCATCAAATATCTCGTCTTAATAAATCAGGTCTTGGTTGTGCAGATGAAGCCTCAAAAATTAATGATGCAAACCCTCATGTTTCAAACAACAAGGATGTAGAGAAGCTTGGAAGAAATATCGATGCCCCTAGTTCCAAAAAAAGCAAGGAGAAGAGTCAAGATGACATTGAAAGAAAAACTACTTCAAGAAGATATGCAGATGGTGTCAAGAATGCAAGAAGCAATAAATTTGATAAAAGGATCCCAAGAAAGAATGACTTTAGAAGTACATCAAGGAAATATCCATCCTCCAAGTACCAAAGTATATATTTTTTTATTGCCATTCTTGTACAAATTTTGGGAACATGTCAAAGGATTACAGGGCATACCACAAGGAAAAAAATAATGCTCCCCATCAGTTTCCAAAAGCAACTTTGTAGGAGGAAATTATGATTCGTTATTCATGAACAAGATGGAATGCTTCAAATGTCATAAAATTGGACATATGTCTCATGATTGCAACTTGACTTGGGTCCCTAAGCAAGCTAAAAACATGACTACCAAGAAAGAAAATAAAGTTACACAAGTATGGAGAAGGAAGCAAATTGGATTCAAAAGTCCCTTGAACACTTAAGCAAACAACACATGTCGTTGATTTGATGAAAAAATCCTTGACAGATGTAATATTCCAAGTGTTTGATGATGAGCCTCTGCCAAAAAGGAGACCATGCATACAATTAGGGGGAGCTTGTGATCATTCTTGCAGAAGCTATCTATGAAAGGGCCCTATTAAATTCTTAATGAGTCACACATGGACAATCATCTTTTGATAGATCATCTCTTGGGAGAAACTACATTGAAGAACATAATCCCTTACTCATTCGATGGACCATTGTTGAAGATGTCTTCCACTTGATCACAAGGCAGCAATCTTTCTTGTCTAAAGAAGCTAGATGAGTTTATGTAGGCAGGGGGAGTTGGATGATCATCTACCTCACCCATTTCCATGAAGGCATGCATAGGCTTAAGGGGAGAAAGTACATTAAAGAAGAGCACCATGACAGGGGGAGCAACATATCTTTCATGGAGAAATATCATTGATGAAGAAAATACGATGAAGGGAAGCAACTTGATAGGGGGAGTTATTAGGCACCCCAATTTTCCATTGATGTCAAAGGGGGAGAAATTGTGGGTAGGGAAATAATATTGCCATCAATGAAAAAGGGGGAGACTGTTAGTCAAGGTTTTCATTGATGTCAATATGGCATTGTTTGCAACGGAAAATTCTTGTGATTCATGATGTTTCCCTAGATGCCCATTAATCATAATACCCTAGTGGTGAAAGCCCTAGAACTAACCTTGTTGTCAAAATATGAATATGCCACAACCTCATGTATATTATGAATCAAGGTTACTTGAAGCCTTAATGAAGAAGCCCTATTATGATATCCTTACTCTTAATGAAAAATCCCGAAACTCTGTCCTAGACATTTAACAAGATGATGACACACTTGATGATATGGACTTGATGATATGAATGATGATTGGAGACCACTCTTGAAGTCCTAAATAAAAATACCCTAACCATAATTATAGTCCCACTAACCTTATACATGAAAAATCCAAATAACCCCAAAGACTGTACTAAAATTTCCAAACATTCATAAAGAATTTTTTTTTTTAACCTCTTAAAAACATAATTTTACAATTATTCCTTGACTATCTTGTAGATGATTTCTTCCTCTTTCCAACGAGCTATTATTTGTCTTCTAACTCCTTCTAGATTGGGAGAAATTGAATTTTTAAGTTAAGAAAATTATTACTTTTGGTGAGCCGACTTGTGTAGGCTCATACCCCTTCACCCAACAAATGTGGCTTTTTGCACTAGCCCATAACCAGTATATATTGAAGTAAAAAATCATCATTCCTCCCATCAATATCGGTGAAGACCATCATAAGTAGACATATAAGAAGGATAGAAGCAAGACAATAGGTCAAGGATAAAAGTTTAGGAATTTTTTTTGTGATTAGGGTATCATTCAAGACCAAAATTGAAGCTCAGATCACCTTAAGGACTGCCACTCGACCTACAAAAAACTGAGGCTCAATTTTTAAAGAACGATCACCACTTTACCTCGGACCTATGATAGGGACAATCACCAAGGAGGTCGATGAGTAAAAGATCATATTTTTTTGGGGATTTGCAGTGACAAAGATATCTCTGAACCTCAAACCTGAACAATCATTTCGAATCTATGGTTTAATATTTTGTGGAGAGCTCAAGACAATCACAAGCTCATATTACCTCATCTTAGACCTGTGATAAATCTCCTTCCAGCTTGGACTTGCTGCTGTATACAAAGCTATGACCTGTGGCAGACCTATTTTTTGAGACTACACCTCAGAGCAGAGATTACAATTTGGTTGAATAGATTTTGAAGGCTAGACTTATAGTGTGTATATAGTCACTTATCCATTGGATACTCTGAATAGTGGGAGCTTGAACTGTTATAAGATTTGTGGAAATTCTCGGACATACTTATAGAATAGTGACATTCTTGGACAATCATCACAACACAGAATATTAGCCTTTGGAAGAATTGCAGAGGAGTACAACTCGAACTTGAGGTTGGACATTTTCCTGTGGGAGACATACCACACCTAAGAATTGTCGAATAAGTGTAGCTCATCTCTTGGGCCAACAGACTAGTAGATATTTGTTTAATACTGTTGAAGCAACCAAGTGACATAGTTGAGAACACCTATGAAGTAGTCATTAGCCTCTTCTTGGAGCACTTTTCAACGTAACTAGAAAAGAAATTTTGAACACTTCTTTGAAGGCAAAAACTAGGATTGTTTGGGAGCAGAATTTGGGTCTTGTTTGAAGTAGACCTATTGTGAACTATTGAAGCAACAAAGATCTCATCTAGGAGTAGACACTATTGTGCACTATTGAAGCAACAAAGATCTCATCTAGGAGCAGACACTATACCAATTCGGAATAAATATTGTAGAACTCCTTGAGCAGACATTAGAGAGGTATCCTTAAAGAAATTTCCCAACCCTGTTATAGTAGACAACATTACCTGAGCAGGGATTAAAGATAATTAAATACTTGAAGGTTATCTTTGGATCAATTAAATACATTGTAAATCTCTTGATTGTGCTTTGGGTTTGAACAAGTTTGAAGTACTCATGAAGGATTGTTGATTTTGAAGATCTCTTTGGAAGCATCCTTGAAGAAAATCCTTGGAGTGATGAGTCTTTCTAGCCTATTTGAAGTCAAACCTTTTAGTAGAATATTTGAGGATAGCCTTGGATATATCTTGATGAAACCTTTGAAGAAGAGTTTGCAGTAGTCCTTGTACTTGAAGCTATTTGGAAGACCTTGTGTAGAACTTGAGAAATTGATTGAAGACACCTTGAGACATCACCAAACATTGATTGAAGTCTTGGAGACATGATACTTTGCTGAAGCCCTCATGGAGTAACCTTGGAGTTTTTGTTTGGGTGACATCAAGAGAAGTGGCGATACCTTCTAAGAAGATAAGGTTGTCATTGATGAAGTGATTTGGAGAAAGCATTGCTGAAGAGATTGACATGGCTCATTGAAGAAGATATTTGGAGTTGTGAAGAATCATCAAACTTATCTTGATGAATTGAAGCTGAGGGTTGGAGCCCTAGAGGTTAGAGCCACATAGAAACAAGGTTGGTGCCTTGGAAGATAAGGTTGGAGCCCTAGAGGATAGGACTCCTCAAGAGACTAAGTTGGAGCCTTAGAAGTTGGTGCCTCAAAGTGACAAGGCTGGAGCCTTAGGAAGTCCAAGTCAGTGCTTGGAAAAATATAGTTTGGAGCCTTGGAGATTGAATATTGGTGTCTTCATCTAGGATTTGAGCCCTACACATTATTGTATTGGATTTATTGTAAAGAAGATATTAATAAAATTATTTATTCTTATTGTTCATTTTGGGTTCTAATTATAAGTGATCTAACTGGTAAAAATAACAATTGAAAAGAAATACTGATTCACCCCCAGTATTTCCAACAAGACCTAGTGATGATCTTGTTACATAAGCGTTGTAGCTGCAAGAACCCCCCCCTTTTGGATTTTCTTTCCCATAATAAATGGGGGCCCTTCATGCAAATTTTAATACGTCATCCTTGGTTATTTCCAGCTCCCTTCTTTATTGACATTTTGGTGAATTACGACTTTTCTGATTTTCATCACTTGGCTCAGGGGCTTTTGATCATGTTGGTTCAGATTTTTGCACACCTTTTGTTTTGTCCATTATGATTGACGCTTTTAAATTGTTAGCACCTCTTCACTATCTTTTGCATTCATGGAAAAATTTTCATTTTGGTCACGAGAAGGCGATGGCACCTTTCACTGCCACATCACTCCATGTTTTACATTTGATCGTATTAGTTATTTTTTTTCTCTTCTTGGTTGAGACCTATATCACAAAAAAGGTTTGAAATGAAATGATGTAGCACACTTGGTGGCCATATACTCTTGCATCACTCATCACACTTTTCTTGTTGTTTGATTATTCGCTTGGAAAACACCTGCATTTAAAAAGTGGATAAATAATATTATAAAATATTCTCCTGCAACATGTTCACTTTAATATGTTATGAAATTTAATTAAGACATGTATACTAACAAATAACAAGGGTTTATAAATCATTTTGTGAATATATGGGAGTTATTATATTATTTGTAATACTTAAATCCACACCATTAACCAAGGACATCCTCACTTCAATAATCTTAATACAAATCCCATCACTTTACAATTACAAGTCATATTTGTTTTAGAGTCTCCCCAAACCATATTTCAATTGAAACGGACATCCTCACTTCAATAATCTTAATACAAATCCCATCACTTTACAATTATTAGTCATATTTGTTTTAGAGTCTCCCCACACCCTATTTCAAATGAAACGGAATCCTCACTTCAATAATCTTAATACAAATCCCATCACTTTGCAATTATAAGTCATATTTGTTTTAAGGCCTCCCCCACCATATTTCAAATGAAACAGACATCCTCACTTCAATAATCTTAATACAAATCCCATCACTTTGCAATTATAAGTCATATTTGTTTTAAAGCCTCCCCACACCATATTTCAAATGAAAACAAAATACACCATATTTCAAATGAAAACAAAAGTTAAATTTGGCGTACATTTCAAGTCACAGTACATTAATATTCAACGCTAGACACGAACTTCACCTTCGAAGTAACCAATTCCAACGGGACACTGCCATTCCAGGTGACTCGGGATTCACTCAAATTTATTGCACATAAAAACGATGATCAGTCATCCACGCAGTGCAGATACAACCCACTCCACGTCGCATTTTAGCGTTGATTCATTTTAACGTCGATTCAGAAAACAAAAAATTAATTTGAATTCGTGATTACCATGATCAGATTTTAGATATTATGATCAAGATTGTAATTGCAATGAGTTTCATCCTTAGGTTGCAGGTTCACATGAATCCCGACGCTAGTACAACCAATTCTGAATATCAAGGAAGTTGTTGTTCAGTTGCACTTTAAGAATTAAAAGAAAAAAATAACAAAAGCTTAACGCTGTGAACTCGACTGCCAATTCAATGGAGCATCTCACAAGCATTGCGTGGTTGAACATCAACAAAAGCAATTTGATTGAATAAATTTAGAAATCATTACAAGAATTTACAGCAGGCAGAGCTAAAATGGTTGGAATTTTCTGATTTCAATTGGATGGCGCACTATGAGCATTAAGATTTCGTTTATTTTGTCACTGGTTGATCGAACATCTCAAAACTCTCTAGTTATTTAAACGACTCTCTGGCTTTGGATTAAGGGTTCATAAATTTTCTCCTTTTAGCCCACGAAGTGACATTTACTGTGGACATGCTCACTTAGAATTTGGCCGAGCGTTCGTACATTTGCATGTTAACATTTTGCCTTCATAAACCCGAATTCTGGCAAATGTTCGTCCTGGTAGCTATCGACTTTGGGACATTCATGGTATTTTGTGTTTGGTATCTTTCTGTACTGAGCGCATTTTAAAAAGGAGTCTCAAGACATAGTATATATTTGATCCTTCTTCCATTCTAATTAAAAGGCTCGTGTTTTCAATCACTATGAATGCCATGCTTTATTTTTATTTATTTTGATATATGATGTTACATATAAATGTTAAACGAATTTCATTGTTTAGTATTGGTTTTTTGAAAGTCACATATAAAAAAACACTTCAACGTAAAAAAGGAGGAATATTGCTACAATCTTGTTACTATTTTTTTTTAAAATTTAAAGAAAAAGAAAATAAAAGGGAGATATTTGTGTGAAGCTTGTCTATTTTTGTTGAAATTTAAGTTTTTAGCTTTATTTTCATTAATGGGCAAGATGATATGATATCGATTTTACTGGTCAGATTCCTTGCACATATTAATGCAGGAAATATTATTTGATTTGAATCTATTGGTCATTTTGTTTATTTGTTTACTTCATACATACAAGTTATTAGTAATTTGTGCATGGATGCTTCAAGTAGTATTGAACTCGTTTCAAATAATTTGATTTGAGCCTTACTAACTTGCAGGAAAGAGACAAGGAATAATTATTAGATTATCAATGTAAAGAGTTTTCTTATGTTCATACAAGTGTCTTATCATATTTTGGATCATTTTGTTATGTTCTTGGAAACATTGTAGGTTTTGTATTTGCAGTTATGCTTTCGATAATAGTTTTTCGATTAATCTTCAATTGTCAAGTATACTATTCGTCTTTAATTTCCATGGACATAAGTTTGAGCCTAGGCTTGTACATACATCAGTAAACATAGAGTTAGAATTGCATTTAGAGTAATTTTTATTCACTGTGTTTCATTCATATTTTCAAAAGTACAAAAAAAAATCTTCTTGTCTCAAACCAAGTCTCCATTCGTTGGAGAATCACCTTGTAAAGGGTAAACTAGTCCCAAACTTCTAGTAAGGACTACCATTAATGAGAAAGAGTCTAATTGGGACTTCGAACAGGCAGTTCCTCCCATGTTGAGTCAGGACATTTCCAGGCATCAACAATAAGAAATACCAATTATGCCAAACCCCAAGAGAATTCCAGTTGAGGTTGAGCTTGGAAAGACCTTAAATATCAACTACTACGAGAACAAAAGGAGGATTTTTCTTGGGATTACATGGACACGAAGGGAATCCACCCCAATTTCACACCTATCATATTTATATAAAAAATATTTTCCATCTCATTCATTAGCAATAATGACAAATGAACCTAACACTAAAGGAGATTGTCAAAGAGGAACTACAAGAATTTTTGAATGCCAATTTCATCTATCTGATCTCTAACAACCAGTGGGTATCCTCATTGGTCATTGTGCCAAATAATAATGGAAAGTGGAGAATCTACATGGATTATATGGAGTTAAATAAGGCTACACAAAAGACCATCTACCA
The DNA here is from genome assembly GCA_031772625.1 of Pinus tabuliformis. NCBI lineage: Eukaryota > Viridiplantae > Streptophyta > Pinopsida > Pinales > Pinaceae > Pinus > Pinus tabuliformis. The sequence goes on from CM062817.1 coordinate 1,900,865,254, forward strand.
TTACCTTTTATTGACCAATTTATTGACACCCTATTTGGTAAAAAACTTTTTTCATTTCTTGACAGGTTTACAGGATATGATAAAAATCCATATCACCCATGAAGATCAAGATAAAACTACCTTTACCTACCCCTTGGGAATGTTAGGAAACTAGCTCACAAAAAGATAAAAAGATAGATCAACGCCTTAGATTTCAGCCTCTTCGAGGGGCAACCTCCTTTACATTACACAAATGAACAATTCTTGGATGATTCAAATGACAAAATCTCGTTTCTCTATATAGGAGTCTAAGGGGACACAATATAACCAAGCCGACCTAACAATAATAATATAAAGGCACAAAAATAACAATAGTGGGATTCTATGGGGCATAATAATAACAATATGGGGACAATAGGGGCACAACAATAACAATAAGGGATACAATGACAATAGTAATGGGGGGATCACTAGTATTATAGGGACCTAACATGCCCCTCTCCTTCAAAAAAGTGTTGTCCTCAACGCTTGAGTAGTTCTGGGTGCTTCTGTATAAAATTCTCATCCTCCCATGTGGAATCTTCAACGAGTAAGTCCTTCCACTTGATGAGATACTCTGAAATTGATCGATTTTGTAGCTGTCGAGTTCTTGTTTCTTTGAATGATTCAGGGTCTAATATGATTTTTCCTTCCTCATCAAGTTCTGGAAATATTGTTTGAACTGGAATCTTGTCACCTATAACCTTCTTTAAGCATGAAACATGGAAAACTGGGTGCACTCGGGAAGCTGCAGGAAGTTCCAATTTGTATGCCATACTACTTATCTTTTGCAACACCTTGTACAGACCATAATACTTTGGTGATAATTTATTATCCTTCTTAGCTTGCTTGAGGGAAATTTGTTTATATGGTTATAGCCATAGGAATACCCAATCACCTACATCAAAACTTCTTTCGCTGCGATGTTGATCTGCCTGCTGTTTCATTCTATTTTGTGCCAAGGTAAGGTTATCCTTTAAGAGTTGGAGAACTTGTTGCTGATGCTTGATGTGATCTTCCACTGCTTGAAACTTAGAATTTTCTCTTAAATATGATGTGATGAATGGTGGATGATATTCATAAAGTGCCATAAATGGGGTCATTTTTGTTGCAATATGGAAGGAAGTGTTATACCACCATTTAGCCAGAGGCAACCATTTGACCCATTGTGTCTGTTTATCAGATACAAAGCAATGAAGATATCCTTCCAAACTTTTGTTTACTATCTCAGTTTGCCCATCAGATTGAGAATGATAAGATGAGCTATGAGCTAACTGAGTCCCAAGACAAGAAAATAATTTTGACCAAAAATTTCTAGTGAAAATGGGATCTCTGTCGCTTACAATAATCTTTAGGTTTCCATGTAGCTTTTGAATTGTTTCCATAAATGCAGTAGAAATTGTACTTGCTTTAAATGGATGAGATAATGCACAAAAGTGTGCATACTTGGTAAGTCTGCCAACTACCACCATGATAAAACTCTTTCCTTCCGAATTGGGTAAAACTGTGATAAAATCCATTGAAACCTCCTCCCAACATTGGCTTGGAATGGATAAGGGTTGTAATAGTCCTGGGGCCTTAATTGTTTCAACTTTATTTTGTTGGAAAACCAAACATTTCGCCACAAACTCTTGAATATACGATTAAGGCCATCCCAAAAAAATCCTTCTTAACCCTGTGGCAGGTTTTTAGAAATCCTGAGTGCCCTCCTAAGGGAGAGGTGTGCAATTCCCTAAGAATATTTTGTTTGAGATGGGAATTTTTACATAGATATAATCGATCCTTGTACCATAATGAATCATTTTTCCAGCTAAATGTATCAGATGTACTGGGATCTTGTTATATCTTTTGAATGAGTGCCCACACTTCCTCGCCATTCTTCCATTCATCCCTTGCTTCATTTATCCACTCTGGTTGGATAATAGAAATGGCGCAAATAAATGCTTCCATATCCTCATCCTTTCTTGAGAGTGCATCTGCCACAACATTTTGCTTCCCTTTTTTGTAGATGATTTCAAAGTCATAACCCAACATCTTTGTGACCCATTTTTGCTGCTCTTCTGAAGATAATCTTTGTTCCAAAAAGTATTTAAGACTATCATGATCTATTTTTACCTTGAAGTGTCTTCCCATTAGGTAGGGTCGTCATTTCTTAAGTGCATGTAGTATTGCCAGCATTTCCTTCTCATAAATAGCTTTGTGTAAATACTTTCCTTTGATTGGAGAACTTTGGAAAGCAATGGTCTTTGTTCTTGCATTAAAATAGCACCAATTCCATTTCCTAAGGCATCACATTCCACAATAAAGGTTTTTGTGAAGTTCGGTGTAGCTAAGACTGGTGCTTGGCACATTGCCTCTTTAAGATGTTCAAAGGCCTTCGTTGCTTCTGGAGTCCATGAGAATGCATCTTTCTTCAATAATGTTGTTAGAGGTGTTGCTATTCTCCCATAATTCTTAACAAACTTGCGATAATACCTTGTCAACCTGATAAATCCTCGTAGACGCTTTATGGATGTGGGGATTTTCCATTCCTTAATGGTTTTAATTTTGCTAGGGTCTACGTTAACAGCTTCATGAGATACAATATGACCCAGATATTCCACCTCTTGTACTCCAAAGAAACATTTAGACATTTTTGCATATAATTGTTTCTCCTCCAATAGTTTGAGCACCATACCAACATATTGGACATGATCCTTCCAAGACTTGTCGTAGATTAGTATATCATCAAAAAATACTAACACAAATTTACTAAGGAAGGGTTTGAAAATGAAATTCATCAAACCTTGAAATGTAGAAGGTGCATTAGTAAGGCCAAAAGGCATGACCAAAAATTCATAATGACTCTCATGAGTTCTAAATGTTGTTTTTGGAATGTCTTCAATCTTCATTCTGATTTGATGATATCTTGAACGCAAATCCAACTTGGTGAAGTAAATTGATCCATGAAATTCATCCAATAATTCATCAATGACAGGAGTGGGAAATTTATCTTTAATAGTGAGCTTGTTGAGCTCCCTATAATTTGGACACATGTGCCATGATCCATCCTTCTTGTGAGCCAATACTACTGGAGCAGAGAAAGAACTTTGACTAGGTTGAATTATACTAGCCTCTATAATTTCTGCAACCATACGTTCAATTCCACTCGTTTGGACATAAGGATATCTGTAAGGCCTGATGTTTGGAGGAACACTTCTTGGAATCAAATTGATAGCATGATCATGATCACAGATAGGTGGGAGGCCTTTGGGAGTCTCAAATACCTTGGAATGATTTGTCCAAGACTTTTTGGAGATCTGGAGAAATGGATGATTTCGATGTGGGAACCTCTAGTGAACATAATTTTGCAATTATGCCTCGTTCTTTCTTTAGAAGCTTTGTCATTCCATTAGTGTTGATTATCTTTCTCAGTTTCCCTGCGATACCCCTTAATTCAATTTCCTTTCCTTTTGAAGAGAATTTCAAGAAAAGTTCTTGAAAATCAAAAGCTATTGTACCCAAGGATTGTAGCCATTGGACTCCTAGTACAACATCAACACCACCCATTGGAATGGAAAGCATTGGGCTATTCAAGACATATTCTCCCATGGATAGCTTGATATTATGACACTTTCCTGAGCAATTTATGGTTCCTCCACTTGCATCCATCACTTGACACTCTGGTGTTGGATATAGGAAGAAATTCAATTCTTTGGCTATCTTATAATGAATAAAATTTTGGGTACTTCCTGAATCAATCAAAACTATTACATTTTTCTTCTTGATATGCCCTTCTATCTTGATAGTTTGAGGAGTGGTAATTCCAACCAATGCATTACAAGATATGGTCAGATTCATTTCTTCTTTTTCTAGGGTTTTTTCCTACTGTATATCCTCTTCTTTTGACGTTTCTTATTCCTTTTCTTGCTCCTCTTCACAATCTATGTAAAATAATTTCTTCTCGGCACACTTATGACCTTTAGTGTATTTTCTATCATAACTGTAACAAGGCCCTTTTGCTCTTTTTTCTTCCAATTGTTGTGGTGTCAACCTTGTAGGTTGTGGAAGGCTAGGAGAAACAACACTTCCATATTTATAGTTGTGAAGGGTAGACATCCTTGTTGCCATAATTTTTCTTTCCACTTTGTAACAAAGCCCTTTTACTCCTTTTTCTTCCAATTGTTGTGGTGTTTCTCTAAAGAAGTTGCTGCTCTTTATATCCTCATAATGTGCTATAATTTCCTCTGTGAAAATTGACCACATAACAAGTAGTTTACGAGAACAAATCCCTTTATACCATAAAAATTGATCTTGTTCTAAATATGAAGATGCAATACATACCTTTTGTAATAGTGGTACACCATGTAGATCAAAATATTTCTCCAGCTGTAGTATCCAATTTACCAGATCCTTGCCATCAAACTTCCTTATCTCGATTTTTCTTGAATTTAGGATCTCGATCTTGAAACTACTCTAACTCTGTAATTTCAGATATCTAAGTTCTAAAATTTCTTCCTGTGGTATCTCTATGAGTTCTCTTTCTAACCCCATGAGTCTGATTAGAATTTGATTATCCAAGAAAGAGTTATGCCAAATCGCCCACGGTTACCTGATTATAGACTAGTTCAGTAGAGTGAACTTGTACGACGTGTTGCGGGTCACTATTTCAACCTTAGGTTCTGAAACTGATACCCAAAAAGCTATAGTCCGTCCTCTTTCTGCAAATTCTTACGAAAATTCAATATGATGCTCAGAGCGAAATTTATGATGATTTTCCCAAGGTGACCTGTTTGGAATGAAATTCAGGGGTCTGCAAAACCCTAAATTCCTTAGATTATATCTCCACAAATATAGCAATACCGGATTTGAAATTTGGAGCCAAGGGTTAGACCGAATTCTTCTGAAATGGGTATTTGTTTTAGCTTTCGAAACTTCACAGTGAAATATTTATAGCGCAAATTCCACGATGACCTGTTTTAGATGAAATTCTGGAGCTTGCAATAACCCTAACTTCCTCAGATCATATCTCCAAAAATATAGTGAGACAAGATATGAAATTAGTACTCAAAGTTCAGAACGATTTCATCTCAAATGGGTATTTTTTTTAGCTTCTAAATCATTGCAGAAAAAATGTTATAGCGAAAATTCCATGATGACCTATTTGGAGTAGCGAAACCCTAGAATCCAAACCTCTGATACCAAATGTTAGGAAACCAACTCAAAAAAGATAAAAAGATAGATCAAAGCCTTAGAATTTAGCCTCTTCGAGGGGGAAGCCTAATTTATATTACATAAATGAACAATTCTTGGATGATTCAAATGACAAAACCTACTTTCTATATATAAGAGTCTAAGGGGACACAATATAACCAAGCCGACCTAACAATAATAATATAAAGGCAAAAAAATAACAATAGTGGGATTCTATGGGGCACAATAATAACAATATGGGGACAATAGGGGCATAACCATAACAATAAGGGATACAATGACAATAGTAATGGGGGAATCACTAGTATTATAGGGACCTAACAAGGAATGTTTGCGTATTGATTCCTTCATTTTGGACTTTGTAATGCACCTGCTACCTTCGGGTGGGCTGTGTGACTGTGTTGAGATCAACATGGACTACTTTGCCCCATATGGAAATACATTTCATGTAGTATTACCTACTCTTGAAAAAACGCTGACCTGATGTAGACAAGTTAATATTTCCTTAAGCACTTAGAAGTGCCATATGCTAATGAATGAAGGAGTTTTACTTGGACACTATCTTTCTTTTGCAAGGATACAAGTTGATTTAGTCAATGTTGAGGTTATCTTGAAAATTCCCTCTCAAAAAACCAAAAGAGAGGTACACAATTTCTTAGGACATGCAGGTTACTATAAGAGTTTCATTGAAATTTTTTCTAAGCTTGCATCTCCATTGTTTATGTTAGTTGTAAAGGACACTAGATTTATATGGACTCATAAATGTCAAAATTATTTTACAAGTCTGAAAAGGTGTATGTCTTGAATGCCGGGGATAAATCTTGATACTAGCCATTAGGGGCTATAAATTTTGTCTTGAACCTATCTTTGGGAGAAATCCAAATTTGTGAAATCCACCTTTCTAATCAAATTTGTTGAAAGCATTACATCCATGCATATTTTGAAACAAACTTCTTTATTTGGAATTGGATATCTTAGAGCTAATACAACCTTATTTGTTTTTGTGAAATTTATCACCAATCTAGGCTTGCCATATTTTTGCTTAGAATTATTATAGACAAAAAATAGGACATGCTCATGGACTTCTATTCTTATCTACCAATTTCCTATCAATAAGATTTTGTATTTATTCATTGCATATCCTCTACTATTGTTGACTCATTGTCATCATTGTAGCCTTTTGAGGTGTTCCTTCAAAACTCTCATCATATGGAAAATAACCAAAATATTGCTCCGTAGTCCAAAATGCATTTGGAATTTCTATAGTACACCGAGTCATGATTTTTTAATTATGGGAGTTGGAAATTTATCTGCATGAAGATTCACATTCTTGACAATCTTTCTTATTTTCACAATCTTTCCTAAAGATTCATTTGTTGTATCTGGGCACGATACTTCACTTGGTATCCAAAATTTATATGTGTTTATTCATGGCACCTTTGTAATTTTCAAATTTCATAGAGATAAACCCATGTCAAGAGTGAAAGGAAAATTTTCATTAACAAAGTATTTACCCAAAAAGAGGATCAACATTGGGATTATATTCATGTAAGGTTAATTGTTTACTGAAATCAAAATTTTGGGTGGACACGAAATTATTAAAACTTCTCCATTGATGTCTTTAATTTGTGTATGAATTGTTTCCCACACAAAGCATGGGATATACCCATATTTTACACAACTCACCATGGCCTATATATCAATATGTGCATCCAAACTTTATTTTTTAAGTACTTCAACTTTAATGGAAATAGGAATAACAACTCTGTTGGAAATAAAGTTGAGTTCAAACAAGTTTCCTAACAAAAATAGATTCATTGTCTGGTTGAAGAGCTATATTATAGTTTTCATCAATTTTTTCTAGAACTTGGTATTCATAGCCTGGTTGTACATATTATTCATCATTTTCCACCTCTTCATCAAACTTATTTAAATCTTCTTTAGAAGAGCATTCCTTTGCAAATTCCAATTTTTGGAAAACTTCTTTCTCTTTAATAAGTTATGTTAGAAGCCTTTTAGCTTCTCCTCACCTTCTATTAATTTCCTTCTGAAGCATCACAATCTCAAATTCCCTTTCCTGATATCTTTGCAAGTGAGGGTCATTTTATTCATTGGAAAGTAGAGCTTGATAATTTGAAGGCAGTTATGGATTACAAGAAGAAGAGGAAGGAGAAGGAGTATGAGTAACCACATTTCTATGGTGAAGAAGAGAAAATTGGGATCCAAGGGAACGCAGATGGACATCCTAAGGAGGAACATAGTTGAGATACTCTTTAAGAGCGTCAATATGGGAGGAATGATGAAAATAAATCAATTTTATACATAATTTTTTTTTTCTTGTAGTAAGAAGCAGAGGTAATAGAAATAGGAGGATTTGGTTCTGAGACATCAGAGGAGGGTAGATCAATAAAATAAACAACTTCAGGATCATTATAAAAACAACTTTCCCATTGAGTAGAATCAAGTATCATAGAGAATAATTCTACAATCTTGGCATATTTTTTATTCTTGCTAGGGCATCTATTTGCATAATGTCATTCTTTCTTGCAAATGAAACATTTGTTACCTTTTCTAGTAGTTTTTCTTCTTTTGAAAGACATCCTTCTCTGAAAACTTGATTTCCTTTTATCCCATTTTGGCTCATTTTTCCTAAAAATGCACCTCTGATATTTGTTCTTGTACTTCTTCATAGTACAACCAAAATCATAAGTTTATTTAAATGCATTACAAATTGGTTGAATAAGAAACTTGGATTGCTTTTCTAGTTTCCATGTAGATTTTCCTTTTGTGTAGGTGATCTTAAAAGTATTCTCTATGTTAGCATACAATATAGCTAATGAAATATCTTATATATCAATCCTTAGATCTTGAAATATTTCACAAAACAAATCATGAATATTTTATGGCCAAGAGGATAGAAAATATCTATGATAGGCAAAATTTGAGGGATTTATAGTTTCATACAATAATTTTTGGATTGTACATTTATATTTGTCACACGGAATGATTCGTTCTTGCAGACAAGAATGACCTCCATAGTATCTAATGATATCTAGCGACAAGCAAACCAATCAAATCCTATCTTTCTTTAAGTATGAAATTTATAAACAAAGGCAAACAAGTGTTTTAGGCCTACCTTGGGTCCAATGCAAGTTTGTGGAAGCCTCGCTCCGTTGATCCAAATGAGCTCCCTTGTAGAGAATCTGCAAACACAAACAAGCACACACATTAAATAGCACCTGAAAAGCCAATATAATAAAGCATACTTATCATGATGATCAAGGAATTCATGAAACAAATCACATAAGACAATTTGTTGAGAAAAATGAATCCGATTGTATTAATTTAAATCAAAGAATAACTTTACAACCTGTGCCTTGATGTTGTACAAGCTCCTCCTAGGTTCTAGCAAGAAGTCTCCTCTACTTTGACAAGTTTCACTCTCTTCCCAATGAAGCCAAAAGGTATATGATCTCTCCTCTCAAGCTTAACTAGGAAGTCCCAATTCCACCATCATTTACCCTAAAAAATGTTCAACTTCTAACCTCCTTAGCAACTAGCCCAATGCCTTAATTTATAGTGCAATGGAGGGAAGTTACTAGGTCCTCCTTCAAAGGGATAAAGCCCTCCTTCAAAGGGATAAGCTCCTCTCATCAAGGGATTAGCTCCTTCTCTTTTGGGATGCATGAACCACCTAGGAGCAAACCATCCACATCAAAATTCCTTCTAGAATCATCTAGAATTAACCCAAAGTGAGTTTTTAAGAATAAACTTGCGCCTTTTTGACTTTCACAGGGGTCCGCACCCACTCCTTTAGAGACAGAGCGAGCAGGTCCGCAAGTAATATGAACAGGGGGTGCGGGACCGCAGGTAATAGTGAGAGAAAGTGGGGAACCAGAGATTTATTGATTTTTAAGGTCTTTCTCTCATTTTCAAAGCTTGACATGAAGAGCTGAGGTTTGAGACTTGCTTAGGAGGACAGTATGAATGATGATAGACCCATACTGACTGCAAATAGTTATGTTCACAATATTTTGTGTAACAGATTGCCCCCTAAAGTGCGAAGTCTGTAGTAGATGAGGATTTCGTTTATCATCTAGGAAGAGTGAAGTACTTTATCATTTTGAGGATCATCTTGTGGAGAGCCCGGTTGGAACCTGTAAAAACATTCAATGCAAAATATATATATGAGATCATATCATCGCTGAGGTAGGCATTCCCATAATCTGACCAAAACTGACTAGAAAACTAACTACTGCTCTGATATAGGAATGATCTTGTAATACATCACAAGTATAGACACATGTAGACACAGTATGGACGCAGCCATCTGTTTATGAATAGTCCATTGTATAATGAATACAAAATTCCTCGCAACCTGGATGGTGGAAACTAGATCCAGGGTCTTGATTTCTATTTCCCGAAATAGTATGATTCTAACCATGCGAATGAATGTGTCGAAGTCGAACATGGTAGAAACCACTTGATTACCAGTCAATCATGTAAACTGTTAAGAAGTGTGAGAGAAACCACTAGTAATGTCAATGGCTCTCAAAGTACTCAGTACAATCCATGAGATGCGAATAGATGTGTTGATGTCGAACATGTCATGGAATCCTTTGATCGAAGGTCAATGATGCAACCTATTGTCGAAGGTGAGAAACCTGCCATTGAGGCGTGCAGATCCCAAGGTACTGACGATTTCTAGATCATCTTTCTATATAATGAGCTGAAGTCGATAGAAAGCGATCCGTCGTATTCAAGCCCACAACACGAAATCATAGATCAAGTTTGAAGAAATTTAGTTGCAAGGACTGACTCAGGGATGGTCAAGATGGATGACAGATATTTTGCAGATGAATGCTTATTTGCACTGACCTCTTGAACACATAACGACACAACAGATGGTTTGGTGACAATTGACCCAAAGTTAATACCCAGAAACTGGCTGAAGACTTTCAATATGGTTTGATCAACTATTAGGCAAATAATTTCCCAACCCAGGTGAATAAAAGTGTCGTGTTCAAGAGTGGTTACAAAGTATGACAAACAGGCTCATTTTTCTCTCTTTTCCCCCACCATTTCTGGCAAGTACCTCTTTATTTTTGACAAGCTTGAGGACGATAACATTTGCTTGATTATAAGCTCATCCTTCGAATGAGTCCAACTTAGTTTAAATTCGGCCCCTAAGAAGGAGTGGTCCGTTCCTGTTTGTAATTGAACAGGTCCTTTACTGTTAAATTTTAACGAGTCCAGTATAGGAGAAACTTGGCGTTTTTCAATTTTAGAGAGTCTGAAAAACTTAAGAAGACTCCATGGTTGTCCTTTCTCGTAAGTTTGTGTCTCCCAAGCCCGAAAAAGTATAAAATAATACTTGAGAGAACTGCTTGATCATTACGACCAAGGAGTACTTTTCATAATTAGTGCCTCTGATCCGAAAAAGTAAAAAAGCGATCAATGACATGTCGTTTTATAACCAATATCGAATTTGAAACGACAAAAATCCGGTAATCTTTTCATGTTTTTACGGTCAGAAAAGAGTTGTAAGTGGACCGTCTTTTTAGTTCCGTTTTAACGAGCTTAAAAAGAAAAACTCAGCGATCTTTTCATGTTTTAGGAGTCAGAAAAGAGCTTAAAGGTGACTCTAATGTTTTTTCGTCGAAAATGACCGATTTCACCTGAAAAATCCGTTATCCTGAACAAACACTCAAACATTACTCATACCTGTTTAAAATAGATAAAAACGCTGCAAAAGTTACCTTTTTAAAGTGAAACATAAACAAATTAAAAACTCATATATTCAAAAAACTTATAAAAAGAGCTTTTGTAAATTCATTTTTACCGTTTGAGTTATGTGTGAGAAAATAGAGCTTTTGGTCAGAAACTTCTCGTGAAGATTGCGAAAAATCCGTCCATTGGAATCAAACGCCGTCTCCTCCAGGTAATCTACATCATCCTACTCTTTCATTTCATCCATTTCAAAGTTGTTTTTAGGTTTTAATTTCATTTTTTAAGGGATCTTTAGGTTAGAAACCCATGCGCGGGGGTCCGCAGGGACAGCACAGGTAACCTGCGGACCCTGACTTTTTCGTAAAGAGAAAAAAGTCAGGGGTCCACACCTACCGTGAAGGCAAAGTGCGGACCCACGCACTGTCTCTAACAGAGAGGGTGCGGTCCTCGCAGCAAGGATTTTTAAACCTAAATTTCTCAAATTTCACCCAAAAATTTTGCTTTTAGATATTCTAACTCGCCTTTTTGTTGATTGTATAGGATACACCATGCTTGATTGGTGAGAACGGGAGCATGAGGATGTAGATCTCACCGCGATAAATCATCAACCTTCGATCGATGCATTGAAGGCATGCAGCTTATACAAATTCTGGGCCATACCTGGCATGAGGGCCCAGGTGGACATTTTGCAGTGGCTGGTAGACAGGTGGAGCATACAGGACCAGTGCTTCTTCATTGGTGGTCACCAGCTTGAAATGGAGCTGGCAGACATTTACTTTTTGACTGGTTTGCCTAAGAGAGGTGAACACTTGACTCTATTCGGGACTAGGCCAGGTGGCCAGTCTGTCGATAGCCTCCGGCTAGAGTTCTGTAACAACCAGACTAGAGACAAAGGGATAGATATCAAAACCATATCCCTTCCTGAACTCAAGGTAATTGCGTTTACTGTTACCAGGCTCTGCGGGAGCGCAACACTACATGTAACCACTAGATCCCAAATGCAGATGGCAGTAGACTGCTTTCGAGGCACCATCTTCAACTGGTGCGATGTTGTGTTGGCTAATATAAAAGGCCAATTGACTAAAGCAAAGAACGGACAACTGAAGACCTTTGGATATGGTGCTTTAGTCATGAGCTTTGGTCTAGAGAGGGTTCCAATGTTGGTCCCACAACTTCTCACTGTTGGAGCTGGACTTCCCCGAGAGCCCAAACTGATGAGATGGGTTGCAGTTATGGCCCGTCATCCTGAGGAGGGGGTAGAAGTCATTTGATTCACTCCTGATTATTTCCATTGGTTGGAGAACCAATTTTTTGTTATTCAGGACTTTCCTTACGCTGGGGTAGATTTTCGTGGTGACCCAGACATGGCTCTTCCACCAGGAGAGCAATGGGATGACTCACGTAAAATCATTTTCAACATTTTCCTAATTTAATTTTTTTTTTTTTTGTTTTTATCTCGTTCCAAAATTGATAGTAAAAGTTTCAAATGCAGATGTGGGCCCATGGCGGCCAGCCACTCTCCGGCCCTATGAGAGGAAGCAACCAGCTGCAGCAGCACCAATCCCACGGGACGAATCAGCAGAGGCCTTGGCCGAATTGGAGAGTCATCTAGAGTGTTTGACAACAGACATTCCGGAGACCAGCATAGATGACATTCCTCTTAGGCTACAGCGCTATGTGATTGGGGTCCCAGGACCTTTCAGGAGGTTCCTTTGCAGGGTGGCCCATACAGTGGTTTCTTATCGTGATCATCACCAGTGATAGGATGATCACCTGTTGTAGACACATATGACATTTTTTGCTTTTTGTACTATCATTTTTGCCGATCATAAGGTGTTTTTCAACCTATGATTGAAGACGATGTATATTTGACACACTCCTATATTATATTATATCACTATTACTATCTTGCAAAACATGTTATGGAATGTTTTTAAATTTACTTGTGTGATTATTGCAAATGTCTACTTAACATTCGAGAAGCAATTGCATCTGCTAATGTATTTAAATATCTTGGAATATGCTGATATTCAATATACTCAAATTCACGTTCCAAGAGACGAACTCTCAAAAATAATCTCAATAACACTGGATTTCTAATGGCATATACTCTATTAAGCTATGATACAACGAGTTCAGAATCTAACCTCACTATCAAACTCCGAATCCCAAATGAAATAGATTCAGATAATAACTCAATCACTGCACTATACTTGGCAATGTTGTTTGTTGTTTGACCGAGGCTTACCCCATGCATAGATACCAACTCGTCAGAGGGCGAATAGATAACCCAAGCTGCGGAAGAAATGTTCCGTGTATTACGACAAGCACCATTAGCAAAACCAATGTATGTTTGGAGAGGCGTCGACATCTGCAATATCAAGAGTAAAACCAAGATAACTAGGAATAATGAAAAAACCCACTCTCTAAGCTAAGCACACTTTTTAATCTAAAACACACCAGCTAGAAAGAAAAATAACCTAACTAAAAATCTCCACACCCATTTTTAAGCATAATACCTCTTCAGGTAAAGACCATTCCTGGGTTTACCTAAAGAGACCCCGTCAAAGTCTACCAATTCATAGGCCCCTTTTGCCAGCTTTCACTTGACAACATAAGGACCATGCCACATGGGTACGAATTTTCCAGTGCCTAATTTATCATTTGCTTGATCATACAATAAGACTAGGTCTCCTTCTGAAAAATTTCGAGGGGTCACATTTCGATCATACTGGGCTTTAATACGTTTGGCATGAGTTTCTATTGCTAATGTAGCATCACGTCGATTCTCATCTAGTTGAGCCAAGTATAACAAACGTTTTTCCTCTTCGGAAGTGGCTGGAAGTAAAATCATTGACCGGAAGGTGGTTGGTAACCTTGGGTTTGGTACTGACCTTGAGGTTGATAACCTTGAGGCATGTACTGATATTGGGGTTGACCTTGAGGTACATATTGATACTGGGGTTCACCTTGAGGTACATACTGAGTCTGGGGTTGACCTTGAGGAATGTACTGGTTTGTGAAACCAGAGATTCTGGGTTCGATCCCCAGTGGAGTCGCCATTTTGTCACACGGAATGAGTCGTTCTTGTGGACAAGAACGACTTCCCTAGTATCTAATGATATCTAGCGACAAGCAAACCAATAAAATCCTATATTTATCTAAGTATGCAATTTATAAACAAAGGCAAACAAGTGTTTTAGGCCTACCTTGGGTCCAATGCAAGTTTGTGGAAGCCTCGCTCCGTTGATCCAAATGAGCTCCCTTGTAGAGAATCTGCAAACACAAACAAGCACACGCATTAAATAGCACCTGAAAAGCCAATATAATAAAGCATACTTATCATGATGATCAAGGAATTCATGAAAAAAATCACATAAGACAATTTGTTGAGAAAAATGAATCCGATTGTATTAATTTAAATCAAAGAAGAACTTTACAACCTGTGCCTTGATGCTGTACAAGCTCCTCCCAGGATCCAGCAAGAAGTCTCCTCTACTTTGACAAGTTTCACTCTCTTCTCAATGAAGCCAAAAGGTATGTGATCTCTCCTCTCAAGCTTAACTAGGAAGTCCCAATTCCACCAGCATTTACCCTCAAAAATGTTCAGCTTCTAACCTCCTTAGCAACCAACCCAATGCCTTAATTTATAGTGCAATGGAGGGAAGTTACTAGGTCCTCCTTCAAAGGGATAAAGCCCTCCTTCAAAGGGATAAGCTCCTCTCATCAAGGGATTAGCTCCTTCTCTTTTGGGATGCATGAACCACCTAAGAGCAAACCATCCACATCAAAATTCCTTCTAGAATCATCTAGAATTAACCCAAAGTGAGTTTTTAAGAATAAACTTGCGCCTTTTTGACTTTCACAGGGGTCCGCACCCACTCCTTTAGAGACAGAGCAGGCAGGTCCGCAGGTAATATGAACAGGGGGTGCGGGACCGTAGGTAACAATGAGAGAAAGTGCGGAAGCAGAGCTTTATTGATTTTTAAGGTCTTTCTCTCATTTTCAAAGCTTGACATGAAGAGCTGAGGTTTGAGACTTGCTTAGGAGGACAATATGAATGATGATAGACCCATACTGACTGCAAATAGTCATGGTGACAATATTTTGTGTAACAATATTCTTATTTTAGGCTTAAACCACACAATATTTGAGAGAAAAACATGTATGATTAATATTTTCCTTAATCTAGGATTGTACTATAAAATTATTTAGTAATTGTTTTAATCAAGACTTTTAGTGGGTCTACATCATCAAATGCTACTTATCTATCTTGCTCTTATGGACTAGTCCACCAATGTAGAAGCTATCCTGCAAATCCCCATGTGAGCTTTGTTGCTAATTTTTCATGCGTGATTTGATTTTTTTACAATTTCTTTATGTATAAGCCCATCCATGCCAAAATAGGAGATATCTAATTGAAATTTGAAATATGACCAAGATATCCGATTGATGTAAGTATAGAAGAAGTAGGACTATCTAATGGATTTATTAGAAATATGGGTTTATGTAACAACCCTTTTATGTCACTTCCATACTTGTGAATAAAACTGTGTAATACCAACATGAGAGCCACAACTATTTGAAGCAAAATCTTGTGAACACTTGAAAATTGAATGTTAATTTAATGTTGTCCTGAAGGGAGGGGCACCACGGATCCACTATGTTATAGGGAAAGGCAGGTTGTATTCCTTGAAGAACTGAGAACCAAGAACATTAAATTTAGGTCGTTGTAAGCTAATGAAACTAACCCCCTATGGTAGAAATCATGAGATGGGATTGGGCAGTGTGGGCACAAGGGTCGTTCCCATCCCCCTCGTAGATCGAGGAAATCATGAAAATATCAGGATAAAAGTAGGGAAAAATGTCGAGAGGCCACATAGTAAAGTAGATGCAAATGAGACAAGGAGAGGAAAAATCAATGAAAATAGAGGATGGTGGAAAAATGTTGTTGAAGAAAAGAGAAGAGATCACAAGGCTCTCTTAGTTACTTCCTAGTTGTATCGATTAAGCTGTCCCGGGGATGTGGTGAGTCCACTTGTTTTTGGAAGCAAAGTGCAAGGAGCTACTGGAGCTTAAACAAAGACTGAACAATGTTGGAGTTTGTTGTTGAGCCCTATGCTCATTGATTTTAGGTGTTAATCCCAATCATGTTGTGTTTGAGGGCATTGGACTATGTGTCTATGCTTGAGTGGTTAGTGGGAGGCTCAGTGGATGATCAAATCACTATGGTCTCATTATATAGCTGATAAACTATTGGGAAAAGTAACTATGTTTGGTCTTCAATAATGTACTTGATTCATTATGTAATGTACTTGTCAAAAGAATAAAGAAAATAATTTTTATTCTTATTATTGTGACTTATTAAAGCATGGGTTTCATGCTTGGGTCACCATGTTTTAGGTCAAAGTCTCCATTGATGAATTCTAGGATTTATTATGAGTCTATAGAATTATACATTTAAAGAGACCCTTCTTGGGTTTTTGAATCATGTAAAAAGGTTAAGTATTGAGTCAATATGAATTATGGAACCTCCACACCATGTCAGCCTAAGGGAAGATCAAGTCAGCCTAAGACCCTATTCAACCCCACAAGGAGCCTATAAAAGGAAGGACATTGAATTCATTTAGAGCATCACTTCTCATCAAGTTCGAATTCTCTCCCCTGGGCAGAAGTGCGAAAATCTATTTGCGGGCATAAGTGCGAAGTGGGTAGCTAGGAAAGTCTGTTTACGAGAAGCTGAAGTGAATGCGAGTTTGGGTGAGTCTAAGGAGTTAAGGAAATCGAAATTTTGGTGGTGGTATCTCTCTGTTTCGTGCTCTGGATTGGGAGATTGATGTCTTCCAAGTTGGACTGCTGTCAGAAGCTGTTAGCTGCTGCAAGTTGTTGCATAGTCGAAGTTTCTGGGAAGAGGTCAATCTTATGGAGGTTGACTTGGTGTGGATGGAAGGTATGGTCAAGGTCTAGGGTGAAGAGTCTCAAAGAATACTAATGAAAGGAAGAATTACTTTGACTGGATTTTCCCCTCGAGGGGGGTTTTGCCCTGGCATGTGCCTACATCTTGCGTTCATTGTTTTATGTGTTGCCGCTTTTGGTAATTTCTTGATGAACTAAAGAAAGAAGATACAAATAATCGTAATAATAAGAAAAATCACAAGTAATTATCAAGATCAAGAAAATATTTACTGCCTTTTTTATTTTCCAACATGGTATCAGAGCTTTGGTGAAGAAAGAAGAAAAAGGTAGATCCATTCATAGGCACTATCTTAGGGAAAGAGTCTATTATATTCAAGGAAGATGTCTAACTCAATCAAGGGTGAGAAAAAACTTGAAGGAGTATTTAAATTCAGATCCTGGAAGAAGAGGATTAACCTAATCCTTGAGAAGAACAACGTGCTAGACATGGTTAAAGGAAATGTAAAGAAGCCTACAAAAGAAGCTAGTGATGTCAACAAAGCGAAATTCAGGGATCTAGAATTGGTGGCTATGACTCTAATGGTAGAAGGGATAAAATAAAATCTTGTCCAATTCATAACTAACATCGATCATGCTTAGGAGATGTTTGAAGCCTTGTCGAAGCTATTCACTATTAAGAACATTGGTCAAGTAGAAAGTTTCAAGAATGAGCCGAGGAATACAAAGATGACTAAAGAAGATACTGTAGCAACCTTCTTTGTGAATATATCTAGACTCAAGGATGATCTTTCAATCATTGATGAGATTTTTCCAGAAAAATAATTGGTGATCACTGCTATATTAGGATTTCCACCCTCTTGGGGTGCATTCGCTTCAAGTCTCAACAATTGGAAGGTAGCTCCCACCTTTGAATAATTATGGACCACATGTAGTCAAGAAGAATTAAGGGTCTCAATGGTTGCCAATCCTAAAAGAGTATCAAATGCTTATTTTTCTCATCATAAAGGAAAGAGATCAAAGGGACCAAGGAAGAAAGTTGATATGTCTAAGATAGAGTGCTATCAATGTCATAAGAAAGGTCACTACAAGAATGACTGTCCTGAGAATCAAAGAAATAAGAAGAGAGAAAGAGATCAAACCAAATTTACTGAAGAAGGAGACTCAAAGAAAGTCAAGCCCGAAGAATCTAACATTAGGGACTTACACTATTAAGTCATTTGCTTTACATAACTTGTTTTATACGTTTTACAAGTTATAGGTTTTTAACATATCCTTAGAAAAATAATTTTTTGTATTACTTTAAGGTTGTAGGTTTCCTTCAAGCTTTGGAGGAAGCTCCCTACAACTCTAAAGGATAAGTATCTCATGTATTTTAAGTTTTGGGTTCATGTATTCATTTAGTTTTGATTATATTAAATAATAATCACCTTTCTCCCTTTGTTGTCTTGGTTAGGGAAAACATTTGCAAGAAGGAGGATCTCCCAAGACAAGGTCAGTCAAGAAACAAAGGTATGCTTTGAATACATTGATTAAAAGGATTATTCATTTGATGATCTATTACTAACTTTGTTATGCCTATCTGTATTGAATCTTAATTATTCTTGTTTGGGTGATTAATCTCTTGATAAATCTACCCACCCCACTCATATTCTTGATCGACTATCTATAACCCTAAACAAGTTCTGGAAAACCCTAACCAAAAGGTTTGCTAGTGTGAATGTCTGAAACCCTAAACTTCTTAGGGATATTGTGAAATGCTAGTTGAAGTTTCATTGATGATGTCATGTTTGAGATTTTGGTGTGATTTGGAAATCCTAACTTGTCAGGGTTGAATGATGAGGTCTAAAATCTCGAACCTTTGAAGTTTTGGTAATGTTGGGTTTTTTATGTTTCTACATTGGAACCCTAGCTCATTGGGGTTTGGTGGAATGTGTGTTCTACATTGGAACCCTAGTTTATTATGGTTTGGTGGAATGTGTGAGAAAGGCCCTTATATTGTCTTAGAATTGATTTACTTGGTATGTGTGTGATGGCTGATCAAACCCTAGTATAATCAAGATGATTGTGTGTCTAAATCTTATTTGATATTATTGTGAAGTTGGGTTTGACTAACACATGATATGAATCTAATTTTCATGATGATAAAATCTAGGAATATATATATATATATATATATATATATATATATATATATATATATATATATATATATATATATATATATATATATATATATATGTCCTAGGTTGGTCTAGGTCAAGATGTATTAATGTTGTTGGACATATGATATGCTTATGTATGGTTATGAATTCCTAGATATGTGTGTTGACCTAGTTATTGATGGTCACAAGTCTTAGGATGTCCTTGTTTTAGTATTTAATGGAAGTCCTTGTTTGAGATTATAGGATGATGATATTTGGAAATCTAAGGTCGTTGTGGCTAAACCTTAGAGAAGTTAAAATATCTAGTATGTGTGATAACAATTTGAAATATATTAAGTGATTGTTGGAAAAATTAAAATCTAGGGTTTGGAAATTAAATCCTAGTTGTAACATTGTCTATTATGTGTAATGTAACAATATGATATCTATGTATTTAATGATTGTCGAGATTGTGGAATTCTAGGGTTTTGGAGTTAAACCTTAGTCAAAGTAAAATACTTGAAATATGATGAATTGAAACTTGTGAAATTTTGTTTGACTTTGGTGATTTTTGGGAAATATAGGGTTTTCAACTAACCCTAGTGATAGTTGGTCATGTTAATGACTGATTGATTGAAAATATAGGGTTTAGAACTAACCCTAGTGGAACTTGGTCAAGTTAATGACTAAGCTGTGATTGAATTTGATGAATCTGTTTGTATGAAATCTAGGATTTGTATGAATCCCTAGTGAGAAGTCTAACATATATGTTTTGAAAGGTTGTTAAACACTTTGAAGATCTATATTTGTGTGAATGGTTTCTAAGGTTTGCTATATGTTGTAGTAAGGTATGCCATACCTTTGGAAGACTTATTGAAACCCTAAATGGAATGAATGTTGTTATGAAATCATCTAGGGTGTATAAAGTCCCTAACAAGACGTTGAAGAGTATATGTCTCTTGTTTGGGTATCTGATATGAATAAAGTTGAAATGCTTCCGTGATTTTGATATGGCTAACATCTTGCTTCTATAGTTTTTGTTATACTTGCTATTGAAGTTGTGCAGGTACACAATATTCAACTTGTGAAGATTCTCATTGATGTGATAAGCATGATGGGAATGATGATAACTCTGATGAAATGGTTGGAAGCCATGAAAGATTCTCTGATGTTGAAAAGAAGAAGTTGATCTCCTGGAGGAAGCATGAACAAAAGAGATCTCCCTCAGATTAAGAGAGAGTCTGGATAAAGAGGTGATTCCTGGTTGAGAGGGAGTAACATATATGGTTCTCTACTTCATGTATCATGCATTAGACCATGACTAATAACTGTAAGTCTGAGTGAAGGCCATGAAAACGATAGGGAAATTGAAGAATGCCTTTTGAACTGCGGCTGAAAGAAGGAAAGTCGGATCCGACTGAAGAATATGTTGCTTCAAATGAAGTAGGAAGAAAAATGTATGATTGAGGAATTTTGTGTCAAAGATTCGGTTGATAGTCCTAATATGGAAAATTGAGAAGAAACATTTGTTTTCTGGAAGACCCCGAAGGTTTGTATTTGATTATGTACATGTGAAAGTATATTATTTATTAGGGTTGTGTTTGTATAGGTGAATCTCTCGAAGGATTTGATAGCATGCTGGTTACCAATCAATTTGATTGGGAGAGATTGGTCATTATTGATCTACTCGATCAAGGGGTGTTGAGGCTTTGCAAGTGAACCATTGCCTAGGGAGACATCTGTATAACACTTTGTGTTGATGTCTGAGTCCCCGAAGTTGGAAAGGTGGTGTTGATTATCAAGCTCTGTTTTGGATACACACTTGGATTTTTGGGTTGGTGGTTAGCAAGTAAGCTTGATGGTACCTAGAGGGCCTGAAATCTCGATTCCACCTTAGTCCCACTTAGATAAATTTCCCTAATCAGGAATCTAGTCCATGGCATTGTGATGCCTAAATGGTTGACTGACTGGTTGGATAGATTGCCCTGGTCAGGAATCTAGTACATGGCGTTGCGGTGCCTAAAGTTCTTCATGGTTCATATAGTTTGAGATCTTCCATTGTATATATACATTATGAATACCTCACTAGTTAAGAGGGAGTGTTGAAAAAAGTAACTATGTTCAGTCTTCAATAATGTACTTGAGTCATTATGTAATGTACTTGTCAAAAGAATAAAGAAAAGAATTATTATTATTATTATTATTATTGTGACTTATTAAAGTGTGGGTTTCATGCTTAGGTCACCATGTTTTAGGTAAAATTCCCCATTGAGGACTTCCAGGATTTATTCTAAGTCTTTAGAATTATTGTTCATTTAAAGAGATCCTTCTTTGGCTTTTGAATCATGTAAAAAGGTTAAGTATTGAGTCAAATATGAATTATGGAACCTCCACACCATGTCTGCCTAAGGGAAGATCAAGTTGGCCTAAGACCCTGTTTGACCCCAAAAGAAGCCTATAAAAGGATGGACGTCGAATTCATTTAGAGCATCACTTCTCATCAAGTTCGGATTCTCTCTCCTAGGCAAAAGTGCGAAAATCTGTTTGTTGGGTAGAAGTGCGAAGTAGGTAGCTGGGAAAGTATATTGCCGAGAAGTCGAAGTGAATGCGAGCTTGGGTGAGTCTAAGGAGTTAAGGAAGATCAAAATTTTGGTGGTGGTCTCTCTCTTTTTTGTGCTTCGAATTTGGAGAACGAAGTCTTCCAAGTTGGGCTACTGCTGGAAGTTGTTAGCTGCTGCAAGTTGCTGCATAGTTGAAGTTGTTGGGAATAGGTCAATCTTCTAGAGGCTGACTTGGTGTGGAGGGATGGTCTGGTCAAGGTCTAGGATGAAGAGTCTCAAAGAATGCTATTGAAAGGAAGAATTACTTTTATTGGGTTTTCCCCTTGAGGGGGGTTTTACCATGGCATGTGCCTACATATTGTGTTCATTGTCTTATGTGCTGCTGCTTTTGGTAATTGCTGGGTGAACTAAAGAAAGATGATATAAAGAATTGTAATAATAAGAAACATCACAAGTAATTATTAAGATTGAGAAAATATTTACTTCCTTTCTAAGTTTCCAACATAAATCACCTAAACAAGGAAATATCAGTCACTTTGGTGCTTGTTGAAGAGTTGATAAACTACTTGGACAATGGATTTCCAACCCTTGTGGTGCTTTCTATGAAGAGACAATTGATAAATCACATGGGCAATGGATTCAACCTCCTGGACTGAGAAATATCCCATCTAGACCTTGAGTGAATCCCTATGAATGGAATTAGAGGAGTGAGTGTGTCATTATGGTGCTTACTGATAGAGGGCAGTTTATAAACCACCTAGACAGTGGACTTCACCTCCCGAGTGTATGACCAAGCTATTGGTGTGGACTTTCCTTGAGAAAGCATCCCTTTAGACTTTGGATTCAACTTGGGGGTGGTTAACTACAAGAATGTTGTGGTGTAGTTGGCCTATGGTTGGGTGGACAGTGGAAGTCCCTCCTTCAATTTCCAACCATTTTGACACACTCAAATAAGTATAATGGTTTTTGGATATTTGGCTTATAGGCAATGACAATTCTTGGAATGTTATTGACGAAGGGATTGCCTTGTACATTCATGAATGAATGTTGGAGGTTCATTGTTATATTATTAATTGAAAAGTACCTAAATATATCTATGGTTATAATGAATACTTGACCTGGGAAGTTCACTCCCATACTCATGATTTGCAAGTTATTATGTATGCTATGAATTGAATGAATTACCTAGTTTATGTTGATAAATACTTGTCCATGAATAATGTGATAATATATGTGTTCATGCTCCCTCTCTCTATTGCTTGAAAATAATGGATTGAATAAGTATATTAGACTTTTTAAGGGACTTGTGATGTCTAATGATATACTGTAACTTCCCTTGTGTAGTTAAGGTGTTTAGTGTATTTCATATTTATGTGACTAATGGAAGTGAGGGATACCAACATTAAGATTTCAACATATTTCTTAAAAAATGGTCCAACAAGGAAGAAGTTGTCGAACAAAGTAATCCAATTCAAGAATGTATGGGCACACTTTCCCATGAATTTTTCAATGGAACTTCCAATTTGATTTGGTCTAGTGGCTCTAGATCAAACAACTGAGCCAATATTCTAGCCCGATGGGGTGCCCTCTCATCCACAAGTTTTTTTTTTCATGGAAAAAGATGTAATTTTATTCATATGAAAAAATTACATTTTGTAGATGCTTAAAGCATATGCAGATGGCTGTCCATGTAAAGGGACAAAATTACAAATAAAAGAAAATAAAAATCAGCAAGCCTATGCTTTTTTTCCCTTCTTCTTCTCCACCCTTTGCCAACCCTCAGAGTCGGGAGAGGGTGAAATAATGGCCAGTTGGTTTTCTAGTGTGTTCATTGGAAGTTCCTTGTCAGATTCTGATCCTTCAGATCCATGAGTTCTTTTGATGCCACTTACTTCCAGCTGAGGTTCTTGATGTTGTTGTATATTGTTTGGCCCCAGATGAGTATCTGGGGTATTTTCTTCCTGAGTATATTTCTGTCCCATTTGTATATCAGGTACTGATTGGTTCCCTGTAGGTTCTGTCTGTATGTCCTCTTCTTCCATCAGGTCGGTATGCTGCCACCCTTTGGGCTTTTTTTGTTGTTTCTTATTTCCTTTGGGGTCCTTTCTGGCCAGTGGGCAGGTGTATTAGAGGTGTCCTGTTTGCATGCAGCTGCGACATCTAAATGCAGTGTTCTCATAGTCGAGCGGTTGAGTCCTCAGTGTATTGTTGTAGTTCAATGTAATGTGATCAGGCAGTCCCTGACTCAGGTCCACTTCTACGCATATTCTGGCAAATGTGAAGATTCCCCTGCTAACTCTATCTTCATCAATTTTTAGGAATTTCCCCAAGGAATTCCCAATGGCTGTTAAAACTTTGTGATGCCAAAAGTGTAGAGGGAGGTTATGAAGCCTCACCCAAATAGGCATTGTTGAAATTTTCATAGTATTTGCATCAAAATCAGCAAACCAGGGAGTGATGAAGAGGCCAGCATTGCCCCAAAACCAAGGCCCCTGATTGATAATACTGTCTCGTTCTTGTTCTGTGCTGAAGCTAACTATGAAAAATCCTTTTGAGCATAGGTGTATTTCACAGTTAGGTGACCATGTGGAGTAAATCCATTGATGTAGAGCATTGGATTTTGGCCAGAATCCATTAAATCTACAAATGACAACATTTTTGGATAGTTCAGTGTGTAGATCAGTTACCTCTGACAGAGTTACTTGGAGCATTGGGGATTCCAGTTTTTGTTCCACTATATAGGGACCTGGTAGCTCTGGTGCTGGTGCTGATTTGTGTTGCATTTTTTCTTTTCCCTTGACTGTGTCTCGAAAGGAGCCTGTATTTTTTGAGCTAGCTCCATTGCATCTGCCACGTAGTCTTAGATTAAGAAAAATGGTTGAATCATTGCTGATACCATATTCCTGAAGTGTATGGAGATCCTGTAGACTACGTCCTATGAATATCAGGTTTTGGTATTTGGTGGGTGTTCCAAGTTGGTTCTGGATTTCCTTCTTTAACTCTTGAATATTCAGCCCTTTTCTGAGCCTCATGCAATGATGGCTACCCCCTATCAATTTGATGAAGATTTGTATCAGATCTTCACCCATGCAATTTGAATCAGCCTTTTTGGAGCCACGATCTGTTGGTTTGGGCGTTTTCTCTGTAATGTTAGAAAATTATATATTACGGAGCAATGGAACACATAAATATTGCAGAAATATAAACATAGAAAATGCATAAAACAAGAGAGACACAGATATATGTGGTTCACCCAGTTTGGGCTCCGTCCATGGAGAAACAGCCAGTCCTTCTTTTATTATATTATCCAGCAAACTGAAGAGATACAACATACAACAGATTCGCTGTAACACCCTCTTTGCTCTCAATCTCCTCTCTCTTTCTCACTCAGAATACATATATAATATAGATGCAATACAATTCCCTCATATATAGTGAGGGGTTGCCTTCTAGGGAAAAAAACCCTAAATTAAACATAACTTCTACTGTCAGATCATCCGCCTAATGAATGACCCAGATTGACTAGAAATTACTAGACTTTTGCAAGGCAATTTTACATATATTTTTAGCTTCGGGGGCACTGCCCCCGAACCCTTGCCGGGGGACTACTGGCCCCCAGACCCCCCAGCTGGGGGGGATTAACCCCCCCGGACCCCCGCGGGGGGGACAAGTCGCCCCCGCACTGCCCCCGCGTGGAGGGGTGTACAGTCTTCTTGGGGTATACATTCGGCTGAAACCTTTGAATACAGAAGATAATCAGGCTCCACATCCAACATGTAAACCACAATGTACCACTGATTTTTGTATTTTGTCCGCTCCATGGTTCCTCCAGATCTGGTTTGTAAGGGTAATTTTTCAACCACTCTATCACTACGACCAGGTTTATTGGCTCCACTGTAGTCAGCCACCTTACATTTGCACGAGGCTTCCCCTGTCCAGTTGTAAACCAGGATGTTGCAGGCCCCTCTTCTCTTATCCACTCTCACATCAGCTTGTGGATGACGAATCTGTTGCCAGGGAGTGTCTCTAGCCGGACATGTTGTGATATGCCAACATCGTCGCTTGGTGAGCCAGGAACCCAAGCCACCCCGACACCGTCCAGTAATTGAAAGAGGGATCATGGTCCACGCTTGAGAAAGGAAATCTTTTTCGGACATGATTCCTTTTCCAAATGAGAGGGGACACCAACCAGCCTGTGAACGCCCTCAACCGAACTGTTGCGAGCCAGGGGGGAAGTCCCTGTAAGTTGAAAATAGGGATTGCCATTGTTAGTTGCACAACTCTATTCCTGCTTTTCTTCTGATTCCAAGTTCCCAACCCCTGACTAAAATTCCAAAAATAAAAATAAAAACCCTCTCATCCACAAGCTATCTTACTGTTGAATATATGACAATTTTCGAAGACTCAAAGATAATTTTGGAATGGATTCAACAAATATCAACTCTCAGACAACCCTCTCTTAGATTCTAGCTGCAACATATCAATTCTCTGATTTCCTCCTTTCAAAGTATCACTTTCAACCATGTCCTCAGGGAATAGAGCTCAATTGCTAACTCCCTTTCCAAGAAGGGATGTAACCTCCCGCTATGAAAAATCTTATTCTCAACCTATGAAAATGGACTTCTCTACAATTCTAGTTATTTTATCTACTGAAGACACGAGTATATCCAATTTTAAATCAGATTCCTCCCAGAAGTCCTTATTCCCATGCTCATTACTCTCACTTTTCTCTCAGAAAATACAATCTTGAATCCAACAGATCGCACTAGAAGAATCCTGTGTTTCTCAAAAGGGAAAAAGTATTTGTTTTGTTGTTACAGTCCTCCAGAAGAAATCTCTATTTTTTAAAGAGACTAAACCTTACAGATCACACTAGGAGAAATCCATATTTTTTAAAAAGGAAAAAAGTCTTCTTTTTTGCTGTTATAGCCCTTCAAAAATTCATTTGTCAAAAAGTCATAGCAAACATTCAGACTTCAGAAGCTCTACTCGACTTCAAATTTGAAAACATATCTTCTTTTATTCAACGAAAGAAAGGCGTTGTTGTTTTTTTTTTTCTCTCTCTGAAAAAATGCTTCTAAATATGAATTTAACTAGCCTGCAAAAGGTGACAGTGATGGTGTTGGGCAATTTATTGGGCTTAAATTGCTGCATTAAATTATCAACCAGGGAAACTCGTAAGCTTGTGATGATGCCAGCAAATATATGCAGGAGTAGGCAACTAACTCTATGTCTAACTAAATTATTTACGATTCAATATAATATGTGAGGAAAGAGGCTCCTAACTAAGGAGGTCCTGGTTGTCCTTCCCTACAGTATCATCGAGAAATCATTGATTACATAAAACTAGAAACTTGAAATGAAGACAAGAGAATGAACTTTAATTGTTGTTCAGATTCAAAGAGAGAGAAAGACTAACTTAGTCTCTTGATTGTCCTCTCATGTACTAATCCAAACTAAACTAAGATTCATTCATAAGCATAAGAAATGAAATGACTTGAAACATAAAAGCACAAAAGAATGAATTTCAATTATCATGCAAATCAAATGGAGAGAGAGCCTAACTTAGACCCTTGGTTGTCCTCTCATATGCTGATAAGATTCTAATTTAAAACTCATTCATCAATCACAAACAAATCCTCAAACATCTAAGCAATTAAATGAAATAAGATCTACTATGAAATAACATGTTCCTTTGATCCTTCTAGAGTGAGCTCAATTCTCCTAAGAACAAAGTGACAAGCTATTCCATATACTACATTAAGGCAACTTGTATCTAAAACTACATAATGGAAATATATGTAAAACTTATATCCAAAACTACATAATGAAAATATATGTAAAATGAAGCTTTATTCTATTCCATCATAAGTTGGATACAATGCTCCAAGAGTCCTCCCCTTGGAATGGAGGAGGTAATCCTATTTATACAATGAGATGAGATAACAAACTCATAATGATGATCCACTAATCTCTCTTTGGTTCCATACATTTCTCAACCATCTAGACACATAACCCTATCCTCCATGATTTCCTCCATGAGGTCCATGATCTTCTCCATGAGATCATGATCTTTTCCATAAGGCTTATCTTATCAAATTCGAATTTGATCATTCAAGGCCACATAAAGATGCCATGGAAGCTTCCTTTGTACCTACACATGTCAACAAACTCATTCTAATTGTTAGGTATAAGTATAAGCATATTATTTTCTAAAGTTTAGCCATAAATTCACTTAAAAATGTTAAGAATTAATAAACTTTGGAAAAGCATTGTTATAACCCAATAATGAGGTAAATGTAATGATATGGAGGTGGAATGGAGGTGACATGAAGGTAAAATGTGAAGATATTGGTGAATAATGGAGTGAAAATAGGAACTATTTTGAGGCCCAACATCTCCCCCAAACTGGAGGTATTGCATGTCCTCATGCAATCTATTACATTACTTTTTGGTACTTGAGCTTTGGCTTAAACTCTGCATGATATCATTTACTTAACTTTTGCAAAGCGTTATTTTGATGAACTACAACTTGGTTGGTTCTTGTGTTTCAACCATATTTTGTTTTTTGCATTCAATGTATGATCTTAGCATAATGTGATTTTTATTGCAGAGTATTTTTGTTGGAATGCATCATGGTTGGTTCTTGTGTAACAACCATGATTGTATTGGCATCCAATTAACTTTTAAATACTTTTGACAAAGCCATTTGTATGCTCATGTAATAGCGAATATATTTTGAAGGTAAGTGGGGTTTAGAATGTGATATATGAATGTGGATGCTATATGAATGTGACAAAGTATGTATGTAAATGTATCCTTCCCCTTAAACGGATGGTTTGGATAGTTATGTGAAATGGGGAAAGAAAGGGGAAAGGAAGTGAAGTTTTTCCAAAAATTATTATTCTAACTTTTCAAGGAATTTAATGGTTAAAAGTTAGAAAATATCATACCTTAACTTACCCTTCCAAAAATAGATGAGAGTCGTGCACGTGTGGCTGCAAAAACTGTTGTTCGTAGTCTTCTTTACTTGGTTGGGAAAATGGTGGATGAATCATGCATGTTCAGCTTCCATAATTCTGCTCTGAAGCTTCTTCTTCAAGTTGTGGATGAAAGATGGATCTATATTGTCATATCGGCTGCTGGATCCTCTACTGCTGGATGATGAATCCGATGAGTCTGCTAAATATGGCTGAAAATCTATAAGGCTTGGAAGGTATAAAATATATAAGTTACATTTCCCTCCCAGCCTTATTGATTGACTTGTACTTAAGTGATGACAAACTGAAAAAACAATGAAAAGAAATTGGCTTCACCTGCTACAAAATATGGGTCTTCTAGTCTTCAACGCTCAATGGCACAAATCTTACTATGTGATTAAATGTGTCGATGTCGAACATAGCAAGAAGTTGTTGACTTAGTGGCCGTTAATGAATGCCCCTAGCCAACACAAGAGCTCCCACCATTGATTCCAATGGGAGTCAGGATGCCGAACACATCTTTGTAGGTACGAATAAATTTGTCGTGGTCGAGTCACCTACAAGATCCAACGAACAAGGGATATTAATGGACTCCCATTGTTCATCGGCAAGAGTACTTGCCATTAAGGCATGCAAGCCTCTAGGTGTTTTTTTCAATGATACTTAGGCTCTAGGACTTTGACTCAAGCAGGGTTTTATTTGCGGAAATGAAGGGGAATGGTAATGACATGGAAAATGACAATAAGGAAATGCATGGTGTATGAATAAGAACTCTTGCTATGAAAAATGGATATGGAAAGGTCATGCTTTGACAATAGGTGGAATTGAAAATCTTTTGCAAAAAGGGAGTTGCAAAGGAGTGGTTGTAGAGTTGGATTTGTCTTTAGAATCTGTCATGACTTAGTATTTGGAAGACCAATTGTCGTCACAACGTAATCTCCTTATGTTCACTTGATTATCCTGTAACCTGTAAAAAACTTGGTACAAAGAAAACATAAGTGTGCTCGAGAAGAAATGGCCAGTTTCTTCATGACTCTTATGCAAAAATTTTATACCAAATAAAACAAATTAAGGACAAACAAAGTGTTAAAATTGACTTAATAATAATATTAGGATCAATCCATTTGTGAAAATAACCATGAAGAGTAATACTCCCTGTTTGTGTCAGCTGACTTCTGTGCATGACGAAAAGTTTGGCATCATAGATTTGTTGTGTCCTGCAGATTAGTACGTTATAAAAGCATACAACAATATCAATTTGCCAACTCTAAAATAATCCACCAAATGTTCTTTTAAATTATGCTTCCAAATGTTCCATTCTTTATTTTCAAGCCTGCGTGAATTTTGTGAAAAGTTTTTGTTTTTGTTTTTTTTTTTTTTTATGTTTTTTTTTCTTCCTTTTAATTTTTGCCCTTGTACCAACTGTTGCACTTTCAATCAATTCCTGTAATTTTCATGATTCTCTCAATTTTCATGCCCCCAAAGTTTTGCTTTATGCCAGTGCCCTGCACATGCCAATGTTTACTTTTTTTAAATCCTTCTAAACAACAATTGTTAACTATTTTTTATTTATTTATTTTATTTTATTATTATTATTATTATTTTTTTGAAACTTGATAACAAAAGATAATATATTTATCATAATATATTAATATAATTAATACAATCATATTAATATAGTAATATATTAAATTAATATATTAATATAATTAATACAATCATATTAATATATTAATATAATTAATATATTAATACAATCATATATATATATTAATACAAATCAAATATTAAATAAATATATAAATCAAAACATATCAATCAATAATAAATTATAACTAAATATATACAAAAACAAATCACACAATCAAAACAAATCAATTATTAAAACAAAATGATAACTAATAATATATAAATACATATCAAATGAAATCAAATCATTAAATGAAAATCTATAAATATAAAACAAATATAAATAAAAATTACAATAAATACAAAACCAATTTAAACTAAACATGGAAATGAAATCCAAACCAAACATGAATATTGGTAGGTGAAGGGATTGACTGGTTGATAGCGTTCCACATGCAAAGCCCAGGGATCCAGGGATCAAACACCCCGATGATTACGAGGCACTTGGTATGGATAATGGGTTTTTACTGTATGGACCCTCGGGTTGTGGTAAAACTCTGGTTGCAAAGACTGTAGCCAGTGAAGCTGGGGCCAATTTTATACGCATAAAGGGTCCGGAACTTTTAAACAAATATGTGGGAGATAGTGAACTGGCAGTCCGAACTATTTTTACTCGTGCACGCACATGCTCTCCCTGCATACTTCTTTTTCTTTGACGAGGTTGATGCCTTAACGACTAGACGTGGGAAGATAGCGGGTGGGTTGTAGAACATCTCTTTAAATCAGCTCCTCATAGAGATGGATGGAGCAGAAAAGCGAAAGGGGAGGACTCTTGGCATTTGGGTAGAATAAGTCATGAGGGGCGCCAAGAACCGCGGAACGGGAGGCCTTAATATCTGGGGTTGCATCATGCCTGGTGAAGGGCCTCCAACTCCTCTGACGGGAAGAGCTACGCATGACTGTGTTTGAACAAGGGGCACCGTGGTAATTCCTCGCATGCGGCTCTGCCTGTCGTGGGAATTAGGGCCTGTTGAAGTTGCGGTGAAAGTTTTGAGATCATCATAACGACTAGATGGAGGATTGGCTGCTACAAGCACAGATGTACGAGAGTTGAGGACAGTCGTGATGCCTGCTTTTGCAATGGATATTCTCTGTTGCTCCATTGCCTCGTGAATAGAAACTCTGTCTTCAGCCCTCATTTTGTCAAGCTTGTCAATACAAACAACCCTTCCGTCTGCCAACACCATTGTACCTCCCTCAAGATAAAACTCACGAGTGCTAGGAATATGCTGCTTGCCGTGGATCGAAACTTGGTGCAGTCTATCGTGCCTGGCACTCGAGTGACTGTGTTGGGAATTTATAGTATCGACCAAGCAAACAATTCTTCCGTTCGTAGGGGGGCTATTGCGATCAGGCAGCCCTATATTAGAGTTGTGGGCATTGAGGAGGCCTCGTAGCTACTTCTGGTGTTCCTTCTTCCTTCTTCCTTCAGTGTAGACGAGAAAATAGAGATCAAAGAATTTGCTCAAAGGCCCGATTCATATACCAGGCTCTGTGCCATGGTTGCTCCATCTATATTTGGCCACACTGATGTTAAGAAGGCAGTTGCTTGCCTCCTCTTTGGCGGATCGAGGAAGAGACTGCCTGATGGAGTTCGATTAAGAGGAGATATCAATGTGCTATTACTTGGTGATCCATCCACCGTGAAATCACAGTTCCTTAAATTTGTTGAGAAGACAGCCCCGGTTGCTGTTTACACTTCTGGAAAAGGTTCATCTGGTGGAATGGCAATGGCAAACTGAGGACTTGTGTTGGCGACTTCATGTAGCGCAGCCATCAATGCCGCGCATGCCCGAGGTGAGTCGTCCGTTAAGCGTCGACCAGGCTTCGACTTCCACCTACGTTCTTTACTTCCAGAGCCAAGCCCTCAGACAGGTCAATCTCAGAACTCAGTGGCAGCGGATGGTAAGTAGGCATGCTATAGGGACGCTCATGGAGGATCACTAGAGCATCCAGTACAACTTATGGAACAATGCCATTCTTTGAATGCAAGTACAGTTTCACTGGACCAGACGAGGAGTAATAAATCAGAGCAGCCCAACATTTCAAAGGATGAACATTTTTACCTGATTGCATGTTCAAACGAATGAGATTTTATCATATCTCCTCATAACAATCTTTCTCATGGTTCATGAAAAACAAAAGAATGAAAGTCAATTTTTTTTTTTTTTTTTTTAATAATAATATATAAGAGATATATATATTATTATTACATGGAATTTTTTTATTTTATTTATTTGTTTTTGTTTTTTTTTTGAAATAACAAATCTTAAAATGAAAATATGAAAACATATTTTTTTTTTATCTGTTGATTTTATTTATTGCTTTAGATTTTTTAAACAACATTTTTTTAATTTGTTATTGAAGTTGAGATTTTTTTAAGTTATAAAATCAACAATTTTTTTTATTAAAACCTAATAAAGAAATATTCTAAAATTAAACAATAACTAAAATGAAGTTAGTTTTTTTAAATATCTAAAAAAACAAAAGAAATGGTTAATTTTATTTTATTTTATTTTATTTTAATAATAATATGTATATATGATACATATATTATTAAAATTTTTAGTTTATAAATCTAAAATTAAAAAAACTAAATTTCATCTAAAAATTTAAAGATGTTTTTTTCATTCACAAAATTCTTTATTGTCATGTTGCACATTAGTTTTCCAGCAAGAGTATTTTTATTCGAATGAAATCAATAGATTTTATGATCTTCCTGAGCATACTAATCGATTGATGCGTTTTTATTCATGCAGAGGGGGGGTTTCAAAAAGGATTGAATTTAAAACTAGCTAAATACTGAAACATTAGAAAACTCAAACTTAAACTCCTTTGTGAAGATCCTGCTATCACTAGGTCTCACAAATTATTTTGTCTAAAGAAAAATACTAGTACTGAATTAAATTCCTAATGCCTAATCCCTTAGCACCATCCCCGGCAATGACGCCAAAATGTTGGGCAATTTATTGGGCTTAAATTGCTGCATTAAATTATCAACCAGGGAAACTCGTAAGCTTGTGATGATGCCAGCAAAATATATGCAGGAGTAGGCAACTAACTCTATGTCTAACTAAATTATTTACGATTCAATATAATATGCAGGGGAAGAGGCTCCTATCTAAGGAGGTCCTGGTTGTCCTCCCCTACAGTATCATAGAGAAATCATTGATTACATAAAACTAGAAACTTGAAATGAAGACAAGAGAATGAACTTTAATTGTTATTCAGATTCAAAGAGAGAGAAAGACTAACTTAGTCTCTTGATTGTCCTCTCATGTACTAATCCAAACTAAATTAAGATTCATTCATAAGCATAAGAAATGAAATGACTTGAAACATAAAAGCACAAAAGAATGAATTTCAATTATCATGCAAATCAAATGGAGAGAGAGCCTAACTTAGACCCTTGGTTGTCCTCTCATATGCTGATAAGATTCTAATTTAAAACTCATTCATCAATCACAAACTCCTCAAACATCTAAGCAATTAAATGAAATAAGATCTACTATGAAATAACATGTTCCTTTGATCCTTCTAGAGTGAGCTCAATTCTCCTAAGAACAAAGTGACAAGCTATTCCATATACTACATTAAGGCAACTTGTATCTAAAACTACATAATGGAAATATATGTAAAACTTATATCCAAAACTACATAATGAAAATATATGTAAAATGAAGCTTTATTCTATTCCATCATAAGTTGGATACAATGCTCCAAGAGTCCTCCCCTTGGAATGGAGGAGGTACTCCTATTTATGCAATGAGATGAGATAAAAAACTCATAATGATGATCCACTAATCTCTCTTTGGTTCCATACATTTCTCAACCATCTAGACACATAACCCTATCCTCCATGATTTCCTCCATGAGGTCCATGATCTTCTCCATGAGATCATGATCTTTTCCATGAGGCTTATCTTATCAAATTCGAATTTGATCATTCAAGGCCACATAAAGATGCCCTGGAAGCTTCCTTTGTACCTACACATGTCAAAAAACTCATTCTAATTGTTAGGTATAAGTATAAGCATATTATTTTCTAAAGTTTAGCCATAAATTCACTTAAAAATGTTAAGAATTAATAAACTTTGGAAAAGCATTGTTATAACCCAATAATGAGGTAAATGTAATGATATGGAGGTGGAATGGAGGTGACATGAAGGTAAACTGTGAAGATATTGGTGAATAATGGAGTGAAAATAGGGACTATTTTGAGGCCCAACAGATGGCTAGGTCAAGAATAATTTCTTGATGAAAATCTATTAAAATACTGTGAAATTTGGTACAAGGGTTTTGTACCTTCCTTCTTTGGGAAACCACATAAGAGGTGTTAAAACACGTACTTTTTATTACCAGGTATCATGTATGAGGTATCAAGTAGAAATCAAGTTTAAGACCTTGGGCCCTCGTGCTTTAAAATATAGGGAAATTAGCATAAGGGCACATCACCCTTTACCTTACAAAGTTTCCTTTATTCCCCTTTTCTTTCATGCATTGTAAAAAAATTAGGAATTTGAAAGTCCGGGGCTAGACAAAAGTAGCCACTATTGTGAAAGCCTAGATTACTCTAGGTCTAGTTTTCATTTTAAAATGATGAACAAATCCAAGGATCTGAGGGTGGCGATGGTATGTCCCTTTCAATAGCCCGGATACGACTTAAACCAGATATCATTTTCATTATTGAAGGGCTAGGCCACCAAGAAAAACTTGTACAATGGAATTCTAGCATTGGATGATCGGTTATTGGGTCCCAACTGTTTGTGGTTTATTTGCATGAGGAGGGTCGATTTGATGGTAGTTTTACCCCATTGGAATTTTGCTGTTAGATGATCAGCTACTAGGCCCATAACTATATGTTGACAAATCACATGGGGAGTGGCTGATTTGATGACATAATCTTGCAGAGTGGAACCACACCATTGGGCTTGCAGAGGAGTCATGGGGGCTTCACTCAATGAACCTTTGACATATCATGTGAGTTTGTGGCATACTAAATGTTGGGTAGCGGAGGTCCCGTGTAATAGTTTTGGGGCCGAGAGCCTATAAGTTAGGATGAAAATATTGTAAAACTCTGAAAGATGCAGAGTGCGAAATGTAAAAGGGTCGAGTCAAAGGGTTGTCTGCCCAAGAAATAATATATAATAATAGGGAGCAAGTCAGCCTGCCCATGGTTCGTGGACCATGGGAATGTATAAATAGAGCGAGGCTCTAAGGGTAGAAGGCAGTTTTTTGGGTTTGAATGAATCATAGTGCTATGGGTCTGTGAAGGTTGTATGTGCGTCTATAAGTCTGAGTCGAGGGTATTGGTGGGTAGATAAAGGCTCTACAGCTATGTGCGCAGAGGCCTGGTAGAGTCTGCAGCTATGTGCATGGACCCTTGCAGTTGAGTGCACAGATCAGATCTGATTGTATTGATGAAAGAAGTTGAATAAAGATAAGTTGGTTCTGAAACACTGTGTTAAATCTAAACTATTGTCGATCTGATTAATTTATGGTTGATATTTCTATTGGATCTGTATGCTAATGCTTATGTTATGGGTCCATGCAAATTTGTGTTTCTTTTGAATGTGCGTACTGGTTATCCTGATTAAATGTTTGCTTAAAGACCATAAAAAATAGATTTGATCTATAAAAACCCATTAAGTAATAAGTAATAAGGAATAGTCTTGTTTTGGATTTGCGCGGAAGCAGAGTGGCGCAAAGCGACACGCGAACCCTCCAAACCACATCAAGACATCCCAAGGGTGTGGAAACCTAGTTCCAACACCCTCCCCTGCTAGCTCAGGTGAGACCTCGGTTCATGCTCCGCGGGCTGTTGCCAAAAGGGCCGGTAGCTGCGAGATTTGTTTGACTAAATAGCTCTTCCGAACCTGGGTTAGGCCCATATAAGCCAAAAAATGGTTTCGTTGCTGGGACCGAGATTTGCTTAAGGGGTGTCTGATGTTGGAACACTAGAACTCTACAGAAAAAGAATTTGAGGATTGAGGGGATCAGGAGCAGTAGTAGTTCAGAGTACACCGACGCGCAAACCAGAGGTTAAAAGTGACGAACATGATCCAGTTACCAGTATTCAAAGGAGTAGGAAGCGAATATCCAAAACAATTTTGGTTCCCGGTGACATTGGTATGGGACACACATAGAGTTACGGATGATAATATCAGAAAGGCTACCATAGTTAGCGCGCTGTAGGATTGAGCGTTGATATGGTATATAAAGTACTCAAGCGATCTCCCAAATGCGGGGACAACAGAGATCCGAACTGAATTGAAGAAAGAATTTAGCCGGCCAAAGTCAGAAACACAGTCGATCATAGGGTTCAAGGAGATCGCAATGATGCCTGGTGAAACCCCGTGGGATCTAGATCAAAGACTGAAAAGCACCATCCGCAAGGCGAACATGACACTGTTGGATGCACAACACTGCACTTGGTTTGTGGCATCATTGAAACCACATCTGAGGACGGCTCTGTCACAACAAAAGATCTCAACCCAAGATGAAGCATTGGAGATAGCGATGAGGTTGCACGAAACTCCGTTACAGGACCCGAGGTTGGGAGTTCAGCAAATCCAAGTGCAAATACAAAACCTGTGTTTGGAAATGAAGAAGTTAAAACAGGAACAGACACCTCACCCAGAAGCCCGGGAAGAAGTGTGGTGCATAAAGTGTAGAAGCCAGTGGCATGATAAAGATCATTGTCTGGTCTTTGCGAACTATGTGGCAATGAGTGGACCAACACCATTGCGACCAGAGACACAAGCAGGGCTAAGCGCGACAACCCCGCTTTGGTGCGCAATCTGTCAGGTGGGGGGAAGGCATAACATGGACAACTATCATCTACTGCCAAAATTCAACTAGACCCCCCAGCAACTATTTTGTAACTTTTGCAGATCGGTGGGCCACGATGAAAGAGATTGTCATAGTTATCAATTATTGATGGACTAGTCACCAGCCTACAGAATGCAGACTGAGGTGCGATATCAAGATCCTGTTGCGACGATAGCGCGCGGTGGGTTCCAGGGACATGGACAAGGACGGGGTGGAATGGGGCTAGGAAGGGGTCGTGGGAAACTAATCTATTACAAGTGTGGAGGACCAGGACACTATGCGCGAGATTGTACCAACCCGACCAGAATATCATGCACTTAGTGCGAGCAATTTGATCATGAGCTGATAGATTGCCCCACACTGATAGCACAGATTCATGAAAAAAGGGCAGCACAACCTACGACGACACAGAACGTGTAGATGATGAGGTCCGAACCCCACGAGGAAGACCCCAACGTGAACATGGTACTCAGAATTGGCACGGTCACAAGCGAAGATAAGGGGAAACTAATCAAGGAAGATGCAGGGGTTCGCAAGGAGACATGTCTGGAAGCTAAGGAAAGCTTTGCAGAAGTCTCTACCCTAGGTAGTAGTGATGAACTCGAGCCGGATAGGGATCCCTCGATGTTGAATACCTTTTTAGAGACATGCATGAAATTACTGCACGACAATAGGGAGGTTAAGGGCTTGCAAGAACTAATAAATAGGTACGCGGGGTCAAGTGAACCTCGCGTGGTCTGAAAATTGGAAAACATGCGTCGCGGACTGGGCGGGAAATGTGATTAACGATGCATATTGGCGACTATGAGATGGATCAAATCTTTCTGGACTTAGGCTTAGATGCGAACATACTACCTAAAAAAACGTTGGAGCGCATGGGCAAGCCAACACTACAATGGTCTCCTATTCAATTGGGGATGGCAAACTAATAGAAAATCCTGCCCATGGGAAGACTACAAGGAATTATGGTAAATATAGAAGGCACAAACACCCAAACAGACTTTGAAGTAATAGAAATTGTGGATGAAAATAGGCCTTATCCTATGTTGTTGGGGATAGATTGGGCCACCGATATGAATGGGGTTATTAATTTAAAGAAGTGGAAAATGATATTTGAGAAGAAGCTACTCCGCATAAGCATTCTGCTAGATCCAGTGGAAGGGCCGCATTACACTGAACCTGTGTGCAACGATGAGAATGACAATGAATTAGATTGTATCTAAAAAATTTATGCACAAAATCCAGAATGGGTTGAGCTGGCAAAGGGAAGGCGAATCTTGTGGGGCCATGAAGAGTCCTGCACCGAAGATTCAGATGAAGAATACGAGCGGTGGAATAACCAGTTGAACGAAGTAACCACGTTACATTGCAATATGATGACTAAATCACTATGTTGCATTAGAGCTCAGGATCGCGAAATGCTGATGTATGATGGGCTGACAGCAGTAGATGAATTCTTGACCAAGTTTGAAAGCACGGTACCAGAGCACCAATGGTTTGATGTGTTGAGATGGGCATTACATGCGACACCTTCGCACTGGTGGGGCACACATGAAGGAACCTTCGAAAATTGTCGCGACTGCAGGCTTATGATGCAGATAAGGTTTGGGAGGCCAGAACTACACATAACCGAGAAATACGATGGATGAGATGATCTGTGTATGCACCTTACCAGATGGGTCCAAGCTTATGGAGAGGAGCCTCAACCAGAGTGGGTACACTTATTTTATCATACCCTGGATGTCATTCCATGGAACTGGTATACTGAAACAGAGCTCCGACATGGCACAGGCAAATGGGATATCCTGCGTGAAGGATTCCTATCAACATTCCTCTTTGAAGATCAATGGATGGATACGGTGGACGATGCGTTGAAGATTGTGAAGGCCACTATTTTCAAAATCTCACTAGAACCGGAAGTAATTGTGCAACCAGATTGGTCGCAACAACTGAGCCAAGCTCTGGAATGTTACAATGTGCAAGCAGAAGATGATGAGGATGACCCTAGAAATATTAATATTCTGGAAACAGAGGGGAGTCGCAAGGTGCGCGGACCTGAAATCGAAGATCCCGACATCACTGCTTCACTGAAAACAAAACAAGTAAACATTGGAACAGAGGAACAACCGAAGTATGCAACGCTTGGGGACTATTGGGATGAAGCCATGGTCGAAAAGGTCGTTGAGTTGCTTCAATAATATCAAGATTTATTCCCAACAAAAATCAAGGAGTTGAAAGGAATCCTAGGTGACATGGGAATGATGAAGATAACCCTGAAGCTAGATGCAAAGCCAGTTAAGCAGCGGTTGTACTGGTTGAATCCAAAATACAAAGCAAAGGTCCGTGAAGAGTTGGAAAAGATGCTAGCAGTAGTGATCATTGAACCTGTAGAGGAGTCCGATTAGGTAAGTCCTATGGTTGTGTAGGAGAAAAAATAGAAGGGTGAAATTCGCATCTTCGTGGATCTCAGGAAGCTCAATGATGCATGTGTTAATGACCCATTTCCAACACCATTTACAAATGAGGTACTGGAAAATGTGGGTGGACAGGAAGCCTACTCCATGAACGATTTCTCGGGGTACCACCAGATCAAGATCACACTGAAAGACAGGAGTAAAACAACTTTCACCACCGAATGGGGCTGTTTTCAATATACAGTGATGCCCTTTGGACTTAAGAACGCACTGACGATATTCTCACGTGTTGTGGTAGCTGCATTCAAGGAATTTATACACAAGTTCTTAGAAGTATATCTTGATGATTGGACTGTATTCGGGTTGGTTAAGAAACATATCGCGAGCTTACGTTTAATGCTGGATACTTGCCGACGGCACCAGATTGCGCTAAACCTGAAGAAGTGTACTTTCCTTGTCCCCTTCAGGAACCTGCTCGGCCATGTGGTTTGTAAGTAAGGTCTGATGGTGGATCCGACGAAGATTGCTGTCATACTCAATCTGCAAGCACCGCAAAGTGTCAAACAACTACACACCACACTGGGACACACTGGTTATTATCGGAAATTCATAAAAAGCTACGTGCAGATCACGACACCAATGGAACATTTGCTGAAGAAGGATGCTACTCATTGCTGGAACAAGAAATGCAACAAAATTCTGGAAACGCTTAAGGAAAAATGGCATCAACCCCTATATTGGTCTTTCCGAAATGGGATGTCAAATTTCACGTGCATGTCGACGCGTCATGTATCGCGTTAGGTGTGGTACTCACTCAAGAAGAAGTGGAGGGAATTGATCACC
Source organism: Pinus tabuliformis (assembly GCA_031772625.1). Taxonomy (NCBI): domain Eukaryota; kingdom Viridiplantae; phylum Streptophyta; class Pinopsida; order Pinales; family Pinaceae; genus Pinus; species Pinus tabuliformis. Next base: position 1,900,905,570 of record CM062817.1, read on the forward strand.
TGATTGCATTCGCCAGTCGATGATTATCAAAAGCTGAGAAGAATTACTCCACTACTGAGCGAGAGGGATTGGCGATGGTATACGCACTCTAGAAATACCCCCACTATCTACTCGGCAGACATTTTAAGATGTATACTAACTACTCCGTGCTAAAATACTTAGTGAATAAGCCTGTGTTGGGGGGCGCATTTGTAGGTGGTTGCTATTATTTCAAGAATATGACTTCGAAGTTGTCGTAAAGTTGGGACGTCTATACGCATGCCCAGATCATTTGTCTCGAATTGAGAATGACGAAGAGCCCACAAACTTAGAGGAAGGACTCCCGAATGCACAACTGTATGCCGTGCGCATCGCGGATTGCCATTTTGAGGATATAATCCACTTCTTAACCATGGGAACCATGCCACAGGGATATTTCATTCAACGAAAGAAAGAATTGGTGATACGCGCAGCAGACTTTACTGTTATTGCAGGGCACCTCTACAAAATGGGCAACGATGAAATCTTACGCAGATATGTGCCTGAATTTGAGCATGGACAGATCTTGGCCAAAGCACATGGGGGGGTGGCTGGAGGACATTTTGCAGGTCGTGCTACAACACAGAAAATTCTTCGTGCAGGGCTATGGTGGCCAACTCTACATCAAGACTCGAAAGCGTACTGTTGGGCCTGTGATGTATGTCAACGGACTAGGAAACCATCGCAGAGGGATGAAATGCTGCTCAAGCCACAGATGACGTTGCAACCATTTGAAAAGTGGGAAATTGACTTCATGGGACCTATCACACCTTAAGGGAAGACAGGCGTGGCTATATCATTACTGCGACAGAATACTTGACCCAATGGGCAGAGGCACAACTGGTTAAGGATTGCATGATTGCTACCGCTGCGAAATTTTTGTTTGAAAACATTTTGACACGGTTCGGATGTCCCAAAATTCTAATGAGTGACCGGGGAACGCACTTTCTGAATGAAAAAATCAGCGCGCTCACTCAAGAATTCCAGATATATCATCAACAAAGTGCGTCATACCATCCACAAGAAAATGGGACCGTCGAAGCGTTCAAATTTCTTTTGGAGACTGCGTTGACCAAGGTCTGTAATGCGCAGCGAAACGATTGGGACTTGTGCATCCCTACTGTGCTATGGGCATATCGAACCACGTGCAAAAATTTGACGGGCCAAACACCTTTCCAGTTAGTCTATGGTAAGGAAGCCGTTATGCCCATGGAATACATTGTACCCAGTTTGTGGATCACAGCTATAACCAGCATGGCAGACCGCAACGCTTTGGAGGAATAGCTTGTGTAATTGGAGGAATTGGAGGAGGAATGGTTTTTGGCAGGCTTCCATCAACAAGTACAAAAACAACAAGAGAAAGCATGGCATGATCGCCATATCAAGGTGCGCACCTTCAAGGAAAATGATCTGGTATTACTATATGATAGGAAGTTCGAGAAATTCCCTGTTAAACTCCGCATGCATTGGTTGGGACCCTATGTAGTCAAAGAAGTTACAGATGGGGGCGCGGTCTAGCTTGCCAAGCTCAATGGAGACCCCTTCCTGGGAAGAGTGAATGGCAGTCACCTGAAGCTCTACATGGGTGGGCCAACTACCGACTAACTGCCTGAAGGACAGTCTCACCGCTCCAGCCAGTTGAAAGAGAGCGCGAGATGATAAAGTAGTCTAGGGGGAAGATGCGCAACCACTAGGGTGCACATAGATTTGGTCTATCACAAGGGTTGTAGTTGTGCGGAAAGGGTTGCGCTGCTGCGTCGACAAGCAGAGTGGTGACCATTGTTGTCACTATTCATGACAAGATGTCTGAGTTATGGCAAACGGGAGCAGGCGGCCGACAATTACAAGACGGGGTACGAGCCAGATCTGGAACGATTTGCTATAGGTTTAACATGAGGGCACCAGAAAAGGTGGGAGCCAGCGAATTTGAAATTCAAAACACTTATAAATGACAGGGAGGCATCCACCGAGCAAGCTACACTTGTGAGAACTGTAGGCTATTGTGTCTTCCTACCGCTATGGAACTCTTCATTATCTATGCTCAAGGAGTAAGCTCGAGGGTTGTGATATGGCCGATGGATATGTAGGGATGTCTAAAGAATATGGCATTGACAACTGCGAGCACCGTGCAGAGTTCAACATCGACGGTAGGGGATGTACCAGAAATTGGTAGACACGAAGTAGAACTGGTCCAGATGCCGCAGCCTTACCCATGGGTTGGTTGGCGAACCACAACATATAAGGGAAAGGGTGTAAAGACGGAGACAAATGGTGGAATTGCAGTTAATACGACGTATCTGATATACCTTGAGGATTGGGATCTCGCGGACAGCAACAAGGGTCTTGCGAAATTGCAACACAAGCTGCAGCAGACAGTGCGAAGAGAAGATACAAAGTTAGAAAGTGGCTGTGTTGGTATGAGGCCGTCCCGTATGCCGACCCCACGCTAGAGCTAAAATCCTATGAGGGGGTGTTCTGCGTTAATCGAGTAGAGCAGAATGAGCAATATCAGTTGCGAGAATTGGTAGAAACAACGAAGACAGAGCTGGAAGAAGATTTTCAGGAGACAAAGAAGGAGCAACAGCACGAAGAGCTCACTCAAAGGGAGGTGAATCGTGAAGCCAAGGCAACGCGTCTTGCCACACCGACAAGTGACTCGGGACAAGTCACAATGATTGTGTTGGGGGACTATTGGGTAGTGGAGCTCCCACATAACAGTTTTGGGGCTAAGAGCCTATAAGTTAGGATGAATATATTGTAAAACTTCGAAAGATGCGGAGCGCGAAATGTAAAAGGGTCGAGTCAAAGGGTTGTCTGCCCAAGAAATAATATAGAATAATAGGGGGTAAGTCGGCCTGCCCATGGTTCGCGGACCTTGGGAATGTATAAATAGAGCGAGGCTCTAAGGGTAAAAGGCAGTTTTTTGGGTTTGAATGAATCATAGTGCTATGGGTCTGTGAAGGCTATATGTGCGTTTGTAAGTCTGAGTCAAGGGTATTGGTGGGTAGATAAAGGCTTTGCAGCTGTGTGCACAGAGGTTTGGTAGAGTCTGCAGCTGTGTTCGCGGACCCCTACAGCTGAGTGCGCAGGGAAGATCTGGTTGTATTGATAAAAGAAGTTGAATAAAGATAAGTTGGTTTCGAAACACTGTGTTAAATATGAAATATTTTGGATCTGATTAATTTATGGTTGATATTTCTATTGGATCTGTATGCTTATGCTTATGTTATGGGTCTATGCAAATCTATATCTCTTTTGAATGCGTGTACTGGTTATCCTGATTAAATGTTTACTTAAAGACCGTAAAAAGTAGATTTGATCTATAATAACCCATTAAGGAATAGTCCTGTTCCGGATTTGCGTGGAAGCAGAGTGGCGCAGAGCGGCATGCGAACCTCCAGACCACATCAAGACATCCCAAGGGTGCGGAAACCTAGTTCCAACACCCTCCCCTACTACCTCGGGTGAGACCTCAGTCCATGCTTCGCGAGCTGTTGTCGAAAGGGCCAATAGCTATGGGGTTTGTTTGGCTAAATAACTCTCTTGAACCTGGGACAGGCCCATATAAGCCAACACTAAACAATACCCTTAGTTTAACTACATATTAGAAAATACCTATAAAAATCACATTATTTAACCTCCATACCAATACGAACCAAATACACCTTCCCAATTTAAAAAACCCTTACTTTCACTAGATATTGTAGGTATCCATTTTTTCACTAACATTTTCTTACCCCTTTATATTTTTTTATTAACTCAGAGCTCTATTTTTTATACCCGCCAATATAAAAACCCTTTACCCCCATTATATCCTCAATATATTATGTCATTTTTTCCTCAATATATATCCCCCAATATGAACACACATGGTATGGTATTTCTCCCCCAATGAAGCTCCTATGGGAGGAGTTAGGTAGAAAAATGGAAAAAAGAGCTGATTCGGTGTGACATGGATATGGGGTGGACCCAATCAAGACCTCGACCATCAACATCAACCATTTTCCATCACCATAAACAAAATGGGATTTGGTTGGGTTGATTTGATGAGAAGTGTGCATGGCCCATTGGGCTCATGGGAAATTTTCTGTTGGGTATAAAATAGAAGTTGTGTGGAAAGGTGGAGCTCGAAAAGCCTTGATCTGGTGTGATGTGGCTTTGGGGCTTCACAATGGTCGAAAACCTTGACCTTGCATAACAAATCCGTTCATCATTCATCGCGTAGAGAAATTTGACCCCCTCGTTGAGAAATGGCAATAAGAAATTCCAGTATAATTTGTCCTTGAATTAAAATCGAATTATATTCTCATAGCAACTTGTAAATATTTAATTAAATTTAATTAACTTAATTAGCTTAGGAATTTCGAGTTTGAAGTCTTTTTGTAGTCATGTATATGTTCTCCCCAAATTTTAGGGTTCCAGGATGAGTTTATTTGAGTTGTAACAAGATAACTCAGTTTGACTGAGTTATGGTAAGTTAAACTAGTTTTAACTGTTTGTGGAACTAGTAGAGGTCTAGTAGTGAGTTGGTGCACTGGTGCATCCTCAGTGCTACTCCAACTAAGTGAAGATTCCCTCATGAGAAACTCATGCATGTCAGTTCAAAGAAAGACCTAGTTGATACTAGAGTGCAGGGACAATGTACTATCAGTTGTAGAATGATCTGAGTTGTACAAATTGTGCATGCAATCAGAAAAGGACCTAGTTTTGGATTGTTCAATTATGGAAGAAGGAATTCCCAATTAAATATGGGTTATTCCACATAGGAATTGTGTAAGGAAATATGGGCTCATCAGGCAACAAAAATTGGCTAAGGGTTGCTCAGTGTAGGCTTGTGAAGCATAGTGTTGATCATACTTGTGCGGAATTGTTCTTGTGAGAACAAGCTTTGTATTATCACTCATATTTCTGATTGATGCAATAGATAGTCGGGGTTTGAGTAGTGGCTTTCTCTATAGAAATAATTGTGCTATGTGTCTTTGATTATCTTCCTCTTGTCCAATATTGTTTTCATCGATTATTGGTTTTCACTGTTTAAAGAGTAGAATAGATTATTGCCTTGTGTTTTAGTACATTACAAGAGCTGTGAATCTACAAGAAAATCTACATGGTATTAGAGCTGAAGGTAGTGTAGTAGAGGAGATTTCAAAGTTTTGATTTCTGGGTTACAGGTGGAATTCAAATTTTCAAAACATACTTCAAGATCGATAGATAGCTTTCTACAGTTTGCAACTCCAGTGTGACTTGGAAGGCAACTCAAATTATATAGATTGGAAGGAAAAAATGGAGGCCATGCTGTAGGATAGTGGATTGGAGGAATTTAGTGATCAAGACATTCCTAAGCCACCAGCATTGGATGCAAAAGATCTGACCGAATGGAAGAAGTGTGTGATGAAGGTGAGGCAGATAATCCTTGAGGGAGTTCAAGGTCACATTGTTTCAAGTCTCCATGGGAAGGAAACACCATATGCTATGTGGAAAATATTGACAAACCTATTCCAGAACAATAGTGACCATAGGAAGTTGGCATTGAAAGACAAGCTTAAAAAAATCAAGATGGAGAAAGGTGAGAGCATTCAAAAATACTTGACCAAGTTCACTCACTGTCGTGATGAGCTTGGACGTGTTGGAATAATCATTGACAAGGATGATATGGTGAGGCTAGCTCTCTTAGGCCTTCCCAAGAGCTGGAATAGCAATCGGGACTCAGTCAATGGGAGGGATAAGTTGCCAGATTAGGAATGACTGTGGTTATATTTGATGCAGGAGGAGATCATAAGGAACACTGGAGATGGTTCCTCATCAAAGAATGATGATGAGGAAAGTTGTGCCTTAGCGAGTAAGGAAAGGAAATGGAAAGGGAAGGCATCCCATTCCAAATTGAATTCTTTCCATGGAGGTAAGAATAAAGACATGACAAAAGTTAAGTGCTTTCATTTCCACGAGCTAGGCCATTTTGCTACAAATTTTCCACTCAAGAAGTCCAAGAAGAAGTCCTCAGGAGGAGTGGTGGGTGAGGCTTTGGCCTCTTAATTCGAATTGGACTTTACTCTCATTGCATGCATGGTGTCATCAATGATGGGTAGTGTATGGTACCTTGATAGTGGAGCTTCATTACACATGACTGGTGACAAGGAGTTGTTTAGTGACCTGGAGGAGAAGGATCTCCATATACATATCGAGATGGGTGACGACGGGAGGTATAGTGTTATTGGATTGGGCACGATTACTTTTTAGAGGGAGCAGGGTGCTCCTCTCACCTTGAAGGATGTTATGTATGTGTCCGGGTTGAAGAAGAACTTAGTATCAATCGCCATGCTTGAGTATAGAGGCTATGACGTGATCTTCTCGAAAGGAAAGGTGTTCCTTCAAAACATAGCCAAGGGTCAAGTAAAGAAGATAGGGATTCGAGTTAAGAATATCTATAAGATGGAGGTAGAGGATTGTGCTGCTTTGAGAATGAAAGAAGAGAAGGTTCAAAGCTGAGATGTTGGCGCATTGTGGAATAGGCGATTGGGCCACTTGCATCATGGGGCTTTGAAAATCATGCAACAGATCTCTACTAGTTTTCAAAAAGGCATGCTTGAGCAAGTTGATACATGCAAGGGGTGTACTTTGGGAAAATATACCAAGGCTTTCTTTCACGACAGAGATAGCCGAGCACAGGCGATTCTAGAGCGAGTCCATTCAGATATGTGTGGACCATTCTCAACAACATCCACGACCAAACACAGGTATTATGTTATATTTGTTGACAAATTTTCTCGTAAATGTTGGATATTTTTCATGCAGAAGAAGGATCAAACTTTCAAAAAGTTTTGTGAATTTAAAGCATTGGTTGAGAAAGAGTCTGGAAAGAAGGTTAAAGCTCCGAGGAGTGATAATGGTGGTGAGTGTTATCACTGAGAACTGCAGTCACATGTATATAAGTTGAGTCCAAAATATCATGGGTAAAAATGAATGTCAAAAGGTTGTTATCCTATGTTTACCACTTAGGGGTCATGTTCTTCAATGATATTGTTGAGAATCATTTTCAAAACCGTTAGTCATCCTCCATCATGATTGATTAAGACATGTCTTATCTCGTATATGTCATTTTTCCTTTTCGCAGTTTCGCAGCACCGTTTGATTGGCTGATTTTGAAGCGCAGTAATGTTTTAGCCTTTTCGTAGCGCCAGCCATTTCGCAGCACATGTCGCTAAGTTATAACTGTCTGCGCTACGAAATCGCGGATTCGGGGATTTTGCAGCGCAGATTCTTGAAATGTCATGTCCGGGGATGAGTCATTGTGTCCGGTCGGATTGTTGTCAGTTAGTGTACCTTCCAAGCACTTACGAGCCATCATTCCACCAATAGGTTCATAGTCATGCACATTAAGTTCATTCAAATGTTTTTGTCATGCATGGTTGTGTCATGATGTTCTGTTATTATTACATGAAGTGGCCAGCTTATATGTTAAGATATTTGAATTGAAATGAGCCCGAGTTTCTTCTTCAAGAGAGCTGCATTGCAAGCGAGCCTGTGTTCTAAAGTTTGAACTTGCTTTTCGAGTTGAAGCTGCCGGTGTTTCTCTGTGCAAAAGTTTTCAAGGCGTAATGGAGAAGAAGGAGCATCGGTCCGGAAGGTGTCAAAGGGCAGAGCCCGAAGGATTGGACTTGACATTGAGGGAGGAAGGTGTTAAAAAGGCCTTCAAAGACGCTGGTTGCTGGAGTTTTTGTGAAAAGCTGAAGGGAGGACACACTCAGGTAACAAAAGAATTTGCCTTGAATTTTACAGGCTTAAGTTCCAAGGTATCTATGTTAGAATTCCCAGTATCTCCAGAGGCTATTGCTAGGGTAACTGAGATTCCTAGAGGAGGACAGGAGTGGTTCAAAAATTTCAAATTTGATATGAGCCCATGTAAAGTATTCTTGAAGGAAGCCTATGTGAATGAAGATTTAACCAAGGCTGTACCTAGAAGTTATGTTAAGGAGAGTTATGCTATGCTTCTTACTTGTATTCAAAAATATTTAACTTGTGAGGGCAGATATAACAAAGTTTATTCCTATCATTTCAAGTTGTTGCTGCATTTCATGGGTAAAGCATCTATAGACCTCCCATTTTACTTGTTTCGAAGCCTCAGTAAGATGTGTGATAAAATTCAATTGAGGAAGGATGATTGTGAGACATCACTGTTTCATCATGGCCTAGTTAAACTGTTAGTGATGGATGGTTTGCAGAAGATTGGTAGGGATTGGGATTCTTTCATCTATATGGCCGGTTTCCAGAGTAAGACAGGCCTCACCCCACAGCCACTTAGAGAAAGAGAAGAATCAATGGAGGAACCTACTACTGCTGAGCTTAGAAAGGAGGCTAGGGAGAAAAAGAAGGTCAAATCTAAGTTGAACAAACCAGTCAAACCCTTGGTTATTAAAGAGCCAATTCAGCCACCTCAGTCATCATCAAAGGAAAAGGTCAAGCAAAAGAAAGATGTTCATGGATCAGCTGGATCTGAAAAAGCATCAAGAGTCAAAACAAGGGGTCAACTAAGCAAGGAGAAAGGTAAATCAGTGGCTGTGGAGGAAAGTCCAATTTCAAAGGCCAACCTAAGTGATATACTTGAAGCTATTGAATTTGAGCAAGAAGAACCAGTACATTTGGAACCCATGCATATTGAGTTGACCCAATCTTCTCCTGAGAGCACTAAGAAATCAAAAGCTTCAAAGAGATTAAGGTTTGATGAGCCTAGTGAGGAGTTTATGTTCAAGCCAAGAAGGCCAGTTACAAGGAAACAAATTAAAGAGGCTGAGAAAGTGCATAAAGGAGAAGAAGCTGTAAAGGAGAAAGTGCATAAAGCAAAGAAAGCTGTAAAGTCACCCAGAACAGAGGTAATTGAAGTATTGACAAAAACAGTGGAGGCAGTCAAACATAAAGATAAGAATAGAAAGGTCATCATCACCCAAGGAGGAAATGTGATTGCCATAAAGAGTCAAGTGGAAACAACCATAAAGAATCAAGTGGGAGCAACCAAAGAAGAAATTATCAAAGCCAAGAATGTGATTAAGGAACGTGCAGTTAGGTATGCCAACTATAAAAGAGCTGTGTTAAAGGGCAGCAAAAACCTAGTGGGTCAGACAGATTCCGTGGCTGATGTATATACCTGGACGGTCCCAGCTCTCAAGCAAGCTAAACTCATCAGAAGAATGAACATGACCCTGAGAGCTAAAAACAAAGCTTTAAAGAAGGAGATTGCAAATTTGAAGAGACAGCTAGGTCAACTAGCTCATTGATCTGAGGAGAAGGTGATATTTTCAGTTTTGGTCAATTTTGTTTGAGTTCCACTATTTTGAAGTCATCTAAGTCTTTGACACCTGTAGAGGAAGTTTGAAAAGTCAAAAGTTCAAGCAAAAGAAGCTTTAGTGCAAATGCATTCTGTTTTAGCAAAAACAGCAGTTTCGTAGCGCGCTACGAAACCGCTGTAGGTGTTGTTTTATAAGAAAAACAAGGAGTTTAATGATGAGGTCAGCAAATTTTTGAAGGAAAAGCCTCAAGGACATAAGGGAAACCATAAAAGACTCTCCTAACTATTCAAAGAATGACAGATATGCATTTTTGAAAAGGTGAAATATTTTGTTTCTAGCTAAAGTCTCGTTAAAGGTACTTTATGAGCGAATTATTAGGGTTCCTGTTAAGGTTATCGGATATTTTTGTTTGTACACTTGTTCAGCTCACAAGGCTTCCAGCTCATTAGAGAGTATGGTGATATGCGTTGTTTGTGAAGAATTAAAGAGCAGGGGACATGTTCTTTAAGTGATGAAGAATGATGGGAGACAGGGACCGTGAAAACAGAGCACTTCTCTTGGTTAATTAATGAGCCATCTACGCAACTAGTATCCAAAGCCAGCTCGTTCAGTGTATTCTTCTCCAAGATACCTCAACCAAAACAGAAAGAGGACATGTGTCAAGAGTCAGAAAAGCATCATGCTACGAGGAGGACAGATTTTGAGTTTTGGATAAATTAAGACCATTTGTAATTACAGTTCAGCAATTATGTAATTAATGAATTAGTTATACAGTAGATAAGGATAGTTAATAGCAACCTTCGAGGCTCCCCTCATGCTGGAGGAGGAAGCTCGAGGTGGTTAAGCATGTATTCCTATATATGGATCAAACTTGGATGTAATAGGGGTTGGATACTTTGATAGAGAACAAGTCTATTTGGTTTATGTAAAGCATGTTTCAGGAATACAAATGACTGTTGTTTTTGCCTCAGGATTCTCAATAGATCTCATTGTTCAAATGTATGGTGGCTTGTTATTTTAGTGTTCTTTTACAGTTCTGTTATTGCATAATCACTCAGAACTCATGCCCACATGCTCTGACTTCCTGTATGTTATGGCAGGCTGTGTTTTATGTTAGTTATGTTTGAACATTAGATGTAAAGAGCTCTGACTTCCATGAAAAATGGTATTTTGGTTTGCTGAGATGTGTGAGACTCCATAAGCCCAATGGGAATCAATCTGATATTTGTCCAGCCAGCTTATTTTCATGTGTTTGATAAAGAGTTAGCCATCTTTCCTTGTTAGTAATCAACATTCATAATCTGTGAGAGAGCCCTCTCAGACTAAGGAGGCTAAGCCTTAGTCCAAATCTAGGTTTGAAATAGTTACACATTATCTTACTGATAGGCAGCCTTCAGTGTGTGATTTTGTGATAACATTTTGGTGCGTCTGTCGGGAGTCTGAAGATTACTCATTCCCGTAGTGATAAGATTGAATTTCTGAAGGTAGCAGGAGTTCAAGAAAGGTTTTCGAGGCTGCATTCTACCTTGGTGACTCCATGAATTTTAAAGTTTGAAAGGTGGCTTCGAGAGGAAGGTATACAAGGAGTAATCCTGACCCAAACCCACCTAGTCCTGTGGAAAATCCTAATATCATCTCAAGGAGTAAACAAAGATTTTCTGACATACCAGGTACTTCAAACATTTCAAAGTCTTTGTTTCCTGAGTTTTCTAGAAGTCCTGAAAATAAAATTGTTGATGATAAAATCCAAGAAGTGTTGTTGAGGTTTGAAAATGAAGAGGAGCTTATTGGTATTATATTAGATTTACAAAAGAAAGGTATTGATACTTCATCTCTAGTGTCACAAAGAGATAAAGAAGAGTTTTGGGAAGTTGTCACCTCTGAATTGTTATTAGAAGAAGAAGATTTGAAACAGCTTAAGGAGCTTGACCCTTTTGAAGTCTTACTTAAATCCAAAACTGGTTTACCTCTCCCAAACTGGAGTTCTTTTGTCAGTGGCTTACAAAGTCCCAATAGCCCTTTCCGTACTCATACTTTATCTTCTGCCTCTGCTAGTCCAAATACTCCTCAGTCAACAACTCATACTAGTTCTGGTCCTCCTAGTCACACAGTACCTGTTATCCCTGCTCCTCTTTTCATTATGGTTGTGCCTGCTAGGTATGCTCCTTTAGCCCTCCCTGCTGTTTTTCATGATCTTCCTAGTAAGTATGCTGCTAGGATTCCAACATGGGGAGGAGATGATGAAATTTCAGCTGAGGAACATGTGGATAGATTCAATGACTTTGTTGATAGGGAAGAAGTAGATGATGAAGATGTAAAGTTAAGACTATTTGCTCAAACCTTTATTGGGGAGGTTCGAAAATGGTTTAAAGCCCTTGGAGCTGGTAGTATTCATAGTTGGCTTGAATTTGAAGATAGTTTTCTGAGAAAATGGGGAAATAGGACCAATCCTGTTCAAGCCCTCAATGAATATAATAGTTTAAGAAGAGCTCCAGATGAAACTGTCCAAAATTTTTCCAAGAGGTTTAATAAAGTATATAATTCCATTCCAGCACATTTGAAGCCTCCTGGAGCCTTGGCACAGTTAAGATATGCTGAGTCTTTTGATTCGGATTTCTCTCTTTTACTCAAAGAAAGAGAGTCTTCTACTCTTGCTGACATGCAGAATGATGCAGTTAAAGTAGAAGGGAATATACTAGCTGCTAAGAATTCAAAGATGGCAAAGGCTAAGATAAAAGAAGAAGACAAGCCTTCTACCTCTGCTCAAGAAGACAAGTTTGAAACCTTGATGAAAACCATGGAGAAATTGATGGATCAATTAGCACTTGGGAATGCTGCTGCTCCTCAAGCTCAACAAGAACCTCGGTTTAGGAACCCTCAATTTAGAAGGCCTCAAAATCAGCAAAGGCCAAGGGAAAATAGAAATCAGCAAGCAGATGCTCCAGTGAGACCTCCTTTCCAACAAAACATGGTAGATGAAGAGGAAGATCCTGAGGTACCTGAGGAGTCTATTCATTGCTTTGGTGAAGAAGACTCAGAAATTTTCTTAACAAAAGAGGAACATGATGAGTCTAGTTTGGTAAAGGCAGGAGAGGAACCTTCTGATTTCTTAAAAGGTTATCAGCATGCTATATTTGAAATTCAGAAGCAGTATAATCTCAGAAACCGAGATGTTCCTATTACAGCAAATAAAGCACAGCCCAAGAAAAATGTTTCAAAACCAGTTGAAGACAAAAAGGAAAAGTCAAAGCAGACTGATGGTAAAGGTGATACTTCTATTGATAAGAAATATATTCAAGACCCTGCAGTTCTTAAAGAGATTGAAAGGTCTACTTCTGTTTTTAATATAGAAAATGAGATTGCTAAGATTAAAATATCAGTCCCATTTAATGAAATTCTGAAAGTAGACAAATATAGAAGCAAGATTGTGGAAATGCTTAATTCTCCACCAGGAGGGGCTGACATTTTAAATGTGCAAGAGGATAATCCTATTATCTGTTTAGGACCAAGACTTGAAGATGAGCAAAGTGATGAGTTTCCTCCTTTTTATATCAGCATCAATATCCATGATATGACTCTACATAATGCTATGCTGGATTCAGGGGCGTCACATAATCTCATGCCCAAGGTAATCATGGAAAGGATGGGGTTAGAAGTAACTAGACCATACAAGGATTTATTTTCTTTTGATTCAAAAAGAGTTCATTGCATTGGGTTGATAAAAGATGTTGTTGTGGCTCTAACACAAATCCCAGCAAAAACAACTGTCATGGACATTGTTGTTGCAGACATTCCACCTAAGTTTGGGATGCTCCTTTCAAGATCATGGGCTGCAAAGATCAAGGGTACCATGCAAATGGATCTGACATATGCTACTATTCCAGTATTTGGCGAACAAAGGAGGTTGTATCGTGAAACAAGGATGGCATACATGGTGAGCAGCAAGGAAAAGCCTCAAAACTTTCCTATTTACTCATGTGATACAGGCCTGAGGTCAGCTATCTTGTTTCATGAGTCAGTTGGTAAAGAATCACAAGAGGAGCATGCAGAAAATCAGTGTCAGGAGGAACAACAAGGTAATGAAAGAGATATCAATGGTTGTTGGTCCTTATACTTTGATGGAGCAGCAGGAAAAGATGGCGCTGGAGCTGGAATTTGGATTGCTAGTCCAACAGAAGAAAGTAAGTTTCTATCATATAAACTTAACTTTGATTGTACCAATAACATGGCTGAGTATGAATCTCTGGTGTTAGGCTTAGAAACCTTGATAGAGTTGAAGGCAAAGAACATTGTTGTTTGTGGAGACTCTGAATTAATTATCAAGCAAGTACAGGGTGCATATCAAACCAAGGATGTTAGGATGAGAGCCTACAGAAACTTAGTGTTGGAGCTGTTGGAGAAGTTTCAATCCTATTCCTTCATCATTAAAACCAGGAGTCAAAATTCTATGGCAGATTCTCTTGCTGTTGCAGCCAGTCTTTTTATTATTCCTAAGCATTCTTCTGATAGCTATGAAGTAAAGGTTCGCCATAGACCAGCCATCCCAGACAATATCATAAATTGGCAAGTATTTGAAGATGATCAGCAGGTAAGAAATTTTCTTGAGTTGAAAGAGGAGTTTGAGCATAATCAAATAGATCAGCAAAACATGTTAGCAGAGACAAAGGACAAATCTGAAGTGTTGCAGCTACAAAACAACCTAATTCCTAAAGGCCTCATTCCACTGGAAAAATTATTTGATCAGAATGATATGTTTAAAGCACCAAAATTGCAAGCTAATGAAGAGGAAATAGAAAGCTGTAATTTAGGTGACTCAGCTGTGCCTAAGTTAGTCAAAATTTCAAAGTTTTTATCAGCTGATATGAAGGTCAAGTATGTTGAAATGATGAAGAAATTTATTGATGTTTTTGCTTGGAGCTATGCTGATTTGAAGCAGTATGATTCTTCAATCATACAACATACCATCCCAATTAAGCCAAATGAGAAGCCTTTTAAGCAGAAATTGAGAAGAATTAATCCCCTTCTGATGCCACTGATTGAAAAGGAAGTGAAAAAGCTTTTTGATGCAAAAATTATTGTTCCAAATAGGTTCTCAAATTGGCTTGCTAACCTGGTACCAGTTAGGAAAAAGAATGGGGAGATTAGAATTTGCATAGATTTCAGGAACTTAAACAAGGCTTCACTGAAAGATAATTACCCTCTTCCTAAAATGGATCTTATTTTGCAAAATATTGTTGGTTCCCAAAGAATGTCTATGTTGGATGGTTTCTCAGGGTATAATTAGATCCATGTTCATCCAGAAGATCAGGAGAAGACAGCTTTCACTACACCATGGGGCACATTTATGTATGCAAAGATGTCCTTTGGTCTCATGAATGCAGGGGCAACTTTCCAGAGGGCTATGGATATTGCTTTTGCTGAGGAAAAGGATAAATCAGTGGTGGTATATCTTGATGATATCACTGTGTTTTCAAAGAAGGAAGAAGACCATCTAAAGCACCTAGAAAAGATATTGTTAAAGTGTAGGAGATTTGGCATTTCCTTAAACCCAACCAAAAGTATTTTTGCTTTAACCTCTGGTAAGTTACTTGGGCATATTATTTCTGAAGAGGGTATTAGGATTGATCCTAATAGAGTTAGTGCTATTCAAAGGCTAGATTTGCCAAGGAGCAAGAAAGAAGTTAAATCTTTTCTTGGAAAGGTTAATTTTGTTAGAAGGTTCATTCCTAACTTTGCTGAAGTAGTCAAACATATAACAAAGATGTTAAGGAAAGGATCAGACTTCAAGTGGACAGCTGAAGCAAGGAAGTCATTTGAAGAAATTAAAAAGGCCCTCACTCAAGCACCAGTCCTCATCAGCCCGGATTTTACCAAGGAATTCATGATTTTCACATTTGCCTCTGAAGATTCAATTGCTGGAGTTCTACTGCAGAAAGGAAGTCAAGGTACTGAACAACCCATTTCTTTCTTTAGCAAGACTTTGGCTAATGCTGAGTTAAAATACAATATTTTAGAGAAGCAAGCATATGCATTGGTAAAGGCAATTAAGGATTTCAGAATTTATGTGTTGCATTCTCATATTGTTGCATACGTGCCAAGTGCTGTTATAAAAGATATTCTTACACAAGCAGACCCGGATGGGAAAAGAGGAAAGTGGATAGCCAAGCTGTTAGAATATGACATTGAGATTAGGCCCACCAAGTTGGTAAAGGGTCAAGGCTTGGCAAAGCTGCTAACTCAGTCAAATCTGGACTGCATTAGTATCAATTTTAGCACAGAAATATCAGAAATTTCTGAGAATGAAGAAGAGTTGGTTCAAATCAATGAAAAATTCTTGACATCAGAATGGTATAAGGATGTGGCATTTGTATTGCAGCACAATAGAGCCCCGGATAACCTTTCAAAGTCTAAAGCTTGCTTCACCAAGCTAAGATCTCTTAGATATTTTGTATATGAGCAGAATTTATTTTGGAAGGATGCAAGAGGGATTTTGTTAAATTGTCTTATTGAGGAAGAGGCTGATAAGGTAATTGATGAATTTCATAAGGGAGATTGTGGAGGCCATCACTATTGGAAAGCCACTGCAAATAAAGTTTTGAGAGCTGGATATTTTTGGCCCACTATGTTAAGAGACATTTACAAGAAGATAGCAGCATGTCATGAATGTCAAGTATTTGAAGGACGGAGAAAACTCATGCCATTACCATTGGTTCCTATCTATGTTGAAGCACCCTTCCAACAGTGGGGATTAGATTTCATAGGTGAAATCCATCCTCCTTCATCAGGACAGCATCGCTGGATCCTCATAGCCACTGATTATTTTACAAAGTGGATAGAGGCGATACCTACCAGGCAGGCCAATGACTCAGTGATAATATCTTTTCTAGAAAATAATATTCTATCAAGGTTTGGTTGTCCAATCAAGATTATCACAGACAATGCCCAGGCTTTCAAGTCTAAAAGGCTGATAAATTTTTGTCATCAATATCACATTTCCCTTGGTCATTCCACTGCTTATTACCCACAGGGAAATGGCTTGGCTGAAAGTTCAAACAAGAGTCTTGTGAGGATTATTAAGAAGCTGCTGCAAGATAATAAAAAGGCATGGCATTTGAAATTGAAGTATGCCTTGTGGGCTGATCGAATTTGCACAAAGAGGTCCATTGGAACATCTCCTTATGAACTTGTGTATGGAGCAGAGGCGATTTTCCCAACATCTCTTGGGGTACCAGTTATGAAGCTAATTCAAGGATTAGAAGAGGAACCAAATGCCATACAGAGGAGGATTAATCAGTTAATAGCTTTGCAGGAGAAAAGGAATGAGGTGTTTGAGGACCATCAACAAAATCAGAATAGAGTTAAGAGAGCTTTTGACAAGAAGATCAAAGAAGTCATATTTCAGATTAATGATAAAGTCCTAAAATGGGAAGCCAGAATTGAGGAGAAAGGTAAACATGGCAAATTTGAAAATTTGTGGAAAGGGCCATTTCAGATTTCTGCTTTCCATGGAAAAAACACTTACATTCTGCAGGAAGTTGATGGAACACCATATGCTGGAGGGCCTGTTAATGGCAGGTTCTTAAAGCATTACAATCAGT
The DNA here is from genome assembly GCA_031772625.1 of Pinus tabuliformis. NCBI lineage: Eukaryota > Viridiplantae > Streptophyta > Pinopsida > Pinales > Pinaceae > Pinus > Pinus tabuliformis. The sequence continues at coordinate 1,900,922,467 of CM062817.1, forward strand.
AAAAGTCTGCCAATATCTCATGAGCATTGTATATAACCGTTTTATGAAGTTTCTTGTTAAGAATAAATGACAAGCTGAACAGAAAAGCTTTAGCCCGAGGAGAAGGCCCACAAAGCTTGAAAGAGATGCTTGCCAGTTGTGTGTGTGTTTTGTTTTTTTTTTTTTTAGAAAATGGACAAGGCACTGGTTCTACGAGTTCTTAGTGTACTACAGGAGCACACTATCCCAAGTGGAGCCACTGTTATCACTGAGAACTGCAGTCACATGTATATAAGTTGAGTCCAAAATTTCATGGGTAAAAATGAATGTCAAATGGTTGTTATCCTATGTTTACCACTTAGGGGTCATGTTCTTCAATGATATTGTTGAGAATCATTTTCAAAACCGTTAGTCATCCTCCATCATGATTGATTAAGACATGTCTTATCTCGTATATGTCATTTGTCCTTTTCGCAGTTTCGCAGCACCGTTTGATTGGCTGATTTTGAAGCGCAGTAATGTTTTAGCCTTTTCGTAGCGCCAGCCATTTCGCAGCACATGTCGCTAAGTTATAACTGTCTGCACTACGAAATCGTGGATTCGGGGATTTTGCAGCGCAGATTCTTGAAATGTCATGTCCGGGGATGAGTCATTGTGTCCGGTCGTATTGTTGTCAGTTAGTGTACCTTCCAAGCACTTACGAGCCATCATTCCACCAATAGGTTCATATTCATGCACATTAAGTTCATTCAAATGTTTTTGTCATGCATGGTTGTGTCATGATGTTCTGTTATTATTACATGAAGTGGCCAGCTTATATGTTAAGATATTTGAATTGAAATGAGCCCGAGTTTCTTCTTCAAGAGAGCTGCATTGCAAGCGAGCCTGTGTTCTAAAGTTTGAACTTGCTTTTCGAGTTGAAGCTGCCGGTGTTACTTTGTGCAAAAGTTTTCAAGGCGTAATGGAGAAGAAGGAGCATCGGTCCGGAAGGTGTCAAAGGGCAGAGCCCGAAGGATTGGACTTGACATTGAGGGAGGAAGGTGTTAAAAAGGCCTTCAAAGACGCTGGTTGCTGGAGATTTTGTGAAAAGCTGAAGGGAGGACACACTCAGGTAACAAAAGAATTTGCCTTGAATTTTACAGGTTTAAGTTCCAAGGTATCTATGTTAGAATTCCCAGTATCTCCAGAGGCTATTGCTAGGGTAACTGAGATTCCTAGAGGAGGACAGGAGTGGTTCAAAAGTTTCAAATTTGATATGAGCCCATGTAAAGTATTCTTGAAGGAAGCCTATGTGAATGAAGATTTAACCAAGGTTGTACCTAGAAGTTATGTTAAGGAGAGTTATGCTATGCTTCTTACTTGTATTCAAAAATATTTAACTTGTGAGGACAGATATAACAAAGTTTATTCCTATCATTTCAAGTTGTTGTTGCATTTCACGGGTAAATCATCTATAGACCTCCCATTTTACTTGTTTCGAAGCCTCAGTAAGATGTGTGATAAAATTCAATTGAGGAAGGATGATTGTGAGACATCACTATTTCATCATGGCTTAGTTAAACTGTTAGTGATGGATGGTTTGCAGAAGATTGGTAGGGATTGGGATTCTTTCATCTATATGGCCGGTTTCCAGAGTAAGACAGGCCTCACCCCACAGCCACTTAGAGAAAGAGAAGAATCAGTGGAGGAACCTACTATTGCTGAGCTTAGAAAGGAGGCTAGGGAGAAAAAGAAGGTCAAATCTCAGTTGAACAAACCAGTCAAACCCTTGGTTATTAAAGAGCCAATTCAGCCACCTCAGTCATCATCAAAGGAAAAGGTCAAGCAAAAGAAAGATGTTCATGGATCAGCTGGATCTGAAAAAGCATCAAGAGTCAAAACAAGGGGTCAACTAAGCAAGGAGAAAGGTAAATCAGTGGTTGTGGAGGAAAGTCCAATTTCAAAGGCCAGCCTAAGTGATCTACTTGAAGCTATTGAATTTGAGCAAGAAGAACCAGTACATTTGGAACCCATGCATATTGATTTGACCCAATCTTCTCCTGAGAGCACTAAGAAATCAAAAGCTTCAAAGAGATTAAGGTTTGATGAGCCTAGTGAGGAGTTTATGTTCAAGCCAAGAAGGCCAGTTACAAGGAAACAAATTAAAGAGGTTGAGAAAGTGCATAAAGGAGAAGAAGCTGTAAAGGAGAAAGTGCATAAAGCAAAGAAAGTTGTAAAGTCACCCAGAACAGAGGTAATTGAAGTATTGACAAAAACAGTGGAGGCAGTCAAACATAAAGACAAGAATAGAAAGGTCATCATCACCCAAGGAGGAAATGTGATTGCCATAAAGAGTCAAGTGGAAACAGCCATAAAGAATCAGGTGGGAGCAACCAAAGAAGAAATTTTCAAAGCCAAGAATGTGATTAAGGAACGTGCAGTTAGGTATGCCAACTATAAAAGAGCTGTGTTAAAGGGCAGCAAAAACCTAGTGGGTCAGACAGATTCCGTGGCTGATGTATATACCTGGACGGTCCCAGCTCTCAAGCAAGCTAAACTCATCAGAAGAATGAACATGACCCTGAGAGCTAAAAACAAAGCTTTAAAGAAGGAGATTGCAAATTTGAAGAGACAGCTAGGTCAGCTAGCTCATTGATCTGAGGAGAAGGTGATATTTTCAGTTTTGGTCAATTTTGTTTGAGTTCCACTATTTTGAAGTCATCTAAGTCTTTGACACCTGTAGAGGAAGTTTGAAAAGTCAAAAGTTCAAGCAAAAGAAGCTTTAGTGCAAATGCATTATGTTTTAGCAAAAACAGTAGTTTCGTAGCGCGCTACGAAACTGCTGTAGGTGCTGTTTTATAAGAAAAACAAGGAGTTTAATGATGAGGTCAGCAAACTTTTGAAGGAAAAGCCTCAAGGACATAAGGGAAACCATAAAAGACTCTCCTAACTATTCAAAGAATGACAGATATGCATTTTTGAAAAGGTGAAATATTTTGTTTCTAGCTAAAGTCTCGTTAAAGGTACTTTATGACCGAATTATTAGGGTTCCTGTTAAGGTTATCGGAGATTTTTGTTTGTACACTTGTTCAGCTCACAAGGCTTCCAGCTCATTGGAGAGTATGGTGATATGCGTTGTTTGTGAAGAATTAAAGAGCAGGGGACATGTTCTTTAAGTGATGAAGAATGATGGGAGACAGGGACCGTGAAAACAGAGCACTTCTCTTGGTTAATTAATGAGCCATCTACACAACTAGTATCCAAAGCCAGCTCGTTCAGTGTATTCTTCTCCAAGATACCTCAACCAAAACAGAAAGAGGACATGTGTCAAGAGTCAGAAAAGCATCATGCTACGAGGAGGATAGATTTTGAGTTTTGGATAAATTAAGACCATTTGTAATTACAGTTCAGCAATTATGTAATTAATGAATTAGTTATACAGTAGATAAGGATAGTTAATAGCAACCTTCGAGGCTCCCCTCATGCTGGAGGAGGAAGCTCGAGGTGGTTAAGCATGTATTCCTATATATGGATCAAACTTGGATGTAATAGGGGTTGGATACTTTGATAGATAACAAGTCTATTTGGTTTATGTAAAGCATGTTTCAGGAATACAAATGACTGTTGTTTTTGCCTCAGGATTCTCAATAGATCTCATTGTTCAAATGTATGGTGGCTTGTTATTTTAGTGTTCTTTTACAGTTCTGTTATTGCATAATCACTCAGAACTCATGCCCACATGCTCTGACTTCCTGTATGTTATGGCAGACTGTGTTTTATGTTAGTTATGTTTGAACATTAGATGTAAAGAGCCCTGACTTCCATGAAAAATGGTATTTTGGTTTGCTGAGATGTGTGAGACTCCATAAGCCCAATGGGAATCAATCTGATATTTGTCCAGCCAGCTTATTTTCATGTGTTTGTTAAAGAGTTAGCCATCTTTCCTTGTTAGTAATCAACATTCATAATCTGTGAGAGAGCCCTCTCAGACTAAGGAGGCTAAGCCTTAGTCCAAAGCTAGGTTTGAAATAGTTACACATTATCTTACTGATAGGCAGCCTTCAGTGTGTGATTTTGTGATAACAGTGAGTATGTCTCAAATGAGTTTAATAAATTCTATGCAGCAGAAGGGATTAAATAGGAGTTGACGATACCCCATAACACACAACAGAATGGGGTGGCTGAGAGGGAGAAAAAAATCATTGTGGGGGCAACCCAGGTGATGTTGCATGATCATGGCCTACCACTATAATTGTGGGCTGAAGCATGCAACACAAAAATTTATTTGTAGAAACATAGCCCACATCAGATTCTTGGAATGAAGACACCAGAGGAGGCTTATTCCAGTAACAGAATAGATGTTGGTCACTTCAGGATTTTTGGGTCATCGGTATATTGCCATGTGACCAAAGATGCACAGAAGAAGATTGAGCCAAGAACAGAGTTGGGGATATTTTTGGGGTATACTGATACACCTCACAACTATGGGGTGTACTTTCCAACCAACAGGATGATAGTGGTTAGCAGGGATGTCAGATTCGATGAGGAGAAGGTCATGTGAGTTTCCCTTGAGAGGGATCTTGAGCTACATGTGGTTGATGAGATATTAGCTCCTAAGGTTGAGATGCCTCAAATTTATGTGGAGCAGCCATATGTAGAGGATCTGGGAGTGGAGACATCCACTCAGGCAGAGTCTTCCAAAGATGGGAGAAAGTGCACTAGAGAGTCTAACAGGTTATTGCATGATGCACGGGAGAATGTGGGAGCACCCACATCTCTGTGCAAGTAGAGGAGGTCACTTGAGAGGTACACTGGATACATGGATCTTATGATTGGATGTGTTGAGATAGATCCATCTTTCGTTAAGGAACTTGTGCAACAACCAGTTTGGGTTGATGCCATGGTGGAGTAGTATGATTCCATAGTTCGTAACAGTGTTTGGGATGTGGTCCCAAGATTGGAGGGCAAGTCAGTGGTGAGCTCCTGATGGATTTAGAAGGTAAATAAAGCTGCAAAAAGTAGTTTGGAGAAGCATAAGGCTAGGTTTTTGGTCCGTATCTTTTCACAAGTAGAGGGGATTGATTATGATGAGACCTTTGCTCCTATTGCAAGGTACTCATCGATCAGATCTATATTGACACTATTAGCGTAGATGGGTTGGAAGATACATCAGATGGATGTAAATACAACCTTCCTTAATGACACGATTGTGGAAGAGGTGTCCATAGAGAAGCTTGAAGGTTTTGAGACGTTCGACTGTAAGTGTCATGTGTGCTGTCTCAAGAGAGCGTTGTATGGGTTGAAGCAAGCACCTCATGCTAGGTACACCAAGATTGATAGCTACTTCACTGGGTTGGGCTTCACCAAGAGTGAAGCAGATGCTAACTTGTACCACATAGTGGTGGAAGGTAAATTGTTGATCATTGTTTTGTATGTTGACGATTTTATTTTGACAGGTGATGATCAGCTAATCAAGTATTGCAAGGATGACGTTGCAAGAGAGTTTGAGATGAAGGAAATGGGGCTCATGCATTACTTTATGGACATGGAAGTTGTGGAGTACTAAAGAAGGTATGTTTTTTTTTTATTATTTTGGCATCTTTTCATTAAAACTCACAGCCCTTTTGCATCATGAACTAGGTAGATAATAAGAAATAATGACAAAATCTGTAGGATTTATATGCAACATGAAAACACTGATAATTGCCATTTCTTATGCAGGAAAAGGGAAAAACGAAAGATTGCCGTTCCAAAGAAAAAGACAGGGCCAAGTTAACTGTTGTCCCTTTGGCGGGGAACCACATGCAAACAAGGCGATCTAAATTAAAGCATATCAGCCAGGGAAAGGAAAAGGAGATATCGACTCGGCGCAAGAAAACAAATGGATAACTGGGAATTAATAGTTTTTCGAATCCCTTAGGATCCTTTGATCTTGAGGGATCACTGCCTTAACTATTTTTGCATCATTGATATCTCCGCCTTAGCTGTTATAAAAAGGGACAACACTGCTAGCCCGGGGGTGATTTGCTGTCATTTTTCTATGTAACTTTTCTCTGAACTTGAGACTTTGATCATCGACTTCATTGAGAAGTGATCCGCTATAACTCTGTTTTAATGATTTAATATAAAACTGGTTGTTGTTTCACCTTTGATCCTGGAATAATCTCAAGCGGTGTGTCCTTGGAGGTTAAGGGCCCAGCCTTGGTGGAACACTTGCTCCTGTACTATTATCTTTTGTTTGTGCATGGTTTCCATTATCAGCTTTGTTCGGTAATATGATATGTTTTGTCATTTTACATCACGGCTCTATTATATTTGATTTATGTTCGACTGAGAAATTTCATTCTATGGGACAGGAATGTTGTATTGTTCACTCTATCTCTGTAACACATTGCTATTCCTTTAATCATTAATATAATATTGTTGGTCTTTATGGAATGTTATCGCTGTTCAATTATAAAGTAACCGTGCTGTAACATTCATAAGTTGGTATTTCTGTATTCATCTATGGTTTACATTTAATCTCGATTGTTGTTCAACTGACATTGCTGTTCCATTGCGAATTACAATCATTATTCTTTATAACTAAGATTGATATTTGCGGTATCAAAATCAGATTATTGCTTTTCTCAATATTAAGGCATGCCGTGTGTGTTGTTTATCTTGGTTTATCGTGCACTTACATTTGGCTCTAAGTACTGTTCTATATTTGATTGCTAATCAGTTGTTGTTCTATTTATGTGTGCTGTCCGATTTATTCTTAGAGTAAAGATTGCTACCTGGTTTTTGTAGGATACGATTGCTGCACTTATATCTAAATATTAAGGTGTTGTTGTTTATAAGAATTAGTTGTTGTTACATTTTCTAATTGCTGTTCCATTTCCTAGTTATTGTTCCATTTCTAGTTGCTGTTCCATTTCCTGATTATTTGCATTATCATTGCTTTAGTTTGTAGAATAATCTGAAACTGTAGTGGGCGTTGACATTTGTTGTCTAGTCCCCAGATTGATGATATGTTCCTTGATTATCTTTAGTTACATCAGTTTACAGAGGGATGATTTACTGTTACTAAACCCTTGACTGATAAATTTATTAGTTTCCCGAATGCATGATTTCAGCCTTAAAGTGATTTACTGTAAGTAGATCTTGTTTTAAGCATCCGTTTACTCTTGTATTTTGAGCACTATACTACTAGCATTACTCTGACAAATGACAACCTAAAACTGAGACACTCTTTGAAATAAAAAACATTCCTGGATTGACAAGTTAATGTGAGGTAATTAGAGGTGAAAGAAACCATTTTTACGACTCGACATTTTGGGGCCGTTGCCAGGGAAAGAGTGTATCCATTTGTCTCTTTTCAGAGTAGTGTAAGAGCCTGCTAGGAAATAATTGGGTTTTAAAAATGGAAGGTAAGAACCTGCATGTGGAGTATGTAATAGCCCTGCTCCCCTGCCCGTTTTCCTGCAGATTTGTTGTTGTTTTGTTTGGGTATAACTTAGCAGTTGATTTGTGTGCATGACTAAGCAGAAAAAGCTGGAAAGGAATCCCAACCCTCTACCCAAGCCTGATAAAGCTAAGGGGCTGGTGACCCTTGGCCGATCGACCTTTATAGACGAAATCCTTAAGAAAGCAGAATCTCAGCCTTTAGTAAGACCTAGAAAAGTTACTTCTAGACAGCCTACTAGTTCCCTTAAGGCCACAGGATCACCATCTGTAGCCTTTGCTGAGGTGCATAGTCAAACTAAAGAGCAAGATTTTCAAGAAATTGAAAATTCTAGCCCAGAACCATTGCAAGAAGGGAATCTTAGCAACCTTTGTGAAGGAAGAGGAGAGACAGGAGAAACTGAAGAACCAAGATCTCCTCTTGGGGTAGTTCAACCATTAAGCAGTCCAGATAAGGGAAGTGCTGCAAAAATAATTTATAGCAAAGCTGAAGAACCTGAATCCCCCCAGACATTAGGTACTCTCATTATCCCAGATAAAGGAAGTGTTGTCAAGGCCATTCCTGTTAAAGCCATTTCCCCTCAACAACCTAGGAATACCCTCCTAGATATCCCAGAAGGTTATTGGCATATAATTGACCAAATGGCTCAAAAACAGCCAAACAGCCAAACCTCTACACTGCAATACCCCAATATGGATACTGCAACTAATGCACCTATGAAAGCAATTCCTCTTCAGCATATCCCCACATTCCATGGCCTTACATCAGAGGATCCGAATGCATTCCTGTTTGAATTTGACATGCTGTGTAGAGGATATGACTACACCACTGATCCCCAGAAACTGAAATTATTTCCCTCTACATTAAAAGGGGTTTCTTTAAGATGGTTTATGGATTGGGTGGTGGTGTTATAAATAACTGGGATCAAATGAAGGAGTCTTTTTTAAAAAAATATCAGGATTATTGTAGGTCTAGAGAGTTAAAAGATGAAATATTTCAGATGGTAGCTAGACCAAATGAAACATTAGAGGAGTATGTTGAACGTTTCTAGTATAATCTTCAAAGATCTCCTTATGCATCATTACCCTTACCTGATAATGTATTAAAAATAGCGTTAATTAGGGGAATGAAGGAGCAGTGGATTGAAACATTAAATCTTATGGGAAAAGGAGATATTTATCAGGAAAATTTTGCTGACATTATTAATCTATGTATCGAGAGTTCGAGAGGCAGCACAAGACTAAAACTAGCAGAACATGATCGGTTTGCAAGAGATAACAGAATTTCGGCAGAAAGAGTAACTCGTGCAGAAATTGGAATTTGTTAGAAAATTTTAAAACTGATATATTGGGGACACTGACAACACAACTTGATATTATGCAGGCTAAACAAAAGCAAGCAGAGGCAGAACAGAATTTGGCAATCTTCTGTCCCAGATGCAGAAAGAAACACAGCCATAAGGAGTGTCCATTAGACGCAGTCCAAGTTTGCGCCATTTGTACAAAAGACCACTCTACAGAGAGTTGTCCCTCACTTCCTGGATTGAAAGCGGTATATAAGGAAGCAGAAGAAGAGCCAGAATCGGTGTATCTACTCAATCAGCACCGTCAATGGCAGCCACGACAATCAGGTATGTTTTCAGATCCAGCTTCTTCTTTTCAGCCTCCACAATATCATGCTCAACAATATAATACAATGTGGCAAAATCAACGTCCCTGCCCGAATTGGTCACAACAGTCATTCCCTTCATCATCTCCATGGCCGAATCAACCAAGCCAACCCAATTGGCTAAATTTTCCCTATACCCCAACATATTGGCAAAATAATGTATATCCAGCACAATGGAGCCCTCCTACTTCACAAAGTCAAGCCTGGCAGACAAACTGGCAAAGACCGATGAATCAGCCAGTAGGAACCATCCCACTCGCTCAACCTACACTGCTAGCCTTACAAAAAAACCCCCAGCCTAACTTAAGACCGCATCTCCCAGCCCAAACCAACCCTAATCTGAATAATAGACCAGTCCAATCTATCCAAATAATTGAAACACCAGAAATAGGAACCGATCTAAGGGAGTGTAATGACCTTCAATTAAGATCTGGGCGTATCATCGAAACAGAGGGAGATAAAACAACTCAAAGTGAAAATCAGTTACCTATAGAACAACCGCCACAAGAAGAGGATGTGACCAAATAACAAATCCATAATCAAACAACCACATCCTCTCCCCCGTTCCCAAAATGATTAATTATACCTCGACCTATACAATATCCTGATTTTGACATTCTAGGAGAACTAAAAAACCTATACATAAAAATCCCATTCTTCCAAGCCATTCAAGACATCTCGATATATGCAAAGGATATCAAAGAATTATGTATAAAGAAACCAAGGAGGAAAATAACAAATAATCCAAGAGTCCAAGTAGTTGGCACTCTATCCGACTTATTATCAGGAAAAGACACACCCGTTAAATACGAAGACCTAGGAAATCCAATAGTAACTGTACAAATCTATGGTCAAACCTTCTCCATGGCCTTAGTTGATCTAGGAGCTGCAATCAATATCTTAACAACTACCACTTGCCAAAAACTGGGCATTACATCAGTAGAACCGACCTCTACTTTATTAGAATTGGCTGACCGATCTGTGGTTAGGCCAGAGGGCACACTACATGATGTCATGGTATCCGTTGACTCCTGGGAGTATCCGGCCGACTTTCTGATAATAAACCCCAAAAACCGACTTGATGGACATCCATTGATTTTAGGCAGACTTTGGCTTGCAACTTTTGATGCTTATATTGGCTGCCAACAAGGCAATATGACCATAACTAGACGGGAAAATATCAAGAACCTAGCTTTATACCCTCCAGCACAGCCAAGTGTCACAATAATAAAAACTAACAAGCATCCTGTATCATACCTCACTGAAAATATTAGATCTCCATTAAGTATAAAAGAGGCCCTTGATTTCAAAGACCAAACAGAAGATGATGTCATTAAAAATTTTATTAGCAAAGCTAAACCCAGATCCCACATACAATGTCACATGATAGAAGCAGCATTTGATAATGAATTAGAAGAAGATCCTCTTAAAGGTACACACGAGCAAACAATACCCATTTCTTCTGTTTCAAATAGCAAAATTGTAGAAATTAAGTCAGGAAAGACTTTAAACATTAATGCCAACCTGACTTCCGAACAAGAAGAGAAGCTCATCCAACGATTGAGGAAATATAAAGAAGCATTTGCATGGGACAACCCTGATATGAAAGGAATTGATCCTCAGTTATGTACACACCATATTTACATAGAAAAGGATGTGAGACCTATTCACCGACCACAAAGGAGACTCAATCCTCATCTAAAAGACGTTGTAAAAGCTGAACTTCAAAAAATTTTAGATGTCAACTTTATCTACCCTATCTCCGATAGTAAATGGGTCTCTCCACTTGTTGTGGTACCAAAGAAGAATGGAAAGTGGAGGATTTGTGTAGATTATAGAGAGTTAAATAAAGCAACACAAAAAGACCACTTTCCCCTTCCATTAATTGACCAAGTATTAGACACTTTGGCAGAAAAGAAATTCTTTTCTTTCTTAGATGGCTTCAGTGGATACAATCAGATTTAGATTGCCCCTGAAGACCAAGACAAAACCACTTTTACTTGTACTTGGGGAACATTTGCACAGAGTTCTACCTTTTGGCTTATGCAATGCTCCTGCCAGATTTCAAAGGGTTATCCTCAGTATCTTTTCAGACTTAATAAATGAAGGGCTCGAAGTATACATGGATGACTTTACACCATACGGAGATGATTTTGACCCAGCATTAGACACACTGGAAAAAGTCCTGCAACACTGCATTGCCACTAGGCTTTGTTTGAGCCATGAAAAATGTTATATGATGATGACTGAAGGACTTATCCTAGGCCATTATATCTTAGTAGCTGGCATACAGGTAGACCCAGCCAAAATTCAAATAATTTTGCTAATTCCTACTCCTACCACTCAAACAGAGGTACACAGTTTTCTTGGATTTTCTGGTTATTATAGAAGGTTTATAGAACATTTTTCGCATATTGCTGCTCCTCTATATGCACTGATAGGTAACGTTGACTTTCTTTGGACAGAAAAATGAGACCGTGCTTTTCAGGATCTGAAGAAGCTTGTGTCCACAGCCCTAGTCCTTCGAGGACCAAATTGGGACCTGCCATTTCAAATTTCATCAGATGCCTTAGATACAGCTATTGGAGCAGTCCTTTAGCAGGAAGAAAAAAAAAACCATATGCAATTTATTATATTAGCAAGAATTTATCTCCCGCTGAATTAAATTATACTATTATTGAAAAGGAATTTCTAGCTGTAATACATGCTGTCAATAAGTTCAGGCATTACATTACTAGATATCCAGTTATCTTGTATACAGATCACTCTGCCATAAAATATTTAGCAAATAAACCAATCACAAATGGTAGAATAACTAGATGGCTGATTTTATTACAGGAATTTGATATTACAATCAAGGACCAACCTGGAAAAGAAAATCCTGTAGCTGACTTTCTCTCGCGAATGCTAAAACCAATGGATGCAGAAGCAGTTGAAGATCAATTTCCAGATGAGCATTTGTTTGCTGTCACTGTTAAAACACCCTGGTATGCTGATGTTGCGAATTACCTAGCAGTAGGTAAATTATCGAAACATCTAACCCCCAATGAATGAAAATAGATTGTCCAGCGAAGTGCTCAATTTTCTTGGATTGGAGGCTACCTATTCCATACAGGGGCAGATATGCACATCAGGAGATGCGTCCGTGAGGATGAAATTTTTGATATTTTAAAAGCCTGTCATGATGGACCATGTGGCGGACATTTCGCCGATCACAGAACTAGGCATAAGGTCCTGCAAACAGGGTATTATTGGCCCACAATCTTCAAAGATGCAAAGAAGTTCGTTCAAGCCTGTGACAGTTGCCAAAGAGCAGGACGCCCTGGTTAGTCCGACGAAATGCCCCTGAATCCACAGCTAGTTATTGAACCATTCGAGCGATGGGCCCTCAATTTCATTGGACCAATTAACCCATCCTCGAACCAGAAAACATATATTTTGGTAGCAACAGAATATGTCACCAAATGGGTTGAAGCAGAGGCATTGCCGAGAGCTACAGAGGATTCTGTCATACAGTTCCTGTTCCATATATTTGTGTGCTATGGGCTTCCAAGAGATATAATTACAGACGATGGACCACAGTTTGCTAGTAACAAGATTGTTGCAACACTAAAAAATTATCATATCCAGCACAAAATCACCTCTCCATACCACCCACAGGAAAATGGTCAAGTAGAAAGCAACAATAAAATAATAGAGGCAATCTTAACAAAAACCATTGCGTCACATAGACGCGGCTGGGCTGCAAGACTACCAGAAGCCTTGTGGGCTTATAGAACAACATGGAGAAGCACTACCGGCTATTCACCATACCAATTGGTGTTTGGAAAGGAACCCATTTTTCCCATAGAATTTGAAATCCAAACAATACGAACAACACAAGAAGTCGGCCTAGATTTAAACAAGGCACAAATTAATAGATTACAGCAGATCAATGAGATAGATGAAATCAGGCTCTCTACCCTCCAAAACACTGCATTAATCCAACAACAGCGAGCTAAATGGCATGATGCTCTCATTAAAAATAAAGTCTTCCGCTAAGGAGATTGGGTGCTTTTATACGATTCCAGGTTTCAGGATTTTCCCGGGAAACTTCAGACTCGTTAGCTGGGGCCATATGAAATCCAGAAGGTACATGATAATGGCACCCTTACTCTAACCACCATTGATGGATCTGGATATACCTTCAAGGCAAACGACCACCGAGTTTGACTATATCGTAAACCACTTACTTGGGAGTCCTTCTACCAGCAACTACACAAAGACTCAGACATGCAAATTTTGGGGGAGGAAGAGAAATCTTCCTCACCTGTCATTCATTAAGTGATTCAATCCTTTTTATATTTTGTACATAATTCCTTTTTTTGTTAGCATAAATTACTCTTTGTACATATTTATTTGTATTTGCACCTTACAGCACCTTCACCATTCTGTTGTTTTTTTCTTTTTAAAGGGAAACAACATTGTCTTTTTTGTTGTTCCTTTTCTGAAGGGACAACACTTTGTGTGCACTTTTGCTATTTCTGCTGTTCCTTTTTCCAAAGGAACAACATTTTCATTTTGATGTTCCTTTTTCAAAGGAAAAACACCCTTTGTTTCAGTCGTTCCTTTCTCACTTTCATTTTGCTGTTCCTTTTCCAAAGGAACAACCTTTTGATTTTTGCTGTTCCTTTTCCAAAGGAACGACATTTGCGTTTTCTGCTATTCCTTTTACAAAGGAACAACACTTTTGATTTTTGTTGTTCATTTTCCAAAGGAACGACATTTGTGTTTTTTGCTGTTCCTTTTCCAAAGGAACGACATTTGTGTTTTTTGTTGTTCCTTTTCCAAAGGAACAACACTTTTGATTTTTTGTTGTTCCTTTTCCAAAGGAACGACATTTGTGTTTTCTGCTGTTCCTTTTCCAAAGGAACAACACTTTTGATTTTTGCTGTTCCTTTGCCAAAGAAATGACATTTGCGTTTTCTGTTGTTCCTTTCCCAAAGGAACAACACTTTTGATTTTTGCACATTTGCGTTTTCTGCTGTTCCTTTTCCAAAGGAACAACACTTTTGATTTTTGGTGTTCCTTTTCCAAAGGAACGACATTTGCGTTTTCTGCTGTTCCTTTTCTAAAGGAACAACACTTTTGATTTTTGCTGTTCCTTTTCCAAAGGAACGACATTTGCGTTTTCTGCTGTTTCTTTTCCAAAGGAACAACACTTTTGATTTTTGTTGTTCCTTTTCCAAAGGAATGACATTTGTGTTTTCTTCTGTTCCTTTTCCAAAGGAACAACACTTTCGGTTGTTGTTGCTCCTTTTCCAAAGGAATGACACTTGCATTTTCTGTTGTTCCTTTTTCAAAGGAACAACACTTGTATTCTTTTGCTCTTCCTTTTTGAAACGACAACATTCTCGTATTCCTTTTACTTATGCTTGTTCTCCTCGCTGTTCCAATTTAAAGATGCCTGTTGTTCCTACTGTTTCAAGTCTTTTGGAACACAACTATACACTTATGCAATGGATACAAAACTACAGCATACTGAAATCAGTAAATTATATAAAAACGCTATTTTTTACAAGAAATTGCTCTGAATTGGTAAGAGGAAAGAGGGAAGGACACAATTATCCATTATTTTTGCTGTCATTATTCTACTAATACTGATATGATTGGTTATCTTTATCATGTTGGTTCCTTTTAAATTCTCATAATCTTCTTTGATCATTATTAAGGAATAAGAACAAAGGGTCTGTATTTTTCTATTGAGATGTTAAGACTTCTTCCACCATTCCTACTCTTAAGGAGTGTTGAACCACCCTTTGTGTATAAATAGGGAGTAATTTATGAAAAAAAGAGAAAAACGTTTATATAACTTATGGGTCGTCAAATGCAGGATAGGGGGTCTCATCAAGAGTCAGCCTACCATGATCATAAGGAAGAAAGTGAAGTGGCATTCCCACTATGGCCACCACACTAGGGATATGATCCAAGAGGCACATCAGAGGAAATAAAGAGCCCTTGGAACAGGAGGTCTCATCATGAGCTAGCTTGCCCACCTTTCACTCCTTCCTGGTGAATGGAATTATGGCTAACTAGTCACCAAGCTAGCATAATGGCCTACATTTTGACATTGCACAGAACTTCCTAAGCATACACAAAGGATCATGGTTACATAGGTGAAACAAACAACTCTATCAAGGTTATGGACACCTGTCAGTAGCAGAGCTCTATTAATGGTATTGAAGTCACATTCCTTATACACCAATAGTAATCATCAACACCCTTCTGTCTCTTATACCTTTGTAATATGTCACATAAGATTATGTATATTATTTCCCCGAACCATTAAACACATGAAAATCTATTATAACCAATCATGACAGAAAAGTTGATAATGACCGCATTAGACTCTGTGTGCACGTCAGCTGTCCTATCCTCCCAGCCTCGCATCATATCACAACAGTCTCTTATTTGTTAAGTGATCTGACTATACACCTTGATTTCGGAAATGTGCTCCTTTTGTAACACATGTCATTTCGGCATACGCTGTTCCTTTATGACTCTGTATTCTGGCAGTTCGGCACGTTGCTCCCTCATTTGACGGGCGAGGACGACCTATTACATTACAGGGGGGAGGCAGGTAACCTCATCATTCGCTGGTATACGTGTCAGACTATTATTCGGGAAATTGTTTACTTGGGAATAACAAGGCTCAACGGTATATTGTTTTTCAATTTGCATGGCTTGTTGTTCCTAAGCCATTTCCGTAGTATGCTCTGCGGCAATTAGTAAGTGACTCAGGATTTGAGCGAGTCCTGCTGTTTTGTTAGTTTCTCTGTGTTCTAACAGTTTGAACAGCTTGTTGTTCCATTGCCATCTCTGAGATTTTAGAGTGAAGCCAAAAGCATGGGAGGAAGATCAATTTGGAGAGAACCACAGGTATTGATAGTCTCTGATGCTGCACGGGAAATCCTGGCAAGGGCAGGTTGGTTAATTTATCTCAATCGTTTACAGGAATCCAACGAGACCATAGCAATAGAATTCTTGCAGGACTTGCAAGAATATCACTCCACAGTAAGGGGGAAACACATAGCAGTCACCGATGACATAATTGCAGAGGTCTCAGGACTGCCAGCCACTGGATTTGAGTGGATGTTAAAGAAGGAGAGACTACAAAATATCATAAAAATCTTATAGGATGAAGGCTAGAACCTGACAGTCAGAGGAAAGGGGGTTCTACCAGCAACATTAGGAGAGTTGTGGGAAGAATTGGCGAATATCATCCAGAGCTACATCACCTGTGAAGGCAAGAAAGACGTGGTAAGACCACGACACCTTAAACTTTTAGCCGTATTAAAACAGAAATGCTCTGTAAACTTACCTGCATTTTTAAATTCATTACTTCATGATGTTGCTCGAAGCATGAAAAAGGCACAGCATGTGGAATCAGTAGTAAGTCACCATGGGCTGATATGATTGATAGTTAGCCATAGCCTCGCTCAGCAATAGAGTAGCTGGGAAGAGCTAATTGCCATGATAGCCGGGGGATTGACTATGCCATCCCCAAAACGTAAGCATGCTACCAGTATGCTAGATAGACCATTGAAACGGAGGAAATCAGTCAGATTGGCATGGATTAGAGGGAGGCTGGGAAATTCCCAAGGGGATACTAACCAACCAGTAGAGATAGACGACTCAGGGGATGAGCAACCCCCACAATTGGAAGGAGAAGAGAATGAGAAAGGATTGGAAGGAAATGAGGAAGGAGAAATGGAGGAAGAGATCGAGCAACCTGGGCAGGAGGAGGAAGAAACAGAGCAGCGCGAAGGCATCCCATTGCAAAATCCATTGCAAGAAGATGAATTGGCCAAAATTTTACCCAATATGGGCGAATATGCCCAACCTCTCAGCCCGCCAGGCCTCCATGTTGAAGAAGAACCAAAAGAGCATTCTGCTCAGGACAAAAATGCACCCGAAGAATTACATGACGAGGAAGTAGAAAAAGAGAATCAGCCTGTTCATGATGAAAGTATGACAGGAGAGAAAAGTGGTATAGAGGAGGAACAATCGGTTCCTAGCCAGACTACACCGAAAGAATTTCAGGAAGAAGAAGGGGTGGAAAAAGAAGTCACCCAGGAAATAACAGAACCAGCTAGGGTTTTTACTCCTGAGCAACCCAAATAGAGCAACGAAGGAGCACCCCAAGAAGAAAACCAGGGAATTGACTGAGATAACAGTACAAGCCCGAGTAAACAGACAACTGTTCCTTCTAAGGAAATAGAAGAAATTAAAAGATTATGGAAAGAACAACAAAGATTACTGAATGTGATAGCTCGACTTCGACAACAAATCAAGGTTTTGAAAATGAGGAAGAGGGTAAAAAGGACTTCGGGGGTGAGACATGCAACCACTCCGGCAAGACCCCTCAAGAAAAAGGTTTGGAGGACTCAAGTCCACCTTGCTGTTCAAAACCCTGTTGAGGAGCAGTCTGCTGTTCCAAACCCTGTTGAGGAGCAGTCTGTTGTTCCAAACCCTGTTGAGGAGAAGTCTACCGTTCAAAACCTTGTTGAGGAGTAGTCTACTATTCAAAACCAAAAGGAACAACATTCAACTGTTACCCATGTTGAAGTACAAACATATGATATATCGACCTGTGACAAAGAAGTGTAGATAGAGGCACAACCCTCTGAAGAAATGCGAACCATAAACACGAGACGGCACAATAAGAAGATTCAAGTGAACCTTGCACTCACCACTACCCTGTGGGACAGTGATTCGAGGACAGTAACCCTACGAGAGGGTTTGATGCAAGCTCAGCAAGCAGTAGAAAAACTTATAGAACAAACGGTTTCTCGACAAAAGTATGAAGAATTACAACAACAACTAAGGAATGTCAATCTATCCGAAAGCAAGGCCTTTGAAGGATGGCGAAAGGAAGAAGAAAAAGTCGCAAACGTAACTCATATGTTAGATATAGTTATCAAGCAAATGGATACCTTAAGCTCTTTATACACTGACGTCCTAGCATGTAGAGCCCTTGCTAAGAATTATGCCTTGTTTTTAATGGAACGATATTTGCAATTGAAAATAAAGGCTGTTAGAGCAGGAGCCCCTATACAAATTAATACCGTTGATGATTTTATAAATTATTGTAAGCACTATGGAGTAAAGGTTCAAAGATTATTGTGTGAATTCTATCTACATAACCTTATGTTAGACCAAGAGATAGAGCAGAACCCCGGCCCTTTTGTTGGGGATATCCAACTGCAGGCATTTATTTTGTTTGGAGTTAATCAAATCAAATGGCTTAAAGCCTATAATGCCTTCCAAAGACAAGAAAATGGATTAGAATTATGGGTAAGAGCTGAGCCTAGAAATCCAGTGCAGTTGTGGAGGAAACATAGGAACCTCATGGGGACTCCAGGCGTGATTGAAGCATTAGGACCCATTCATACAACAATCAATCGGTAGGGAATAGAAAACTTTTTCACTATTAAAGACCTTGCCATTGATGAGGCCAAATTTCGATATCAGATCTCTAATTCGAATATCCAACTCAGGGAACCATTTAATTATGAGAACTTTAAGTTAGCCGCCGATCGCTTGAACCTCTATGGTGAATTTATCTGAAGAGCAGGGCCATCTTGGTTAGGATATAGGTTCCAGAGTTTGATTATTTGGCACCCTGCACCTGGATACCAAGCCCTGTATGAGATGCTTGAGGGTTAGACAGGCCATCTTTTTGAACACCTAGTTAGGCATCATGGCTGTAGACCACCACATGAGATGCCATCTCCAACCTACTCTCTCACTACCTTACATGTCAACTACAATTTTTTCATGAGGGCATGAAAAAGGGTAAGCAGGGGGGTGTGTGTGGAGTACTAAAGAAGGTATGTTTTTGTTGATTATTTTGGCATCTTTTCATTAAAACTCACAGCCCTTTTGCATCATGAACTAGGTAGATAATAAGAAATCATGACAAAATTTGTAGGATTTACATGCAACACGAAAACACTGATAATTGCCATTTCTTATGTAGGAAAAGGGAAAAACGAAAGATTGTTGTTCCAAAGAAAAAGACAGGGCCAAGTTAACTGTTGTCCCTTTGGCGGGGAACCACATGCAAATAAGGCGATCCAAATTAAAGCATATCATCTAGGGAAAGGAAAAGGATATATTGAGTCGGCGCAAGAAAACAAATGGATAACTGGGAATTAACAGTTTGGTGAATCCCTCAGGATCCTTTGATCCTGAGGGATCGTTTCCTTAACTATTTTTGCATCATTGATATCTCCGCCTTAGCTGTTATAAAAAGGGGCAGCACCGCTAGCCCAGGAGGGATCTACTGTCATTTTTCTATGTAACTTTTCTCTGAATTTGAGACTTTGATCATCGACTCTCGTTGAGAAGTGATCCACTGTAACTCTGTTTTAATGCTTTAATATAAACCTGGTTGTTGTTTCACCTTTGATCCTGGAATAATCTCAAGCGGTGTGTCCCTGGAGGCTAAGGGCCCGGCCTTGGTGGAACACTTGCTCCTGTACTATTATCTTTTGTTTGTGCATGGTTTCCATTATCAGCTTTGTTCGGTAATCTGATATGTTTTGTCATTTTACATCACGGCTCTGTTATATTTGATTTATGTTCGACTGAGCAATCTCGTTCTCTGTGACAGGAATGTTGTATTGTTCACTCTAGCTCTGTAATGCATTGCTGTTCCTTTAATCATTAATATAATATTGCTGGTCTTTATGGAATGTTATCGTTGTTCAATTACAAAGTAACCGTGCTGTAACATTCATAAGTTGGTATTACTGTATTCATCTATGGTTTACATTTAATTGCGATTGCTATTCAACTGGCATTGCTGTTCCATTACGAATTACAATTGTTATTCTTTATAACTAAGATTGATATTTGTGGTATCGAAATCAGATTACTGCTTTTCTCAATATTAAGGCATGTCGTGTGTGTTATTTATCTTGGTTTATCATGCACTTACATTTGGCTCTGAGTATTGTTCTATATTTCATTGCTAATCAGTTGCCGTTCTATTTCTGTGTACTGTCTGATTTATTCTTAGAGTAAAGATTGCTACCTGATTTCTGTAGGATATGATTGCTGCACTTATCTTCGAAGATTAAGATGTTGTTGTTTATAAGAATTAGTTGCCGTTACATTTTCTAATTGCTGTTCCATTTCCTAGTTGTTGTTCCATTTCCTGATTATTTGCGTTATCATTGCTTTGGTGTGCAGAACGATTTGAAACTGTAGTGGGCATTGAAATTTCTTGTCTAGTCCCCAGATTGATGATCTGTTCCTTGATTATCTTTAGTTACATCAGTTTACAGAGGGATGAGTTACTGTTATTGGACCCTTGACTGATAAATTGCTTAGTTTCCCGAATGCATGATTTCAGCCTTAAAGTGCTTTATTGTAAGTAGATCTTATTTTAAGCATCTGTTTACTCTTGTATTTTGAGCACTATACTACTAGCATTACTCTGACAAATGACAGCCTCAAACTGAGACTCTCTTTGAAATAACAAAATGTTCCTAGATTGACAAGTTAATGTGAGGTAATTAGAGGTGAAAGAGACCCTTTTTATGACTCGACAGAAGTATGGAAGGGTGATGGGGAATTGTTTGTGTCTTAGGGCAAGTATGCAAACGAGATACTCAGGAGGTTCCGCATGGAGAGAAGCAAACCCATGGAGATTCCTCTAGCAGGTAACTAGAGGAAGGAGGATGCTACTTCAGGGGAAGTAGTGGAAGCTACTATTTACATGTAGCTTGTGGGTTCACTCATGTATTTGGTGAACACACGACCATATATGTTCTATGTAGTTAAATATCTTAGTCAAGCAATGGTTAGGCCTACCAAGCTGTATGAGAAGGCGTCAAAGAATGTATTGAGATACCTCAAGGGCACTACTCAATATGGATTGTGGTACAGACAGACAGAGGGAGTGAAGATTCAAGGTTTCACCGATGCAGATTGGGCAGGGAGTCCATCTAACATGAATAGCACATCAACAGGGATCTTTAGTATTGGGTCAACAACATTTTGTTTGTACAAAAGGAAACAAAGATTGGTTGCACTTAGTTTAGCAGAGGCAGAGTACATGGCTGCATGTCAGGAAACATGTAAAGTCATTTGGATAAGGAAGATTCTAGTTGGTTTGTTTGTTCAGCAGATGGATCCAACTATGATTTACTGTGATAATAAGAGTTGTATCAAACTCTCTGAAAATCAAGCTTTTCATGATTGGTCTAAGCATATTGATATCCGATATCATCATCTCAGAGATTGTGTATTGAGGCGGACTATGTTGTTGGAGTACATTCCCACGGAGGAGAAAGATGCTGACATTTTGACAAATGCATTGTCAATATGTAAATTTGAGTTTCACAAAGACAAGATCAGGGAAGCTGATAATCCCTTTATTTTTGAGAGGGAGTGTTGAGAAATGACAACAAGAAATTCTAGTTTATTTTTTCCTTGAATTAAATTGTGACTTAAAATCGAATCTATTCTCATAACAACTTGTAAATAGTTAATTAAGTTTAATTATTTTAGGAATTTCAAGTTGGAAGTCTTTATTTAGTCATGTATATGTCCTCTCTAAATTTTAGGGGTCTAGGATGAGTTTATTTGAGTTGTAACTAGATAACTCAGTTTGACTAAATTATGGTCAGTTAAACTAGTTCTAACTATTTGTGGAACTAGTAGAGGTCTAGTAGTGAGTTGGTGCACTGGTGCATCCTCAGTGTTACTCCAACTAACTGAAGATTCCCTCATGAGAAACTCATGCATGTCAGTTTAGAGAAAGAACTAGTTGAGACTAGAGTGTAGGGACAATGTACTATCAGTTGTAGAATGATCCGAGTTGTATAGATCATGCATGCAATCAGAAGAGGACCTAGTTTTAGATTGCACAATTGTTGAAGAAGGAATTCCCAATTAAATATGTACTATTCCTCATAGGAATTGCGCAAGGAAATAGGGGCTCAACAGGAAACAAAAATTGGCTAAGTATTCGTTAGTGCAGGTTTGTGAGGCAGAGAGTTGATCATACTTCTGCAAAATTGTTCTTGTGAGAACAAGCCTTGTATTATCACTCATATTTCTGATCAATGCAATAGTTAGTCGGGGTTTTGAGAAGTGTCTTTCCCCATAAAATATTTGTCTTATGTGTCTTTGATTATATTCCTATTGTCGAATATTGTTTTCATCAATCATTGGTTTCTATTGTTTAAAGAGTAGAGTAGATTCTTGTCTTGTGCTTTAGTACATTAAATGAGCTGTGAATCTACAGGAAAATCTACACTGCTATAGGATGGTGCTGATGAGCTCTATGTTGATGACGTGGTAGTACCACTTGAGTTAGGAGGAGGTCGCGAGGATGCCACATGGTGCCCCTGTGATGCCATGTCCTCTGTTAATTAGCCAAAAGTTCTAACAAGCACAACTTTTGATGCAAGACCGAGATTAAGATAAAATTTATAGCGCTAGAAAAATCTCGATGAGCTGAACACAATGGTGGTATCTGTTAGCTCTGCTACAAAACAAGGATTCCATATGGTCAGAGACAGGCTTGATCTTCTTGGTTGTGCCCAAAAGGATTCATGCATGCTGTTCAATTCTTCAAAGTTTGGTTAACGGCCTTCCACCGATCAAAGCTATCGCAAAAGAAAAGCCCTTGGGAAGGCGGAAATAATATATCGGGAGGCCTAAAACACTCCAAAACAAGCAAAATTCAAAATCACAGGCCTATCAGTTCAAATGAGCGACAACCGTTCGATCTGGCCGATCAACGGTCCAGATCGCATCGGTGGGTCGCAATCGGAGGAGGCAGATCGGCGGGTCATATCGCATCGGCAGGGAGGCAGTGGCAGCGACAAGACTTCGCCGATGAAGCGATCGCCAATGGGCCGGACCCGACGGTGGTATTAATTCCTTCTTATAAAATATCGGGTCCGCAGCAATATCGGCGCATCGGCGGGACGGCGGTATGGGCAGTGACAATGGAGATCAGCGATTAAGCGAGGACCGTTGATCGCGTGCGCGGATCAACGGCTCACGCTGCGTCGGCTTTTCGCTATCGGCAAAACCAAAGGGGCGGGCCTTTACCATCAGTTATGTGCCGATGCGATGGGCCAGACCCGATGGATGTACAGAGCTCCATTTTATAAAATTTCAAGTCCGCGCCCATGGCATTCGCAATGTATTTTGTGTATAAAGAAAATACAAAGGGAATCTTGTGGCAAGCGCCGATTGCGATGGCTTTCAGATCCGAAAGGGTCCTAAAAGCAGAATATATATATATATATATATATATATATATATATATATATATATATATATATCTCAAATCTGCCAAAGCCATTTTCGTGGTGTTGCGGAAATTTTGCATGTATTTGTCAAATGTAAAAAAAAAAACCAAAGGAGGGCCTGTTTAAACGTGCATTGCAAGCCAAAGGCGGACCCGATAGTGAATAAAGCTATGCCTGAAACCTTTAAAAAGTTAACATGGAAGCAGTGATGGGCGGGGATGAATAGTTTGGCAGCGTTACTCTGTTTAAAAGTCAGAGCAGTCATATTAGGGCCATTCAATGATTCAACAGCAGCATTTAATCAGCAGTATGGCCGAGGAGGAAGCAGGACACCAAAAATCCAGTCAAAGCATTCAATGGTTATGGGTTTCACCCATACCTCATTCCACTTGCCCAAGGAGGACCGCAGGGAGCCAGAGAGAGTCAAATCTATTTAAAACTCAGACAAATTTGTATCAGAGGCCCATTTCTGAATATGAATATGGTTGGTGGCCATTTATGGGCTCCTTCACGCATTGTTTAACAAAGATATTTTGTATTGTAACACTATATATACTCAGAACTCAGATGTAATGGATGGATGAGTGTTTGATGAATGAAAGCTTTGTTGTTGCCTTTAACTTCTAGAGACTGTACATACGATGAGACCTGCAGCTTCTGGTCTGGATTTTCAACTAATACAAGCTTCTTTTGCTGTCACCTGCTCACTTTCCACTTCTCTTTCTTGTTCTAGGCTGTGCCTGCTCGCATTTATTTGATGTGCTGTGGATTTTTAATACCAGAGGGGCTGTCATCCCACCTCTGTGTTATAATTTAATAGTTCATCAGAATTGCTTGCAGATTGTTTTTGTTTTAATATCAAGGAGCTGTCATCCTGTCTGTATATTAAACAATAATTTTGCAGATCTTATAACTGGTTGCAGCTGGCCATCACAGGGTCCTGTGCATTTGCTGGTGTAATTAGTCTTCTCCATCATCACATTTACCTTAAACTGTGAATAGTTGGTAGTTGAAAGCCTTACAGTTTGGGGGTCTTCACCCATGTCTGGGGTAGATCATAGTAGGAGTGGTTATCTGGCTTAAAGGTGTTGCACATATTCCATTTATCCATCATTTTATCCAACAAAACTGTTGAATTTTTAATGTTCTTGAGCATCACTGAGTTACAACCTAGGTGAGTTTCTTGGGGTGATAACATTAAATGGCATCGTTGCTGGGGAGAAGAGAATCGAAGCTCAGCTTCCCTTGGAGACGACACAGCTTCAAGCTTTGATGACAGACAAGGTTTGAACACATTCTTTGGTTGTAATCATCTGTCTGGCGACTCCACTGGAGGAAGGCCATCCTTTGGCGACTCCACATTGAAGTTCTAGTCTAGTTCGTGAAGCATGCTCGGAGAAATCTTCAGAAATCACTAGCTGGCCAGTGCCTGATCCTGAGAGGATCGATAAGCAGAAAAAACTTTGCGGAAGGGAGCATCAGGATCAGGTAAGCCTTAAACAATTTTTATGTGTCTCTATTAGTGAAGTTCACCTTCAGAGATTCATACCGCTCCCGGTTATTCATTTCCTTTTCGGACCTCAGTAGAAAAAGTATCCCATACTGTCCATCATATTCCTCTGTTTCTGTCATTCTTTTCATTGATTCATTTCACTCAGTCCACCAGTATCCCTTTCGTATACCTCAGCCATGGCAAGTCAGCAAGCTCTTACAAGGATGGAAAGAATCATTGCCGCTAGGTATGAACCCTTGGTCTTGCTTGTCCCGTTGAATGCCATTCCTGTAGGATATTATTAGAAATACATGCCTAAGTTTACTGGTACAGAAGGAGTAACAGCTGAAGAGCACCTTGAGTCGTTTTACAGCTATGCTGTTGACCTGAATATCAATGACGATGATGTGTTGATGAGGGTTTTTGTCCAAAGCCTAGATGGGGAGGCTAGAAATTGGTTTAGAAATTTACCCCCTAGGTCTATTGCAGACATCGAGACCTTAGGTGATGTGTTCCTTGAGCACTGGGGGGACAAAGAAGATCTGCTCTATGATTATACTGAGTTTGGGAACTTGCAGAGGGATGGGCTCTCATCATCCTCAGATCATAGGATCGACGAAATGGCCAGGGTGATTGAGTCTTTGGCCTTTGAAGTTTCCAAATTAAGAGCTGAGCAGTATTTTGAGGAAGCAGGAGCTCCTTGTTCCTTTACTCTGCCAAAGCCCAATCCATACAGAGGAGCACAGGAGCAGTTGCAGATTTTGTAGAAAAGCAGAGATACAAATGGAGACAAAAGGGTGAAGACCCTTTTTCAGAGTATAGTCATGGAAGAGGAGCAATACGAAGAAGAGGAGGAGGTCCATGGTGTGGAAGATAAGGGCAGTGCCCCTTTCCTAACCAGAGCTGCATATGAAGAAGCAGTATCCAAGAGCACTGCTTATTAGTTTGTTGTACCTGCAGAACAACAAGCTTATCAGTAGAAGTAGCCAGCAGCAGGTCCCTTCCTCCAAGAATTTGTGCCCGAAGCTAGCTCACCTCTCCATGGCTATGCAGACCTGCAAATTTTCCAGCCTGCTATTGTCCCCAGTTCAGTGATTAAAAAGGGGGAGGAAAGCTCCCCATCATCTTTTGCTTCTCTATCTTCTCAAGTGAAAATCCCTCTCAGTTGCCCCTTAAACACTGAGCCAGGAAATAGTTCAATGATCGAGGCTGAAGTTGATCATCTCAGTCTTGATATTATGAAACCTGCTCAGATGGCCTCCACACAGACTGAAGAGGCAGCTTATCAATTAACAGAGGAAGAGGGTGTACAGTTTTGGGATTCCTCCTTGGATGAGGACTGTTCTAAGCAAGATGAACGAGTAGAAAATGTCTCTGTGTCCCCTGCACAAGGATACAATGGTGCATCTTTCATATTAGTTGTGCAGACTACAAAAGACACAGACAAGTACACAGCATACATGGTTATTCAGCAGGTGTACAAATGCTCCCATAAAGAACATCCAAGGAGGAGAATACGCAGAGGGGAAATGAAATTTGATCCCTACCTACCTGTCAAGCTCAAATGTCCTAAACTCTTTGAGGTAGAGGATCAAATCAATCCAGTCCTGCTGATCTATGATGAACCGGGCTGAGAGCAGGAGAAACAGTTTTGGTTGCCCTGCTAATGGGCAAATTTTGAAGTTTAAGTTTTCAGGCTTTTATGTTTGTAATTAAGTTCTTTTACAGTTTTATGTTGTATGCTTAATTGACTCCATGCCCAATGGACACTAGGCAAGTGTTTTTATAGCTGTTTTTGTATGAAGGCATTGGTCTGCAGGTTCTTGAGACCTCACAGGGAGGATCTCATCGCCAGAAGGAGCCAGTGTTAGCTCTGCTACAAAACAAGGATTCCATATGGTCAGAGACAGGCTTGGTCTGCTTGGTTGTGCCCAAAAGGATTCATGCATTCTGTTCAATTCTTCAAAGTTTTGTTAATGGCCTTCCACCGATCAAAGCTATCGCAAAAGAAAAGCCCTTGGGAAGGCAGAAATAATCTATCGGGAGGCCTAAAACACTCCAAAACAAGCAAAATTCAAAATCGCAGGCCTAGCAGTTCAAATGAGCGACAACCGTTCGATCTGGCCAATCAACGGTTTAGATCGCATCGGCGGGTCGCAATTAGAGGAGGCAGATCGGCGGGTCATATCGCGTCGGCATATCGCATCGGCAAGGAGGCAGTGGTAGCGACAAGACTTCGCTGATGAAGCGATCACCGATGGGACGGACCCGACGGTGGTATTAATTCCTTCTTATAAAATATCGGGTCCGCAGTGTATCGGTGCATCGGCGGGACGACGGTATGGACAGTGACAATGGAGATCAGCGATTAAGCAAGGACCGTTGATCGTGTGTGCAGATCAACGGCTCACGCTGCGTCGGCTTTTTTCTTATCGGAAAAACCAATGGGGCAGGCCTTTACCATCAGTTATGTGCCGATGCGATGGGCCAGACCCGATGGATGTACAGAGCTCTATTTTATAGAATTTCAAGTCTGCGCCCATGGCGTTCGCAATGTATTTTGTGTATTTTCTTTGTATAAATAAAATACAAAGGGAAGCTTGTGGCAAGCACCGATTGCGATGGCTTTCGGATCCGAAAGGGTCCTAAAAGCAGAATATATATATATATATATATATATATATATATATATATATATATATATATATATATATATATATATATATAGATATATATATATATATATATATATATCTCAAATCCGCCAAAGCCATTTTCGTGGTGTTGCGGCAATTTTGCATGTATTTGTCAAATGTTAAAAAAAAACCAAAGGAGGGCCTGTTTAAACGTGCATTGCAAGCCAAAGGCGGACCCGATAGTGAATAAAACTATGCCTGAAACCTTTAAAAAGTCAACATGGAAGCATTGATGGGCGGGAATGAATAGTTTGGCAGCGTTACTCTGTTTAAAAGCCAGAGCACTCATATTAGGGCCATTCAATGATTCGGCAGCAGCATTTAATCAGCAGTATGGCTGAGGAGGAAGCAGGACACCACAGATCCAGTCAAAGCATTCAATGGTTATGGGTTTCACCCATACCTCATTCCACTTGCCCAAGGAGGACCACAGGGAGCCAGAGAGGGTCAAATCTATTTAAAACTCAGACAGATTTGTATCAGAGGCCCATTTCTGAATATGAATATGGTTGGTGGCCATTTATGGGCTCCTCCACGCATTGTTTAACAGAGATATTTTGTATTGTAACACTATATATACTCAGAACTCAGATGTAATGGATGGATGAGTGTTTGATGAATGAAAGCTTTGTTGTTGCCTTTAACTTCTAGAGACTGTACATACTATGAGACCTGCAGCTTCTAGTTTGGATTTTCAACTAATACAAGCTTCTTTTGCTGTCACCTGCTCACTTTCCACTTCTCTTTCTTGTTCTAGGCTGTGCCTGCTCGCATTTATTTGATGTGCTGTGGATTTTTAATACCAGAGGGGCTGTCATCCCACCTCTGTGTTATAATTTAATAGTTCATCAGAATTGCTTGCAGATTGCTGTTGTTTTAATATCAGGGAGTTGTCATCCTGTCTGTATATTAAACAATAGTTTTGAAGATCTTATAACTGGTTGCAGCTGGCCATCACAGGGTCCTGTGCATCTGTTGGTGTAATTAGTCTTCTCCGTCATCACCTTTACCTTAAACTGTGAGTAGTTGGTAGTTGAAATCCTTGCAGTTTGGGGGTCTTCACCCATGTCTGGGGTAGATCATAGTAGGAGTGGTTATCTGGCTTAAAGGTGTTGCACATCTTCCATTTATCCATCATTTTATCCAACAAAATTGTTGAATTTTTAATGTTCCTGAGCATCACTGATTTACAACCTAGGTGAGTTTCTTGGGGTGATAACAATATCAAAATTTGATTTTGTAGACTTTGAAAAATGAGCTTGATTATAACCCCATATTCATAGAAAATCTTAGATATCGGGTCAAAAAAGGTAACCCTCCCACAACCTGGATGCTTAAGTGGGTGGGAGGTGGTTACAGTTTCTTTTTTTGAGAGGATGATGAAAATGGATCTTCAAACTTTACATCATGTATCCTCCCTGATGTGTCTTATAATTATGTTCATCTCCCCTCTTAACCATTCTAATCTTAGGGAGTTCTTTTTTAATATTAGACCATTTTTTATATTAATTACTAAAAATAGCCAGATTTCTTCTCAGTTTTCTTTGTTCATCAAGAAATTTAAAATAATATTTCTCATATCCTAAAATTTATACTAATTTCAAAACAATTTCTTTCCCCTTACTTTCTTCATTATGATGTGTCCATAAATGAGATGGTTCATTTGCTTTATCATTGTATTCAAATGGCTCAACAAAAGGAGGATTCAGATGGTTTCTGACATCTTCTAGAATATCTTCAACTTTATCTCCTCTAGAGATTGCGGAAAAAATTAGAGCATGTTAAGATCTCATTTCACTAGTTAATTCAACATTGACTAGTTGAAAGTGAACATGCTTAATCTTTTATTTTACAAATATAATATCTCTAGATATATCATCCACACCTATGTTTAAACAAGTCAATTCAGAAATAGTTTTGTCTTCAAGAGTCTTTTTATAAGTCTAGAATTGGATATATTTAGATAGATTATGATCAAGAAGTGTTAAATAGCCCTTTCTCATCCCAAGAATTATTTCTTGTACCTTTTTTCTAGCTAACTCCTTTTCTCCTAGTATAGGTTGTCACATTGGCATGTTAATCTATAAATATCTAAAATTCCATATTCAATCCCTTAACATACCACATGAAGCATGGTTGAAATTTGAACAAATTTTCTGGAAAATGAATCCATGCTCATCGACTGGAAAATCAACTCATATCTCTTGATGCCATACAATTTCTTCAGATTCAAACTATTAAGACTTCAAGTTAGTGATTGTGGAATCACTAGTCAAATGATTAGGGAATCATGGCTATTATTTCTAAACTCAAATATCGTTTTGGCATATTTTTCTTTGAATTTTATGCCATTAGAGATGCAATAAGAGCAACTTATAAAATTCCTACTTTTGAACTTTTTTACAATCCATTAAAACATAAGCAAGACAAGCTCTGACAGATAGTGCATTTGATTCCCATTCTATGAATAAATCATTATTTGTTCACAATATCATAGGATCCAAGCCTTCAAGAAGCAATTAATAGGAGGAAAACAACCCATGACCCCCAAGCCACCTACAACGACTCCTACTCCTCTAAAGTCTCAGCAAGGAATTTGGTTAAAGGACAAGAAACCACTTAGGTTTGATTCCTTTTGTGGCCAAGATGGGCATCTTGATACACCTTGCTAGAAGAAGATGCAAGTATTGGAAGCAGTCATGAAGAAGCATACTATTCAATTAGATACTTCCTCCTCTTCTACTTCTTGTAAACCTCATGCTATTTCTAAAATGGCATTACAACTTAATCATGAATGGATTTTAGACTAAGGAGCCTCTCATCAAATGGCTAGTATAGGAATATTTTCTCTAGTCATGATGATTGTATAACCCAATAGATTTTTGTTGATGATAGTTCTCCTTTAGATGCTGTGGGATTAAGAACAATATATCATCATGTTGGGAAATTCATTAACATATTATATTTTCCTAATATTTCATATAATTTGCTTTCAACCTTTCAAATTACTAATTATGGTAATGGAAAAACTATTAAATTTTTTCCACACAATGTTGTAGTAAGAGATAAAAAGGACCCATATATTGCAATAGCTTCAAGACTTATTAGTATTTCTTCAAGACTATACAAGCTTGAAAATTTTGAACTCTTGTCACCTACTACTATAGTTGTTGCAAGCATTGAAGACTTGGAAAATTCAACATGAGTAGTTTGATCATTTGAACTACCACTACTCGTAGTAGCTCTCAAAGCATCAAATGTTGCATGGTCTACTGCTTGTCTCATGCAATAATGGTGTTTGTTGTGGTTTTTTCTTGGGTAGGCATCACAGAGATCCATTCCATTTTTTCAATCATAGTAAGAACAAGCATAACTTGAATTAGTACATAATGACATAAGTGGGTTATTCATTATTCCATCATGTGTAGGTGCATGATACATTCTTAATTTCATCGATGATCACATTTAGTACACATGGATTTACTTCACAAAACTCAAATGTGAAGTTTTCAATCATATTGTTGGTTTGAAAGCATTGGTTGAAAAACAATCAAGACATCTAATAACGACAATTCACATTAATAATGGCTATAGATAATATGTTGATAAACACTGCACTGAATTTCCTCTAAAAATGGCAATCAAATGAAACACACAATACCTTACACTCCATAACATAATGAAATAGTTGATTGTAAGAATCAAACCCTTAAAGAAATGACTAATTGCATGGTTTAATGAGAAAACTTAGCACCATAGTATTGGGCGGAAGCAACCAATTATGCTAACTATATCTTGAACCATACTCCTACAAAAGTTCTAATAAATTTAACTCTAAAAGAAGCCTGGTATAAGATTAAGCCTAATGTAAGTCATTTTAAGGTGTTCAGTTGTGTAGCATGGATTTCCCAATGAAAAGCATAAGTCAATGCAACCTAAAGGTGAGAAATGTAAATTTGTTGGCCAACTTATCTTCTTGCTAAACATTTAGAATCTTAAGACCCTTATTGGACATATAGAATTCTTCGTCAAGGACTCTGCATCGTTTTTCAATGAATTAAAGAGTTTCACGCTTGATCCAGATGACAAGATTGTGAGCTTCGATGTGGTCTCCCTCTACACCAATATCCCTATCAACGAGGCCATCAAAGTCACCAAGTGCATTGTGGATCTTGATACAACTAATTTAGTTGGTATTTATCTTACTTCTACTTTCCTTTCATTTGATGGGGAATTCTATGAGGAAACTTGCGGTGTCACCATGGGTTCCCCCCTCTCCTCTGTGGTAGCTAATCTATTCATGGAGGATTTTGAATCAAAGGCCTTAGCTTCTTCTCGTCTTCTACCTAAGATGTAGAAGAGGTTTGTGGATGACACTTGTGTCATCTGGTCCCATGGTAAGGAAGAGTTGGAACTATTTTTTCTCCATCTTAACAATCAATCTAGTTCCATAAAGTTCACGATGGAATTTGAAAGTAATGGTAGTCTGCCCTTCCTTGACGTCCTCCTCTCAAGAAATGATGATGTATATTTTTCTCATCAGGTATTTCATAAGAAAACTCATACAGAACATAACTTCATGCTAATTCTCATCATTTCTCAACTCAAAAGCTTTGTGTTCTCAACACCTTAGCGACTAGAGCTTTAAGGGTTTCTGATGACAACCATCTCAATGAAGAGAAAGCACATCCCCTAAGTGTTTTCTTTAATAATGGTTATAGTATACACCAATGTACTAAGGCTTTCCTCAGAGCTGAAAAGGGTCCTAGTGCTAAGAAAGATACCATCAATTTTCAGGTGTTCATCTTCCTTTTATCCAAGGGACCACTGAAAAGATTGTGAGGATCCTAAGGAAGCATAAGGTGGCTTCAACCTTTAGGCCTTTAAATATCATCCAAATCTCCCTTAGATCTATAAAAGACCCATTGGACCCCAAGAATATGAAGGGTGTTTATGTTATCCCATGCTCTTGTGGGACTCCCTACATTGGTGAGACTAGTCGCTCAATTAATCAAAGGATTCGTGAGCATGCCGCTGACGTCAAGCATGGAAAGAACTCCTCCTATGCTTTAGCAGAGAAAATAGATAAATATAAGCATCACATCTACATTGAGGAGGCCCAAGTCATTGCTACAATTAGTCATTTCCATCATCGTAAATTGAGGGAGGCCCTAGAAATCAAAAAATGACCCAATAACTTGAATAGAGACGATGGTTGGATTGTTAGTAGAAGTTGGGCCACTGTCTTGTCCTCCTAGTTTTTTAGGTTTCTTTTTGGGATTTATTTTGTTTGTTTTTTTATCTATGTAGGTATTGGTATCCTTTTATAGTATTTGTTGTTGGTTTATCCTTCTTTAGAGTTTATATTCTTGATCCTTCGCGTTTTCTTAAGTATTTTATCATCATATTCGTTCTTAACTCCTTTTGGTATTTTTGTTATTTGTTTAATGGGCCTTAGCCCCATATTTTATTATTGACCATGTTTTATCTATTGATTACTTTTCTTTGTATATATATATATTTCTTTTGACTTGTGTATATTTTTGTTTTATTTTATTTATTTTCCATTAATTATTTTTATTGTAGTTTATTTTATTTCCATTAATTATTTTTATTTATTAAATGATCTTGCCTTGATTAAGGTCTTGACTCCTTTTTATAATTTTTGACTTCCATTCTTGTTTGGAGTTTGACTTTGATTTTTTTATTCTTGTTAGTTTTTTTTTTTAATTTCCCAGTAATAGAATTTTTTAATAATATTTGATTTTAATAAATTAATTTAAATATTATTTTTCAAAAACTAGCTGTTTATTATAGTTGTTACTTATTACTATTTGTTTTTAATTTGTGATAATTTAAATATTATTTTTCAAAACTAGTTGTTTAATATAGTCGTTACTTAATAATATTTGTTTTTAATATATTGATAAATTAATATCATAATTTAAATATTATTGTTTAAATATAGTTGTTACTTGAAATTATGGTCTCTACATTACTCTCTATTTAAGCCTTTGCCATGGTTTGCCTCTTCATCCAGTCGTGATGATGAACCACACTTGTTGGTTTGAAACTAGTCGGCCACAAACTTCTCTTATGTGATTTCTACCGAAAGACTTTTCTTAATTCATTATGGATCACAGAAGCTTGAATTTAGAGATGTAAAGTATTATCAACTCTTTTTATGTCACTCTTTAGAGGTTATGTTTCAAAGATGTGTTTGATTTGATGAGGGTTAGTCAAATAAAATTAATTGTAATATAGGGGTTAAACAAGGCTTTCCTTAGTCCCCTCCCTTTTTGGTATTTATGTTGACAAGTTAGAGACATGTTTGGAAGAAGTGGGTTGTGTTAGGCACTACTTTGGTTGGGATAATCATCGACCTTCTTCTTTACGTAAAGGATGTTATGGCAAACAAATATCATCTTGCGGACAAGGAAAGATCTCCCTAGACTCAATGACTAAATCTAGTAACAAACAAACAAACAAGTAAATATTTCCCCAGGGCTATTCTATTGAATCACAAACAAGAGTAATGGATTATAAAGTCCATACCTTTCAAACGAAATGCTTGATGAATATCCTTGCTATGGATTGATGCAAATTCCAAATGTTGAGAATCCATACCTACAAATACACTAACAAACACAAGGTCAAAGGCACATGATATATAAATGATTCAATATGACCTATATTAGTGATCAAGGAGACTAGTACCTAATATCATAACCAATGGACAATGTAAGTAAACATTCAATATATCGTATCCAATGGAAAATATAATGAGAAAGAAACACTCTTTTGTATTATAATTGAATGAAAAGGAGATATATAACCTAACCCTAATGTTGACAAATCCCCTTCCATTATTCTCCAATCCTCCCGTAGGTGACAAGCTTCCAACGTCAAATTGAAAACATAAGTTAATATCAAAAGTCCTCCCTTTTCCTCTAGTTTTCGCTGAATTTATAGGCCAAGAGGAAGAGGTTTGAGATCCTCCTATCAATGGATGAGATCCATAAAGAGAGGGATTAGGGTTCTAAAAAGAGAAGGAGTTTGATCCATAAGTAAAGGGATGAGGTCCAAGTAGGTAGGAGCTCGAGGCCTTCTAGTTGGGAAATATTCCCCCAACAAGGCTTCTAGAAATTTCTTTTTACTTTTACCTACGTTAAGAGATTGTTGAAATTTTATTGGAGAAGAGAGCGCAGGATTGTGAAGGCCATAATGATCATAAGTACGTTTGCGCACGTAGTGACTAGGAAAAGTGCGACAATATTAAAAGATAGGACTTTAATAAATATAACTCAAGATTCTTGTTGTATTTGGGATTGTTTTTCTTCCAACATTGTAGGGGATTGCTTTGGAACACTTCATCAGATAACAAGAGATTCAGATTGGTGGTCATTTTCCTAATGGTGACAAAATGACGTGTAACAAAAGATATTGTTCTTTTCAAAAGGTGCAACCTAATATTGATAAATGATTAAGAATCCTCAAATATTTATAATCTAGCTCCAATATGTCAATAAATGCTAATATGACAAAGGTTATCATTATCTAATTCGAGAACACCAATTACCGTAATTTTGTATATGACAATAACAACTTACAAGAATTTAACTTGTACAAGTATATTGGAGTTAACCTTCCTCTTAAGGTCTGCTGGAACTATATTGTTGATAAAAAGGATGAATGGAGAATGAGAAACCCTATTTTGTTCTTCATAATGACTATAAAGAAGCAGTTTATTGTTTCTCAGAAAAAAGAAATTCCTCTTGACACACTTGTTACTCTAGTTAGTTTATAGGGTTTTGAAGTTTGGGGTTGCAATATTTATGTAGAAAATTGAAGAAAAATGGAGGTAAATAAGAAGTTCCCATAAACTATAACATTATATTTAAAAGTATTATACTCTATCCATTCCTCCTTTTGGAGGTCGATCTTCCACCCATTGAGAGCAAGGCTATGATTAGGTACCTAATGTACAAGCACAAGATAATTCACATGATAGTATTGCTTTGAAATCTAATTAAAGTCACTTTAGCCTTAAGAGAAAGTGGCGTAAAGATGTTGATTCTTGGTTAAATCATTGGAGAATAGAAGTGGAGACAACCCTACAAAATATTAATATCATTAATATATTTACCATAGCTAGCTTAAATAAGAACATTAACATTGCTAAAATAAGAAAAAAATCTCACTACAGTCATAGTGAAACTAAGTGCCAAATAAAACCTAAAACACGTTGGGAAGAAATAATATGTAATATTTGTGATAATAGGAAAGTGAAGGATGAAAATCACTCTATTAAAATTCCTTGTATATGTACACATTAGATCTCAATTTGAAAATATTTGTTACACCATTGATCTTCATAAGTTGTTAAATCATGGAAACTAAAGAGATCTAGGAAAGTTTCTATCCAATATTTTTCACCATGAAAGTAAAATGTCAAAACAAATCAATTAAATCATGATTAATTTTATTAAGGTCCAATAAACCAAAATTGTTCTTAGTAGACAATAATCATAGTCATTTTTTTTATACTCTTCCCCAAAGAAATGTGACTCCAATGATCGTCAATTTGGAAAATGGCATTTTATGGGTGTTAGAACATTAGAGATAGTTGACCCCCTAGCCGGCAACATGATAGTTAATTGGTTATGAGATGTTATAATCCAAATACATTAAAAACCAATACATCATTTTGAATATAGAATATAACTTGAATATAGATAAAATACACAATAACTCTAAAAAATATGCCAATTAACTTTCCATACCCTCTTCTCTTAGAGATATAATATAGTATATAATGAATAATAAATAATCGAATACTTCATTTTTAGTGTATTATAATATAATCTACAACTTTAAACTCTCATCTCCTTTACTATGTGTCCAATAGAATGTGTTTAACTAATTTATCTAATTGTCCAATTTTTCAAGATCGAGTTTTCCATCGAAATCAGCTACCTCCACCTTAAACAGATTTGGAATGCCTGATAGAATCACTAACATGTGGCTTCCAACCAAATTCGTGTTGAATTTTTTTAGATCTTCACTTATAGACTTGCTTATCATTTCCTCTGTTTCTTCTAAGGTGTTTATATCCTCAATTATTTTTGAGCACAAAATTTCTTTTTATCTTTTAATTTAGAATTTATTCGTTTCACATTTATAGTGCAAGATCTTTTCTTCTGTTTTTGGAATTTTGGAATTTTGGTGTTTGGAATCGATTTACAGTAGTCCCACCCATATAATTCTAAACCTTCCCTATTCAATTAATGCATTTTGTGTGTTTCCTCGAGTTTACAATAAACTCTATTACCAAAATTGATTTACCTCTTAGTGTTGAGCATTGTTTTGATATGGACAGGGTTTTGGTGGTAAGCAAGATTCGTTTCATGTGGGTATTGATCTCCTTCAAGGTTTTGGTGGTAAGCAAGACTCGTTTCATGTGGGTATTGATCTCCTTCAACTATGGGGCAATGTTACACTTCGACATCATGAATTTTTGGTTATTTTTGATGGCTTAGATGTTGTTGAATCATAATTATTCAAGTTACAAGACTTACTTCACCTAACAAATAACAAGAACAAAAATATATTTTAATCTTTAAATTTTGTTTTCATTTATTATTTTTGAATATATATATATCTATATATATATATATATATATATATATATATATATATATATATATATATATATATATATATATATAATCTAATTACACATTTATATTTTCACATTATATATTAAAAAAAAAACTAAAACAATTTTTTTTTAAATTTTGTTTTAATTTATTAATTTTATATATATATATATATATATATATATATATATATATATATATATATATATATATATATATATATATATATATATATATATATATATATATACATTATATATAAAAAGAGTTATAACAATTCTTAGCATTACATATAAATTAGTCTAGATCCATCGCAAATCTGGATCTACCAAGTCTCAACTTGACCATGTCAAGTTTACCTTAACTATCCAAAAAAAATTAATAATAATCATAATAATAATAATAATAGTTTTTATTTTTATTATATTAATTTGAAGCGTCTCGCAAAAAAAGTTACAACAATTTTTAACACACATATATATTGTAATTTTCAATTTTTTTAGTATGTGGAACTTAATACCTATATTTATTTTCAAAATTTTAACTATTGCATTTTTGTCTAACTTTTAAGTTTTTGAAACATGAACCAGGTGACTTAGCATAATAATTGATTAACCCCTTCACAAGGCAAAATAATTTGCAAGAATCAAATTGAAGGAACTAAAACAAATAAACAAAGTAACTAAGTAAACTTGAACAAAGATAACTTATAAAAAATAAAAAGAAATAATACCTACTAAAAGCATATTGAAACTTTATAGAAGGAAAATAGTAGCACTATGACAAAATACTCTAGAGTGTCCCTTGCTCTATAGTTCATTTAATGATCCCCATATTGACTTAAATACCCGCCAACAACAATAATAACCACAATTCAACAAAAATATTCTATTATTTGAAAAAATAGATTGCGAGTTGAACCCGTTAGGTTCTCTTTGTTGTTGCTTTATACAAAAATCTACAATAGTTTGTAGTAGTTGCTTAAATCTATGAAATAAGTAACTATAAATTGTTGTTCTTCAAAGGAGAAGAAATAAATGTAGTCACTCCATCCAAGGAGAGTCACGATCTAACCACCAACTGATTTAAGTGCTTTGTTCCTCCATCACATAGGACTAACTAGCTAGATTGGTGTTAACTTATCTTTGAAGAAAGAGATATGAAAACTACATTCATTCGAAAAAAGCTATAATTACAAAAGGTTGAATGAATGGCCTGTTAACATAAAGGAAGATCCCTAAAGATCCAAACCCCCAACCATAGAATATGAAGTGATTAAAAGGTTTTGTGGGCCTCAAGGTGTTTAGTTGGTACATCAATTTCCTTATGGTGCAACTTTTGCATACAATCTCTATTTTGGGCGAACAATAGCTTATTGGAAGGAACTATCTAAGTATGACAATGTTCGACTAAAGCCATGCATTGGAAACCCATAGCCCTTCAAATTGCCAAAAAAAATTATTTATGGCCTCAAAATGGCTCTAGAATTTTGGGTTCCGAAAAACCATAAAAGAAATTCAAAGAAGATAGAGAATCATTGAGTCTATTAGAAGAGGTTGTTGGACATCAATATCCACTTAGATTAGGAAAGGACCATCTACTAACCAGAATAAATTCACAAATTCATCTCAAGGATAGTTGTGTTGGACCAAGTTGAAATATTAAGAAGACGTTGGAGAGGGACATTGAACTACTTATGCTTTCTATTTTTCATCATCACTCTTCTACACCACAACCGAAGGGAATCGTTGACCAAATTGGGTTACGTGAACCAATTTTACCCCCCTTAAAGGGACAACTTGTGGTTGTAATGTAATATTTTATAAAATTACTAGGTCTTTGACCCATGGGTGACTAGTAAAAATTAATTCTATAAAGGAGTCCAACTAACAATTATATAGTTGTTAAGTTTTTTTTTTAATAAAAATCTAGCCTCCCCTTTAGCAAGGTTGTTGTTTCATGAGATAATTGCCATTAACTAAGGAAATTCATTTGCAAGTGTGTGTAATATTTTTATATTGTGTGGCTTGCCTCTTACTCTATCTCCTTTTCTTGGTTTATTGAAATATTATTTTTAAATTAATAACCATTCCAAATAGTAAGATTATAAAAAAGTTAGAGGATCAAGCCATCAAGGGACTACATAGTCATGTGCAGGAGATCAACTAGGTTGTACGTCCTCTTTGTCTTTTTGTTGTAGTGCATTTCAACAAGGGTCGAACCATTCTAGTAGGGAGCTTTAACTAAGAAGAGAGCTTGAAATTCAACACAAAATCAAACTAAAGGCCAAAGAATGCCATGCTAAGGGCCACTCCTAGTTGAGTCTCAAGGGGGGACGATTATTAAGCCACATATGGGGTTGATTTCTCTTGTAGAACAATCCATTTCCCTAATAGAGTGCAAGGTTGACTTAAAGAGGGGTGGGTTTCACAACCTAGCTCTTGAGATAAAGCTATTTTTTTCTAGGGGAAAATTGTAGCAAGCATTTTATTTCAAAAGCTCAAAGAAAAAAAAATCTATTTTAGTTTGGGATATTTATTGGTTGATTTTTCAGAGTTATATAATCAACAACACAAGATTTTTACTTTGGGAAATAAAAAATAAAGCTATATCTTAGCCATGATTTGGTACATTAAGTTAGAATTATTATTGGGTATATTTTAACCTTGCGTATCAAGTGATTTTGTTCCAAATATGCATTTTACTGGTTATAGCTCAAGAAAATTACAACCTTTTTAAGCTTCTTTGCTGATACCAAGGAAGTAATTTATTTGGAAATTTGCATTTAGGTCCTAGTGCTAATTTATATTGTTGATTTATCAATTTAAAGCCAAAAACATAATTATTTCTAGTTGTTTTTATATTAAATTAAATTGTGGAAATTGATCTCAGGAACACAAAAATATAATTTCTAGCTTGCTAGCAATTGATATTTACTATTTCTCAGCAATTTTAAAGTGATATTTTAAGGTCTGTCTAACATATTTCAACTCCAACCCTACATAATTGATCAAGGAGTGCTTTGACACTCATTGGGTGGCCTTTAGAAAGAAATTTGATTACTATCCCTATAAGTTTCTATAGATTTTGTGTTTTGTAGTTACAAGGTAGCAAAAAAAATTGTTATATATGTAGATTTTCCTGTAGATTCACAAGGTCATGTAATCTACTAAAACAAGAGACAAGAATCTACATCTACTTTCAACTAGCAGAAGCCAATAGATTGATGAAAACAATATGAGAAAGAAGAAGACAAATCAATGGCACATAACACAATAAGTTTTTCTGGGGAAAACCACTATTCAAAACCCCACCTATCTGTATTGCATTAATCAGAAATATGAGTGAAGATACAAAGCTTGTTCTCACAAGAAAAATTCCGCACAAGTATGCTCAACTCTTTGCCTCATAAGCTCGCACTGACCAACACTTAGCCAATTTCTGCTGCCTGCTGAGCCCCCATTTCCTTGTGCAATTCCTAGCATGAATAACCCATATCATTGGGAAACCAGTGCTTCCAAAATGGTGCAATCCAATCTAGGTCTTGTTCCTGATTGCATGCATGATCTATACAACTTAGTAAATTATACAACTGATAGTGCATTGTCCCTGTGCTCTAGTCTCAACTGGGTCTTTCTCAGAACTGACATGCATGAGTTTCCAATGAGATAATCTTTAGTTATCTGGAGTAGCACCTTTGGATGCACCAATGCACTAACTAACTACTAATCCTCTACCAGTTCAACAACTAGTAGAACTAGTTAGAACTAGTTTAACTATTTATAACTCAATCAAACTGAGTTATCTAATTACAACTCAAATAAATTCAATCTAGAACCCTAACACTTAGGGATCACACTTACATGGCTTCAGATAGACTTCTGACTCGAAATTTCTAAGTTAACTAATTCGACTTAACTTAGTTAACTATTACAAGTTTCTAGGAGAAAATAATTACAATTCAA
Organism: Pinus tabuliformis; assembly: GCA_031772625.1. Classification (NCBI taxonomy): domain Eukaryota; kingdom Viridiplantae; phylum Streptophyta; class Pinopsida; order Pinales; family Pinaceae; genus Pinus; species Pinus tabuliformis. The sequence continues at coordinate 1,900,963,670 of CM062817.1, forward strand.
TTCAAGGACATTAAATTGGAATTTCTAGATGTTATTTTTAACATTTCTTGTTGCTATTTTCAACACTCCCTCTCAACAAGAAAGGAATTCAACTCTATCCCGATCCTGAACCTTTGAATGTTCTGCATGCAACACTTCTCTCTAGTGTTTTTGCTACAAAAAATCCTAAAATAAAAAAACATCCAACCTAAATTAGTATCATGCATCTGTCACCAAAGTCTCTGACTGCTACTACCTCTATCGACTGAAAACTATGCGCTTTTGCTGACTCTACCTTTCTGCATTGTTGTTAACTCTTCTCTGCGCTCTTCAATATCTAACCGCTCTAGCCTTTGTCACTCTGATATCTGACTGCATCAGCCACTACTGGTTCTTCCTGCTACTATGTACTTTGGGCTCTCGTAGCAAGGTATGATCCATGAGATAAAATCTCTGAATGGACTCTACTGAATTTCAACCCTCTTGGGACTATCACTTCACATCGCCCCACCTCTCACCTGGAGACATGGCTACATTTTCTCTCTCTGCCCATCTGGCTCTAAATTTCCTCCTACTAGATGTCTCTGAATGAGTGGATGCCTCTACTCAATCCCCTCTTTGCTTTTCCAGTTGTGGCTGCTCCACAATTTTCTGAGACTACTTCTTCTCTGCTTGAGTGGATCTCTCCACTCGGTCTCCTCTTTGCTTCTCCAATTGTGGCTACTCCACAATTGTATGTGACTACTCCACAATTGTATGGGACTACTTTTGAGGCTTCTTCTAGATTTTTATTTTTGAATTTGGGTATCTTTTCCCAAGGAATCCAGATCTTCTATTTGTTTTAGAAAAAATTCAACAAAATTTTTCAAATATGCTCTGCAAACTCATCGCCCATAAAATTCCCGCTCCTCAATCTGTTCACTAGCAACCTTCTAGCTCCATTAAGAAGTCTACACATAGGGCCTTCTGGATCTACCCTGAAATAGAGCCCCATCAATATGCAAAGACAATTTCGAATTCTTCTCTTCTATATTGTCTTTAGCTTCGATACCATGTAGATTTCCTATACATTCACAAGGTCATGTAATCTACTAAAACAAGAGACAAGAATCAACATCTAATTTTAATTGGTGGAAGCCAATGGATCGATGAAAACAATATGAACAAAGAAGAAGACAAATTAATGGCACATAACACAATAATTTTTTAATGGGGAAAGCCAATGCTCAAAACCCCACCTATCTGTATTGCATTAATCAGAAATATGTGTGAAGATAAAAAGCTTGTTCTCACAAGAACAATTCCGCGCAAGTATGCTAAACTCTTTGCCTCGCAAGCCCACACTCAATAAGACTTAGCCAAGTTCTGCTTCTTGCTGAGCCCCTATTTCCTTTTGCAATTCCTAGGTTGAATAGCCCATATTAACGGGAAGCCAGTGCTTCCAAAACTGCGCAATATATCGAGGTCCTCTTCTTGATTGCATGCATGATCTATACAAATCAGTAAATCATACAACTGATAATACATTGTCCCTACACTCTAGTCTCAACTGGGTCTTTTTAGAACTGACATGCATAAGTTTCCGATGAGAGAATCTTCAGTTATCTGGAGTAGCACTTGTGGATGCACCAATGCACTAACTGACTGCTAATCCTCTACTAGTTCAACAAATAGTTAGAACTAGTTTAACTGTCTATAACTCAGTCAAACTGAGTTATCTAATTACAACTCAAATAAACTCAACTTGTACCCCAAAAACTTAGGGATCACACTTACATGACTTCAAATAGACTTCCAACTTGAAACTCCTAAGTTAACTATGTCAACTTAACTTAGTTAACTATTACAAGTTGATATGAGAAAATAATTACAATTTAATTCACAATTTAATTCAAGGACAAATTAAATTGGAATTTCTAGATGTTATTTTTAACATTTCTTGTTGCTATTTTCAACAATATGTCCCATCTATTACTATCCCTATAGTTTTCTGTATATTATGAAATTTGTAGTTACATTGTAGCGAGAATTTTTTTTATATGAACCATCTAACCATCAACTCAAACTTGAAATTATCTTTAGAATCTATTAGTATATTTTTCTACACTAATTTTGAGTACTAACATCATTTTGTGTATTGTTTTGCAATTTTTAGTTTTTTTTCCGCATACTTATACATAGATATTAGGAAGACAAATACGAATGAACTCCTTCACCTCACCTCTTGGCCCCATTTAAAGCACTAGTATTACTTCAAGGGGTTTAGGTATTGAGTGTGTTGTAACCATGGAGAAATTTCTGAGTTGTAGAGGAATCAATTCCAGGGCATAAAAATATTTTGTGTTAACTTTCGAAAAATGAATAGGTATTCAATAAATTAGTGGAACTACAATAAGTCTTCAAAACCCTGAAAACCTTTTTCTTTCCATCAAATAGGTCAAATTTCTCAAAAGCTACAGACTTAAACAACTTTAAAGAGTGATAGAAGAATGAAGGATAAGGACTAATCCCTTGAGCAATAAAGAATTCAAGAGACTAGAACCCTAAGAGGAATTGCATTTAACATTCAATATTTCAATGAAAGGTAACCATGTGTTCTCCAACATTTGAAATTATATCGTATTAATTCCACAAAATCAAAATGTGCATTTGAAACGAACTGAACCTCCCACAAGTATTTTAATCTTATCTCATTAAAACTTATTCTATTTCAAGGGAACACTTATGCGTATTCTTGAACATAATCATTTATTTAAAACATTTTAGAACACAACTAAAAAAGAACATGTTATGAATAGTCTACATATACACATAAGAAAAATAATGACTGTAATAAAATTTGAGAAATGGAATTTATATTGATTTCTTGAAAAATTGCTAAGGGATTTCAATATTGTTGGCATTATGATACATGTGTTGTACTTGATGGCAACCCACTTTTAGCAGAACAACTCAATTGTATATGTTAATTAGATGAATCTACATGAGAGATATCAGATGTGACAAAATGCATGGCAATTGTGTTCACAGATGTGACAAATTGTAGGGAAGTTCAAAGGAATCAGTTCAGAAGTAATGTATAATGGAAAATCACATTATAACAGGTCTATTCAGAGGGAAAAAAGTAATGGTACAAAAGAATATGATGAAGGAGCAAAGGATTACAGATCAGACTCCAAAGGTTGAAGAAAGAGAAGTATACACTGGTTCATTTTATCTAAGTAGCATGTACACACAGGTCCACAGAACAAAAAGAGTGTATACGTATACACAGTTTCACATAAGGAAAAGCGCGTATGGGATGGAAAATCAAGGTTTTGGTCCAAGGTATTGAGAAAGGCCTAAAACTATATAAGGAGGAGAAGATCAAAGGGAGAGGTGTACAAGTAATGAATATCTTATGAAGTGTGAATCAAAAGCAAATATGCATGTTATGGGTTTCTGATGCTTTGCATGATCTAAACTAAGTATGCACCTGAGTGTTTGATGATGGACGAGGTCTAATGATGGATTAGGATCATTGTTAGCACCTAAATTTTCCTTAGGCTGAAGGAAGGCAAAAATTAGGGTAACCACAAACCACGCTCAGTCTGGTAGCTAGCCCTACCAGAACAGGAGAGGGATCTCTCCGAGTCAAGCTCAGTGAATAGGTAAGCAAAAAACGGTCTTAGATGGCTTACAATGAAATATTTACCTTAGGCTAGTAAGTGAATAGGGATTCGAGAAACAATTTTCATGAATGACCGAGCTTCTGGGATGGTATGGGACCAACAGTCAGCAAAGAACAGAGAATTTAATACAGAGGTGTTATAGACATTTTTGTGCCTCGCAGCATGGAGCATGAAATGTCAATAATTACAGGGATCCAAAGTCCCTAAACATGTTGTTCTTACCCCTAGAAGAACAAGGTCAGCAAACCACAGCACTTCCCATCAGTTCTCCACCTGAAAACACTCAAAAACAGGCTTTTTCTGGATCATGTCAGCTGCTCCACTGAGCATCTGCGCTGAATGTCAACTGCTCCTCCTTGTACCTGCGCTGAAAGTCAAAACCAATGAAGGCTACCTGCGCTGGGCGAGATTGGCCAAGTGGCACAGTCATTCTGCAAGGTGTCAACTGCCCAGGAAGCTTCCAAACTGACACTTGGTTCAAGGAATTCGCCCTATGATGAGTAAGAGGTACTTGATCTCCATGTGGAAGCAAGGATCTCCAAGTGGACTCAAGAACTGAAGTTTAACTGAAGAGGGAGAGGACACAAGGCAGCTTTATGTCAGTCTCAAGCTGACTCATCCTTTCTCCTTCTACCCTATATATAGAGCTCTTCTATGAGGTCTAGGGAGGCTGGAATTTTGTGCAAAGCAAGGAAGTGTTGTTGGTTTACAGTTAAAGCTATTGGGTGATTGCTTTTATAGAGGGGAAGAGGAGATTTCTTGCTGCTGGGGAGGTGCTGCTGGATTGGAGCCATTTATGGTTGTAACCTTCTCAGAACCTTTTTCTTCTATCAATAAAGCTTTGATGTTCTCCTATATACTTGTATTGCAATGATGTATTGTTTTTATCTGTATATTTGATTCATTCTAATCCATGCATCAGTTATGAGTACATGTTTCTTGTAGTTTCCCTCTCTTGTTTTTGCAGGATCTTTGTGTAGCTGGGCCGGCAAAGGGAGCAAGGAGCTGGAAACAAGAGGCAAAGAGAGGAGGCAGGATCGACAAAAGCGAAAGACATCGGTTGGTCAATCTTTTCTTCCTTCTCTGTACTTTCATAAAGGAAAAATATCAAAGCTTTACTTTCAGTTGTTGCTAAGGAACTATCACCCTTAGAGTAGGGATAGGGTCATTCCGAGTCGGATACTTTTCCCCACAACAAACTGGCGACTCCACTGGGGAGCTAGTATCTTGTTGGTTTATTGTGTTTCTTGCCATTCATCTCATAAACAAGGAGAGCACCAAATCGAACTGCAATTGAGTCCTTCAATTGCAAAGTAGAGGGCAGCTGCTCTGGCTCAGTTTCTGAGCAAGTTTATGATTTGAAGAGCTGATCCACAAGGACTCTTGTGCTCTTTGTGATAGCTTTTCATCCTCTTGATCATCCCTTAGCTTGTACTTGACCTATAGCTTTTTATTTCAGCAAAAACAATGAATTTTTGAGCTTTTTATGACCCGGAAACCCTTGTAAACGCAACTCTCGTGTCTCAGTGTAGGCTGTCCAAAGGCAGTCTGCATTTCAGCGCAGGTACTCCCTTCGGGAACTGTGCTGAGAGTCAGTTTGACAGACCAGAGCCTGCGCTGAACCAGTTAGGCTATGTCTTCCTGAGGTTTCCCACTGAGTCTTGGCCCTGTTTTCACTGTTATTTTGCTGCTGATTGCTTGTCATTTGTACTTGCTGTAAACCAACTTTCCTTGACATTATTCCGCCTCAGTTGTGTGATGAAACTGTGATTGTTCTTTCAGTATTTCTTGTTTCAGTTACAGTTTCCCATTGTGAAAAGCAAACCAGTATAGCTGTGGCCTCTTAGATCCTGAACTGTAAAAGTGTCTTTGTGATCTTAAGAGCTAGTTTTATTACTGTTCATGGCTGTTTGAGTTTGTTTGATTTTCATTTTATGGTTTGAATCTATACATTTCCAGTGTCTAAACAAGTCGATCTTAAGGTGTCTTTTGATTTTGGACAAGCTTGTTTACTTTCGCTTGAAATTAGATTCAAAGTTATACAACAGTTTCCTTTTTGTCTTACATCAACATTAAGGATAAAGAAAAGAAATATCTGCATTGTGCATGTGCATTATTGACAGTTTGCATGTTGATTTAGGAAAAAGTGCATTTAGTGTGTGTTCTACGATCTGTGTGAAAAGTTGATGTCTTTCTTTTCCCTCAGTAGATTAAGGTTTTCAAAGTTGAAGTTGTTGCTAAGGAACTATCACCCTTAGAGTAGGGATAGGGTCATTCTGAGTCGGATACTTTTCCCCACAACAAACTGGCGACTCCGCTGGGGAGCTAGTATCTTGTTGGTTTATTGTGTTTCTTGCCATTCATCTCATAAACAAGGAGAGCACCAAATCGAACTGCAATTGAGTCCTTCAATTGCAAAGTAGAGGGCAGCTGCTCTGGCTCAGTTTCTGAGCAAGTTTATGATTTGAAGAGCTGATCCACAAGGACTCTTGTGCTCTTTGTGATAGCTTTTCATCCTCTTGATCATCCCTTAGCTTGTACTTGACCTATAGCTTTTTATTTCAGCAAAAACAGTGAATTTTTGAGCTTTTTATGACCCGGAAACCCTTGTAAACGCAACTCTCGTGTCTCAGTGCAGGCTGTCCAAAGGCAGTCTGCATTTCAGCGCAGGTACTCCCTTCGGGAACTGCGCTGAGAGTCAGTTTGACAGACCAGAGCCTGCGCTGAACCAGTTAGGCTATGTCTTCCTGAGGTTTCCCACTGAGTCTTGGCCCTGTTTTCACTGTTATTTTGCTGCTGATTGCTTGTCATTTGTACTTGCTGTAAACCAACTTTCCTTGACATTATTCCGCCTCAGTTGTGTGATGAAACTGTGATTGTTCTTTCAGTATTTCTTGTTTCAGTTACAGTTTCCCATTGTGAAAAGCAAACCAGTATAGCTGTGGCCTCTTAGGTCCTGAACTGTAAAAGTGTCTTTGTGATCTTAAGAGCTAGTTTTATTACTGTTCATGGCTGTTTGAGTTTGTTTGATTTTCATTTTATGGTTTGAATCTATACATTTCCAGTGTCTAAACAAGTCGATCTTAAGGTGTCTTTTGATTTTGGACAAGCTTGTTTACTTTCGCTTGAAATTAGATTCAAAGTTATACAACAATTTCCTTTTTGTCTTACATCAACATTAAGGATAAAGAAAAGAAATATCTGCATTGTGCATGTGCATTATTGACAGTTTGCATGTTGATTTAGGAAAAAGTGCATTTAGTGTGTGTTCTACGATCTGTGTGAAAAGTTGATGTCTTTCTTTTCCCTCAGTAGATTAAGGTTTTCAAAGTTGAAAGATTGAAAAGTTTTGCTTCTCATCTTAGATTGCGTTTAGGAAGTTGTATATATACATCTCGTGGTGATCCTTAAAGGCAAACTGCTAAGCAAGATCAACATTAAAATGAATTGAATTTACATAACAACGCATTGAAACATAACGCAAACACATAGAGGTCTAAGCTAGAGACGTGTTCCGGCGTCGTTAAACGTGATATCTTAGCGTTGAGTGGTTGGGTGATTCCTCCACGGTGAAGCGATAAGTATCAATATGGACTTGTGCTCCCGTGTACTGTCGAGTATATTGGGAGACCCCTATAGGAATAAAGCCTTTATCCTTAGGAAGCCGTGTCGGCCGCCCTACTGATCGCGATGCAGTGAACACAGCATTCACGAAGATCGACCACCCGTACCGTAAAACGTATTCTGTGGTTTTGCGAAAGGTTTGGCACACCCTCTGCCTAGATCTCCAGAGCAGTTTCTTTTGGCCTTTTTCAAACTCTATAACTGAAAAAGTCCAACCGAGCATTTGTCACTTCGGGCTCGTTAATACATCGAAGGCAACTAGAGTCATCTTTAGCTTTTTCTCGACTCTTAAAACATGAAAAAGCGAAGTTGTGTCTAATAAAGCGTCGTTATAAAATTCATTTTAAACGGAACATAATCACCTCTTATTCCCGCGTTGATCTGTAAGTTGAGAACATGGAACGCCCCAACCAAGGAAGTCCACAAGATGGAAGTCCTAGTCCTTTCTCCTCTTGGGGAGAAGTTGGTGCGCCCCATATGGCCACATTGTCGCTTCCAGGACTGACAATAGGCCTGCCAGTTTGGCTGTTCTCAACCAATGTAGTTCAGGCCACCATGGTTCCTGATCAATCGAGTCAACAGTTAGATCAATCTAGAGCCGCCCACTAGCCTTCTACTTCCAAAAGTTCTTCCTCCGATCCTTCGTCTTCGCAAGGTAGAGCCGGCAAAAGTCAGCCTCCCAAGGAGAAGAAGGAAAAGAAGAAGAAAGAAAAGAAGAAGAAGGAGCCTAAGGCGACTGGGGGCAAGCAAAAGACATCTGACAAAAACCCACCCACTGCACAGACCGGGCCTAAATCGCCATGTGTCATATGTAGAGGAGACCATTTCCACAGAGATTGTCCCTGTATTCCCCGGATACTAAGGGACTGGTCCCCTCGTCTGCACAATTCGGGGGCATCAACCTCTGACAATCAGGTTGATTGCTTTCCGTCAACCAGCGAAAGTGAAGGATCAAGACAAAAAGGGGGAGTAAGATTCCCCTGTAAGTTGTGTGTAGGCAGTCATGCCATCCACCGTTGTCCCTTCTTAGACGAAGCGAAGAGAGTTTTGGAAGATCGTCCGGTTTCACCGGTAAAACTTCCTCCTGGATACAAAAAACTCGTGCCAAGTCCTTCGTTGGTTGAAAATACAGCTGGCCCGCTCAAGTGGTCGGCTGAAGCGTCAGTCACTGAAAATGAACCTACTGAATCCAGACCGGACGAAATTCCAAAGGTTGATACGGCAGTTGACCCGGTTCTACCTTCAGAAGTTTCATCTTCAAATGACACCGTCGCCGAAGAGTCATCTGCATGCGACACCCTCATTGAAGAGAATAAGGATGACACCATCCAGGTTCTTTTCATTAGCACCGACTCTGATGAGCGTCAGGGAAATGCGCCCATTCCTTTATCGCAGGAAGGAACATCATCAGGGTCATACCCGGCCGTATATTCGGTCCCACCACCAAGCAACCTGGTTGTATCCTTTGATTGGAATCAACTAGGCAGACCCCGGTTACCAGCCAGTATACCATTCAGAATCATTGTCCAGATCTATAGAATGATTATGGCTGGTACTATCATTGATGAAGGGGCGTCTGTGAGTATCCTTTCCTCTGTTGCTTGGAAAGCACTGGGTTCCCCGGCGCTTTTACCTGAGTTAAGAAATCTCTCAGGTTTTGATAAAGGAACCAGTCGACCATTAGGAATCCTCCCCAATGTGCCTGTTACATTGAAAGGGAAGACCGTCAATTTGAACGTGATGGTCGTCCAAGGACCCTTGGATTATAACCTACTCCTTGGACGTGACTATATTTATTGCATGGGAGCGATAGTCTCCTCACTCTTTAGAGTAATGTGTTTTCCACACGAAGGAAGGATGGTCAAGCTCGTAGACCAACTTTCGTTTCCGGGATCTCGCATCGCAAATAGTCAAATACCAATCCTAAATGGTCTGTTCACTCAAGATATGCCTCCACCCCCAGTCCTCCTTCCCGATGAGTGCGAGTGATTCGGAAAGAAAGACTGGAACCCAGGGGGCATGCACCCTGGTCTGCTTCGGGCAGAAGAAACCCTGGGTATAAGGTAGAATTTCCGCAGAAGAATATGACTAGTCCGTACCCCGTCCGTGGATGGAAGAGGGGTTGTTCTGGAATAGTATTCTTTTGTTAAAGTTATGTGTTTGGCAAAAGAGTCATTCACCTTTGTCTAAAGAGGTGGGCAATGCCCAAGTAGGAATTCCCTTATTGCGACAAGCAGTAACCATCTTTGGGGAAAAGCAAGCCTCACCCATTAAAACAAATGTTTTGAAGGATAAGTAGGGGCAGCCTCCAAAGAAAGAGATTCTATTGTTGTGACATAGGGTAACCATCTTTGAGTAACCTAATGATGGACATCGCCGAAGAAAGAGATTGATTTGCGGCAGCAAATAGAACCGTCTTCGGATAATAAGAAAGAGGCAGGCCTCGTTGAGAAGGGGCAGCCCCGAAATTCTATCCTATACCTGGGGGCATGCAAACTTTTGGAATGTGAGCGAGGGACGACTATTTATTTTTTAAATTTTTAGGTCCTCCCTTTAAACCTGTAGGTCTAACCCTTTAAACTCGTAGGATTAGCCGATTCCGACCTTGCATGAAGAAAGTCTGTGGGGCAAAGGTAAAAACTTGCCAAATTTGGAGCATAGCTTCGTGAGATAAAGCTCCTTAAAAAATAGCTATCTCACAGGAGGCGTTCTTATTCTATGACTGGTATATCGAGCAGTTTTAGCAAATGGTTCATTCTCGTTAAAAAATAAACGCAAGATCTGAGCAGTTTTAACGCGGTCTTCATGCTCGTTAAAAAATAAATAAAAGCAGTGAGCAATGTTCCCTCCAGAGTTTAAGCTCATTTTTATCTAAAAAAAGAACCTACCCCGGTAAATAACCTTCTGAGATCGTAATTTTATCAGCCTTAAAAGCCTTGGTCGTGTTTGTGCACCGTCACCTCCATTTCATTTGGCCGATCGTTCACCCCCATATGATTGTTTACCCATTTTGAGGAACATCTGCGAAGAGTGATTTCACCTAGCCATCCTTGTGACACTGCCGTGATTGGAAAATTCCAATTTGTACCTGGAATCAGTTGCTATCCCTGTTTATCACTCGTTCCTCAAAAGACGAGTCATCTTTGAGCTCTTTTCTGACTCGTAAAATATGAAAAGTTTGCCGAGTTCTGGCCTTCCAGCTCGTTAAAGGGACCGGAAGAGCTATCCCTCTTTTAGACTTTAATCTTTTTGGACCTGAGGGATTATTACACAAAAAGATCGAGCGCTTGTCTTGTTCGGCTCGTTAAAAGTACCGAACACCCATCCCTTCTGTATTGTTTTATACTTTTTCGGACTTAAGGGATTAGATGACGAAAAAGGAATTATGGAGTTAACTTTCTGTACCTTTTCAGACTCTCTAAAAATGAAAAGGACCGAGTTTTCCTTGTCGTTAGACTCGTTAAAATGATTAAATAGCGACAAACTTGTCTTTAGACGAGAACGAGTTTCCCTATCGCTAAGCTCGTTAAATCATAGCGATGGGCTTGCCCGAAGGGCAGGTTATAGAACAAGCATATGTTATCCTCCTCAAGCTTGACAAAAATAAAGAGGTACTGGTCAGAAATGACTGGGGAAAAATTGGGAGAACATCAAAGCTTAATGGTAGCAAGTCGCTCTTGAACATGACACTTTTCTTCCGTACCACATCGGGTTGGGTTGTTTCATTCACCGGTCTCATCACCATGGTCTTCGCCAAACCATCCACATTTTGGGGTAATGCTACCGATCCATCGCATTAGTGTCGTTACATGTTCAAGAGAGGTCATTCTGAAAGTGTCAACCGTGTCCCATCCACTGCCATACATTATCCTTCATCCATTCATGATCGCCACCCTGAATCATATGTCACAGTTTGTTTTCACCTCCACTAAAATCATTAGCTCCGTTCCGTGTCATTGATGTGGGATTCATTAAGGCCCTCCTTTGACGGATCGCTTCTTGTCGACTTCAGCTCATTATCCAAGAAGTTGATCTAGGAACAACCCCTTCAGTACTTTGAAGCTTGCATGCCTCAATGGCAAGTTTCTCACTTCCGACGACAGGTATGCATCAATGACCTTCGACCAGAAGATTTTGCGTGGCGTTCGACGCCAAGTCCTTTATTCACGCCACGTGAATTGTACTGCAGTACCTTGAGGGTCATTATCATTATCGGTGATTCCTCTCGCGCTTGTTAACAGTTTTCATCATTGACCGGTAATCAAGCGATGTCTTTCCATGTTCGACTTCAGCGAAATTCTCACATGGATCGACTTGTACTTAGAGTGAAGATCGAACGAGTTTTTGAAGACCCCGGATCTAGTTTCATCCATCCGGGCTGCGATATATATTCAGGAAATATAAAAACATTTGTCATGTACATCATTACAGCAGATGATCATCCTATTCAAAGGATGATAATTTCAGCAGAGAATTATCAGTCTACCATCAGACGATCGTCTGTTCTATGTACCAAAATGTATTTATAAAGTTGAGCATGGGAATGCCCGCCTCAGCTAGATCATGAAATCAGAATGAAAAATAATGTATTGTATTGTATTGTATTACAGGGCACCTCTCAGCACTTGAATGAACTTCGGACCCTCTGGATAAAGCATTTCACCCGATAAACGGCCTCATACTTTAGGGGGCAACTGTTATAGACATTTTTGTGCCTCGCAGCATGGAGCATGAAATGTCAATAATTACAGGGATCCAAATTCCCTAAACATGTTGTTCTTACCCCTAGAAGAACAAGGTCAGCAAACCACAGCACTTCCCATCAGTTCTCCACCTGAAAACACTCAAAAACAGGCTTTTTCTGGATCATGTCAGCTGCTCCACTGAGCATCTGCGCTAAATGTCAACTGCTCCTCCTTGTACCTGCGCTGAAAGTCAAAACCAATGAAGGCTACCTGCGCTGGGCGAGATTGGCCAAGTGGCACAGTCATTCTGCAAGGTGTCAACTGCCCAGGAAGCTTCCAAACTGACACTTGGTTCAAGGAATTCGCCCTATGATGAGTAAGAGGTACTTGATCTCCATGTGGAAGCAAGGATCTCCAAGTGGACTCAAGAACTGAAGTTTAACTGAAGAGGGAGAGGACACAAGGCAGCTTTATGTCAGTCTCAAGCTGACTCATCCTTTCTCCTTCTACCCTATATATAGAGCTCTTCTATGAGGTCTAGGGAGGCTGGAATTTTGTGCAAAGCAAGGAAGTGCTGTTGGTTTACAGTTAAAGCTATTGGGTGATTGCTTTTATAGAGGGGAAGAGGAGATTTCTTGCTGCTGGGGAGGTGCTGCTGGATTGGAGCCATTTATGGTTGTAACCTTCTCAGAACCTTTTTCTTCTATCAATAAAGCTTTGATGTTCTCCTATATACTTGTATTGCAATGATGTATTGTTTTTATCTGTATATTTGATTCATTCTAATCCATGCATCAGTTATGAGTACATGTTTCTTGTAGTTTCCCTCTCTTGTTTTTGCAGGATCTTTGTGTAGCTGGGCCGGCAAAGGGAGCAAGGAGCTGGAAACAAGAGGCAAAGAGAGGAGGCAGGATCGACAAAAGCGAAAGACATCGGTTGGTCAATATTTTCTTCCTTCTCTGTACTTTCATAAAGGAAAAATATCAAAGCTTTACTTTCAGTTGTTGCTAAGGAACTATCACCCTTAGAGTAGGGATAGGGTCATTCCGAGTCGGATACTTTTCCCCACAACAAAAGGCACAGATTATTCCGTGAGGCAAGGTAGGCGGAAAATGTAACAATTTAGTTTGAGGTAGCGCGGCATGAATAGATTGCTAAAGAAAGTGAAAAGGGCATATTGACATGAATCCTTTTCAACAGAAGAATAACACTGAACATGAAATTTTCCCACAGGCAGAGCAATAAAATTGAATTCTACCTAATCTCACTCAGAAAATTTCACTGGAAATGAACATGAAGTGAATTATGAGACATAACAAAATACATATGAAAACATAAGAGACACATTTTCTACACTCACAACCACAAGAATCTCATGAAACAGAGCCACTGCCTTTCATTAATTCTCTGTCAAAAATACACAGTGAAGAAACAAAGTTTCTTTCCCATAGTCTCCCAGAAGTTACAAGCCAACAAACCCTTTGCAAATAGCTTACATACAATATATAGAATGTGCCATGAAGAGATAGAACACCCAAGGGTTGTGGAGTTACTCGAATCATTACAAAATGGAGATGAAGAGCCAACCATCAGCTACAGGTGCAGCGTTACAAACATGACATTTGGCCTTGGTGACCGTTTGCCTTCCTTCGCCACTTGGATAGAAGCCCATCTGGAGAGAAAATACTTTAAACGCCACCTTTGGTGCGAAAAAACCGAAGTGTAGATGAGCGGGCCCACTTGAATAAGTCGCGAACCGAAATTTCGCACGGAAGCAAATTGGCAATTTTTCCTCTGTGCGTCGCGCCATTTTCTCTGTGCATCACACTACTTTGGGGCCTGTTTTGGGGCACTTGCAGGTGTCCAAAATGTGCCCAAGTGGACTTTCTGGAAATCCTGTCCTATCTAATTTCTAACCCCACTGGAATTTTTGAATTTGGTACTCATTTGCCCCTCCAAATCTTCATTCTCCCAAGACTGCTTTCTGTGTGTCAAAAAAGTGGCAGAGAGGCCATTTTTGGGTGTTTTTTGACCTTTTAGAGACTCATACCTTGCCAAAATTTCTTGCCTGGATTTTCCATGCTGAATCCAAAAATGCAAACCATTTCTCATTTGGAGCTCTAGAATTTTAGCGTCCCGCCAGTGGCGCGGTGCACAGGGAGAAAATCCTTGTTTTTTTCCCAAAAAATTACCATGTGACCAAAAATTCCCCAAATTTTTTGAAATTTGGGCTGGAGGTTCCCTATGGGGTGCTATGCTGAGCCAAGGAAGCCTCAGCCAAGATTTGAAGCCGATCTTGCTCTTTTTCCCTTTTTTCCTTTCTTGTTGCTTTCCTCAATTTTGCCTTCAAGTTCCTTATCCGGGCCTGTGCACTCATGTTTCACACCCTGTAATGGAAAGCCATGTGTCTCAGTAAAGCAAGGTCCTGGTCGGCCTTGTCCAACAGCCTCTCCAAATGCATGTTGGTTCTCTCGAGATTGGCCTCCCGATCTTCATTGATTTCTTGCTCCAATGATGTGAGCTCAACTCTTCTTCTTTGCGCAGCTTGGCGATGCTCACGAATGTTTTGCAGCTCCATAATCACCTGCTCGTCCTTAAGCTACTTGTTTCTCTCCTCCAGGTACTTCATGTTCCACTTGGCCCTCTCCACATTGAGTGACAAGTCTTGGATCTCCATGTTATGCTCCTGATGGCCTCTCGTCATGCATAGGCTTCTTATCATTGTCCTGTATTGCTCTGAGGGAAGCATCAGCAAGCAAATCCAACTTAACCTTCTCTTTTTGCTTGATTAGGGTTTCCTGGAGTATTTTCTTCAACTGCTTGATTTTGAATTTGGAGACCTGATTCCTTGTGTAGCAATGAGTAGCCATGTGTCTTTGAAATTTGTTGTCTCTTTTGGCCCTCTTAAGAAGATTGTTTAAATGGAAATTTACTTTGTCAAGCCAAAACTCCCTATTTTCATTGATTTCTCCTACAATTAGGCCAACTGAAGACATCTGCTCCCTTTGTTGTTGAAGTTCCCTTTTGAGTCCTCTAGTCTTTGGACTCTTCCTTGTCACTTGTTCTTGATGCTCATCTGAATCATCTGTGTCAACTAATTATTTTCCCTTTACATCTTCTTTGCTAACATCAACCTTATGCTTATTCAAGAGTAGTTGATTTACCTTCAATTGCTCATTATCCTGCTATAGGAATCAAACCATGAAATTGGCCTTAGAAAAATTGTCCCTAAGCTCTTTGATCTTAGCATCTTTCCCCATGATGACCTAATCTACTATCTTATGATATTCATTAACATTCAAGTTTACTATATCAGTGTAAAGATGGAATTGCTCCTCATCTTGCAAAGGTGCCTTATGTTGTGATGGTGATCCCTATTATGCTGATGTAGGCTTGGACCCTTCCACAATGTTTGGAGAAAACAATGAGTTTTTAAACCCTGGCAGCAATGACTTTTTGGTATTTTCTTGTGGTTGGTTTTATGAAATTTGTTGCATTCAATCATGGGCATAAACCACCATATCACTCATAAAATTTGATGAACATGTGATGTTACAGAGCCTACCTTTCAATTTGATGGGCTTCACAGGCAACTTGAGGTAATTTGGCACAATTTCAGGCCTTTTATCCCTGTGCGCCGCGCCTCCCATGTGCGCTGCGCCAGTGTAATTTTACACTGGAAAATTTCTCCAAGTGCGCTGCGCTCCCTCTGTGCGTCGTGCCCTTTTCCAGGTGACTTTTGGAGGCCTTCCCGGTGTCCAAATTGGGTGCAGGATAGCTCGTTAGAAAGGTATTTGAGTCTAATTTCCAACCCAACCATAAATTTTTAATTTTGTGTTAATTTTCCCTATCAAAAATCAAATCTCCCAAGACTGGTAAAAATGTGCCAAATGAGGCTGCCGAAAGGCAGAGTGTTGTTACAGTCACCTTTTGAATGCCTTCCTCAACTCCAAATTGAGCTTATGATAGCTAATTGGAAATCTATTTATGTTTAGTTATCATTTGAATAATCAAGAAAGTCATTTGGCCAACTGAGCTAGGAGAAAATTTGATTTTCCCAAGGTCACTTCAGAGGTGCATCAATTCTCCTGAGGAAACTATATTTTTGACATTTCTCCAAAACCATGACCCCTGTGTAAAATGTGAAGGATTTTTTCTTCCTTGGCATGGTGTGGACAAAAAACTCTCTTAGTTTTCCCAAATTCACCTTTTATTGCTCAGAAACATCATTTTAGTGAAACCTCTCCCGATGTGTGGAACAAGGGATTTGTCGAAATGAAGCGAAATGAAGGGGATAGGGAGCTTCTAAATTCTTGAGGAAATTTTGAGAAGTATGGATGGATGTTAGGAAGTAGGGGAAAGTGGAATATCAGAAATTGAGTGAGGGGAAGGGGTCCAAAAAGGCAAAACACAGGTCCAACCTAGAAAATTGCCAAGTTGTAGCAAGAAACTAGGGTTTGTGCGAAAATGAGGAATTTGG
Source organism: Pinus tabuliformis (assembly GCA_031772625.1). Lineage (NCBI taxonomy): Eukaryota > Viridiplantae > Streptophyta > Pinopsida > Pinales > Pinaceae > Pinus > Pinus tabuliformis. Next base: position 1,900,980,109 of record CM062817.1, read on the forward strand.
GGGATCTCAGTGATGGGAAGTGTTTGATAAGGTACTTTAAGGATAGGGGAAGGTGTATGAACATTAGGATACAAGTTTTTCCGATGATTTGACCATCCAAGAGAAATTAGCTTCAAAACCCTAGGAGAGGGAAATGAACCTTGCCTAGGCGCAACCGAAGCATGAACAAGGTGTAAAATGACCTACTGGAACTTGACATGATGATGAAAACCCTTTGAATGATGGTACACTCAGTTGAATGTTGACATGGAACGTCATTTGGACAATTTTGACAAGGGTAAAATCAACCCTATACCTAATGCCTAGTGACCAAATTTTGCTTGAAGGCTCACTGAAATGACAAAATTTGACCTTGACACCTTAAAATCACTTTGTAAGAGCATGTTTGATCACTGGAGGAAGGCTGCAAAGACTGATACTAACAATCATAATGACTTATTATTATGTGATTTGATAATGGATAGGATAGATCTGATTGCTAACGCACATTTTATCCTTTATATGTGATGATATGGGTATATCTGAAGTCTGGAATTGCATCAAAGTTGTAAGTAAGTATTTGCAAATCTATACGCTAGTTCGCTTTGGTGAAGGTGCGTATACACACTGGTTCAGCTCTTCCAAGTAGCGTATGCAAAATAAAAGCTTGATGATTCAGGGATGACTGATCTATCAAATCAGTGTTGCTGTTTTATTGTTGTCTGTTAATGAAGTCTTCTTAGATCTGAAAATAAAACCGAATGCATAAAGAGTTTGTGTCTGATTGATTATTTGATTGAGTAAGAAGAGTGATGCTTGCTACTATGTATTTATAACTTTGTAAATTGGCAGTAGATATTCAGAATGTCACTGATTGGTACAATTTGTAGTTCAAAGGTTTTATGATTCAATATCTTTAGAGGTATATGTAGGTTTGGCTAAAGGAAGTTGCGTATACACGCTAGTTGGCATCATTAAAGGGGCATATACATTCTGACACATGATTTTGAGGTTACAGTTGGTTCTAGCTTTTGATGTAGTGTTATGGGTTTAGATTTGTGTACTAGTTACAGTAATCTGTTTGTTCCAGTTGATTGGTTGAATTTGATTAAGTTTGAGTGAATGGTTGATTCAGTTGTGTCAGAGGTTCAGTGATTGTTTGATTCAAGTTGTGTCATAGGTTCAGAGGTTTCATTGATTGATTGTTTCAGTTATATCAAAGATTGATGATTGGGTTTTAGTTATATAAGAGATTGGTGACTGGGTTTCAGTGATTGGTTGATGCATATGTATTTTATGGTTGTATTGCAATGGTGATTGATTTTGAGCTTCAATGTTACTAATGGGTCTAGTATGAAAATTTGATGAAATGAGGCCTTCATGTGTATTGTCGTGTACTAGGAGCATCCAGTCTGAAAATTAATGAAACATGGTCCCTAGAGGATGCTGACGGTTGGAGCCTTCAGTGAGGAAGTCAAAGCTTCTTGCCAGTTGTGGCTAGTGATTTGATTAGGTGGTTGGAGCTCCCTTCCAGTAGTAGCTGGAGAATGAGTGAAGGTTGTAGCATTATGTAGGCCGATGCCTACATACTAGTAAACATATTGGCTAGTACAATAGCTAGGGGGTTGTAGCTCCCTTCCAGTAGAAGTTGGAGAATGAGAGAAGGTTGTAGCCTTCTGCAAGTGGGTGTATGCATACTGGTATGAGTCTGCACCAGTACAAGATTGTAAACATATTTTCTTATTATTAAAAGAAGACAGAGATGACAGAAATAGGTGGTTTTCACCCACACTGGGTTTCCACCTTAAATCTTGGTGTTCATGTGTGTTGCTTATGTGTGATGGTTTATTCTATTTTTATTACACATGGTTACTGTTTAATGTTTAATAAAGTACTGATGCACTGATTAAATATCAACATATCATGAATTAACTGAATCATAAGATCACTAGATATACACTGGTTTCCTTAAGAAGAGTTGCGTGCACACGCGAGTTCTCTTCACTAAAGTAGCATATATAAATCTGATTATGAAATGAAAAATTGATTGATTTGTAATATTGATTCACCCCCCTCTTAGTATTATTTTCAACAAATACAATATTACAAATTTCTCTCCCCAAAATTACTGAAACTCATGTTCCATGTAGTGTACAAATCACCTTTTATATAACTCGATGAACCACACTAGTTGGTTCGAAACGCGTCGACAAATGAGATTCCATGTGATTTTCGCCGAAATCTTTCTCTAACTTGATATGGATCACAGAAGCCTAAACTCTATTAACTATAGGAAATCATAACAATTATGTGAAACTCGTTATTCCATTTTAACCAGCCACACAATGGTTTATTTCTAACTAAATTCATTTCTTGGATCACAAGTAGGAGTTACTTAAACATACTCCCCCCGCCCATTTTTTTGATTAATTTAAAATGTTATTAAACTCCTAGCTAACGAAACTTGTGAATGACTTTCACTATGTTGGCAACACAACCATGTATTGTTTTCTTGGATTGAACTCTACCACTAAATTTACAAATGATACATATTCAAGTTTATTGTGTCAGTGGCTTGACTAGTATGTTGATATCTTGGTCTTTTTTGATCCTCTCTCATCACATCAACAAATTTACCACTCATTAGAAAATGACAAAATGCAAATCCTCCTCTTTGATTGTTTTGAAATGGGGGTGGGGGGTCGCATTTCATTCCAACTGTCCATTTCAAAGGGTGGTATGAGCTCGAATCCTCACCGTGGACCTTAACCCATTAAACATTGAACTATTAGTGGGGGGGATTCACAATTTACCTAGTTCATTAGATCTCTAGTACTCATCTATCACAATAACAATTACCATTGGTTAATTTTGGAAAATCATCATTTCCATTTTTGTCTCCATAAACCTTATCCTAAGAGACATCTTCTTGTTCTTCATTACCACATGGGCTATACTCATTGAAATTAACAGAAAGGGACACCTTTCGGTCTTACTCAACCCGTCCTAATCAATTAGCAAAGATGACCAGTTTTCAAATAACAGAACAAACATAAACAATGGCCCAATACGTTATTCCATTGATTGATCTTTTCTCATTTGTATCACACAAAACAAATATATTTCTCATGTTGATAGTTAGAAAGTTCATTTTGCATGATTCTCAGAGTTATTAGCTAGGTGGCCTTCTCACTGGGCAAACATCGACTATGTAATATGTGCAACCAATAACCAACAAGTGTAATCATCTAAGCTCCAACAAAGATAACACATGGATATGTCTACATAATTTGTACTAAACCTCAGTGTAGTTAGATATGTATGGAAATTATGTTCTTTCCAAGCACCTACAAGTCATTCTTATCTTTGTATGCTCTAGGATTCCATTGCCACTATGCTATTGCACATCTCCAACAAAGACAATGCCACACATCATGCATGTAATTGGAAAATCGTGTACTAATGGTAGCCTTCCAACCAACATTTGGATGTTTGTCGATATATTTTACCAATGATTTATGAAGAATTGGTCTTTGGTTGTCTAAAAAATAGAAGGACTTCACTCTATACACCTCAATCTAAGGCTTGGAATTGTTACAAAAGTGAGAATATATATATATACATTTTTTTAATTTATATATATATATATATATATATATATATATATATATATATATATATATATATATAATAATTATAATTCTTTTATATATATTTAATTTTTATATTTTTATTAAATATTACATATCTATTATAACTATTTATAAATATATAAATCTATGTAATTCAAGTGTATATGGTATAACTAAAAAATAATACACATACATATATTAAAAAATAAAATAAGACAAAATATATATATATATATATATATATAACTTTTATATTTGTATTTTATTAAAATATTAGATAGAAAATTTAAAGATTAAAATATTTTAAACTTATATATTTCTTTTATATATTTAATTTTTATATTTTATTGAAATATTACACTTCTAATATAATGGTTTGTAAATATATAAATTTATATAATTTAAATGTGTATAGTATAAATACAAAAATTAATATATTAAAATTGTGAAGATAAAGACAAATAAATAGAAATGAAAAATATTATTGAAATAAAAATGAAAAATATTATTTAAATAAAAATAAGAAATATTATTGAAAAAAGTTGTATCCTCCCACTCCTAACATCCTCCCAATATTAACTTAATTCGTATTGTCCTCTCGCTCGCTGTCAAGTTTGACATCCTCCCAAAATTAACTTAATTCGTATTGTCCTCTTCCTAAAGATCAAGTTTGACATTGAAAGACAACATTTTGTTAGTGCGAATAACTTGAAATTACTTTTTAAAAACGAGTTAGTTTTAGCCTTTATTGTTTTATTGTTTTTTAATTTTTTACTACAATTTTTTTTGAATTTCTTGTGATTTCATAACGAATTTGAAATAAATTTCAATATAATTTTAGACAAATTTTATGAAATTACTGTTGAATGGTTTGTGTTTGTGTGAAAATAAATTCGTCCATAAATGAAATTCCAAAAACTTCTAATTTAATCAAAACTTCTAATTTAATCAAATTTGTTGGCTAAAAAGGCTTTGAGTTGAAATGTGCAAGAAAAAAGAAAAAGAAAAGGGAATTTAAAAAGATGTTATAATTTTGAAAGTTATTTTAAAAAGTCATAATATAAATGTTACTATTTAAAGTAATTATTAAAATGTTGTTATTAAAATGTTGTTATGAGTGTGATTCATGTTACAAAATGATGGTTAATCATTGCAATTTACTTTTAATGGGGAATTGTAATTGTTACATGCTTGTTAATTATTGTAATTTATTTTGAATAAGAATTGTAATTATTGAGAAATGTGGTTGTAATGATTGTGATTTATTTTTATCATGAAATGTAATGGTGATAATTATATTTTTCTAATATAATATTTAATTTTGGATATTTAAAATTTTAAATGATAAGAGGTTTATAAGTTTAAATCCAAAGAGGTTAGAGTATGTACATCTTTATAGACTAGCAAATAGGTTCTTTTTCTCACAAACAAGGAGGTATCATACACCAATTTAGTGTTTGGTTTAGCCATGATCTTAAGATTAGATTATTATTATTATTATTTTGTAATTTAAAGTTTTATTCATAATTCACCAAAATTACAAGAACCAATAGTTTTTATCTGTTTCTTACGACTTGGGAAACCAAACCAAAGACAAAATAATTGATTATTAGTCACAGAGAAAGCTAATAATTAATTCAATGGATTATAGAGTTTGAGAATTGTCCTTGTAGGGAGAAAACCAATTGGGAGAATAGCAAAAAAAGTGAACAAAGAAGTTGACCTCATAACCAAAATAGAAAATGTCAAAAACAAGAACATCAATGATGCGGGAACATCTACTAGTAAAAATTCACCTTTGACCTCCTTAGGTCAAAACCCCATACTAAAGGTAGTAAGTTTCCTTAATTTCAATTTCAAATATTTTCTTGGCTATAAGCTAGAAGGAATTTGAATTGTAAGAAGTTAGGATGAGTGTCACTTAGTTTATATGGAAAAGGGATAATCTAGTTAAATTTGGGAAATTTGTTAGGGAATAGATTAAAGTTGTTGGGTTTGTATGAGAACTCTATGGAAAAGGGTTTTCTTATGTAATTGGAATGATTGGATGAGAGAGAGAGAGAGAGAGAGAGAGAGAGAGAGAGAGAGAGGATTCTGGGTTTTGGAGGAGACTATTCATAATAGTGTGAGTTTTATTATCTTTCTTTCCATTCACAATTAATATGTGAAGTTGTTGAATTCTCTATGTTTATAATCTTTGTGAATGTGCGATTTTTTTTGTTGAAACATCCAAATCAACATTTAATTACAAGTGTGTAGCAGGTTCTATATGAGAGAACAAAAATGCAAATAAGTAAAGCTGAGCTTTTTGGTATTGAATTTCTCATTGAAATGTGCTAATTGTCGGGTTCATCCTTAACAAAGAAAAATGTTAAACCGTGGAGAATTAATAAAACTATGTCTTTTTTATGAGTTCTCATTAGTTATCAGTAACATCAACTCTTCCCATCAAGCTTTGTCATCTGTCGATTGTCAATCATCGGGTTTGTGAAATTCTTACTACAACATTTTTGTTTCAATCCACGCCAACTGACAAAAGTCTGTCAAAAACCATGATGTGACTTTCTCTGTCGACTAATTTCTATCTATTGGCCTAATAGCCTTTGAGCTTGGAAACCTTTGTCACAAGATAAGTGTCCTGATCCATGCCTTCCAACAAGAATCTATCAACAAATAGTGACGTGAAACTTTTCATCAACAAAGTTCATTTATCGAACTATCGACATTGGGGCTACATAATGGTGTGATTAGAAATCTCTGAAACACAATCCCTGAAGTATATTGGGTTTTAGTCATATTGGATACATGTGTGGTAGTGTAAAACAAGGGGCCAGTGATATTGTTGGAGTTGATATGTTATTGAATCTCTAGGGCTACAATAAGAAGTGCCATATGGTCAATTTATCGGGTCAATCGATATTGAGCTCTCTCCAACCACCATTGTATGATATCAATGTAAAATATTATATTAGGGTCATAATAAATTTGAAGGTTGAAAGAGTGCAATTAGTGCTAGGTTTGTTCAGGACAAAAGTTAAGCATCGATTCCACCCTAAGAAGAATACAAAACAAGGAGTACAGTAAAAAGGGTAGCATCAAAGAGACTTGATCCATGATTTTTTAAAAGGGGATTAATTAGGTGAGATCGAGGGCATCAAACTCTTGGTATCAGAGAAGAGCATAGTTTTTCTCTCAGAAATGGTAGAAAGGAAACGAGGAGGAGCCAAAGGAGTAACTCGAGGTGTAGGCAGGGGAAGGATTGTAGCCAATGTAGCCCCGCAAGAAGATATGTGATGCCTTCAATAGAGATTAGAGGTGATGGAAACTACCTATAAGAGAGGAGTTGAAATGGGAGATGTCGGTGAAGAAAAAGAAGAGGCTTCTGGTGAAGATGAAGAAGAAGACATATGAGAGGAAAAAATGCTAAAAATGATAACCAAAATGAGTACTAGACCCTAGATAGAGGTGCCCATTTATGAAGGTAACTTATATGTTGATGAATTTATGGATTGGATCAATGCTATAAACAAGTGTTTTGCATATGAAGATGTTGATGAGGAGAAAAAGGTGAATTTTGTAGTCACAATACTAAAAGGCCTTGCAACCTTCTCGTGGGATGAAGTACATGCATAATGAAAGAGGAAAGGAAAGTCCAGAATCAAGGATTGTGACAAAATGTTGGAAAAATTTAAAGGTAATTTTTTTCCAAAGGATTATAAATAAATCTTTTTAGACAATTGCAAAATCTCATACATAAATCTTTGACAATTTTTTAATACATTGAAGAATATTATAGGTTGAATATCAGAGCTGCTCATGTATAGGAATATGCTAAGAAGATTGCAAGATATATTAATGGTTTGATACATGATATTCAAGACAACATCAACCTCTTATCCTTGAGGAAAATTAAGGATTCCTATCAAGTTTCTTAGAAAGTAGAAGAAAATAACACCAGGAAACATAGTCATAAGAACATAGGAAGAAGTCTTGCAAGAGGAAAAGGAAAAGCATGTAGCAGAGGGAGATTTCATTCTCCAAGAGAAGAGAGTGGAAGTTAAAGTAACCACTCATTGAGAAGGGGTGATTTCAGAGGAATAATATTTTTCTCAAGAGGTAGAGGTAGAGGTAGAGACTACCAACCTGGATGTTTTAAATGTGTAAAGTTGCGACAAATGACTTGGGAATGCCTAGAAAATAATCTAACAGGTTAGGGAGGTGCACATGTTGTAGAAGCCAGAGAAGAAGATGAAAATTGTAGGCTTTAACCCTGTACAAAAATTACCTACATATGAATTCTAAAACAGAAGATAAACAAAGGTGAGAGCACAACATATAAAACAAATATACACAGATATTTTCCCCTGGATCCCAAAACAGGGACTACCAGATTGTTTTTTCATTATGTTCCTTTCAATGTTACAATACATATATATACATGCCGAAGCATCCAATAGCATGGAATGAAAACCATCGCGCCCAAAACCATGTGCGAAAACCATGCAAAAAACCATAGATAGGTTCGTCCACCTAATATAGGGTCCAAAAAATATAATTCCTTGGGCCACTACCCTAGACCTTGTAGAGGGGGGCTAACCACCCCCCTCAAACCTCCTATATAGGGGGGCTGCCACCCCCCTTGTGCCCCCCCGCTGCACAATCATCACAATGAAGGGGGGGCTCCACCCCCACTCTGACCCCTCGGTTAACTAGGGTAGCTAGTCGTGGAAAGAATATAACACAACCCAACAAAAATTCCATAGAAAATGAAGAAGTTCCTGAAGTAGGAGAATTGTTTTGAATGAAAAGAGTTTTAATCAAGTCAAAATAAGAATTTAAGGAGCTAACCCAAAGAAAAATATTGTTTAGGACAAATTGCAAGTCAAAAGGTAAGTGTTGTTTGATAGTGGTAGTACAAATAATTTGGGTTTCAACATCCTAAGTAACAATCTTTTGGAATTATTTCTTTAAAGTGGAGGAGGGGAGAGAGGACCAAGAGGAGATGTTTATTAAGAGATGCTTGTTCAATCCTCCATTAGCTAATATGTCGGCTATCTTGTTTTCATATCTTCTAGTATGTGAGGGAATGGTGCCAAAATTCAAAGGGATATGTTGCTCAATGCATGCAAGAAATCCTTCCAATCTTCAATGACTAGAAATTTGCAATGAAGAAGATCCATGGAGTTGATTGGTGATCAAGGATATGACATATGGTGTTAGGTCCCTATACTACTAGTGTAACCCCTTATTGTTATTAGTGCAACACCCTTATTATATTGTTGTTCCCATGTAGTCCCCACATTGTTATTATTGTGCCCCATAGAAGCCCACTATTGTGCCCTTACATTATTATTGTTATGTCAGATTTGACTATATTATGACCCCTTAGAATCCTATATATAGAAAGGAGCTCTTGTCATTTGTATCATCCAAGAATTATTCATTTGTGTAATTTAAAGGAGGTTTCCCCCTTGAAGAGGCTGATTTTGAAGTCATTGATATATCTTTTCTATCTATTTGTGAGCTAGTTTCATAACATTTGGTATCAAAGATTTGGATTCTAGGGTTTCGCTGCTCTAAACAGGTCATCGTGGCATTTTTCTATAAATTTTTCTCTACGACGTTTCAAAAGCTTAAAAAAAAAGCATTTGAGCCGAAATCGTTCTGAACCTTGGGTCTGAATTTCAAATCTTGTCTCGCTATATTTTCGAAGATATGATCTGAGGAAGTTAGGGTTTTCGCAAGATTCAGAATTCCATATCAAACAGGTCATCATGGAATTTTCGCTATAATGTTTTTTATATGAAGTTTCAAATTCTGAAATTAAAACCCATTTGAGCCGAAATTGTGGTGAAGCTTGGACCCGAATTTTAGATCTTGGTTCGCTATAGTTTTGGAGATACGATCAAAGACAGTTAGGGTTTTTGTAGACTCCTCAATTACATTCCAAATAGGTGACCTTGGGAAAAGAGTTATAATTTTCTGTGTGTTTTTCTCAAGTCCGAAGGTCGAAACAGTGACATGTGGCAGGTCATAGAAGTTCGCTCTATTGAACCATCATATAATCAGGTCATCATAGGAGATTTAGTATAACTATTTATTGAAGAATCCAATAATGATCAGACTGGTGGGATTAGAAAGAAGACTCATATGGCTACCATAGGCCAAAAAGTTTAGAACTTGAAGATCTAAACTTACAGAGTTACAGTCATTTAAATATCGAGCTCCTAAAAGAAATAAAAATAATGACTTGAATCATGAAAATAAAAACACCTAGTAAGCAAAATTGGATGGATGATTTGAAGAATGTGATCAAAACTAAGATAAATGGTTTTATATGTGCCTTGGAAGCTAATATCGATGGTATGAAAGCATATTTGAATAAATACATGGAAGATTTGAAGAAAGACATGGAAGGTTTGAATGAAAGTGGGACAAAGATGCTACAAGAAAGGCCTCCTAATGATGAAAAACTAGTAGAGGAAACTCATGATTAGAAAAAAATAAATGTTAATAATGATTTCATAGAATCTAACATTGGATTGAAGACCCACCATTTTCCAAATATTGATATGGGGAAGTTTGATGGCAAGGACCCCATAACATGGATACTACAGATGGAGAAATATTTTGATCTACATGATTTGCAACTATTACAAAATGTACATATTGCATCTTTATATTTAGAACCGAATCAATTTTTATTGTTCTTGTAAACCACTTTTCAGTTGGTCAATTTTCACGGAGGTTGACTCTAAATGTGATTATGCTTGGCCTTTATATGGTAAGATTCTTTGATGGTAAAGGATATATATGGGAAATATCCCCAGCAGAGTCTATCAGGTTCCTCAAAGAAGGATACATGGCAATGGAGGAATTTCATCTAATTTGTGCTGAGCTTATGTAGGTATAGTAAATCCCCAAGATGATGGAGATTCCCACTTGTGTTGATTAGTTTCTAGAGAGATACCCTCCTAGTAATATGCAACTTGAGTTTTTTTCGTGAGATTGCATTATGTGATAAATGTATTGTGGATCATCTTGTGTTGAGATCTTTGGAAATTAATGCCATGATTCATCCAAAAATCTTGTTGTTTTTCCATCTCTAAATTCCCAAAAGTAATGGTTTTACACCAAATGTTTCCCGTTACAAGCTAGGTTCCAAATCGATGAACCTTTTGAAAAATGCTCAATCTAAATTCATTGACCATCTGGGATGTGATTATTGTATTTGCTCAACCATATTCTCTTCCATAAATCTTGTCCTCCTTGTATCCATATCCACCATATTTTGGCTCGTAGAATTGTATTTATAGTTTCTAGATCACAAAGCTCTATGACTTCCCATGCTTTTGGGAAATCTAATTTCTCACATGAGACTAGCACCCATTTTTTTTTAATCTTTTTTGGCCCCTCCCCATAGGAAGGTTCTTTGGATAGATTTGATTTAATGGAGAACATTGTTATGGGTTTCTAGTGCTGAGAGTAGGTCCATTGGAAAAGACTACAACATATTTGAGAAAAACCATTCAACCCGTTATATTCAATAATATAAAAATCAAATTATCTAGTTTATTAAAGAGTTTGTGGATCAAATTCGACCATATTTTTACTCTCAAAGAGTTATGTGCTAAAGGGGATTCAATATATGTAGAATGTAAGTTGAATTTCTTGAAGCCGAAGTCAAGTGAGGTGTCCTTGGATGGATGGGGGGTATTAAAAAAATAAATTTTGATTTATGAGGATTAAGATCCATACCTGATGCTACCATAAAGTTCTCCAAGACCTTACAAAAAGTGAAAGTTTCTCAAATAGTGGGAAACACCATGAGCATCATGTCATCCATAAACAGTTGATGCGAGACTTTCTCTGTTGAATTGGAGAGGTGTAGACCCTTTATAACACCCATTTCTCCTTCTTGTTTCAATGCTAACTTGAGTCCTTTAGCGACTAAGATGAAAACAAAGGGTGAAAGAGGGTCACTCTGATAGATCCCTTGGGGAATATTGAAGTATGAGGAGAGGGATCCATTTCCAAGAATTGAGAATAAGGAAGAGGTGATAAGGGAGAGTACCCATTTGGTCCATTCCTTTGGAAAAAAAGGCTCGAAAAATATGGGACATATAGTACCAAATTAGTTTATTGAAGGATTTGGAGAGATCTAACTTGATAAGCATGCATTTTTTTTTGAGTGATGGAGTGAGTGAAATAACTCCTAGGCTACTATTATGCCATACATAATTTTCCTACCTTCCACATGTTAGCCTCTACAATGTCCCATGTTGAGGAGGAGATAGAAAGAGGTAACCTCAAACCACTTGTAGTTCAGCAACTAGCCCTGCTAAACCTGAGAGGGATCTCTCTAAGGATTTCTCAGTCAATGATTGAAAGAGAAATGGATTTTAGGCTAGATGTAAAAGTTTTAGTTGAGTTTTTGAAAATTTAGGGTTTTTGGGTTGCTAGACCAGGGATGAGGAAAATAAATTAGGTCAAGGTCTCAAAGTTTGCAGTAGTAGGCATAAAGAGGAGCAATGTAGCAGTGCCTTATGATGGTTTTTAAGAGTTTGGTCAATGTAGTGTAGGGTCTAAAAATCTTAGAATATCATAATGAGCATGTATTACCATGAATTCATTAATCTAGAAGAAGAAATACACAGACATGATTTTCCACATAAACAAAGCTTTCAATGTAAAGAATTATGCTTATATAATTGTAAGTAAAATCACATGAGGAAAACAAAACATGTTAAGGGAGATGGATTCATTCATAAGAAACTGATATAGAAAGAAAAAAGCATCATAAACTCATTGCTCAAATATTCCTGAAAAATAGCTGCAACTGCTCCTTGATTAACTGTGTGAAAGCATAAGATACAAGTCCTCTCCTCTGAAGTCCAAACCTTCTTTCTCAATGAGAAATGATACATATAGACTAAAATAAACCATTTCCCCACCTTCAGGGGTCGAATCCCTAAGTGGTGGAACATTTCCCAAGAATCTCTCAACCAACATGAGAGAGTGAGAAGATAAAAAGCAAACTCTTCTCTTAGACTTTGATTTGAGTTGTGCTTCATTTACGAGGCCTAATTAAGCACAAAGACAACCTATCATGCTAATTTATTCCATAATTACATAATCAAGACTTCAAAATATCAAAATTACATTATAAAACCAAGATTTGGCGAAAATATGCTGAGAAACACTGCTACAGGCAAAAGTGCAGCGCATTTAGGCAAAAACGCAGCGCACTCAGGCAAAAGCGCAGCACCATTTTGCAAAAGGATTTTGGAGGCCTTTCTGAGCTCCAAATTGAGAAATTGATAGCTCATTGGAAATATGTGAGTGTCTAGTTGTCATTTGACTACTCAAGAATTTGATTTGGACACTCCAGCTAGAAGAAAAATTGATTTTCCCAAGGTCACTCCAAAAGCTCAGCGCCTGCTTCAAAATAGTGGCAGAAAGTGATTTTTTTACCTATTTTTTGACTTTTTTTTCTCAATATGTCCTCCAACAAGCTTGAAAAAGTGGTCAACTGATAATTAGAAGTGATTATCTATCCAATAATACATTTTTTTGTCATTTGGATGCCTGTAGAGAAAGCGCAACGCCAAGGCGCTGCGATTATAGTTGCCACTGTGTTTTTAAAATAGACAAAAAACATCAAAATGACAAAAATGACAAAAATTTCTCCAAATATTCTCAAAATTTTTGAGTGAAGCTATAATATGATATGTTATGCCATGAGGGAGGCCTCATCAAGTAGATCAAGCTTTTCCTTGTCATTTTGGCTTGTTAGGGTTTCCTTGAGCTTCTTCTTCAAAATTTTGGCTTTGACTTGGGATACCTTGTTCCTTGTGTAGTAATGCATAGCCATATGCCTTTGCAAGTTATTGTCTCTACGTTCCTTCTTGAGGAGCTTCTCCAGGTGTCCATTTACCTTATCAAGCCAATATACCCTATCTTCATTGATTTCTCCAGTGATTAGGTCATCTATAGTGATTTGTTCTCTTGGTGGAGAAACTTCTCTTTGTAGCTCAAGGGCTCTCTTGGAGGCTCTTGTTCTTGGTCTCCCTAATGTACCCTGCTTTCCTTTGCCTTTTGACACTTTCAATTTAGCCACTGCTTTTCCCTTTACATCTTCCTTCTTTGAATAGGCTGCTTGTTGATCTTGGATCATTTGGTTCACTTTCAATTGCATATTCTCTTGTTGCAAGCATGCTATTAAAGCATTTGCCTCTATCAACTTGTCTTCCAACCTCTTGATCTCAGCCTCCTTATCCCTTATGATCTGATTTTCAATTCTGTCCTCATATCCTTTCTCCATATCTGACACATTTGTACCTGGATGAGAGAATTCCTCATGCTGTGAGGATGCTCTCTGTTCACCTGCTATAGGCTTGGCCCTTTCAACAATCCTTTGAGCAAACACAAGCCTATCACCTCTGGAGTATGTCTGAAACACTTCTGCCCTGTCTTTCCTCTTGGTAGGTCTACTTGAAGAAGAAACCTCTTGCTGCACTGGTGAGTTTGGAGGTGTTGTTTCATCACTAGACATAGCTGAAGAAGATGGAGGAAAAGCTGAACTTGAAAAGTGATCCCAAGACAAATTTGCCTGTGCTAATTGATGAAAAACTAGCACTTTCACTAAACCATGATGAAACAAACTATTATGGTGATTCTCTCCCAGCCTTTGTACCTTTTCTGTCATTTTAATCAGACTTTTGTACAGATAATGAGACAAATTGATTTGCTGAACACTGGTGAAATGCATCAAAAGCTTCATGTGGTACTTATACAACCTTGAATACCTACCCTCACATGTGAAGTACTTCATGATCAATTTCATGAGAGGGGTATATCTTTCTAGCAAATGTCTGAATGGAAAAATATATTTTGGAGCTGCCTTGTATGGTGTTTTTAGGTACATATTGTAATTTTGAATGTCAAGGCCTTCTTTCTTGAACCAAAGTTCTCGATTGTTTAAAATCCTTGTAGCTGTGGAGATAAGTGTCTTTGAAACAATGAATTGAACTCTTGCTATGGTCACTTTATCCTTTCTTATTTTGGTGGAAAAAGCACTCGTCAATTGATCATGAAACTTCAATTGCTCAATTCTCTAGCAAAATGTAAGACAACCTGCATCTTCAAATGATTTTCTAATGAAGGGAGATGACAAGATCTCATGGGTTGAGGTAGGTTCATATCTCATGATGTGTCCTCCTCTATGCCTCCTTTGTTTAGAGGTTTCAGATTCCATGTCAACACTTAGCTCTTAGGATAGAAACTAGGGTTTTGCTTGTAGGAAAAACAAGGTTTTTTTTATAGTTGTGAGGGAGTTTAGGGAAATGAGGGGGATAGGGAAATGGAAAAATTCTAGGAAAATTTGGAGGGATAGTGAGGGAGGTTAGGGAGCTAGGGAAAGTGGAAATTTAGGATTTGGGTGAGTGGAAGGGTTCCAAACAAGAAAAACACAGTCCTGTGGTTTAGAAGGTGTAGTTTGTCTAGGGTTTAGGTAAAATTGATGAGATTTGAGAGTGGGTTTGATGGAGGGTGTTTAGGAAGGTGTGTTTAGGATAGATTATGGTATAAAAATAATTGGACACAAGTTTTAGCAGCAATTCAACATGGAAATGATGAAAACCTTGAAGACTATATTCAAAAACCTTAGGAGAGGGAAATGAAGCCTAGCAAGCACAGTTGAGAGAATTAAGAGACAATTGAGCCTTATGATAAACCACCAACCTGTATTAGCAGCAACACAATGTGAAAATGATGGAGGAAACCACTGCAGGGAGCTCACAACCTTGGAATGATGATGGAGCAGCTGTCTGGCATTTGCGTAGTAGAATAGAGTTATTTGCGCAACACCAATGGAGAACTCGACTTAGGCATGCATAAAACTCTCCTTGTATAACAATTTCGACTTGATTAGATGGAGTGGAGTGTTGGAAAGTGAAATGGGCAAATGGAGAGTGAGTGAAAGTGAGTGATGGCCTTTTATAACTTGAGAAAATTGATTTTCCTTTGCAAGTGGTAGTGGACCCACCATAACAATTGTAACTTGGACTTGACATTTTGCAACTTCATGATTTTTATGATAGTATTTCATTTAAGAAAATGAAATAAAAAGCATGATTTAAAAAACCTTTATTGCCAACTTGACCTCTATTATTCCTTATAAAATGGATTTTAATGATGAAAATACCAACTTTCAGAAATTTAACCTATTAACCTAATGGTGACCTAACATAGGTTTATTAGGTGAATTATGAACATAATGACTATGGGACTCTATTAACAATGATTGACTTGACCAAGATGGTATCCTTTGACCATGAGACTGAAAGGAATAGTAGAGACTGACCTTCCTAACCGGTGACCAATTTTTTATTATTGAAAAGCTCTTTGAAACTATAAACATTTGACCTGAAACCCTAAAAAAAACTATGTAAAAGCACATTTGATCGCCGGTGACTGACATGACTGACAAGAACTAACACCACATAGCATGTTTGTTCTTCAAAGATGAGAGAGGGGGGAGTGGGCTTCAACCTATTTGCAATGACTCTAGATATACTTTTGTAAATGGTGTTGCATAGGGTGATCGGGTAAAATCCATTGGGGTCCTCAAATTTATCTTCTTTGGGGGCTAGGGCTAGGAGAGTTACAATAAGACCCAATAACACTGATTTTTTTGTTGATTTTTTTCTACCACATCCCTAATTTCCTCCTTCACAAAGGGCCAACATACTTGATAAAAGTTGGAGGTGAACTTGTCTGAACCTAGAGCTTTATGCTTTAGCATTTTGAAGACTTCCCTCTCTACCTCTTCCATTGCAATTGGATTAATTAAGGCATGATTTTATTCCTAATTGAATAGAGATGGAACACATCCAATGATCTTGGCTATGGCCTCATTTATAGATTGGAGTGGTTCTAATAGTAGATTCTTGTAGTATTGAACTAGCTTTGCTTCAATATTCCCATGCTCCAAGAACTTGGCCCCATAAATATTTTTAGTGAAGAGATTCGATTTCTACTACGATGTTAAAACATGGATAAATAAAAATTTAGAGTTTTTCTAACCTTCTTTGATCCATATGATATGGGATTTTTGACACCATAGGGCTTCCTCTTTATTTCATTGGTCTTCTAGTTGAGAGGTGAGATTTTCCTATTCTACCACGAAAGCATCTAGTATGCCTTATATAATGATTTTTTGCTGTATAAATTTCATGCTCTCTTCCATTATCCCTCATGCTTGTAAAATGTAATCAATCTCTGACTTGTTCCAAGATTTGATTCATCTTTTTAGGTATTTTAATTCTTAATCTAATGATTCCGTTGTCAATCTTATGTTTGAAGGGGATTCTAGCGACCATTTCTAGGCTTTTTCAAGAAAGGATATATCCAAAAGCTAGAATATTTTCAAGCAAAAGGGCCTATTCATAGGGTGAGATTTGATGTCTATGTTCAAATATATTGACCGATGATTTAAGCCTTTGGTAGGGGAGGATGAAAGCTTCTAAGAAGAGATCCTTTTCCATGAGTACTTCAGAGACTAGAATGCAGTCAAGTTTATAAGCTACCTAATGTGATCCTTTGCAGCAATTATTCCAAATAAATGTGTCATTTATTGTCTCCAAATCCACCAATTTCAATGCACACATTATCTCTTCGAAGTTCTCAACATCCATATCTATTCTCCTTATTCCAACCTTTTCCTCCTCAAGAGTTTTAATCAAATTGAAGTCTCCTCATACTATCCATGGTAGTCCATCCAACATCCAACTTAGTTCGCTTAGCATACAGAGGAATCTTGGCTTATCACCAAGTATATGTAGCCCATAAATATTGGATGTATATCTTTCTTGGCCTGATCCGATCACTCTCAATTTGGATGTTAAAATTCAATTGATGCCCCAACAACCCAAGAGATCCACAACCTATGGGTTCCAATAGATGGATAATCCTCTATCTTGCCCATTAGCATTGATGGCTATACTTTGAGCCCCCTTCCAACATTTTGAGACAATGGATGAGACTCTGTCATTGGAAAACTTGGTTTCCTATATCACCATATTATTAGGCTTTTCCTAGTGAATACAACTCTTAAGAAGCCTTTCTATGTCAAGGAATTTGAGGCCTCACATTTTCCAAAAGACGATTTTCATTGAGTGGAGGGAGGGTTTGAGGCAAACACTCTTTTTGTTAGAGTTATCCTTCTTGAATTTAATAAAATTTCTCCAAATTTTTGAAGGATCTACTTGTTAATATTTCACCCCCCGTGACGATATTCCTTGATTAGTTTTTGCAAATCCTTGGGATTTTGTAGATTAATGCCAAAGTTGGAATGTGAATGGCCAAAGTGCATTAGATGTGTGGGAAGCTTAGTCTTGGCCTCGATGACAATGCAATTTTGGATTTTGACCTAGTGTTTGAGTATGGCCTAAGGATATTTTTGCTTGCAATCCGCTGCCATTACCTATAGATCCAGAGATTCCAACTCCATTTCTTCTCCCCCTTTATATTTATCTTGTGAGAGAGCCTCCATCACAATGACTTCAGCGTTATTGTGGGCTATTCCATATTATTTTGTTCTATGGGATTGGAAGATCTTATGGGCACTACTGTGTCCTCTTTATGTCTTTTGATTCTAGCCAAAGTTGGATCTAGTTAGTTGTTCATCTAGGTTGATTGAGGGTCTTTCAAAAAATTTCCTTACAAGCGTTTCACAGATGTTCTAGGTGTGTATCCCCGAATCCATTTCTTTTGAATCTTGAGCTTTGGTATGATTTCACCTGAAATTGACCATGGTGGAGCCCTTGAGATATTTAGGGGGATAAAAGTTTTGATGTGTCACTTGATTGGATAGTGGGATTTTTTTGAATAAATGCTCGTATTCATGGCATCACCTACAATGAAAGGGAATGTGCTCATAGTCTAGCAACTATTTCTAGAGCTCAATCCTATAATATAGATCGATGGAATCTAGGATGGGATGGGAGATGTCTATGTACACCTAGATACAAGAATAAGAGATATATCTTCCTCATTTGGTGACCTATGAAGCTTTAACATAATGACCTAGGGTATTTCCAATAGCTTTGAGGGTTTCTTATTCCAATAATTTATGTAGTAAGGAGTATAAATGGATCCAAACCATAACAATGGAGAAACTTTCCTTGTTTGGGCAGAAGTGTTCCATTTAGAACCTGAGATAAAACCTATCTGAATTGAAGAAATATGGTCATCCATCAAAGACACTGATGCAGTACTCCAAGTTGGAAAAAATCGTAGTGAAAAATATCTTGGTGCTTGGCTCTAGGCCAATATGGCCCTTGGGTTTTCATTTATTCTAAATCCAAGTGATGAGAGCTTTATCTATGGGCCAAAATCCTAGGATTTTCCAATGAGTGTGTGGTCCTGCATGAATTGAATGTATTTTATATTCTCATTGATTTGATCTCAAATTTGGGGTCTTTGGTCACCTTTTCTAGGAAATAATGTGATCTTCGAGCTTACCATCCTGCTCCAGCTAGTAGATCCATGGGTGAGTTAGAAAGTGATTTTCCTTCACTTGATGCCTCATTGTAAGCATGCTGAAATCCTTCCCCATTTAATCCTCCTCCTAACTTAGCATCACAAGAGTCTATGTTGTGCTGAGAGGGAAAGGGGTTGCCTTCTGTAGCCTTTGACCCAATTAGTAGCCCAACGACTTCTTCCTTTGGGGACTTCAAAACTTCATATCTATTACTAGAGGGAGGATGCTTATGAGATTTAGTCTTGCTAGCATGAAACTTCTTATTCAAATTCTTCTTGTGTTTCCTTGTAACTAGTTTGAATGCTCCTTTCTCATCATTATTATGAGAATATGGCAAAGGATTAGAAGAAAGATGAGAAGTTGGATCCTTTGTGACAATTTTTTTCAAATTGCCCGTATTCATGATGAAAATTACATTTAAAGGGAACCTGTTCATAATCCAGGGCCAGAAGATGGGACCAACCATCCAGTTTAAGTTTAATGGCCTTTGGAAGGCCTTTTGAAATATTCATTTCAATGAAAATTCTGGCCCAAGAGAAGTTATTCTCCTTGTCCATATCACTAGAAATAAATTGGCCCAATTGATCTCCTATATCCTTGAAAATACCTTCACCCCAACAAAGAAGGGAAATATATGGAAATATGATCCACACTAGTGCAGAAGAAATTTCCATCATGGGATTGAAATCTAGAGACCAATGGATATGAAACATTCCTCTCATTCACATGAAAGTAGGTCTAGATTTGTAGATCTGATCCCTATCCTCCTCTTAAAAAATAAAATAATAATAACTATTTCCTCAATAGATAGTACCAACAGACACATGATTACCCAATTAATAGAGGTCCAAGTATAGTTGGGCCAAAGGCCAATGTACCAATCAACCCTCCTTCCTTCAATGTAGTGACATTTTTCTTCAATTCTAGAATGTCCTGGTCAAACAATGTACTCATCCTCATAACCAAGCATTAAATATATTATGGTTATTATGCCTCTGAAGGATTATGGAGAGACTAAAGCTCAGAAAGGTAGCTTTAAATCAAGAATTGAGGAATTGTTGAACATCTAAAAAAGAATAACATCTTGCTTTATTTGAAGAGACATATTATATAACCTTATATTTAGGTCATTATCCCTAAGATGAAATTCCTCGATAGGATAGACTTTAGGGATTATATAATCATGTAGATACTAAAACTCAATCCACTTAAGAGGAGGAGATGAGAACTTGAGTCAAACCACTAGTACGATTATGATTATGCTCTTCACAACTAAGATTTTTTTCTAGAATTGGTTGCCTAAGCCTACATGATGTTTCATGACCATGTAAGCTTTTGACCCCGAAATGGGCTTGTACAAGCTTAAAGCAGAGGCCATCTAAAGAAGTCATTTTATGGTCTAAAACAAGCTCTCTCAGATTATGAAAAGATAAATAGTTTCCTTCCTAATTTTAGTTTCTCTAGGTGTTAATCTAATCCTAGCGTCTATACTAAACATGCAAATGGTGACATCATCATACTTGTTGTATATGTTGATGACCCACTTATCAATCAAAGTAGTCACCATTAGATCAACAATGTGAAATCTAGTTTTATGAGCTAGTGTGAGATGTAAGACTTAGGTCTACTTCATTGTTTCCTTGATCTTTAAATCCAATAATCCAACAAGGGAAAAATTGTCTCTCAACCCAAGTATGCTCTTGAACTTCTTCATCAATTTTCACGTGTAAAATTACAAGTCTACCCATATTACTTATCATTCATGTGTGAAACTTTCTGTGAAGAGTTTAACTCCTAAAATTGATCCTACTTTTTATATACAATTGGTAGGAGATCTTTGGAAATTGATTCATGCTCAACTAGACAATCCTTTGTTGTTGGTTTAGTTTCATACTTCATGCAAGATCCTCATGGGAGTCAATAGAAGGGAATAAAGCATGCTACATTAAGAGTAATTATCAATTTGGCATCGAGTTTACTTCATGGGGATCCTCGTCTTTAGTGGGCTTTACAAATTTAGATTAGGTAGGTGATGTTGATGGTCTAAAGTCTACTCTTGGCTATATTTTCAACCTTGGTTTGGGTCATATCATTTGGAACCGCAAAAAGCAACAATACAATTTCTCTTTCTTCTACAAAGGCAAAGTACCAAGGGTTGTTAGTGCTAATCAAGAAGTTTTTTAGATTTGGCAATTATTTAGAGAGTTTGTTTGTGCTCAAGATTAGCCTACAACTCTTTGGTGCAATAGTCAAAGTGACATCCACATTGCATACAATCCATTGAGCACCAATGTAAAAAATACATTAAGGTCCATATGCACTATATATGGAAACTCCTTCATCATCAAGTTCTTTCTTACAATTTTTCATTTAAAAGAACATATTGTAGATATTTTCACCAAGTCATTCATTAAAACTAAGTTCCTTCTCTTCAATCCTTATTGGGAGGGAAGGAAGTTATCTTTACAAGAGGATAACATCTACATCTTCCTTCCTTTTGCTCAATTGCAACTTAGTATTGTTATATTTCTGCAAACCTAGTACCTGACACTTAAATTCCTAGGAGAAAAAATGATCCATTGATTTAAATGCACATCTAAATTCTTAACACAATAAAATTTGACGGAAGAAAATATACCAATCTCAATCACAATGACTCAATAGATTCCACCCAATCAAATCAATTCATCATTAAAAATGACTTAGAAATTACTTGGGCTCCCATCTTAGGATAATGGCCTAATTGAAAAAATACATAATACAAAAGAAACCTGGATATGATCCAATATATTTTTCCCTAGATCGATGCTCAATCTTCTCTATAGATATGGATCTCCAACCTCTCTCCACTCCCTCGAACTTGACACTATGGTGTATCACACTCCTCCTCCTCATGAGGCTAGTTCCATTGTATGGTGTGTCTTTTCCCTCTCCCTAACCTTACTTTTATAACTTTACATTGAAATAAGTGCCTTATCCTAACCCTAATATCCAAGTGATTAATGACCAAGATTAGATCTCACCTCACTTGAGATCAACAAATAATATTAAAACAAAATCACTAAAGTAAAATACTTTACTTTTCTTAAGTTTCATTTAGCTCAATAAGTCAACATAATAATATGTGTTTTTTTGTAAGTTAAATTTTGCACAAGTTACATTAACAAATTTCTCACACTAGAGAAAGTGTTGTAAAGAAAATGTGGGTGGCTTTTGCATGCATAGAGAGAAGGAATGTGTAGAAGTACTTGCTCGAGCTACAAAAATCAACACTCCCTCTTAGCAAAGGAGATACTTTGAAAGAAACTCCTCACCTGGATTTGTCTCCAATCCCACCACATCGTTTGTTGTTGTAGCTACTCCCACCGAACTGGAAAGCTTCTGTGCTACATACTTTGAAATCTACACTGAAAACATATTTCATCCAAACCTAAACCCGATCATGCATCAATACTCCCTCTTAACAACGAGTTCTAACAAATTTGGAATAGGCCTCCTGCCCATCTTCTAGATTAGAAAACTGAGTCCCCAATCTTAAATCAATCTTCAAAGCCTCCTATTCATTTTTTTGTTACTAATATAGATCTTGTGCTAATTCTTTCTAGCACTCTTGTGGGTTTTTCTTGGTCCTTTGAAACACTCATGAACTCTAATACCAATCCTTTGTACGATCACCCTCATGGGAACCTCTCTTCCCATGAGGCCTGACATTTGCCAATCCTATTGGCTACACTGCTAGTACTGTCCTTCATACCATGATGTGTTGGCTTTCAACACAACGCTTCTACTCACAACCTGTTGCGGCAGATCCCCTGCCCAACGACCTCCTGTTGGCTACTGTGACTTGCAATTACTTGATCATGGCCAAGATGGCACAATGCCCGTAATCCTCTTTAGCCTCGTTATTTCATCCACAAACTTGGGCGACTGTCTTAGCTTCTTTGCGACTATTGGCTTCCTTGGTTGACACCACACCCATGCTAACTCCATTAGCAGATCCCTCATGGTGTTCCATGACCATGCCTCTACCGTATGCCGGTCAATGCTGAATCAATTAGGTTTCAATGTGCACCTTACTCACAACATGTTCGCATTGACTGCACACATCGAGGGTGGCCAATCTTGGTTACCCACTTAATTTTTGTCCAACCACCATGACGATCTGCAACTCTGACTGGTGTCACTCTTGTTCACTTTTGTTGTTGTGTCGACCTACGTGATTAATGACCCTATAACACCACTCCATCGTTGTCTTTGCTCTGTTCGGACTTCGACAATGCTGCTGGCCGTGGCCTCTAGAACCTATTTGTAAACTCCCTCTCATCCAGTATCTGCCTTTTGGCACGACGACTCCATCCATTAGTGATTGTGCTAGATTGGCTTGGTCTTCCACTTCGCGGCTCAAACAATTGTACACCAAGTATCTCCCAAAGCCTCTTCCCCGCGTAGTTGAGTCCTCCTAACCAATTGTGGCTTGTCACATCCCTTTCTCCGTGGTTAATACTTTCCCAGGGACCCCCTGCCTCCATCCGAGCTCTTCCATGGTGGCGACTGGTCCCCGCAACCACCCAAACTCCACGTGTTGCCATTTTATGGTGCTCATGGATCTATCGACTGGTCCCTTGCGGGTCCATCCTCTTCACCTTGCGACTGGCTATGCCCTACTGCACGCAACTACTCACTCCCGTGGCCTCGTGGTCTCCCCCAACTTGTCTGTTGCGTCACATTCTTTCTTTCCTTGCTAAATGGCATAAATTGTAGCCTTGACCAGTTTGTACACCACCTCCCTTTTACTACCACTCTTCATTTTGTGAGCTTCCTGTTAGTTCCATGTCCACGCAAACCCTACGCTTGGTCTTTTCTGTAGCCTTGATTACTCCTTGTCATGTGCCCTCTCTGATGTGGTGGATTAACTTGCCCTCTCTGATCTGGTGGATTAACTCAACCACTATGTGCACTGTGCTTGTTCGTGGAACAACTCCAGTCATTTTCCCTCAACGCAGACCCCCTACATCCTTCACCCTTGACGTCTAGCTACTGAAAGCTCTAACCACAGCTTGCGAATTGACCTACCTCAGCTTCACATGGCCCTTTTCCTATCAGTTGTCAGTCGCATGGTCTAGTGGCAGTGCTGTCAACCATCTGCCGGCCCCCTTTTTTAAGTCTGAAAATCACGCCTTAATTTTTTTTTCTCTTCAGTTGTTTGATCGATTTACTACAGCCCCTTAAAGAAAATTCTGCTCGTACTATCATGGTTGAACATGGCCTAGATGTTCCACTACGAATACCTATGGTTCTGAAATTGATTATCAAAATCTAGCTAGGATACCATGTTATATTTATGCAAGCCTAATACTAGACACTTAAATTTTTAGCATAAAAAATGATATATTGATTTAAATGTACAACTAGGTTCCAACGCAATAAAATTTAATGGAAGTAAATATAACAATCTCACATTGACACAAATATATTTTGCTTAATCAAATCAATTCATCATTGAAAATGACTCAAAAGCTACTCGCCCAGGGTAATGGTCTAACTATGAATATACAAAATATAAAATGAATTTGGATATGATCCAACATATCTTCACGCTTTTGCAGACTTGGATCTCTAGCCTCTTTGCACTCCCTCACCCTGACACTTTGAGTATCACACTCCTCCTCTTCGGGCTAGTGCCATTATATGGTGTGTCTTGTCCCTCTCCCTAACCTTTTTTATAAATTTACATTGAATTAAGTTCCTAATCCTAATCCTAATCTTAAAGTGATTGAGCACCGAAATTAGATCTCACCTCACTCACCTCACTTCACATCCACGACAAAGATTACAACAAAATCACTCAATTAAGTTACTTTAATTTTCCTATGTTTATTTAAATTCAATAAGTCAACATAATAATATGTGCTTTTTGCTAAGTTAGACTTAGTTAGACTTAGGCTAAGTTACATTAGTAATTTACTCACATTTGAGCAAGTGTTCTAAGGAAAATGTAATGACTTCTATACCTAATCTTAGAAGAAATGTTACCACATAATTAATTGTGCATGCATAGATTAATTAATTATACAAACTAAATAAATTGTAATTATCCATTGCATAGATATATCCCAAATTTAAGTAATCTTAGCTTGGAGAATCTTGTAATTATTGGGTTAGTTACTTAGTAATGAAAAAGTAGTTTGCATGCAAGTAAATGACACTAGTCCTCATTATCAAAAGATATTTGAGAGAAATAGTCGGGTACTACCCATTCACTGCATGGATGTTTCCTCCTTGATGGTTTTAAAACGTATATTTTGTGTCAATTTGTGCATTTTTAGTCTTCCTAACATTCTATAACCATGTGTATTTTAACATTTGGATCATGGCTTGCAAAAAATCTAGCAAATTTGTATCTAAATCTTGGTGATGTAGGTTGTACAAGAATGTAATTGCTAAATTCAGAAATAATGAAGGTTGGTTAAAGAAAGTTAATTATTATATATGAGTGAAACAAGATTTTCCATAGTCCCCTATGTTTTTGGGTATTTATGTTGATGAGTTAGAGACATGATCATAAGAAATGGGATGTGTTGGTATTACTTTGGTTGGGATAATCATCATCCTTCTTCACATTAAGGATATTATTCTTTTCAAGAGGTGTCCCTCTAATCTTGATAAACGATTAATAATCCTCAAAGATTTATGTCCTAGCTCTAGTATGTCAATAAACACTAATAAAACAAAGGTTATGATTATGAAATCCAACAACACTGGTTACCCTAATTTTGTGTATGATAATGACAATTTATTGGGAGTTAATTTGTACAAGTATATTGGAGTTAACCTTCATCTCAAGCTCAACTAGAACTATAAAGGAGAATGGAGAAAGAAAATCCTATTTTCTTGAGAACAATTATAAAGAAGTAGATTATCGCTTCAGAGAAAAAAGAAAGTCCTCTTTGGCACAGCTGTTACACTAGTTCTTTTATATGATTGTGAAGTTTGGGGTTGAATATTTATGTAGAAAATTGGAGAAAAATCAAGCTAAATTGGAAGTGCTCATAAACTATAATATTTAAATTAAAACTAATATACTCTATCCAGTCCTCTTCTTGGAGGCCAATCCCATTTAGAGCAAGACTATGATCAGGTACCTAATGTATACGCATAAGATAATTCACATGATAACATTATTTTGAAATCCAATTACAATCACTTGAGCCTTAAGAGAGATTGGCATAAAGATGTTGATTCTTGGTTAATCCATTTGAGAATAGAAGGAGGGCAACTCTACATAAGATTACTACCATTAATATTTTTACCTACCTAGTTTAAAGTATAAAATTAACATTGCTAAAATAAGAACATAGTCTCACAACCCTCAGAGTGAAATTTGGCACCTAAAACACAATAAAAGAATATGTATATTTGTGATAATAAGAAAATGGAGGATGAAAATCACTAGTCTCTATGCACACAAACCTCAAATTCATAATATTTGTTACACTACTGATCTTCATAACTTGTTATATCATTAAAAGCAAACAGATTTAGGAAGGTTTATATCCAATCATTTTTACCATAGAAATGAAATGTCAAAACAAATCAATTAAATCATTATCAATTTTCCTAAGGCCCAATAAACCAAAAATTGTCTTAGTAGAGAATATCATAATTATATTGTTTATGCTCTTCCACCAAAGAAATGGGGATAGGGTAATCATCAATTTGGACAATGACATTTATTGGGTGGAAGGGGATCCTGTAATCATCAATTTGGAAAATGCCATTTATTGGGTGGAATACTAGAGATAGTCAACCTCCTAGTAACATGATGGTTGATTGGTTATGAGATGTTATGATCCAAAAACATAAAAATAAAAAAGTACACACCATATACATAATTGTGAGTATGAAACACAATTCCAATATAAATAAGAGAGTTAAGTTACATAATAACTCCTTAATGAATATGCAATTTGACTTTCCCTACCCCTCCTCTCAAAGGGATGTAATATCATTGTATACATGCATGTTTATGAATAATAATCCATTATAGATCCATCTTAACCAATCTACCAAGTTTAGAGACGGATCAAATTTCCAGATATACAAACTTTTTTTTAGAGTGCAAGACATGAAAAAAAGTTTACCTAAATGGATATAACACCTTGAAAATCTTGTTAGGCATTTGGATTGTATGGACTATACAACAATCTTTTTTGAATTTTAAACAAAATTGACTTAAAAATATAACTGAAAAAGGTTCAAAATTTAGAATACCTAGACTACTTAGATGTGTTAACAAAGGTGCGACAGCCGCAAATCGATTCCAAACACCCAAACTCTAGAGGCAGGAGATTATCTACTTGTTTTATATAATACATATACATAGTAATTTTTTTTAAACACATGGGCATTGAAATATTTTATTTATAGCCACTTTGCCATATTTATTATTAATATATCTTTAGATACAGATTAACATGCCTAATACAAAGTTCATATTGAAATATATAGTAAGTGACATGAATATTCAAACACTTTATTTATCAGAAAAATATATATATTTTTAATTATTTTATTTCTCTAAAATTATGTTATATAATATAAGCATTGAAATATTTTATTTATGAATCTTATGTTGAAAACTAAATATTTTTATTACACCTTCAAATTTAATGTTAACAAAGAAAAAAATCAAATAAATACTAGAAAAATAAAATTATTAATATTTTATATTCATTAAAGATTTGTGTTGCCATTGATGGACTTGCCTATCAATTCCTCAATTTTTCTTAGTGATTTCTATATCCTCAACTATTTTTTTTTAATTTATAAAATATTTAATGTAATTGGACTGTATATGAGGGCTGTTAAATTTAAACCAATATAAATCTAACCATAAATATATAAAACCGAAAGCATTAAATATTTTATAGACTGGTAAATAAAACAGACGGGTAAATAAACTCTGCATTTTCTTTCATCTTTCAAGATTTCTATATTATCGAGTTTAGGCTTCTGTGATCCATATCAAGTTAGAGAAAGATTTCGGCGAAAATCACATGGAACCAACTAGTGTAATTACTGACGATGAACCACACTAGTTCGTTGGAAACGCGTCGACAAATAAGATTCCATATGATTTTCGCCGAAATCTTTCTCTAACTTGATTTCTATATCCTCAACTTTTTTTCAGGCACATAATTTCCTTTCATCCTTCCATCTAGATTTTATTGGTTTCACTCTAGATTTTATATGCCAGCCACCCGACCGTTGAAATGATGAGAAAAACAAGGAATACCTTACATAAATAGAATACGCATTGCGTTGAACCATTTTTGTTATTGAAAGACCTGGCTATGGCTGCTGAAGAATCTCGTGCTGCTACTTCAACATCATGGCTGCTAAAGAATCTGGCGCTGCTACTTCAAACATCATGGCTGTTTTTGCGTTTGAGGGACAGAGCTATTGAAGTATCGTTGCCCTTTCATAATTTTTATGTTTTGTTTGAGAAGAAGTGGTGGACTTTTTTGGGTTGTAATATTTTTTTAGTAGTAGTAGAATTGGAATCGATAATTTCCTGCGAAAAGATGGTGGTGGTGGGGGTAACTTTTTTGGGTTGTAATTTTTTTAGTAGTAGAAGAAGAATTGGAATCGATGAAAAGATGATTATTATTATTATTTGTTTGAGAGTGATGAAAAGTTGTAATTTTTTTTATAATATTTATTGAATTAAAATTGTTGTAGTAGTTTTTTGAGAATTGAAATTTATAATTTTTGTGAAATTATTATTATTATTAAGATGAAAAGTTGTAATTTCTTAGATAATATTTATTAAATAAAAACCCATAATTTTCTGCCAAAAAATTATTATTATTTAATAAAAATATTTTATATTTACTATCAATTTAAAATAATAAAAGTTACACTTCATTATCAATCTAAAGTCAACATAGAGCAATGAAAGATCCACTTCGCTCTGTGGAAGATCCACTTCTATCTATCTGGAGAGTAGAAAATTAATTTGCAACGTAGGATATTGAGACATAACATTATATATATATATCTATATATATATATATATATATATATATATATATATATAATAAAATTAAAATTAAATTAATTTATATTTATATTTATATTTATATATAGATGTAGTTAATAAAATGAAATTAATTAATTTATATATAATTAATATTAAAAAAAAATTAATATATAATTAAATAATTAAAATATTTAAAAATTAGATATACATTTATAAATTTAAAATGGGTACCAATCGATTTAGAAATTTAAATTTTATTTAAAAAAATTATTTGAAATTTAAATTTTATTTAAAAAATTATTTGAATAATTCTAGGAACGTTTGTAATTTCTAACCAAATAAAAAAAAAAATGAAGAGATGTTATAGCTTTAGAAGTTATTTTAAAATGTTATAATATAAATGTATTTGGGTTTAAAAATGTTGAAAAGTAGGCAACAATATAGAGATCAAGAGGGTCTTGTAGTGAAACGAGCTTTGAACTTTTGGGATCGACTGCAATGGCGTTTGCGGAAGGTTATTCCGATCGTGAGACTGTGTATCGAAAGCTGAAGGCGAAGTCTGAAAACAAGATCTGTTTCGATTGCATCGCAAAAAGCCCCATTTGGGCGTCTGGGACATATGGAGTATTCATTTGTCTTGATCGTTCAGCAATGGGAGTCTTGGTGTTCATGTCAAGTTTGTAAGGGCTCCTGTGGCGATTACTGCTGTCGACGCTCTGCAAACCGAGGAAGGGAGATTCTCAGGATCAGATCGACGCCCTTTTGCAGCCGGGCGAATAGATCTCAGGCTATGGATAGTGCTTAGGTCTAGATCTGATATAAGACATGTATTATCCGCCGCAGATTGTTCTCTCCACAGGACTGACGCTGCTAGGTTCTTCAAGTCCTGGCCGATCCATGTTTCCACTCACTGGAACGAGATAGAGATAGGCCGCATTAGAACAGGGTATAAAGGAGAGCCTCGGACGGTCATGAGCGTGTTCCCAGCGATGGTCAAAGGGGCGGCCACAAACCTTGACATTTCATTAATTCCCGCACTTTGGTGGAAGGAAGCCTGGAGCCGAGGTCAAGTCTTTCACCATAGATCTGATTCAATTTGTTTTTGCCCGGATCTGGAATATGGGAAAGACACGGATCTCATTGAGAAGGAAATCTTCAGAATCGAAGGAAATAAAAATGCAGAACCGGAGAAGCCAGCCAGGGCGTTGACAGATCGGGAGCATCTCTGGCTGGTTGAACCCTCAAAGATGGCTGACTGTGTATCCAGGAAGCTGGGGCTGTCGAATGTAAAAATATTTCTCGATTTCTGCAAGGCCATTGCAAGGCCATTGGGGCAGAAGCAGTCGAAGCCACTTTAGCAGGGAAGGAAGTCCTCCAAACTGAATCCCGGCCCCAAATCGCTAGTCCTAACTCTGCCGGGACAGAACCCAATCGCTTTCAAATCCTCGTTAGAACGCCCACGAGAAATACAATTTTGATTTGGACTTATGCCACAGATAGGGTAATAGATTTGAAAAACAACATAGCTAACCAAATTGGCTATCCGGCAGGCAAGCAACACCTAGTAATAGGGGGCAGATCGCTACAAGACCACAGAACCTTGAAGGAGTACAACATCAAGCCAAGATCTATAATCATTCTCAATATGAGACTCCAAGGAGGTGCAACAACCAGCAAAACAACAGAAGGAGGCAGTGGGTCCAAATCGAATCACAACCCAGATCAGCACCAGCAATACAGAAGCGAAGGAGCGTCTTACAAGCATATTTTACAAAGTGGGAAAGCTCCTCCGACAGTTCCAAAGCAGGCCGGAACAGAACCAAGTCCATACATAGTGGAGCAACTGCAGCATACACTAGAACTAACAATCGATACAACAGAAGCAGAGAAGGTATGTGACAGCTATGAAAAGCAAGCCATCATCTGCCGTTTTAACGGTTTTTGGCCCAAACCCTTGGATCTGTTTCATTGGATACTCACAAAATGGTCTCTGGACTGTGAGATCCACCTCTGTTCAAAAGGGTTTTTTATAGTTAAATTTCAGTCGCCAGAAATCAGAGAGCTCGTGATTCAGCAAGGACCGTGGTTCTGGGGCTCTTCGGGTCTCTTTATTACTCCATGGTTCCCGGAGTTTGACGCAAACACTTTTGTTGTATCTCGGATGCCTGTATGGGTACGTATTCATAACCTCCCTATCCATTTCTGGGACCAAAAGATACTTGCATGCATAGGCAACTCCATAGGCAGATTTATCAAAATGGATACACAAAGAATCGATGAAAGAATTTTTACTTTCGCACGCATATGTGTGGAAGTAGACCTTAGTAAAGGATTACCGGGAAGCATAAAACTGAAACACAAAGATCGCAGCTGGTTGTAGTCATTAGACTATGAAAATACAGCTTTCAGATGCAGAATATGTCGACAAACTGGACACCTGTAAAATGCATGTCCAAAATACAAAAAGAACAGCCACAGAAAGAAGAAAACAGGTAACCATCAAAAGGGATGGAAATTCTCCTATACAGATTCAGATGAGGAGGAAGATAATGAGGAGGAAGAACCCGTCCTAAATGAAAGCAACCAAACAGAAACTCAGAAGACTTCCCCACAAGAACCTATGGAATCACAATCGGGAAAGAACTCAAATTCAATGGAAATCAGTGGAACCAAAAGGCAACACTCATCAGACGCCTCTGATTTAGAGAAGGAAAATCCTCGACCCGGTGAAGAAAATCCACTTCAACTTGTTCCCATAATTCCATCCCAAGGAGAATGGTGAAAAGTTGAGAAGAAAAAGGGGAGAAAGTCATGATTTCTCTCAATTCTCTTTTTTGCTCTCGCTGTGGTCCTTTCTCATACTTTTTGTTTTTATTTTTCAAGCTCTCCACCTAGACGGGCAATGGCCCGAGCATTCCTCATATGAGGAGGCCGTGTATCTGTTCAGTGGTTTTCCCTACATGTTTAGCTGGAGAGGGTTGAATTTTCTCATCCAACGAGCTGTATGATTTGCAAATTATAGAGCAAAATGAATGATGTGGCATATAATGTGTAACTTTTTATCGTGGTAATAAAAAGATCGATTTTTTCTTTTGGAAAAAAAAAATGTTGAAAAGTAAATATTAAGTTTTAAAAATTAAATATTAAAATATTATTGTGAGAAGTTGTAATACGATTGTTAATCATTGTAATATTATAAGTTCAATTATGTAAAAGAAAAAGATTTAAATGAGATGTTAAAGTTTTAAAAGTTATATTTAATTTTAAAAATGTTGAAAACTAAATATTAAAATAGTTTTATGAGTGTGATTCAAGTTATAATATAAACTATTAGGTTTAAATAAAATTGATTAAATTTGAATTTTATTCATTTGTTAATTTAGAAGATGAGTTTATTCCTCATCTAAAATCTTAAAAGCTAAAACTTATTCACTTAAAAAAATATTTTAAAAGCTAAAACTTATTCACTTAAAATAAAAATTCCAAGTTGCCACAGAATTTCAAATTTGACAATTAGAGGGATCAATATGAGTTAAATTAGCTTTGGGAGGATGTTGAGAGTCATGTTGTATCAATTTACATTGGACGCCATTTTTTTTAAATAACATTTTTCATTTTTATTTGTTTATCTATATTTTAACAATTTTGATATATTAATTTTTTATTTATACCATACATACTTAAATTATATAAATTTATATATTTATAAACACTTATAATAAAAGTGTAATATTTTAATAAAATATTAAAGTTAAATATTAGAAAGAAACATACATATATATATATAAAGTTAATCCTTGTTATATATATATATATATATATATATAAACAATTATAATAAAAGTGTAATATCTCAATAAAGTATAAAAGAAACATATTTAGATTAAAAAATTATATATATATATATATATATATATATATATTATTTGTGTCCTTTCTCTCTTTCTCTATATATATATTTACTCTTAAATTTTGTTGTTATTTGTGTCCCTTCTCTATATATATAAATTAGAAGTATAATATTTAAAAAAAATATAAAAGTAAATATATAAAAGAAACATATTATAGTAGTAGTGTTATTTCTGGGGGTCATTACTATGTGCGCATTGGGAGGATTGAGACCAAAATTTTGGGTGTATGGCAAATGAAGCATAATGACTAGGGAAAAATGCATAATTGATTAAAATAGGCATTAGAGAAACCATAGAATTGAAAGATGAATTCCAACGTCCTATTTAAATTGTTGGGTGGTATAATTAACAAAAGGATTATTCAAAATTAATTTTGATAATATGGAGTCGTAGACTTAGAGACACTACAAAATATGTGTGGAAATGAGAACCAGCTAAGCTAAGCTAAGAATATATCGACATGCCTAAGGAAATTTCACACAGCATAGCATCAAGGCTTACATCACTTTGATATTTGTCTGAGAGTCAAATTCTGGACTACAAATGATCAACGTACTTTACTGACAACCTGATATTTGAAAAATCAAAGGAATCTAACCAAAGGACCACCAAGTTCCCAGTGTTACCTCTTCCTTCACTGATTGACCTATTGTCCTCTTGAATGTAGTGGACAAAGGACTAAAGATTCACTATGTATTTTACACACTTGTGAGAGGGAAAGAAACCTAGTCTTAATAAAGCAACTCCTAGATAAATATGCAACGTTGTTAGTCACCCACTTCTAAAAGACATAAGTGGATGGTTCTAAGTTAGGGGTTATACCATTACCAAGCATTCATTAATGATCTGGTTGTTAAAATCAACATAACAATATTTGCATAACTCATACCACACCTGACTTCAATCATTAAACACAAATCAATTCATAGGTTATAAAAATACCTTACAAATATTACTTATCAAAAGAGTACAAAGAAAGCATAAATGATACTCATAACTCAGATCCAAAGCTTCGTTTACAATGAACTATACAAATGTTCTCCCTGAGATATAATTCCATGAATCTTATGAATGAAAACCCTATATACAACCTGCATACAAGAGTAAAGTTCAATGGAATTTATACTATCATGTACCATATCATTATACTTAGCAAGTGTTGTTAAGAAACATGGAAACTCCACTAGAATGTAATACAAATATAATTAAAATCAAATGCACATATTTTCTTGGAATTAATTCTATATTATTGAACAATTACCGTAAACTGAAATAACTCAAGCTATGAACATCATTTTATATATTAAATACTTCACAATTCCATGTTAATGTAGAAATTATGATGTAGATTTGTAACTTCTCATGAAGTTTTAATCAAAATCACAAGACACAAACCTACTCTATTGTTCTATGGACATTAATTCAGAATCTAGAATAAAAATTTTAAACATGCAACAAGTATTTTTGTCAGGAAAAGAAAACAACTAAGAACCCAAATTCTTGCTTGCATTAAATCAGAAGAATAAAGAAGTATTACAATTTCTTTTCTCAACTGAGCATACCCTGCAAGTACATAACCTATTTCTCTACTCACTTAAAGGCTCTGACCCAGACTTAGTCAAATTTTACCTCTACTTGAGCTCCTATTTCCTTGTGTCGTTCCTTGAGAGATTAGGCCCCTAATATTTAGGAAATTCCTCATATTGATTGCACAATTCCTTTAGGCTAATCCTCTTGCAACACTTGTACACTCAATACTAGTCTACTAGTCTACAACTGATGTTACACTACCTTGGAATCTCCACCTCAACTGGGTAACTCGAATTATTTGCATGCACTAGCTATTTTGGGCTGATTGATCAGTTAATTGGATGATCACTGAGTTTGAATGAAGTTCACTAGTTTCTCCAAAAGTTGGAACTAGTTTAACTGAAAACAACCTGAGATAATTGACCTTGATTGCTAGAAATTAGCAACCACACATGTTGAAATGAAATCTAACTCCTCCAACTTGAATTTACTAAGTAAATAGGGTGACAAAAGCCATGTCACACCAGTTAACATCATCCAAGCTGTCTACTAATTTGGTAATTGAAATTTTCTCAATTTAATCAAGGGAAAATCATATGGAGAATTTATTGCTGCATTTTTCAACATTCCCTCTCAGTAAGAAATGGATTATCAACCACCCCTATCCTCCACCTATGGAACTCGAACTTCCCTCTTGACAAGGCCTTTGTCAAAAATGTAAACATCTTGTTCCTTTGTCGGAATGTACTGCAACAACATTATCCGTGTTTGCACATAATCCCGTAAATCATAATACTTGATATCTATATGCTTGGATCGATTGTGAAAAGTAGGATTCTCAGAGAGCTTAATGCAACTCTGATTATCATGGTAGATCATAGTTGGATCCATCATCTGACCAAACAATCCAACAAGTATCTTTCTCATCCAGATCTCCTCACATGCTGCTTGACTTGCAACCATGTATTTTTCTTCTTCTGAGCTAAGTGCAATGTATACTTACTTACTACAATACCAGGAAGCTGTTGTGGAAGAAACACTAAAAATTCCAACTAATGTAATATTTCGTTCTAAGGGACTTCCCACCCAATTTGCATCTATGAAGCCACACAACTTCACTCGCTCTGTCCATTTGTACCATAGTCCAAACTGGGTAGTGCCTCTGAGGTACCATAGAACATGATTAGCTGCCCTCCAAAATAATTTGGTTGGCCTAGCTATAGCTTGGCTTAGCTAGTTGAATGCATAACACATATATAGTCATGTGTTCACAAGGTACATTAGTGAACCCACTAGCTACTGATAAATGGTAGCACCCACTTCCTCACCCGAAGTGGCATCCTCCTTCCTCCATTTGGTTGCTAGAGGTGTCTCCATGAGTTTGCAACTATCCATGCATAACTTCTGTAGTATCTCATTTGCATACTTTCCTTGAGAGACAAATAATTCCCTATCGCCTTGCCATACTTCCAACCTGAGGAAGTAGTGCATGAGACCCATGTCCTTCATTTCAAATTCTCTTGCAAGGTCCTCCTTACAAGATCTGATCAACTATTCATCACCATTTAAAATCAAATCATCAACATATAAGACAATAATGAGAAATTTACCTTCTACCAAGATATGATAGAGGTTTTCATCCGCCTCACTTTTGTGAAGCTCAAACTGGTGAGATAGCTATCGATCTTGGTGTACCAAGCACAAGGTGCTTGCTTGAGACCATACAATGCTCGCTTGAGTCCATACACATGAGACACCCGATAAAAAGTATCAAAGCCTTCTGGTTACTCGATGTGCACCTCGTCCTCAATAAATCCAATGAGGCATGCTATTTTTACAGCCATTTTGTAGATCTTCCACTGCATATGCGAAACCAGAGCAATAATTGATCTAATGGATGAGTACCTTGCTACAGGAGAAAAGGTCTCCTCATAGTCAATCCCTTCAACTTGAGAGTACCCCTTGGCAATAGATTTTTGGCCTTGTACTTCTTTATGCTTCCGTTTGTTGCCTGCTTTACCTTGATCCATCTCGAACCCACATCTGATTTATCTATTGGTCTTGGGACTGTTAGCACTCCTTAGTTTTCCCAAGGTTGAGAAAGGAAACCAAAGAGGTAACCATAGACCAACTTTTGACTTGGTAGCTAGACCTACCAAATCAGAGAGGTTTCTCTCTAAATTGACCTCACAACTAATGGAAGTGATTGTAGAATACTAGGGTTTTAGGCTAGTTATCAGCTCAGTAGGGTTTGATTAGGGTTTGCGGGATAAAGAGCACTAGGTTTAGGAACTAGGTCAAGTAATTCTAAAGGTGAATTATAGTCATAAGATGGGGCAAGGTAGGTGCAATTAGTGGCAAAAATTGGTTTTTCATTGAAGTGCGGTGAGGAGAATATAGTAGGAGTTTAAGTGAGAAAAAGCATGGATTCACTTATCTAGAAGGAAAACATTGAAATGCTAATCCCAAACAAAAAAGAATTAAAATGATGTTTTCTATTTAAAAATTATGAGATTAAGCATAAGAAGAAAGTAGATGGCTGCTAATAATCAGATATAGGAAAACATAGGAAAAATAGAGCCATTGACCACAACACAAGAAAACATAGGAAAAATAGAGCCATTGATCTGCAACTCTGACTGGTGTCACTCTTGTTTACTTTTGTTGTTGTGTCGACCTACGTGATTAATGACCCTATAACACCACTCCATCGTTGTCTTTGCTTTGTTCGGACGTCGACAATGCTGCTAGCCGTGGCCTCTAGAACCTATTTGTAAACTCATTATCGTTTCCCTTTCCTCTCATCCAGTATCTGCCTTTTTGCACGACGACTCCTGCTAGATTGGCTTGGTCTTCCACTTCGCGGCTCAAACAATTGTACACCAGGTATCTCCCACAGCCTCTTCCCCACGTAGCTGAGTCCTAACCAATTGTGGCTTGTCACATCCCTTTCTCCGTGGTTAATACTTTCCCAGGGACCCCCTGCCTCCATCCGAGCTCTTCCATGGTGGCGACTGGTCCCTGCGACCACCCAAACTCCACGTGTTGCCATTTTATGGTGCTCATGGATCTATCGACTGGTCCCTTGCGGGTCCATCCTCTTCACCTCGCGACTGGCTATGCCCTACTGCACGCAACTACTCACTCCCGTGGCCTCGTGGTCTCCCCCAACTTGTCTGTTGCGTCACATTATTTCTTTCCTTGCTAAACAGCATAAATTGTGGCCTTGACCAGTTTGTACACCACCTCCCTTTTACTACCACTCTTCATTTTGTGACTTTCATGTCAGTTCCATGTCCACGCAACCCCTACGCTTGGTCTTTTCTGTAGCCTTGATTACTCCTTGTCCTGTGCCCTCTCTGATGTGGTGGATTAACTCAACCACTATGTGCACTGTGCTTGTTCGTGGAACAACTCCAGTCATTTTCCCTCAGCGCAGACCCCCTACATCCTTCACCCTTGACGTCTAGCTACTGGAAGCTCCAGCCACAGCTTGCGAATTGACCTGCCTCAGCTTCACGTGGCCCTTTTCCTGGCAGTTTCCAGCTGCATGGTCTAGTGGCAGTGCTGTCAACCACCTGCCAGCCTGGCCGGCGCCCTTTTTTAAATTTGAAAATCACGCCTTCATTTTTTTTTCTCTTCAGTCGTTTGATCGATTTACTTCAGCCCCTTAAAGGCCCTTTAAAGAAAAAGTCTGCTCGTACTATCATGGTTGAACATGGCCTAGATGTTCCACTACGAATACCTATGGTTTGAAATTGATTATCAAAATCTAGCTAGGATACCATGTTATATTTATGGAAGCCTAATACTAGTCACTTCAATTTTTAGCATAAAAAATGATATATTGATTTAAATGTACAACTAGGTTCCAACACAATAAAATTTAATGTAAGTAAATATACCAATCTTAATTACATTGACACAAATATATTTTGCCTAATCAAATCAATTCATCACATTGACACAAATTTTTTTTGCCTAATCAAATCAATTCATCATTAAAAAATGACTTAGAAGCTACTTGTCCAGGGATAATGGTCCAACTATGAATATACAAAAATACAAAATAAATTTGGATATGATCTCGTAACCATCAGATTCCTGGAATATACCCATTCTTGAATAACGTTTTAGTGTTGACTAAACATCTTTATGTAAATCGAAATTAAGTTAGATCTCTCTTGACCATCATATTCTAAAATATTTCCAGAATCTACCATATAACTAAACATAAACCTAAAAAATAAATTAACATTTCACTAAATGAAAACTTTCCATTTAATAACATCTTTTAAATCCTAGAAGTCTTTCTTAGTTTGGATGATTTATACTGCATTAACTTTCCATAAGACCCAAATCCCATAACTTCAAATCTGAACAAGATAACATATAAACTCCATGAAACCGGAGTGTTTAAAGACATGTAGAAAGGAAGATGATTTGGCACCTTTTCAATCTGATATGCCCCGTTGAAATGATGAGAAAAACAGGGAACACCTTACATAAATAGAATACGCATTGCCTTGAACCATTTTTGTTATTAAAAGACCTGGCTATGGCTGCTGAAGAATCTGGCGCTGCTACTTCAACATCATGGCTGTTTTTGCGTTTGAGGGGAAGTATCGTTGCACCACGCGTTCATAATTTTTATGTTTTAGGTTTTGTTTGAGATTGATGAAACGTTGTAATTTTTTGATTAATATTTATTGGATTGGAATCCATAATTTTTTCTAAAAAGTTATTATTGTTGGGATTATTATGAGTATTATATAATAAAAATATTTTATATTTACTATCAATCTAAAGTAATAAAAGTTACATTTCACTATCAAGTCGATATAGAACAATGAAAGATCCATTGTTATCTAGGTTGAGAGTAGAAAATTAATTTGCAATATAGGATAGGGAGACTTTGTCCAATAACATTTTATATATATATATATATATATATTAAAAATTAAATTAATTTATATTTATATGTAGTTAATAAAATGAAATTAATTTATATTTATATATAGTTAATAGTAAGAAGAATAAAAAAATTTAATATATAAATAAATAATTAAAATATTAAAAATTGAATATACATTTATAAATTTAAGATTGATCTCAATTGATTTAGAAATTAAAATTTTATTTAAAAAAATTATTTGAAATTTAAATTTTATTTAAAAAATTATTTGAATAATTCTCAGGATGTTTGTGTCCACATCGGGTAGCTCAAGCGGCAAGGGCCGTGGAATACATAATGGACATCTAAATCAGAGAGTCCCACCCCAGCCTTACAAAAAAAAATAAAAAATTCTCAGGATGTTTGTAATTTCTAACCATGTAAAAATAAATAAAGGAAAAACTTTAAAAATTATTTTAAAGTGTTATAATATAAATGTATTTGGGTTTAAAAATGTTAGAAAACTAAATATGAAGTTTTAAAAATTAAATATTAAAATATTATTATGAGAAGTTGTAATATGATTGTTAATCATTGTAACCTTACAAGTTCAATTATGTAAAAGAAAAATATTTAAATGAGATGTTATAGTTTTAAAGTTATATTTAACTTTTGCCTTTAGTCAATTTAGCCGTTGGAGACTCTACTCAGATTATTTAACATGCTAAGCTGGATGTTTCTTCAACTTGTCCTGACGATGAACCACACTAGTTGGTTCGAAACGCGTCGACAAATGTATGTCTACATGTGATTTACGCCGAAGTTTTTCTTTCAAATATTATGGATCACAGAAGCCTCAATTCAACTATTTAAAAATGTTGAAAACTAAATATTAAAATAATTTTATGAGCCTGAATCAAGTTATAATTTAAATTATTTAGTTGGAAAAAAAATTGATTAAATTCAAATTTTATTCATCTGTTAATTTAGTAAATGATTTTTATTCTTTATCTAAAATCTTAAAAGCTAACACTTATTTATTAAAAAGAAAAAAAATTTCTAAAAGCGAAAACTTATTCACTTAAAATAAAAATTCCACCTTGCTACAGAATGTTGTCTCAAATTTGACAACTAGAGGGACCAATATAAGTTAAATTAGCTTTGGGAGGATGTTGAGAGTCATGTTGTATCAATTTACATTGGACACCATTTTTTTTAAATAATATTTTTCATTTTTATTTATTTATTTATATTTTCACAATTTTTAATATGTTAATTTTTTTATTTATATCATACACACTTAAATTATATAGATTTATATATTTATAAACACTTATAATAAAAGTGTAATATTTTAATAAAATATTAAAGTTGAATATTGGAAAGAAACATATATATAAATTCAAAAAAAATAATCCATATATATATATATATATATAATAGAAGTGCAATATCTCAATAAAGTATAAAAGGAACATATTTAAATTAAAAAATTATATACAGATATTTTATATATATATATATATATATATATATATATATATATTTATATATTTTGTTGTTATTTGCATCCCTTCTCTCTCTATATATATGTATATATTTACTCTTTAAATTTTGTTGTTATTTGTGCCCCTTCTCTCTCTCTCTATATATGTATATATTTACTGTATAATATTTAAAAAAAAATATAAAAGTAAGTATATAAAAGAAACATATTATAGTAGTAGTGTTATTTCTAGGGTCATTACTATGTGCGTGTTGGGAGGATTGTGTCCAACATTTTGAGTGTATGCCAAATGAAGCATAATGATTAGGAAAAAATGCATAATTGATTAAAATAGGTGTTAGAGAAACCATAGAATTCAAAGGTGAATTTTAACATCCTATTTAAATTGTTGGGTGGTATAATTAACAAAAGGATTATTAAACATTTATTTTGATAATATGGGGTCGTAGACTTAGAGACACTACAAAATATGTGTGGAAATGAGAACCAACTAAGCTAAGAATCTATCTACATGCCTAAGGAAATTTCACACAGCATAGCATCAAGGCTTACATCACTTTGTTATTTGTTTGAGAGTCAACTCCTGGACTACAAATGATCAACATACTTTAGTGACAACATGATATTTGAACAATAAAAGGAATCTAACCAAAGGACCACTAAGTCCCCAGTGCTACCCCCTGCTTCGTTGATCGACCGATTAGCCTCTCGAATGTAGTGGACAAAGGACTGAAGATTCACTATGTATGTTACACACTTGTGATAGGAAAAGAAACCTAGCCTTAATAAAGAAACTCCTAGCTAAATAGGCAGCATTGTTAATCACCCACTTCTAAAAGACATAGGTGGATGATTCTAAGTTAGGGGTCATATCATTACCAAGCATTCATAAATGATTTGGTTGCTAAAATCAACATAACAATATTTGCATAACTCATACCACACCTGACTTCAATCATTAATCACAAATCAATTCATAGGTTATCAAAATACCTTACAAATATTACTTATCAAAAGAGTACAAACAAAGCATAAATGATACTCATAACTCAGATCCAAAGCTTCATTTAATACAAGAAAATATACAAATGTTCTCCTTGAGATATAAGTCCAGGAATCTTATGAATGAAAACCCTATATACAACTTGCATACAAGAGTAAAGTTCAATGGATTTTATACTATCATGTACAATATCCTTATACTTAGCAAAGTGTTGTTAAGAAACATGGAAACTCTACCAGAATGTAATACAAATATAATTAAAATTAAATGCACATATTTTCTTGCAATGATCTCCATATTATTGAACAATGACCGTAAACTGAAATAACTCAAGCTATGAACATCATTTTACATATTAAATGCTTCACAATACCATGTTAATGTAGAAATTATGATGTACATTTGTAACTTCTCATGAAGTTTTAACCAAAATCATAAGACACAAACCTACTCTATTGTTCTGCGGACATTAATTCACAATCTAGAATAAAAAGTTTAAACATGCAATGAGAAATAACACACATGCAACAAGTATTTTTCTCGGGGAAAGAACACAACTAAAAACCCAAATTCCTGCTTGCATTAAATCAAACAATAGAGATGTATTAAAATTTATTTTCTCAACTGAGCACACCCTACAAGTGCATAACCTATTTCTCTGCTCACTTAAAGGCTCTGACCCAGACTTAGTCAAATTTTACCTCTACTTGAGCTCCTATTTCCTTGCGTTGTTCCTTGAGAGATTAGGCCCCTAATATTTAGGAAATTCCTCATATTGTTTGCGCAATTCCTTTAGGTTGATCCTCTTGCAACACTTGTACACTCAAGACTAGTCTACAACTGATGTTACACTACCTTGGAATCTCCACCTCAACTGGGTAACTCGAATTCTCTGCATGCACTAGCTACTTTGGGCTGATTGATCAGTTAATTGGATGATCATTGAGTTTGAATAAAGTCCCACTGATTAATTGACCTTTCACTAGTTTCTCCAAAATTTGGAACTAGTTTAACTGAAAACAACCTGAGATAACCA
Source organism: Pinus tabuliformis (assembly GCA_031772625.1). NCBI lineage: Eukaryota > Viridiplantae > Streptophyta > Pinopsida > Pinales > Pinaceae > Pinus > Pinus tabuliformis. The sequence goes on from CM062817.1 coordinate 1,901,023,187, forward strand.
ACCTTGATTGCTACAAATTAGCAATCACACATGCTGAAATGAAATCTAACTCCTCCAACTTGAATTTACTAAGTAAACAGGGTGACACAAGACATGTCACACAAGTTAACATCATCCAAGATGTCTGCTAATGTGGAAATTGAATTTTTCTCAATTTAATCAAGGAAAGATCATATTGAGAATTTATTGCTGCATTTTTCAACGCTCCCTCTCAGTAAGAAATGGATTTTCAACCACCCCTATCCTCCACCTATGGAACTCAAACTTCCCTCTTAACAAGGCCTTTGTCAAAATGCCAACATCTTGTTCCATTGTCGAAATGTACTGCAACAACATTATCTGTGTCTGCACATAATCCCGTAAATGATAATACTAGATATCTATATGCTTGGATCGATTGTGAAAAATAGGATTCTTAGAGATCTTAATGCAACTCTGATCATCACTGTAGATCACAGTTGGATCCATCATCTGACCAAACAATACAACAAGTATCTTTCTCATCCAGATCACCTCACATGCTGCATGACTTGCAACCATGTATTTTTCTTATTCTGAGCTAAGCGCCACGTATATTTACTTTCTACAATACCAGGAAATTCTTGCGGAAGCAACACTGAAAATTCCAACTAATGTAATATTTTGTTCTAAGGGACTTCCCGCCCAATCTGCATCAGTTAATCCACACAACTTCACTTGCTCTATCCATCTGTACCATAGTCCAAACTGGGTAGTGCCTCTGAGGTACCATAGAACATGATTAGCTGCCCTCCAAAATAATTTGGTTGGCCTAGCTATAGCTTGGCTCAGCTGGTTGACTGCATAACACATATATGGTCATGTGTTCACAAGGTACATCAATGAACCCACTAGTTGCCGATAAATGGTAGCACCCACTTCCTCACCCGAAGTGACATCCTCCTTCCTTCATTTGGTCGCTAGAGGTGTCTCCATGAGTTTGCAACTATCCATGTAGAACCTATATAATATCTCATTTGCATACTTTCCTTGAGATACAAACAATTCCCCATTTCCTTGCACTACTTCCAGCCTGAGGAAGTAGTGCATGAGACCCATGTCCTTCATTTCAAATTCTCTTACAAGGCCATCCTTGCAAGATATGATCAACTGTTCATCACCAATTAAAATCAAATCATCAACATATAAGAAAATAAAGAGCAATTTACCTTCTACCAAGATATGATAAAGGTTTGCATCCACCTCACTTTTGGTGAAGCTCAAACTGGTGAGATATCTATCGATCTTGGTGTACCAAGCACAAGGTGCTTGCTTGATACCATACAATGTTCACTCGAGACTGCACACATGAGACTCCCGATAAAAAGTATCAAAACCTTCTGGTTACTCAATGTGCACCTCGTCCTCAATAATTCCAATGAGGAATGCTATTTTTACATCCATCTGGTAGATCTTCCACCCCATATGCGCAAGCAGAGCAATAATCGATCTAATGTATGAGTACCTTTCTACAGGAGCAAAGGTCTCCTCATAGTCAATCCCTTCAACTTGAGTGTACCCCTTGGCCACAAATTTGGCCTTGTACTTCTCTATGCTTTCGTCTGTTGCTTGCTTCACCTTGAAGATCCATCTCGAAGTCACATTTGATTTATCTGCTGGTCTTGGGACTATTAACACTCCTTAGTTTTCCCAAGGCTGAGAAAGGAAACCAAAGAGGTAACGTCAGACAAACTTTTGACTTGGTAGCTAGACCTACCAAATCAGAGAGGTCTCTCTCTAAATTGACCTCACAACCAATGGAAGTGATTGGAGAATACTAGGGTTTTAGGCTAGTTATCAGCTCAGTAGGGCTTGATTAGGGTTTGCGGGATAAAGAGCACTAGGTTTAGGAACTAGGTCAAGTAATTCTAAAGGTCAATTGCAGTCATAAGATGGGGCAAGGTAGGTGCAATCAATGGCACACGTTGGTTTTTCATTGAAGTGTGGCGAGGAGAATATAGTAGGAGTTCAAGTGAGCAAAAGCATGAATTCACTTATTTAGAAGGAAAGCATTGAAATGCTAATCCCAAACAAAAAAGAGAATTAAAATGACGATTTCTGTTTAAAACTTACGAGATTAAGCATAAGAAGGAACTAGATGGCTGCTAATAATCAAATATATAAGAAAACATAGGAAAAATAGAGCCACTGACCACAACACAAGAATCCCATAAAAATAGCTGCAACTGTTTATTATATTTATGCAAATAGTCAAAATACACTAGTCCAAGAGTCTGAGCTTCAAGTATCCAACCCTTCCTTTGCTTGATTCTGACTACATATAGATGAAAAACAAAATTTCCCCTCCAAGGGGTCGAATCCTTCTTCCTAGGAACTGATTACATGATCTTCTCTAACCATTACCAAATTCTAGGGGAGTTAGAAACCACTTCCCCTTTTAAACTAACTGATTGAGTTTGACTCTCAAGGCATTAAATTACAAGATTATTCACTACAATAACCACTAACAAACTCAATTACCTCATATGAACTCATGTACAATCATTTACCTCAACCCTAGTTCGACCTTTCACCATTTACATGCATTAAGACCTTCATTGACAGAAGTGCAACAAGTCACTTAGAAGTGCAACGAGTTTCTGTAGAAGCGCAATGAGTCTTTGGGCTAATAATTTGATGAATTTAAAGGAGTTCTGAACTTTGTTGAATACCTTTGAAGATAGTTTAGGATGTCTACTACACCCTAGAACCTTTAAGTCATCCAAAATCCATCCTCAAGCCCCCTCAAAACTGATTTGAAAAAAGGTTCTCCAGAAATGCAACAAGTCCTCTGAAATAGTGGCAGAAAGGTGAAAAATAGGCACTATTTGATGATTTTCTGAAAATTTATGATCCTTCAAGTGTCCCCAAGTAATTTCTAGCATTTGCATGTCAATAGCTATATCCACATGCTTGCAAATTTTCATTCTGACCCTTTGAGAAAAAGCGCAACAAGTGTTCGTTGCGTTTCTGTAGGGTACACTTGACTGTGTGCACATAAACTCCAAAATTTCAAAAATTTTTCTCTTTTCCTTTCTCTTTATGCTGCTTTCAAGCCATTAATGATGCATCAGCTAAGAGGTCAAGGTTATCCCTCTTCTTGAGTTTCTTTAGGACTCTTTTGAGTTTTCTCTTGATGCTTTTGACCTTAACCTTACAAACCATGTTTCTTACATAATAATGCCTTGCCATATTCATTTGCATAGTGATATCCTTGTTTTCCTTCTTCAAAAGATTCTCTAGGTGCACATTCACTTTCTCAAACCAAAAATCCTTGTCCTCTTAAATTTTAGCAGCTAAGGAGCCATCTAAATTTTTTAGGGTTTGAGGAGGAGAGGGATTTTCTGCTTGCTGTCCCTTCTTGGCCATGGCTCTCATTGTAGGTCTTCTTAGTTGTACTTGAATGTCCTATTCTTCCAAATGCTCCACATCAATGACTGCTTTACCTTTATCCTTTGCTGCCAAAGCATATGCCTTGTTGGATGATGGAAGGTCCTCTTGTGATCCAGATTTAAACAAGAACACAACAAATTACAGATATAACCATACATATAGAGATGCAACAGAAATAATACTTCATTTCATTACTGTAAAATACTGAAATATGCTTACAAACAGAAATGGAAATAAACTAGCTAGGGTGATGGTAGCTTATCTCTGAGAAGAGATGTGGTGGCTACATGCCTCTGAACTGTGTTACAATGAGGCTCGAAGGCCTATTTATTGTTGAGAAACAATAGAAAACCCTAAACATCCAAAAACCTAACCCTAGAAGATGAAACGCCAAATTGTGGGCCCCGTTTGGGTAAATTGGTGCATCAACTTCCCGTGGTCATAACTTTGGCATACGATCTCTGCTTGACGTGCACAATATCTCGTTAGAAAGATATATCCAAGAACTATAACTTTGGAAAGAGAAAAATTGGTCCATGGACCCATGTTGCTTCTAGTTTTCCCAAAAAACGTCATTTAGGGCCTCAAAATGGCTTTGGAAGTTTAGGACCTAAAAAACTGCTAAAAAAGGTAAATTGTGCTACAATTAAGGAAATTGAAAAGCTAAAAAATGATGGGGGGTACAAGTGGACTTGGTGGGTGGCCACCAATATCCACCTAGATCATTCATCCACCCTTAGGAAGCAATGGTCCCCATTGCGTTGATTTCCTCCATGAGATGAGGAAACTTTTGCTAAACTTGGTCCCTGGTGAGCCACTTGCCCTGGTGAAGGAGTTGGCCTACTTTGACAACTCAATACAATTGGATATTCTGCTAGCGAGTGTGCTTGATCTGTGTGTCCATGATTCGATCAGTTGCAACTTATTCCATGCAATATGGGTTTAACTCTATGGGTGTGAGTTGTTCTACAATGTTGGATGTGTCTAGTAATGGTGGAAAGTATGGCTGAAGGCGGTCCACATTGAACACTGGGTGCAGGCCAAGGAATGGGGGAATGTTAAGCTCAAATTCATTGTCTCCCATAGCCTTGATAATGGTGTAAGGACCATATCGGAGTGGTCTGAGTTTCCGATAGGCTCCGGTAAGGCATTCCTTTTGCAAATGCAACCAGACTTTGTTGCCCACCTGAAACTTGTGTGGCACCCGATGTCGATCATGTCGCTGCTTTTACTTGGCATTTGATTTCTCTAGAATTTCGTGGACCTACTGGAAAATATGTTGGATGTGCTCAATGAAGCTGTTTGCCTTACTTGTTTCGGATTGGACATGAGCCGAATCTGTGTGAGTAGCTGCAAATGGCATAGCCACATCAATGGGACATAGTGGCTGGAATCCCAAGCCCACCTAAAAAGGGATATGGCTAGTCGAGCTGTGGAGAGCCTGGTTGTAGCTGTGCTGAATATAGGGGAGGCTATCATCCCATGTGCATGGATGCTTTGAGTTGTACATGTGCAGAATGTGTACAATCATCCTATTGACAACCTCTGTCTGGCCATCAGTTTGAGGATGGAAGGCTGTGGACTTATGAGTTTGGTGTCCAACATCGACTAGAGAGTGGACCAAAATGTACTAAGGAACTTGCTGTCCTGATCTGAGATGATAGACAGTGGGATCCCAAAGTGTACCCACACTCGTTCAAAGAAGAGTTTAGCAGTGGCTTCTATTGTGATATTCTCCTTGCAGATCGCCATAATGGCCATCTTCGAGAACCTATCAACGACCACTAAAACATAGCCGTTTCCATGCTTAGTAGAAGGAAGGCCTAACATGTAATCCATGGAGATGGATTGTAGGCAACGGTGTATAGAGGCCTTGCTTCTTGATGGTCGGTTTGGCAATGGTGTAGGCATTGCATGATCAGATGTACTTCCCGACATCGAAGATTCAGCCAATAGAAATACTTCTGTAGTACTGCCACCATTTTCTCGACCGCAAAATTCCCAACAGCTCGACTATAGTGTGCTTCCCAAATCATCTTGGCACGCTCGCTTGAAGGAACACAAAGTTGACCTAGGTGGCATAATAGGGCATCCTGGAGGTGAAAATCTGGAACATGCTGACCCTCTAAGAGTGTCTGGTATGTGTGGCCAAATTTTGGGTCACTTTTGTAGAGAAGTGGCCAATCATAAGTCTCGTGCCCACAAGAGTTTAGCACGGTGGTTAACGCCATGATCGGTGGTCGATTGAGGAAATCTGCAACAGTATTGGTGCTTCCCTTCGTATACTTGATATTCAAATGGAACTGTTGCAGGTATGTGGACCACTTATGATGGCGATCATTCTGCAAATTGCCTTGGGTCTGTATGAACTGCAGGGGTCGGTGGTCTGTGTGGATGACCGTTTCCTTCCCTAAAATGTAATGCTTCCATTGTCGGTAGGCCTGCACAATGGAATACATCTCTTTGTCATAAGTGGGATACTTCTGGACTGTGTCTGAAAGTGTCACACTGTGATATGCCACTGGATGCCCGTGTTGAGTAAGGACTGCCCCAATAGCATAGTCGGAGGCATCTGTCTCGACCTCAAATGGTTGTTGCAAGTCTGGTAATGCAAGCATTGGTGCCAAGTAGAAGTAATCTTTCAACACTATGAATGCCTTCTGTTGAGATTCAGACCAAAATAATTTTTCTTTCGTTCCTCCCTTGGTGACTTGACTCAAGGGCCAAGTGATATGTGAAAATCCCAACACGAACCTGCGGTAGAAGTTGGCAAGACCTAGAAAGCTGCGGAGCTCTGTCAGAGTGTTTGAAGATGGCCAATCCCGAATGACTTGGATCCACATGCACCCCCGTTCATCAATAATGTATCCCAGATACTGAACCTGGGTCATGCAAAAAGTGCATTTCTCCAAATTGGTACATAACTTGTGTTGCCGCAGTGTTTAGAGAACCTGTAGGATGTGGTGGAGGTGCTCTTCCCAACTCTGGCTGAAGATCAGGATGTCATCCAAGTATACCACTACAAATGACTTGGTGAATGGCCGCAAGATGTCATCCATTAGCCTCATGAAGGTTGCAGGAGCATTCGTCAATCTGAAAGGCATAACCAACCATTCGAAAAGGCCCTCCTTGGCTTTGAAGGTAGTCTTCCACACATCAGAGGGTTCGATTGGTACCTGGTGATATCCTGACTTCAAATTGATCTTGTTGAAATATTTTCCCCCCTTTAGTTGGTCCAGGAGGTCATCAATCCGTGGGATCGGGTACCTATTATGGACAGTGATCTTGTTTAGCGCCTAATAGTCAATACGGAGTCTCCAACTACCATCCTTATTCTGTACCAACACGATCGGGCTCCCACAATGCGATGAACTCGGATGGATGTGACCTTTCTGCAGAAGCTCTTGAATCTGCCTCTTGATTTCATCGTTCTCTAGAATGGAGTGTTGATAGATTGGTCCATTGAATAGCGGTGCACCTAGGGTCAGATCGCTGGAGTGCTTGACATGACAGTCCAGAGGAACACTTGCGGGGGAGGTGAAGATGTCTTCGTACTCCTCTACGACCTTGTCCATCTGTAGTTGTCGTTCGGAGGGGCCCTGTCTGGAGGTCGTGGCCACCGTCTTCTTCTTTCCTTGAGGGCGTATCATCATGAAATTTTTTTTCCCGGTTTTGGAAATGAGCTTACTGCATTGTTTTGCGGTAACCAAAGAGATGGTGGTAGCCGATGCTACCTTCGGTATCCTATACAACTTATTTCCCAAAGTAACAATAATAGCATGGGGCCTTGATTCATACACAGCATGTCACTTCCACAAGTATGGTTTTCCTAATAATAAATCAAAAACATCAAGGGGAGAAATGTCACACAATACCTCATCCGTGAAGGGCTTGATGTTGTATGGAAGGTGACACTGCTGGCTCACACAGAGATCTCGTCCTTGGTGAAGCCAATCGATGGTGTATGGTTGTGGATGTGTTGTGGTCGATAAGCCTAGCCACTTCACAACCTCTGTAGAAATGAGGTTCTTTTGGCTCCCGCTGTTGATAATGAATTGTAGCGGGGAGCCCTTTACCCACATCTGGGAGTGGAAGAGACGCTCCTCCTCCTATGGATCTTCAGGTTCGTCCTTCTGGATCTTCATGGTGGCAACAGTGGCGTTGGGCTCCGCATCGATAATCTATTTCCCTTCATCATTCCCCTTGTCGAGTTCTGACTCAGAGTCAGAACATGTATCTGATTCTGAAACCTTTAGCTCGGCCACCAGTGACTGCTTGGCCCGACACTCACTTGTGTTGTGAGTGGAGCTCTTATGGAACTCACACCACTTTCCCATGTCCTTTTTCAGCTTTGCGTCACTATTCTTTGCTTGTAGCTTTGGCGGGTTGTCTTGGGCCACCAAGCCTTGGCTTTGTCCTTTGTTCTGCAGTTTGGGGGCACCTTTCCCTTGCTTCGGATTCGTAGATCCAAAGTCTCGCTTCTTCTGTTTAAAATTTTGCTCGATCTTGATGACATATTGGTATGCTATGCCTAGTGAGGAGATGTTCAAGAATTCTATTTCTTCCTGGATGTACTTGTGCAGGCAGCCGCGGTATTTGAGTACCAAATGCTACTTCAAATCCTTGATACCCAACTTTGTGCGAAGGGTATGGAAAATATTGGTAAACTCTAGCACGTCTTGGTCCTTTCCTTGCTACAGCGTGGTCCACTTTATGTATTGATCCTCATAGCTTTTGACAGGGTAGTACTGCTCCTTGATGGAAGTCCAGAATGAATTCCAAGTGGGTGCGGTTGAAAACAGTGAGGTTGTACTTTCATCCTTCTGCTCACAGTAGGTTTTCCACCAGTCCTTGACGTGGGGGGCGGCTTTGAGAAGAGCAAAAGTAATATTTTCCTGGCTGGAAAATTCATGAATAGAAAAATACCCTTCTAGCATATTTAATCATTTATTTACGGCATCCACATCTATCCGACCCTCAAATATGGGAATGTCAAAGTTAACTTGTACCTTAAAGGGTGTGGCGCTTCCAGAGTAGCTGCTCGAAGTAGATGTGTTGCCCGTGGGTAGCCGCTGAAGAATCTGGGCAAAGTTGTCCATCATCGCATTCCTTTGTCGCTCGAGGGCCTCTTCGAGCAATATTTTGATAGGATCTCCTGCCCCCTTGTCTTTCTTTTCATCCGCCATGGGAGGTCGTTGGGATTTGCGAGGTTGGTCTTGCAAAGGTTCAACCAGTTCAAGCCCTAACTCCTTATATCCTGACCTCATTGGGGACATGCAAAGAAAGACAGAGAAAGAGCAGGTCACTCTGATACCACTGATCCAGATTTAAATAGGAATACAACAAATTACAGATATAACCATACATATAGATATGCAGTAGAAATAATACTTCATTTCATTACTGTAAAATACTGAAATATGCTTACAAACATAAATGAAAATAAACTAGCTAGGGTGAAGGTAGCTTATCTTTGAGAAGAGATGTGGCAGCTACATGCCTCTGAATTGTGTTACAATGAGGCTCCAAGTCCTATTTATTGTTGAGAAACTATGGAAAACCCTAAACATCCAAAAACCTAACCCTAGAAGATGAAACACCAAATTGTGGGCCCTGTTTGGGTAAATTGGTACATCAACTTCCTGGGGTCATAACTTTGGCATATGATCTCCATTTGACACGCACAATATCTCGTTAGAAAGATCTATTAGAGAACTACAACTTTGGGAAGAGAAACATTAGGCCATGGACCCATGTTGCTCCCATTTTTCCCAAAAAACGTTGTTTAGGGCCTCAAAACGGCTCTGGAAGTTCAAGACCCAAAAAACTACTAAAAATAGTAAATTGTGCTACAATTAAGGAAACTGAAAAGCTGAAAGAAACAATGGTGGGGGTCCAAGTGGACTTGGCAGGTGGCCACCAATATCCATATTGGGTGTGGAGCCTGATTATCTTTTGTATTCAAAGGTATCGCCACATAGGACCCCAGTTCGAAATGGGGGCAGTAACGCCGCCTGTAAAATATTCGCTGCAGGGGGGGTCCGGGGGGGGTGGCTGCGACCTTTGGGAGCCCCCCCCTGGCGGGGGGTTTCGGGGGCAGCGCCCTCGAAGCTAAAAACAGCTGTAAAATTGCCTTGTAAAAGTATAGTAATTTCTAGTCAATCTGGGCCGTTCATTAGGCGGATGATTTGACGGTAGAACTTATGTTTAGTTTAGGGTTTTTTTTGCCCTAGAAGGCAACCCCTCTCTTTGTATGAGGGCATTGTATTTGAGGCTGTGTGATATATGTGTATTCTGTGAGCGAGGAATAGAGAGGTGAGACTGTGATAGAAAACAGAGGATATTACAGCGGATTTGCTGTAGGTTGTGTCTCTTCATTTTGCTGGATAATATAAAGGAAGGACTGGCTGTTCAGGGTGGACGTAGCCCAAACTGGGTGAACCACGTATATCTGTGTCTCTCTTGTTTTGTGCGTTTTCTATGTTTATATTTATGCAATATTTTATGTGTTCCATTGCTCCGTAATATATAATTTTCTAACAACCCACTTGGATCATCTTGTCGTTTACTCTACTACATTAAGTTTAGTTTCAATTGCCCATTCTCTTGTTGTAAGAACGCCACCATGTAGTTGGCTTTAGCTAGGTCATCCTTTAGTTCTCTAATTTGTGCTTCTCTCTCCTTGATTATGTCTTCTCCTACCTTATCTCCATGTTGATCTGCTAGGTCAACCATCTCTATTTGAGGAGCAAAAACCAACCTCTTACCTCTCTTGTAGGTCTTTGAAATCTCTGCCCTTGGCTGAGTTTTTGTCACTGATGGCATGCTTGATGTTTCAGCTCCTTGTGGTCTAGATGATGATGAAGGAGTACTTGGACTCTTTGACTGGTTGGAGACAGGTGATAGAGCAGTAACCTCCAAGAAAGCTTCCCATGGCATGTTGATCTATGCTAGCTAGTGGAGGACTATTACTTTGACCAGAGCATGATGAAAGAGGCTTTCCTGATGATCTCTTCCTTTGGATTGCACCTTCTTAGTCATCTTCACCAAAATTCGTAACATATATTTAGGTAGGCTTAGGGGCTTCATGGAGGTGAAATGCATAAATAACCTAATATGATATTGATATAGCCTGCTAAATCTGCCCTCACAAGTGAAATACTTCATGATAATATTCATCAAAGGGCTGTACTTTTCCAACAACTGTCTGCTAGGAAAAATATGAGAAGGAGACTCCTTGTACTATGGTTTCAAGAACACCTTGTAGTGCTCTAGGTCTAACTCCACTCCTTTGAACCAAATCTCACCTTGATTAGGGATAGTAGTTGTTGAAGCTATGACCTCTGCTGACACTGGAAATTTCACCCCTGCTATAATAGCCTGATCCTTCTTGAAACTAGTAGCAAAGAGGCTTGTTAATTCATGGTGGTAACCTACTTCTTGCACTTTTTGACAAAACCCTAGGCAACCTGCCTACTCAAATGATTTTCTAATAAAATCTGATGCATTGACCTCTTGCATATGATTTGGCTCATATCTTGAGATCTATCCTCCCTTATACCTCTTCCTTTCACTGGTATTCACCATGTTTGGCTTTACTTTTGACAAAAAACCCTAATTTCAAGCAAGAATGGGCAAGGGCACTGAGCTGCAAAATAGGGCTAAAAGCGCAACAACTTGAGGTGAGGGAATGAAGGGGAAAAATGATAGAATAATTTTTGAGGAAATTATGGGGGGTAGGGATGTGTGTGAGGAAGGCAATGGGAGTGTAATTTCTCAAATTGAGTGAGGAAAGAGGGGGGAAAAGGGAAAACACAATCCTAAGCTAGAAGCGCAACAACTAGCTAGGGTTGTGAGGGAAAATGATAAAATGAGTGATTTTGAGTGTGGGGAAAGGTGGGAAGTGTTTGATGAGGGTAATTAGGGATATGTAAGCTTAGAAACAAGAGGGTTTCTCTTGAAAAGGAGCCAAAGACCATGAAAATGAAAAAATGCAGCAAAAACACAACAAAACCTTAAGCAAGGAATTTAATCAATTTTCTGAGGGAATTGACTGCATCTAGGGTTTGTGAAGGCTCCACTTACTTGTTTAAAGATGCTTTGAAACACTAAAATGAAGACTAAACCTATTCTTTCCTCCTTTTGTCCTCCCAATCAAAAGCGCAACAACCTTCAGAAGTGCAGCAATGCCCTCCAGAAACGCAACAAACTGATAGCTAGAGAATGTTGATGGAATTTCGATGCTTTGATGGCTATGATGAGTGTCTCAATGGTATAGAGGAGCTCTTGGAACTTTTGAAAGGATTAAATGAACTTTGAAATGTTTTGATGCCCCTTTATACTTGAAAAATTAAATTTTTGGCTTTGATGGTTGAATGACATCATGTGTACTTTTGACAAAATGACTTGGTTGATATGATTTGACTGCAACATTATAACTTGAATAGGAAATGATACTTTGATTTCTTTTTGAAAACTTTATTCCCTAATTTTCTAACTCCCATGATGATGACAAAAATGAATGACATGACTCCCTTGTTTGATATTGATGACTGATATGATGATCATCAAATGTATATCCTAGACCATGACTTATATGATGAGCCACTAACTCTTTTGATGACCTAGGGCAGGGAATGATGACATGACCATGATGGGTGATGGTGACCTTGAACAAGTGGAGGGAGTATCAATGATACCTAGACAAATGACTTTGGGACCATTTGAAAACTAGGAGAGATGTCAAATTTTATTTGAAAATATAATAATTTAACTCTAAGACCCTATCCACAATATGAAAAGAGTATTTTTGATCACTGTGACTATTGGACACTAATAGGGACCAATTCCAAAACACTTTTTTTTATAATGGATACATATTCCTCCACCATTGCATCAACCCATAAAGGTTTCTCTATTGCTTCCTTGTAAGCCGATGGCTAAATCTCTACAAGCTTAGTCATTTTTCCATGTAGCCAGTGTATTGATATGGTGACCTTCTCTGCTTGTTATGATTTGAAGGAGCACCCATATTCTCCATTGCATCTTGCACAAGTCTCTCAGCTTCCCTAGTCATTTTTTTCCTTCTTTGGATGGTTCTGCTTGAGTGGCTGTCTCAAATCTATTCTCATCAATTTTTGGATGCTCCACAACTTCTTGAGGTTCCTCCTTTGGAGCTAAAATCTCCTCTTTTTGTGGGATATGAAGCTTCCTCTCAGGAGAGCACTACATAGCTTTCTCCTCATCAAATTTTACATCGCTTCACACAACTGTCATTCTGAGGGATGGTAAGTTCACATGGTAGTTGTGGGGAGTTTATGTGTAACCCACAAATACCCCCATTTCTATTGTTGGCTCTAGCTTATTCCTTGATTCTTTTGATACATGGAAATAAATAGAGGCTCCAAAATTCCTGAAGTGTGTTACATTCAGACTCCTCCCTTAGAAATCCTCCTCTAGTGTAATCATGCCCAAAATTTGATGAGGACTCCAGTTATGCAAATATATTGTTATGTTGCATGCCTCGACCCACAAGTGCAGAGGTAGGCCTTGGTCATGCAACATTGACCTCGCCACTCCCACAATGCTATGGTTCTTTCTCTCAGCCATCCCATTCTACTGTGGGTTGTGGGGTACTCTCAACTCTCATCGAATTCCTTATTGTGCACAATTTGTTTTAAATTCATTCAACACATACTCACCTCCATTATCACTCATGAGAGCCTTCACCTTCTTACCTTTTTCTTTCTCAACTAGTGCCTTGATTTCTATGAACTTGGAGAATGTCTCATCTTTCTTCCACATGAATAAGATCCAACACTTGTGTGAGAAGTCATAAATAAAAATGATAAAATATTTGTGCATGACAGTGGAGGCTATTGAGAAAGGTCCACATATATCAGAGTGGACCCTTTCAAGGACTGCATGTGCTTTGATGTCCCAATCATGGAATGTGTATTTTCTGTACTTCCCCAAGGTACATCCTTTGCATACATTGATTTGAACTTAAAAATGAATGAAACAAATTACAGATATAACCAAAAATATAGAGATGAAATAGAAAAAACACTTCATTTCAATAATATCAAATACTGAAATAAGCTTACAAACAGAATGGAAATAAACTAGCTCAGGAAATGGTAGCTTATCTCTGAGAAGAGATGTGGTGTCTACATGCCTATGAAATATGCTACAATGAGGCTCAAGGGCCTATTTATTATTGAACAATAGGGGAAAACCATAAACAACCAAAATTATAACCCCAGGAGATGGAACGTGAAGAGTTTGTGGGCCCCATTGGGGTTAGTTGGGTAGCTAACTTCCTGGGGTCGTAACTTGGTCATATTATCTCTGTTTAGCGTGTATGATGCCTCATTATAGATATCTCTCCGAGTAATATAGGATTTGCGATAGGCCCTTGCTTATGGCCTTGGGATTTCTGTGGATCTCAAAAAAATGCCGTTTAAGGGGTCAAAACTGCTCCGGAAGTTTAGGACCCAAAAAATGCTAAAAATAGTAATTGCTGCAATAAACAAGGAAACAGTTGAAACTGACTGGATGTCTAGGTGGAATAGGTGGGTTTCCACCAATATGCACCTATATCATACATCCTGCTACTTAAGTGATCATTTGGGGAGGTCTGTGGTTATCTACTGCATGATCTTCAGGGCGCCATGATGCAAATGGCCAAGTCTTCTGTGCCATAGTTCACCAACATCGCGACTCTACACATTCTCTACATTTGTGCTTAATGCAACACATTCTTCCACATCTAGATCATATAGGTTCTTCACACAAATCCAAATCTTCTTCACTTGTCCCATGGCTATGTGTCTCAGGAATGCTTTTCCTTTGCTGAAGATCACATCATAACCATGATCTTCCAAAATTGTAACAGAGACGAGATTTTTCTTTAGGCCTGAAACAAACATGACATCTTTGAGCTTGAGGGGGGAGCCCGAATCCCTCTAAAAGGTGACTGTACCAATGTTGGTCATGCTATACCTTTTTTTGTCCCCAATCTTGATGTGCATCTACAAATATTTTTCTTCCAGGTCACTGAAAAAATCCCTATGCCCTGTCATGTGGAATGATTCATCTGCGTCCAAATACCACACGCTCCCCATCAATGTGTTGGTTAGGAATGCAATGAGGGTAAGTCAAGCTTGAAATGTGAAGCCAAGGATTCCCTCAATGCTCCTCCCGAGGTCTTCTTTCTTGCCTTCTTATGTGGAAACTTCGTGGCATAGTGCCCGAATTCATAACAATGGAAGCATTTAATTTTGGACAAATATTTCTTGTTTCCCCCTTGACTAGATTCTAGTTTGGATTGAGATTTCTTCTCTTTTCCCTTCTATTCATTTCCGTCCAAAGAAATTTTTTTCTTCATTCTCACCCTTGGATTAAGTCCCATCTCTGGTATTCCACCACATGTCCTCCTATCCCAAATCAGACCATAAGTGTTCCCAATTTGGCAATTTCTCCCTCCCATTCACCAAATCTTGATAGCTATTCTAGATTTTGGGAAGGCCGAGAAGGGTTAGGCTTACAGATTATTATTCATGTATAGTAGCATTGAACCCGCCAAGTTCATCATGACATTGTGTAAACTTGCTCAGATACTGCGGAATTGTGTCATTCTTCTGCATCTTGATACTTCAAAGTTTATCCTTGAGCGCTAGTTTCCCGTGGTCACTATTATTTTTGAACAATTCTATCAGTGCTTTCCACATTAAAAACGAGGTTTATTTTCCATGGATATTTAAGACAATGTGATCTTTTACTTCCTCCAATATCATTCTCCTCGCCTTGGCTATAACTTTCTTCCTTTGAGCAAGGCTTAGGGCATCAAATGCTTGTGGGTTTGCAACATCTAACTTGATGTATTCTAGAAATCCATTGTAATCCAATACCACCTCAATGTGATCCTTCCATGAAAAAAAAGTAGAGGTTCCTTCCAAGGCATACTCTATCCATAGTCCATTGAAAACCATCTTCTCAAATTTGAAGAAATCCTGTTGCATTGAGCTCTAAAACCGAACCTCTTGAGAACAAATTAGAATTCCTTCTCTAATGTGAATCCAACTATGATACCATGCAGAAATTACGATGTATATTTGCAACCGCTCATGAATTTTTAATCAAAATCACAAGACACAAAACTACTCTATTTCTTTGTGGACATTAATTCACAATCTAGAACAGAAAATTTAGACATGCAATAAGAAATAACACACATGGAACGAGTGTTTTTCTCGGGGAAATCATGTTGAAAAATGTAACTAGGATTGATGTTCATAATGAAATGTGTAATTATGATCTTATGTAATTGATGTAAATAAGAAAAATAAAATTATTTATGTTATGCTTGTGTCATGGGTTTCATGCTCAAGGAATTTTATTTTATAGTTAAAGCTCCCATTATGAGGTATTAGGTTTGGTCATTAAGTCATAAAGTCTGGTAAGTTAATGTCATGTATTGAAGACATGTTACATCTTGTAAAAAGAGAAATTGTTTGAGTCATTATGTAGGTTTTAACTCTGTACAGAAATTACTTGCATAAGAATTCTTAAACAAAGAAAATAAACAATGCGAGAACATAACCCATAAAACACATATGCACAGAGATTTTTCCCTAGATCCCAAAACCGGGACTACCAGCTTGATTTTTCATTATGTTCCTTTCAATGTTATAATACATATTTATACATGCCAAAGCATCCAATACCATGCACCGAAAACCATCGCGTCCAATACCATGGACCAAAAACCATCGCGTCCAAAAAACATGTGCGAAAATCATGCACAAAACCATAGGTGGGCCGCCCAACCTAACATATGGTCCAAAACCAAAATTTTCCGGGGCGCTGCCCCGGACCCCATAAAGTGGGGTTACGGGTGCCCTTCAAACCCCCTATTAACTACGTGGAAAGAATATAACACAACCCAACAATCTCCCACTTGTTGTTTTCTTTCCATAGGGGGCCACAGGAGAGCTTAGTCATTTTTTCAGCCCTGAAATTCCCATTGCTTCTCTACACCAAGAGAACTTCTTAGAGCTCACAGATTTTGTCAATGCATCTGCAGTATTCTTCAAAGTGTCCATCTTTACCAGCAACACCTTTCTGTCTTCTATCATATCTCTCACAAAGTGATACTGAACATCAATGTGCTTTGTCTTTGAATGATAAGCAGGGTTCTTTGCCAAGAAAATTGCACTTTGGCTGTCACAATCTATTCTTATAGCTCCCTGTACTAACCCCATACTTGAACACAATCTCTGCAACCAAACTGCTTCCTTGCTTGCATGAGTGGCTGCCATGTATTCTGCCTCTGTAGTTGATAGTGCCACTACAGATTGTTTCTTACTTATCCAACTGACTGCACCTCCAAATAGGTTAAACACATACCCACTTGTAGATCTTCTCTGATCCAGATCTCCAGCCCAGTCTGCATCAACAAATCCATGAATATCCAACACTCTGTCCAATCCTGGTCTTCCTTGGTAGCACAAACCATAATCACTAGTGCCATGCAAATACCTGAAAACCCGCTTCACTACTGTCCAGTGCTCCTTCCCAGGTTTTGACATAAACCTGCTCAATACTCCCACTGCATGTGCAATGTCTGGTCTAGTACAGACCATTGCATACATCAGGCTACCCACTGCACTTGCATATGGAACACGGGACATGTCCTCTTCCTCTTCTTGTGTCTTGGGACACTGTTCAGCAGATAACCTCACACCTACAGGAATAGGAACCTTCATCGGTTTACTATCCTGCATATTAAACCTCTGGAGTATTGTCTCGACATACTTCCTCTGGTTTAACCAGAGCTTCCTCTTTGACCGATATCTCTTAATTTCCATGCCCAAAATATAGTTTGCAGCACCAAGATCTTTCATGTCGAATTTGGAGGATAATTGTGTCTTCAAATCCTGGATAATTTCTTTGTCATTTCCAACCAGCAACATATCATCCACATACAAGACCAGATAAATAATACGGTCACCAATTAATTTAAAATACACACAATGATCTGCTTTTCTTCTGGTGAAGCCAAGTCCCCGTATAAATGTATCAAATTTCTGATACCACATCCTTGGTGACTGTTTTAACCCATACAGAGACTTCTTTAACTTGCATACCAGTTCTTTCTTACCCTTCACTGCAAAGCCCTCAGGTTGCTTCATGTAGATTTCCTCTTCCAAATCCCCGTGAAGAAATGTTGTCTTCACATCCATCTGTTCTACCTCAAAATCAAAAGCAGCAGCAACAGATAAAAGTAATCTAATAGAAGTTACCTTGGCAACAAGAGAAAAAATATCACCAAAATCAATTCCCGGCACCTGGGAATAACCTTTTGCTACCAACCGAGCTTTGTATTTCTCCACCTTTCCTTCTGCATTTGTCTTCTTCTTGAACACCCATTTGCTGCCAATGGGTTTCCTTCCAGCCAGCAACTCCACCAGATCCCAAGCCTCATTTTTGTGCAAAGATGCCATTTCATCGACCATGGCCTCTTTCCAGAGTTTTCCATCCTCTGAATCCACTGCTTCCTTCACAGTTCTGGGATCATTATCAGTAACAGACAAAGCAAAATTTGAACTGAAAGCAGATGGACTATACCTTTCTGGCTGCCTTCTTTCTCGAACTGATCTTCTCACAGCCGGAGTTTGTGGCTCTTCATCTTCTGATTCCTCCTCTGCTGCAGAGTTTGATTCTTCCTCCTTTGGCTCAAACTCTATCTTCTCAGGTTCCTTTGGTTGGACTTCATGTTGAATAACATCTTTTACCTCTCTGAACAACACATCTCGGCTGTACACAACCTTCCGTGTGACTGGGTTCCAAAGCTTATAACCCTTTAAACCATCCTTATACCCAATAAAGATGCACTTTTCAGATTTACTATCCAACTTGGTTCGTTTCTCCTTTGGAACATGTACATATGCATCACATCCAAATACCCTTAGATGTGAAAGAGAGGGTTTCTTACCAGTCCATACTTCTTGTGGAGTCTTATCCTCCAACGCTGATGAAGGTGATCTGTTGCTCAGGTAACATGCAGTATCCACCGCCTCTGCCCAGAATTCCTATCCTAACCCGACACCACTTAGCATGCTTCTTGCCCTTTCGATCAACGTCTTGTTCATTCTTTCTGCGACTCCATTTTGCTGAGGTGTATATGGAGTAGTATTCTGCTGTGCTATACCACACTTCTTACAAAATTCTTCAAATTCCTTGCTGCAAAATTCTCCACCATTATCTGTCCTCAGCACCTTTATCTTCTTCTCTGTCTAATTTTCCACCAGAGCCTTAAATTCTTTAAACCTGTCAAAGACTTCAGATTTCTTCTTAAGAAAATATATCCATGTATTCCTTGAGAAGTCATCTATGAATGATACATAGTACACAGACTTACCTAGTGATGGAACCTTCACAGGTCCAAACACATCACTGTGCACAAGCTCTAATATCTATTTCGTCCTCTTACCACCAGAGGGGAAACTCACTCGATTCTGCTTCCCATATACACAATTTTCACAGAAATCAAAATCCAGAGAGCTATTATTCATACCTTCTACCATACCTTTACCATGAAGTATTCGAAGGCCCTTCTCTCCAATATGTCCAAGCCTTTGATGCCACAACATGGTCTTCTCTCCAGAGAACACTAGATTCTCTACTCCATTTTCAGGAACCATAGAACTATTGCACCCATCAACAACAGTGCTACCTTGCAGCTTGTACAGAGTTCCAATCCGAACTCCCCGCATTAATATCAGTGCTCCTCGAACCATCTTGCAGGTATCTTTCTCGAACACCGTCTTTACACCTGCATCATCCAACTTGCTTACAGAAATCAGATTTCTGGCCAATGCAGGAATATGTAGAACACCCGGAAGTGTTCTAACCCTTCCACCTTGCAACTTCAACTTTACTTTTCCCCGACCAATGATTCTAGCCTTCCTATCATCTCCTAAGAAGACATCACCACCATCGTATTTCTCATACTCGCAGAACCACTCTCTATGGGGAGTGAAGTGAAAGGATGCACCTGAGTCAATCAACCATGCCTCATGATCTACATGTGTACTTGAAGAAGCCAAGTACACATCCCCACATTCATCTGAGGTGGTTTTCGCCTCTGCAGAAGGAGCATAATCAAATCCCTTTCCTTTATCAGGAGCTTTAGATTTACAATCCCTTCTGAAGTGCCCTTCCTTTCCGCATTTCTAGCACACCACCTTTGTAGGTTTTCCTGGAGATTTAGATCTCCCACTTGATGACTTATTTTTGTTTCTGTTCTGGGACCGTCCTCGTACAGACAAGGCATCACCATTCTGGTTGTCCATATTTTTCTGTCTCATCTCCTCCGTCAGCAAGGCTGAGACTATTTCATCAAACTGCAAAACAGTTGCATTGCTACCTATTGCAATAACCAAACTATCCCACGAATCTAGTAGAGAACACAACAGACTGATGCACTTATCTTCATCTGAAATTTTAATATCAACAGATAATAACTAACTTACCACAGTATTAAACGCATTCAGATGCTCTGTCACCGAGTCTCCATCTTTCATCCTCAGGTTATACAACTTTTTCCGTAGGAACAGTTTATTCACCAGAGACTTAGATTGGTACAAAGTCCCTAACTTGACCCACAAAGCCTTTGCCGTAGCTTCCCCTGATACATTCAGCAATACTGAATCCGAGACACACAATCGTATTGTGCTCTTTGCCTTCCGATCCAACTTCTTCCATTCTTCATCGGTCACTCCCGATGGTTTAGTACCCGGATCTTCCGTGATCCACTGATCTTTATCCACCAACAGATCCTCCATCTTGAGTTTCCACAACTCAAAATTCTGACCATTGAACTTCTCAATCTCTATCTTTCCACTGCTTGCCATCTTCTTTCACCACCAGAATCGATCTCGAAGATCTCCCACTGAACAGGGTCTACCACAGGCCCGAGCGAAACCCCTCAGCAACAAAGGCGTCCCCTTGAAGCCAAAACATCTCTGATACCAAATGTAGGTTTTAACCATGTACAGAAATTACCTGCATATGAATTCTTAAACAAAGAAAATAAACAATGCGAGAGCATAACCCATAAAACACATATGCACAAAGATTTTTCCCTGGATCCCAAAACCAGGACTACCAGCTTGATTTTTCATTATGTTCCTTTCAATGTTACAATACATATTTATACATGCCGAAGCATCCAATACCATGGACCGAAAACCATCGCGTCCAAAAAACATGTGCGAAAATCATGCACAAAACCATAGGTGGGCCGCCCAACCTAACATATGGTCCAAAACCAAAATTTTCCGGGGCGCTGCCCTGGACCCCATAAAGTGGGGTTACGGGTGCCCTTCAAACCCCCTATTAACTACATGGAAAGAATATAACACAACCCAACACATTAACACTCCAATACCTTGTCACATGCATATGTTCAAGTCGGCCTCCCAAAAGAGCTAAAGATTATTCTATAAGGAGATGTCAGCCTAGTCATAAGTGCAAGTAAACCTATTATACATGGACATGCCACTATATATAGAAGAAATCAACATCACTTGAAGACCAATTCGATCAAGCAACAAAGACAGAGAATGAAGTGTGAGAAACACCAAATAAGAAGCTCATCACCAAGCAAAGAAAGGAGGATCATATTCGAGTTAGTTCTGATCTGTTTTTGGGAAAATATACTTCACATGTACGAGGATAGTTGGTTCCATCTGATGTAGAAGGAGTCGAGCTATCAGACTCACTCTAGAAAGTCAAATTAAGGTTGAAAGACAAGTTGGTTCTCAATCCAAATTTTAGAAAAAGGATTCTCTGTCTAAGCGAAGGAAATCAAGGGATAAATATATCACACATGCTACAACTAGGGTTTCTGAAGAGATCGAGGTTTGCAGGTTTGAACTAAGAATAAAAATTCTAAAGGATAACTGAGCCAGAAGGGGAAGCAAGAAGCTTGACCATCGTTGACTCAAGGAAGAAGAAATTAAATGAATAAGCCTTGTGACTTGGTATTGGAGAGGTCAATAGGTCAAGGGTCTTGGTCTTGGAATTCGTCACTTGAAGATTCTATAAGAAGAATAATTCGTTTGGGTTTTCCTCTCAAGTTGGAGTGGTTTTGACCCTGGATGATTTCTTATTTTTTGTGTCTCTTGTCTCATGATTGTTTATAATTTTTTAGCTCTTTGATGATAGAAAACATTAACATAATCAAGTGAAAGAAAGAAGCTAATAAAATAATAAGAAAAGTTGCATCACAAGCAGTTATCATTCTAGAGAAATCACTTAATCCCCATGCCATAGATTTCTCAACATCGTATAAGAGGTAAGGTGAAAAAATCAAAGAAGGGTTATTCAACAAGGGACACTCAAGCATTTTGGAGTCAATATCTACATTACCTTCTTAAAGGAAGTGTTAAAACCCTAGATCGATCTAAGAATAAGTCTTGGGATCCTCGCTCAAGTCATTAACAAGGAAAGAGACCATAAAGACCCTACCTATACTCAAGTTGAAGAGATCTATAATTCAAAGTAACTTTAAGCCTAGTCATCCAAGAGAAGCAAGATCAAGGAAATTGTCATGGTCATCAACAAGGTTGTTGTCATCATCATTAAAAGTTCTAAGATGATCTCCCTCTAGTTGGAGCTAAGGATCACTCTTGAAGAAAACTATCTTCATCAAGGAGAAGTTTTGTATTATCTATATAATCATAAAATTCAAGCTGGAAACAAGTTGAAGAAGCATCTTCACAAGTAAGTATATTTATGTATACATCTGAACCTGTCAAAATGTCTTTTTGCAATGAAAGCAACAAGTTGGTTGGGGATTCAAATTTTCTTGCATGGAAGAAAAGGACATATCTGAATCTCATAGAAAATGAGGTTATGGAACATGTTAAGGGATCAATCACCAAACCTCCAAAAAAAATATGCTCAAACACTTCCAAGATATATGAAAGGGGAAGTAAGGGCTCAAAGGATTCTCATATAACCTATCAAGGATCCCCTCATTCCCTATGTATCTAAACTTAAAACTTCAAAAGAAATATATGACAAACTGGTAGAGTTGTTTTCCGTAAGAATGGTAGGTGACGCAATCTCATTAAGACAAGAAATCTACAAGCTAAGTATATCAAAAGAAGAAGGAATAGCCTCATACTTTATGAGGATATCTAAAATAAGGGACAAACTTCAAGATCTTGGAGAAATAATGTGTGACAAGATCTCAGAAAAAGAATCAAAATTATCAAAATATAATTAATTAATTAAAATATTAAAAAATTAGATATATATTTATAAATTTAGATTTAAAATTTATGTCAATTGATTTAGAAATTTAAAATTAATTAAAAAAAATTATTTGAAAATTTAAATTTTATTTAAAAAATTATTTGAATAATTCTTAGAACGTTTGTAATTTCAACTATGTAAAGATAAATAAATGAAGAGATGTTATAGTTTTAAAAGTTATTTTAAAATGTTATAATATAAATGTATTTGGCTTTAAAAATGTTGCAACATGATAGTTAATCATTGTAACATTATAAGTTTAATTATACAAAAGGAAATGATTTAAAAGAGATGTTATAGTTTTAAAAGTTATATTTAGTTTTAAAAATGTTGAAAAACAAAACATTAAAATAGATTTATGAGTGTGATTCAAGTTATAATTTAACTTACTTGGCTTGAACAAAATTGATTAATTTCATTCATGTGCAAATTTAGAATTTAGTAGATGAGGTTCATCAAAATCTCATTTAAAATATTAAAAGCTAAAACTTATCCACTTAAAAAAAACCTGATTTCCTGCACTAACCGAATGTTGTCTTAACTTGACAACTAGGGAGGGACCAATATCAATTAAATTAGCTTTGAGAGGTGTTGACGGTGATGGACCTACCAACATTCAGGGGATCTCCTTGGTATGAAGTCCCAACTAGACCTCACACTGTTTGGTGTAGGAGTCCCATCTGGTACGATGGCCCGGTTGCAGTTCTCTTAGAGATTTTCCTTAACTCTTGTTGTTCAGCACATGAGAGTGTTATGCTTGTAACTTCAAGAAAGTGAGGTGAGTGTGCCTGGTGAGTGCTTAATGTAACTCTGTGTTCAGGTTCTCTTACTATCAAAGGGGGAGGTAAAGTGAGCCTCTTGATGAGAGGGAATAGTCCCAACCCAGGAAGAAACACATGCGAACAACAAGAAGGAACTATCCAGCATCCAAGGGAATAGTTCACAGTGGATGCGGCAGTCGTGAAAACCAAAGCCCAAAGGAAAACACGTACACCATCTAGCGGAATAGTCCACACGGGGGTGATGGTCATTAACACCAAGACATACAAAAAGATGGCCCGTCTAATGTCTGACGGAGTAGTCCACATGGACGGGACAACAATGATAAACAATACAACACATCTTCAACAATATGAGTACTAAAATAATCGAAGTAGTTCAACTATCTTAGTACATGTTAAGAAAACATGCATTACAAACATTTAAAGAGTAGTCTTACAAATGGATACAAAACATGAATGAAAATGTGTTGGCTTGAGACATGCTTCTGAATTAAGCAAAAGATCCAAGACACATTTGTACACCATACATCACTAGTCCCAGTAGTGGGACATTGGAGCCACTCCTCACTCCTCAAAGAACATATTACAAGCTCTCAAGGCTATGTGGGAGGAGCCAAGGTGAAAAGTACTTTGCTCATACAATGAGGGGGTATATATAACCAAGGGGGTATAACTGAACCTTGTGACTCTTTGACTTCCCTCATGACTGCTTGACTTCCTATGACTTTTCGACTTCTTCAATTTCATATGTGGGTCTCCTGGAATTCAACTTTACATTACATTGATTACAACAAGTATGGTCCATAGTAGTGATGTGGCCCAGACAACTCATGACACAACTCAACATGACACTCTTGACATGTATTGTTTGACTGTGGTGTGCGTGTTGAGCTGCTATGATGCTGAGTGATGATATGCTCTTTGTGTAACATGTCTTCACCTTTGCATGGAAAAATGTGTGGGGTCTCTGATGGTCTTGTTCTTGCTTTTTGGTGCATGTGCATGTGTCCCTTTCGCTTCCTTTCTCGATGTGCTTCATGTGTTCGTTCGACCACGAGAAAGCCTTCTAGCATGTGCCTCTTTTCCATATCGTTCATCGTGGTGACATGTTTCATTGATGTACCTATTCCTACAACCACTCATGATGATATGACATCAAATCCAAAAGTCTCTTAGTCTACCATGATGCATTAATTTCCATTTAAGTGCAAGTGACTGAGAGAGGGACAAGGCATTGAGACTTCTTGGGTTGTGTTATATTCTTTCCACGTAGTTAATAGGGTGTTTGAAGGGCACCCGTAACCCCACTTTATGGGGTCCGGGCAGCGCCACGGAAAATTTTGGTTTTGGACCATATGTTAGGTTGGGTGGACCCACCTATGGTTTTGTGCATGATTTTCGCACATGTTTTTTGGACGCGATGGTTTTCGGTCCATGGTATTGGACGCAATGGTTTTCGGTCCATGGTATTGGATGCTTCGGCATGTATAAATATGTATTGTAACATTGAAAGGAACATAATGAAAAATCAAGCTGCTAGTCCCGGTTTTGGGATCCAGGGAAAAATCTCTGTGCATATGTGTTTTATTGGTTATGCTCTCGCATTGTTTATTTTCTTTGTTTAAGAATTCGTATGCAGGTAATTTCTGTACAGGGTTAAAACCTACATTTGGTATCAGAGCTGTTTTGGCTTCAAGGGGATGCCTTTGTTGCTGAGGGGTTTCGCTCGGGCCTGTGGTAGACCCTGTTCAGTGGGAGATCTGCGAGATCGATTCCAGTGGTGAAAGAAGATGGCGAGCAGTGGAAAGATAGAGATTGAGAAGTTCAATGGTCAGAATTTTGAGTTGTGGAAACTCAAGATGGAGGATCTGTTGGTGGATAAAGATCAGTGGATTGCGGTAGATCCGGGTACTAAACCATCGGGAGTGACCGATGAATAATGGAAGAAGTTGGATCGGAAGGCAAAGAGCACAATACGATTGTGTGTCTCGGATTCAGTATTGCTGAATGTATCAGGGGAGGCTACGGCAAAGGCTTTGTGGGTCAAGTTAGGGACTTTGTACCAATCTAAGTCTCTGGTGAATAAACTATTCCTGCGGAAAAAGCTGTATAACCTGAGGATGAAAGATGGAGACTCGGTGACATAGCATCTGAATGCGTTTAATACTGTGGTAAGTCAGTTATTATCTGTTGATATTAAAATTTTAGATGAAGATAAGTGCATCAGTCTGTTGTGTTCTCTACCAGATTCGTGGGATAGTCTCATTATTGCAATTGGTAGCAATGCACTGCTTTGCAATTTGATGAAATAGTATCAGCCTTGCTGACGGAGGAGATGAGACGGAAAAATATGGACAACCAGAATGGTGATGCCTTGTCTGTACGAGGACGGTCCCAGAACAGAAACAAAAATAAGTCATCGAGTGGGAGATCTAAATCTAGAGGGAGATCTAAATCTCCAGGAAAACCTACAAAGGTGGTGTGCTAGAAATGCGGAAAGGAAGGGTACTTCAGAAGGGATTGTAAATCTAAAGCTCCTGATAAAGGAAAGGGATTTGATGATGCTCCTTCTGCAGAGGCGAAAACCACCTCAGATGAAGGTGGGGATGTGTACTTGGCTTCTTCAGGTACACTTGTAGATCATGAGGCATGGTTGATTGACTCAGGTGCATCCTTTCACTTCACTCCCCATAGAGAGTGGTTCTGCGAGTATGAGAAATACGATGGTGGTGATGTCTTCTTAGGAGATGATAGGAAGGCTAGAATCATTGGTCGGGGAAAAGTAAAGTTGAAGTTGCAAGGTGGAAGGGTTAGAACACTTCCGGGTGTTCTACATATTCCTGCATTGGCCGGAAATCTGATTTTTGTAAGCAAGTTGGATGATGCAGGTGTAAAGACGATGTTCAAGAAAGATACCTACAAGATGGTTCGAGGAGCACTGATATTAATGCGGGGAGTTCGGATTGGAACTCTGTACAAGCTGCAAGGTAGCACTGTTGTTGATGGGTGCAATAGTTCTATGGTTCCTGAAAATTGAGTAGAGAATCTAGTGGTCTCTGGAGAGAAGACCATGTTGTGGCATCAAAGGCTTGGACATATTGGAGAGAAGGGCCTTTGAATACTTCATGGGAAAGGTATGGTAGAAGGTATGAATAATAGCTCTCTGGATTTTGATTTATGTGAAAATTGTGTATATGGGAAGCAGAATCGGGTGAGTTTCCCCTCTGGTGGTAAGAGGATGAAACATATATTAGAGCTTGTGCACAGTGATGTGTTTGGACCTGTGAAGGTTCCATCACTGGGTAAGTCTGTGTACTATGTATCATTCATAGATGACTTCTCAAGGAATACTTTGATATATTTTCTTAAGAAGAAATCTGAAGTCTTTGACAGGTTTAAAGAATTTAAGGCTCTGGTGGAAAATCAGATAGAGAAGAAGATAAAGGTGCTGAGGACAGATAATGGTGGAGAATTTTGCAGCAAGGAATTTGAAGAATTTTGTAAGAAGTGTGGTATAGCACGGCAGAAGACTACTCCATATACACCTCAGCAAAATGGAGTCGCAGAAAGAATGAACAAGACGTTGATGGAAAGGGCAAGAAGCATGCTCAGTGGTGCCGGGTTAGGACAGGAATTCTGGGCAGAGGCGGTGGATACTGCATGGTACCTAATCAACAGATCACCTTCATCAGCGTTGGAGGATAAGACTCCAAAAAAAGTATGGACTGGTAAGAAAACCTCTCTTTCACATCTAAGGGTATTTGGATGTGATGCATATGTACATGTTCCAAAGGAGAAACGAACCAAGTTGGATAGTAAATCTGAAAAGTGCATCTTTATTGGGTATAAGGATGGTTTAAAGGGTTATAAGCTTTGGAACCCAGTCACAAGGAAGGTTGTGTACAGCCGAGATGTGGTTTTTAGAGAGGTAAAAGATGTTATTCAACATGAAGTCCAACCAAAGGAACCTGAGAAGATAGAGTTTGAGCCAAAGGAGGAAGAATCAGACTCTACAGCAAAGGAGGAATCAGAAGATGAAGAGCCACAAACTCCGGCTGTGAGAAGATCAGTTCGAGAAAGAAGGCAGCCAGAAAGGTATAGTCCATCTGCTTTCAGTTCAAATTTTGCTTTGTATGTTACTGATAATGATCCCAGAACTATGAAGGAAGCAGTGGATTCAGAGGATGGAAAACTCTGGAAAGAGGCCATGGTCGATGAAATGGAATCTTTGCACAAAAATGAGGCTTGGCATCTGGTGGAGTTGCCGGCTAGAAGGAAACCCATTGGCAGCAAATGGGTGTTCAAGAAGAAGACAAATGCAGAAGGAAAGGTGGAGAAATACAAAGCTCGGTTGGTAGCAAAAGGTTATTCCCAGGTGCCGGGAATTGATTTTGGTGATATTTTTTCTCTTGTTGCCAAGGTAACTTCTATTAGATTACTTTTATCTGTTGCTGCTGCTTTTGATTTTGAGGTAGAACAGATGGATGTGAAGACAACATTTCTTCACGGGCATTTGGAAGAGGAAATCTACATGAAGCAACCTAAAGGCTTTGCGGTGAAGGGTAAGAAAGAACTGTTATGCAAGTTAAAGAAGTCTCTGTATGGGTTAAAACAGTCACCAAGGATGTGGTATCAGAAATTCGATACATTTATACGGGGACTTGGCTTCACCAGAAGCAAAGCAGATCATTGTGTGTATTTTAAATTAATTGGTGACCGTATTATTTATCTGGTCTTGTATGTGGATGATATGTTGCTGGTTGGAAATGACAAAGAAATTATCCAGGATTTGAAGACCCAATTATCCTCCAAATTCGACATGAAAGATCTTGGTGCTGCAAACTATATTTTGGGCATGGAAATTAAGAGAGATCGGTCAAAGAGGAAGCTCTGGTTAAACCAGAGGAAGTATGTCGAGACAATACTCCAGAGGTTTAATATGCATGATAGTAAACCGGTGAAGGTTCCTATTCCTGTAGGTGTGAGGTTATTTGCTGAACAGTGTCCCAAGACACAAGAAGAGGAAGAGGACATGTCCCGTGTTCCATATGCAAGTGCAATGGGTATCCTGATGTATGCAATGGTCTGTACTAGACCAGACATTGCACATGCAGTGGGAGTATTGAGCAGGTTTATGTCAAAACTTGGGAAGGAGCACTGGACAATAGTGAAGCGGGTTTTCAGGTATTTGCGTGGCACTAGTGATTATGGTTTGTGCTACCAAGGAAGACCAGGATTGGACAGAGTGTTGGATATTCATGTCTTTGTTGATGCAGACTGGGCTGGAGATCTGGATCAGAGAAGATCTACAAGTGGGTATGTGTTTAACCTATTTGGAGGTGCAGTCAGTTGGATGAGTAAGAAATAGTCTGTAGTGGCACTATCAACTACAGAGGCAAAATACATGGTAGCCACTCATGCAAGCAAGGAAGCAGTTTGGTTGCAGAGATTGTGTTCAAGTATGGGGTTAGTACAGGGAGCTATAAGAATAGACTGTGACAACCAAAGTGCAATTTTCTTGGCAAAGAACCCTGCTTATCATTCAAAGACAAAGCACATTGATGTTCAGTATCACTTTGTGAGGGATATGATAGAAAACAGAAAGGTGTTGCTGGTAAAGGTGGACACTTTGAAGAATACTGCAGATGCATTGACAAAATCTGTGAGCTCTGAGAAGTTCTCTTGGTGTAGAGAATCAATGGGAATCTCAGGGCTGAAAAATTGACTAAGCTCTCTTGTGGACCCCTGTGGAAAGAAAACAACAAGTGGGAGATTGTTGGGTTGTGTTATATTCTTTCCACATAGTTAATAGGGGGTTTGAAGGGCACCCGTAACCCCACTTTATGGGGTCCGGGGAAGCGCCCCGGAAAATTTTGGTTTTGGACCATATGTTAGGTTGGGCGGACCCACCTATGGTTTTGTGCATGATTTTCGCACATGTTTTTTGGACGCGATGGTTTTCGGTCCATGGTATTTGATGCGATGGTTTTCGGTCCATGGTATTGGATGCTTTGGCATGTATAAATATGTATTGTAACATTGAAAGGAACATAATGAAAAATCAAGCTGGTAGTCCTGGTTTTGGGATCCAGGGATAAATATCTGTGCATATGTGTTTTATGGGTTATGCTCTCGCATTGTTTATTTTCTTTATTTAAGAATTCGTATGCAGGTAATTTCTGTACATGGTTAAAACCTACAAGACTACGGGAGCATAGCACAACCAGGATGCAAGGATTCAGAGCACTATTGGGAAAAACTACACAGATTCCACTGGGAGATAGATTTTCACAATTCGAGACAGCAGTGACAGCTATGTGGCAAAACCCAGCTGGGAGGCAAAACTGCGCAATTATCGAGAGGAAGGCTAGGCGGGGTGTCGAGGGGCTGCTAGGCTAATTTGCGTAGTTTTTCAGGGGAGCACTGGGCAGGTCACCCAACTGGGATCTATGTAATTTCTCTAGGGAGGATAGTACAGGAAAAAATAAGCACGAGAAGAAGAATTTGCGTAGTTTTCCAGAGGAGCACAAAGTCGGGTTGCGGGAGCTACTGGTCAAAACTGTTCAATCCTGAGAGACGGTTCAAGCTTAGATAGTTTTGCACAGTTTCTGAGCTAATTGTGGAGTGGGGAAGAAGGCCTGGATAGGAAATCTTTGTGCAATTCTTGAGCTATGTGCAGAGTAGGAAAGAAGCGTTGGTTGTCAGGACAACTCTGCACAATTCTTGGGCTTTTTGCAGAGCCGACAATAAGGGCTGGCTAAACAACTCTGCACATTTTCTGAGTTGGTTGTAGAGTAGGCAGGATGGGAAGGACAAGATAGCTTTGTGCAATTTTTGTTGGCATTATGAGACAAGTATTGTCCTTGATGGTAAATCACACTGATAACAAATCATAGTGCAGAAGGATAGCAGCAAGGAATTGATGATCAGTATACAAGTATGAAGAAAAATATATACACGCTGGTTCACTATATATCAAGTCGCGTATACAAGCAGGTTCACTATATACCAAGTCGCGTATACGCAGGTTCGCTATATACCAAGTCGCGTGTACACGCTGTTTGGCTTCAGTAAAAGCGCGTGTATGTGGAAAACTTATCTTTGGTCCACGGCGGTTATTCCTTGGAAGTTGTGCCTATGGTTTTGGACCTTGGTGTCTCGACGGACGTGTTGATCCCTAGTTTTGAAGTTGATGGTATTGGATTTCTATGGTTTTGGCCCTTGGTATTGAACAAGGCCTAAGGCTATATAAGGAGAAGGAAATCATTAGGCAAGAGTATCTGAAAAGTCTTGAATATCTGATGAAGTATTAGATCCAGTATGCAGGTTATTGGTTGATGATGTATTGCTTGATCTGAGCTAAGGAGAGATCTCATAGGTTGATGGAGAAAAAGATCTAAGGAGAGATCGGGATCGAATGGTTTGAAATGAATTATCTTTATATGGTTGATTATGCGTATTTCTAGATCTGCATACTGACGCAATGTTATGTTCTGGGTATAACTGATATCTGGTACAACTGCAAGTTATGAAAAATTATTTTTAGATCTGTACGCAGGTTGTCTTCGGTAAAACCGCGTGTATACGCGGGTTGCCTTCATTGAAGTAGCGTATATCTTTTGGAGCTTGATTTTTGGGTTGCAGCTGGGTATGACTGTTATTGCAGAGTTCTGTAGTCTGCTCTGTGTTCTGGTGACTAGGTTTGACAGGGTTTCAGTGGTTCAGTGATTCAAAGATTGTTGATGCGAGTATTGGTTGTTTTGTAATCTGCTATAAAAGATTGAATGAATTGTGGTCTTCAGATTGTAATGTTGTGCTTCAGGAATATACAGTCTGAAAATGTATGAAAAGTGGTACCTGAAGGAAAGAAGATTGTAGGCCTGCACCTACGTACTAGTATCTTAGCTAGTACAAGAGCAAAGGGGGTTGGAGCTCCCTTCCAAGGAAGTTTGGAGAACGAGAGAAGGTTGAAGCCTTCTGCAGGTTGTAGCCTGCGTACTGGTATAAGGCTGCACCAGTACAAAAGATTGTAAACTGAAGTTCTTATTAAAGAAAGATAGAGACGACTTGCAGCAGGTGGTTTTCACCCACATTGGGTTTCCACCTTATATCATGGTGTTCATGTGTGTGGCTTTTGTGTGATGATCTGTTCTGTTATACTGCATCTGTTTACTCTTAATATGGTGAATAATGTCCTAAAGCATTTAATTGAAGATAAACTAACTGAATTATAAGATTTATGGTTATACGCTGGTTTCTGTAGACACAGTAGCGTGTACACGCTGGTTCACTTAACTGAAGTAGCGTATATGTTTCTGAGCATTGAAAAAGTTTTATTGATCTGATAATACTAATTCACCCCCCCCCCTCTCAGTATTATTTTTCAACAATTGGTATCAGAGCAGGTCCTTCAGAGAAGCTTGATCGCTTGAAGGTAGATCGTTCATCATGAGAAACTACGAGAGAGAAGCATCAATCAGGCCACCGGTTTTTGATGGGACAAACTTCAATTATTGGAAGGTAAGAGTTACTGCCTATCTTCAATCTCTTGGTACAGAAGTTTGGGACATCGTAGAGACAGGCTACACTTTTCCTTCAGCTACTCCTACAGATGCAGCTGAGAAAAAGAAATATGAAACAAATGCGAAAGCAGTCAATACTCTATTGGGATGCATATCTCAATCAGAATTCATGAAGGTAATGCACTATAAATCTGCAAAAGAAATATGGGACAAAATTGTCACGAGCTATGAAGGAGACGAACAGGTAAAGCGTGCTAAACTTCAAACTCTCAGGATTAAGTATGAGACTCTCAGAATGTATAATGATGAAAGTGTGGCTAACTATTTCCTTAGGGTAGATGAGATTGTTAATTGCATGAAAAACTTGGGTGAAGAAATAAAAGAGGCTATTGTGGTTGAAAAGGTTCTAAGATCTTTGTCCCCCAAGTTTGAATCTAAAGTGTCTGCCATAGAAGAAAAGGAAAATCTACAAATTCTCACTATGTCTTAGCTTCACGGAATTCTAACCGCTTATGAAATGAGAAAGGGAGGTCCATCAGACAGAAGAGAAGCTGCCTTCAAGGCTTCAGGCAAAGAAGATTATTATGAAGCAAGTCACGTGCCAGAAGATGAAGAAGAGGAATCAAATTTTGTCAGAAATCTTCAAAGGGGTTCTGGAAGGTTCAGAGGTAAGTTACCCTTTAAATGCTTTGCTTGTGGAAGAGTAGGTCATTATGCTGCCAGATGTCCTCACAAAGATAAGAATGACAAGGGAAAGGAACCTGTTAAATGGAACAAGAAACAAAATGAAAAGAAGAAAAGCTATTACACTCATGAAGATAGTGATGGTCTTTCAAATAGTGATGAAGATGAACAAGGTAATAGATATAAAATTTTAATGGCTTTTGAAGATGATGACTATATGGATGCTATAGATGTAGAAGGTTTTTGTGAAGAAATGAAAGATCTCAAAGTTTGCTTAGAAGAGAAGAGTGCTATTATTGATTCTCTACAATGTCAACTAGCTGAAAAGGAAAAACATCTTGAAAAATTGGAATGTGAGATTGTTTGTCTTAGAAAGGAGATTGAGAAAACAAAAGCAATTAATCTTAAATTTGTTAAAGGATCTGAAACCTTGGATGAGATTATCAATGTGAAGCGATCTCCTCTGATCAAGACAGGTCTTGGATATAATGGAGAAACATCTCAAGCATCTACCTCTAAAAGCTATCTTGATGCAGCAAGGAGAAGCGAGCAAAGGCCAAATAAAAGTCATCAGGTGAATCAGGGACAGTTTACCTCAAGAACAAATAAAGACCATCAAGAAATTCGGGGACAAACTTCCTTAAGGACAAACAAAAGCTACAATCAGCCTCAAGTAAAATCTTCCCAATTTGCTCCAAGAATGAATGTGAATAGAAGCTACAATCGGTTGGATGATAGATCTGATTATCGCAGAAGTTTCTTTAATGGCAAATGCTTTTCTTGCCATAACTTCGGTCACAAAGCAGCTCAATGTGTTGCCTACAAGACAATCATGACTAGAGAAGCTCAAAAGCAAGGGAGAATGACTAGAACCATGAAAAGGAATTATAACAACTTTTCGGTTCTTAAAAATGAAGTTGAATGCTCTATTTGTAATAACTTTGGTCATGAAGACTTTGAATGCAGGAGCAGGTTCCGGAAGACAACTCAGAAGGAACAAACCTCAAATGTCAGAACATGGAGAATAAAGGAACCGCAACCAGAAAGATGTGGGATAGCCTTTTATGCAGAAGGTCAAGAAAGTCTATGGTACATTGACAGTGGATGTTCGAAGCATATGACAGGGGACAAAGAAAAGCTTGAGTCATATACCGCATTAGAAAAGGGGAAGAAAGTTTCTTTTGGAAACGATATCTCTGCAGCCATAAAAGGAAAAGGTGTTGCTCCATTGAAAGAGAAGGTCAAAGCTGGAAATGTTTTGTATGTTGATGGATTGAAGCATAATCTTCTGAGTGTCAGTCAGATGTGCGATCAAGGAACAGAGGTAATATTTAGATCAAATGGATGTTGTGTTCGTGACCTTGATACAGGTAAAACAGTGATCAAAGGAAGAAGGACTCCAAATAATCTATACATATTTGAAGAAGGACCACAACAATGCTATTTGAGCAAGGATGATGAACACTGGCTATGGCATCGGAGGTTGGGGCATCTAAGATTTTCACAGATAAGGAAAGCATGCAAATATTAGGCAGTTTGTGGTCTTCCAGATATCAAAATTCCAGACAACACTATATGCAAATCTTGTCAGTTTGGAAAGCAAACCAGAACTAACTTTCTAGAGAAGGAAGGATCAACCAGCATACCTCTTGAGCTAGTCCATACATATGTATGTGGTCCATTTAGGAAAAGGACACCTCGAGGAGAAGAATATTTGATATTATTCATTGACGATTTCTCCAGGTTTGTTTGGTTAGGGCTTATGAAGCACAAAGATGAAGCATTCGAAAAATTCAAATCCTTCAAAGCTTTGGTTGAAAATGAATCAGGACACAAGATTAAGTGCCTCAGATTTGACAGAGGTGGGGAGTTTACCTCAAACGAATTTTTCGATTTCTGTGAAGAACATGGGATAAGAAGAGAATTCTCTACAGCCAGAACTCCTCAGCAAAATGGGGTTGTGGAAAGAATGAACAGAACAATCCAACAAATGGCTCGTGCTATGCTTGATGAATCAGGTACTCCCGCAACCTTCTGGGGTGAGGCTGCACATGCTGCGGTTATTATTCTTAACAAAACAAATGTCCGAGTAAACAACACTCAAACACCTCATGAGGTCTGGAGTGGTGAGACTCCTTCGGTGAAGCATTTCAAAATCTTTGGGAGCAAATGTTATATTAAGAATACTGATGAGAAACTTGGAAAACTTGAACCAAGAGCAGATGAAGGCATTCTTCTTGGTTATTCTCCACATAGCAAAGCATACAAGTGCTACAACAAAAGACTTGGCAGAATTGTTGACATCATTGATGTAGTGGTTCATGAGAAGGGATATATTCCTAGGCAAGTTCATCATGAAGACATTGAAGAAGATGAAGGCTACCCTCAAAGGCAGAATGATGAAGAAGAAGAACCTCAAGAAGAAGAAGAACCTCAAGAAGAACCAGAGGAGCAGACAAGAATAGAAGAGAAGACTCCATCCAGATATGTTCAAAAGAATCATCCAGAATCTCAGATTGTGGGGCAGAAAGAAGCAGGAATACAAACAAGAAGAAGAATTGCAGAAGCTTCAAGCTATTTGGCATTACTCTCTTCCACTGAACCACAAAATGTGAAAGAGGCATGCAAAGATGAATGTTGGGTCAAAGAAATTGATGAAGAACTTGAGCAGATCGAAAAGAACAATACTTGGGAATTGGTTCCTAGACCAAAAGATAAAAATGTCATAGGGACTAAATGGGTCTTCAAAAATAAATTGAATGAAAATGGAGAAGTAATTAGAAACAAGGCCAGACTTGTTTGTAAAGGGTATGCGCAGCAAGAAGGAATAGATTTTGAAGAGACCTTTGCTCCTGTTGCAAGACTTGAGGCCATCCGAATGTTCCTTGCTCTCTCAAGCTTTCAAAACTTCAAGGTATTCCAAATGGACGTGAAATCAGCCTTTCTGAATGGAGACTTAGAAGAAGAAGTATATATTGAGCAGCCAGATGGTTTCATTCTTGGGAATGATCCAAACCTTGTATGCAGATTGAAAAAGGCTCTCTATGGTCTCAAACAAGCTCCAAGGGCTTGGTACTATCGTTTGGACAAATATCTTCACAAACAAGGTTTTTCAAAAGGATCATCAGATAGCAATCTCTATATGAAAGTTGAAAATAACAAATTGCTAATACTTGTTGTGTATGTAGATGATATTATCTTTGGTAGCAATGAAGAGGCTATGAGTCAGAACTTTGCCTTGGTTATGCAGAAAGAATTTGAAATGTCATTACTTGGAGAATTGAAATACTTTCTTGGATTGCAAATCCAACAAAATGAAGGAGGTATTTTCTTGTCTCAAACCAAGTACCTCAAGCAGATCTTGAAGAAGTATGGGATGGAAGATTCAAAACCAGTTTGTACCCCCATGGTTACAGGATGCAGCCTCAGTGCAAATGACAAATCAGCAGGAGTTCACCAACCCACTTATAGATCCATGATTGGGAGTTTGCTTTATTTGACAGTTACCCGACCAGATATTATGCATGCAGTAGGAATTGTTGGAAGATTTCAAGCCAACCCAAAGGAAACTCATCTTCAGGAAGTCAAAAGAATCTTCAAGTATCTTCAAGGGACTCAAAACTATGGCTTATGGTATCCTAGAGATACAGATCTCACTCTTCATGCTTACATAGATGCAGATTGGGCCGGAAGTGTGGATGATAGGAAAAGCACAAGTGGTGGTGCTTTCTTCATGGGTTCCAGATTAGTATCTTGGTTCAGCAAGAAACAGAGTTCAATTGCCTTATCTACAGCTGAAGCAGAATATGTGGCTGCGGCATCTTGTTGCACATAACTTCTTTGGATGATGCAGACCTTGCAGGATTTTCAAATCACTTGCACTCCACCAGTCTCTATCTTATGTGATAATACAAGTGCAATCAGCATTTCAAAGAATCCAGTCATGCACTCAAAGACCAAACACATATCAATCAAGTACCATTTTCTCCGGGAACAAGTGCTTGAGCAGAAGGTCAAGCTGGAGTATGTTCCTTCTAAGGAACAAGTTGCTGATATTCTCAGAAAACCACTGCCCAGGGAAACTTTTGAATATCTCAGACAAAAGCTGGGAGTAGTTGATGCTTCATCCTGCTATTGAAGCTTGTCTGTTCTACAGAAAAGTTGGTATACGCAAGTTACGTAAGGGATATCCACGTATATATGCCGATCTATGCTGGGAAAGTCACGTGTATGGTGTACGCATGTTGCAGAAAGCATATCCGCGTGCATACGCTGTTTTATGAAGGAAAATTCGCGTATATGGAGTTCTGAACAGCAAGGGCAGACTCTGGTTGGAGAAGGTCTGAGATGGGTATGCCAGAATGCAGCAGGCACAGGTTCAGGGGGAGCAGCTTAAAGTCTCATAAAGCATTGTTGGCATTTAGATGCTTTTGGTTCTAGTACACAACTGTTGTTGGTTTCAGGAGAAGGAGCTCAGAAGGAAATCTTGGTTGTTGATCTAAAAAGATGTTTATCAGATGCTGCTTGTGACCTTCATAAGTCTTGGTCTAGATCTGTTGTCTCTATGTCATGTATTTTTTTGTGATATCTCTTTTATGGTGTCAAGGTCATGTAACGGCCTATGTTGGTTTCCCCACTATGCCTGGGATGAATGATGTAATATAATTGGTTGTTTCTGATGTATCCCCTCTTGGTTGGGAGTATGGATTGAGTCTTTTGGTGATAGGAAGGTCCCTTATGGTGTATAAGTCTTGGTTCTTTTGAAGAACATCTTTTGCAGATCTTGCCTACAGTCAGGGGGAGCATGTTTCAGCACAACCAAGCAAAGATATCAGCATGTACTCAGGGGGAGCACAACCCTTTGCCCTTGATGACAAAGGGGGAGAGTGATTTGATTTGGTGTTGTTGCCATCAAGTCCAAAGGGGGAGATTGTTGGCATTATGAGACAAGTATTGTCCTTGATGGCAAATCACACTGATAAAAAATCATAGTGCATAAGGATAGCAGCAAGGAATTGATGATTAGTCTACAAGTATGAAGAAAAATATATACACGCTGGTTCACTATATATCAAGTCGCGTATACAAGCAGGTTCACTATATACCAAGTCGCGTATACGCAGGTTCGCTATATACCAAGTCGCGTGTACATGCTGTTTGGCTTCAGTAAAAGCGCGTGTATGTGGAAAACTTATCTTTGGTCCACGACGGTTATTCCTTGGAAGCTGTGCCTATGGTTTTGGACCTTAGTGTCTCGACGGACGTGTTGATCCCTAGTTTTGAAGTTGATGGTATTGGATTTCTATGGTTTTGGCCCTTGGTATTGAACAAGGCCTAAGGCTATATAAGGAGAAGGAAATCATTAGGCAAGAGTATCTGAAAAGTCTTGAATATCTGATGAAGTATTAGATCCAGTATGCAGGTTATTGGTTGATGATGTATTGCTTGATTTGAGCTAAGGAGAGATCTCATAGGTTGATGGAGAACAAGATCTAAGGAGAGAACGGGATCGAATGGTTTGAAATGAATTATCTTTATATGGTTGATTATGCGTATTTCTAGATCTGCATACTGATGCAATGTTATGTTCTGGGTATAACTGATATCTGGTACAGCTGCAAGTTATGAAAAATTATTTTTAGATCTGTACGCAGGTTGTCTTCGGTAAAACCGCGTGTATACGCGGGTTGCCTTCATTGAAGTAGCGTATATATTTTGGAGCTTGATTTTTGGGTTGCAGCTGGGTCTGACTGTTATTGCAGAGTTCTGTAGTCTGCTCTGTGTTCTGGTGACTGGGTTTGATAGGGTTTCAGTGGTTCAGTGATTCAAAGATTGTTGATGCGAGTATTGGTTGTTTTGTAATCTGCTATGAAAGATTGAATGAATTGTGGTCTTCAGATTGTAATGTTGTGCTTCAGGAATATATAGTCTAAAAATGTATGAAAAGTGGTACCTGAAGGAAAGAAGATTGTAGGCCTGCACCTACGTACTAGTATCTTAGCTAGTACAAGAGCAAAGGGGGTTGGAGCTCCCTTCCAAGGAAGTTTGGAGAACGAGAGAAGGTTGAAGCCTTCTGCAGGTTGTAGCTTGCGTATTGGTATAAGGCTGCACCAGTACAAAATATTGTAAACTGAAGTTCTTATTAAAGAAAGATAGAGACGACTTGCAGCAGGTGGTTTTCACCCACATTGGGTTTCCACCTTATATCATGGTGTTCATGTGTGTGGCTTTTGTGTGATGATCTGTTCTGGTATACTGCATCTGTTTACTCTTAATATGGTGAATAATGTCCTAAAGCATTTAACTGAAGATAAACTAACTGAATTATAAGATTTATGGTTATACGCTGGTTTCTGTAGACACAGTAGCGTGTACACGCTGGTTCACTTAACTGAAGTAGTGTATATGTTTCTGAGCATTGAAAAGGTTTTATTGATCTGATAATATTGATTCACCCCCCCTCTCAGTATTATTTTCAACAATTTTGGAGCTCAATACAACCCGGGGTCACAATTCAAGTTCTTTTTCCGGTTGACCAACGGGAGGCTTGATGAGAGATCTTACGGGAAGCACATAGTGGATTGACTTTTGGGGCAAATTCTACTTAGTTATGGGAGTGAGTCAGCTGGTTCATTTCCAGAATTGCATAGAGAAGGTTGCCCAGAGGACAACCTCAAGCTTTTCTCAGTTCTAGGAAACAGTGCAAGGTCACTGAGATCAGGTCTAGTTGACGGAGGGCTATCCGATTGACATATTTTCAGGAAAATTGACTAAGTGTGAAAGCAGGTCTACTCATGCAGACATGACAATGGGATCATATACTTAGCATGACTCGATGACAGGACACCTGTTATGAAACCAGCTCAAGAAAAGATAGAAAAGATAGATCAACGACTTAGAATTCAGCCTCTTCGAGGGGGCAACCTCCTTTACATTACATAAATGAACAATTCTTTGATGATACAAATGACAAAACCTCCTTTCTATATATAGGAGTCTAAGGAGTCACAATATAATCCAGCCGACCTAACAATAATAATATAAAGCCACAAAAATAACAATAGAGGGATTCTATGGGGCACAGAAATAACAATATGGGGGTAATAGGGACACAACAATATAAATAAGGGGTATAACTACAATAGTAATGGGGTAATCACTAGTATTATAGGGACCCAACATGCCCCTCTCCTTCAAAAAAGTGTTGTCCTCAATGCTTGAGTAGTTCTGGATACTTCTGCATAAAATTCTCATCCTCCCATGTGGAATCTTCAGCGGATAAGTTCTTCCACTTGATAAGATACTCTGAAATTGATCGATTTCGTAGCTGTCGAGTTCTTGTTTCTGTGACTGCTTCCGGTTCCAATATAATTTTTCCTTCCTCGTCAAGTTCTGGCAATATTGTTTGAATTGGGAGCTTGTCACCTATAACCTTCTTTAAACATGAAACATGGAAAACTGGGTGCAATCGAGAAGCTGCAGGAAGCTCCAATTTGTATGCCATAGTACCAATCTTTTGCAACACCTTGTACGGACCATAATACTTTGGTGATAATTTATTATCCTTCTTAGCTTGCTTTAGGGACATTTGCTTATATGGTTGTAGCCGTAGGAATACCCAATCACCTACATCAAAACTTCTTTCACTGCGATGTTGATCTGCCTGTTGTTTCATTCTATTTTGTGCCAACACGAGGTTATCCTTTAAGAGTTGGAGGACTTGTTGTTGATGTTCGATGTGATGTTCCACTGCCTGAACCTTAGAATTTTCTCTTAAATATGATGTGATGGATGGTGGTTGATACCCATAAAGTGCCATAAATGGGGTCATTTTTGTTGCTGTATGGAAGGAAGTGTTATACCACCATTCAGCCAGAGGCAACCATTTGACCCATTGTGTCTGTTTATCAGATACAAAGCAACGAAGATATCCTTCCAAACATTTGTTTACTATCTCAGTTTGCCCATCAGATTGAGGATGATAAGATGAGCTATGAGCTAACTGAGTACCAAGACAAGAAAATAATTCTGTCCAAAATTTCCAGTGAAAATGGGATCTCTGTCACTTACAATAATCTTTGGGTTTCCATGTAGCTTTTGAACTGTTTCCATAAATGCAGTAGAAACTGTACTGGCTTTAAATGGATGTGATAATGCACAAAAGTGTGCATACTTGGTAAGTCTGTCAACTACCACCATGATGACACTCTTTCCCTCAGACTTGGGTAAACCTGTGATAAAATCCATTGAAACCTCCTCCCAACGTTGGCTTGGAATGGATAAAGGTTGTAATAGACCCGGTGTCTTAATTGTTTCAACTTTATTTTGCTGGCAAACCAAACATTCCGCCACAAACTTTTGAATATCTGATTTAAGGCCATCCCAAAAAAATTCCTTCTTAACCCTGTGGTAAGTTTTTAAAAATCCTGAGTGCCCTCCTAAGGGAGAAGTGTGCAATTCCATAAGAATCTTTTGTTTTAGCTGGGAATTCTTACAGAGGTATAAGCGATCTTTGTACCATAACGAATCATTTTGCCAGCTAAATGTATCAGAAGTACTGGAATCTTGTTGTAGCTTTCGAATAAGTGCCCACACTTCTTCGTCATTCTTCCATTCCTCCCTTGCTTCGTTTATCCAATCTGGTTGGATAATAGAAATGGCACACAACAATGCTTCCACATCCTCATCCTTTCTTGAGAGTGCATCTGCCACCACATTTTGCTTCCCTTTTTTGTAGATGATTTCAAAGTCATAACCCAACATCTTTGTGACCCACTTTTGTTGCTCTTCAGAGGATAATCTTTGTTCTAAAAAGTATTTAAGGCTATCATGATCCGTTTTTACCTTGAAGTGTCTTCCCATTAGGTAGGGTCGCCATTTCTTAAGTGCATGGAGTATTGCCAACATTTCCTTCTCATAAATAGCTTTGCTTAAAAACTTTCCCTTGATTGGACGACTTTCAAAAGCAATGGGTCTTTCATCTTGCATTAGAACAACACCAATTCCATTTCCTGAAGCATCACATTCCACAATAAAGGTTTTTGTGAAGTCCGGTGTAGCTAAGACCGGTGCTTGGCACATTGCCTCTTTAAGATGTTCAAAGGCCTTTGTTGCTTCCGGAGTCCATGAAAATGAATCTTTCTTCAATAATGTTGTTAGAGGTGCTGCTATTCTCCCATAATTCTTAACAAACTTGCGATAATACCCTGTCAACCCAAGAAATCCTCGCAGATGCTTTATGGATGTGGGGATTTTCCATTCCTTAATGGCTTTAATTTTGCTAGGGTCTACCTTAACTCCTTCATGAGATACAATATGACCCAAATATTCCACCTCCTGGACTCCAAAGAAACATTTGGATCTTTTTGCATATAATTGTTTCTCCTCCAATAGTTGTAGCACCCTGTCAACATGTTCAACATGATCCTTCCAAGACTTGCTGTAGATTAGTATATCATCAAAAAATACTAACACAAATTTTCTAAGGAATGGTTTGAAAATTGAATTCATCAAACCTTGAAATGTTGAAGGTGCATTGGTAAGGCCAAAAGGCATGACCAAAAATTCATAATGACCCTCATGAGTTCTAAATGCCGTTTTCGGAATGTCTTCAATCTTCATTCTGATTTGATGATATCCCGAACGAAGATCCAACTTGGTGAAGTAAATTGATCCATGCAATTCATCCAGTAATTCATCAATAACAGGAATGGGGAACTTATCTTTAATAGTGAGCTTGTTGAGCTCCCTATAATCCGGACACATGCGCCATGATCCATCCTTCTTGTGCACCAATACTACTGGAGCTGAGAAAGAACTTTGACTCGGTTGAATTATACCAGCCTCTAGCATTTCTGCAACCATACGTTCAATTTCACTTTTTTGGACATAGGGATATCTGTACGGCCTGATGTTTGGAGGAACACTTCCTGGAATCAGATGAATAGCATGATCATGATCACGCATAGGTGGGAGACCCTTGGGAGTCTCAAATACCTTGGAAT
Organism: Pinus tabuliformis; assembly: GCA_031772625.1. NCBI lineage: Eukaryota > Viridiplantae > Streptophyta > Pinopsida > Pinales > Pinaceae > Pinus > Pinus tabuliformis. Next base: position 1,901,065,919 of record CM062817.1, read on the forward strand.
GATTGTCCAGGACTTTTTGGAGATCTGGAGAAATAGATGATTCCAATGTGGAAACATCTAGCGAACATAATTGTGCAATTACACCTCTTTGCTCCTTTTTTAGAAGCTTTGTCATACCATTAGAGCTGATTATCTTTCCTGGTTTCCCTGCAATACCCCTTAATTCAACTTCCTTTCCTTCCGTAGAAAATTTGATGAAAAGTTCTTGAAAATTAAAAGCTATTGTACCCAAGGATTGTAGCCATTGGACTCCTAGTACAACATCAGCACCTCCCATTGGAATGGAAAGCATTGGGCTAGTCAATACATATTCTCCCATGGATAGCTTGATATTATGGCACTTTCCAAGCAATTTATTGTTCCTCCATTTGCAATCATCACTTGACACTCTGGTGCTGGATATAGGAAGCAATTCAATTCTTTTGCTACCCTACAATGAATAAAATTGTGGGTGCTTCCTGAATCAATCAACACTATTACCTTTTTCTTCTTGATTTGTCCTTCTATCTTGATGGTTTGAGGAGTGGTAATTCCTGCCAATGCATTACAAGATATGGTCGGATTTATTTTTCTTCATCTAGGCTTTGTTCCTGGAGTATATCTTCTTCTTTTGACCTTTCTTGCTCCTTTTCTTCTTCCTCTTCACAATCTATGTAGAATAATTTCTTCTCAGCACACTTATGACCTTTAGTGTATTTGCTATCACAACTGTAACAAAGCCCTTTTGCTCTTTTTTCTTCCAATTGTTGTGGTGTCAACCTTATAGGTTGTGGAAGACTAGGGGCAACAACACTTCCGTCTTTATAGTTGTGAGTGGTATGCTTCCTGGTTGCCATAATTTTGCTTTCCATTTTTCTTGCTAACCTGAATGCCTTCTCTAATGAATCAGGTTCCCAAAGGCGAACATCATGTTGGATATTATCCTTTAAAGACCCTATGAACACATCAATCCTATGCTCCTCTGGAATATCTTTTACCCTTATGTTCAATTTTTGGAACTCCTCAATGTGCTCCATTACTGAACCCTTTTGTTTGAGACTTATCAATTGGCTAAAAAAAGTGTTGCTTTTTGTATCTTCATAATGTGCTATCAATTCTTTCGTAAAAATTGCCCAAGTGATAAATTGTTTACGAGAAAAAAGCCATTGATACCATACAAACTGATTTGGTTCCAAATATACAGTTGCCATACGTACCTTTTGTGCGTTTTGCACATTATTGAGATCGAAGAATTGCTCCATCTGTAATATCCATGTGGCGGGATCCTTGCCATCAAACTTCCTCATATCGATTTTTGGAATATGGTGATTCTTCGATCCAACATTAGCGTCTATGGAATCATGATTAACATTTCTTTTGTTCTCATCATGAGTTTCCTTTACTACCTTTTCACCATTAGTGACCCTTTCTTGTAGCAACTGCTTCAATTCTTCCATGTCTGTCTTCAAATCTATCTTCAAATCTGCCATGTCTCTCTTCAAATCTGTCTTCGAATCATCCATCTTAGCTTCCATGCCCTTTATCTTAGATTCCACGCCATTTATCTTAGATTCCACACCACTTATCTTAGCTTCCACGCCATTTATCTTAGCATCTGTTAACTTTTGTGAGCGTGACATTTGTTGCACTTGTTCTTGTAATTTTGATATATCATGTAGCATTTCTTCCTCTTCTTCATGAGTCATGCTAGAGCTTTCAGGTTCCTTACTAGGTGTTTGCATTTTCTTTCCTCGGGGCATCAGTTACCGATAATAATGCTTTACTATGCCCTTTGAATTCCGTTAAACCAAGCTTACAAAAAAATTAAAAAAAAACTACACACCTTTTTTCACTTTATAGAAGCCTGATATTGAATCTGATGTATCTCTGTAATTTCGGATCATCCAGTTCTGAAATTGCTACCTATAGTAGCCTTCTGCGTCCTCTTTCCAATGCCACAAGTCTGAGCCAAATTGGATTCTCCAAGGAAGAGTTATGTGAAATCTCCCACAGTGACTTGCTTTTAGACTGGTTCAGTAGAGCGAACTTGTACGACGTGCCACGAGTCACTGTTTTAACCTTTGAATCTAAAACACACACAAAAGAAACTACAGTCCGTCCTCTTTCTGCACCTTCTTACGAAATTTCAATCCGATCCCCAGAGAGAAAGTTATGACGATTTTCCCCAGGTCACCTGTTTTGAATGTAATTCAGTAGTCTGCAAAAGGACCAACTTCCTCAGATCATATCTCCGCAAGTATCGCGAGAAAAGCTCTGAAATTCGGATCCAAGGTTCAGCGCGATTTATTCTCAAATGGGGAGTTTTTGCGACTTCTAAAATGTCACAGAAAAAAAATTTATAGCGAAAATTCCACGATGACGTGTTTGGAGCAGCGAAACCCTAGAATCCAAAGCTCTGATACCAAATGTTAGGAAACCAGCTCAAGAAAAGATAGAAAAGATAGATCAACGACTTAGAATTCAGCCTCTTCGAGGGGGCAACCTCCTTTACATTACATAAATGAACAATTCTTTGATGATACAAATGACAAAACCTCCTTTCTATATATAGGAGTCTAAGGAGTCACAATATAATCCAGCCGACCTAACAATAATAATATAAAGCCACAAAAATAAGAATAGAGAGATTCTATGGGGCACAAAAATAACAATATGGGGGTAATAGGGGCACAACAATATAAATAAGGGGTATAACTACAATAGTAATGGGGTAATCACTAGTATTATAGGGACCCAACAACACCTCAGACCAACAAGACAACATGTGCTACGTGAGACTGACTCAAAGGTTGAGAGCGACAAGTGCGACAATTGAAATATGTCTTCGAACAACCGTGACGACACTTGTGCGACAATGTTTACAACTTAGTGTGTGAGTGTGACCGATGTCAACAGAGTGAAAACAACTCATACACAGAAAGACAAACCTTCAAAATCCTAGAACAAACTCGCAAGCATGACATAGTGATCAGCATGCCAAAAGACAACTGGTGATCGACCAAGCGAAGAGGGTGTAAAAACTTAAAACAATCTCATGGGATGAGCCTGAGTGTTTGCGACCATCAAGATAAGAACCAAGGAAGGCTCTGAAATTTGGATGCAGGCCAAAATTTTGGAGGGTGTTGCAGCCACTACAACACTTGGTGAGACACTGGTTGAATGCCAGATTCTTTGTTTTGGTTCATTTGCAGCACAAGGTCTTGGCCTTTCAGGAAGTATTGATTCGTTGTGTAGGTTACTTGGGATTCCCCACTTACCCTGTGGACATACATGGTTCACCTTGTACCAACTCAATCCAACACAATTTTTTTTAAATCTAGATAATAGTGTTTCAAAATCGGGAAGGGTAGTTTGGTTCACGAGATTAAGATTTGCAGAGTATAAGTTTTCATCTGTGGTGTTTCTCCACTGCTAGCAGGCCTAGACAATACCCCGATAGAGTAACGCAGGAACACAAGCATTTCTCCACCGCCAACGAGCCTGGTTAGTACCCCAGTGGAGTTTCTTCACCTCTCTGTGCAAGAAGCCTTTCTGTTCTTTCACCTTTGTATTTTTTGAAAAGAGGACTATTTATAGGAACTTTTTTGTTTTTGGAGCGGAAGAGGGATCCTGACTTATTGAGAGCAGAAGAGGTTGTTCCTTTCGAGAAGCATATAAGACCTTTGATTTAGGTTTTCTCATTTAGATTTTTCCCTTCTTCATTTCTACTAGTTGGATTAAGCTTGAGCACACAGAGTAGAAGACTGAGTACAGGCATGGGGTTTCCCAGTTTGAACACAGGTTCATGGTTTTACTAGAACTTCCCTTACAGATGGTTCGTATTTTCCGTGCAGGCTTCATCGGCCAAAAGTTACAACCAAGTACAGAGAAGACAAACACGGGACTGGCCAAGTGCTGTAGTGTCACAAGGTTCTTTAAACTCAGCCACATACTTATTCAAAAGAAAGAAAAATATATGACAACACTTATTTACAAAACAAAAATGACAAGATAACCAAAACAAATGAAACCAAACAAAGAAAAACAGGAAAGTAAAGTAGCAAAACAAAAACATCAAAGTAATAGAGCAACAATAAGCATGCTATGTACATGGGTGGGGCGCAGCCCTAGATCATTGAAAGTAACATTTCAAATCTTGGCCATTGACAAGAAGGTTGTCAATCCTCCCGTCAAGTGATTGCAAGTGATACTTGTGTTGTCCAAGTTTTCCATGAACTGTGTACGGACCAATCCACATAGACTGGAACTTTGTGTGTTTTCCTCTGTCTTCATGTGGTTTATCCCATTTAAAGACCAAGTCACCAACAATGAAGCTAGCATTCCCTATAAACTTACGATCAAACCATCTTTTGATATGGTTTTGATGGAGTGTAAATTTTTATTTTGCTTTCATTCGTTCTTCTTGTAACTTGTATAATGTGTCCATCCTACATTGAATCCATAAACATGGCTTGCCTCAGGATTCATGGGATAATTGAAGAGCAGGCAAGTAGATATTGGGTGGCAGGATGCCTTTTTTGCTGTATACAAGGAAGTATGGAGATGTGTTTAGAGAGGGCTTGGGTGTGACTCGATCAACCCAAATTTCATTCACCAGGGTGGAATGCAGTTTCATTGCTTAGAGTAAATGGTCTTTTTCATGATGCAAATAAGATTCTTATTTGTTGATTCAACAAGACCATTTCCTTGCAGGTAGTAGTTAGATGAATGTTTAAGCACAATACCATATTGCAATGAAAAATCATACAATTTCAACGAAGAGAAGTAAGTTGCATTGTCAAAAACAAGTGAAACAGGAATGCCAAACCTCGAGATGATGTTTTGTTGAAGGAAGCTGATGACTTCCTGGCCGTTCACTTGTTTGAGTGGAACTGCTTCAGTCCAACGCGTGAAGTAATCTGTAGCAGTCATAATGTAGCGGTGTTGCCTTGCTAATTGGGGTAAGATTTTCCCAATGATGTCTAAGCCCTACAATTGGAATGGTTCAGTCACTGCAACAAGATGTAGTGGGCCTGCTGACCTTCATGTTCTGCCAACACATCGTTGACAGATCGGGCACTTGCGGGCATATGCATGTGCATCCTTAAAAAATGTGGGCCAGTAGAAACCAACTCTCATGAATTTATGTGCATTTGTATTACTCACAAAGTGACCTCTGACCAGTCTATCATGCATGTCATGTAGTACTCTCTCTGAATCTTGTGCCTCCAGGCACCTGAGAAAAATCCCATTATTGTGCTTTCTGTAAAGCACTTCGTGCACCAACTGGTAAGATAAGGATTTGAGGCAAATTTCCCTCTTCTGTCGCATGGAAAAGTGATAGAGAAAGGTTTCGTGCTCAAGGTATTGGTGCACTTATTCATACCAAGAGTCACTGTGTGAAGTGGTTGGTGCTCGCTCTATATTGTACATATTGATTTCTTGCTCCCAACCGACGAGCTTTTCATCTTCCTCTTGGGTGTGTACTGCTTTTGCTACAAGTCTGCAAAGACCATGACCCTTGACAGTGTGAACTGGCTTGATATCGAGATCATACTCTTGAATTCCTGTCATCCAGTTCGCACATCTTTCACCCAACTCTTGTTGAACAAGCAATGCTCTGACTACTGGGTGTGGCAAGAAGACTATGCACTGATTTTTTAGCAGGTAGGGTCTGAAGTGTTTAACTGCCTTGTATACAACATATGCCTATTTATCCATGGCAGGATAGTTGAGCTCAGGTCCCTGCATGCTTGTGCTCATTAAGGAGATGGGACGTTCATTGTTCAACTCATCCTTCTGTGTGATCACTACAACGAATGAATTGTCGAAAGCGAATGTATACAACATAAAATATTTGCTCAAATCTGGGCTACACAATGTAGGTGAATATGATATTTCCTACTTGATACGAGAAAACACATCCTTTTCCTTCTTACCCCAGCTATAGATTGCATCCTTCTTGATCATATCTTGGATAGGTTTGACAATCTGTGCATAATACAAGATGAACTTCCAGAGGAAGTTTATCTTTCCCAAGAAGGATTGCATAGCTTTCTTGTTGACTGGGTGAGGAATCTGCGTGATAGTTTGAACTCAGTTCGGATCAACCTTGATCCCACTCTTGGCGATGATATGCCCAAGGAGGTTCCCCTCAGACACTACAAATACACTCTTCTTGGGATTCAAGGATATCCCATACTTTCGACACCGCTCGAAAATATTCTTGAGATGGCGTAGGTGGTCTGATCGATTTCTTGAAAAGACTGTCACGTCATCAAGGTAGACCACCATGCTCTGTCTGATGAGCCCACGGAAGGTGATGTCCATAGCGCGCTGAAAGGTTGCGCTTGTGTTCACAAGCCCAAATGGAATTCTTCTATAAGTGAACGTACCCCACTTGGTACAGAAAGTAGTTTTGAGTGTATCAAGTTGTGCTACCAGAACCTGGTTATATCCAGAAAACCCATCAAAGAGAGAAAATTTTTTGGCTCTAGATACTGTCTGCAAGATATGCTCCATAGATGACACATGGTAGTTGTCTTTGTTTGAGGCCCTGTTAAGATTTCAGAAATCTACACACAGGCAGATCTCCCTGGACTTCTTTCTTATAGGAACTAAATTCGAAACCCACGTAGAATGATGAACCTTGTATATGATTTGAGCATCGAACAACTTAGGCAATTCTTTCTGTATGAGGGGTTCAAGTGACAGATGGAATTTTCTAGGTTTATGCTGAAACGGCTTAACCCTTCTTTGACTGGAATGACATGTTGGATTATTCACATGTCATATGTTTTCAAATCATCATATGTCCACGTGAATACATCCAGGTACTGCCTGAACAGGTGGACAAAGGCTTGCCGCTACTCTGGCATGCAACATGTACCGAGATTTACAAACTTCAAATCTTTTTATGTTCCCAAGTTGATCTGTTCATGCATCAATGTGGAATTGTAGGTTTTGGTATTCCTAGGCCCTTTGAAGCGGTTCTCCAAGTCATAGAGTTTTTCAAGCGATGCCACACCTTTGGGAATGGGGTTTCCTTTGTTGTCATCAGGTTTGTTTTGCAGAGACTGCTCGTGAACATCTTCATATATGGCTGCGTCTTTGAAAACGTCAGTGTCGGCCATAAAGTGCAGTACTTGTTCATCATCATAGAAAACATGCAAATTATTTATGTTGTTGGGGATAGATGGCTTATAAAAAATCTCAATAATAAACCTATCCCTAAGTGGTGTAATCCTAACAACTACATTTTCTAGAGCATCTGCAGTTGCATTGCACATTCTTGATACATATATGAAATTAAAATCTTGAAAATTAGAGATAAGTCGCCATGCCCCTTGCTGGTAATCTTTAAGACGAGGTGAGACATAGTGTATGGTGTTACGTACCTGTCATACCACAATCTCTTAATCACCTACCACTTTAAGCATAGTGACATTGAGGCTAAGGGCTTTGTGCAAACCCAAGATGAGTGCTTCATATTCAATAGTGTTTCTTGTGCACTCGAACACCAAGCGGCTTGAGACTAAATGCTTTCTTTTCCTTGAGTCGATCAAAACAACCCAACTCCAGAGCCATCTTGTGTCTTTGATCTATCAAAATACAAGGTCCACAAACCATGGACCGCTTGTCATGCTAGTACTCCTAACACTACTACTACTACTGTTACAAAGTATGGTACAAGTTTCATTTTCACCAGTTGGGCAAGGAAGGAGACCCAACTGTGTATTTTGTGGGGTGGGAATCGACTGTGCAAGATAGCACCCCGGCTACATTTCTAGAAAACAATTGATGAACAAAAGTTTTGAGAAAGACAATGCTTCACTCTTACCATGGAAGTGAGTGACGTTGTGCTTCATATACCTCTCGGATAACACTTGAATCTGGTTGCTTCTACCCTGATACAGAAGCCATAAATGTGACCAGTATGTAGCAAAATATCCTTGCAACTTGTTGGACCAGTCTCTACTGAGCAGTAAGCCATATGCTTTCGATATGTCCACTATCACAATGTTGATGCACTGGTGAACTCATTCGTTAGAAGATAACCAGATGATCACATCTTGGAGTTCACCAATGGATGGTACACATGTTCGATCAAGTTGGATGATCTTTGCGGCTGTACTAATCCATTGTGCATTAATCCTTTTAGCAATGGAGAGTGGCATGACATTGACTGATGCGCTAGAGTCAACCAAACAATTTTGGACATTGAAGTTGAAAATTTCAAAAGATAACAAAAATGGTGGGCAGAGCAAGTTTGCTTATTCTCTGCGAAGCGTGTTGAGTACAAATGCGAGTGATCCGGGAGACTTAATTGATCCCTTTCTGGAAGAGGCAACATTGTCTATGGAAGTTTTCCCCATTGCGTGCAATAAAATATCCCACTGACCCATGAGTTTGGTGAGTTCGTATAGAGATATGTTCGCACGGGTCTTCTTCATGTCTTTGATAATATTGTAACCCACAGTGGGAAGGCTTGCCAAGCTGTCAGGGGGAAGACTTGTGTCTGTGTTATCTAGTGGAGTGTTCTAAAGTGAGCTGCTCATGGACATATCTTTCATTGGAGCTGTCTTCCCAGACTTGTTTTGTGTTTTTTGTGTTGAGGGTACCGGTGGGTCAACTTTTCTGAACATTTTCTTGAATTTCTCTTTTGGTACATCAATCATAGTAGGAGCCCCTTGACTTCTTAAGTTATATTGACCATTTTGTTTTGGGGCCTCCTTCATGGTGGTTGTTTTCTTTTGGGCATCATTTAGACACTGATACATGCTAACCATGTGCCCAGAACTTGGGGCTTCATCAGAAGAAACATCCTCTTCATCATCTTCATCTTCCAACTGAACCTACTCACTAGAATTAAGATGATCGTTCATTCTGGAAGCCACAGAGCCCACAACTCGGTTCCAATCTGTACAAGTCTTCTCTAAGTGCCGCGCTTGGTGGAAATCACAGAAGTTATCCTTACCAAGTTTCATCGCTTGGAAGACAACATTGGAACTCTGCGCATATTTAGTCGGGTGACTACTACTGCTACTTGATATCACATTGTTTCTGCGCGCAAAACCGGAAGGTCTACTGCTTACGACTGTCTCGTTTGTCCCTTGCTTGACTTATGCTACTTCAGTTGTCAAAGACTTAAGGAGACAAGTAAGGGTCTTAATTTCATTTGTTTCTTTTTCCTTGACCTTACTCACAGAATCTTGGGACTTCCTACCCATGTCTTTGGAATCCTTTGTCGATTCATCGTCCATAATGAGTCCAATCGTGCGTAGGTCTTTCTCCACATCAATTACCTCTTGGAAATTTTCGAATAGCGTTGGGTTCACAGCTCACTTGAAAAACTCCGCAATGCTAGTTGGTAGTGCATATGTGTAGTAGTCAATTGTGATGGAGTCACGAGGTTTAGTATATGTAGTGAAATTATTAAGGATATGGTTAAACCTCTATTTGAATTCTTTAACTTTCTCTTTCGGCTCTGTCTTAAGACTACCCAACTCTTTTAACAACATGGCGGGGGTTTTGTCATCAACAATTTTTTCAAGGAAAAATATTTTGAACATCCCCCAGTTATGAATGGAGTTGACAGGAAGGCTGTGGTACTATACAACTGCTCTACCATCCAAGGTACATAGAAACAATCTATAGATGTAGGTAGAATGTGTTTATATGGTCTTCCGCCTTCATTTCTTTGTCAGGGTCAAATTTTGTTAACAACTTCTATGCGTGCCTTAGCATCTTGGGAAAGGCACCGTGGAGTGCCAATGGGCCCTAGGTCATCCATTCCAAATTTTTAGCAGCCATGTCTTCCTCTTCTTCATACTCCTCCTCTTCCTATGAATCAAACGATTCAACTTCCGAATCTATTGATTCGTCTCCACCTCCTCCACTGCCTTCCCTCCGCTACCTCCACTAGAACCTGAGCCCAATAGTGTGTTGTTAACTTCTTCCCCTTGTAAGAAAACAAGACTTTCCTCTTCGTTCTCAACAACTTCAAATAACTCTTCAAGAGTGGCGAGGATTACTTCTTCAACAGACGAGACTACCACTCTTGTGGGTGTAGTCTTTTTCTTCCTCTGTGAAGAGGGAAGGTTATGTACTCCTGGGATCAGTCCAACAAATTTGGAAAACTGACGGGCGATGGGACAGACTGAGTGAAGGTGATAATATGAGACTTCTTGTTTGGGTTTGGGAGGCGAGGAGTAACCAACTTCAGAGTTTCGTGTGGGAGAGAGGGAGTTGGTGTTACTTCCTTGACCATATGATAGATGCGTGGGGTTGTGAGGACATTGAACCATAAACAATTGGAGGCCCTCCTTCTAGCACTAGAAATGTTGACAGTGTTGGACCCGCCAACATTCAGGGGATCTCCTCGGTATGAAGTCCCAACTAGACCTCACACCATTTGGTGTAGGAGTCCCATCCGGTACAATGACCCAGTTTCCATTCTCTTAGAGGCTTTCCTTAGCTCTTTCTATTCAGAACATGAGAGTTTTATGCTTCTAACTTCAAGAAAGCAAGGTGAGTATACCTAGTGAGTGCGTAATGTAACTCTGTGTTTGGGTTCTCTTACTGTCAAAGGGGGAGGTAAAGTGAGCCTCTTGATGAGAGGGAATAGTCACAACCCAGGAAGAAACACACGCGAACAACAAGAAGGATTTTTCCAACATCCAGTGGAATAGTCCAAAACGGATGTGACAGTCATGAAAACCAAAGCTCAAGGGAAACCACGTACATTGTCCAGAGGAATAGTCCACACGGGGGTGACAGTCGTTAACACCAAGACATACACAAAGATGGTCTGTCTAATTTTCAGTGGAGTAGTCCACACAGATAGGACAATAGTGATAAACAATACAATAGATCTTCAACAATATGAGTACTAAAATAACCGAAGTAGTTCAACTATCTTAGTATAGGTTAAGAAAACATGCATTACAAATGTTTAAAGAGTAGGCTTACAAACGGATACAAAACATGCATGAAAATGTGCTAGCTTGAGACAGGCTTTTGAATTAAGTAAAATATCCAAGACACATCTGTACACCATACATCACTAGTCCTAGTAGTGGGACATTGGAGCCACTCCACGCTCCTCAAAAATAGATTACAGACTCTTAAGGCTATGTGGGAGGATCCAAGGTGAAAATTCCTTTGCTCATACAATGAGGGGGTATATATAGCCAAGGGGGTATAACTAACCCTTGTGACTCTTCGACTTCCCTCAGGACTGTTTAACTTCCTATGACATTTTGACCTTACATGACTCTTCGATTTCATATGTGGGTCTCTTGGACTTCCACTTTACATTACATTTCTTGCAACAAGTATTTCCCATAGTAGTTATGTGGTTGAGACAACTCATGACACAACTCGACATGACATTTCTGACATGTATTGTTTGACTATGGTGTCCATGTCGAGCTGCTGTGTTGCTGAGTGATGATATGCTCTTGGTGTAACATGTGTTCACCTCCACATTGAAAAGTGTGTGGGGTCTCCGACGGTCTTGGTCTTGCTTGATGGTGCATGTGCATGTATCCCTTTCGCTTCCTTTCTCAATGTGCTTCATGTGTTCGTTTGACCACAAGAAAGTCTTTAAGCATGCACCTCTTTTACATCTTGTTCGTCGTCGTGCCATGTTTCATTGATGTACCTGTTCCTGCAATCACTCATGACGAGACAACATCAAATCCAAAAATCTCCTAGTCTACCATGATGCATTGTTTTCCATTTCAGTGCAAGTGACTGGGAGAGGGACAAGGCACTGAGATTGTGGGAGCACAACGTAGGTCGGGATGCGGGGCTCTAGAGGACTATTGGGAAAAACTACACATATGTCACTAGGAGAAATATTTTCACAATCTGAGACAACAGTGACAATTGCGGGGCAAAACCCATCTGGGATGAAGAACTGCGCAATTTATGAGATGAAGGCCAAGCGGGGTGTCGGGAGGCTGTTGGGCCAATCTGCGTAGTTTTTTAGGGGAGAACTGGGAAGGTCACCTAGCTGGGAGCTGCAAAATTTCTTCGGGGAGGATAGTGCAAGCAACAAGAGGCACTAGTAGAAGAATCTATGCATTTTTCCAGAGGAGCACGAAGTTGGGCTGCGGGGATTGCTGGTCAAAACTATGCAATCCCGAGAGATAGTATGGGCCTGGATAGTTCTGCACAGTTTCTGAGATGATTATAGAGTGGGGAAGAAGGGTTGGAAAAGACAACTCTATGCAATTCCTGAGCTGTTTGTAGAGCGGGAAAGAAGGGCTGGCTGTCAGGACAACTCTACGCAGTTCCTAGGTTGTTTGTAGAGCAGACAAGAAGGGATGGCTAGAAAGCTCTATGCATTTTATGAGTTGGTTGCAGAGTAGGCAGGATGGGCAGGACAAGACAACTTCGCACAACTTTGCAGTTCAATACAGCTCAGGGTCACAACTCAAGTTATTTCTCCAGTTGACCAGTGGGAGGCTTGACGAGAAATCTTGCGGGAAGCACAAAGTGGATTAGCTTTTGGGACAACTTCTACATAGTTCTAGGAGTGAGCTAGATGACTCATTTACATAATTACATAGAGAAGGATGCCAAGAGGATAGCCTCAAGCTCTACGTAGTTCTGGGCAACTGTGCAAGGTCACTGAGATTGGGTCTGGTTGAAAGAGGGTTGTCTGGTTGACAGATTTTTAGGAAAATTGATTAAGTGTGAAAGAAATTTTACTCATGCAGACACGAAAATGTGATCACACACTTAGCACGAATCAATGATAGGAGACCTCAAATCAACAAGACAACATGTTCTCAATGAGACTGACTCAAAGGTTGTGAGCGACAAGTGTGACAATTGAAATATGTCTTCGAACGACTGTGATGACACTTGTGCGACAATGTTTACAACTTAGTGTGTGAGTGCGACCGATGTTGACAGAGTGAAAACAACTCATACACACAAAGACAAACCTTCAAAATGGTAGAACAAACTTGCAAGCATGACATAGTGATCAACATGCCAAAAGATGACTGGTGATCGATCAAGTGAAGAGGGTGTGAAAACTCAATAAGAGCTCATGGGATGAGCCCGAGTGTTTGCGACCAAGAAGGTAAAAACCAAGGAAGGCTCCAAAATTTGGATGTAAGACAAAATTTTGGAGGGTTTTGCAGCTGCTATAGCAGGAGGATGTTGGGAGTCATGATGTATCAATTTACGTAAAACACCATTTTTTTAATAATATTTTTCATTTCTATTTATTTATCTACATCTTCACAATTTTGACAGGTTAATTTTTTATTTATACCATACACACTTAAATTATATAAATTTATATATTTATAAACAATTATAATAGAAGTGTAGTATTTTAATAAAATATTAAAGTTAAATATTCGAAAGAAACACACACACATAGACACACACAATCCTTATTTTATCTATATTTATAAACAATTATAACATACATGTAATATTTCAATAAAGTACAAAACAAACAAATCTAAATTATATATATATATATATATATATATATATATATATATATATATATATATATATATATATATATATATTTATAGTATGCTCTTTAAATTTTGTTGTTATTTGCTAGCTAATATAAAAGTTAAATATATAAAAGAAATATATTAGAGTAGTAGTGCTATTAGGTCATTACTGTGTGCATGTTGGGAGGATTGTGTCCAAGATTTTGGGTGTACGCCAAATGAAACATAATGATTAGAATATAATGCATAATTGATTAAGAATCTATCTACATGCCTAAGGAACTTTCACACAACATAGCATCAAGGCTTACATCACTTTGGTATTTCTCTGAGAGTCAACTCCTCGACTACAAATGATCAACGTACTTTAGTGACAATGTGATATTCGAATAATCAAAGACATCTAACTAAAGAAATACTAAGTCCTCAATGCTGGCTCTTCCTTGGCTGATTCACCAATTGTCCTCTCGAATGTAGTGGACAAAGGACTGAAGTTTCACTATGGATTTTACACACTTGTCACAGGAAAAGAAACCTAGCCTTAATAAATAAAATCCTAGCGAACTAGGTAGCATTGTTAGTCACCTACTTCTAAAAGACAAAGGTGGCTGGTTCCAAGTTTTCCCTAGGGGTCATATCATTACAAAACATTCATTAATGATCTGGCTGCAAAAATTAGCATAATAATATTTGCATAAATCATACCACACCCAAGTTCAATCATCAAACACAAATCAATTCATAGGTTATCAAAATACCTTACAAATATTGCTTATAAAAAGAGTACAAACAAAGCATAAATGATAGTCATAACATAGATCTAAAGCTTCATTTAATACAAGAAACTATACAAATGTTCCCCTGGAGATATAAGTCCATGAATCTTATGAATGAAAACCCTATATGCAACCTGCATACAAGGGTAAAGTTCAATGGATTCTATACTTCATGTACCATATCCTTATACTTAACAAAATGTTGTTGAGAAACAAGGGAACTATACTAGAATCTAATACAAATATAATTAAAACTCAATGCACATATTTTCTTGCAATGATCTCTATATTATTGAACAATAAACGTAAAATGAAATAACTCAAGATACACACATCATTTTATATATTAAATACTTCACAATCCCATGTTAATGTAGAAATTACAATGTATATTTGCAACTTCTCATGAAGTTTTAATCAAAATGGCAAGACACAAACCTACTCTATTATTCCGTGGACGTTAATTCACTATCTAGAACAAAAAATTTAGACATGAAATAAGAAATAAAACACATGCAACAAGTATTTTTCTTGGGGAAAGAAAACTGTTGTAAATTTGAAGAATAGAGATCTATTACAATTGCTTTGCTCAACTGAGCACACCCTGCAAGTGCATAGCCTATCTCTCTTCTCACTAAAAGGCTATGACCCAGACTTCGTCAAAATTTACCACTACTTTAGCTCCTATTTCCTTGTGTTGTTCCTTGAGAAATTAGGCCCCTATTATTTAGGAAATTCCTCAAATTGATTGCTTAATTCCTTTAGGCTAATCCTATGATTGCATGTAACACCTGTACACTCAAGACTAGTCTACAACTAATGTTACATTTCCTTGGAATCTCCATCTCAATTGGGTAACTCGAATTCTTTGCATGAACTAGCTATTTTGGGCTGATTGATTAGTCATCTCGATTATCACTGAGTTTGATTGAAGTCCCACTGCTTAACTGACCTTCCACTAGTGCCTCCAAGAGTTGGAACTAGTTTAACTGAAAACAACCGGAGATAATTGACCTTGATTGCTAGAAATTAGCAATCAAACATGCTAAAATTAAATCTAACTCCTCCAACTCGAATTTAATGAGTAAAATGGCTGACAAAAGCCATGTCACATAAGTTAACATCATCCAAGTTGTTTTCTGATGTGGAAATTCAAATTTTCTCAATTTAATCAAGGCAAAATCAAATTGAGAATTTATTGATGCATTTTTCAACACTGCCTCTTAGCAAGAAAGGGATTCTCAACCACCCCTATCCTACACCTGTGGAACTCGATCTTCCCTCTTAACAAGGCCTTTGTCAAAATGTCAGCATCTTGTTCCTCTGTCAGAATGTACCGCAACAACATTATCTGCTTCTACACACAATCCTATAAATGGTGATACTGGATATCTATATGCTTGGATCGATCGTGAAAAATAGGATTTTGAGAGAGCTTAATGCAACTCTAATTATCACAATAGATCACAGGTGGATCCATCATATGACCAAACAATCCAGCAAGTATCTTTCTCATCCAAATCATGTCACATGATGCTTGACTTGCAACCATGTATTTTTCTTATGTTGAGCTAAGCACCATAAAGCTTTGCTTCCTACTGTACCAGAAAACTGATGCGAAACCAACACTAAAATTTCCACCTAATTTACTATTTCCTTTTGATGGACTTCCCGCCCAATCTGCATCTGTGAATCCACATATATTCACTCTCTCTGTTTGTCTTTACCATAGTCCAAACTGAGTAATGCCTCTGAGGTACCGTAAAACATGATTAACTTCCATCCAAAATAATTTGGTTGGCCTAAACATAGCTTGGCTCAACTGGTTGACTACGCAAAACATATTTGGTAGTGTGTTCACAAGGTATATCAGTGAACTCACTTATTTATGATAAATGGTAGCACCCACTTCCTCACTTGAAGTGGCATCCTCCTTCCTCTAGTTGGTCTCTAGAGGTGTCTCCATGGGTTTGCAACTATCCATGCGAAACCTATGCAACATCTCATTTGCATACTTGCCTTGAGAGACAAAAAATTCCCCATTTCCTTGCCATACTTCCAACCCAAGTAATTAGTGTATGAGACCCATGTCCTTCATTTCAAATTCTCTTGCAAGATCCTCCTTGCAAGATCTGATCAACTGTTCATCCCCAGTTAAAATCAAATCATCAACATATAAGATAATAATGATAAATTTACCTTCTACCAAGATATGATAGAGGTTTGCATCTGCCTAACATTTGGTGAAGCCCAAACTGGTGAGATAACTTTCGATCCTAGTGTACCAAGCACATGATGCTTTCTTGAGACCATACAATGCTCGCTTGAGTCTACACACATGAGACTCCCGATCAAAAGTCTCAAAGTATTCTGGTTTCTCGATGTGAACATCATTCTCAACAAATCCATTAAGGAATGTTGTTTTTACATCCATCTGGAAGATATTCCACCCCATCTATGCAACCAGAGAAAGAATTGATTTAATGGATGAGTACCTTGCTACAGGAGCAAAGGTCTCATCATAGTCAATGCCTTCAACTTGAGAGTACCCCTTGGCCACAAACTTTTTCTTTTACTTCTCTATGATTCCATATGGTGCCTGGTTTACCTTGAAGATCCATATTGAACCCACAACTGATTTATCTACTGGCCTTGGGATCACTTCCCAAACACTGTTCTTTATAATGGATTCGTATTCCTCCACCATTACATCAACCCATACAAGTTTCTCTACTACTTCCTCGAAAGAGGATGAATCAGTATCTACAATCTTAGTCATTGGAACCATGTAGCCAATGTAGTGATCTAGTGACCTTCTCTTCTTGCGTTGATTTGAAGGAGCGCCCACATTCTCCCTTGCATCTTGCACAAGTCTCTCAACTTCCCTAGTCATTTTTCTTCCTTCTCTAGATGGTTATGCTTGAGTGGTTGTCTCCACTCTCTACTCCTCAATTTGTAGATGCTCCACAAATTCTTGAGGTTCCTCCTTTGGAGCTAACATCTCCTCCTTTGGTGGGATTTAAAGCTCCCTCTCAAGAGAGCACCGCATGACTTTCTCCTCATTAAATTTTAAATCCCTTCGCACAACTATCATTTTAAGGGATGTCAAGTACACACAGTAGTTGTGGGGAGTTTCTATGTAACCCAAAAATACCCCCATTTCTATTGTCAGCTCTATCTTCTTCCTTGATTCTTTGAATACATGGTAGTAAACAAAGGCTCCAAAAATCATGAAGTGCGACACATCTGACTTCCTCCCCAAGAAATCCTCCTCCGGTGTAATCGTGCCTAGAATCCGATGAGGACTCTGGTTCTAGAAATAGACTGTTGTGTTGCATGCCTCGGCCCAGAAGTGAAGAGGTAGGCCTTGGTCATGCAACATCACCCTCACTTCGCCCATAATGCTACGATTCTTTCTCTTAGCGACTCCATTATGCTATGGGTTGTGGGATACTGTCAACTCTCTTCAAATGCCTTCTTTTGCAATTTTTTTTTAAAATTCATTCGAAACGTACTCACCTCCATTATCGCTCATGAGAGCCTTCACCTTCCTGCCTTTTTCTTTCTTAATTAGTGCCTTGAATTCTACAAACTTGGAGAATGTATCATCTTTCTTCCGCATGAAGAAGATCCAACACTTCCATGAGAAGTCATCAATAAAAATGACAAAATATTTATGCCTGACAGTGGAGGATATTGAGAAAGGTACTGAGACATTAGAGTGGATCCTTTCAAGGACTGCATGTGATTTGTTGTCCTGATCATGGAATGTAGATTTTGTGTACTTCCCCAAGGTACATCCTTTTCATACACCTTGCTGCTCAAGTGCTCCGTTGGGGAGGCTTGTGGTTATCTGTTGCTTGATCTTTAGGGCGCCATGATGCAAATGGAAAAGTCTTTTGTGCCAAAGTTCACCGACATTGCGGCTCTGCTCCTTCTCTGCCTTTATTCTTTATGCAGCATAATATTCCACATCTAGCTTATAAAAGTTCTTCACATGAACCCTAATCCACTTCACCTGTCCCATGGCTATGTGTCTCAGGAATGATTTTCCTTTGCTGAATATCACATCATAACCACGATCTTGTAAAATTGTAACAGAGACAAGATTTTTCTTTAGGCCTGGAATGATAAAAAATCCTTGAGCTTGAGGGGGGAGCTAGACTCCCTATCAAAGGTGACTATAACAATCCTAGTTGTGCTATAGCTTACTTCGCCCCCCATCTTGATTTGCATCTACAAATATTTTTCTTCCAGGTCACTGAAAAAATATCTCCGCCCTTTCATGTGGAAAGATGCATCTGAGTCCAAGTAACACACACTCCCCATCACTGTGTTGGCCATGCATGCAATGCAGGTAAATTCAAGCTTGAAATGTGAAGCCAAGGCTTCACCTACTCCTCCTCCTGAATTATTCTTGCTTTCCTTCTTGTGTGGACACTTTGTGGCATAATGCTCGAATTCATGACAATGGAAGCATTTAATTTTGGACAAATATTTCTTCTTTCCCCCTTGACTGGATTCTGGTTTGGATTGAAATTTCTTCCCTTTTCCCTTATTTTCCTTTACAACCAAAGCAAATTTTTCTTCATCCTCGCCCTTGGATGAAGTCCCATCTCTAGTATTTCGCCTTATTTCATCCTATACCAAATAGGACCATAAGAGTTCCCAATTTGACAATTTCTCCCTCCAATTATTACAGGTCTATTTGGGCACATCACTCCAGACGATCAAATCAGTGTAAATAGGGTCTATCAAACTCTAATCAGTTGCTACATTCCCTGGACATGCCACCTCATTGAGTGCTTTCATCCATGAGAGTTTCCTAACTTCAAACCTTGTTGAAGTGCTTCCTTGCGTCACCGGCGCACCCCTGGTCAGGGGAAAGTGCTTTGCAAAGCAGGTATCCCCATTCAAAGCTACATTGCCAAGCACCTAAGCCCACTCAAGCATGTGTTGGGTGGGAATCCTCGAAATGTTCATTGGATCTTGAGTATATTCCTCCTTTCTAGAGCCTTCTAGAAGGAACCCAACTCCTATCCTATCAAGATGAGCTCGGCTTAGGATAGCCTTGGATCATCTAATCATCTATCCTCTCATCCCTTTAAACATGGAAACTAATCATCCAATTATGGAAAACCATTCAATGCCATATTAATGACAAAACCACTTGCATTCATCTATAAATTGGCCTCCCATCATAGAGCCAAGGAGCTTGTATATTATAGAGAAATACTGTTGGTTTAGAGACTTGAAATCATTGTCAAAGTAATGTTATGATGCTAGATTGATGTTGCTATTAGTGTGATGAGGGCTTGGACTAAGCTAGATGAGTGACACAAGATTGAACCACATTCGGTGTAACTTCTCCTTCTATCAATCAATAAAGTTGTTTGTTCCTTTTCCAATACTTTTGTCTATATATATGATGAATTTATGTTCAAATGTTGTCGATTCTGTTATCACCCAAAAATTTTCAAAAAACATCATTGTGTCAACTCTACTTTTGGTCATGATTTCAAGTAGGTCTAAAAGTCATTTTAGTCTTGATAAAAGGGTAAGTGATAGGGTTTGAAGTCTTAAAATGTCATCTTTCATTTCCAAATAAAGTCCTTTAGGTTCACTTCATGGTTAAATAGGTCACATTTTCCATTTAGAAGTCGTTCCATTAAGTTTAGGGTTAAATTTTTGCAATCACATAGGAATCCGCAGTTTCGTATCACAGCTAGTTCAAAAAAGGTGATTTGCGCTACGAAAACAAGTTAATTTCGTAGCGCACTATGAGGCAAAAACCCTGTTTTTCTGTTTTTAGTAGTCAAATTCTAAGGGGGTTCTTGAGAAATTTAAAACTCATTTTTGAAAAATGAAAGAGGTTTTTCTTAAAAACATTCTTATCTACAAAAACCTCCTCCATTTTTGTAACAGCTAGCAGGGATCAAAAGATATAAGCTCTGTCTCAACACCTATTTTTCAGATACAAATAGTGCAGAAAAAACTAGCTATGAAGAAATGGAAGAAAGGTTAAGAGAATCTAATAATGAAATTGCTAGACTAAGGATTAGAGCAATAAGGCATGCTATTGAGAAGACATATTTGAAGAGGATAAAGGCTCTCTAGGAAGTTGAAAAAGCTTCCAAACCAGAATTAGTCAGCAGTAAAGGCTCAATACTTTACCTGGACTGTCCTTGCAATCAAGGAAGCAAGGTATGTAAGATGGATCAATGGTAGACTAAAAAATAATATCAGGAGGTTGAAAAGACAAATTGAAGACCTTAAAATTTAGTTGAGCAAGTCTGGAGGTCAGCCTCAACACAAATGAACAAGGCAGTAAGTGATGAAACCCTAATACAATTTTGGTTGAAACAAAGACATTAATTTTTGAAGATGTTTCAAGGATGGGGGATGTTAAGTATATATGGAATATGTACATAATGGAACAGCTGTAAATAATCCTTAGAAAGAAAATTTTTGGAAGAAAACTGTGTAAATTGATTCACACAGCAGTTTCGTAGCGTGCTACGAAATTGTCGCTGTAGGTGTAGTTTTGATGTTTTGATCAATTCCCAATGGGAAGAAGCGGTTATTTTTTGGAGAATGATGCTGCTGGAGAATTTGAGGAGGTCACTTGTGAAATTTTAAAGCTCAAGCAAGGAAAAAACTCAAAGGATAAAGGATATATGTAAAAGTAAATTTCTGCACCACAAAAACAACAGTTAGTTTCGTAGCACATCCAGATTGACTTTCTTCATGCACCTTCAAGGAGTTTAATTTTTGCACAAGTGAAAGAGCAGGGTTCTTTGGCTAACTTAAAATATGTCACATGTCTTCAAGGGTCAATTTTGTTAGCAGAAGGATTCGAAGACAAGCATAAGGATGAAACCCTAAAAAGGAGGAACTCTGTCTCCTTGTTTTTAGTAGTCAGCTTCCAAGGGGATTCTTGAGCAATTGAAACCTTATTTCGGAAAAGTGAAAGAGATTTTTATTCCTAACATACTGAACTACAAAAACCTATTTCATGTTCTTCAAATTTTGGTATGAGGTGGGAGAAATTGATGGTTTAACTTGCACTACGAAACTTCTGAGAGGAACTCTATTTTCTGGTTTTAGCAAGCTTTTTAAAGATCGGTTTCTGGCCACATGAAAAAGTATTTTGGAATTCTGAAGGAGGTTTCTCTTCATAAAATCTCCATCTACAATAACCTATCTCCGTTTTTTCATAAGTGTCACCAATTATGATATACAAGGATTTATTTAAAGTCATAATTGCAGAAAACAGATTTCCTAGTTTTCAGGGCAGTTAGGTCATGGAACAACAGGGTTCATAACAAGGTTGGAGAAATCACCAAATTCGACCTCATGATGTTTCATGTGGCAAAGGTTAATTGAAGAGTATATAAGTTTGTTAGAAGTATATTTAGGAGTTTTAGTCCTACTTGAATTAGGACTCTTCAAAGACAGTCAAGCTGTCATTCTGTAATTAATAAGCCTGTTTTATGGTTAGAATAGGTGTCTAGGATAGGAATTCGAATTCCTCTGATGGTGGATGATAAAATCCAAGGTATTAAAGCTATATATGAAGCAATAGGTCGAATTAGCAAAGGGTTGGAGACTTTTTGGCCCAGCTGCTGCTTTATGTGAAGGAATACAATCAGTAATACAGAGAGGTTTTCTTAAACAAAACTGAGTTTAGATAGGGTTTAATCCTTTCTTGATCTATATGTTATTTTAATTACTTGTAGTAGATATTATTGTTAATACTCAGAATTCATAATCTAATGCTCTGACTTCCTTTAACAATAAGATGACTGTGTTTTATCTTTGAACCACCAGCACTAGATTACATTGCTATTATTCAGAATTCACAACCATGTGCTCTGATTTCTTTTAGTAATGGAATGATTGTGTTGAGCAGTAGATCTCATTGCTATTACTCAAAATTCATAATATTATGCTCTGAATTCCTTTAGTAATGATATGACTGTGTTTTTTCTGAATCTTGTGAGTAAACCACCTTTGAACCATCAGCAGTAGATTTCATTACTATTACTCAGAATTCATAACCCTATGCTCTGACTTCCTTTAGTAATGGAATAACTCTTTTGACCTATGTTATTGAGTGAATTGTCTTTGTTTAAGAACCTTATTTGTCTCAGCTTTCCTGTCAAGAAACCTTACCACTGAATTTATTGACTTGTTGACTCCATAGCCCAATGGAAGCAAGCCTTCATCTTTTCAACCTACAAACACACAAAACCAAGATAGAGTTAGCCATCTATATTATCATCAATCAATATCATTAACCCTTGAAAGAGCCCTCTCAGGCTGAGGAGGCTAAACCTCAGCCAAAAGTTTGGTTTGAAATAGCTACTCAAAGTCTTCCTGATCAGCAGCCTATTAGGGTTTGGTTTTGTGATAACAGATTCCATTTGTTTACAATAAATAGATCAAATGATTTGATTTTTGTCATCTTCTATTTATGTTGGCAGGTACCAATTGAGCGAATTCAGTTTGAACGGGAGTGACGAGACCAACTCAAAGGAGATCAAAGGAAGCGAAGGATCACAAGTAGGTTATTTTATCTTATCTGTTTATTGTAGGAAAAGGTTAAACATATTTACTCCAGTTGTTCTAAGTGTAACTACCCACTTATGGAAGATATACTTATCCGTAGGTATAAATTCCTTATAACACCCATTCACCGAATATTGATAGCTATAAAAACTCTTGGGAAGGCCCAAAAGGGCTAGGCTTACCAAGTATTCTTCAGGGACAGTAACACCGACCCCACCAAGTTCATCATGACACTATGTAAACTTGCTTTTATACTGAAGATTTGTGTCATTCTTTTGTATCTTGATACTTCAAAATTTATCCTTGAGAACATGCTTCCTGTGGTCACTATTATTCTTGAACAATTCTGTCAATGCTTTCCATATTGCGAATGATTTTTCTTTTCCATGGATATTTAAGATAATGAGATCTCGTACTCCATCCAATATTATTCTCCTTACCTTGACTACCTATTTCTTCTACTGAGAAAGGCTCTAGGCATCAAATTCTTGTGGTTTTACAACATCTGACTTGATTATTCTAGCAATCAATTGTCACCCAATACCGCCTCCATGCGATCCTTCCATGCAAAAAAATTAGAGGTTTCTTCCAAGGCATACTCTAGCATTGGTCCATTGAAAACCATCTTCTCAGATTTGAAGAAATCTTGTTGTACTGAGATCCAAAATAAAAACTCTTGAGAACAAATTTGAATTCCTACCCTAATGTGAATCCAACTCTGAGACCATGTAGAAATTATGATGTATATTTTCAAATGTTCATGAAGTTTGAATCAAAATCACAAGACACAAACCTACTCTACTACTTTGCGGACATTAATTCACAATCTAGAACAAAAATTTTAGACATGCAATAAGAAATAACACACAGACAACAAGTATTTTCTCGGGGAAATCATGTTGAAATATGTAACTAGGTTCAGTCTTCATAAAGATATGTGCAATCATGATTTTATGTAGTTGATGTACATAAGAAAAATAAAATTATTTATGTTATGCTTGAGTCATGGGTTTCATGCTCAAGGAATTTTATTTTATAGTTAAGGCCCCCATTATGAGCTATTAGGTTTGCTCATTAAGCCATAAAGTCTAGTAAGTCAATGTCATGTATTGAAGACATGTTACATATTGTAAAAATAGAAATTGTTTGGGTTGTTAACCCTCCAAGACCTTGTCAAAAGCATGTGTTCAAGTCGGCCTCCCAAAAGAGCTAAAGATTATTCTAGAAGGAGATTTCGGCCTAGTCACAAGTGCAAGTCAACCTATTATACATGGACATACCATTATATATAGAAGAACTTGACATCACTTGAAGACCAATTTGATCAAGCATATGGGATAGAGAAGGAAGTGTGAGAAACACCAAAGAAGAAGCTCATCACCAAGCGAAGAAAATAGGATCATAACTGAGTTAGTCTTGATATGTTTTTATGAAAATATACTTTTCATGTGGGAGGAAAATTTGTGCCATCTACTACAGAAGGATCTGAGCTATCACAGTCGCTCTAGAAAGTAAAAATAGGGAAGAAATACAAGTTGGTTCTCAAGATGAATTGCAGAAGAAGGAGTCTCCATCTAAGCGAATGAAATCAAGGGATACATCTCTCACACATGCTGCAACGAGGGTTTTTAAAGAGATCGAGGGTTGCAGGCCTGAATGGGAAGCAAATAGTTTGGCTATCTTTGACTCAAGGAAGAAGAAATTAAATGAAGAAGCCTTGTGAATTGGTCTTGGAGAGGTCAATAGGTCAAAGGTCTTGGTCTTGGAATTTATCACTTGAAGATTCTATGAGATGAATTCATTTGGGTTTTCCTCTCAGGTTGGAGAGGTTTTGGTCTTGGCTGATCACCTATATTTTGTGTCTCTTGTATCATGATTGTTTATGAGTTGGTAGCTATTTGATGATAGAAAACATTAACGTAATCAAGTGAAAGAAATAAGCAAATAAAATACTAAGAACATTTGCTTCACAAATAATTATCATTCTAGAGAAATAACCTCATCCCCATGCCCTATATTTCTCAGCATGGTATCAGAGATAAGGTGACAAAATCAAGGAAGGGTTGTTCAACAAGGGACACTCAAGAATTTTGAATTCAAGATCTACATTACCTTCTTAGAGGAAGTGTCAAAACCCTAGATCGATCTAAGAAGAAGTCTTGGGATCCTCGATCAAGTCGTTAACAAGGAAAGAGACCATAAAGATCCTACCTCTACTCAAGTTGAAGAGATCTAAAAATAAAAGTAAATTGAAGTCTACTCATCCAGGAGAATCAAGATCAAGGACATTGTCATCATCATCAACAAGGAAGTTGTCAACATCATAAAAAAATCTAATGTGATCTCCCTCTCGTTGGAGCCAAGGATCACTCTTGAAGAAAACTATATTCATCAAGGAGAAGTTTTATATTATCTATATCATCATCAAATTCAAGGAAGAAACAAGTTGAAGAAGCATCTTCACAAGTAAGTATACTTATTTTTACATTTGAATCTATCAAAATGTATTTTTGCAAGGAAAGCAACAAGTTGATTGGGGCTTCAAATTTTCTTGCATGGAAGAAAAGGACAGATATGAATCTCATAGAAGAGGAGGTTATGGAACATGTTAAGGGCTCAATCACCAAACCTCCAAAAGAATATGCTCAAGAAATTGCAAGATATATGAAATAGGAAGTAAGAGCTCAAAATATTCTCATAGAATCCATTAAGGATCCCCTCATTCCCTATGTACCTAAACTTGAAACTTCAAAAGAAATATATGAATAATTAATAGATGCCTTTTCCGTAAGCACTGCAGGTGAAATAATATCATTAAGAAAAGAACTATAAAAGCTAAGGATATCAAAAGAAGAAGGAATAACCTCATGCTTTATGAGGATATCTGAAATAAGGGACTAAATTCAAGATCTGGGAGAAATAATGTATGACAAGGAGATGACTACCGTAGTACTAAATGCACTACCAGAGGAATGGGGTAACTTTACATCAAATATTTATGGGAAAAAGGAAGCTACTCCATTCAAGGATCTCTGGTCACTATGAAAGATTGATCATGCTCTCAAAGTAGAGCATTCATTCATAATATATACAACCATATGACATGACTTGATATATATATATATATATATATCAAGTCATGTCATATGGTTGCATATATTATGACCGAATTATCTACTTCGAGAGCATGATCAAAAGAAATGATCTCCTCCTTTAGAAGGATGTAGGAAGGCATGGGTCATACATTGACTAGATGAAATCAACATAATATGTCCTCATATGAAATATGAGTTAGTTGGAAAAATTCAAGGAACTCTGATTGGAAGTTCCTGAAAGGAAATGTGTGAAGAAAGAAAGGAAGAGATCACGAAAAAAGAAACTATGGAGAAGGCAATCAATATCCAAGGACTGAAAGATTTGACTATGATATCTGCATAAAAGATAAGAAGACCTTGACGAAGTCTAAAAAAGAAAGAGACCTTTGACAATGTATATCTTTTTGAGATGTGTCAATATGTATGCAGGATGCTGATGCAAATAGGAAGATGTCATGATGAAATACCATCAAAAAAGGTAATTTTAATTTAATGCTCATTTTCTATTTTTGAATAATATCTGGATGGGCTTATGTAGGGCTGCCAAGGAAATAATTGGGTAAGTCTCCTACAACTGATGCTCATGTTGCAGGATGAAAGGTCCTTAAGGAAGCATGACATGAAGATGGTAGCAAGGCATGAAGGAAGGACAAATATGGACTAATAGATCACTTTCCAATGAAAGGAATGATGACATGACTCATGGATGAAAGTGATGGATGGTCTAGCCCCTACAAATAAGTCACAAAAAGATGTAGACTCAATGAAAAGGAAGAAATTCATGACATCAAAGGAAGGAGTTCTACTAGCAGCTAGTGATCCCATGATCTCCACCTAAAGAGTTGTTGGATGCAAGTCCCCGGTCTAATGGGAGCTTGGTCAAGTCCCTATTTAAGAGGGAGCTTGGTTACATTCCTTTAGTGGAATGGGTATGCCCTCCTTAAGTTGAGAGGGAGATATAAACACATCATTCTCGTCTTCACTTGGGAATATAGAATGGAGGATTGGGTAAGAATCTGACATCCGATACTCTTTGAGGACGTTTTAGGGCATCCAAGATAAGAGTTGTCTAGAGGACCAATATTATTTGAGGAATGGGAATCTAAGATAAGAATAGTCCTAGTGGAACATACTTTGAGAGAACCCAGGAAGGGTATGTTCCGAGAGAGATAATGATGAAGATGTCTACACATCATTGGTATTTCTAGCATCGAGCTCTAATATTGTGGAGAGATAGAGAATTTAGTCAAGGCCTTGCTATGTGACAATGTTGGATGATATGATGCTAAATAGATGAGTTACCGATCTGACTCTTATTTTGATAATTCTTCAGATTGAGAATGTCCAAGTGCCTTGTATGGATTATGAATACCTTTATAGTTAAGAAGGAGTGTTGAAATATGTAACTAGGTTCGGTATTCATAATGACATGTGTAATCATGATTTTATGTAATTGATGTAAATACAAAAAATAAAATTATTTATGTTATGCTTGAGACATGGGTTTCATGCTCAAGGAATTTTATTTTATAGTTAAAGTTCCCATTGTGAGCTATTAGGTTTGGTCATTAAATCATAAAGTCTAGTAAGTCAATGTCATGTATTGAAGACATGTTACATATTGTAAAAAGATAATTTTTTTGAGTCATTAACCCTCCAAGATCTTGTCACAAGAATGTGTTCAAGTTGGCCTTTGAAAAGAGCTAAAGATTATTCTAGAAGGAGATGTCAGCCTAGTTGTAAGTGCAATTCGACCTATTATACATGGACATACCACTATATATAGAAGAACTCAACATCACTAGAAGACCAATTCGATCAAGCATCCAAGACAGAGAAGGAAGTGCGAGAAACACCAAAGAATAAGCTCATCACCAAGAAAAGAAAGGAGGATCATAATCAAGTTAGTTCTGATATGGTTTTGGGAAAATATAGTTCACATGTGTGAGGAGAATTGGTGCCATCAGCCGAAGAAGGAGCCAAGCTATCACAATCACTCTAGAAAGTCAAATTAAGGAAGAAAGACAAGTTGGTTTTCAAGACGAATTGAAAAATAAGGAGTCTCCATCTAAGCAAAGGAAATCAAGGGATAAATCTCTCACACATGCTACAACTAGGGTTTTTGATAGACCGAGGGTTGCAGGTCTGAACCAAGAAGCCAAAATATGAAGGCTAGCCGAGACAGAATGGGAAGCAAGTAATTTGACCATCGCTAACTCAAGGAAGAAGAAATTAAATGAGAAAGCCTTGTGACTTGCTATTGGAGAGGTAAATAGTTCAAGGGTCTTGATCTTGGAATTTGTCACTTGAAGATTCTAGAAGAAAAAGAATTATTTTGGGTTTTCCTCTCAAGTTGGTGAGGTTTTGGCCCGTGATCGCGTATATTGTGTGTCTCTTGTCTCATGCTTGTTTATGTAGATGTTTGATGATAGAAAACATTAACATAATCAAGTGAAAGAAAGAAACTAATAAAATAATAAGAAAAGTTGCATCACATGTAGTTATCATTCTAGAGAAATGACCTCATCCCCATGCCTTAGATTTCTCAAAAAAGAAAATTGCTAAAAACCCCAATGCATGCTTTCATTAAATCAGAAGAATAGAGATGCAATACAATTTCTTTTCTCAACTGAGAACACCCTGCAAGTGCATAACCTATCACTCTACTCACTAAAAGGCTTTGACCTTTACTTAGTCAAATTTTACCCTTGCTTGAGCTCCTATTTCCTTGCGATGTTCCTTGAGAAATTGGGCCCCTGTTATTTAGGAGATTCCTCAAATTGATTGCACAATTCCTTTAGGTTGATCCTCTGACTGCATGCAACAACTATACACTCAAGACTAGTATACAACTGATGGTACACTACCTTGGAATCTCTATCTCAACTCGGTAACTCGAATTCTCTACATGCACTCACTATTTTGGGTTGATTGATCAGTTAACTAGATGATAATTGGTTTTGAATGAAGTCCCACTTCTTAACTGACCTTCCACTAGTTCCTCCAAAAGTTGGAACTAATTTAACTGAAAAAGCCCTGAGATAACTGACCTTGATTGCAGTAAATTAGCAATCACACATGATGAACTAAAATCGAACTCCTCCAACTTGAATTTACTGAATAAACTGGGTGACATAAGCCATGTCACACAAGTTAACATCATCCAAGTTTTCTATTGATGTGGAAATTCAAATTTTCTCAATTTAATTAAGGCAAAATCAAATTGAGAATTTCTTGCTGCATTTTCAACAGTAAACCACAATTGCTTCATCGTATTAAATCAAAACATCAAATCTATAATGGATCCACCATGTCCAGCATTCTCAAGTAACCAGATTATTCCTACAAAGAAAATAATATAAGAAACAAGACTATTATTCAAACCCTTCAGATACGATATATATTCTAAACCATTTATACTCTGACATGGTTTTGTATACATCCAATATTGACATTCAAAATATTATGTCAAAGAAAACAACCAAGGTGAGTTTAACTCATTGCCATGAATCATTAAACTTGAAATATGTGAAGCAAATGCAAACGATATTCGAAACAAAGATACAACCTGCCGTATCTACACAAAGCACACACATGTTCACACATTAAAATTCTAATAACACAAGAAGGCAATGTGTTGGGTTGGTGGGCTCAAGCTAACTAGTAGTGTTTCCTATCCAATAAATTAAATCACAGAGGAAAAAATTAAAACAACAAATGATAAAACCTGGACATAAACATTTGCATTATAAAATCCACATTCTTTACATAAAAAATAATGAAGCAAAGCTTGATTCCAGTGGTCTCCACATGATATCATCCCACAACCATAAAAAAAATGACAAAATATCCCCTTCAACAAGTTACCAACTTGGGTTTTCCCATAGATTTATATAAGAAAGATTAGGGGCGAATTGAAACTGTTTTCTCCAAAAATGAGTTGTCAAACTATGGTCAATTTGCAAAAGATTATCTTTGGTACATTTTCAGCTAAAGTTATGATCTCATAGAGTTTATTTGGTATGAAATATTTTGAGAATAGCTTGATCTGGTGCACTTTACTAATTGGTTTCTTAGTTTGGGGGTGGAGGGGGGGTAACTAGTCAATGATTCAACCGAAAATTACCATTTGAAAGAACCATGGGTATCTCCCAATCCACACACTTTTTGAAGGGAAATTATCACAATAAACCCAATTCTCCAAGATGTTTTGAAAAAAACCCATGTTTTAGTTTTTCCAAATTCTTCTCCATTTTCTGAGAAATCATGCCTAAATATGATGACTAAATTATGCCTCGCATGAACTATCTAAATTGCTAACCATTACCTGAAGCCTTCTAGGATCAACTTGGGTGCGATGTGAATAACATAAAATCATGCTGTTGATGCTAGAGACAAAATCCATGTCCTAGAATTCTCCTTAGAGTCATGTGAATATGCCAACCTCAAAGGCTGGTTACCAGACTTAGGAGTTATAATAATTGGCTAGAAAAAACCATCATTAGTAAAACATTGGGCATTGTTCTTTATAATCAGTTAAAAATAAAGAAAATGAAAATAATGAAATATTTAACATAGCCTCGAGGGTTAGCTCAATTGGTCGAGAACCCGTTGTTAAAGCACCTTTGCTATTGAGAGGTCTCCCAACACCCTCGGGGTCAGGATTTGTTGTTGAGCTGACAGGAAGTGATTTGGGTCCATGTACCATATAGAAAAAAAAAGTAAACTTCTTAGCATTGTTAGGCTTATTATGATACGTTCATGGGAAAACCGGGTGAGAAAGACAATGAATGGATACCAACATGTAGGAAACTAGATGAGAAAAGATGTTTTAAATGACCAAATGGAATAGAAAATGGACAACCCAACATAAACATATATGCACTCTTTTCTAATCATTAGGCTTCATTTGGCCCCCGAGGATGGGTGGAGTGTCAATAGGAAACATTAGACACAATCCTCGCAATGGATAGCAACATGCAAGAAAATAGATGAGAAAAAATGTTTTAAATGACCAAATGGAATATAAAATCAAAAACCCAACATAAACATATATGCACTCTTTTCTAATAATTATGCTTCATTTTGTACCTAAGGATGGGTGGAGTGTCAATAGGAAACATTGGATACAATCCTCACACCATGCACACAATAACGATCTTCAGAAACAACACTACAACTATGATTATGGATTATGGAAGCTAAACATATTATATTTTGTTGTTATTTATTATTTTTGTATATATATATGCGTGTGTGTGTGTGTGTGTGCACGTGTTAATTTTAATTGATATTATACACACTTAAATTATATAAATTTATTGGCGAGAGGCACTCTCTAGCCTAGTATGTAAGAGATGTTGTAATGTCCTGTCATGTAAACATTTTGACTAGGCCAAAATACTTAAAAATAAATAAAAAGATTAATATAATGTAATGTAAACATTTTGACTCTGTCAAAATAAAATAAAAATAACCCTATGTTAAAATAAAAATTCTAAGTTATTTTTATTTATTTATTAGTTTTTGTTGAGTAGTTAAGGTAAACTTGACTTGGTCAAGTTACCATTGGGTTTTGAGCTCCAGGTTGATGAGAACTCATGATATTACTCAAGGTATTACCCATGGTATTCATGTGGAATATAACCTATTTAAGCTGAACCAACCTAGATCCATCTTAACTCTGGATCTATCCAGGGCCAAGAGGGATCAAATCTCTTGAGATGGAATTATCTTAATATGCAAAGATATTTGATGCCTCTCTACACATGGTAGATCCGAAATTAAGATGGATCTAGGCGGGTTTAATTCCCCCTTTAAATAGACTATATTCCACTTGAATAGCATAGGTAATACCATGGGTTCTCATAAACTTGGAGCTCAAAAACCACCAATAACTTGACCAAGTCACATTTACCTTAACTACTCAACAAAAATTAATTTTTAATTTATACTATACACACTTAAATTATATAAATTTATATATTTATAAACAATTATAATAGAAGTGTAATATTTCAATAAAATATATTAAATATATTAAATAAAAACATATGTAAATTAAAAAAAATATATGTAAATTAAAAAAAATATTTTAATCTATCATGATGAAGTCTCCTAGAGAAATGTGTGGTTTCACTGAGGTATTATTTTTGAAAATATATGTGTTATTTTTTTTTATTTATAGCAAACACACTTAAATTATATAAATTTATATATTTATAAACAATTGCAATAGAAGTGTAATATTTCAATAAAATATAAAAATTATATATATAAAAGAAATACATATAAATTAAACGGGCTTTGTTGAGGGCAGGCAGATCCTGGATGGTCTTGTTGTAACCCAGGAGGTGATCCATTCCTTGAAAACCAAAAAGCAAAAAGGTATGATGGTAAAACTAGATTTATCCAAAGCTTATGATAGACTTAACTGGAAATACCTCGATACAGTCCTGGAAAGATTTGGTTTTCACCAAAGATGGATTGCTTGGATTCACAATCTGATATCCACTCCTCATTTCTCTATCCTGGTTAATGGAAGCCCTTCCAAAACTTTCAATGCCTCCAGAGGGATTCGTCAAGGTGATCCGCTGTCCCCTTTTTTATTTATCCTAGCTGCTGAAGGACTAGGGAGATTCATCAAACAAGAAAGAGCAGCAAATAGAATTAAAGGTCTGCAAATTTGGGGAAATGATTTGCCCCTGACCCATCAACAATTTGTTGATGACATTATGCTGTTCGGGGAACCAACGGTAAGAGAAATCCAAAATTTAAAGAGGATCCTTGATCTATTTACAGCTGCCTCGGGATTAGAAATCAACAAAGAGAAATCCTGCGTTTTCATCTTCAACACAATAGAACAAGTCAGATCTCACCTAATCAGAATTCTGGGATTCAAAAGGGGGGAATTACCCACCAAATACTTGGGTAATATTCTTGACTTCACTTCTAAAAAGTTGAAAAACTGGCAGGGAGTGCTGGACAAGCTCAACAACAAGATTGCCAATTGGACGTTCAGAGTTCTGAATATTGCTGGAAGAGTTACTCTTGCTAAGTCGGTTCTTCAGGCTATACCTATCTATCCTCTCTCGATTATGGCTGCCCCTGCTGGGGTTTGTGCAAAAATCAGAGAAATTATCCGAAAATTCATATGGAGTGGAGCTGATAAAAAGAAAAAATGGGCTCTAGTCTCATGGAATCAACTCACCGAAAGAAAAGAACAAGGAGGGTTAGGATTAAGAGACCCAGAAATTCTAAACAAGGTCCTGGGAGCCAAGCTATGGTGGAGATGGCTTAGCGGAGGAAGCGATCTTTGGAAAACTATTTGGAGGACTAAATACAGAATGCCCAATTCTCCAGTTGATATCTTAAGACTACAAGAAATGCCCCGAGGCTCCAATATTTGGGAATTAGCCTCTCAAAACAGAGATCTGATCGACAAGCACACTTTCTGGGAAATCAGAGGAGGGTCAGAGGCAAACTTCTGGGAGGATAGCTGGCAACAACGAGAAAGGCTAAACAACATTCAAATCCTTCTCCAAGTCCGTGACAAAACTGCAGGGAACAGACCGAAAGTAAAGGATTACTGGAAAGAAAATGATACTCCGGAAGGTTGGAGAGTCTGGGAGGAACCGACAAAATGGGATCAGGGTTTTAATTCTGATATCCAAGATGCTTACCGAAAAGAAATGGGTTCAAGGAAACTCAGAGTTCGCCAGGGGCAAGATATACTTCGGTGGGGAAATTCAATGAAGGGGACTTTCTCTACCAAAGAGGCCTATTTTCTAATGGGGTCTCAAAATAGAGAAGTCAGAAATTTGGAATGGAAGACCATATGGGAATCCAATTGGTGGCCTAAGGTGTCTATTTTTGTCTGGCTAGCCACAAAGAATAAAATTTTGACATGGGAGCGTATCCGCAAGAAGGGGTTCAATGGTCCCTCACAATGCCATCTATGCAACAATGACGAGGAGGATAGAGATCATCTGCTGATTCGGTGTCCATATACTGAACGACTATGGATATCGACTAAGCAATTGTTCAACAAACCAGGGTTCAATATAAGAGAATTTAAGGATACAATCTTTCAGTGGAATAAGGAAACGTTCCATTGCCGGGTTGTCCAGAGGGCTTGGAACCTGATATCTACTTTCATTCTCTGGACGGTTTGGAAAGAACGGAATAGGAGGATATTCCAGAATGGGGCTAAACCTTCAGAAGTTGTTTGGACACAGGTGGTAGAGTATACAAGGGAGACCATCCTAGTTGATAAATGGGAAAATGATGACTGGAAGACTACTCCGGAAGAACAAGATATTCTGAACAAACTCAATTTAAAGCTGGAAATGGTTCATTACAAATGCTCGGCCAGCAATGATATGAGAACTCAGAGCCCAGAGAAATTCTCGTACCCGAGGGATCAATTTATGAAGCTCAACTTTGACGGGGCCTCGAAGGGCAACCCGGGAGATGCTGGATTTGGAGGGATCTTTAGAGACAGTAACAACCAAGTCAGGTGGATCTATGCTGAATGGGGGGGACAAATGACCAATAATGAGGCTGAGTTTTGGGCCCTGCACCAAGGTTTACGAATTGCCATTAGGAATGGCTATACCAACCTAGAAATTACAGGGGATTCGCAGTTGGCTGTGGACATGATGAGGAGACTCAACAACGGACAAGGATGGGAGAAAGTAACCAAAAGTTGGAGGACCGCAGGCATCGTCCAGGAAATAGCCAGTTTGATTAAACGCATAGACTACAGCATCATCAGTCATGTGCGGCGAAAAGGGAATCAGGTTGCAGACTGGTTGGCGAATCGAGGCTGCAATGGACGTGGTAGTTCAATTGATAGTCAGTGGAGAGCCATTGAAAATAATCAGGAGTGGAAGGAGCTGGCAGACCTCATCAAGATGGATCATGCTCATGCCACGGAGGATAATGCACGGTCTAGCGGATCGGACTAATAGGGATTCGTGGAGAGTCAGAGGTAAGATTAGGATGAAATCAGGTTTTATCGAAACCATCATGCCAGACAGCAGGACGAAGGACTTAGCCCGGGGTGACAGTACTACGGTGGCAGGTGAAACGGTTGGGAATCAGTTCACCCAATGCGAGGTTATTATTGCTCGTTCGATGACTGGAGGTGGAGACGGCTCATCAGGATTCACAGCAGAAGAAATGAATAATGACAAGACGGCAAGGAGTAGTGGCTCACCGGAGAGTGACCGGCGGTATTTGATAACCGGTATCTCTTGCGCCCCCGCGGCAAATGAAACTCTTTATAATCGAAACGGGGTGATGGTGAAGGATTTACGAGAGGTCACTACTTTGGCAAGAGGGGCGGGCTACATTGAGAAGCATAAAACTGCAGAGAACAGTCCGAGAGACCAGGGATTGAAGAGGGAAGAATCCCTGGGAATTATGGAGACCAGGCAGAGACAGCGACAGGCGATGGAGCAACAGGGCGTCGGGGAGGAAACCAGCGACAGAAAGGGCAAGAATCTCATGCAGGAGGAGCCTTCCTTCTCTGTTTGGGAGGTTCAGGACGAATCGGAGGAAGACATTATCCCGGATATGACGACGGAAAACGGTCGCCAGCATGAGCACCTGGTTGAGGAAGGAACGGAGCCGGCGAATGCGAACCCAGCGGGCGCCGAGGAAATGACGTTTAGGCGGTATGGGTTGAGGAAACGCGGAACGGGTGATGACAAAGGTGAGGACAGGGCCAGCAAGAGAGCCCGTGGTCGAAAAGGCCAGGGAAAGGAGGTTGGGGAAACTTCCAAGCGGGGCTCGGGAAGGAGCAGGAAGATGAAAGAGACTGTGACGGACCGTGTGCGCAAAGCCGAACAGGCCTTCCTTCGTTTTTCAAACCAGGCGGTTCGTAAGGTAATGCAGAAGCTTGAGGAAGAAGCCACTCAAGACCAGTCTGATGAGGAAGTTGAAGACTGGACTTTTCTGTTGCATGACCCGGGTCAAACCAGAGGCCGCATGTCCCTTTATAAACAGTCACTTCATCTCTACTGGGTGATGAAGGGAATCCTGGCCAAAGCGCTGCTGCAAGTGGCGAAGGAGATGGTGAACTTGGCCAAAGGTAGCCCTGACATCCGCTTGGAACTAAGTTTTCTGAGAGTTGCCATGCTGAAACAAGATGAAGCTATGATGAGGATGGAGGAGAATCTGAACACCATCCAGAACATGCTAACTCGGGACCAGCCGGAGCAAGCGGAAGAGGCGCTGCAGCAACCTGCAAAGGACCATGATTAAATCAAGATATGTTTAGAACTAGCTATAATTTTTGTGGTTTTAGCTCTGTTTCTGTCAAAAATAGGAGAATGCATATCATTCATGGCAGTAGCTTTTGTAATAGTCGTAGTAAGCTTCAGGATTGCATCGTTTATTTAGCAAATTCCACTAGACTATGGACATATTTTTTTTGGGCTGCTATCAAGTATTACAGATGGCATTATGACCTGGTTTCCCCTAGAGGGCGGGCATATACTGTTTTATGAACTGATGTAATGTCTTTTTTGATCGAAGTAATAGAATGAGCACCACCTTAGCCTACAAAAAAAAAAAAAAAAATTATTGTAATTTATTAATTTTTAATACATATATTTTAATTTTTTATCTATACTATATACACTTATATAAATTTATATATTTATAAATAATGCTAATAGAAGTGTATTATTTTATTAAAATATAAAAGTTAAATATATAAATGAAGCATAAGCATATTGGAAAAAATATTTTAATCTTTAAATTTTGTTGTTATATATATATATATATCTTAGAATTATAATATTTTAATAATATATAAACGTTCAATTAATTTAAAAATATATTTATATCTTCACATTATATATAAAAAGAAATACACCAATTTTTTAGTATATATCTATATATCTATATATATCTAATATTTTATTTTCAAAATTTTAACTATTGATTTTCTTTTTTCTAAACGTTAAACTTGAACACGAGAACCACCTGACTTAGTTTTCAAAATGATTGTTAATCATTGCAATTTATTTTTAAAAAGAATTGTAATTGTTACATAATTGTTAATTATTGCAATTTTGTTTTAAGGGGAGGCAAGAGCTGGAGGGGTGCTTTGTAGCCCCACTGAACAAGTTGAGACAAAATATGCGTCGGATTATTTGTGACCATCAATAAAAAGGCTGAACTGTTTGCCTTGTGGAAAGGATTGGACCTTGCTCACACTCTTAGAATAAAGAGAATAAAAATTGTTGGGGATTCCTTGTTGGTTATAAGAATGTTCTCAATACCAAATGTACATTCTAATGACAACATGTCCTCCATAGTTAAAAGAATAATTTATTAGTTGGCAAAATTTGAGAAACATTCTTTTTTTCATGTTCTACGCCATCTAAACAAGGTTGTCGATGAAATGGAAAATCGTGGAGTGCTCTTGGGAGCAGGGAATTATGAGATTGATGGGAGAGATGAAGGCCAACTTCCCATACCTTAATTGAACGCTTCTTAGGGAAACATTAAATATTAGCATGGTTATCGATGATAAAGGGATGACATGAGGAAGATCATACGAAAGATAGGACAGGTGGGGAAAAGAAAGGAAAGGCTCAACACTTGACGTCTTCCCGGATCCCAACGTTAACTCATTGCATGTCACAAGGAGATTAATAACCTAGTATATGGATGCTGCAGGAAATCCGTCATATCAGAGAATTCAAAGGACTATGAATTGCATCAGAGAATTAATGGTGAGGAGGTGGACGTCGTCTAGTTACTCCACCAATTGGCTGCAAGCATAGTTTGATAGATCCCTTAGACAAAATGCTTATTTAATGGGACTAAAGATCGAGGATCTTCATGAGATTATGGCATAGGCAGTTGAAACTGGCACACAAGAGGGTTCTGGTCTATTTAAGGACTCATCGCCCTCTTCCATGACATTTGTTATCAAAGGCTTGGAGCGTCGAATTGATAGTTGTGTGAT
This sequence comes from Pinus tabuliformis, assembly GCA_031772625.1. Taxonomy (NCBI): domain Eukaryota; kingdom Viridiplantae; phylum Streptophyta; class Pinopsida; order Pinales; family Pinaceae; genus Pinus; species Pinus tabuliformis. The sequence goes on from CM062817.1 coordinate 1,901,103,819, forward strand.
TTGGAGGAACGCCGATATGGATGTGCTGGAAGGTCATGGCAAGAAACCTTGTGAGGAGGATCTGGCGTGTTGGAAGAGGGATGTCGAATTCTTGTTTAAGTTGGAATGAGGAAATTGACCTTATCACTCGTCGAGTGGATTTATTGGAGAAGGACTGTGCTGCTAACACCGAGAGAATTAACATAAATTTTGAGATTGTGGAGGCATCTTTGGAGAGAAAAATTGTGAATATGGAGATCGACCTATTCATTGCCAATTCAGAGTTGGTTAGCAACAACTTATTTGTAGAGGTTAAAGAGATTATTGTGGGACTACCAGAAGAGGTCGGGGATTAGCTGCAAAAAGATGGAGGAGAAGATGACACAGTGGAGGGTCCAAGTAGTCGAGGTAAGGATGTCAGCAAGGATGTGGGGAAGACCAACCCTGGTTAATGTTCACTTATGAATTGTCGTTATGTTTTGATATTGAGATTGTATTTTCGGCTTTATGGTAGATTTCAGTGTTTTATTATAGTTTATAGGGCTAGTAGGGGAAATAAAATAGTATCATGGTTGTATTGGGATATGGAATCACCTGCTAAGACTGAAGCAAGTTTTGATGTGATGATGTAGAAACAATTATGGCTATGTAATCCGTATTTTGAATATAAAGTACCAGTTATGTTAAAAAAACATTGCAATTTGGTTTTAATAAAAATTGTAATTGTTGAGAAATGTGATTGTTAATTATTGTGATTTATTTTTGTTATAAAATGTAATTGTTAATTATTGTATTTTTTTCAATATGATATTTAGTTTTGGATATTTAAATTTTTAAATGATAAGGGGTTCATAAGTTCAAATCCAGAAGGGTTAGAGTATGTATACCTCCATAGACTAGATATACAGAGATGGGTCTCTTTTCCCACAAACAAGAGGGTCTCATACACCAATTTGATGTATGGCTTAGCCATGACCTTAAAATCATTTTTTTGTTTGTTTTAAAACTCGAAATTTCATTAATCAAGAAAAGTATTATAGAAGAGTAATTTTTACCCTACTAATCTTCCCGTAGGGAAACGACCAATAGGGAAACCAAACCAATATGACAAATAAATGATCTTAAAGTTATATAAGCCTTGCTTAAATTATTTGAATTATTTGTTAGTTTAAAAAAAGACATTCCAAAAATACATATGTCGTGCCAACAAACGAGTTACATGCAAGTTCTTGACTGAAAAACTAAGTATGCAAATAATTAGAGACTTTATTTTCCTAAAAGGAGGAGGATGTGCATAGAGCTACACTTAGCTGCACAAGGCATCCATTGACGAATATGAAGAGAAAATTTGTTCTCTAATTGTGAGCCAAAATGCCCGACCACAACCATGATCTCCATGATGTGGGGACCTCGTTGCTCCGTATCACGAAATCTCAAGCACCCTAGCTCTTGGGTCACAATCAATTGAGTTGCTGACAATTGAATTGCGCAATCGACACTCTCGCCAGACTAATAATACTTTGACTTTTGTGGCTTGACTGATTTTTCCATGGTGTCGAATTCTAAAACGCTTCCCTGTTCCTATCTCTGCCTTGCAACTGGAGGAGTGATTGAGCTCCCGATGAAAGGATGCCAATTACGGTGCCCAGTGAATTGAAAGGAGCAAGAAGGTTCTCAGAGATAGACGAACCATCAAAGTAAGGCTGCCTGGTCATCTCGAACCCCACAGTACCCAGGCGGATGCAAGAGTGTGTTGGGAGTGAAGCAGGAGGTGTAGAGATACACAAAGGCACCAACTTGGGGAGAACTAGAGAATGCCCGAGGATGGGCTAACAAATGTACACATGGTGGCGATGAAAACCATTGACATGGTGACCAGAGGGAAGCATATCTTGTAACATAGAGAGATAGGCAGTACTGATGGTTTGAAACCCTAATACGCCTAAATATGGAAGTCGTTATGCTATGAAATATCCCCCTGCTCGTAGCTCAAGGATACTTTCCAAATCATTATGGACCACAATCATTTTCCTATTACCCATAGCCGAGAAAATGTACCTGCCCACCGAGTTCGTTAATGACCACGGCATGTGAAGATTTAACATGATGTACCTGCACATAGGAATGGGCATATGGCATGACAGATGGCCGATATAACCATTAATTTGAATTAATAGCAAGATGTTTGAATTGCAATAGAACTTTTTTGTGGGGAGACTTTAAAATCAACTTATTATTATTATTATTTTGTAAGTTGAAGTTTTATTGATAATTCACTAAAATTATAAAATCAAAAGTTGTTATCTATTTCTAATTTACTATTTGGGAAATCAGACTAAAGAAGAAATAATTGATTATTGGAAAAGATAAGAGTGAAATCAACAGATTAAAGAATTTGGGAATTGTCTTTATAGTGGGAGAACTAGTTGGGAGAATAACAAAGATAGTAAAGAGAGTCATTAACCTCATAACCAAAATAAAAAAATGGCTGAAGCAAGAACATCATGAACATAAAGATGTGTCCACCTCATTGGGTTGAGTTTCATCCTTGCTGAGTAGAGTACTTCCTGGGCCTAAAGGCAAACCGAGTTTAAGATAAGTGAGGTGACCTTCACTATGAAGAAGTAGTAATTTTAAATTATCCAACTTTATAAGAATTTGATTCCTTGCATCCTTGTGATCCAAAAACACTTTTATTGGAAGAGTTTTTGATTGTAAGTATAAAACACAATACACAGATAATAGTTTTTCCTTTTCTTACTATTCCTTGTGTCGGGAATCCAGGTTGTGAGGCTGTCTAGAACCTTTGCATTCGAAATCATGTAATTTTCATGTTTGACTCCCTCCTCAATTTCATTGAGTTCAGATTGAATTTATGAGGGAGTTTGGCCTTGAAAATGACGAGTTGATGCCTTTTCCCAACATTGAACCTTTGCTCCAATTCCACTATATATTAGAGCCTTTAAGAAACTAAGCTCATGAGCCACCAACATCTCCTCGGCCACCACCTCCCCTGTAGGCACATGCACATTGATGGGTTATGGCTGTAGTGGGGAGGAAGAGTCACATTGGATTTAATAACTCCAATTCTAAAGGATGAAAAAAATGCGACTAGATAAAAATGGTGAGACCTTCTATGTAGGCGAGTAGGGAATCTGCGATGCATAGAGACTGCAAATTATGAGATGTGATTTTTATGAGGGGCATGAGGAGAGGACAAAGGAAACCAACAAATCTCAACATGAAAAGGGGGGAGATATAGAGAAATTCCATGATGAGTGAAGGAAACAACTGTGGGGAGGTTAATAGAGAAAAATGAAAAGGAAAGCCTGGGAATGTAGCGATAAACCCCATAATGAAAATTCTAGAGGCTAGGAAGGTTATGGTTATCTGGTTGGCGTGATGGCACGTTCAATCCACCTCCACCTGCTCGCGACATTAGACACCCCCATCAGGAAAGATTATTATTATTACTAAGAAAATGCATTATTTGATTTAAAGTCATTTAATTTAACAATAATTTTTTTCTTTGAAATGTAGTGATATAAAAAAATATTGGTTCATAATTTTAATCAATTTTTTTTATAATATATTTCTAATAAACTAAACTGAAATTTCATATAAATTATATGGCTATTTTGATAATTTTTCACAAATTTTGAAATTTTTTATGGATGTTTGTGGTGATTAAATTAGAAGATGCTTCCCCTGATGGGGGTGATAGGCACACGATTGAGGGGTCCTAGGGATCCCCACCTGCTGCTAGTTGCTAATCATGCGAGGAGTAATGAGACAAGATGGGGGGCTCTCGGCTTGTCAATGGAACTATCGGGAGAACGAGAGGTTCAATTGCTTGTTCAGGTGGAGGATGGCCTTAGTGTGTATGTGGCGGGTGATGAGAACATAGGGAGAGTGGAAGGGAGACAATTTTGTTCACTGGAAAGGTCTCAGGTGAAAGCCGAAAGGTCAAGGTGGTAAGTTGCCGATGGGTGCCATAAGTATGTGCATTTGGTTTTGTCTCTAGGAATTCATTTGGGATCTCAGGGTACCACAATCAGAGAATTGGGTTTGAGTAGATGTCTGCACCTTCATTGGTATATGGTATCTGCACCTGTTGGCCGCTCATGGATTGAAATAGGGGAACTTTGTCATCGACCAAGCTTGAGTAATTCTCTGTTGTGTGGTCTGGTTTCTGTGGGTTGGTTTTGATTTATAGTCTGTTGTTAATCTCTGGGTCATTAGTCAAGGGGGACGGTGGCGTTTTTGGGCCAAGATAGTCGGGTGCCTGAAGAGGAAGGGTGAGCGACAAGTGAATTGGTATGGGAATCACCAGGGAGGGGAGATAATTGGCATTATATATATGGTGGCTATGCCTTTGGTGGACCAAAATATATGCTTACTAAGTCCTATCTATAAATTCCTATACCCCACCCCTATGTTAGTAGGTTCGCCTGGTCTAGGGATTGTTGTTAGAAAATTATATATTACAGAGAAATGGAACACATTAAATATTGCAGAAATATAAACACAGAAAATGCATAAAATAAGAAAGACAGAGATATACGTGGTTTACCCAATTTCGACTACGTCCACGGAGAAACAACCAGTCCTTCCTTTTATATTATCCAGCAAAATGAAGAGATACAACCTACAACAGATCTACTGTAATTCCCTCTTTGCTCTCACACAATCTCCTCTCTTTTTCTCGTTTAGAATACACATCTTCATAGCCGCAATACAATTCCCTCATATATAGCAAGGGGTTGCCTTCTAGGGAAAAAAACCCTAAATTAAACATAACTTCTACCGTCAGATTTCCGCCTAGTGAATGGCCCAAATTGATTATGAAATTACAACATTTTACAAGGCAATTTTTACATCTATTTTTAGCTTCGGGGGCACTGCCCCCGATCCTCCGCTGGGGGGGGCTCCGAAAGATCACTGCCACCCCCCCTGGACCCCCCTTGCAGCACAAATAATGGGTGGCGTTGTCGCCACATTACGAAATGGGGTCCAATGTGGCGATACCTCTGAATAAAGAAGATAATAAGGCTCCACACCAAACAATTGTGACTTGGGTCTCAGGGGAAAGAGATATTACACCTAGGTTTGTTCTGAGGGTGGGAGTGCCAAAAATTCAGACCCTCTACAACTAGAGTGGTTGTCTCTGCCGAACTGGGGGCAGTGTGCTAGCTGGCCATTGCATTTATGTGAATTCAAGGGGTTGGAGCATCCCTGTTGAACTAGGTGGCTAGGGGAAACCTAGCGGCGGTCAGGCGACACCCATATATGGAGCCTAGGATGAGCCATTAATGAGTGGAGGGTGGTGAGAACAGAGTGCTATTGTCTGTGGGTGTGCCAGTACCCGTGGGAGAGAAGCATATGCCTAGGCTTGTGGGAGTGCACTATTTTTTTTCCTACAGGTATGAAAAGACAAAGAAGGAGACCCCGTCAAGGGGGTGGTCAACATGGATTTGCTGAAAATAGAGGTGGTGGTGACTCTTCCTCCAGCGAAGCACATTCAACAAGGCTAGATAGAGAGGAGGGGCTCGCTCAGATTCCTAGAAGGCCTCCTAGCAAACTAGTTTAGGCTACCACATTGGACTCCATTGCTGAACAACTGAGGAGGATCCAAGACAAGTTGGACATCCTATAGGAGCATAGGTATGAGGACCACAATGATAATGTTTCCTACTAGAATGATATCCAATTCATCCAAGAGGAAATTCTTGAGCAACTAGCACATGTTCGTCGTAGCTAGCATAAAATTCATGATCGTCTTCATGAGATTGAGGAGCATTTGGAGTACATTGAATTTCACTAGCATGGACAAAAAATGCAAAGGCGGAATCCAACTCATGTAAATATGCATCCACCACATCCACCACTCTGATATGAATGTGCTAGTTTGTGTTTTAATTTTGGCAACTTTTTGGCTTGTATGGCTGAGAAGCCCTCTGAAATAAGGTGCAAATTGAAAAATATTATGTTATATATTGCAACTCTCCTGGCCAACAAATCTGGTCGGAGTGAGCTAGGACGAATTAATGACCAACATTATGTACTTGTTTTATCATCAATAATATAAATTTAGTACTTTGATTGAAAAAACAAAAAACTTAGAAGATGCCTTGTTTAAGAAAAAATAGTTGACTTATGATTTGTTATGGGTCTTCATCAAGTTTCAGTATCCAATGCTACTTAAAATATGTTAGAATGATCATCACATGAAACTTAATATACTAATTTCTTATTAAAATGGATCTTTTATGAAAAAAATAAATTAATTAATTAAAATGAAGGAAAAAGGTTACAATATGTTTTTATTAAACTAAATTTAGATGTTATATATATTTGTATTTAAAAAGGTTACATGGTTATTTTGATATTTGTTTGCAACTTTTGAAACTTTTTATGGATGCTTGTGATAATTAACATATAGGGCTCTTTGTTAAAAGAAAAAATAGTTGACTTGAATGCATATGTGTGGTTATGATTTGTGATGCGCTTCATCAAGTTTCAATATAGCCAATGTTGTGTAAAGTATGTTTTAATGTTCATCACACAATAGTGTACTGATTCTTTATTAAATGGACTTCTTATGAACAAAAGAATTAGACTTCTAACATCCAACTAGAACTTAACTATAAGTCATTTAGTCTTCATCTCTCATCTTCATATTCATTCAACACTAATTCAACGACTAGTGCACTATACCACATCAATGATAACTTGACAAGACATATTAATATCACATCACAACCTAGAGGTGTTGTGAAATTGACAACTTGGATGATCAAAGTTGATGAGGTCAATCTATGGAATGTGTAAGTAATCAAACTGATCAAGTCAATGTATGCTCTAGTTGTTTGAATTTCAAAGAAAAAGGTAATGTTCATCCTCATCCATTGTGCCCAAAGTCAACTATTTGGATAGTCTTGATTGATCTTATGAAAATTTAGACGTATATAAATATGTATTATGTATTTTCAATCCAAATGGTTAGCTCAACAAGTTGTAACTATTGTTGTTAGGTATTTAAAAAGTCTATGCTATAACTCCAATCACCTTAGTTGTAGTGTACTAGTTTATATTTGGAATTTGGGAAAGCATTCCTTGGGTTCCCCATAAATATTTCCTTTGTGAAAAATGTATCATATTCTTTCATAATTTTTTTAAGAGATAGAGAAAACAATAGTATGATAATTCTCTATTCGTTTTATACCTCTGCATAATCAATTCCATAGTTAAAGAACACAAATCTATTTAATATGTTATCATATATATGTTAGTGTTATAATACTTTTATTTGAAATAGACTATATAATTTATGTGATCCGTTATGCTTACATTGTTTGCTTACACTTGGTATGATTTTTTTGTTTGTTTGTAAATCGGTCTTCTATTCATTCTTAAAAAAATGTACATCATTAAAAAAAACACAGGTAGTCTCACCTCGACCAGGTTTGTTGACTACTGCTAGTAACAAGTTATAGTAAAAAAAAACAACATAAAGTAACAAAGACCACAACTGAAAGGGCTAGATGAACCAGAAGACAAGCATGGAAAATTTTAGGGGCTAATGTTCGCCCAGTGGGCTAATTTTCCATGATTTTTCCACAAAAAAGATTCGCCAATTTCCAATTTTATAAAAGACGATTCGCCCAAATTTTAGAATATAAAATTATTTTACCTTAAAAATCGCCAACATTATATAGAGACTATATATAAAATAATTATAAATTTGATTAATTTTACAAATATATCAATAAACATTTATAATTTTCATATTAGGGATTAGTGAGATTCGCCAATGTTTTAAACTTCAAGAAAATTTTCCATCCTTAAAATTTTCCTTGAAGACAAGCAAGATATATAAAACACATGATATCATATCAATCGTCAGAAGTGATGGAGACTGGGTTGCCTGGGGCTGTTTCAGGAAGCTGAGGAGGGTGGAAGGTACATTGCGCATGTTGTTCGAAATGAGCCATCCAAGCCTCCATCTTTTCAACTTTCTCAGAGAGTAGATTCTGGCTACGCCAGACCACCACCACACATTCCCGGGTATGGCACTGAAAATAGTGCATCTTGTTTAGTGTCGTGATAAGCTCTACATGTTCCTCCTACCTCACATGCTCTGTAGTAGCCAATCTATCCATAATTGTATGGGTGACGTCTCAACAACGATCCATGAAGCATGTATGTTTCTTCCCCCTTCCTCCACGGTGTGCCACCCCCTGACTCTGTCCTCCCTCATGACGAGTAGACCCTTCTCGGTGCCAGTCTCTCATGGTGTGGCCACCTTTGCCACCAGTTGAAACTCCCAGGGCTCTGCCTCCCTGAACCTCCAAACCATCCTTGCAATTTCTGCTAGATCTTCTTACTGCACAACCTGTTGAAGCCAATGAGTGAAGACGACCACCCCTAGAACCATCGCGTCCTATATGTTTTCCACTAGACACCGACGCCATCAGGGATAGGATCCCTCCACCCACAGGGTCCGCTAAATTAGGTTGCGGATGGGACAACCTGCGCGAAATGCGAGGTGCCGACCTCATTCCAATCCACAAGAAAACACTGACCGAAAGAGAAATAGAGGGCTTCCCTCCTTCCACCACTAGGACCATCTGCCTACTATGCAAACCGAATTGATGGTTACTTGGTCTCACCACCAGCAACACAGAACCACCGACGCGTGAGGGGAAATTTCTACCTACCACCTAGTCTTCCATCCACGGTGCACTACACCCCCATGATGAAATTACCCTAGGTGAAGAAACAATGAGGGCACTGTGAACAGAGTCTCTCCATGCCCGAACATGCACCTCCCTACCCCAATTTCTAGTTAGAATAATTCCCCACCCTCTGCTGAACCACCGTTGCTCCAAGATAAATGAATTATCCCATCAGCTACTCTGACACACTAAATGTATTCACAGGCTTAACCGATACTTCACCAGGATATACCCTCGCAGGAGCTCGAAGGACCTTCGACAGTAACTCCACCACCTTTCCCACACTGGTCGCGCTTGTGACAGTAATTTACCTCTCCAACCTCACACACTAGGAGCCATAATAACACCATTCACCATGTAGGATTTCGAAATTGAGCCAGGCCCTATTCGGGATATATCGAGCCTCCTCCCTGGCCATGAACAATCCCCTGATGCTACCACCTGCAACATACCCTTCGAGCGAATGTTTTACACACTCAAGGTTTAGTTCCCCCAATATCAAGGTACTTGGAGAAGGCCTGGGGGCAGGCCTTCATACTTGCATCCACGTGCCCATCATCAATCCCCACGTGGTCCTTCGAGGCTTGCAATCACATCGTTCAACACCCCATCGGGGAGGCCTCCTCTGAGGCCACAATTTGGCTAAACTCTTCTAGAATACCCTCCTGGGGCGGAGCGGGCCATCCACTGACAAAATCCTGACCTTGGTGACCACTACCCCAATTGGCGAGCTTATCTGCAACTTTGTTTCCCTCCCGATCTACATGTTCGGTGATGATATAATCAAAGGAGGAGATTCTTGACCTGATCTTCTCCTTGATGTATTCCAAGTGCTAGCTCTTGATCACCTTCTCTAGGGGGGATCCATGAATTAGTTTCTGCAACATTGATATGGAAATTTTTGAATCACTTGTGACTTGTAGAGTTAACACTCCTTGCTCAGCAACTATTTGAAGTCCTTTCTCCAATGCCAAGAATTCAACCACGTTGTTAGTGGTGCTGCCACATGAGGCTGCATAGAACTTTATGACACACCCCTTGTCGTCTCAAATGACTCCTCCAATTCCTGCTAGACCTGGATTCCCTTTGGAAGCACCATCAAAATTAAGTTTGTGGAACTCTTTTGGGGGAAGGGGGAAGGAGTTTGGTGAACACTCCCACATATGCTGAATGGTCATCCATCTTGTAGCAATGGCTCCTTGAGCTAATTTTAGTGCTACCAGGATTCTCTACTCACTACCTTCTGCTTTCCAGTCCTCTTCTATCCATCGGCCTATAGAGATGGTTTCTTTGATGTTTCGCATGATTGTTGACCATATCTGATCGGTCGATAGACTTTCCGAGTGGAATACTGCATGGTTCCTTACTTTCCAGATATTCCAGAGGACGAAGCCTTGACAGAGACACCACGCCCTATTGACGATGGGATTTTTGAAGAGTGTCCAACACCATGCGTCCAGATATTCATCCAAGCTATTAAGCAACCTATTGCATACCCCAAATAGAGATGCAACCCAATCCCATAGAGCTTGGGCCTTTGGGCAGGAGTTTAGAAGATGATATGTTGTTTCCTCTTCGGTTGTGTAGAGAGGGCATCTAGACGAGCCACATAATCCTTTCTTCCTGATCTTGTCCCATGTAAGGAGTTTGTTGTGCCCTATGAGACATAGAAAGAATGCTAGCTTTGGCCACATATTAGAATACCAGATCCTTCTCCACAAGGGGAGAGGAGCCTGGTCACCCAAAACATATAGAATTGAATAGGATTCTTTTAATGAAAACATACCTTTAGGCTGATGACCCCATCGAAGTTTATCGGGCTCCCCATTGTTGAGAATGGGTCGCTGTCAAAGGATCAGGGAGAGGGCCTCCCAATCTAGGGGTAGTTCTTGCTCTGGCCACTGATCTGTAGATTTCTATTCCATCCATTTTGGATTCAGACTGGCAAGGTTCCATAAGTCATTGACCTTTTCTACTCCTAATTGTATGGTGTAGACTTGAATCTCTCTTAAGTTCTCCTCTTGACTTAATTTAGGGTGTTGCATCCAGGATTCTTCCCAAAATTTGGTCGTTGCTCCATTTTTGATCTCCCAGAAACCATGTTCCTGAATGAGCACCCGATTCTCTTTTTCCCGATTTTGGATGGAGGATCCTTTCGATAGGATAAGTTTATTCGATAGAGAGTTTATATTACTCTTGGATCCATATTTACCTGAACAAATCATTTTCCATGTCTCCTAACACCTTGTAGCCACCTCCACTAGGACTTGGCCCCGAAGTCTTGCGATAACATTCCATGATCCTTGAGCCCGAGACCGCCATGGAGTTTATATTTACATAGTTTTTCCCATGTGACCAGAGCCCACTTGCGCCCTACTTGTGACCCTGACCAAAGGAATTTTTGAAACTTTGTATTTAAATCTTTGTATATGCTTTGGGGGGCTGGGAAGGATGATAGTTGATAAATCGAAAGGGTCTAAAGCACAACCTTTAGGAGAATAAGACGTCCTAGGGTATTCAATGTTCTGAAGGACCAACTTGATAGTTTTCGATCAACTCGGCTGAGCAAGTCTTTCCAGTGTGAGACCTTAAGGGAGTTTGGAACCAACAGAACCCCAAGAAGGATCTGGGGAGAGAACCTATTCGAAATCCGAGAGTCCGAGCTAGATACCTTTGCACCGATAGGTGGTATTGAAAAAAAAATATCTGACTTCTCACCATTAATCTGAGTGCCTGAAGCCTACTAGAACTCATCTAGGATAGAGCCAAATTACTAGTATTCCTTGAGGGTTGGCTTTTAAAATAACATATTTTCATCCATAAACTACTGGTGGGTGATTGGAGGGACATCTTGGGAGAGCTTGAGACCCTGAAGGGATCGTGAGGCCACCACATCCTTTATGAGTCTACTCAATCCTTCAGCAGCAATAATGAAGAGGAAGGGGGAAATCGGGTCCCCCTCTCTTAATTCACCCAAGCCATGAAAAGGACGAGGGGGCACACCATTCACCAAAATGGAGTAGAAGGGGGTAACAATCAGGGATTGGATCCAGCTTATCCAGTTTGGGGAAAACCCAAAGGCTTCCAAAATTGATAGGAGATAATCCCAATTCAAACGATCATATGCTTTAGAAAGATCCAGCTTGATTAACATACCTGGGGTTTTGGAGGAGGAAAGGGAATGAATCACTTCATGAGCCACTAGGATGTCGTCTAGGCTCTACCTTCCTTCCACGAAACTAGATTGTTCAGGTCTGAATTTTTATTTCAGAAGGGGCTTTAACCGCCAAACAATAATACCAGAGATAATCTTGTAAACCACATTGCAAAGGGTGATGGGATGGAAGCCACCCGAGTATGCAACCATGCTCTTCTTTGGAATGAGTGTGAGGAAAGTAGCATTCAATCCTGACCACATTCGTTTAGAATGGTGCAAATCTTCCACTAGAGTATGGATTTCCTTACCCAAGAAATGCCACCCTGCTTTGTAAAACCCAACTGTGAAACCATCCGAACCTAGATATTTGTTCATAAGGAGTGTTCTAACCACCTCTTCTACTTATTCATACGTGATCTTCCTCATGAGCACATTATTATGGTCCTCTGAAATTATTTTAGGAATACATCGAAAAAATTTCGTGATAGATTCACTTATATCCACTTCTAGTTCCTGAAACTGGGATTGGAAATGCCCGATCAGTTCTTTTGTGATCTACTCATATTGCACTAGGCAGTTGCCATATGAAACATTTAGAGAAAAGATCCGATTGAGCTTCCTGTGTTTTAACAAGGTCCTATGAAAGAATTTTGTGTTGTGCTCCCCCTCTTTGAGCCATTGGATTCTTCATTTTTTCCTCCACAATATTTCTTCTTGGGTTGTTCTAATTTTGTCAGGACTCCCCCCTCCTGTTCTATCAGTTCCTATGTTCTCCCTTCCAAGATAATTCTTTGTTGTATTACCTTCATTGTGTCTTCCACTCCACGCTTATCCTGGTGAATGTCCCCAAAATCTGACTTGTTCCATTCTTTGATTTTCCTTTTCAACTCCTTCAGCTTAAGTTGGAAGGTTTCCATAGAGTTGCACCCTGTTACGCTTATTTATTTCCACCATGCTTCCAGTTTGGTGATGAAGTCCGACTTCTCTAGCCAGAAGGATTCAAAATGAAATGGGCGATTCTGAGGAGCCATCCTTAGGTTGATTTCAAGGCTTATTGGCCAATGATCTGAGCCAAGGAAAGGAAGGATCGTGGCTTGTAAGAAAAGATCCTACTGGAGGATGTTATCAGAAATGAGAAAGTGGTCCAACTGAGATGCTATCTGGTGTTTCTCACCTTGTCTATTATTCCATGTGAAGGAGCCATTCCCAAACTCAATATCTTCAACTTCCAAGGCTTGGATGGTCTCTTGGAAGGCCATAGATATTGGGTCCGGTCTTCTAATGCCTCCCTTTTTCTTGCTTAGGTCCTTGATCATATTAAAGTCCCCTGCTAGGATCCAGCTTGAGCTTTCTATTATGATTTTTAAATATCTCAGATTCCTTAAGAACCCATTCTTGGCTCCTGGTAGTGTAGGGCCATACACTCCCGTGAGCCATACTTTCTCTGTAGATTTGATGCATGTGAATTGACCAAAGAGGGAGTTTGGAGAGGTGATCTAGATTTGGAAGAAAACAGATCTGGGATCCCAAAGGATTCCCATCCCCATCGCATATCCCCTTGCATCCAATGCCATGCACTGCGCTATCAGCTAGTTTTTTCTAGTGATGTCTTTGAGCTTTTCCATTGTTAATTTAGTTTCCTAGAGTACTACAATATCCAACTTCTCTTTCTGGATCCTATCCTTTAGGTACCTCAACTTCCCCTTGGAGTTGAGTCCCCTTATGTTCCACGATACTAACTTCATTGAGGGGGGGATGAGATGGAGCATTGGTAGTACTCTGTCAAGACATTAGCCTGTCTTGAGTTAACTAGGATTGCCCCTGCCTCGCGGATCACTTCGCTGGTGGGTCTCCTGCCTTTTTTCCTAGTGCTCGAACTAGTTTTCGACCTTCTCCCAGGTGGATCACCTTCCCGTATGGTCAGTTCCATCTGGGGGTGGCTCAGGTCAAGCCTGTCGTTGCTCCCATTCTCTATATATCTTATGAAATTGTGCTAGCTGATCATGAGGTATTTCCTCAAAGCCCTCTTTATCCCAACTTCGCAGATAGGCCACCATTACCATTTCATCCAAGTTAAGTTGCTCAAATTTTACATCCTTTTCCAACGCTTACCTCACTTGTGCGAGGACTTGTTGAATTCCTTTTCCTTCCTGCTGTGCTTATGTAGACTTGTGTTTGCTTGGCTGTTTGTTTTTAGGGTTTTTTGTGTTGGTCTCCACTTCCATAGTTGTTTGAGTCACTAGTGCTACCTTAGGACTAGTTGGTTTCTCAGTTTCACTTGCCTCTGCTAGGAGGGAAAAGAGGTTAGTGGCAGGGTGGCTGGAAGTCATCGAGGAGGTCCTAGGTGGCACTGATGGAGGGCTAGGAGGGGCTTGGGAAGGGATTGATTTGCTAGATGGAGGGCGCCGAGTTGATACTTACTAAAACCCATATGAGGAAGGATTCATTGGGGTGACGTTAGCTTGTTAAGGACAATCACGGAATACATGTTGATACTCATGGAAAAGCCTCGATTTAAAGGGGACATGTTCATAATCTAACGACTGTGACCAAATCTCATCCTGGTACTCAATATCCACTGACTCGGGGAGGGGTTGGGATATATTCATATAAACGCAAATCCTAGCATAAGAGGAGAACCTGCAATGTATGGTAATCTTGGAGACCTGCACAAATTCCTCGATGGAGTTACCGATTGATTCCAGAATATCCATTTCCCAGAAGTCTTCTAGCAGGGAGTATAGTCGAACCCAGATAGGGGTTGCAAGGAACTGTTCCTTCTCCGGATTATAACATGGTTCCCAGTGTCTCATGAAGAGGCATGCACTATTCATAAAGTATGGATCATTATCCAAGATGCATTTGCAATCCTCAAGATCTTCGAAAATCACAGTGAAGAACCCCTTCACTCGGAGTCGTAGGTCAAATGGTGCTCTCGGCTACCATTTTAGCTGGATCCATCTCAGAATGTCTGATTCCCAGGGCCAAATGCCCATGAATTTGCAAATGACTGCATGGTCATGCATAAATTGTTGGGACTTCTCCAGTCGATGGCTGGGTATTACCACCCTAGGGTTTTTAGTGGCTTTGGGCAAGCATCGACCTCAGATTCGGGCTTGCCATTGCGCTCCCAGAGTTGGCGTCTCTGATGTGTTGCCTTTTCACGGGCCTGAAGAGGACGGATCATGGGAAGGGCGATTAGAGCCCGTCAATATGGCTTTGAAGGAGAGGGTCGATCCCCCTTCCCGGAGGGCCCGACATGCGGCTGCCCAGTCAGTTAGATGTGATAGATCAGAGGCATGTGGGAGAAGGTAATCTAGAAGGGAGCTGAAGCACTCTAACAGGGATCCGAAACCCTCGATCTGTCAGAGAAAATGAAAAACCCTAGCAGAGCAAGTTAAGTGTAGTTATCACTTACACTTGGTGTGATTATTCAAAAGGTATATTGGTTTATTGCTAATGTAGTCATACCCACCTAAGCCATACAATGTCTTATTTATATGTTTAAGTTCTTTTTGTTTAGTGATACTCTGTGGTGTTTATGATTTGGATTTATAATGGTAAGAAAAATATTGTTATGTAGTTGTAAGCATTATTCATGATTTAATTTGAACATTTATATGCTTCCACATTATATTACTAAATTTTCGATAATAGTTTTAGGGCTATTTCATCATAATGAGATTGTGGTAGTTCTACAACACGATTTTAAGTCAGGTTTCCAAACCAACTTTTGTAAATCGAAAGGTAACTTGACAACTAATGAATCATATTAATAGCCATATTACTAATATACACATAGCTCTTTTCATTAATAATTAAAGGAAGCATTTTTGCAAGCAAAAATACTTCATTAAAACTTTCCTTATGCATACCATCATTGTATCCATGTTCTTAGGGAAAGGATTAAGATCATTTGCTATTAAGGGGAATATGCATCAAATTTAAACATTTTTCTTATATGTATGTATAACCCCCAAGGGTGGCCTCAATTATTTGAACCATCCACCCAAATTATGTTTCCAATGGTGATACCATAGATCATATGTTCAAATTTAGTTGAGTTTGATGGTTATGTGTCATATTATTTGAACGACTACCTCCCCACATTGTACACTGCATCAAACATAATGGGGGGTCACATGGGGGTCATAGAAGGGATGAAGCCCCCTATGTAAAGTTTGGGGGAAGTGTTCCCCCAAAAAACCATTTTGGGTGGTCTTTTGTGTCCGTTTTTGACATTTTTTAGCACAAACTTTTCACTTTTAGCAGTTTTGTGACATATGGTGGTTTTTCCAAAGGTTTTGTAATTTAACTTAAGGAAATACAATTGTATTCTAATCTAGGGTAAATGGATTGGTAGTTTAGGGATGCAGCGCGATATATATATATATATATATATATATATATATATATATATATATATATATATATATATATATATATATATATATATATATATTTGGTTTTCCCAGTTTGGGTTTCTAAGATAAATATTTGTGTTAATGCGTGTATGTGCCATTGATCTTTTTTGTTTTATTAAGAATCTATTTGCAACAACAAATTGTGCAGGGTTAAAACCTATAGAGTCCCTCAAAGTCATGGAAATTTTTTAAGGACCCATATCTTAAAGTCTAAAAACTTTGGTAAATATCACTAATTCTTAAAATACTAAACATAACATGTTTGGCAACAGTTTTGTAACAATTTTCAAATTTCCAAAGCTTTTATATAGTTTGTAGAAAATTTTGATGAAATCTAGAGGAAAATACTTAAAACCATGAAATATTTAAAACCATGATTAGAGTTAATCACCATTAGATTCTATTTGACAACTAAAAGGGGATTACCATTCTCATGTAATTTTCTTAGGTTCACATGCTCAAAAAAAAAGATTTTAAATATAACAAGAAACAAACCAAATAGAATTAATATCTAAGAAATATAAAATTATGTAAACTATTGCTGGTAGCCCAATCGTCTCCCCTCTCATTTTTTTTGAAAAATTATATGGGCCCCTTCTCAACTTTACCTTTGGGTTTTTGTTTTTCAATTTTTGGCTTTGATTTTGTACAACAATAATGGTTTTTAATGCACATCTCTCTTTTTCTAAATGATCATATGACATATCCTTGATTTCTTTTACAGGTGTGTTCATTTTCATATTTTCTTTCGGTGATTACTTAATGAATTTGTAAGTTCATTCGATGCTAATATAAAAGGGAAAACCTTGTATTTTTTCTTGTTTACAATTAGTTATTCAAGGCCTATGAATTTACATTGCATATAAATGTTAGAGTGAATAAGGCCGCTCCAAAATTTTCATTCTGTAGCAACCTTGTCTTATTTTAAATTGCACATTATAATGTCCCTCTAACATTTTATTCCCTATGTTGAATGCATAATATATATGTATGAGCCTTAATACCTACATTTGGATATGTTTATGTATGGTTATCATTTTATGGAATATAAACCTATATTAGGCCTATGCTCGATTGATATTTTAATTTGTTTATTTTCCATGTTTCTATATCCACTATATTGTGACCTATTATATTAGACTTGGTTTAATTTAATGATATGATGATTGACTAAGGATTATGAGTTTGTGTCCATGTATATGGAGATATTTCATTTGAAACTTCTAGACCTACAATCATGAGATATGATGCTCTCGGGTTTTGAGTTATGGTTTTGGGATTTGTATTTAAGTCTTCCGGGTGATATGTCATTCATGTGAGGGGTGTTTATCCCGATCAACGCAATCTATAACAAATAAACCATCCACGATCGATTGTACCTTGCAACCATTACCCTCTCTGTACTAAACCCTTGATTATTGATCTTTGAATTAGCCTCTAGGGTTTCAACCAAACTAACTCTCGACTATTTCATTTTTCTTCCCTCTTTTTTTCTTTGGCTCTGTCGTGATTTAGGTTTTTGGGGTCATCCATTGGTTGCATGTTCACCCTCTCTGTTTTGCTTTCGTGTTTAATTGAAAACCTCATAGATTCTAACCATGGCTCGTGTTTTTCAATCAGAAGCTATTGGGATAGAAATTATTGAAGCTTATGATGAGTGTACATACCTATTTTTCCGAGTCGGCTATAGTATACCTAGGGGGAATATTACGGGGTATAGAGGAAGGTACATAAGGGAATAATGTAATAATGTGATGGACCATATTTAATAAATAAATTGGTTAACCCACATAATTTAAGAGACCACAATTAGCTAGGGAATAATGTAATAAGCCCATTGTAATGGATGTATGGCATTGATATACCCATGGTATTGACATACCCATGGCATTGTATGTATGAAGCCTATATAGAGGTTAGAGACTCTCCATTGAGACATGCCAAGGATTATTGCATTGACAAGCGTATGGATTGTGGAGTGATCTCCTTCCTTAAGGAGAGATTATATGATGTTTCCCTACCTTAAGGGTTTTGATATTAACAAAGATTTGAAGTTCTATCACCTAGCGTGTTACTTCTTGGGAATATTTGGATAATATATATAAATTCCAAATATGCCTAAGAAGTAACACGATAGATGATAGAACTTCAGATCTTTATTAATATCAAAACCCTTGTGGTAGGGAAACACCATACAATCTCTCCTTAAGGAAGGAGATCACTCCACAAGCCGTATGCTTGTCAATACAATAATCCCTGAAATGTCTCAATGGAGAGTCTCTAGCCTCTATATAGGCTTCATACATACAATACCATGGGTAATTACCATGGATCTCTCAATACCATACATCCATTACAATGGGTTTATCACATTATTCCCTAACTACTTGTGGTCCTTTACATAATGTGGGTTAACCACTTTATTTATTAAATATGGCCTATCACATTATTACATTATTCCCTTGGTTACCTCCCTCTATACCCCATAATATCCCCCCTATGTATAATACATTCCACCCCCCTTAAACATGTTTCATCCTCGAAACATGAGAAGAACACAAATAATAAGATATACTCAAAAGACTAGTCCACTGGTACCATACACGTGCATCTAACCATCCCAGAGAAAGTTGAACACTCGATCTAGTTGGTGCCTCACTTTCTTGAGATGGAAGTTGATTCTGGAGGTTCCTCTACGTCGATACACTATGGGTGGCTCATCACACCTCTCTGTGTGTCGTCCAGGGGTTTTTTTCCTTGTTGCTAATTATTTTCCCCCTTGCTGGTTGTTGCCTGGCTAGGTGGTGCGGGTGGTGATATGGTGAAGTTTTAACTGCTTGTGTATCTTTATTCAATTCGCCACCTGATGGAGCCTGAGTCATATCTGATACTTGTTGTGGCACCTGCAGTTGTTTCTTGTCTTCCATTATTACTTCCACCACAGACTCCTTATATGATGTGTCAGTACCTGCAATGTTTCCTGCTTGGGCCTCCTTGGGCTCTACCTGTTTATTGATGGAAATATCTTGTAATAAAATTTTCTTCTATTTATATCAGAGCATCAGGAATTTCTTCTGCACATTAATATTGATAGTACCAACAAATTCCATCCAAGGGTATCCCAAAACAACATCGAAATCAACCATATCTGAAGCATAAAAATCAAAATGAAACACATACTTATCCATAGAAATCTTCAAATCCTTATAAATTTGAATATCTTCATTATCAACCTATGTGTTTTCAATATGTTTTTCTCGGACTTGCAATATTTTTACCAAATTAACATTGATAAAATTATGGTTGCAACTAGGAATGATAGACACAATGATTTTCTCTTTCTCGATACTTCTATGAACCTATAACATGGAAATATTAATATAAAATAAGCCTTTATGGATCTTAGTGTCCTTCTTTTCGGCTTGAGACCACTTGTCTAAAGCGACCTTTTCAAGTTCTTTCTTGGAAATTCTCCTCACTAAACTGTCAAGTGATTCCCACCAGTTATTAGCCTCATCTTTCATATAAAGCCCTAGGAAGCTTGTCCAAACATATGGGCATTTTGACTTGTGATACTATATAAATTATTCAATAGTAAGGCCATCATTTTTTCCTGTAAACTTCATCTTGCTAGAACTGTTACACAACATTTTGTCACTGTCCTTGTACTCCTCATTCCTCGATCCTAGAGGACCTCTATAGTGAACCTCATGTGTTTTCCTATCATGGAGAACATGTCCTTACATCCCTCTTCATCTGCTGAACATTTCCATCTTACATCATTTCCAGAGAATATTCCTTCAAACTCAGTTTTCAAGGACGGCGCTATCCTTTAGTTTCTTCCCCACGCCAATTTGTAGAGTCTAACACTGAGCCTAGCACCGATCAGTGCTGGTAATCCATCTATGACCCACACTGATCCTCTTTTCGAATGTTTTTAAAAATGGAGTCGAAGATTCCAGGTCTAGAAGCTTCGTGAACAGAAGTCTGGTATATGGTTAGTCGAGATAGAGTCGAGAGAGACTGTTTGGGCTCCTTTCCCATATTAAAATGGAATAAACCAAAAGGGATAAGACCTCTCCCATCATAAGAGGATCCATGTCCCCTCTCTCAAGCTATATAAACTTCTATTTTCCAACCTCAGCTAGCTAATGAAAAGGTTGGAATAATCTGTAAAATCTTGATAGCCAAAACAATTCTTGATAGCTTTAGCCTTCTAGTTTGTGCTTGTAGAGGGAGAATAAGTTTGTGGTTTTTTTGGTTTGGAGCAAAGAGGAAGAAGCCTTGAACTTCCATTGTTTGAGGTGAATCATGAGATGCTAACAGTGGTGTTGGAACCCAGACACATCAAAGGAAACCTGCAATGCTAAGGTGAAGGTTGTACTTTCCTTTTTGTCATAATAATACAACTGATATTTTGTTTCCTATATCAATTGCATATGGTATTTGGTAGCTTAAGACTCCTTAGCCTCTTAAGTAGGTTGAATCTATTGTATTCTATCATGTGTGCTTTGGTTTCTTGTCTATTTGTTTCAGGTTCTTGATTGACATTAAGGAGCTTATCGCTGGAGCAAAGACACAAGGACTTCATCAAAAAAGGATTAGCGATACAAGAGGTAGGATCTTATCCATTCTAAATCTAAGGGAACTTATGTCAGATTGTCTTGTTTGTGGCTAGACCCTCTCCCCTGGGCTAGAGGGATTGTCTCTATCCGCAGAGAGAATCTTCCTACTCCACAAATTGGGGACCGCAGTGAAATCCATCCCTCTCTTTGGATTGTTTTTCATTTCATGATTTGTGATGACTTTTCTCGTATCACTCTTTCTCTTTTGTAATCTGTACTTTGCGTCATCTATTGCTTTGATTCTTGAATTTAGAGTGACAGGTCTGGTTTTGGTTTGTGGAAATTTTTCCTTTTTCTTTGAATCCCTTGATCAACGTTGTTAATTTCCTAACAACAGCCAACTAGTGTGAGTTCCTTTTGAACAGTCACACCACAACCCCTTATGGCGCTTGTTGCTAGTTAGACAGCTGCACCAATTCCTATAGGTTAAAATCATGGTATCTCTTAAATCATTGCGAGTGTGTCTTGTCCTGATAGATTCTATTTCTTGGCTTGTTTGCCTTTATTCTCTCTGGCTATAATGCTTTGTTAGTTTGATTTGTTTGCTTGATTGGTTTGAGATTGCATTACTTGATTTTTTGAGTTTTTGGATGGTTTGTATTCCTAGGGAATCTAGGTCATTGTCCATTCATTTTCTTATCTGCTCATCAAGTCAATTTGTTGATTTGTTGCTTCATGAATTTCATGTTTTAGCCCTTGCGTCTATATTGCTTTGTTTTCAATTGAACAAGTGAAAAGGTTTTGTTTGCTCTTCTCTTGTTGAACGTCTCTTTTCTGAGCATAGATTACATTGCTCAGTTTGTTTCGATTGAATATTTGCATATTAGTTTGAAAGAATTTATTTTTATCGTTCTTTGCATATGATTGATGTTTGATTGTTTGGAAACTTTCATTGAAATGTTTATGTGAAAGATTCATTTTAGCATTCCATTGAAGTAAATACATCATTCTAGTTTGTTTAATAGATATGTTGCATTAAGTAGCATAATTGAAAGCTAGAATTACAACATCATGAGCATTTGAAATGAAATGAACTTCTTGAAATGCATCTGATAGGAAAGGTAGGAAGTGGAAAGAATTCTCATTGTTTTGTTTTGAAAAGCAAAGTAGTGAAGAGTCATCTTGCTTTCAGTCGCTTGTTTGTTGCATTGAGTGTTCTCTCTTCTCTCAATTAGTGTAAGAATTCATCGAATTGAAAGGGTTTTGTCTCATCTCGCTGCACATAAGATTTTTTTAGGTGACATCGATAGGGCCTAAGAACTGAGACTTAATTTCAAGATAAACTTTTAAAATATATTCAATTAACCTAAGGTGCATTTGAAACTAAACACTCACATTTATAGGTCTAGGCTAGAGACGTGTTCCAGCGTCTTTAAATCTAGCAGTTCTCATTCGCTTCAGTACTAGACAACGCTAGTATGGACTTGTGCTCCTCATACCGTTGCGTATACAAAGGGAGACCCCACTAGGTTTGAAATCCTTTATCTACAGGAAGTCGAGTTTGCTGCCTTGTAAACGTGATACACAGAACAAAACATTCAGGGAAATTTACTGCTCATACTTCTCGGTTCGCCAGGAGGTATTCTACAGTTCACAGTTACCTGGTAATCCTTTTTAACTATATTATCCTAAGTAGTCATTTTGGTATTTTTGACTCTTTATATTTAAAAGATCATCGAGCACTTGTCCATTCTAGCTCGTTCAAACCGAAAGTGACTAGAGTTACCTTTTCCTTTTTCTTGACTCTTAAAACATAAAAAGGCATCAGTTTGTTTCAACGTCTTAATTTTTTTTTTTCCCACAATCACATCACATTCCTGGTAGTTTTATTCTGGACCACATCGTGAGTATATCCCTAATATATTTTAAAGAAGCCTTAAAATTGATAACACTTCTCTTTTTGTTTGAGACAAAGTCGTCATCACTGAACCATTAGGTTTGCCTTGTTCCTCTTCCTCTCCTCCATCTAGAAGGTCATCTGGAGAAGCTTTCCCTGAATTTCCGCAGTCGCTGGAGGATCAAGGTGTTGAACTTGGGATTGTTGTGAGTATTCAACCTTTGTCTTCTCATCCACCTCCATCAGATACTAGGTCACCTTACGAATCTGGCCCAGAATCCCTTGATAATCCTATCCAGACTCCCGAGAGTCTACAGATTTTTGATAGTCCACAAAGACTAGTTTCTTATCCATCGGACCCTTTTGTGGTATCTCCTCAACATCCTTACAATCCATACGTTCAACTTGGTGTTCCTTTGGAGTTGTCTCCTTGTTCATCTTTGGCTCGTCGCCGGTTTTTTTCTATGGAATCAGAAGGAGAAATCCCAGTCTCCTCTCCGAGTCAGTCGGAAGTTTCTGCTACTCACACTCCTCACATGGGTGATGAGCAGGGATATGAGTTCCCTTCAGAAGGTTTCCCTTTTACGGGAAGAGTCCTGCCCCTCTCTTATCTTGAGTTTAGTGAGCCCATATTGCCGCATAGTTATACCTCTCTAGCTCAGTTGGTTTCGGGCACTCCTAGTACCTCGTCCTTATATCAGATTCCCATCTGGTCTTTCGATGCTATGCCTAGCTCAGGTCCGTTCATTCAGAACATGACCTCTTGACTGATTCTACAAACTACAGTAACTTCAATTCTGGTTCAACTTACCATTCCATCTCAACCTGTTTTGTCGTTTCGACCGATTCTCTGGGTCCAACCGATTGACTCAAGTCAGGTCTTAGTAAGATCTTCTACCCCTCCAGTGAGTGGCTAGACTGTGTCACCACCTGGGGGGGAAAGATCCGAATGTTCCGCTTATGTCAGGCCAAACCAATGTGAGTGGATCACAAACTCACATGGTTGGAATGAATCAACCTTTTTACGGTGCTATTCCTAACCCTGTTGATCCATTCGGGTCAGGTAAATCCAATACCAACAACCATATATGGCTCAGGTGCCATTCTAGCCAGTTTATGTTCCATATGGTTCGCAAGCCTTGGTTACTCCACCTTACATTCCTCAAGCTAGACCTTATGTTCAGCCTGGCCAATCCACTGTGCCTGGTGGATATGGCCAAATTCAATTTGGGAACTATCCAGGAACTGTCCAACTACCCTTGCAGTAACAAGGGAAACCTTCACAGTAGAAAGAGAAAGCATTGCACCAGTGAGGACAACTGCTACAACCATAAGGGAAACCTTTGCAATAGTCGCAACAACCTTTGTAGCCACTGACATAGTTTTTTCAACAATCCTCCCAAACATTTTCCTCGCGAGTCCAGCCTTTGTAGCAATAGGGGAAACCTTTGCAGCCATAAGGTCAGCCTTTGCAGTAGCAAATCCAACCTTTGCAACAACCACAAGGTCAGCCGTTGCAGCCGCAAAGCTAGCCTTTGCAGCAGCAGGCCATATATGCATATTCGCAAGGTCAGCCTGTTCAAGGCCAAGGTCAACCTTTGCAAGGTCAAGATCAATCCCTACAGTAACAGGTTCAAAATCCTTATGTCCAGGGTCAGCAGGTTCAAAATCCTTACCTCCAACACCAACAAGTTCAACAACCTTTTAACCCATATGCTTATCAACGGCCTATGGTAAGACAATATCAAATCTACCCAGGAAAAAATTCTCCCTACGGGTAAGGTAACCTTCAGTGGGGGAAAAATTAGTTTCCATATGGACAAAATCCTCCACTATGGGGGAAAAATCCTTAACAACAAGGATGGGTTCCATAGTATGGGTCTCCTCAAAGGCCCCACATGCCTTTTAACATGCAATTGCTTTTCTTAGCCACATTGGAACTGCCGGATCTTTTGAGGCTCAACAATAATCCTATCCTTCATTCGCCTTACTAGCCTCCAATTCCAACAAAGGTTCCAAGCGATTTCCCCAAATTTGAGGGAAAAGTGAAGGAGGATCCACAAGCCCACGTGATGGCATATCACCTCTAGTGCTCCTCCAATTCGTATGTCAATGATTCTATCCGTCTTCGAATTTTTCAAAGAACTCTCATAGGGGCTGCAGCAAAATGGTACGTCGAATTGCCTCAAGGTACCTATGGTGACTTCAACTCTCTCACTATGGCTTTCCTCACTCATTTCCAGTTTCCAGTTCACTATGAAACTGACACCTATCTGCTTACGTCGCTTAAGAAAGACACTGTGACCCATATCTCCGATCACATCCATGAATAGAAATGTCGGCATCACTTGATCAAGTTTGAAATTGTTGATCAATTGATGACAGAATGGTTCACAAAATCATTCGTTAGCTCAATTTCTAGGGACATAGCTATGGGTGGGTGTGTTACTGAGGAGCAAGCCATCGCTCGTGCCCAGTATTTAGACCTAGTCTACTCGCAATCTGGCACGTTATATGAGATGTTACCCAATGCTCCAAGACCATCATCCAATCTGACAGCATCAAAGTCTCTGGCTACACCACCTGTTGATGGAGTGATTGGTTCCATGTCTCAGACTCCCGCGAAAGCTTCTTCAAAGTAGAAGCCAGTCTCGAACATTGGTTCCAATGATCCCTCTTGAAATTCATCTGGTCCTGGTAAGACCTCTGAGGTTCATGATGTCCAGTCTACTGCAACAGACAAAACCTCTAAGGGTAAAAAGAAGGGTAAAGGCAAGGCCAAAGCCGATGCCTTGAAACACGTCCCTCTTAAATCTTCTGTTGGCAATGCTTCTCATAGAAAGCGGAAGTATCCTTGCCTCATCTGTGAGGAGGATCATTACACTAAGGATTTTCCCCAACGATATGAAGTTAGTCACTTGCTTAAAGGGACCTTGACTGTCTTAAAAGAACCCTTTCCATCCTAGCAGACCCAAATGGTATACCACCCTCAATATTCTGCTTCCGCAGGTTCCCAAGTGTTTATGATGAATACGCTTATAAATGTGGCTACCATATCTAAAGAGTATCAAACCCCGACGGTAGGGAAAGAGAATGAAAGTACCCATTCCTACTTTATCCCATCTACCTCCGGTCCTATCCATATAGAGCGACCTAGTCTTGATTCCGCTATCCGACCACCCTCTCGAGGTGTGATGTGAAAGTCCTCATATAATCCGAACGCTCGAGCCACTTAGCACTACAACATTGTTGAGGATTTAGCTCAAGTTCCATCAGTCATGTCTTCTCTCGAGGTCCTTCAAATTTGTCCCTCTCAGTAGAAATCATTAATTTCAGCCATTGGAGGTGTTGATCCATCTAATCCCATCTTATTTTCTTTGATATGGAAAACCATGTTCTACACTTACCCCATAAGATTGCCTTTCTCATTCAAGTGATCATTAATGAAAAAATGATTCACAGGACCATCATTGATGAGGGTGCTTCCACCTGCATCATGTATGTGTCTTGTTGGAAGGCAATTGGTTCTCCTACCATGAACCAATCACCTAACACATTGGAAGTCTTTGATGGATGTGATTCGCGACCATTCGGTGTCCTTCCTAATCTTGCCATTACCTTGGAAGGTAAGATAGTTAATGTTGAAGTAGAATTTGTTGATGCAAATCTTAACTATAATATTCTACTCGAGAGGAGTTGGATCCATGCTATGCATTGTGTAGCCTCCTCTCTTTTCTGCATGCTTCATTTTCCTCATCAAGGGAAAATTGTCACGGTTGACCAATTGTCTTTCCTTGCCTCTTCCTCCTCGAACAGAAATGTTCCTCATGTAAAGTATACCGATGCTCCATACGATAGTGTGGGGGCTAGACTTTTCAAAGATCCCGCCTTAATGGGTATTTTTCATCTCCCACCTCCACATGTTACCTCCGTCAACATGATCTCAGTTAAGTCTGATCCTTGGGTCATTCCCCCCTGATCAAGTTGATTCATGGGGTGATTTCATGTCGTTAAGCCCCACCAAGATTAATTATGTGGAGATTGTTTTGACTTTGGCCTTGGTATCTACTGATCACACTACTTTGGGTACATCTATTGACGTGTATTCTCAATATCCTTGGCTTGGTTCTTTAGATTATTCCGATCCCTTAACCAAGATGTTTCCTACTAACGAAAGTATCATGGAAATTATGTCTCTTAAGGAAGCACCTTGGAATGATACTCATCATTGTTCCTCATTCTTACCTAGCCCAAAAGTCATGTCTACCTGTCTTGAGGAGTTCTCTTCTTGTTTCTCGACCCAACCACTTCAGATGCCTATCATGACCCATGAAGTCTGGTCGGAAGGGAACATGGGTAATATTACCCAAACAATGCCTATTGACATTTTTGTTAAACCTGGTATCATTGAAAACATTCATATTGGGGTAACTTGTTCTCCTAATGAGATCAAGATTTATACTCATCTTTTTCAAGAGTTTCACGATGTTTTTGCATGGTTGTATGAAGAAATTCCCGGCATTGACCTGAGTATAGCTGTGCACGGAATTTCGACTTATCCTAACACGAAGCCTGTTCTTCAACGGCTTCTTCCTATGCACCCTAGAAAAGCAGTTGCCATTAAGGGAGAAGTTGAAAAACTTCTTAAAGCAGGTTTTATTTATCCTATTCCTCTCATAGATTGGGTGTCTAACATCATCTCGGTGACTAAAAAACAAGGCACTATTCGCGTCTGTGTTGATTAACGTGACATTAATCATGCCTATCTGAAAGATAATTATCCCACTCCTTTTATAGACCAGATTATAGATGAATGTGCTAGGAGTGAGATTTTCTCCTTTATGGATGGTCTTTCTGGTTATAACTAGATAAACATTGCATCAACTGTTCAACACAAGATCCCCTTTATCTGTCTGTGGGGGACTTTTTCATATAAAAAGCTCCCTTTTGGCCTTAAGAATGTTGAGGCTAATTTCCAACGAGCGATGTCTTATGCTTTTCATGACGTTAAAAAAACCGTTCAACCTTATTTGGATGATCTTACCACTCTTTCACGTAAGTGCCATGACAATCCTGATCACCTTCAACAAATCTTTCTTCATTGTAGACACTATAACATTCGACTTAACCTGCATAAGTGTGTCTTCTGCATTGAGTCCGGATGACTTATCGATTTTATTGTTTCGAAGGATGGTATTCATCTTGATCCTTTCAAAGTCGAGGCTATCATTAATCTACCCACTCCCTCTTCATTGCATCAATTACAGATTCTACAAGGGAAAGTGAATTTCCTTCGTCGCTTTGTGCCTAACTATGTTGATCTAGCTTCAGGGTCACTCGATTGCTTAAGAAAGGAACTCCATTCTATTGGGATGAGACTGCCCAAAAGTCTTTTCATGGCTCGAAAGTTGTCCTCATTAATGATCCTTTATTGCACCCTCCAAACTATCATCGTGATTACTTCCTCTATCTAGCTACAACTTCTAGCACTATCGTTATGGTACTGGTGCAAGATGACGATGAAGGCCATGAACATGTCATTTATTACCTTAGCCGCAATCTCCTCAATACTGAGACTGTTATGCTCATGTCGAGAAATTGGCTTTGGATGTTGTTCAGGTTGTTCAACGCTTTTGGTATTATATTCTCCTCCGCACTACAACGTGCTTTCTGATTGCAAACCCATGACTTATATACTCGTTAGTTACTTGGGGGAAAATTTTCAGAGTGGATTGTCATCCTCCAGGAATTTGATTTGGTATTCACTACTTCCAAATTGAAGAAATCACTTGTATTTGCTTAATTGATTTGCTCTTTTCCCTCTACTTCTCTACCTACTGGTGTTGATGAGCAGCTCCCTGATGAGACTCTCTTTCTGATTAGCACTCTCGATCCTTGGTATGGTGATATCATTGTGTATCTACAAACTTCTACCTTCTGGTCTGCGTTGTCCAAGGATTATCGTCGACGCATTCAACATCAATCCCAACCTTACTGCATCATTGGGGATACTTTATACTGCGTTGGTGTTGATTCGATTCTTCGCCAATGTTTAACTCTCGATGAGGTTGAAAGAGTCTTAAATGAATTCCATTATGGCGCATGTGGTGGTCATTTTTATGGCTATGCCACTGCTCAAAATATCCTCCGCGCTGGCTATTTCTGGCCTTTTATCTTTAAAGATTGCATTCTTGCTGTTCGCAAATGCCACGAATGCCAGATTTATCAGCGGAAAATGTACGCCCCACCCACTCTCCTTCACCCTGTTATTACCGTTGGTCCTTTTGCCAAATGGGGCATTGATTTTATGACATGTAAACCTTTTTTTCCCGGGGGGCATGTTATCGGGAAATCTAGTGTCTATGTAGAGCTGCTAGTCCCACTAAGGCTGGTAGCTACCTTAGAAACAAACCAACTAAAACCACTTTCGTTTTCCTTTATGAGAAGTATATGAGAGAAGAATAAAGGAGACCAACCTCAGTCTTGCGCTTGGTTCCTTGCTCGATTCCTCTCTCTTCTGATAGATCTTTGCCACTCGCTTCCTCGTCTACCCAGCTTCAAAGAGAACCTGTAGAATCAAAGCAACATAACACTATCCAAGAATAGATATCTACTATCATAAGCAATATAGGACCAAATATCTATTGACCACACAAATGCATAAATCATCAATCATACAAGAATGTGGAGGAAAACTTGAATAGCTTTATTGATAATCAAGAATAACAAAGAGGATTACAACCAATTGTTCTGACCTAGCGTCATCCTCTCAGCAAGAAAGCCCTTCTTCACCTCATGAAAAGCTTAGATCACCCAACACTATGATGTTACACCAAGAAACCAGCAACACTTCCTTACAAGATACAAAATTTCAGCCTCTGGATCTCTGCGATGAGGGATCCATATATAGATGTTTGAAAGGGGCGTGATTCAGCTTTT
This sequence comes from Pinus tabuliformis, assembly GCA_031772625.1. Lineage (NCBI taxonomy): Eukaryota > Viridiplantae > Streptophyta > Pinopsida > Pinales > Pinaceae > Pinus > Pinus tabuliformis. The sequence continues at coordinate 1,901,133,518 of CM062817.1, forward strand.
GAGATTTGATTACTGTCTTCCCTCTGATAGTTCTTGATTCCACTTGGAGATTGATGATCTCTTACTCATCCTTGGGCGAATGCAGAGAGGCAAGTGTCATAGGAGAAGTTTCTAGAAGATTCCATGATCCTCCACCTTGCAGATTAACCCTGCCATTTGTCCACTCTCGCTCATCGCACCCCATAGAAGGGATTTTCAACATGCATCGCACCTACAGTGTGTCGGTAGGTGGGATGCAACGCACTTTGACCATGGAGCAGGTGAAATGGTCCAGTTTTGACCAGTTCTGAGTAGTTTTTCATGGAGAACTTCTGGGAGATTCTGTAATCAGTTGACCTTGTTCTTTTAGGGGTTGGAACAACACCTTTAGGGACTTAGGAGCCCTTAGTTTATGGACATTTATGATTGGGGTTGCAGTGCCCAAAAATGTCTATAACAGTTGCCCCCTAAAGCATGAGGTCGTTAATTTTTGATGTCGGGTGAAATGCTTTATCATGAGGATCCGAAGTTTTTTCAAGCTGGAAGGCGACCTGTAATAAGATACAATACAATACATTATCTTCATAATCTTTTCATGAGCTAGTTGAGGCGGGCATTTCCCATGCTCAGCTTTATAAATTCATTTTCATGTACATAGGACAGACAATCGTCTGAGTGTAGAATGATGACTTTGGTAGAGCCATCATCCCTTAGATTGGATGATTATCTGTGCAGCAATGATGTACATTTGATGTCTTTATTTTCCTGAATATATATCGCAGTCCGGATGGATGAAACTAGATCCAGGGTCTTCAATCTCTTTCGATCTTCACTCAAAGTACAAGTCGATCCATGTGAGAGGTGTTCTGGAGTCGAACATGGAAAGACATCGCCTGATTACCAACCAATGATGTAAGTTGTTAACAGGCGTGAGAGGAATCAACGATAATGATGATGAACCTCAAAGTACTACAATACAATTCACGTGCTGTGAATAAGGGACTTGGTGTTGAACACCACGCAAAATATTTCGGTTGAAGGCCATTGATGTAAACCTGTCACCGGAAGTGAGAAACTTGACATTGAGGCATGCAAGCTTCAAAGTACTGATAGGGTTGTTCCTAGATTGACTTCTTGGATAATGAGCTGATGTCGACAAGAAGCGATCCGTCATAGGATGGCCTTAGTGAATCCCACATTAATGACACGGAACGGAGCAAATGATTTTAATGGAGGTGAAAACAATCTGAAGACATAAGGTTCAGGGTGGCGGTCATGAAAGAATGGAGCGTGAATGTATTGCAGCGGATGAGACACAGGTGAATTCTCTGAGTGACTTCTCTTGAACATATCGGTGACACTGACATGATGGATCGGTAGCATTAACCCCAAATATGAATGGTGTGACGGAACCATGGTGATGTGACCAGTGAATGGAACAACCCAACCCGACTCGGATGTGGAGTGAAAGTGTCATGTTCAAGAGCGACTTGCTACCAACAAAGTTTCTTCAAGTTTTCTTCCCAAATTTTCCCCAGTCATTGCTGACCAATACCTCTTTATTTTTTTCAAGCTTGAGGAGGATAACATATGCTTGTTCTATAATTTTCCCTTCGGGCAAACCCATCGCTATGTTTTAACGAGCCTAGCGATAGTGAAACTCGTTCTTGTCTGTTATGGACAAGTTTGTCGCTATTCGGTTTTAATGAGTTTAACGACAAAGATAACTTGGTCCTTTTCAATTTTAGAGAGTCTGAAAAGGGGCGTAAAGAAGACTCCAAAAATCCTTTTTCGTCATATAATCCCTTAAGTCCGAAAAAGTATAAAATGATACAAAAGGGATGAATTTTCGATAATTTTAATGAGCTGAACAAAGCAAGCACTCGATCTTTTTGTCTAATAATCCCTCAGGTCCAAAAAGATTAAAATCTAAAGGAGGGATAGCACTTCTGGTCACTTTAACGAGCTGGAGAGGCCAATCGCTCGGCAATCTTTTCATATTTTACGAGTCAGTTGAAAAGAGCTTAAACGAGACTCTTCTTTTGAGGAACGAGTGATAAATTTGGGTAGCAGCTAATTCCAGGTAAGGTTTGGAATTTTCCAATCATGGCAGTGTCACAAGGATGGCTAACAAGATCACTCTTCGTAGCTATTGCTCAAAAAGGGTAAACAATTAAATGGAGGTGAATGATCAGCCAATACAGAGTGGAGGTGATGATGAGAACACGACCAAGGCTTCAAAGGCTGATGATAACACGTTCACGATGGTTATTTATGTAGGAATTTACAGGGTAAGTTCCACAGAAAGAATACCAAAAGGACACCGCTCACAACCAGATCTCAAATCAATACACCAGTATTTTTGACGTGGTTAAAACCCTCAGAGTGCAAGGAGGGAAACAGTCCACGGCCTATCCCAACGTGGGTACTACAGGCAATTTATTAATCAAAGAATGAAAATTTACATAAGCTTCTCTCATGCACGGATTACCCGAACAATGACCCTCCATGCACTTTAAATAGAACTCATGGACCAATCGGGTGTCAAGCCACGGATCAAGTGTCGGTAATACCGAGGTGAGAGTGAACCGTCGGATCACTACATATCGTGACCGTCGGATTGTAAGTTACAAAATGTACAATGGTAAAGAAACACACTTTACCTAACTCTAACCTAACTCTATACTAGACCAAGTTGAACTTAACTATATCCTATGTGTCGGAATATCCTAACATCCCCCCTTAAGAACAACTTGGGATAGGATTGAAGGATTTACAAATATGACACAATAGGAGAAGGAAGGAGGCACTAGAGCCTATCCCCCCTTAGTGACAACTTCCTGAACTCCAAGCATATATCGAAGTTTAGTGAACTTCGCCTCTGTGAGAGCCTTTGTGAAGATGTCTGCAACCTGATCATCTGTTGGAAAATATTGCACTTCAAGAACATGGTCATGAATGAGCTTTCTGATGAAGTGCATGTGTAGTTCAATGTGTTTGCTGCGCTGATGCTGGACTGGATCTTTGCATAGCTGAATGGCACTTTGATTATCACACCAAAGTGTGGTTGGATGCTGCTGCTCAAAGCCAAACTCTGATAGGATCTGACGAAGCCACAAGGCTTCCTTACTAGCTTCCACGGCACCACGATACTCTGCTTCTGCTGACGAAAGAGAAATGGCAGCCTGTTTCTTACAAGCCCATGTAATAGGTCCTGAACCAAGAGTGAAGACATAACCGGCAGTAGACTTCCGATCATCAGGGTCACCAGCCCAATCAGAATCAGTGAAACCAACTAACAGAGGAGCTGCTTTGGCACTGTAATGAATCCCAAACTGTACTGTACCTCGAACATAACGAAGTATTCTTTTAGCTGCTTTCCAATGACTTTCACGGGGGTTTTGCATAAAACGAGCAACAAGGCCAACAGCAAAGGAAAGATCAGGACGAGTATGGGTTAAATACAAGAGTTTTCCGACAAGTTGACGGTATAAGGTAGCATCAACTTCAGGAGAAGTACAAGAGACTGAAAGTTTGACTCCAGACTGAAAGGGAGAAGGGGCTGGCTTACAGTCTTCCATGTGAAAATGACGAAGAATATCACAAGCATACTTGGACTGGGAAAGGAAAATACCCTCTTGGGATTGCAAGACTTGAAGACCGAGAAAATAGTGTAAGTGTCCTAAGTCTGTCATTTCAAATTTCTTTTTAAGGCTGGACTTCACATGGTTTATAAGGTTGGGATCACTACCAGTAAGAATAAGATCATCAACATAAAGAACAAGGATGATAAGAGAGTTGCCCACTTTCTTGGTGTAGACAGTATTGTCAGAATGACACCTAGAAAAGCCAGATTCTAAAAGAAAGCTATCCATTTTGGCATACCAAGCCCGAGGAGCTTGCTTGAGGCCATAAAGGGATTTCTTAAGTCGACAAACAAGGCTGGAGTCTGTTTGTATGAAGCCAATGGGTTGTTCCATATAGATTTCTTCCTGCAAGTCCCCATGCAAGAAGGCAGATTTAACATCCATCTGATGGACTTCCCATTTTAAAGAGGCAGCAAGGGAAAGAACAAGGCGGATAGAGTTCATTTTGGCAACAGGGGAGAAGGTTTCAGTGTAGTCAATGCCTTCAACCTGTGAAAAGCCCTTAGCAATGAGACGAGCTTTATGTTTATCAACTTTCCCATCTGGTCCATACTTGGTTCTGTAAACCCATTTACATCTAACAAGTTTGCGTCCCTTTGGTAGAGGAACAAGATCCCATGTATCATTTGTCATCAATGAATGATATTCTTCATTCATAGCTGCTTCCCAATGTGGATGGCCTGAAGCTTCTGCAAAAGTGTCAGGATCATGATTTACTGGAGCTTGAGCCAGTAAAGAAGAGGCTCTTTCAAACTGAGAACGTGTACGTCGTTGATCTGTAGGATCACCGGCAAGATCACCTGCTGCATCCCGAGTAGCACGGACCCATCTTGGAAGTTGAGGATCCTGAGAAGGTGGGGGAGGATTATCATCCTCGCTTTCATCATCTGAAGAAGAAATGTTTTCAAAAGTAGAAGAGATAGGAAGAGGTGGCACATCCGCCGGACTAGGCTCGCAGGCCGATTTATTTTCATCAAATTTTACATCTCTTCTAATGATAACATTTTTGGACTTAAATGGAATAAGTCTATAACCTTTTACATCTTCAGAATATCCAACAAAAGTACATTTCTCACTCTTAGGTTCTAAAGCTTTATGCTTTTCATCTGGAATATGGGCCCATGCTTCACTTCCAAACACACGAAAGTGACTTACATCTGGTTTAATGGAACTCCAAGCTTCTTCTGGAGTGATATTCTCTAGAACCTTAGTAGGAGTGCGATTGATTATATAATTTGCACAATTAATTGCTTCGGCCCAAAAACTAAGACTGAGTCCTTTAGATTGCAGCATACAATTAGCCATTTCCTTTAAGGTGCGATTTTTCCTTTCAGCTACACCATTTTGTTGTGGAGTGTATGGAACAGTATGTTGCATTTGAATTCCATTTTCGGTGCAAAAGTTGATGAATGTGTTTTTAACATATTCTCCACCATTATCAGTTCTTAGCTTAAGAATTTGATGTCCAGATTGTTTTTCAACAAAGGCTTTGAAGGCCAAAAAAGTGTTAAATACTTCGCTCTTGAGTTTTAAGAAGTATACCCAAGTGCGTCTGGAGAAATCATCAATGAAAGTTAAGAAGTACTTGCAGCCAGAGAATGAAGCAACAGGAAGAGGACCACATAAATCACTGTGCACAAGCTGTAAAGGCGCTGAGGCGTGCCAAGAGGCACGTTTGTCAAAACTGTCCCGATGATGTTTTCTGAGTACACATCCGGAACAAACACCATCTCTGCAAGATACCATAGGAAGACCTGTCACCATATTTTCTTTACATAGATGCTGAAGGGAGCGATAGTTTAAGTGACCAAATCGCTCATGCCAAAGTTTGCTCACTTCATCATTATGAGCAACAAATACTGAGGGAAGATTTGATGACCCAAAGTTGTGAAACTTATACAACCTTTTGGAATCATCAGCAAGACCAGTAGCTAGAATCTGTTTAGGATCTTTTAGATCCTTGATTACAACATCATGAGGTGAAAATTCAACAATTTTACCTTCACCTGAATGAGTTATCTGATAGACAGATAGAAGGTTGCAGGATAAGGTTGGAACACATAATACATCATTAAACTGACCATTGTCTAGATGAACAGTTCCAGTCCCTACAACATTAAGAGATCTATCATCACCAATATATATATTTTTGGTGTTACAATCATTTAAAGAAGAAAACATGGCTTGGTTTTTGGCCATGTGACAAGAGGCTCCAGAATCAATGAGCCACTCATGAGAATGAGAAGAAGAAGAAGATACATTTAATGCATAACCAGACTGAGATGATTGACAATGACATGCAGAAAGTGCCATTCCGGAAGTTGAAGTTGAAGTAGGCTCCACATGGATGTTATGTTTCTTCATTGCGGCTTCCAAGGCTTCCATCTTCTTAAAGCATTTAGATTCTAAGTGGCCATCTCGATTACAAAAATTACAATGTCTATCAGTCTTCTTCCATTTGTTTTTATTGGTCTTATCATTTTGCTGAAATGATCTTTCATTTTGAGGCTGAGATGGTTTAGGACCATTCTTTTGAGGATATGACTTCTTAGGATTCTTTGAATTTGGTTGCTGCTGGGCGGCTAACGCTTTCGTGGAAGAGTTTCCAAGATTAAGAAGACCAAGGTGTAAGAGTTTTTCTTGTTCTCTTATTAAGGAATCACAAAAGGAGTCAAAGGAAGGGGCCTTGTAGTCTTGTCCTTGACAAATGAAAGCTTCCCTTGTAGAATGGAAAGTGGAAACAAATACAGAGTAGGCTGGTCCCAACTTAGTAAGGATGGAATAAATAAGGTTACCATCTTCTTTCTTAACTTTAACACCTTCCAAGAGATATCTAAGGGTCTTGAATTTGGACAAGAAATCTTCAATGCAAGAAAAATTATTAGGATCCAAAGTAAGCAGCTCATTTTCAAGTTGATGGGCTCTAATTTCATTTTTAATCCCAAAAACTTTAGCAAGTTTTTCTAATGCTTCATGAGGAGTCTCAAGTCCTGCAATGTGGAATCTAAGATCAGGAGAAATAGACATCCCTATCAAACCACGTGCTTGATCTTGTCTATTTTCCCATTTTTCCGCCTTGTCTTCATCTTTTGGTTTCTTCTCTTGGTCTGTGGCTATTATGAAGAGACCTTTACTTCTAATTAAATCTTCCATGTAGGCTACCCATTGGAAGTAGTTAGTGCTGTCAAGAATGACTTGGCATGGACTTTCCATTTAAAAAAAAAACTGAAGCTAAAGATGCTGAAAGTAAGTGTTCCAATGGATAGATCTCGAAAAAATAGGCGGTTTAAAAAAAAACGGCTCTGAAAAAGGCTTCCAGATGAAGAAGTTATGGCTTTTTGAAAAAAAATTGTTGACGTTGCCGGCAAAGTGCGCGAATGTGCGGGAATGAAAAAAATCCACCCCCACAAAATGGAGACTTGAACCCAAGACCTCTACTCTCTTAAAATAGCTTTGAACCAATTGATCTATACAAAAATTTTGAGAGAGAGAGAGAGAGAGAGAGGGGGGGGGGGGGGGCTTGGTTTGCGTGCTTGCCTTGAGAAAGCTCTTTTTCCCTACAAAACACAAAACACAAAACCCAACACGAATATGCAAAGAAAAACGAACCTTGCGGCTAGAAGTTAGCTTTAGCCAAAAAACTAGAAATTTAAAAAAAATCTCAAAGTTAGCTTTAGCCGAAAAACTAAATATTTTTCTCAATGTTTCTGATTTTCCGAGATCACACTAAGGTGCAGGGAAAAGAGCATACGCATGAGAAAAATCCTTCCTTCCTGTTTCTGATTTGCCCAGATCGCACAGAGTCGCAGGGCAAAGAGCATACGCAGAGATGAAAGGTATAGACCCGGTTAAAAAAAAGGCTAAATAAACTAAGACCGAAATAAGCAGAGAGAAAATAACAGTAAACTGCAAAAAAAAACATTGTATACCTCCCGATCTGAAATATGACGCAGCTAGGGCTACCGGAAACCTTTTCGCGTGAAACGAAAGGGGTTCCTCACTGGAACAGATGCTCCGAACGCAACAGAGCAGTCCTCTCAGCCCGAAAGCAGTCAGAAACATCAGATCTAGGAAACGATAGCCGCATGCAGTTCTACCGGCTTCAGATTTGGATCACCAACGGACGCGGCCCTCAAATAGCTCTGATACCATGTAGGAATTTACAGGGTAAGTTGCACAGAAAGAATACCAAAAGGACACCGCTCACAACCAGATCTCAAATCAATACACCAGTATTTTTGACGTGGTTAAAACCCTCAGAGTGCAAGGAGGGAAACAGTCCACGGCCTGTCCCAACGTGGGTACTACAGGCAATTTATTAATCAAAGAATGAAAATTTACATAAGCTTCTCTCATGCACGGATTACCCGAACAATGACCCTCCATGCGCTTTAAATAGAACTCATGGACCAATAGGGTGTCAAGCCACGGATCAAGTGTCGGTAATACCGAGGTGAGAGTGAACCGTCGGATTGTAAGTTACAAAATGTACAACGGTAAAGAAACACACTTTACCTAACTCTAACCTAACTCTATACTAGACCAAGTTGAACTTAACTATATCCTATGTGTCGGAATATCCTAACAATTTACTGGAAATTGGTTCATTTTTTATTTTAAAATGAGCTTAAACTCCGGAGGAACATTTCCTCATTGCTTATGTTTATTTTTTAACGAGCTTGAATTCTGCGTTAAAACTGCTCGATATAATGGTTATTGATTTTCTTGATTTTACCTTTAATGACTTTGTTCCTTCAAAGGTTGTACTGCCTGCTCAATCGCTTCATCAAACTAGTTAGAAATGAACAATATATGTTTGAAAAATGAGTCAAAACACTAATATCTTACTTGAATTACGTGAAAAGTAATTTAAAAGTGGTTTTTTACCTCTCATTTTACCATTTCATTTGAACTTTGGTTTGTTGGAGCTTTGGAGGTGCTTTCCCCCTTGATTTTCACTAGTTGATTCCGGGAGATTCTGTGGACGGTTCTTGGCGCCGTCTGGACCAGGTAGGAGCTAAACTTGAGCTCTTCAGTTTCATTCTTTCCTTTTTGAATTCTCAGCATGCGATCTGGTTTTTCTGAGCCTCTGGGGTTTGAAAAACTTGCCCTGGCTCCATCGCACCCTTTCTACATCGAAAGGTGCATTGCATGTTGGCCTGGCCATTGGCCAGTTAGCATGCAACGCACCCAGAACACTGCTGGGGGTGCGATGAGCGGAAGGAGGGAAATTTGTGCACAGTTTTTCATGGAAAATTTTGCCTGTTTTTCACCAAATCAGGATCTGACTCTTCTCTTGTTTGTTTTCAAAGATTCATCGGAGAAAAATGCCTGTTACATGGCGAGAACGTGAGCATGAAGAAGAGGACATGCTTGCTTTACATGATTCGGTTATGGTAAATGCACTGAGGAAGAACGAAAATCTTTTATCCTGGCAACCAATCGCTCTCCTGACTCATGGAATTAATAAACCTGGTCAGTTATGAATATGAAGAGGAAGAGGAAGACGAAGAGGAAGACGAAGAATAGAAATATAAAATTGATTATAACTATAATAAGAGAGTTGAACGGATTGTGCTCTAGTATGGATATCTCCGAAAAAGAGATGAACTTACTAGTTCAGTTTCTAATGACGGAAAAAGCCCTTTTTAAATTTGCGGAACTGTGGCCTGTTCAAGTTTTTCCGCATCTCTATCATGAGGCAACAAATCAACTTGTTGCAATATTTTCTCGATGCATGGGATCCTACCAGCCAAGTGTTATAGATTAGGGGCAAATCTATCCCCTTGACTGTCGTGGACATCTATTTTTTGACCGGCTTATCGAGGCAGGGTGCCCCTATCTCATTATCAGGTTCGGCCCATGGGGGTGAATCTGTGAGAGATTACGTTCATAGGTATTGCAGAGAGGGATCTCAGCCGAGTAAGGACGACAAGATCAATATTCGAGATGTCACTGATAGGCCCTTGAGGACCATTCTCTTCACTTTTGCTAGGATGGCTGGTAGTGCGGCTCTTCATGTGGCCAACCGGTCTTATATGCAGTATGCCTTAGAATGCCTTGAACCAAAGGTGTTCAACTAGTGTGATGCATTACTCTTTGTGATGAAATAACAATTGACCAAGGTAAAAAATGGAAGATTGAAGAACTTTGGATATGGTTCTATTTTGACCACCTTTGCCTTGGAAAAGATCCCACTGATGCAGCCGCAGTATGTTTCACTTGGTTTACCTCCACCGACTGAGCCACGGATGCAGAGATGGGTCGACCATATGTCCAGACATGTTGGTCAGTCTCAGGTTTCCTTTTCTGATACCTTGTTTGGGTGGTTCGATCATCAGGAGATGGTTTATTTCGAGTATCCATATGCTGGTATGGATTTCCGGGGTGACCCGGAGTTGGTACTGCCGGCTGGCAAGCAGTGGGGCGCCATTGGTAAATTCTTTGACCATATCTTTGTTTATCGTTTCTATTTATAATTTCCTTGTGCTTTCTTCTATCAAGACTAATCAAAACTCATGTGCTCATGCAGATGTGGGACCAGTTCGGCCAGTAGTATGCCTGAGAGTGCCAACTGCCGCTCCAGCAGGAGAGGCTGTGGGAAGGGCTATCCTTCGCGACCTTGATGTGGCCGAGACTCTTTTAGCATTACAGGATCAGGTTGAAGGCCTCACTCTTGGTATTCCAGATGTGAGGACTGACGAGCTACCTTTGAGGTTGCAGCGACATACTACCGGTGTGCCGAGTCGATGGACTAGGCTCTTATGCATGATTGCACATGCGGTGACTTGTTATCACCAGCATCATTAGACTAGGGTGCCCCCTAGCGTTTTGAGTTTTGGGTCATTTAACCAATTTTGTCTTGGTTACAAAACATTATGTGTAAACCATAAATAGTTATATATATATTTTTGATTTTCGGAGTTTTATTTTGGTTAAGTTACATGATCCTGAAGCAAATATTGATGAAATGCTTCTTTTTATAAATGTTGCAAATGTATATCTAACACATAATTTGCAAATGAGTTTGTTAATGTGTTTAAGTTTCTAGAAATATGTTGATATTGAATAAAATCAAATTACCTTTCCAAAATATTGAACCTTAGGAACATGCGATAGATAGCTGGATTTTGGAAGGAGTAGATACCAGTGAGGTGTAGTATGACGAGCTATGAGTCTAGCCTGACGAAAAGTCGGCGTACGCCATGTGTGACGGGATCAGAGAGAAGTTCTATCAATACACTATATTCAGCGATGTTATTCGTTGATCGACCAATACATACCCCTCTGAAACTGACTAACTCGCCGCTTGGATCAAAAATGGCCCAGGCCACAGAAGATAGGTTCCACGTACTACGACTCACTCCGTCGGCGTATCCAAAAAAAGATTCCAATAGGTTCGACATTTGTGACAAATGTAAAAAGTGGATTACTTGACCAAAACAATTACCCTTAGCGAAAACAAAAATGTAACAAAAGCATATGGGTTACTACACTGAATCATGCGTAGTAACGCTTAAGGTACAACCTGTTACGGGGTTGCGCCAGCGGAATCCCGTCATAATCCATTAACTTGTAGGCTCCTTCTGCTAATACAAGTTTAACAATATAGGGGCCCATCCATAAAGACTTGAATTTACCTGCTCCCAATTTATCGGATTCTTGGTCGTAAAGTAAGGCCAAGTCACCTTCTGAGAAGACACGGGGTTTGACATTTTTGTCGAACTGTGCCTTGACTCGTTTCTTATGGGCCTCGTTAGCCAAAGCAACATCACGAAGGGTTTCATCCAATTGGATTAGTTCCAAGAAACGAGCCTCCTCTTCTGAAGTTCCGGGGAGAAGGTCGACTGCGAGTTTGAGGGATGAGATTTCACACTGAACTGGTAAGATTGATTCTAGGCCATACACCACTTGGAAGGGTGTAAACCCGATTGCATTCCTTACCGATGTTCGGTATGCCCACAAGGCCGAGTACAGGATCAGGTGCCAACTCCTTTTGTGGACTCCAATCATCCTTTGCAGCATCCACTTCAGGACCTTGTTGATCGCTTCAACTTGTCCGTTGACCTGTGGATAATATGGAGTAGAGCTGTCATGGGACAACCCCAATTTGGCAGCCAATTCAACCATCATGTGAATGCGAAAATGCGATCCATGATCTGTGACTATAGCCTGTGGAACGCCGAATCTGGCGACTACATGATTGAAAAAGAAAAGGGCAGCTGTTTCCTCGGTGTTGTTTAATGTAGGCATCGCCTCGGCCCATTTGGTAAAATAGTCTACCGCGACTATGATATACCCATGCCCCCCGGTCGAGGTGGGGTTACATGTCATGAAATCTATGCCCCATTTGGCGAATGGCCCAACAACAACTATTGGCTGCAGAGGTGCGGGTGGTCTTCTAGTTTTGCTATCGAAAATTTGACATGCATGGCAACTTCTGACTGCGGTTATGCAATCTTTGAACATTGTTGGCCAGAAGTATCCTGCTCGTAAAAATTTTTGCGTCGTAGCGTAACCAGATTGATGCCCCCCACACGCGCCTGAATGGCAATCATTCAGGAATTTTTTGGCCTCCTCATGGGTGAGGCACCTCCTCTAAACTGTATCGACACCACGACGATAAAGCGTATCACCGACGATCATGTAGTCTTTTGATTGGTATCGAATACGTTTTTGTTCAGAGCAAGAGGTATTAGGCCTATATTTTTGGGTTTGGAGATAGATGATTATATCTCTGTACCACGGATTGCTTGAAGATATCAGAAACAAAGATTCATCCACGATTGTTTCCTCGGATGTTTCATCGTTGGACGACGATGGGAGATCGCATAGTAATTCCGCGAAAACCAGGGATTTCTTTGACTTGGATTTTACAAATTCCAGATCAAACTCTTGAAGAATTGCTATCCATTTTGAATATTTTCCCCCTAGCAACTGTCGCGACAATATATAAGTCATGGGGTTGCAATCTGACAGAATGGTAGCTTTTCGAAAGAGGATATAGTTTCGAAACCTCTGTATCGCTTGAACAGCTGCGAGAGCCAGCTTTTCAACATAGGAATACTTGCTTTCTATATCATTTAAGTTCCTACTTAAATAATATATGGGGTGTTGAATTCCATTTTCTTCTTGAACTAAAACCATTGCTATGGTTGTATCCGCTACAGCCAGATACAGGTTAAAGTCTTTTTGATAATCAAGAGCGTACATTAATGATGCTTTCATTAGGGATTCTTTTAAAGCATCAAAGGAAGCTTGCGCAACCTGGTCCGAGACAAAGGGTACTTCTTTTTTCAATAGATTTGTATAACCTTTAGCAAGTTCTGCGTAATTTGGAATGAACCTCCTCAGAATGTTTGCTTTCCCTTGGAGTTTCTGAATCTGAAGAAAATTTGAAGGTGGAGGCAAATTAATGATTTCCTGAACCTTACATGGGTCGAGACGAATCCCGTCCTCTGAGACTACAAAGCCAATCAAACGACCAAAACTGACACAGAACACACATTTGTGTTGATTGAGTCGCATTTTGTAGTGTCGGCAACGTAGAAATATTGCTCTTAAATGCTGTGGATGATCGGTCCACTTTTGCGAATGAGCCGAAAGATCATCAAGATATGGTTGAATGATGTTTTTGATGTCATGGAAGGCATAATTCATTGCCCTCTGAAATGTTTCTCCTACGTTCTTTAAACCAAAGGGTAGCTTGCAATACGTAAATGTGGCCCACGGACAGATAAATGCAGTCTTTGACTAGTCCTGTGGGTGGATATTTATTTGATTATACCCGGAAAATCCATCCATGAATGAAAAGATTTCACATTCGGTGCATTCATCAATTATCTGGTCAATAAAGGGTGTAGGATAGTTGTCTTTTGGACAAGATTGATTTACATCCCTATAGTCGACGCACACTCTAATCGTTCCTTGTTTTTTCATTACAGGAACAATGTTCGATACCCAATCGGTTAGAGGAACCGGATGAATGAAACTAGCATGGAGAAGCTTTTCAACTTCTGCCTTGATGGCAGCAGCTTTCTTGGGGTGCACCTGCTGTAGCCATTGTCGTACCAGTTTGACATCAGGATACATCTTGATTTCGTGTTCAGCTATACTCGAGTCAATGCCTAGCATTTCATCATATGACCAAGCAAATACATCTCTGAATTCGTGAAAAAGAGCGTTATATATTTCCAGTTCTGAAGGAGAACAACATTTTCCAACATAAATATTCTCTACAACATCCGTTTTGGTCGAGATATTTATGGCGATAGTCTCTTCTATATTGGACAAGTTTCGCTCGGAATCCACTGTGTTTACAGTATTTGATAAGAAATCAAAAATTGAAGGATGATGAAGGTCATCAGGAGTATCTTCTTGACAATCCAGAAGATGGGAATGATGGTGGTAATCTTCCCATGGTGCCCCATCAGTTATCATTGACTGAACAATTCCTTCGTCAGAGTAATGCACTTGCAACCAGGGATCTAAAGGGCTGTCATATTCCTTAGACCTATCTTTCCAAACGCTTGATGAGCGTTGATTTGGGTTTGCCTCCCATGCTAGAAACATTGATTGCTACAATATTTCTATTGGGCTTGGAGGCAACACCAAAAGATGATCCATGTTAATATCTTTTTTTGAGATCTTGTGAGTAGAAGATATCATATTGTAGGTTCCTATCACTACCACTTCCGCCAGATTGATTGGAGGCGGGAGGGAAAAAGTACCCATTAATATAGGGTCTTTTAGTAGGCCTACTCCGATATTTTGAAGCGAATGGGGGCTTCCATGGATCATCGGAATGCTTCCCATAACTTGGGAACCATTGGGGAGAAAAGTTTGTTGGTCGACGATTGTAATCCCTCCTTGAAAGGGAAATGCAATCTTCCTAAAGTAGGTCGACACAACGGCAGCCATAGCATATATCCATGGCCTTCCCAGTAGGATGTTGTAATCGAGGTTTCCGTCGATTACTTCAACATCTATTTCTACTGTTTTCCCCCCTAGTTCTACTTGTAAGTTACTTAGAATACCATATGGGGTATATGTTCATTCGTCAAATGCTTTTAATGTCGCCGAAGATCGTGACAAGGTTGGAGATCCTAAAGTTTTCTAGCAACTCATAGACATAATACATGTGGATGCCCCCTCATCAATAATTGTTCGATGAACAGTTTTGTTGAGGGCTTTCACCTGAATAAGGAAAGCTAGTTGAGATGGTAACTGAGGATCATATCCTTTGTGATTAAAGGACACAAGATTAGAATCCTTTGGGTCTATCCCACCTATAGCTGATAATAAAGCCTGCTTTTGGGATGGGCAATTTTGCAGTACCTCAAGTGTCGACATGGCAGATGGCGATTGGGCCAGATCTTCCACTATATTATAATACTATGCTGCTCTGGCACGAGGATTAAATGTCAACTTGTGTACTACTCCCTTTGGCGGTTTTATTGTCAGTTCTGGAATGATCGGGGGCACAACTTCTGTCGAAGTTGTTGTTGAAATACTAGGTTGATCTTTATCCTTGTTGTTCGACAGTTGTGGATTCCCGTAATATTTATTCCTTGTCGATATCAAAGCATCATTTTGCTGTTTCGAAACCGATAACATCAGCACTTGGGACGGGGAAGAATTTTCACTAGCAAACAGATTTGTTCCTGGATTTGGAAACAGATCAGTTAATACCGCTAAGGTTTTTGAATTCTTGCAGAATTTTTTAAGCTCAGCTTTATATGGACAATATCTTGTCCAATGATCCTCATCACATATTAAGCATGGATTTTTTGGTTTCCTATCTCCAGGAGGGTTTGCAAAAGATTTTTCAGGTGATGATTCCTCCTGTTTCTTCTTCTTCCCTTTGTTTTTCTTCTTGCCTCCTGGTTGCTTGGTTTCTTTGCCTTTATCTGTCAAGAAGACATTTACTTCCGAGGCGAGAAGTTCTTCTTTTGCATTTTCACTGGAAATCTTACGGGCATTTTTAGATGTAGCCTTTTTCGATTTCGTGTCTGTCGTACCAATCACACCATTGCCGGCATGAGAGTCATTGTTCGATTTAGGAGGAGGGGGAACAGAAAATTCCAGTTTGGGAGCGTCAGGGATTTTATTGTAGAGCGTGCCAGACTGAGTATAAATCAAGTCTAAATATTGCGCACGAGCAATAACTTGTTCTTCAGTGACGACTCCTCCTTTTGCCACATTTTGTGTAATGGAAGGTAATAATGACTTAATAAACCATTCAGCTAAAAGCTGATCATGAACGCATGTTTTTACCATTCTACGATGACGTCGCCACTCATGAATATGATCAGATATGTGAGTGGCCGTCGTTTGCTTAAAATTGGTAAGAAGTTCTATTCCTGTTTCGTACCTTATGGGTAACTGAAAATGGGTTAAAAAGGTTGTGGCTAGGTTACTGAAGTTGTCAAACGAAGCTCTGGGTAATTCGATATATCATTTTGCTACCGGACTAGTTAACGTCCTCTGAAAAAGGCGAAGCCTAATTGAATCATCGTTTAGGGTGTTTGATGAACACCACAGATGAAAGGTCATCACATGATTCGATGGATCTTCACCCAGATTCCCATTAAATTTAGGAATATCTGACGGAAGTTTATGTGGAATCGCTAGCCACCAAGGGGCGTAAGCAATTGGATCGTTCGTTAGCCGATTTAGATCCGGTAACTCTAAAGTCGCCACGAAGGGTAACTGTTGATTCAGGTTTGGCGAAGCATACCCAGGATAAGATGGAATCGCCTGAGCGGTTGGTCTTTGCATACCAGCATAATGCATTTGATGCTGGTAACTTTGGTAAGGTTGATGGGCATAACCATTGTAGAATGGTTGATTTTGACCATTTTGAATATACGGTTGCCCACTATTTGCAAAGATTTGTTGCTCAGATCCTTGGTATACTTGTTGGAATTGCGGTTGTTGGTATTGCACCAACCATGGTTGCGAAGCCATGTGCTGTTGTCCAATACTGACCGTTTGACCAAGATGAGGGGTAATTGTACCCATTTGGGCCTGTGTCATTCCACTAGTTGGCGATTGTGGTTGAGTCGCAGGGACAAGAGGTTGTTGCATTACAACCTGAGAAACCTGAGGTTGGCATACAACAGGCAACGCTTGTACTTGTGATACCGTCACAATAGCCGGCGTAGTTGGTATATTTGACACAGGTAAACATTGTTGCATCGAGTATACAACTCTTGGTTGTTGAGGCAGTATTGGCACCCAACCACTAGATGTAATTCCAGCGTAACCTGAATTTTGTTGTGAACTCTCATATGGTTGTCCACCCGGAGGAGACAATGAAAGGGTATATTGGCCCCCATATGACGGTAATCTAGTACTTAAAGGGATGGTTTGCCCTTGAGGACCGGACTGCCCAAATTGACACCATGAAGTATCAATTTGCTGAGACTCAACATAAGAGTTCCCAGATATTATTCCGGATGAACAAACAGGAACAGACCATACTGTCAAAATAGCCCCTGAGTGGGCCCCATCTAGCGATTGAGAGCTAGTTCGGACAGATGGTATGTTGGCGAAAATTTTCGGAGTGACACCAGGAAGTTCTGTTGTCGTTGTGTCAGATGACACAGTCCTAGATGTCGACAGTTGTTCAAACATTTCTAGTCTATCCAAAAGATTTCCTAGCGATTCTACAAGAGCTTCTGATAACGGTAGACTGATTTCTGTTGAAGAAGGATATATGGTGATCCCGACTCCAAATTGCAATGGAGTATTAGACGGAGGATCTTCCACAATCTCTTCTATAGCAATTGGACCAGGTGGAAGAGGTAGACCGTCAGGTCCGTAAAATATTTCTGGTGCCGAAGAAGGTATAGAATCCGCAGCGACAGATGTTTGGGGAATAACACCTTCCGAATCAGCTGTAGATGGAGCTGGTTTAGTAATACAAGTGTTTACCTTCACACTAGGATCATTTCTACTGTCCTTTGGTGGCTGCTAAACTTCTTCTGTAAAGGCAGGAATACCAGAAATGTTTGGAGTAACCGAAGTCTCCGATGGTGTTGGAACACTTGTTCTAACTTTACCAGGGGATTTGGAATCGGTTAAATGAGTTCACTTTGTCTGTAACAATTTTGATTCCGGAGACAAAGACGGTTGACTCGCAAGCCTCTGCGAATGACGGGGTTTCAATTGACTTTCTTCCACGATTGCGGATTACTCGATAAACTAAAAATAAAAGGGAAAGATGTTTCCGAATTAAATGAATTTTAGACGCTTTGACACAACTTGTTTTTTAAATTTTTAAGAGCCGAGAAAAAAACAAAGGATGACTCTAGTCGCCTTCAATTTTTAATGAGCTTGAAGTGACAAGTGCTCAGATGGACCTTTTTCTTTAAGGAGTCTGAAAAGGAACGAAAGAGACTGCTCTAGAAATCTAGACAGAGGGATTACCAAACCAATCGCAATACTGTAGAATACTTTTTACGGTACGGCAGTCAATCTTCCTGAATGCTGTGTTCAGTGCATTGCGATCGATAGGGCGGCAGACACGACTTCCTATGGATAAAGGATAAAGCCTATTGTGGTCTCCCAAAATATACTTGACGGTACGTGGGAGCACAAGTCTGTACTGGCACTTGTCATCTCAAAGTGGAGGAATCACCCAACCAATAGTGAAAACAACAGTTACCAGGCTTTATGACGCCGGAATACGTCTCTAGCCTAGACTTCTAGATGTTGTGTGTTAGGTTCCAAAGCGTTTTTAGATTCATTAAATTTATTTTATAGTTGATATTGCTTAATAAATTTGCCTTTCAGGTTCACCGCGTGATGTAGATGTACAATTCCTAAAATGCAATCTAAGACGACAAACAATCGTTTAGTCTTCTTTTTGCAATGAAAATCCTAGCTACTAAGGAAAGAGAGATGATATTCTTTCAATATAGAGCAGAGAGCACACACCATATGCACTGTCCTAAATCAAACCAACAAATAGTCTAAATGCAAATGCACATGTATGTATTTGTTTTCAGCCTTCTTAATGTGTGAATGATAAAAGAAAGCTAAGCGCAAATCTGAATTATTTTTCAAAGCGACAATTACTAACAAGCTTCTTTTCAAAACAAAATGAAGACAATGACGACACTTTGCAATTTGGAATTGAAAACTTGCTTTCAACACTTGAAAAACTGCTAATTCAAATCAAATACAAGAGTAACAATGTAATTGACTATCAAGAATAATCAGATTCTCTTCTATGACTGAAAATGACACTTGCGACACTTTCAAATCAAGAAACGACAGTTCAATTACGCTACTTTGTTGTAAAAGAGAACTGATAATGGCTCAAAATACATAAAAACATTTACTGTTATTTGCACAATGGAGGCGGAATAATGGCAAGGAAGGGGGTTTCAACAGAGGTGTATTGACTACAGGCAGCAAAAATCCTGAATAGAACTGAAAGGAGTAAACATAGAAACCACAATCTAGGAGCAGAAGAGGTCTGATCAGCGCACCTGTAACACAGAGAAAATAAAATGCAACGCACCTACTAAACTCGGGAAGTGCGATACATTCAGGTTTCAAAGAAGAGACAGTGCGATGGACCAGGGATTTAGGCCGAGCAAATGGCAATCAGTAAATGAATCACAGGGGTAGATCTAAGGAGGTTACTAGAGCCACCACAAGGGCAATTAGAGAGCTTGTAAATCAATTGTTCAATTCATAAACAAAACCCGGAGATAGACTGAAGTAGCATTGATCTACTTTGCACTTTCATAGAAAATGCAGTTTGAAGGCTAGCTGGCTTGACTTCAAGCTCCGTCTGTAAGTTTATAAAGTAAACAAATGCAGATAAACAAACAATCTATTTTCTCCCCAGTATGGTCGCCATTTTATTATCGGGAAATCTAGTGTCCATGTAGAGCTGCTAGTCCCACTAAGGCTAGTAGCTACCTTAGAAACAAACAAACTAAAACCACTTTCATTTTCCTTTATGAGAAGTAGATGAGAGAAGAATAAAGGAGACCAACCTCAGTCTTGCGCTTGGTTCCTTGCTCGATTCCTCTCTCTTCTGATAGATCTTTGCCGCTCGCTTCCTCATCTACCCAGCTTCAAAGAGCACTTGTAGAATCAAAGCAACATAACACTATCCAAGAACAGAGATCTACTATCATAAGCAATATAGGACCAGATATATATTGACCACACAAATGCATAAATCATCAATCATACAAGAATGTGGAGGAAAACTTGAATAGCTTTATTGATAATCAAGAATAAAAAAGAGGATTACAACCAATTATTCTGACCCAGCGTCATCCTCTCAGCAAGAAAGCCCTTCTTCACCTCATGAAAAGCTTAGATCACCCAACACTATGATGTTACACCAAGAAACCAGCAGCACTTCCTTACAAGATACAAAATTCTAGCCTCTGGATCTCTGGGATGAGGGATCCATATATAGATGTTTGAAAGGGGGGTGAGTCAGCTTTTGAGATTTGATTAGTGTCCTCCCTCTGATAGTTCTTGATTTCACTTGGAGATTGATGATCTCTTACTCATCCCTGGGCGAATGCAGAGAGGCAAGTGTGACAGGAGAAGTTTTTGGAAGATTCCATGATCATCCACCTTGCAGATTGACCCTGCCATTTGTCCACTCTCTCTCATCGCACCCCATAGAAGGGATTTTCAACATGCATCACACCTATTGTGTGTCGGTAGGTGGGATGCAATGCACTTTGACCATGGAGCAGGTGAAATGGTCCAGTTTTGACCAGTTCTGAGTAGTTTTTCATGGAGAACTTCTGGGAGATGCTGTAATCAGTTGACCTTGTTCTTTTAGGGGTTGGAACAACACCTTTAGGGAATTAGGAGCCCTTGGTTTATGGGCATTTATGATTGGGGTTACAGTGCCCAAAAATTTCTATAACAGGGCATGAATATATTATCGTTGTCGTAGATTACTTCACTAAATGGGCCGAAGCGATGCCTACATTTTCAGCTAACAGTAAAACGGTGGCACAATTTCTCCTCAATCATGTTATTTACAGGTTTGGAGTGCCTCAAGCCATTGTCACTGACCACGGCTCCCATTTTCACGATTATATGATGGCTGAGCTAACTTCTAAATTGGGCTTACGTCATGACAACTCAACTCCATATTACCCTTAGGCCAATGAAAAATTTGAAGCGGTAAACAAAGTTTTAGTTAATATGCTTCAGCGCACCATTGGGATGCACAAATCCAATTGGCATCTCATGATTTTTTCAGGTCCATGGGCATACCGAACCTTGACTAAAGACAAAACTGGATTCACACCTTTTCATCTAGTCTATGGTCTGGAAGCTACCCTACCAATTGAATGTGAAATTCCCTCACTCAAATTGGCTGTCGAATTACTCCCTAATGCCTTGCCTCAAGAGGAGCGTCTCCTCTATTTGGAACAAGTGGATGAAACCCCTTGTCTCACTGCTTTAGTTATTGAAGCACAGAAGAAGCAAGTTAAATCCCATTTTGATCAGTCAATCTCTCCTCGTGCTTTTTCTGAGGGAGATTTAGTCTTGCTATATGACCAAGCTAACGATAAGCTAGGGGTAAGAAAATTCGAACCCATGTGGCATGGGCCCTATATTGTCAAGCGTGTATTACAAAAAGGGGCCTATGAGCTAATTGATTATGAGGTAACCCTTTGAGCAAGCCCCGCAATGGGTTGTACTTCAAAAAATATTATGCGTGAGTCATCTCACATGATTACTTATGTACATAAGTGTGTTATTTATTTTTGTGTAGTTTGGTTTGGTGTGTTTTTTCAAGTATGATTTCCTGCTTATTATGTCTTCACCTACTTTGCAGATGTCTGTGACTCCTTATGTCAGTTTCACTGATGGTGGTTTCCATAGTACCCGGAATTTATCATCCGCGACATGGGCTATTTATGACCCTCATGGTGAGTTGATTGATCTTCAAGTTATTTGTTTGGGTCCAACAACTAATAACATTGTTGAATATAGCGCAGTTCTCGAACTCTTGTCAGAAGCTATTGCTCTTGACATTCGAGAAATGGTTGTAAACCTTGATTCACAACTTGTTGTTCTTCAACTCAATGGCCAATATTCTGTCAGAAACCCTCAATTATTGAGAATGTATTTTCTTATTCGTATATTGGAAAGAATTTTTATTATATCACATATCATCACATTCCTAGGCATATGAATACATTAACGGATGCATTGGATAATTATGTTTAGACAGACATTTACGCAATATGTGAAAAACATTGTATCATAGTAAACATGAAATATAGCATATATATGTCGATAATGTTTGAGTGTAATACATAAAATAAAAAAAATATTATATGTGTTCCAAGTACATCTGTGGCTCGCAAGCCTCAAAAATATAAATTCTAACTACGGACTACTCTGCATGATGCTCGTGATAGCATGTTACTGCTCGTACTACACGAGTCAATAATTAATGGATCTGATCCAACACTCCCGCCATGTGTTGTTGATAACAACGAGGAATGTCCACAATCCGTGCATACTCTGGAATCCATCTCATCAGGTTATCCAGATTTCGAGCGATATCATCTTCGTTGTCAAATCCTTCCTGGTAAGGAGCGGCCTCGAATTGCCGAGCCACGCACCTCGCTATTGGGGACATCCCTGTTGGTCTCTCTAGTCCAACATCTGCAATTAAAAAGTCAAAATGTCACGAATACATATATTCCAAAACAATAAAAAACAAAAAAACAAGATTGTTTTTCTCACCTCCATCATCAAAGTCTTCTCCCTCTAGGAGTGGTATGTGAGGATGACCACGGAAGTTAGTCTTGCCATACGACCAATCCTCCATGACGATCAGCTGTCATCTAAGCAACACAAAGAAGGTGGGCCTGTAAGACATTTGCTGGCCCCCTCCAATCTGGGCATCAACTCACTCCATCGAACCATCCTTGGATCTTGTGTTACTGCGGGGTTCACCTCTGCCATCTGATAATGGAACAGTGGGATTCGTTCCAAGAAGAAGGTTACTAGGACAGAACCATATCCAAATTTCCTCAAGTTCCCTGCTTTGCATTTGGATAATTGTCGCTTCATGTTTACCTTCATTTCTTCCACCCAGTTGAAGGCAGTGGGTGCCATGTAGTCCACAACATATTGGAAGCAAGATTTGTTGGACTCATGTAGTGCTTGAGCCCCAACTACTCAGATTAAGGTCAAAAGTATTACCTTCAATAGAAGATCATTTATTGTCATAATATCGATCTTGCCACTTGTAGATTTCAGAGCTCCTGGGAAATGTTGGGAAAGCAGCATGTTTACGTTCGCCCCAATAGGCCTACTTCCATACAACTGGAATGGTTCCCCTCTGCGAGACAATCCAGTAATGAAATAAATGTCTGAAGTCTCCAACTCTAGCTCTTGGTCATGGATCACAAATACCTCTCGTCTAATATCCCATAGACTGATCAGGTATTGCAGTAGCTCAGGTTGAACCCGTAGGCCCGGTGTCAGAAAGAACTTGAGGAGCCCATAGTTCCTCAATGTGTCCAGATAGTTTGGATCCTCCAAGGCCATTTGGTATATTCTTTCATGTTCATGTTCTTTCCACTCAATCACCATTTTCTCGCCTTGATTTTCTTGCACACACACCATATTTAACTTAACAACAGTTTTTTAAAGGGAAATTTTTTATTTAAAGCATTGAAATTTGGGCGGAAATCACAAATTTTTGGTTCTCTGCGTCGGCATGAGCCCCTGTGTTAAAAGCCGATGATCGGCACAGTTCCATGCCTAGATCTTGCGCTGACCGTCGGTGATTTTTTTTTTAGAAAAGTCCCCCAAAACCCCTAAAAAGACAGTTAAATGCTTTAAAAATAGGTATCAATGCGAAGAATAGGGCCACGACTCTCACCCAACAAACAGTTCGACGATCAGCTTCCTGGATCTGCAGCAATCTGCTCCTGAAAATCTAGGGCACAAGTGGGTAAAAACTGCTCAAATGAGGTAAATGGTAAAAATGTTTTACTTTTTCCCCTTTTTATAAGCTTTTCACTATGTTTTAGGGTTTTAAAAGTACTCTTTCACCATTTTTCCTTAGAAATGGATAATGTGTTTGCTTCTTGTGCAACGATAGATGATGGTTTGTCAGTGATGATGCAAAACTGGAGTCGTATTTAAGCTCTTTTCCCAACTCGTAAAAAATGGAAATGAAAATATTGTCGAGTATTTTTCCCTTTTTGGCTCGTTAAAGTAAATAAAAACAGAGAATCTCCTTTAAGCTCTTTTCCGACTCTCAAAAAATGAAAAGATTGTTGAGCTCTTATCATTTTGACCACGTAAACAGTTTCGAAACGTCGTTTACCCAGTATATGTTTACCACTTTTTCAGGTTGGGATAAACTATTTACAAAAAAGGTACTCCTTGGTTGACATGGAAAAGAGGTTTTCTTGAGTATTGTTTTATACCTTTTTAGGCTCGAGAGACAACTTTACGACAAGGGACCTTTTGGATTTTTCTTTTCCGTGTCTTTTTCAAACTCTCTAAACATGAAAAAGATACTGAGTTTTTCCTTTGTCAGACTCGTTAAAATTTACGGCATCGAATTCGATGCCATGATGGAGATGAAATTCTCCTTCCTAGGGCTCGTTAATCTTACTAGATCGAATTAATCCGAAGGATGGACTTATATTACAAGCATATGCTATCCCCTTCAAGCTTGTGATAAAAAATAATTGGGGTACCTTCTAGAAATGGTGGGGGAAAATGGAAAATTTTTACCAGTTGTGTCAGAAACTTGTCACTCTTGAACATGACACTTTTTTATTCGTGTCGGGTTGGGATATCCTCACTTCATCATTGACCTTCCTAGGTTTGGCTCATTCACTTTTTACCTTTCTATCTGATCTTTTCCATGTCATCATGACCTCTGATCCTATGGATCCAAAAAGCTGCCAAACTCCGGAGTCGTGTCGCCGATATGTTCAAGAGTTAATCCTTCTGCAGTTTACACTCATTCCCGATTCTCTGTATCATCCATAATCATTGCATCCCCTTGTTTCATGTCAATGATGTGGGATACATCATGGCCCTCCTTCGACAAGGTCACTTCCTATCGACTTCAACTCATTATCCAGGAAGTTAGCCGAGAGACTCCCTTTCAGTACCTTAGAGCTTGCATGCCCTAATGGAAAGTTCTTCACACTCGACGACAGGTTCTCATCATTGGCTTTCAATCGAGTGACTTCACGGGTGTTCGACTTCAGTTCCTTATTCACACTCCGTGAATTGTGCCATTGGTACCTTGAGAGCCATTGTCATTATTGGTGGTTTCTCTTGCGCTTGTTAACGATTCACATAATTGACCGGTAATCAAGTGATTTTCTAGCATGTTCGACTTTGACACATCTATTCACATGTTAGAATTTCTACTTTGATCGGGTTGTGTTGTAGCGCAAGACCCTGGGCTCATATTACAAAAGTCCAAGTTGCGAGGCGATGTGACATGATCATGCTTATATACATGTCTCTTTGAGATGAATGGATGTGACCATACCATGAGTCTATTATATGTGATCCTTCTCATTATTGGATGGATGTGACCATACCTTTGGTTATATATGATCCTTCTTACTAGATGGCTGTGCCCATACCTTGGATCCATTTACATGATCTTTTTCTGGATGGCTGCGTCCATACCATGATTCATGTACCTTTTATAAGATATTTTAGTAATGTATATGTATATATGCTTGCTTGCAGTTTTTCCGACAGTGGTTTCCAGTTCCATGCATCTACTCGTAAAGCATTTCACCCCTCACTCTTGTTCAACCTTCACGCTTTAGGGGGCATATGTTACATGACATTTTGTCATTGTCCCTATACTCCCTGTTCCTTGATCCTGGAGGACCTCTACAATGAACCTCATGTGCTTTCCTATCATGGAGAACATGTCCTTACATCACTCTTCATCTTCAGAACATTTTCCTCTTACATCATTTCCAAAAAATATTCCTTCAAACTCAGTTTTGAAGGATGACGCTATCCCTCAGTTTCTTCCCCGCGCCGATTTGCAGAGTCTAACACCGATCAATGATGGTAATCCATATATGACCCGTGTCAATCCTCTTTTGGAAAGTTTTAAAAAATGGAGTCGAAGCTTCCAGGTCTAGAAGCTTTGTGAACGGAAGTCTGGTAAATGGTTAGTTGAGATAGAGCCAAGAGAGACTGTTTGGGCTCCTTTCCCCTATTAAAATGGAACAAACCAAAAGGGATAAGACCTCTCCCATCATAAGAGGATCCATGTACCCTCTCTCAAGCTATATAAACTTCTCTTTTTCCAACCTCAGCTAGCTAATGAAAAGGCTGGAATAATCTGCAAAATCTTGATAGCCAAAACAACTCTTGATAGCTTTAGCCTTCTAGTTTGTGCTTGTAAAGGGAGAATAATTTTGTGGTTTGTTTGGTTTGGAGAAAAGAGGAAGAAGCCTTGAAATTCCATGGTTTTAGTTGAATCATGAGATGATAACAATGGTGCTGGAACCTGGACACATCAAAGGAAACCTGCAACGCTAAGGCGAAGGTTGTACTTTCCTTTTTTTCATAATAATACAATTGATATTTTGTTTCCTATATCAATTTCATATGGTATTTGGTAGCTTAAGAATCCTTAGCCTCTTAAGTAGGTTGAATCTATTGTATGTTATCATGTGTGCTTTGGTTTCTTGTCTATTTGTTTCAGGTGCTTGATTGACATTAATGAGTTGATCGCTGGAGCAAAGACACAAGGACTTCATCAAACAAGGATTCGCGATATAAGAGGTAGGATCTTATCCATTCTCAATATAAGGGAACTTAGTTCAGATTGTCTTGTTTATGGCTAGACCCTCTTCCCTGGGCTAGAGGGATTGTCTCTATCCGCAGAGAGAATCTTCCTACTCCACAAGAACCCCTAAAATAAAATAAGGTTTTGAAGAAAATCACATACTTTGTGCAACAAATTTAAATGGCCACAACTCGGCCAATATGGCTTAGAATCCTTATTATGGTATGTTTTTGGAAATTGAATGACCATTCTGCATCTTCCCATTTCATTGAAATACCAATCTAGTCACCTTGGAAACTAAGATTCGCGCTGCAACTATCCCATCGTCATAATAAATGATGAAAAAAGAGCTTATTTTAAATTAGCGATATCCCCCTCATCCATACTCCAATTCGACTGATTTTTTTTGCTTTGAAATTGGGTGATTTTTCAAGAGGAGCTCATATCTTCAATTAGTTTTCCAAAATACCCCACAAAAACTGCAAAAAAGTACTAGAGAGTTGCCATCCACGAATTGCCGTTAGAATTATTTTTGCACTACAACTGATTTTAAATTAGCGATATCTCCCTCATCCAGACTCCGATTTGACTGATTTTTTTGTTTGAAATTGGGTATTTTTTTTCAAGAAATTCATATATGTTATTTTTTTTTTTTTTAAATTTCACCAAAAATACAAGATCCGATCTGCAAACTCGCCGCCAATAAAATTCCCGCAAAATAAAAATAAAATTTCTCCCCACTCTACCCAAGAAAGTGCTCTAATACAACTTGTAATAGATCTGACCTGGAAATATATTAAAATGTCAAATATGCTCAAGGAATAACACAATAGATGATAGAAATTCAGCTCTTTATTAATATCAAAACCCTTGAGGTAGGGAAACACCATACAATATCTCCTTAAGGAAGGATATCACTCCACAAACCATATGCTTATCAATACAATAATCCTTGACATGTCTCAATGGATTGTCTCTAGCCTACACATAAGATTAATACATACAATACCATGGGTAATTACCATGGGTCTCTCAATACCATACATCCATTACAATGGGTTGATCACATTATTCCCTAACTACTTTTGGTCCCTTACATAATGTGGGTTAACCACTTTATTTATTAAATATGGCCCATCACATTATTACATTATTCCCTTGGGTACCTCCCTTTGTACCCCATCATATACCCCCTAAGTATACTACAATCCCTTTCCCTATGAAGACCCTACTTGATATAAAAAAAAAGTATCTCAAATTCCATACGTGACTCTGCCCATACTAAATCATGTACATATGCAGGTACCATAACATTATACCCGCGTACACCTTTGAGAATATGAAAAAATAAAACAAAATATTATTTTTCAGGCGAGTTTTACGGGTTTTACTGAGATCCCACCTTGTTTTGGAGAATTTGGTATCTACGGATAAATACTAAGTCCCTAGATAAGTAGTTGTATCTAGAACAACAGTTTAAAGTGTTTTAGACTTTTCCTATAAGTAATAGATAAGATGAGAAGATAAGAAGACCTACTTGTAGTTATGATTTCCTCTCGTCTCCCTTGTATCGATTTCGTCACTCCTTCCCGTACTTAATCTGCTTGAGAAGTACCCTGTAAACACAACATAAGACAAAGAACCAATCAAAGCATACGATCTATTGAATATAAGTGAAAGGAATTAGATACAATTCACACATATAAGCTCTATGAAACAATACAAACATATGGGAAAAAGGTTCAAACACTTTATTAAATAGAAGAAGGAATTAAAACCATTGGTGTTTGATTCAAATCCATTCCTCCAGCTTGGATCCCATCCACATCACATCAAAAGCATGAAAAACTTGTAGCATGACAAACTTTTAGCATTACAATACTTGCTTCAAAGGAAAATCTCATAGCAGCATTATCTCCTTACAATTCAACATAATCCATCCCCTGATCACTTAGATGAGTGGTCAATTTATAGGAAGATGAAGGAGGTTTTGTCGTTAATGGTGGCATTGAATGGCCTTCCATACTTAGAATTAGTTCCATGGAGGAAGGGATGAGAGGATAAGATGCACCTTAACTCATTCCTCATCCATTTTTGAGCTCATAGGAGTTGATAAATGAGGGAACCTTCTAGATGACTCCAAAAGATAAGAATATTCCCCAAACCCTATGTGAATTTCGCTCATTCTCACCCAACACAGGTGAAAGGAAGCCTAAGTGCTCTACAGAACACCCTGGTGGTGGACTTAACTGCTCTGCAGAGCACCTTCATAAGGGCTTACCTGCGCTGGTTCCTCTAGAGGCTATTTCTGGACGTCTTCAAATCATGAAACTGTCTAGAAAGGAGGCATTCAAATGGGTGACTTGTTTAGGGCATGAAACAACTAAATTTAGGGTTTGATGAGCCCTAAAACACTGATCTAGATGTTGGGATTCGATGTGCCCAAATGGATCTGTAACAGCTACCCCATAAAGCATGAAGTCGGAAAAATGCCAATGTCGAATGAAATGCTTTACTATGTGATGAGGAGGTATCAAAGTGGAAGGTGACCTGCATCAATTACAATACATATATCATGATATTTGATTTACATGAATCGCTGAGGGAAGGCATACCCATGCTCAGCTTATAAACTTTCATTACATGTACATAAATAGTCATCTACAGATATAGACCCATGATCAGAATGACCATCAATGTAAAGCCATTGTACATATGATTTAGTAGTCATGAAATCGCAGTTCGGATGGATGAAACTAGATCCGAGGTCTTCTATCTCGTTCAACCGTTCGCTCAAGTACGAGTCTAACCATGTGAATATGTGATCTGAATTCGAACATGGGAAGAGACCATCTAATTACCAGCCAATGATGTAAGTTGTTAACAGATGCGAGAGAAATCATCGATAATGATAATGATACTCAAGGTATTGCAGTACATTCTACATGGTGTGAATGGATGATTTGATGTCGAACACCATACAAATTCTTTCGGTCGAAGGCCATTGATGTCAACCTATCGCTGGATGCGAGAAACCTGCCATTGATGCATGCAAGGCTCAAGGTATTGGAAGGGTGTTTCTAAGTCAACTTCTTGGATAATGTGTTGATGTCGACAAGAAGCGACTCATCGCAGGAGGGTCTTGATGTATCCCACATCAATGACACGAAACGAGTGTAGTGATTTTGAAGACGGAATTTGACTAACGACACAAGGTGTAGGAATGGCGGTCATGAAAATGAAGGTTTATGAGTATTGCAACTAAACGACTTCTATTGAACATATCGACGACACTAAATGAATTGGCAGCATTGACCCAAAACCAAAGTAATGGATGGTGTGATATACCATAGGTATGATAACCATCAAGTAGATAACCCAACCCAAATAGTCTGAATGAATTGGTAGCATTGACCCAAAACAAAAGTGAGGGATGGTGTGATAGACCATGAGTATGATAACCATCAAGTAGATAACCCAACCCAAATAGTCACGGAGATGAAGTGAAAGTGTCATGTTCAAGAGTGACCTGCTACCATAAAGTGGTTTTCCCCTTTTTCCCATTTTCCCCAGTCATCACTGACCAGTACCTCTTTATTTTTATCAAGCTTGACGAGGATAACATATTCTTGTTGTATAATTTCACCCTTCGGGTGA
Source organism: Pinus tabuliformis (assembly GCA_031772625.1). Classification (NCBI taxonomy): domain Eukaryota; kingdom Viridiplantae; phylum Streptophyta; class Pinopsida; order Pinales; family Pinaceae; genus Pinus; species Pinus tabuliformis. Next base: position 1,901,163,617 of record CM062817.1, read on the forward strand.
ATCCATCGCTATTTGATGTTTTAGCGAGTCTAGAGAAGATGAAGCTCGGTCTTGTCTAGATGGACAAGTTTGTCACTATTTGATGTTTTAACGAAAAATATAACTCGGTCCTTTTCATGTTTAGAGAGTTTGAAAAGGGACAAAAAGAAAACTCCACAAGCTTTTTTTTTGTAAATTAATCTCTCAAACCCGAAAAAGCGTAAAATAATACAAGAGAGATAACGTTTCCAATCTGTTAACGAGCTGGAAGGGACAAGCGCTCGATAATATTTTCATGTTTAGAGAGTCTGAAAAGAGCTTAAAGAGGACTCCACTTTGAGGAACGAGTGGTGTCTAGGATAGCGACTGGTTCTAGTGATGTTGGAACTTCTCAAAAGATGTTGATTTATGTGAAGAGGCTGGCTAATAAGACCACTCATTGCAACTATTCCTCAAAAAGGGTAAAACAACCAAGTGAAAGCGTATAATCGACTAAAGGGATGGTGGCGATGGGATGAAAACAACCAAGGCTCATCTAACAAATGAGGCTGATAGAATGGCAATCACGAGGGTTAAAATGGAAATGGGTTCATTTTTAGACAAGCTTGAACCATACTGAACTATGCTTGGATTCAGTTTCATGTTTACACAAGCTTGAAACGACAAACTATGCTTGGATTCAGTTTACATTTTTAGACAAGCTTGAAATGAAGAACTATGCTTGAATTCAGTTTCATTTTTACACAAGCTTAAAATGAAAAAACTATGCTTGACATTGGTTTACATGCCCCTAGCATGATGAAAGGAAGAGTCTCCTGTAACTAGATGGAAGTCACTACAGTGAAGCAGGATGGTCATCCAACACCTTTTTGGCTTCGTCTAGATAGGGACAAAGGTGAATGGGGTGATTTCCTTCACATAACCTACAGGGAAACTTAACTTTACCAGTAGGTGCATGCCCCCAAGCTTCATTACATTCACCTAAGTAGACTACTCGTGGCTATCAGGTGGATGGAATGAAGGTTCGTTTATGAGATCAAGTGAAATACTCGACTAGGATTTTACGAGATCTAATCAAAGACTCAAATTGGAAATTTTCTCTAAGGGACCTTGTTTCATTTTTTAATGAAATTGACACAAGACAAAGAACTCTGCTCAGATTCCTTGTTTCATTTTTTAACAAGCTTGACACAAGACAAGGAACTATGCTCATACTCCTTGTTTCATTTTTTAACGAGCTTAACACAAGACAAGGACTATGCTCATACTCCTTGTTTCATTTCTTAACGAGCTTGACACAAGACAAGGAACTATGCTCATGGAACTGTTTCATTTTTTAACGAGGTTGACACAGTGAAAGAAATATCCTCATATTCCTTGGTTTCTTTTTTTAATGAGGTTGACACAAGACCAAGAACTATCCTCATAAGCACTGTTTCATTTTTTAATGAGGTTGACACAGTAAAAGAACTATCCTCATCTTCCCTGTTTCATTTTTTAACGAGGTTGACAAAAGACAAGGAACTATCCTCGTATTCCTTGTTTCATTTTTTAACGAGGTTGACACTGTAAAAGAACTATCCTCATATTCCTTGGTTTAATTTTTTAACGAGGTTGACACAAGACAAGTAATTATCCTCATGGACTGATCATAACTCATAAGAGGTCATGAAGGAGAGATCTGGTTCCAATGCCCCCAGTACATGATGTACAACGACACTGAATTGATCTTCAGTTGATGTAGGTATGGAACGTGTTGCCACATAATTGACCCGTGGCAAGGATGATACCATTGGTAAAAAAGGACTACCTAGGGAAGATGGTTTACTGGAAGCCATATTTGGACTGGGAAATGAAAGCTGGTCAATGGTGACAATTCTGCCTTCATGCGGGAAACAAATCACTCGAAAGAGTGTTGAAACAATAGGTCCCATGTCATAAACATAGTCGTGCCCTAGAAGTAAATTATAATCTAAAAGGCCTGGGACTACCATCACATTCAGATAAATGATTTTTCCTCCCAAATTAATATGCAACTGAGGAAGGATCCCTAATGGTTGATTGGTTCCTCTGTTAAAAGCCAACATATTCTGGGTAAGAGGCATAAGCGGTGGCGAACCGAACACTTGCCAAGCAGTTGAGGAAAGGATACTCACAGATGCACCTTCATCTATAATAGTGCCAGATACAATCATATTATAAACCTGTACTATGATCTGGAAAGGCACATAAGAAGGAAGATAGAATCCTGCCAGTCGATTCCAATCAAAGGAAATGACCAAACTACTTGCAGGGGGTATCGTAAGAATGGGAGAATTATCACCTTGAGTTACGAGAACAGGAGGATTTTCCTCCTGTATTGATGGAAAAGGAGGATTGCCCCCAAGCTCATTAGAATTTGAAGAAACAAAAAGAACCTGAGTGGTATCATATTCACTCTCTTCGGGAAAGGTATGATTAACTGAAGGGGAAACTGGGTCAACTGTTACCTCAACTTGTTGATTTGGGTCGCGTATAGACTCATAGGATTCACTTTCAGAGAGAGTGTGTTTGACCGACGGTTGATTTGAGTCAGTCAATTCATCAACTAGTGAAGGATTAAGGGAGAGTCTCCTGTAACTAGATGGAAGTCCCTGCAGAGAAGCAGGATGGTTATCCAACACTTTTTTGGCTTCATCCAGATAGGGACAGAGGTGAATAGGGTGAATCCCTTCACATAACCTACAGGGAAACTTAACTCTACCCTTCTTTCCATGAACTTTACTACCACTAGTTGATGGTGTGCCACCAGCATGATCTTCAGAAGTTGATGACACAGGATGATGTGAACGAGAAGACCATTCTTCTAAGATCTGAGGAATATCAGGACAATTTTGAAGAAGATGGTCTCCCACACAAAGTTTGCATCAATATCGAACTTTGTGAGGCTTGAGGGATGGTTTCTCATTAGATGTTGCGTTCAAAGCAATGGTTGCTTGGTTTCGCCTCTGCTGAATTTGCTTCTTCTTCTTCTTCTTACCTTTCTTCTTCTTCTTAGCCACCTGGTTATTAGTACCAATACTTTCACCAGGCAAAGAGGAAGAAGGGGAGGAAGAAACAACCGAGGAAGAAGGCAAAGTGTCAACTTTAGGATCAACTGGAGGTTGATTTTGTCCAGTTGGAAGAGTACTCGATTGCAGAGAAATCACTACATTTTGAAACAAGGAGGTTGAAAACAACCATACAGGCAAGCCAATGGTAAATCCCGGAAGGGACAATGTAGCCATATAAGGAGCACCAATATTTCCGAAAGGAGGAAGAGGACTAGGATTCCCATCAAAGGAATTCCTTGATCGTGAACTCCAGATTTGTCGCCATATTTTTCAACCTAAGATCAACTAAGGAGTGAGCGTGGAGGATGTTATCCATGGTCAATTAATTTTATTTTAATCAAAGTAACATAACAAAACAAAAGAGGGATAATCTAGGCAAAAGGATTACCAAGTAACTGTGAACTACAGAATACCTCCCGGTGAACCGAGAAGTATGGGCAGGCAATCTCCCCGAATGTTGTGTTTGGTGTATCACAGTGTACAAGGCGGCTGACTTGGTTACCTAAGGATGGATAGCAACCTAGTGTTGTCCTCCCATATATACCCGAAAGTACATGGAGGCCCAATCCGTATAAGCGATGTCTAATGCAAAAACGCACAGTGAGAGCATTCCTATATACTTTACGTACTGTAACACTGCCCTATATACCCGAAGGTACGTGGAAGAGCTACGATATACTCACGTACGTGGAATGAGTTATCACACTCGGGATGTATTGCAGACAAGTTAGCGACAACTGCTTTGTTTTACAACGCCGGAACACGTCTCTAGCCTAGACGTCTAAATGTTTTTCTTTAGGTGGCAATGCTCCATTAGGTAAATTCAAATAAATTTTAAGTTGATATTCTTTAGAATTTGCCTTTCAAGGTTCACCACGTGATGTATGTTTGCAATTCCTAAAATTCAACTAATATGATAAGCATTCTTTCCATTCAATTTAACAATGAAAATCCTTAGCTAGTAGGGATAGAGCAATCAGATCTTTGACAAAGAGCAAAGATCACATCTAATGCAATTTCCCTAGCTATTCCTTTCAAGCATTCACAAACTACAATATGAATGATGCAAGTTTTTCTTTTCGAATCCCTTAATGTTATGATGAAAAAAAAGGAAATATGCACATACAATCAATCAATCTTTCATAAGAACGAAGACTTTTATGACAATTCTAATTCAAAGGAAGAGAAGACTTTACGACACTTTCTTTCTAATGAATATTAATAAACTATATTCTAACTTTGACTATAGATTTATAATGACAAAGAAAACATTAAAGAAACATTAATCAATCAAATCAAAGTAGGGCTAGACAAGGAGATAAAAAATTGTTCTCTGAGACATAACATTCATTGATCAATCAACAATCAAACAAACAGAGAAAAGTTGGCAAAAACTCCATCCAAAGGTGGGAATTTGACCTAAGGTGGATCAGTGCAGGTCAAAGAAGGCCTAACTGCACTGTAGAGCACTCTCTCTCACTCAAGGGTGCTCTGTAGAGCATTGTCTCCTGACCAAGCCTATGTTGATTCCTGAGAGGCCACTCAAGAGTCATCTAACCTCAATTTTTTACCAAAATTCAATGCAAAAGAGCTGAAATACAGTCAATGAACACAAGTAGGGTCTACAAGAATGTCCTAGGAGGTGGATAAGCTACTAGGAAAGGTGATCTTTCCCCAATGGAGTCACCAATAATTTTTGGAGAATTTGGTATCTACGGATAAATACTAATTCCCTAGATAAGTAGTTGTATCTAGAACAACAGTTTAAAGTGTTTTAGACTTTTCCTATAAGTAATAGATAAGATGAGAAGATAAGAAGACCTACTTGTAGTTCCACTTTCCTCTCATCTCCCTTGTATCGATTTCGTCGCTCCTTCCCATACTTAATCCGCTCGAGAAGTATCCTGTAAACACAACAGAAAACAAAGAACCAATCAAAGCATATGATCTATTGAATATAAGAGAAAGGAATCAGATACAATTCACACATATAAGCACTATGAAACAATACAAACATATGGGAAAAAGGTTCAAACACTTTATTAGATAGAAGAAGGAATTGCAACCATTGGTGTCTGATTCAAAGCCATTCCTCCAGCTTGGATCCCATCCACATCACATCAAAAGCATGACAAACTTGTAGCATTACAATACTTGCTTCAAAGCCAAATCTCATAGCAGCATTATCTCCTTACAATTCAACATAATCCAGCCCCTGATCACTTAGATGAGTGGTCAATTTATAGGAAGATGAAGGAGGTTTTGTCATTAATGGTGGCATTGAATGGCCTTCCATACTTAGAATTAGTTCCATGGAGGAAGGGATGAGAGGATAAGATGCACCTTAACTCATTCCTCATCCATTTTCGAGCTCATAGGAGTTGATAAGTGAGGGAACCTTCTAGATGACTCCAAAATACAAGGATATTCCCCAAAACCTATGTGAATTTTGCTCATTCTCTCCCAACGCAGGTGAAAGGAAGCCTAAGTGCTCTACAGAGCACCCTGGCAGTGGAATTAATTACTCTACAGCGCACCTTCATAAGGGCTTACATGTGCTGGTTCCTCTAGAGGCTATTTCTGGATGTCTTCAAGTCATGAAACTGATCTGGGAAGGAGGCATTCAAAGGGGTGACTTGTTTAGGGCATGAAACAACTGAATTTAGGGTTTGATAAGCCCTAAAACACTAATCTGGATGTTGGGATTCGATGTGCCCAAATGGATCTGTAACACACCTACAGGAGGCCGTGGCCTAACTGAAATAACCAATATGAGGTGATATATATACACCCCTTGGGTATGCCTAATTCATACAATAAGAAGGATAGTGACATTATACTCGATTTCTCCTAGATCAAGTTTTCTTTTCCCGTGCCTTATGTACTCCCAGTCTCTAGGAAACCCTAGTTTCCTTTGTATAAATGCTCATCATACTTATCTAGCATCTACTTGCACCTATTAGAGAGGATTTCTTTGTGGCTTAGGCTAGACGGATCCATAGGAAATCTTCGTTGGTGCCTTTGTCATGGATCATATTATATTTTTCCTATACTTACTGTTGTTAATCAATAAAGAAGTTCATGTCTTGTTCCTGATATATGTTGTCATCTTATGAATGATGGTTTATATGTTTATATATGATGATCTAACATATTACTATGTATGCACATTGAATTATCTATTATGTATATGCTTTTGTGATTTATTTGCAACTTTACACATATTGGAGGAAGCAGAGGGTTTGGAACATACGGGAACGTCTTCAAACATAGGACCTTCGGGTATGTTTCCAAATCCATGTTTGGCATGCTTGTCTAAGTTCTTTTCGTTGATTATCTTATCTTGCTCTGTTGAGTCTTTCAACCCTTTTCTTAGGGAATTTTTCCCACCAACAGAATTGGTGACTCCACTGAGGAATACCATCAAGTATTTCCTAGAAGGGTTGTTTTGATTTGATCCGGGTTTAGTTTGTTGCTTCTTTGTTTTTTCCAGCCCTCTTGAGACTGAAGTAATTTGGTGAGTCAGCCTGATCTTTTAAGTCTTGTATTTCTTTTTATTTTTTCCTTAGTTTTGCATTTATACGTGTTTTTGCTTATAAACAATAACGTATATACTCAACTTATTCCAAAGAAACCTGCATATACGCTTGTTTATTGAGACACAATCACGTATACATGCAGGACCGTATTTAAACAGTCACGTACAAATCTGTTTTTTTTTTCATTTTTGGCTTTTTTTCTAAGATATTGACCAAGTTCCTTTATTATTATTGATGTTTATGAGGCCTATAATCACCTTGATGTCTGTTGTTGTTGGTGTCTTTCATCTTTCTTGAGAAATGCTTATGTCAACCTAGGGTTTGTAGTCTTTGAAGCTTTTAATGTTTAAAGTTGGGTTACAAATCTTCTTGGTGAAGTGTTTGACTGCTCTATGCTTCTGGAACATGTCTTCTTGCGTGTTGATAACTCAGTCTTTGATTTTATTCTCTTGTAGCCTAAGGGTTGGCTTATTTTTTCTTTCTCTTCCTATTTTTTGAAAAGGGCTTGTGATTCTTGGATGAATGAGAGGTTTCAGGGCTTCGGAAACTTTTTGATTTTTAGAGTCTTTTGTATCTTCCTAGGAAAATCATTTGAAGTGATTAAGTCTCTTATCTTGCTTAAGTCTTTTGTCTTTGTGGTTATTGGTGACTAGTGGGATTTGGGTATTTTTCATGTCTTTGGTCTTGAAATTGTTTCTTGTTTTCCATTTCTAAACTTTTTGGTTCTTTAAATATTCAAAAAGAACAATGAAAAACATTTGCTTTGTGTTTCTTTTCTTTTGTTTTTGGATTTGTAGTCTTTTGAGTTTTTGGCAAATGTGTGAAATATTTTTTGAAAGGTTAAGAGTCTTTTTGTCTTGAGGAGTGATTTTTCTTTTGGGATTTGCTTCTCCTTGTTTGTTAAATTGGCCCTTGTCTTTGTGATCACATTTGCTCATCTTTGAGCCTTTTCTTGAATATTGCATTTACATTCTAGTGTGCATTAGGGTAGATGCATTTTAGACATCATTTAGTATTTTCTGGTAGGTTTTGAATGTGTCAGTGCTTAAAAGAAAAATAAAAAGAGTTTTTTTCTTTCTTAGGATTCTCGTAGAACCCTTGTATAAATCTCTTCCATTGAAGAAAAATAAGTGTTTCATTCTCATGTAGCCTAGGTTTTCTATTGATTTATTTTGTGTTAAAACATCATTTGTTGCACTTCGAGTTCCCTTGTCTTAAATAATAGTTAAGAAAAATGAGTGCTTAAAATTAAAATGAACTAGACTTTTTCTTTTTTTTCATAGGAACATCAACTAATATAGGGAATTTAGGTCATTGGAAAAGTTGTGTGGATAATAAACTCTCCAAGGCCACTTAAACTAAAAATATAGAATTTTATTAATGAGTGGAAATCTAGTGTCGTTAAGCTATCCGAGAAAGTTCCTGTAACACAAGAGTTAAGCACAAGGATGTGTGAAGATAAGGAAATAGAGATACCCCCTCTCCTACTTGTTGAATCACATGCCCATGACTGTTCTGCCCGACTTCTGATCATGAGATGGTGACCTTAGTTGCCTTTCCTAGGGACCACATAGGTGACTGCGGGGGGGGATGCCCATGGTACCTGAGGTAGACATTGCATCACTTTCATAGTACTTCTGGAGGGTTCCCTTGTGAAGCTTGGGTAATTGCACCAATAAAGGATATTGTCTGGAGGTTAGCATAACTGTTTCTGATATCTTTACTAGTAGGCTTGGGCCCTCATCATCCCAAAATACCTTTGGGAGGTCCTTATCTTCGCTTTCTTGTATTTTGGTGTCTGATCCTAATCACCTAGAGTGGAAATACTTGGAAGTTGCTTTCTTGGTTGTATCTTTAGGACTTTTTAAGAGAGTTCTCTTTACTCCTAGCTTTCCATAAGTCATTTGAGTCTTTAATTTTTCTTTATATATAAAAGTGGTTGATCAACCAGTTCGTCAGTCTAGAAGGCTTCGTGGGCCTTCACCTATGAGTGTCAAGCCTTCACCTAGAAGGCGGAGGAGTAATTCGGCTGGTTCTTTTGAACCAGTGCTAGCTAATGCAACGAAGAGAGATCCTTCTTCGAGGGCTCTTATTTCACAGCATGAACCTAGTCTAGTCCATAATCTGGTTGGAAAAACTCTAGTGCTCGGTAGAGTACTCTTCTAATCAGAAGACGAAGAAGAAATTAAAGACGTTTCTGAGTCCCCTACAAGTCCTATGGAACCTCTTACTTCTCATATTTCTTATGTTGTATCGTACATGGGTACTCCAACTCATAGGTCAGCTAGCCTTGTTCGCTCTCCTTCTTTCTTCTTTATGGCCAATGTTAATGGTGCAAGTGTGGTTGCTGATAAGGCTAGTGTACATAATACTTCTATTATTGTAGGAGGGGTTACTATTGCTATCTCTACTATTACACCTAGTACGGTAATGGTTGGTTCTACCTCCATTCCAGGTTGAAGTGGGGGTACCCAACCTTCTGCTACTTTCACTAGTACTTATCCTTTTGGAATGCCATCTAGTGGGATTCCTTCACTCTCATCAACCTTACCTTCTGTTTCTTCCATATTTAGGACCTCGATGGCTAGTGGTTCAACATATTTACAAGGTTTTTCATTTGGAAGTGGAAATGCTCCTCCTTTCAATACATTTTTGAATGTAGGATCAATGCCTTTCTCAAGAATGCTCAAAACATTATTCCTTTTCAAGGGAGTCACGGCTTGGTATATCCTCCTATTTGTGATTTTGGGTCTGGGAATATCTCTCATTTATTTGGTCAGTAGGGGAGTATGCCCTTCCCTACTGTTGGTACTTCACAAGTTTTTCCTCCTTTTACTAGTGCTTCGAATCCTTACTAGGAGCTTGCCCCTTCATATAATATTCCACCCAGAGGAAGTTTTCCTATGACTGGTAATCCTGTAGTAGGGGTTTGATACTCTCTGTATAACCCTGGACTGCAAGTTTTTCCTTATGGTTTATTCGCTTCTACAAGTAGTCCTTCGAAGCCTGGTGCCTCTCAAAATACATAATACTCTTTTTCGAATGTTGGGAATTCGACTCATGGAGCTTGGAATTCATCTATTCCTCCACAATTACCATTCCTAACAACTCTTCATTTTATAGATTTGTCAAAATTGACTAATGATATGATCCACTACAACCTGGCTTGGCCTCCAGTCCCTACTAAACTGCCACACAACATACTGAAGTGCACCAAGTTCACCATCGATCCACCAAAACTCCCAGCCCATCTCATCATGTAGTCTATCCACACCATATCTCCATGTCTTCAGTTAAACCCTCTACTCCATGATCAAGACACCCACAAATCCCTTTGATTTTCTTCGTTGTGCACACTCTAATTCACTGTCCCTCAAAGTAGCTCGGATATGCTTTGATACCATGTTGAATTGCCACGATCATGGGTCTAGGTTAGAATCTTAAAATATATAATGCTACCAAACCAAGAATTTCAACGATACTAATTTTCACATTAGAATATAAACAACAGTAAATCAAAGATGTACAAAATATAGACAACTTTTTCCAATTTTCAACCTAACTTCGTTATATTAATCAACATATAATACAACAGTCTAGGGCTCCCATACTAGGGATAATGACCCTCATACATCAACTAGTATAAGATACAAACTGGGGCTTGGTGTCAGTCCATTGACAGCCAAAATACCCTCAACAAGATACTCTAACCATCTAGTTATAGTGTGTTATCTCAAATCCTCTCAGTCGTACCCTGTCCCTGCTCGGTCCTTCAGCTCCCGATTTGCAACTCATGCCTCCAACAATGTTCCAAGTCCATCTGGCTACTAAACCTCGATTGTGAATCTGCTATGTAGTTGTGCCTTAGTCCATCAAGGGAATAACACATTGAGACTCTTGTCGCATTGTTCACAACCCCACTTGTGAACAACTCTTAACTACCCACTACTACTGCTCAACTACTCAGGGACTTTACCCCACTATGGTATTCCTGCGCTGCTTTGATGAAGATGAAAATAAGGCATAGAGGGCTTCCACCTATCACTGTAATATTTCCATCTTCCACAATGAACACAGGATAGGAGGACTGCCATCATTTATTGTAGAAGTCCTTCAGCACACACAGATCTCGGGCTCCACAAACTGCTCCTAGTTGATCAGACCCTTGAGCTCATCAACCGCCTCTCTCACAACTACCTTTGTCCATCAAGGTGTTGCTCAGTGGGCTCCTACTTGGACACTATCATGCTATCGTCCAGTAGAACATCATGTGCCCAATCCCTTACACACTTAGTCTTCTCTCATGCTGCCCTCCAACAGTCCATGAGCGACCAAGTCCATGTTGTAGCATCTACACCTAGTTAGGGCATCCCCACACTGAGGATACCCTTACAAATGGATGCCCACAGACTCCACAAATCTGGCCTTTTCTCTGCAATATAGGAGCTATTGCACAAATCTAGGCATCAACAACTTGTCCCCTCCGAGGACACCATCGAATCATCAACCAAGGGAACATCTGCAACACTCCTTATTGTTGTACTCTTTACTTCTAATCTCATTTTCCTGCTATCACCTTGGTTGCTTGGTATGCTACCCAACAATCCACGTGGGCTCCTCCAAACACCTCCTAAGGCCTCCTACGACTTCCCATCAAACTGATCCAAGCACTGGTCAAAGTCTTGACCCAACACAAGGTGAACACGTCTCTATGTCTATTGCTCCACCGTTGCCCTAGACTCTCCCTAGTTAGGGCTCTAGTATGTTGCACCAACCCTTCATTTGACACCCAAAAAATCCTTAGATTATGCGGTCTTGCAAGGGAAGAGGGGAATCCTATTATACTGATGTTCTGGGTTCATTCCAGCCCCATAATAACCCTTTGTTAGAACTGTACATAGGTGGTATGGCATGTGGCCTACCATAGTCCTCTCCCTGTGCTCACGGGCCACTTAACATAAAGATCCCTCCATCAGAAACCCATCCAACCCTAATCTCCTCATTGTCCTTGTGTTTTCTCTTGCGGCTAAAATAGAACCCTTATGCCCTCCTACACTGCCCTTTTCATGTGTGATTGTTGCACTTCTTGGATGATAAAACAACTCCAATTCACTCTCTACTTATAGCCAAATTAGGGGCTCCAACGAATAGATGAAGAGACACATCTATTGGCTATTTTTTACACAAAGCCTACATGAATTGAAAACCAATAATTACTAGTCAACTTCTAAAATTAATTTCTCCACTTCTACAACTCAGAATTCAATGATTCTTGAAGCGTTGGATTTTCCTTTCCGCCCTCTATTGACTCATTCCATCACATGTAGAAATGTGCTTCCGGAATTTCCCCAAACATGATTGGGTGAAAATCCCTAGGCTTTGGTTCTAAGCCTACTTGTGGCACTTTGACCTCCAACCCTCAAACACTAGGGCTTGGAGTACCTCCCAAGCTACAAAAAAATAAAAAATCCCTCTTAGCGAGGGAGGCACTTCCAAGACTAGGATGTAACCATCATCCGAAACCACTAGCCCATCTGTCATCCATCCCCATAGCATACCCTGTAGAATGAATCTGACAATCTTGGTAGTGCCTCTACCTCATGACATCTGAACCTGAAGATCCAAAATATCCATAGGGATTCTCCCTCTGCTGCTAGACTCCCTCTAGGCATACATGATCTCCAATGGCTTAGTCCCACAAGCACTCATTCTCCTTGTTACACAGTATTTTGTCATGCCTCCTACACTTCCTTGTGACATACCCCGAAGTGCTCAAAAAATTACCAATATACAATATGCTCATCCATGTATACAACTCAGATCCCTCCTAAGACTTTGTTTGGAAAATTCCTTGAGAATTCCCTAAAGAAATATCTCTTAAAACCCCAAAATGATAGTCATCGCTCTTATGAGGCTTAAAACAATGACAGTTGCCTGTTGCACTGTAGTTTAACCATGATGGCATCACTTTGTTCCCTTGCATATCCAAGATGATCCCAAAAAGGTAATTTTCCCAAAGGAGATGAGAAGCTTCGTGATCTAGAAGCTTCCAGAGTAGCGAGCTGGAGGTGATTTCGCATAGATGAGGTCGAATCATCCTAACTTGACCTCTTTGTCTTATACCTGTGAGATACCTCCTTGAGATGTGGGCCTAATACTATCTTTGGAGAAGTCCTAACTCCCTATCCCAACCTATAAATTCATCCTCTCTCATTCCTAAATGGTTGGTCTATGTCTACTTTCACCCTTATCCTAAAATTGTGCTTAAGGCTATTCATTAGATTTGGAGAAGGATTGCTTGGAGAGTTTCTTGGCTTGGACTTGGATTACCACTCAAGGATAGCCTTTCAACATTAAGGCTATGGTTGTAAGCTTCCCTTTATTCCTTAAATAATATACAACTGCTTGTTCATCTTCCCAAAATATATATGTTCATGTATTTATTAGATTTACATTCCTTGATCTGTTAAGTAGGTTGTTACTGAATTTGCTATTGGTTTTGGCATGATTTGTTGTCTCTTGATCACTTGCAAAGGTACCTAAGCGCTAAGAGAAGCAGGAATAAGTCTGTGATAGAAGCGGTTCGAGGCCCTCAATAAAGGAATTTGGAATAGCATCAGAACGAGGTAGGTCATCTCTTTCATTCTACTTTTAAATTATAACCTAGGAATATCTCTAGTTGATTGTCACTTCAGTTGCTAAGCCCACGCATTGGGCTAGAGGGGTCATCTCTATATGCAGAGAGGGCCAACCTTGTCAATAAAATGGTGACTCCACTAGGGAGCCTATGACCCTTTCCTTCCCTTTCTTCACTTTTTCTTTTGATGATATTCATCAACCATTCATTCTTAGACCTCATTGTTTGTTTGTAGTCAGTGTCACTTTATGGTAGATGCTTGAAGGTTGTTAATTTGAGCTATTTTTAAATATTTTGTGTTTTTTCTTTGCTTTTCTCAACCATCACATTTTTGACCCTGACAGTCGTGATGATATCGCGAGTTTGTTGATTACAGTATTCATGACTACTACTTTCCTCTTGATAGGTGCAATTATTGAAGAAGATTAAGAAATTTAGGGTTTGTCTTCTTACTTTCAGTTCTGTTGGCCTTCTCCCAGTGATTTACCAGTGTGATTTTCGTTGACTCTCTTATTATCTGATTTCAATTACCCTTTAACTTGGTTTGAGTGTTCTTGAAGTTTGATTAGCCTTTTAGGGTTTCTAGGTCTTCTGGGTAAACCTTCGTCCACTCGTTGGTCTTCCCATCAGAGATCGGCGATCGATTACCTGCATTAAAGAGTCTTTGTGTGTTCAGACATCCTTTGTAGATCACTTTTGGTTCTTGTATCGTAAGTTGTTTTCATTAGTAGATACTGTGAAAGTTTCTTAAGTTCTCTTTGGAAAACAATAGATTACAAATTGATTGTCTCATTTGAATCAAAAGGAAGTGTTTTCTTTGAGTTTTGTGTTTCGAAAAGTGAAAGTGAAAGTGTTTATCTTTTCATAGTTTTCGAAGATTACATTAGTTGAATTTTTTAAAAAGAGAAAAATCATCATTATATCTTAAGGTAGTTTTGCTTTAAGGTTTGTCATTACATTTTCTTATCATATGAAAGATTAGATTTCATATTTTTCATTTAGCGTTTGGAGATTGTCATGGATGCACTTTTGCATTTGGTTTGATGCATGATTTGAGTGATCTTCTTCCCTACATAGATAGCTTTCATCGAATTGAAGGATTTCATTTCATCATCTAGTTTTCATTTTAGGAATAGGTAACATCGTTAAGGCCTTGAAATCGAAACATAATTCCAAGATCAAATTTAAAATCTATCAATTAATCTATGGATAATTTGAAACATTAACGATCATATTTAGTGGTCTAGGCTAGAGATGTGTTCTGGCGTCTTTAAAAGTTAGCAGCGTCCATTCGCTTTAGCATTAGACAGTACTAGCACGGACTTGTGCTCCCCTGTACCATCATGTATATAAAGGGAGACCCCCATAGGTTGAAAAACTTTATCCATAGGAAGCCAAGTTTGCTGCCCCGTAAACATGATACATCGAACACAACATTTGGGGAGATTTCCTGAGACCCCCATAGGTTGCAAACCTTTGTCCATAGGAAGTCGAGTCTTCTGCCCTGTAAACGTGATACATCGAACACAACATTCAGGGAGATTTCCTGCATGTACATCAAGTCCTTGGTAAATTTATTGGTTGAGGTGTATATTGCAGTTCATAGTTACTTGGTACTCCTTTTAACTAGATTCACCTGAGCAGTCATTTCGATCTTTTTTGACTCATTAAATTTGAAAATATCATCTAGCAACTTGTCCTTTCAAGCTCGCTAAATCATTGAAAGTGACTAGAGTCACCTTTTCATCCTTTTATCAACTCTTAAAATATGAAAAGGCAAAGTTTTTGTTTCTAAAAATAACTTCCCACGATGACAATGTCGAACCCAAGTAGTTGCTTCTTGGACCAATTTGAGTAATTCCCTGTTAATTCCAAGACTGCTGAAATCCCTAAACAAATATCCTTTCCTTTTTTTTCTTTTGAGAGGAATTCATCGTCGCTGAACCATTGAGCTCATCTCATAGTTCCCCTTCACTGTTTGATACTGAAGGGTCCTCCTAAGGAGTTCATCAAGAACTTACTCAGTCACTTGAGGAAAAAGGTTTTGAACTTGGGATTATTCCAAGTATCCAACCTTTGACTTCTAGTCTGCCTCCATCAAATTCCTACTCACCTCAAGAATCTGATCCGGATACCTCTGATAATCCTATTTAGACCTCATAGAGTCCGCAGACTCTTGAGAGTCTACAGAGGCTTGTTGTCTATTCATCAAATCTGTTATTTGATTCTGTTGTGATATCTCCTCAACGTCCTTACAGTCCCTACGATCAGCCTGGTATTCCTTTGGAGTTATCTCCTCGTACATCTCGGGTTCCTCG
This sequence comes from Pinus tabuliformis, assembly GCA_031772625.1. Classification (NCBI taxonomy): domain Eukaryota; kingdom Viridiplantae; phylum Streptophyta; class Pinopsida; order Pinales; family Pinaceae; genus Pinus; species Pinus tabuliformis. Next base: position 1,901,179,182 of record CM062817.1, read on the forward strand.
TCACCAGTTGTTTCCATCTATGGAGTCAGAAGGTGAAATCCCAGTCTCTTCTCCAGGTCATTCGGAAGTTTTCGCTACCCATACTCCTCATGTCGATGATGAGCAAGGATATGAATTTCCTCCAGAAGGATTTCCTTATACAGGAAGAGTACCGTCTCTCACCTTTCCTGAAACTAGTGGACCCATGTTGTCGCATGGTTATATGACCTTATCTCAGTTGGTTTCGGGTACTCCTAGTTTCTCGTCATTATATCATAACCCCATTTTGTCTTCTAATGCTATGCCTACATTAGGTCCATTCATTTCAAACACGACCTCTCAAACTTCTGTACAAACTGCAGTCACCTCAGTTCCTATTCAACCTACCATTCTGTCACATCCTGTCTCGTCGTTTCAACTAACTCTTCCAGTACAACCGACTGTCTCAGGTTAGGTTTTGGTAAGTTCTTCTACCCCTCCATCAAGTGGAAAAAATGTGCCACCTCCTGGTGGGAAAGATCCGAATACTCCTCTTGTGTCAGGCAAAACCAATGTGAGTGGATTACAAACTCACATGGTTGGAGTTAATCAACCTTATTATGGTGTTATTCGTAACCCTGCTGGTCCATCTGGGTCAGGTAACATCCAATATCAACAACCTTATATGGCTAAGATTCCCCTCCAAAAGGCTTATGTCCCATATGGTTTGCAAGCCTTGGTTAATTCGTCTTATATTCCTCAGGTAGGAGCTTATGTCCAGCCTCGTCAATCCACTATTCCTGGTGGATATGGCGAGATTCAATTCGGGAACTATCAATACCCTTAGGGTATAACACAAGGAACTACCCATCCACCCTTGCAACAACAAGGAAAACCTTTGTAGCAGCAAGGGAAACCTTTGCAGTAGAAAGGGCAAGCATTACAACACCAAGGGAAACCTTTCTCGCAGACACAACAACCTTTGGAGCCGCAATGATCCCATTTTTCATTCGACTTACTAGCCTCTAGGTCCAACGAAAATTCCAAGCGATTGCCCCAAATTCGAGGGAAAAGCTAAGGAGGACCCACAAGCCCATGTGATGACATATCACCTCTGGTGCTCCTCCAATTCATATGTCGATGATTCTATCCTTATTCGACTCTTTAAGAGAACTCTCATAGGTGTTGCTGCTAAATGGTATATCGAGTTTCCTCGAGGTACCTACGGTGACTTCAACTCTCTAGCTATGGATTTACTCACTCATTTCCAATTGTTGGTTTGATATAAAACTAGCACTCATTTGCTTACATCCCTTAAGAAAGACACCACGACCCACATTTTTGATCATATCCATGAATGGAGACGTCGGTGTCAACTCATCAAATTTGATATCGCTGATGAGTTGTTGACAGAATGGTTCACAAAATCATTCGTTAGCAATATTGCTAAGGACATAACTATGGGTTGATGTGTTACTGAAGAGCAAGCTATCGCTCGTGCCCAGTATCTAGACTTAGTCTATTCACAATCTAGCACATTGCATGAGATGTTACCTGATGCTCCAAGACCATCATCAGATCTGACAACATCAAAGTCTCTAGATACACCACCTGTTGATGGTGTGATTGGTTCCGTGTCTCAGACTTCTGCGAAAGCTTCTTTGAAGAGAAAACTTGTCTCAAGCACTAGTTCCAATAATACCTCAAATAATTCATCCAGTCCTCGTAAAACCTCTGAGGTACATGTTGTCCAGTCTACCATAGCAGATAAGGCCTCTAAAGGTAAGAAGAAGGGAAAAGGTAAGGCCAAAGTCAATGCCCCAAAACAGGACCCTCCTAAATCATTTGCTGATGATACCTCTAAAAGAAATCCAAAATATCCTTGCCTCATCTGTGAGGAGGATCATTACACTAAGGATTTTCCCCAACGTTATGAGGTTAATCACTTGTTGAAAGGGACTTGGATTGTCTTAAAAGAACCCTTTCCATCTCAACAGATGAAATTGGTAGACCAACCTCAGTCCTCTGCTTCCTCTGGTTGCCAAGTTTTCATGATGCATGGTTCATCACCTATCTCGATCGCTACTTGAACTAAGGACTATCAAACCACACCTAAGAAGATGATGGAGAAGGAAGCTACTGATACTCCTTCTACTTCTACTCCGTCTAGTTCTGGTCTGCTCCATATTGAGCACCCTAACAGTGAGTCCGTAATCCGACCACCTCCCAAAGGTGTTCTTTTGAAATCATCTTTTAATCTAAATCCTAGAGCTACACAACATTACAATATTGTTGAGGATTTAGCTCAGGAAACTTCGGCGATGTTTGCCTTGGAGGTTCTCCAATCCTGTCCAACGCAACAGAAGTCACTGTTATTAGCTATAGGTGCTATTGGTCATTCTGATTCGAGTCTGATTACCTTTGATCTTGAGAACCACGTGCCTTGTCTTCCTCATGAGATTTCTTTTCTAATATAGGTTCTTATCAAAGGAAAGACGATCCATCAGATTGTTATTGATGAAGGTATCTCTACTTGCATCATGTCTATTTCGTGTTAGAAAGCCATTGGCTCTCCCTCTATTAACCAGTCTTCGAACACCTTGGAAGCCTTTGACAGCAGAGGTTCACGTCCTTACAGTATTCTCACGAATTTTTTGATTACATTAGAAGGAAATACCATTGAATTATAAGTATAAGTTGTAGATGCAAATCTCAACTACAATCTTCTTCTCGGGCGAAGATGGACCCATGCTATGTTTTGTGTGGTGTCTTCTTTGTTTTGTGTGCTTCATTTTCCTCATGAAGGAAAAATTGTCACTGTTGATCAACTATCCTTCTTTTCTTCTAGTTCATCAAACGACAACGTCCCTTACGTGGGAAATACTAAGATTCCTTACGAGAGTGTGGGGGCAGGTCTCTTCAAAGACTCTGCTTTAATGGGTACTTTTACTCTCCCACCTCTAAATGTTCATTCAGTCAATATGATCTCGGTCTCTATGGATCCTTGGATTATCCCTATCGCAGATCAAATTGGTTTATTTGGTGATGCTATTCCCTTGAGTCCATTGGAGAAAAATTATCAAGAAATTTTCTTGGCTTCGATGGCCGCCTCAGAAAGTCATACTATTTTCAGTATGAACCTGGAAACTTACGTGCCATCTCCCTATATTGGTTCTTAGGATTCTCTATATCCTTTGAATGATACATTCCCCACCAACAAGAGTATCATTCAAGTCTTGTCTCTAGATGAAACTCCATGGAATGGTCTACATCATCATTCTTCATTTCTTCCCAGCCTCGATGAGATGCCTTCTTGTCTTGAAGCGTTTGTTTCTCATTGTCCCACACCTCCACTTCAGACACCTATCCTGGTGCATGAAGTCTTGTTGGAGGGTAATATGGGGAACATCACTGCTACTATTCCGCTTGACATTTCCATTAAATCTAGAATTATTGAGAACATTCATATAGGGGTTTCCTGTTCTTCAAATGGGATCAGGATTTATACTCAACTTTTAAAGGAATTATGAGACGTCTTGTCATGGTCATATGAGGAAATGCCTGGTATTGATCCAGAAATAGTGGTGCATGAGATTCCAACTTATCTTGGTGCTAAGCCTGTTCAACAATGGTTTCACCCTATGCACCCTCGAAAGGCTACTGCTATCAAAGAAAAAGTGGAGAAGATTTTAAAACTGGGTTTTATTTATCCTATCCCATTGACAAATTAGGTGTCCAACATCGTCCCTGTTTCCAAAAAGCAAGGCACGATACGCATTTGTGTTGATTACCACGATATCAATCGCGCATGTCCTAAGGACAATTATCCTAATCCATTTATCGATCAAATCATCGACGAATGCACTAAGGGTGAGATTTTCTTGTTCATGGATGGTTTTTCTCGCTATACCCAGATTAACATTTCACCCGCTAATCAACATAAAACGACCTTTATCTGTCCCTGGGGTACTTTTGCTTACAAAAGGCTTCCTTTCGGCTTGAATAATCGTGGTGCTACCTTCCAACAAGCAATGTCTTATGCATTTCACGATATTCGAAAAATTGTTCATCCTTACCTTGACAACTTACCAGCTCATTCTGCTAAGCATCATGACCATCTAGATCACTTGAGATCCATATTTTTACGATGTCGATATTATAATACCTGTCTCAATCCACACAAGTGTGTGTTTTGCGTTGAGTCTAGCTGGTTCGTAGGTTTTGTGGTGTCTCGCAAAGGTATCCATATTTATCCTCTAAAAGTTGAGGCCATTGTCAATTTACCGCCCCCTACATCATTATTTCAATTACAGAGCCTACTGGGAAAGGCTGTTTTATTCATCGATTTGTCCCTAATTACGCTAAACTCACCAAGGGCTTTACTAGCATACTTAAGAAGGGGATCCTTTTTATTTGAGATGAATTTTCCTAGAAATCCTTCAATTCTTTAAAATACTCGCTTATGGGTGCTCCTTTACTGCATCCCCGCAATTATCAACGCGATTACTTCCTATACTTGGCTGCAACTGATACTACTATTGATATGGTGTTATTTTAGGACGACAATGATGGAAAAGAGCACGTGGTTTATTATTTGAACCGAAATATTCTCGATACTAAGTCTAGATATGCCCATGTCAAGAAACTTTCCTTGGCGTCAATTGATGCCGTCCAAATATTTCGACACTATATCCTTTTACAAAAAACCACAGTGATTTCTGATTGCAACCCCATGACATATATATTGACCTGTCAGTTACTGGGGGGAAATATTAAAAATGGATCGTAATCCTGTAGGAGTTTGATTTGGAATTTACTACTGCCAAATCAAAGAAATTGCTCGTCTTTGTTGAGTTGTTCTGCACTCTTCCATCTGCAAAAACTTCAATTTATTTTACTAAGCAGATACCTGATGAAACTCTGTTTCTGATTAGCACTCTTGACCCATGGTATGGATATATTATTTTTTATCTCCAAACCCAGAATTTCTGATCTAAGTTGTCCCGATTTGACCGACGTTGCATTCAGCATCAGTCCCAACCCTATCAGATCCTTGGTGATACATTGTATCGGATCGGTGTGGACTCTGTTCTTCGCAGGTGTCTCACCCTAGAAGAGGCTGAGCGGGTCTTAAATGATTACCACTCTGATGCTTGTGGTGGTCATATGTCTGGATATGCTACTCCTCAGAAAATCCTTTGCGCCGATTATTTTTTGCCTTCTATCTTTAAATATTGCATTCTAGCTGTACAAAAATGCCATAATTGAAGATTTTCAACCACAAGAAGTGCGCCCCACCTGCACCCTTACACCCAGTAATTACGATTGTCCCATTTTCTAAATGGGGAATTTATTTCATGACATGTAACCCTCACTCGACCGTGGGCATGGTTATATAATTGTCGTCGTCGACTATTTTACTAAATGGGCCGAGGCAATGCCTACATACAATGCTGACAATATTACTGTTGCTCAGTTCCCTTTTAACCACGTCATAGCACGTTTTGGTGTTCCTCAAGCTATCATGACTGATCATGGATCACATTTTCATCAGCACATGATGGCAGAGCTGACTGCTCAGTTGGGCCTTCGACATGATAGCTCAACTCCTTATTATCCACAGGCCAATGGCCAAGTTGAGGCAGTTAATAAAGTTTTGATTACTGTGCTTCACCGTACTGTTGGAAAGCACAAAAATGATTGGAATTTAATGTTATTCTCAGCTCTCTGGGCTTACATAACTTCTGCTAACACATCCACTGGATTCACTCCATTCCAGCTGATCTATGGTTTAGACGCAACTCTTCCAATCAAATGTGAAATCCCCTCGCTTAAGCTAGCTATCAAACTTCTTCTGAATACATCGCCTGAAGAGTAGTGTATACTATATCTTGAGAGGCTTGACGAGACTCATCACATTGTTGTGATGGTCATCGAAGCTCAAAAGAAATGGGTCAAAGCTCATTTTGACCAAACTGTTTCTCCTCGCACTTTTACTGAAGGTGACTTGGTCCTTCTTTATGATCAAGCCAACGATAAATTGGGAGCAGGAAATTTCAAACCCATGTGGCACGAGCCCTACATCATCAAGCATGTCATACAAAAAGGTGCCTATGAGCTATGTGATTATGAGGGAAATGCATTGTCATAGCCCCATAATGGGTTGTATCTGAAGAAGTATTATGCGTGAAATTTGTGTAATAACATTTGTACATTAGTGTATTAATTCATTAGTGTGCGTTTTTGAGTTTTGGTGTGTTTGTTTGCTTTGCAAACATGTGTTTTTATGCTTACCCTTTGTTCCACTCGGTTTGCAAATGTCGTCAAGCCACTACATTGGTTTTTCTGATGGGGCCAGTCGTAGCACACAAAAATTGTCTTTCACGGCATGGGTACTCTATGAACCTAATGGCGAGTTGATTAACTTACAAGGTATCTTCCTTGGTCGAACAACCAATAATATTGCTGAATATAGTGCAGTTATTGAACTCTTGTCAGAAGTTGTTTCTCTTGGCATTAGGGATTTAGCTGTCAAGTTGGATTCGTAGCTCGTTGTGTTACAATTAAACAATCACTACTGAGTGAGAAATCCACAAATATTGTGTATGTATCTACGTGTTAGATAGCTAGAAATAAATTTTGATTTCATTACATATCAACATATTCCATGTAATTTAAATACATTAACAGATGCATTAGCAATTTTTTTTCTTGATAGGAATTTGCGTCATTTATAAAACTGATCATGTTATGGACACATAAGTAGGAAATAAAACATGCATATATAATATATCACGCTGTCAGAGTGTTTACATCAAAATATAAAAAAATAGAGTTTTCTGGGACACTTGGCTTTCAAAGTCTACAAAATGTGTAAAAGACTTAGATAGACTATCAGCCTGCATGGTGCTCATGATAGCACGAGACCACTCTGATCACTCAGACTAATAGCCAACGTAGTCTTGCAGAGGCTCCCACTGTGTGTCTTTGCCAATGCAGTGGAACATCATCAGTAGTGGCATACTTTGGGACTCCACGAGTTATCGCATCAAGATTTCGCTCCATCTCGGCTAAGGGGTCTGCCCCTTCTTCGTAGTCTGCACCCACTATCTGACGTGCAACTCACCTTGCTATTGGCGGTGTCCCTGGTGGTCTCTCTCCTCCCACATATGCACATTTATCACAAGTTGAGTTTCAATTTACACTTTTACAAAAAATCATAAAACTTGAAAAAATCCAAAGAACAAATTTTTACCTGCATTGGTCCACTATTCTCCTAGTGGTAGAGGAAGATCTGGATCCCACCTGAAATCCATACCAACATAAGCATAGTCATCCACCATGAGTAGTTGGAATTCTAGCCAAACGAAAAATTATGGTGGGTAATGCATGCGCTGACCCATTCCTCCTCGAGGCATGAGTCGACTCGAGTGCACGAGTCTCAAATCTCGGGGGGCAGGATTTGGTACCTCTGCCCACTGATACCAGAATAAGGGCACTTTCTCTAAAAAGAAGGTCACCGATATCGAACCGAACCTGAATTGCTTCAGGCGTCCATGCTTTCCTTTGTTCAATTATCGTTTCATGTTTGCGAAAAGTCCTCCACACCAGTTGAAGATGGTGGGGGTCAAACATGCGATAACATATTGGAAATCGGATTTTGAAGCCTCATGTAAGGCTTGCGTGCTAGATACAAGCGCTATAGTGAACAAAACGATTCTCAAGATGAGGTTGTTGGTGATTGTCGCTATCTTCACCTTACCTCCATTGGTCATTTCGGCACTAGGACAATGCCTCTAGACTAGAGTCCTTGTACTTTCACCTCCTTGGCGAGATCCAAAGAGTTGGACTGCTTCCCCTCGTCGGGACAATCCCATGATGAAGTAGATATCCATATCCTCAAGTTCTAGTTCTTGGCTTTTTATGATGAAGATCTCTCAATCTACATGCCAGAGAATGATCAAATAAAGTAGAAATTCCATCTGAGGCCTTAACCTTGTGGTCCTGAAGAACTTTAGCAGCCCGCAATTCCTCAGAGTGTTTATGCATTAAGGATCCTAAGATTCTTGGAAGTCTTCAACCTCATGGCCTCTTTCTTTCCATTCCATGACCATTTCTCCTGCAAAACATCATTTAAAAATCAATTAATGTTTTTTTCAAGGATTGAAATCATCAATTTTTTCTTTAAAACAAGATTTTATTCCCAAAAAATCTGCCTCGGTGCCATCACGCCTATTTTTAAAAACAGTGCGATGGCATCGTGTGAGCCTTTGAGTTCAAGCGCGATCATCATGGATCCGATGACGATACCCATGATGGTCGTCGGTGCCCTAAATTTCAAAATCCTCCCTTATATCATAAAAATCACAATTTAAAATGCATAAAAAAGTGATAAAATGCAAGAGCAGGGATGAGCCTCTTACTTGTCATAGACAGTTCGTGAAATGGCACCTTGGAACTCTTGCAATAGCCACTAGAAAATCAAGAGAATTAGGGCACAAAATTCACTTTCTGAGCTTACTATGGTAAAATGGTAAAAATAAAATTACTTTGGGCTATTTATAAGTTTTGCAAGTAATTATTGTCAATATTTTCGTAAGATTTTAATATTTTTTCTCGATATCAGTGATGGGTGTGTTTCTTGTGCAGTTACAGGTACCTTCAAAGTGAATAGTGATCATTGTTGACTGATTCTTGTGAGTTTTATTTTATTTCTTTTTCGGACTCATTAAATAAATGAAAAAGGAACCCCCCCTCATCTTTGAGATCTTTTCTGACTCTCGAAAACTGAACAGATTGCCGAGTACTTGTTGATTTGAACTCGTTAAAGTAAATGAATCGACGTCACCTCAGTATACGTTCACCCCTTTTTTAGCTGAGATTGACTATTTGCGAAAAAGGTAGACCTTGGTCGACATGGTGAAGAGGTTCCCTCGTATATTGTTTTCTACCTTTTCGGATTCGAGGGACAAATTACAAAAAGGGATATGATGGAGTTTTCTTTTTTCGTTTCTTTTTCAAACTCTCTAAATATGAAAAAGATACCGAGTTATTCTTACGTCAAACTTTTTAAAACTCTATGATGTAAGACTCGTCACCATGATGAGACCGAGCTTCTCCTTCCTAGGGCTTGTAAAAATTACTAGGATGGATTCATTCAAAGAATGAACTTACATGACAAGCATATGTTATCCCCTTCAAGCTTGTGATAAAAATAATTGGGGTACTCACTAGAAATAGCGGGGAAAAATGAAGATGAGACATCCTTTGTATAACCAGCATGTCGGTCTTGAACATGACACTTTTCTGCTCTCGTGTCGGGTTTGGAATATCCTCACTCAGTCACTTATCCTCTCAGGTTTGGGTGATCCATTTTGCCTCTCATTTGACTATTCCATTCTTTCATGACCTTTAATCCTATGTCGACTCAGATGCTACCACACTCTGGAGTTGTGTCACCAATTTTCAAGAGAAGTCCAATCTACATTTATTTACCTATACACTGTTTGAGTCATTGTTACAGTCCTAAATATTATTCAAATGTATTCCTTGTTTCATGTCGATGATGGGGGATCCATCATTTCCCTCCTTTGACGGGTCGCTTCCTATCAAATTCAGCTTATTATCTAGGAATATGACTTAGAAACTCCCTATCATTAACTTAGATATGCATGCCCTAATGGCCAGTTATTCGCATCCGACGACAGGTCTTCATTATTGGCTTTCGATCGGGTGATTCCACGAGTGTTTGACTTCAACTTCATTATCACATTCACAGATTGTACTATTGTACCTTGAGATCCATTGTCATTATTGGTGGTTTCTCTCGTGCCTATTAACGGTTGACATCATTGGCCGATAATGAGGTGGTTTTCTAGCATGCTCGACTTCAACACATGTATTCGCATGTTAGGATTTGTACATTGATCGGGTCAGGATGGAGCACAAGACCCTGAGTCTTGTATGTTATGACTCAGGCTGCATGGATTTATATGTCATTCATGATTGTACACATGTTTCTACTATACAGATGGTTGTGACCATACCGTGGGACTTTATATTTATGACGATCCTCATTATCTGGATGGTTGTGCCCATACCATGGATCTTTTCATATATTCTTCATCATCTGGATGGCTGCGTCCATGCCATGGATTCATGTCTTGATCTCAGATATGTATATGTATATGCGTCCTTGATTTGTAGGTCTCCTGACAGTGCATGTCCTCGTCCTTGCAAGAGCTCGTAAAGCATCTCAGCCATCACTCCTCGTTCTGCCTTCATGCTTTAGGGGGCATCTGTTACATAGTATTTTGTCACACCTCCTACACTTCCATGTGACATACACTAAAGTGCCCAAAACATGACCAATATATAGTATGTTCATCCATGTATACAACTTAGATCCCTCCTAAGACATTGTTTGGAAAATGCCTTGAGCTTTCCCTGAAGAAATAGTTCTTAAAACCCTAAAATGATAGTCATCACTCTTATGAGGCTTAAAAAAATGATGGTCACTTATTGCATTGTGTTTTACTCGCGATGGAATTGAGCTATTTCCTTGCATACCCATGTTGATCCCAAAAAGGTAATTTTCCCAAAGGAGATACGAAGCTTCATGATCTAGAAGCTTCCAGAGTAGCGAGCTGGAGGTGGTTTCACATAGATGAGGTCGAATCCTCATAACTTGACCTCTTTGGCTTATCCCTATGAGCTACCTCCTTGAGATGAGGGCCTAATCCTATCTTTGGATAAGTCCTAACTCCCTCTCCCAGCCTATAAATTCATCCTCTCCCATTCCCAAATGGTTGGTCTATGTCTATTTGCACCCTTAGGCTAAGATTGTGCTTAAGGCTATTCATTAGACTTTGAGAAGGAGTGCTTGGAGAGTTTCTTGGCTTGGACTTGGATTACCAATCAAGGAGAGCCTTTCAACATCAAGGTTACGGTTGTAATATTCCCTTTATTCCTTAAATAATATACAACTGATCGTTCATGTTCCCAAAATATATATGTTCATGTATTTATTAGATTGACATTCCTTGATCAATTAAGTAGGTTTTTATTGGATTTTCTATTGGTTTTGGCATGCTTTGTTGTCTCTTTATCACTTGTGCAGGTACATAGGTGCTGAGAGAAACAATAACAAGTCCGTGACGCAAGTGGTTTGAGGCCCTCAACAAAGGAAATCAGAATAACATCATAACGAGGTAGGTAATCTCTTTCGTTCTACTTTTCAATTATAACCTAGGAATATGTCTAGTTGATTGTCACTTCAGTTGCTAGACCCACTCATTGGGATAAAGGGATCGTCTCTGTCCACAGAGATGATTAACCTTGTCAACACTCCTAGATCAAATACCACTTGTGCAAATCCCTCCAATCTTGAATATGAAACATCACGATCCGTTGAAGAATCTAGCCTACCAACCTGTAGTGTATCATATGAAGCCATCTCGATCAACCTGATCACATCCATGCCAAATAAGCCCTCAAGTTTTCCCAGCCATCCATGACAAGACATAGGAATTCCACTATCTACAAACCACCACATAACATACTGAAGTGCACTAGGTTCACCACCGATCCACCAGAACTCCCAACTCATCTCATCATGTAGTTTATCGAGACCACATCTCCATGTCTTCAGATGAACCCTCTGCTCCATGATCCATACACCCACAACTCCCTTTGAGTTTCTTCGCTTTGCACACTCTGATTCACTATCCCTCAAAGTAGCTCAACTACCTTATGATACCATGTTGAATTTCCACGATCTTGGGTATAGGTTAGAATCTTGAAATGCCTGATGCTACCAAAACAAGAATATCAATGATACTACTTTTCACAGTGGAATATAAACAATAGTAAATCACACATGCACATAATATAGACAAATTTTTACAATTTTCAACCCAACTTTTTTATATTAATCAACATATAATACAATAGTTTAGGGCTCCCATACCATGGATAATGGCCCTCATACATCCACTAGTACATGTTACAAATTGGGGCTTGGCATAAGTCCATTGACAACCAATCTTCCCTCAAAAATATACTCTAACTATCTGAATCTAGCATGCTCTCTCAACTCCTCGCAATCGTACCCTATCCCTGCCCAGTCGTTTGGCTCCAGATCTATAACTCCTACCTCTAACAATGCTCCAAGTCCATCTGGCCACTAAACCTCAGCTATCAATCTTATCTATAGCTGTGGCTTAATCCATCAAGGTCCCAACACATCGAGACTCCTGTCGAGTTGTTCAAAAATCCACTTGTGAACAACTCTCAACTGCCCACTGCTTCTCCTCAACTACTTAGGGACTTCAACCCACTATGGTCTTCCTGCGTTGCTTCTATGAATACCAACATAGGGCACAAAGGGATGTTGCCTATCATTGCAAGATGTCTATCTCCCACAATGAACACGAGCTAGGAGGATTGCCCATAATCTACTGTAGAAGTCCTCACACATAGACACAGACTCCACAAACCGCTCTTGGTTGATCATACCCTTGAGCTCATCAGGTGCCTCTCTTGCAACTACCTTTTTCAATCAAGGTGTTTCTCACTGGGATCTAACTTGGACACTATCACACTATCCTCCAGTAGACCATAAGTTCCCAATCTCGTCCATAGTCGGTCTTCTCTCATCCTGCTCTCCAATAATCCACGAGAGACCAAGTCCACGCTATAGCATCTTCACCTAGTTAGGGCATACCCACACTTAGGATACCCTTACACATGGTTGCCCACAGACTCCACCAATTTTCCCTTTGCTCTGCAATAGAGGAGCTATTGCACAAATCTGGGCATCAACAACTTGTCCTCTCATAGGACACCATCGACTCATCAACCAAGGGAACATCTGCAACACTCCTTACTGTTGTAATCTTGCCTTCCAATATCATTTTCCTACTATCATCTTGGTTTCTTAGTAGGCTACCCAACAATCCACGTGGGCTCCTCCAAATACCTCCTAAGGCCTCCTACAAATTCCCATCAAAATGATCCAAGCACTGGTCAAATTCTTGACCCGACACAAGGTGAACACATCTCTATGTCTGTTGTTCCACTTCTTCCCTAGTTTGTTCTTGGTTAGGGCACTAGTATGCTGCACCAACTCTTCATTTGACACCCAAACAATCCTTATATTATATGGTCTAGGAATGGGAGAGGGGCCTCCTGTTATACTATTGTTCTGGGCTCATTCCAGCCCCAAAAACACCCTTTGTTCACACTGTACATAGGTGGTAAAACCTCCATCCTACCACAATCCTCTTCCTGTGCTCACGAGCCACTTAACATAGAGAACCCTCCATCATAAACCCATTAAACAACATGTTGCTCACCTTCATCACACTTGGCCTACCTGTAGTGTCTTGGTCCTCCACGCAGTTACAAAACGACCTCCAATCCAACAACTTTGGACCTTTTTCAACCCTTTTTCAACCCTCATCTCCTCGTTGTCCTTACCTTTGCTCCTGCGGCTATGACATAACCCTTCTTCCCTCCTACGCTACCCTTTTCATGTGTGATTGTTGCACTTCTTGGATGCTAAAACAACTCCAATTTACCCTCTATTTATAGCCAAATGAGGGGCTCCAACGAATAGATGAAGGGACACATCTATTGGTTAATTTTTACATAAATCCTACATGACTTGAAAATCAATAATTACTAGTTAAGTTTAAAAATTCATTTCTTCACTTCTACAATTCAGAATTCGATGATTCTCGAAGCATTGGATTCTCTTTTCCGCCCTCTATCAACTCATGCCATCACATGTAGAAATGTGATTCTAGAATTACCCAAAACATGATTGGGTGCAAAACCCCAGGCTTGGGTTCTAAGCCCACAAGCCTACTTGTGGCACTTTGGCCTCCAACCCTCAAAAACTAGGGCTTGGAGTACCTCCCAAGCTACACAAAAATCAACAAGGAGTATACCCTTCCCTACTACTGGTACTTCATAGGTTTTCCCTCCTTTGACCAGTGCTTGGAATCCTTACCAGGGGTTCTCCCCTTCATATCATATTCCGCCCAGAGGAATTTTCCTATGACTAGTAATCCTACAGTAGGGGGTGGATACTCTTCGTATACCCCTAGACTACAAGGTTTTCCTTATGGTTTAGTCACTTATAAGAGTAATCCATGGAATCATAGTGCCTCTCAAGATACGTAATACTCTTTTTCTAATGTTGGGAATTCCACTCTTGGAGCTTGGAATTCAACCGTTCCTCCGTGGTTACCATTCCTAGCAACTCTTCATTTCCCAGATCTATCAAAATTTACTAATGATCTGATCCACTACAACCTGGGTTAGCCTCCGATGCCTACTAAACTTCCATCTAATATACCAAAATTTGAAGGGAAGTCTGGTGAAGATCCGAAAGGCCATGTAACCACGTTCCACTTATGGTGCTAATCAAATTCCTTGATTGATGATTCAATTAGGTTGAGACTATTTCAATGCACCTTAACTGCAAATGTGGTGAAATGGTATATCGAGTTAAAAGGGGGGTCATTTTATGTGTTTGATGAGTTAGCTACAATGTTTCTCAACAATTTTCAGTTGCTTGTTTGTTACGATCCCAGAACTGAACTTCTGGGCAATTTTGAGTAGGACAAGGCTACCCATATTTTTGACCACATTCAAGAATGGTGCAGAAGGAAGAGGTTGATCAAGGCTTATATCCATGATTAATTTATTCTAGAATGGTTGTTGAAATCATTACAACCAAAGATATCTAAGAATATTAACTTTCAGGAGCGTTCACTGAAGAACAAGTTATCTTTAAAGCCTAGCAATTAAAGCTTATTTATTCCCAGTCTAGATTCCTTTATAAAAAATTCCTTGAATCTCCTAGATCGAAAATCGATCTCACCAAACTGAAACTAGGCCCCCATGCTAACGGAGTTGTAGGATCGATCGATAATAATATGACTAGTTTTTTAAATCAATTACAACAATTATCATTATAATCTTCTTCTGTGGCATAGACTACGTCGTTAGTGTCTCCTCCTCAACCTTTAGCAAAGAATGTTGTTCAATCCTTGAATCCCGAAGGAAATAAAAAATCCAATGGGAAGAAGAAGGGGCGTGGAAACAAAAATATAAGGGAGGGAAGGGGAATTTGAATAAACCCAGTGAAGTTGTGCTTTTGTTCAAGGGAAGTAAACCTATTGTCGACCATTCTGCAATGTATCTTGACTCATTTCTGTCATCCATACATTGTCTGCCAAGTTATTCTTGGAATCACATTAACAACATGTTACTTTACTCATGTTGGTTAAGAAGGTCCCCATTGACTTCTTACTGGCAGGTCTACTCTTATCGACTCGTACAAATTTCTCTAATAATAGACCTAGAGATACACCTTGGCCCTATTTACATCATTGATAGGTGACCTTGTTCTCAACATCGATCATCATTATGGGTCTTTGACTGAGTTTTTTCCCTTGTGTTCGATGTCATCTTAAATTATTACACATTGGGATTCATGAAATACCTTGGTTTCTATTTGAGCCTATTGGTGGATTCCTCACTTCTATGTCAGCTTTAATTATTGGTTGGTTCAAAGGATTTCTATCATGTGCTAGCCACATCTTGTGTACGCCTTAAATGTACTTCAGAATGGTTACTTCATCTCTCTTCTTCAAAGTGCTTCCAAATTATTGGCCTGTAGGTTATACTCACGCTGGTTGATGTGGGTTGCCTTAATTCCTTCCTTCCATAAGATTTTTTCCCATCAACTCCAACTCATTTCTATGGGAACAAGGTCTAGATATCCTTTTTTAGTACCTTATGGTTTGCAGTCATCAGTGGAAGACTCCTCCGCTATTGACAATGAGAACACATCAATGTCTTTTGATTGATAGATTATTTCAAGTTATCAACTTCAAGACATCTATTCACACTTGTTAGATTGTATTAGGGGTAACTTGACACTCATTATCATTATTGTGAGTTGTCTCACATTCGTTAATGGTATACATCAATGACCGATAATCAAACAATTTCTTACATGGTCGAGTTCAGCTCATTTATTCCCTTAGTGTATAAATGTACCATCTCCGGTCGGTGAAGACCTTGGGTTGTGTTAGCATCTTGGTTCACTTGACAACTCATTCAGTTTTCTGCTAGTGACACCTCTTAACTTTATATGTTGCAGCATTTCCACACAACATCTTATATGTTGGCACCCAATTTTATGCAGTACCACTATTCCACCTATATGAGATGGTACTTTTATGAGGATCAATTATGCAAAATCATTGATCAGATAATATTCTAGAATCATTGATAATATATTCTTCTATATGTGATATTGAAACATAGCTCTGTTGTGTTCTTTTGCAGCTATGATTTGATGATCCACTATGTATTCTTCAGCTCCTTATGTACACTTATGTATACATTGTGGATCCAATTTATACTTGCTAGTAGACATGATTTGCTACTTCTGAGCATGGGTATGCCCATCTTAGACACAAGTTTTTTTTATGACTCCTTCCATAGGTATTTGATCTGGAATCTAGTGATCTCCTCCTAGGTTTTCGGATGACTCCTCTCGTTATACTTAATTTATTTAGGCCATCATGTTCCCCTTCTGACCTCATATATTAGGGAGCATTTGTTACAACATCGTTCAACACTCCTGTAGACTTAATGCTCTATTATGACCTTGGAAAGTGAATTTCCCTATGAAAACTTGAATTTTTTATTAAAAAATAGTATCTCAAATTCCATACGTGACTCTGCCCATACTAAATCACATACATATGCAGGTACCATAACATAATACCTGTGTACACCTTTTAAAATATGAAAAAATAAAATAAAATGCTATTTTTCGGGCGATTTACTACAGGCTTTACTGAGAGCCCACCTACAGGAGCCCATGGCCTAACTGAAATAACCAATTTGAGGTGGTATATATACACCCCTTGGGTAGGCCTAATTCATACAAGAAGAAGGATATCGACATTATACTTGATTTCCCCCAGATTAAGTCTACTTTTCCCATGCCTCCTGCACTCCCAGTCTCTAAGAAACCCTAGTTTCCTTTGCATAGATGCTCAACATCATTATCTAGCATCTACTTTCACCTATTAGAGAGGTTTTCTTCATGGTTCAGGCTGGAAAGGTCCGGACGAAGGCTTCATTGCTGCCTTTGATCTAGACCAGGTTGTATTTTTCCTATACTTACTGATCACGAGCTCTTTCATTTAATGCTTCTATGATGGCATGATGCATCTTATAATTTTCCTTAGTGATTCATGATAGCCATATCTTACAACAGAAAAATTGAAAACAGGAACTTGAAAAAAACTAGGTGAGGAAGACTATCTCAATCATAATAGAGATATTTTACTTCCTCTTTCTTGGACTTCTTCTTTTCAGCTTCCTCCACTTCTTCAGTGATATCGACTTCTTCTCTACCTCTTTTGTCTATCTTGAGCTTAGGACATTCTCTTTTGTAATGCCCGTATTCTTGACATCCATAGCATGGAATCTTAGCTACGTTTTTCTTCTTTTTCCGAGGACCAAATTTCCCAGAATTTCCTCTTCTATTTTCCATATTAACATATGCTTGATTTTGATCACTTTATCCTACATCAGTTTCTGCCTTCATCCTAGTTTCTTCGATTTTAAATAGAGACCATATATATTGGAATGGAGTGGCTTCTTTCTTCCCATAAATACTTGAAGTAAAGTTACCCCATTCCTCTAGTAGTGCATTTAGTACTACAATGGTCATCTTTTTGTCAAACATTACTTAACCCATATCTTGTAGTTGATCCCTTATTTCAGATATCCTCATAAAGTATGAGGCTATCCCTTGTCCTTTTGATATCATTAGTTTACAGAGTTCTTGCCTTAGAGAGATAACTTGTCCTACAGCGCTTACGAAAAACGACTCTGCCAATTTATCATATATTTCTTTTGAAGTGTTGAGTTTATATACATAAGGGATGAGTGGATCCTTGATGGATTGTATGAGAATCCTTTAAGCCCTTACTTCCCCTTTCATAAACATTGCAAGTGATTTAGCATCTTCTTTCGGTGTTTTTGTGGTAGATCCTTTGACATTATCCATCACCTCATTTTCAATGAGATTCAAATCTGTCCTCTTCTTGCATGCAAGATAGTTAACCAATTTGTTTCTTTCCTTTCAAAAATACATTTTGACATATTCAAATGTAGACATAAATATAATTACTTGTGAAGATGCTTCTTCTGCTTGCTGCATCCTTGAATTTGATTATAATATAGATGATAGAGAACTTCTCCTTGATGAAGATAGATCTCTTCAAGGATGATCCTTGACTCCACAAAGAAGGAGATCACTTTAGATCCTTTGATGGTGATTTCCTTGTTGTTAATGATGACTTCTTGATGCTTCTTGGATGATCTTATTCAACGGTAAGGACCTTGCTTCAACGACTGGGAGGTTGCCATGAAATATTTTGAAGATGATGACAACATCCTTGATCTTTATTCTATATGATGAATAGTCTTCAAGAAACTTTGATTTGTAGGTACCTTCAACTTGAGTAGGGTCTTTATGGAATTTTGAGTATCCTAAGACTTCTTTTGGTGTATAATTCTTCTTCGATATAGGGTTTTGACACTTCTTTGTAGATCTTGAATTTTTCTTTCATATCCTTTGAGATATTATCCTTGAGTGCGTGTGTGCCCCTTGATGAGATTCCCTTTCCTTGATTTTTCACCTTAGCTCTGATACCATGTTGAGAAATCTGGGGCATAACAATTAAGTGATTTCTCTTCAAATGATAACTGCTTGTGAATGATATTTCTTTAGATTAGGTTATTCTCTTTAATTAGATTATTATAGTGTTCTTCTTAATTAAACAACTACCAATGCATAAAAATAAAGAGACAAGAGACACATAATATATAAGGCGATCAACCAAGGCCAAAACCTCTCCAACTTGAGAGGAAAACCCAAATGAATTCTTCTTCTTATAGGGAATTTAATTAATGAATACCAATACCAAGACCCTTAACACAACCTCTACAAGACCAAGTGACAAACCATTCTTTCAACTTTTTCTTCTTGACTAAGTGAACATTAGTTAAACTACTTGCTTTCCTTTGGATCTTGGTTATCCCTCATATTTTCGGCCTCTTGTTTGAGACCTGCAACTCTCGGCCTCTCCAGAAACCCTAGTTTCAACACGTGAGAAGTATCTCCATCAATGTTTTATGCTTTTTCGCTTGTCCAAGGAAGGTGCATGAGAGGTTCTAACACACTAAGGATGAGGTGAGTGCTCCCCTTGGAAACCTGTAATAGTATGCGCTTGGAAGGGAACACACGAGCGAAGATGCATCACAAGTTGGAAAGAAAGTAAGTGAGAAATCCAAAGTGATGGTGTGCATGCACTACATGGTGACATCTTGCTGAAGCAAACTCTTGCCTCCATTGCATTCAAGTGCATTGGTGTGGCTCCTTCATCCAAATCGTCTGCTAGCATGCGCATGGTATTCTTGGTGCAACTGAAATAGAAACTCACTGATGCATAGTGTCCATGTTGATCTTCCAGTGTGTGCTGGTGGTCATGTGCAACAACTGTCAACTACATGCTCAGCTCCAATCAGACTTTCTTCTTGTCTTCGCCTTGGTGAGTATGCTGAATGGGTTGGATCACATGCGTGCGCACAATGACATGCATGCTGCTGAATCCATTGCATGTGATCAAAAACACTGCTCACCATTTCTACTCTGTGACAGCTACTCAGATGGATCTATAAATTGTACGGGTGCAGTTTCATCTATTTTTCTTGGTCCCGAAGGGAACTGGTCAAGTCAGCTGCACATGCAAGGGACTACTCAACTTTTGAGAAAATGCACATTTCTGGTTGGGAGATGGGCTAACTGCTAAGAAGATTTATGAAATTTTGGAGCAGAGCAACTGACTGTTGCCCATATTTGCACAAATTCTAGGCTGAGGAGCCCAGCTGGGAAGGATTGTGTAATTTTCTGGGTGAAGCTTGCTTAGCATAATTGTGCAATTCTGGGGCCTAGCAAGCTGCCAGTCAAGATTGTGCAATTTCTAGAGGGAAGGTTGTTTTCCCTCCAGATTTGTGCAAATTCTTGAAGGAAATGCTCAACCTGCTGCTGGACCAAGTTCGCATGAACAACCTATGCGGGAAATGCATCAAGGTTTGATCGACAAGCTATCTCTCTGCAAGAAAATCACTAGAGCTTGTGTACTTGACGAAGCAAGACATGCTGTTGTGAAGGTTGGTAGGGAGGATCCAAAATGAAGCTAAGGAAAAATTTTGGAGGGTGGTTGTAGCCGCTACAACACTTGGCGACACATTGGTAGAACTCCAACTTTCTAAATGGACCTTGTCCGTGAAAAGCAAGTCTAACACCTCCGGAAGTATTGTTCAGTTCTCAACTTGTCTCGGTTTCACACTAGCTTGATTGTAAGATGTAGCATATGCCAAGCTCTTAGTTGATTTACAAACATTCCAAGCCAAGGCAACACAATTGTTTCCATTGGGGTTGAGGGGTATATTGGTGCACAAGCAGTATAGTCTTCAGTGTCTTAGTTTCATCTCTGGTGTTGCTCCATTGCTAGAAGGCCTGAACAATACCCCGACAGAGTCACATAGGAACACAAGCATGGATCTGCTGTCAGCGAGCCCGGTCAGTACCTCGACATAGTTACTTGCATCACCTCTCTGCGCAGGAAGCCTTCCTCTTCTTTTTCCTTATTCATTTTCATTTTGAATTTTTCACTTTTCATTTTTTCATTTTTTTCAACTGTGCATAAAACTTATTCATTTCAGAGGCGGAAGAGGGATCCTGACTTATTGAGAGCAGGAGAGGTTGTTCAAGTAGAGAAGTAGTTATTATACCTCTGACGTGCCTATTAAGGTTTTCCCCCTCACCTTACTCTACTGGACTGAGCTGACAAGGATTAACCTAAAAACAACTGACTAGAGTAGATGATACTGGTTAGCATGTAAGTGTTGTGTTTTCACCAAGGTTCACTTCGAACAACATGTATTTTCCATTGATGTATCATGGACTGAAGACAACAAGTTCATACATAAGAGAGTGGACAACAAATAACCAAATGTTGATAGTTGTACAAGTCCTCTCGTACTTTACCCAGCTTGTTTCAAGAGTCATACATGGTTTCATGCAAAACTAACCTATGAATGGAACAAGGAAACAAACAACAAAGCAAAGCAGAAGCAGAATCAAAAGAAAAAGAAAAGCGAGTAAGAAAATAAGAAAGCAAGCAAAAAAACCAACAAAGCAAGTAAGCAAACAAGCATGCAAGCAAACAGACTGAAAAGAAAGCACTACTCCTACTCCTAAGCTAACGGTGCATGGACCATCTCACGTGAAGTGATACTTCCAATGCAGCCACCGGTGCATTGATTGACCCATGTTGGTGAAGGCATGGTTTGTGAACAAGACATCTATGTGAACGAGCAAACAAGAAAGATATGACAGTGAAGATAAACACACTCTGAGTTTACAAGCGACCATGGAACAAAGATGAGTGAAAGCGCATGACATGCACTCTGTGGAGTTGCCATGGTGTTGTGCTACACTGGATGCAAATGTTGAGTGTGTGCATTGTCTTGACTGTGACATGCAAGAAAATGTGAGAAAGGTAGACCACTTATGTTGTGCATGTGTGCTTGCTGTGTAAGATTCCTCCAATGCATGAGGGATGGGATTGTGTAGTTTTAGTGGAGGAAGTGAAATATGGGTGTTTGGTTGATCTTTAATGCAAAGTAGAGATTGATGAGGAGCCTTGAGTGTTTCAACAATTTCCTGACCAGAAGTGAAACCAACCTCAGGATAGCAAGGACCTGACATAACCATCAGCTCGGGCTGAAGTGCCTCGACAGTCTATGGGGTTTCGACTTTGTTGACAGATAGATCATTGTAGACCAGTGTCTTAGATAGATTAAGAATGATTGAATCAACATCGTTATCAGATGAAGAAGTAGAGAGATCACGACAACCAAGATCAAAAAATTTAGGATGTTTGTCGGCATCCTCATGATTTGATGAATTAGGCAGAGGGGTAGATGGGAAGAAACTATGTTCACCCTCTATGTTTTCAGAAATGACAGATGACAAATTGGACATATTTCCAGAGGAAGATGTGTCCTCTCCGCTCTGTGATGATAGACTACATCTGACGTGTCCTGTGAATGATCGGAAGTAGAAACATCTGGAAATGGGTTTTCATAGGGGAAATCAGTAGTGGCAGAATCACAAGGAATGTCAGGATGAAGCGATGAGGTGCGACTGGAAGGGAGTCATCCTTCACCATGGGTTCTTATTTAGATTCCCGCACACACTTATCATGAATGATGGCACAGGTTGGCTGCATAACACCAAATTCGTCGACAACTTGATCCTTGTTCACAACAGGCGAGGAGTCCAGAATGGAAGAGAATAAGACAGTACAATCCGAAGGATCAACATAACGCGGGGACGAAGGTTGAGGGAACAAATCTACGTGACAACCAACATGCTTGCAAGCCAAATCTATGTAGATATCAAGAGTAGGTGGGGTGGGATGATGTGACAGTTCAACAAATGTGTGTGCATGTTCTCCCACATCACTCCTCGGTGGTGGAGTTGTTTGATGAGGTGAAGGTAGACAGTCACTTGTGACAATGACTATGCCTTCTCGTGATTGCACAGTTCCATGACCAGAGTATAAGCGGGACTCAAGTGATTTCAATAATTGTATATTTTTAGATATGTAAAGAAGATACTCAAATCTCCCATCGAGAAATTCCCAATCAATATCATCTTTGGGGAATCGGTATGCAAGATTACAAAATCATGTGTGAAACTATTCAACGGATTCATCGGGTGCTTTTCGTAATTTTAGAATTTATTTGTTGAGTGCTTTACAGTCAAAGTGATTGAAAGCATGGTCTATCCCTATGACCAGATGAGCAAGAGAATGAATAGATTTTTTGGGCAACGTGGCACACTAGTGCATCGGGTGCCCTTGAAGTGTGTATATGAACAACAGATAACTCATGTATTCTTCAAATAATCCATGTCTTTCGCATGAGCCTATAACACCGACCGCGAGCCTAACCAAGGCTGCGTAGCCTCCACCATCATATGTTTTATGAGACAAGTTATCCGAGATCTTTTCCGAGATAGTGAAATCATTTCCATAAGACATACATTCCGGAAGAGCAACTCGGTAGTTAGTCATGATAGATGTGTAGAGATTCAAAACAGATGTGAGGACTCAGCTTGTCATCTGGCCCTCCTTCTAGTGCCAAAATGTTGACGGTGTTGGACTTGCCAACATGTAAGGGGATCTCCTCGGTAAGAAGTCCCAATTAGACCTCATACCATTTGGTGTAGGAGTCCCAACAGTGGGTTGTATGGTAATGCCTTGACCACGATTTCACATAGAGGCAAGTAAGATGTCTCTATTGGTAGCAAGGGTGTGACAGCTGCAACAAGCCAAGGAAGGTGCATGAGAGGTTCTAACACACTCAGGATGAGGTGAGTGCACCCCTTGGAAAAATGTAATAGTACGCGTCTTGGAAGGGAACACACGAGCGAAGATGCATCACAAGCTGGAAACAAAGTTAGCGAGAAATCCAAAGTGATGGTTAAACAAACAGCACATTTCATAAAGATTCATACATACTTATAGAGAATAGTCCATACATGCATGCGTAAGAAAAGAAATACATATATCATTTGGAGTAAACCAGATAACATAGAATATAATATAACATATGCATGAAACGTGTTGGCTCTGTTATATTAAGTGTAAGTGTCAGTCATACAATACATCCATGTCCAACCACTAGTTCCAATAGTGGAATGTTATAGCCACAACTGCCTACTCCTCCAAAGAGATGTACTAGCTCTGTCCAGTGGAGAAGTCAAGGCTTATTACAATATTGTCCAAGATTTCTCTAAGATACTCCTATCAAAGCTTGGTTGACCAAAAGCCTTTACAATGAGTTATGAGGTTCTATTTATAGCAAAGGGTGGGGTGACCCTTGACATTCCCCTTTGTGACAGTTCATTTACCCTCATGACTCTTCATCTACTCTATGACTGTTACATCCAACTATTGACACTTGAACTTCCACTTGACACGACATTACATTACAATGCACATGTGAGACAAAATGGCTTGAGCAAGCCATGCAAGACATCACTAACACTCAGTCCGTTGTGGTGAGACCAACTCTTTGACATGCTTTTGATGGTGAAGGTGGTGAGTTGATGCCAAGCTTGGTCATCCGTGATGGTGTGCATGCACTCCATGGTGACATCTTGCTGAAGCGAACTCTTGCCTCCATTGCATCCGAGTGCATTGGTGTGGCTCCTTCATCCAACTCATCTGCTAGCATGTGCATGGTCTTCTTGGTGCAACCGAACCGGAAACACACTGATGCATAGTGTCTGTGCTGATCTTCCAGTGTGTGCTGGTGGTCATGCGCATCAACTATCAACTACATGCTCAACTCCAGTCAAACTTGCTTCTTGTCTTCGCCTTGGTGAGTGTGCTGAATGGGTTGGATCGCATGCGTGCGCACAATGACATGCATGCTGCTGAATCCCTTGCATGCGATCAACAACACTGCTCACCATGTCTACTCTGTGCCAGCTGCTGGGATGGATTTATAACTTGTACAGGCGCAGTTTCATCTGTGAGTGCATGTTGTGCCCCCTGTTGTTCCTGTTCTTGCTGAAACTCATTCGCTTGTCTGTGCAACTCATGTTCTTCCTTGAGTTGCTGCTTCAACACATGCAACTCCTTCTTTTTTCCATTCTCTGTCTTAGAACGGTCTTCATGTCGCTTCATCACCTCATAGCACGAGTCTCCAAAGTTTCTTTCATCACCAATGGATATGCTTGAGCTTGCAACTTTGTTTCGCCTCTGTGTTGTCAACAAC
This sequence comes from Pinus tabuliformis, assembly GCA_031772625.1. Taxonomy (NCBI): domain Eukaryota; kingdom Viridiplantae; phylum Streptophyta; class Pinopsida; order Pinales; family Pinaceae; genus Pinus; species Pinus tabuliformis. The sequence goes on from CM062817.1 coordinate 1,901,204,100, forward strand.
CTTCCTCTTGCATTCGTTGCATCTGGTATGCTGCCTACAACTATTGTTCATGATTCTACTCGTTTTGTTGTTGCTGTTGTCATATCTTGATGTCCTTGTCTACGAACAACTTGATGTCTTCGTGAGTAGGTAAGCTCATAGACACTTGATTGACTGCATCCCCAAGTGTGCTCTGAATGGTGTCTTCGACTCTACACTCTTGGAAACCATTATACCTGTGTTGTTGAGAGGCAGATGAACACCTGCTATACCTGTAGGCATGGAAACACTCATGGCAAGAAATTTGTCAGTCGAAAACCAAAATGAACTTGAGAACTGACTTGCAACATTCTTGTGTAACTCATCATGAAGGTCACACAATTTCCGCCGGGAGGTCAGGAGACTGATTGCCAAGACTATGCAAGGCACAGTTTGGGCTGCTGGGAGGTTGGTTGATTGTTGGAATTGCGCAATTCATAGTCCAGTCTGGCTATTGATTGTTGGAACTGTGCAATGCAAAATCTCAGCTCGCAATGGCTGCAGGCTCAGTGACTACATTACGCAATTTTCTGGGCCAACAATCACTGCCCCTCAGAATTGCGTAATGCAAGATAGGAGGACAAACATTAGGTAGAAATGCACATTTCCTGAGAGGAAGACATAGCCTTCCCTCTCAATATTGTGCAGTGCTATCTTGGTGAGGGCGAGTCCAGGCCAAGACTGCCCAGACTCGCCGACGGGCAACTGAAAGTGAAAGTGAATGCGGATGCATGGAGATGTTGAGTGTAAGCATAAGTGAATGATCGTGCATGAAAACGGTGAGTGACAGATTCAGAAAACAAAACAACATGCATGTGGTTGAGACGAGTCCCCGAATCGACAACTATTCGTGAAAAACAGTTTCATGCGTGCGAGAGTAGTGAGATGTTAATGAAAACTGAAATGGTGCATGTACAAGCTAGTATGTATCAAAATGACAGCAAGCACTCACTAAAATCAAGCAGACAACGTTCATACGAAGCGAAACACAAAAAATGCTAGAAATGCAACACAAGACATGGAAAGTGAGCTTACCCCAAAACCACTTAGCTCAATGTGCCAACAACTCCTAGATGCAATGTGGGATGTCAGAGCTACAATATTGATGTGAGGAATGAGCTCTGCAATGTCCGATTGATGAGTTTTGATAAAATCAAGGTTGTGACGCGCATGCCACAAATCTAGGGAAAGCGACACTTGGTGGGAGGTTTCATAAATTATCCTTGCATGCAACCTCCAACTTCCAAAAATAGATCCCTGAAACAAGGGATGACTTTGCATGCTGCCTTGGGAGAAGTGACCCATGCATGCAAGTCTATTTTGCTCGGTCTCGAAGGGAACTGATCAACTCAGCTGCACATGCAAGAGACTACTCCATTGGTGGGAGAAAATGCACATTTCTGGCTGGGAGATGGGTTGGATACTCATAATATTTGTGCAATTTCTGAGCAGAGCAGCTGACTGCTGCCCAGATTTGTGCAAATTATGTGTTGAGAAGCTCATCTGGGAAGGATTGCGCAATTTTCTGGGTGAAGCTTGCTCAACATAATTGTGTTGAAATGTGGCAACAAGAATATTCCAATTTAATTTGTCCTTGAATTAAATTGTGAATTAAAATCGAATTTAGTCTTATTAGCTACTTGGAAATAATTAATTAAGTTATTTTGACTTAATTAGTTGGAGAAATTCAAGTTAGAAGTCTTTTTGAAGTCATGCAAGAGTTATCCCTTAAATTAAGGAGATAAGTCTTAAATTAAGGAGATAAGATTGAGTTATATTTGAGTTGTAATTAGTTAACTCAGTTTACTGAGTTAAGTCCAGTTAAATTAGTTCCAAATTGTTTGAGGAACTAATAGAGAGTTAACAGTCAATTGATGCATGCATGCACTCAACTAGTGTACTCCAGTTAACTGAAGATTCCCTCATCAGAAACTCATGCATGTCTATTATGAGAAAGACCCAGTTGAGATTAAATATAAGGACATCGTACTATTAGTTGCATGTGTTTTCCTATAAATAAAACTCATGCATGCAGAAGGAAAAAATTCCTGGAGGGTTGTGCAGTTCTGACAGTGTGTGAGGGCAGTGTTTGTCTTGGTGATGTGAGAATCATCCACTAGGAACAGTGCAAGGAAATAGGAGCTTGGAGGACAGAGAGGAAGGCTTCTGAGAAACTAGGATTGCCTGTGAGCATCTATGAGGATTGTACTGAGGGTTGGCTAGCTGTGAGAGCTAAGGCTTTGTATAATGCCTATGTATTTCCACCTTGTATGATAATATAGATAGTGGGGTTTTTAGCTGAGGCTTTTCCCAAAGTATTTTCATATGTATTGTGCATTGATTCTTCCTCTTCTGGTTATATGTGTTCAGCTCGATCTTTAAGGTTCCGAAAAGAAAACTTTGATAGTAGAAGTAGGTTATAGTATTCTACTTTGATTTATATTGCATTATCGGGTTAACCTATAGGCAGATTTTCTATAGAGTTGGATTTGTAGATAATTTTCTACATGGTATTAGAGCCAAGTTTAACGGAGTTGTGAACAGTATACGGAGAAGAGAATTCAAACTTTGAAGTTCAGGGTTGTAGGTGCAAATCGAATTCATATCATAATTCAATTGAGATGGGACATTATGCGACTAATTTCCCATCGAAGGAGTCCAAGAAGGGATCCTCAGAAGGATCGGAAGGTGAGGCATTAGCCTCTCAGTTCGAAATAGACTTTACCCTCATTGCATGCCTGGTGTCATCGATGATGGGTTGTGTCTGGTATATTGATAGTGGAGCCTCATTCCACATGACCGTTGATAAAAGTTTATTCAGTGCCTTGGAGGAGAAAGACCTCAAGGTGTGCATAGAGATGGGTGACGACGGAAGGTATAGTGTTTCAGGAGTGGGCACGGTTGCTTTTTAGAGGGAGCATGGAGCTCCTCTCACCTTGACAAATGTGATGTATGTGCCTGGATTGAAGAAGAACTTGTATCGGTCGCGATGTTGGAGGACAAAGGCTACGATGTTGTCTTCAGTAAAGGAAATGTGTTCCTAAGACACATAGCCACGGGTCAGACCAAGAGGATAGGGATTCAGGTGAAGAATCTCTATAAACTAGAGGTAGACGATTGAGTAGCATTGAGTATGAAAGTAGAATTGGTGCAAAGCCAAGACATTGGCGAGTTGTGGCATAGGCGGTTGGGCCATTTGCATCATGGGGCTTTGAAGATAATGCAACAGATATCTACAGGACTTCCCAAAGGTAAACTTGAGCAATTTGACACATGTAAAGGTTGTACCCTGGGAAAGTACACCAAGTCTTCCTTTCATGAGCGAGACAGTCGAGCAAAGGATCTCTTAGAGCGAGTTCATACTGATGTGTGTGGACCATTATCGACGGCATCCACAGTGAAGCAAAGGTATTTTTTTATTTTCATGGATGATTATTCTCGTAAAAGTTGGATTTATTTCATGCAGAAGAAGGACCAAACCTTCCCAAAGTTTTGTGAGTTCAAAGCTTTGGTCGAGAAAGATTCAGGGGAGAAGATCAAGGCCTTGAGAAGCGACAACGGTGGAGAATATGTCTCTCAAGAGTTTAAGGACTTCTGTGCAGCGGAAGAATTAAACGAGAGTTAACGGCAACTCATAACCGACAGTAGAATGGGGTGGTTGAGAGGAAGAACAGAACTATTGTAGGGGAAACAGGGGCAATGCTGCATGACTAAGGCCTACCACTTCACTTGTGGGCTGAGGCATGCAACACAGCAGCCTATTTGCAGAATAGAAGCCCACATCGCATACTTGGGATGAAGACACCAGAGGAAGCTTTCTCCGGTAAGAGACCAGACGTGGGTCACTTCAGGATCTTTGGCTCATCGGTATATTGTTGTGGGAAAAAATATGCACGGAAGAAGCTTGAGTCGACAGCAGAGTTGGGGATACTTGTGGTGTACACTGATACACCTCATAACTATCGGGTGTTCTTGCCTACTAGTGGGAGGTCAGTGGTTTGTAGAGATCTCAAGTTTGATTAGCAGAAGGCCATGTGAGGTTCCCTTAAGAGGGAGCTCCAACTACAGGCTGTGGAGGAACTGTTGGTTCCTAAGGAGGAGGAGCCTCAGATTGATGTGGAGCAGCCACATGCAGAGATTCCAGGAGTGGATACATCCACTCAAGTAGAGTCTTCCAAAGATGGAAGGAAGCGCACAAGAGAAGTTGACAGATTGTTGAAGGATGCGAGAGAGAATGTGGGAGCACCATCTTCTCAGCACATACAAAGGAGGTCACCTGAGAGGCACACTGGATACATGGCTCTTGTTGGAGAATGTGTTGAGACTGAGCCATCTTCCTTTGAGGAAGCAATGCAACAACCGATTTGGGTTGATGCTATGGTGGAGGAGTATGACTCCATGGTTCGTAATAGTGTTTGGGACAAGGTTCCGAGATTGGAGAACAAGTCAGTTGTGAGTTCCTTTGATTTACAAGGTAAAGCAAGCTGATGATGATGGGAAGATCATGTTGCTGCAGTATAATCCCTTTCTTGTTGAGAGGGAGTGTTGAAATGTGGCAAAAAGAATATTCCAATTTAATTTATCCTTGAATTAAATTGTGAATTAAAATCGAATTCAGTCTTACCATCTACTTGGAAATAATTAATTAAGTTATTTTCACTTAATTAGTTGGAGAAATTCAAGTTAGAAGTCTTTCTGAAGTCATGCAAGAGGTATCCCTTAAATTAAGGAGATAAGCCTTAAATTAAGGAGATAAGATTGAGTTATATTTGAGTTGTAATTAGTTAACTTAGTTTACTGAGTTAAATCTAGTTAAATTAGTTCCAAACTATTTGAGGAACTAATAGATAGTTAACAGTCAGTTGATGCATGAATGCACTCAACTAGTGTACTCCAGTTAACTGAAGATTCCCTCATCAGAAACTCATGCATGTCTATTCTGAGAAAGACCAGTTGATATTAAAGACAAGGACAATGTACTATCAGTTGCATGTGTTTTCCTATAAAGAAAACTCATGCATGCAGAAGAAAGAAATTCCTTGAGGATTGCACAGTTCTAACAGTGTGTGAGAGGAGAGTTCCACTTGGTGAGGTGAGGATCATCCACTAGGAATAACACAAGGAAATAGGAGCATGGAGGGTAGAGAGGAAGGCTTGTGAGAAGCTAGGATTGCCTGTGAGCATCTATGAGGATTGTACTGAGAGCTAAGGCTTTGTATAATTCCTATGTATTTCCACCTTGTATGATAATACAGATATTGGGGTTTTTAGCTGAGGCTTTCCCCAAAGTATTTTCATGTGTATTGTGCATTGATTCTTCTTCTTCTGGTTATATGTGTTCAGCTCGATCTTTAAGCTTCCGCAAAGAAAAATTTGATAGTATAAGTAGGTTATAGTATTCTGCTTTGATTTATATTGCATTATCGGGTTAACCTACAGGAAAAAAATTTACAGAGTTGGATTTGTAGAGAATTTTCTAAAAATTACACAATTCTGGGGCCCAGCAAGTTGGCAGTCAGGATTGCACAATTTCTGGAGGGAAGGTTGGTTTCCCTCGAGATTTGTGCAAATTCTTGAAGGAGCTCCTCATCCTGCTACTGGGCCAAGTCTGGATGAACAGCCTGTGAGGGAAATTCATCAAGGTTTGATCGACAAGCTATCTATATACAAGAAAATCACTGGAGCTTGTGTACTTGACGAAGCAAGAAATGCTGTTGTGAAGGTTGGTAGGGAGGCTCCAAAATGAAGCTAAGGAAAAATTTTGGAGGGTGGTTGTAGCCACTACAACAGATTGATAGGTGGAAAAAGTGGTGGTTCACTGATATGGAAGTTGAGGTCAGGGTGGTGTTTTACTCATATCCATAGCATGAATGGAATGATATTAGTAGAGTGCAAATTGTGGGAGTATTGGTCTGAAACAAGAGTTGTATGACCTCCAAAGGTGGTGATCATGGCTTGAAAAGATAGAGTATCCATCACCGTCATGAGACAGAATACTTCTATAATGGTGAATTACGATAATTATGACATTGAGGTTGGTAGAAATTATGTTTTCGAGGATAAAAGAGGAAATTATGAGCTTTACTATTCCTAGCCTACAAAATCCTTGGAATTTTGAAAGGTGAATTTGGTGGGAAAATTTCCCTCCGACGATGGGAAAAAAATGGGTGAGATCTCTTCCATTGCTATCTCAATTTCCACAAAACTTGGCTTATGTTACAAAGGTTTAGTTTTAAAGTATGAGGATTCTACTTGGTTGTCATTGGAGGTATTTTTTTATACTGGTGATCTATTTGCTACATCTTGATCACCTTCTAACTAATGAAACAAGATTGGAGCCCTTAGGCTCTTGGTGAATCTCTCTCCTTTGTGGTTTTCATTAGACTCTTTAGGTTGGCTGATAAGTGTTATTTCTTGTCTTTCTTGTCAACATCTAGTCTTTTGTATTTCACTAGCTAGGAGCTTGTCTCGTTTCATTGGTTCACTTCAGGGAATGACTAGACTATGGGTTCCCATAGTTCTTTCCACAACTGCGCTCTTACAACCAATGTGCTTTCTTCAGGTTTATCCATCCCTTATGTTCCCTTCACACTCCTTAACTATGCTCCCCCTCTCCAGACTAGTAAGTGGCCTTTTCAGCTAGTAACAAAGGATGGGGTGAAAAGGTTAACATCAAAATAAGCCCCCCCCCCTTTTCAATTGAGCTTAGAGGGAAACAGAGGAGGAAACAAGTGGATATTGTTCTTACACTCCTGTAAACATTCAAAGTGAAATTAAAGTAGTTGAATATGAAGTTAGACATAAATGATGTTACATCATTGATGTCGATCTAATGAACCAAGTCGGGGATTGGGTCCTCGATATTGGCTATACTTAATCAAGACAAAAATGAACCTATAAGTGGTTGATGTGTACTAACCCATCAAAACTATCTTTGGTGTGGTCATTCAAGATGTTGTCACTCAATGCATTGTGGGTTTCAAATGGTCAAATTTCCCCAAGAGAAGTGAAGTTTGGAGCCACTTTCCCAGGCCATAAAAGATCTCAGAGTTGAATGAGACCTTGCCCATTGTGTAGTGCTTGGAAAGGGATTTCCAACGGTATATGGAAGTCCAAAAATGGACTCCTGAAGCAGAAGATAAAGCATTTTGAAGATCTACCTTGGAAAAGCTCAGCAAACCAAGAAAATGGCTAAGCATGGAGGGTAAATTTCAATCAGAGGTTAGGGGCCCCAGGCGCAGTGAATCTCGCATCCCACATTATCGGCACTCTAGTGGATCCAGGGACTAACACTTTAAAAGAAATTTTGTGGGATGATTTTGTGATATATGGTGAAATCACCGGGGGAGGTCAGAAAAGATTAACAAAGGAAATGCTTAACAAAACAGGTGCAGGCCACCCCCTTCTCTCTCATCCACTTGGAGAAATCATGCATCTCGCATCTTGGAAACCCTGTAGTCCTGTAGCTCGGTATATCGACAGATTGATGGGTTATAAACTTAAAAGACCTTGTGGGGGACAATCTTGTGATATTATGTGAAATCGTCGGGAAAGGGCCGAAACGGTTAATAAAGAAAAAGCAGAAAAAAACAAAGGACCAGGCTGCCACTTTCTCTCTCTGCCACATGGCATCGGTGATTGGCTATCGGTGGATTCTCAGGGCTCACAATTAAGGATTATCGGCGGTTATCGGTGTCGAAGACTGATATCGCAATCCTGTATCCCGTCGACCCCCAGTCCCGTAGACACAACAAACTCCAAAGATTGTGCGGGGGACCGATTTGCGATATATTGTTGCATCGCCAATGAAGGGCTGAAAAGAATAAATAAAGTAAATGAGGAACTAAACAGGAGTGTTCCACCCATTTCTCTCTCCTCCACGTTGCGGTACCCTGCACCCCCCAGTTCCGCATTATCGGCGATCGCAGGAATGGGGAGGTTGCTCCCCCAATAAACTTGTGGGATTGTGATATTGCGATTAAGTGCAAAATCGTCGGGGAGGACCGAAATTCGAATCAGAAAGAAGAAGGCCGACAAAACAAGGGTTGGCGCTCCCCTTTCCCTCTCCTCCACGTGGTATCGGTGATCAACGATCGACGATGGTTGCTATTCCAAATTGTTGAAAATCATCGATATTGCGATGTAAAGCAAAATTGTCAGGGAGGGCCAGAAACCAAATACAAAGGAAAAGCACGACAAAATAGGGTCAGGAAAGCCTTTTTATATCTCCTCCAAGGGTATCACTTGGTGGCATGTGATTCATTCTTGGAGCTGACATGGAAAATGACATCATAAGTGACATGGCGGTATGGATGCTGGCGTCGCAGGCAGACACATGTCACTTGGTTTCAGAGTTTTTAGGGGTCCTATGGGGCCATTTCTAGGTGACATGTGTCACCACTCATAGGGTGACACGTGGCAATGATGACATCATCTCACATATCTGCGATCGCAGCTGCTTAGGGGAGAAACTTAAGGAAAAGTGTATTCACCGTGAGGATTCGGGATTGTGATTGAAATAAGAAAAAGAGCCCCCATTATGCGATGTTCCATAGGCTATATTTCACGAAGTTTTTGCTTCCATAATGTTAGCCAATGTGGTGTAAGAGGAAATCGAAGGTAATCCAAGTTATAAAAAGAATAAGCCCCCCGCGCAACTGTGGAAACCTTAGCGCTCAAAGGGCTAAGTCCTTGGTCCTAGCCCCCAGTCATATGCGGAGCACTACAAAAGTGGTTGTAATAAGGGGGCTAAGGGTGGAAATAAAAAGTGTAGTCTTTTCGTTTGTTTTAGAGGTACAAAGACCTGCAACTAAGAGATTTGGTTGTTACACTGCAGCGAGACACCGATAGTGTAGGACAAAGAGAAAAAAAGCATGATTTGTCGGTAGTTAAGGCAGAAATTGACCAGGAACCAACCTAGATAGGATTAACCATGACTTGACAGAAACACGCCTGGACCAGAGGCCAGCAAAGAAGAGTGTCATGAAGATATTTCTAGAGCCCATCATTTCAGTTTCAAGGATAAATTCTATTTTGATTGTTTTGATCGATGTGTTGTATTCTGTTTTATTTTCAACAAAGAATCTCCCTGCTGTAACAATTAAAGGATTCATGCTGAGACAACCATTCATACAAACAACTGTAAAATTTAGCCTGAAGATATTTATGTAACTGATTTCCTTGCCCTCCCTCTCCTTATAAAAGGGAGGAACAAACATTGAAGAAAGATTCTGAATTCTAGGAAAAAATTGTATGTGCTTCTGAAGTTGTATGAATGTTAGATGTACATCTTTCTTAATATGAATGAAATAGTGGTGAATCCCATGTTCGAGTATTACAATATGTTGTTTCTTTGTTAAACTTCCATTATGTTCACACTTCCTCTCTGATTTCAAGCAATTGTAGCTGCCAGAAATATCTCTTATATTCTTACAGATTCATTGGTGTTAACTAGTTAATAGATATGCCTGTATGCACGTCTGAGATTATATCTTTAAATGTGCACTTCCTGAAATCATAGAATTCAATCTTCTTACATCCACCTATTTATCTTTAGCTCAGATAAGTATAGAATTCTCGATGTTTCAAGCTCTATATGATGAGTTATTATTCTCTTTCTCTTCTTTCATTATTTTTCAAAATATGATTAAACTGGAAGTCCTTGACTACTCGGCCTCCAATTATTTTTGTGTTATTCTTGTGAGTTGTATATGTGAAAGGATACCAAAAATACATGGCTTATATCCTTGGGTGAAGGAACCAACCCATGTTGTTTTGTGTATATTTGTATATTTGCAATTACTATGTGAAGAAGATGCACATGATGCCTTCGGTTTCTTGAGGAGATACATAGAATTTAGAATTTCCCAGACAGTGGTATTGTAAGCAATCCAAGGTTGTCTCTGGGAGAGATAACATATTTTGGAACTATTGTTGGGTAGCTTATTGAAGGATTTTTTCCTGGGATATGACAAATTGAACACCCTTTGTGCAGGTGAGAGAAGTCTGTTCTTATTGCATTCATATCACCTTGACGACTTCACACACCCCTCATTATCATTCATAATCCTGGCTTTTAAAAAGCCTCATACTCATTCAGATACATCCCAAAAGAAAGCCCCATTTGTATCTGATCCAAAAAAGTTATTTTCTAAGAAAGTCAGGAAAGAGAAAACTCCCTCGGGTTGTACTACCATCTCATCAGCCTTTGCCACCTCTGCCTCCAATTGTCATCCCACTGTTGCTCACTACTCAGGACTTAGTCTTAAGGCCCTAACATACCCTACTTCTCCTCCAACCACTGTGGTCTTGAACCAGTTCCTCAAGAAAATTTTAATCCCCCTCCACCAATCCAGATGGTTCTCCCGGGATTTTTGCTAAATAAGTATGCACCTCTTAATTTACCTCAACCTCTGAGGGAAATGCCCCAAAACCACCTAAAGCAGCTGCCTAGGTTCAATGGGGAAGATGATAACACAACAAATATTCACATTGAATCCTTCAATTCTTTTGCTCACATCATAGATGTGGATCAACTGGATGTGGTCATGAGACTTTTTGTAAAAAGTCTCGAGGGAGAAGCCAAAAAATGGTTCAAAGATCTACCCAATGCCTCCATCACTACCTAGGAAGAGTTGGAAAACACTTTCACCCAGAAATGGGGAGAAAAGAGGGATCATGAGTACCTCCTCACTGAGTTTAATGCCCTAAGAAAAAATCCGAAGGAGGATACTTCAGAATTTATCAAAAGATTCAATAAGCAGTACAATAACCTACCTGCTGACATAAAACCTCCTCCAACTATGGCTCGTGTGGTTTTCCTGGGAGCTTTTGAGTCCGACGTTGGTTTTTCCCTGAGAGAAAGAAAGTCTCTCACTCTAGACCAACTTCAGACCGATGCTCTTGAAGTGGAAGCCAATATGGTCTCGGCAGGCAAGTCAAGGGTAAAGCAAGAAACTACTGAACCCAAAAGATGGAAAGAGGAGGCATCCTCCTCTGGTCAAGATAAAGAATCATCAGAATCGAAGTGGGATGAGCTGGAGAAACTTGTCAAGAGTTTAACACAAAAGGTTGGAAATCTTGAAATTGAGAACAAGAACTTTTCCATACAGAACGCTCAAGTCAATAATCAAGGCTATAACCCTCAATATAGAAGGCCTCCACTGTAGCTACTTCCAAGGGAAAGAAAGGAACAACTTGATCAGATCCCTCATCCTTTATACTTGGAAGATGGTCCCGATGAACAATCATCAGATACACAAGAGATGCAGGGAAATATGTATTCTGCTTTTACCGAAGAAGAATATGAGAATATGGCTCACCAGGAGGCCAACCATGATAGAGAAGGAACAACAGAAGAGGAAGATATGGATTATTATTTCAAACAGTTTGCAAAGTTCATGTAAGAACAACCACAATGTAAGTATGACCTAATATCTTCAAAGAAGAGGACTAGAGAACCATAACAATAAAGGTAAGTTGCTCCCCAAGTTGTTCCCCCACTACATAACAAAGGGAAGGGTAAGCTAAATCCTTACCCTTCCAATATAAAATTCTCCTCTAATGAGGAAAGAACTAGTTCAGAGGGACACATAGAAAATGAGACACCTATTCGGTTGAAAACTGCCAGTGGCAAGGAAGAAGGAACATAGCTAGGAGGTACAGAAAAGGTCCAACTTGCATTCAATCTCCAGAAGGAGCTTGAGAAGGTAGAAATTCATGTTTCCTTGACTGGGCTTCTAAAGAAGCCTATTTATAAATCCCATGTCTCTCAATTTATGCATCCCTCTATCTCAACACCAACCCAAGATAATTTAAACCTCTAGGAGGAATGACCAATGGTCGTTTTTGAGCCACCTGTGGAAGAGTTGGATCCTTATACCACACCTTTTTATGTGACTTTGGTGATCCATGACCTTTTTCTGCATAATTACATGTTGGATTTAGGAGCTTCCCACAACCTCATGTCATTATCAGTGATGGAACAACTGGGTTTGGATATCCCCAGACCATACAAAGACTTGTACTCCTTTGACTCCCATAGAGTCAAGTTCTTAGGCATGATAAAGGATCTGGTGGTAAACTTGGTAGAGATTCTGATGAAAAGTGTGGTAATGGATATAGTAGTGGCTGATATACCTCCTCATTTTGGAATTCTCTTATCCAGATATTGGGGTTCCAAGATGGGTGGCTCTATCAAGCTAGATCCGACTTATGCCACCATTCCCACATTTGGAGGTGAACAAAGAAGGTTGTCTAGAGAATCTCGGTTTGTGAAACCGTGACCCTAACTAAAGGCTTAGAAAAGTCCCCAATACATGGGAAAGACAGTGACATCTCCTACCTATTCTTAGAAGAAGATGAGAACCTCTTAGAAGAAGCATCAGTGCACCTGACAAGGCAATTGAAATACCAACATTTAAATGAAAATGAAGTATGGAAATTGTACTTTGATGGAGCAAACTCAAAAGAGGGAAATGGAGTTGGAATATTGTTGGTATCCCTGGAAGGCAGCATGATACCCCTCTCATTCAAGCTTGAATTTGAGGCAACCAACAATGTAGTGGAGTATGAGGCATTTCTCTTGGTGTTACAAACAACAAGAAAGATGAATATTGAATGCCTAGCAGTCTATGGAGATTCTGAACTGGTCATAAGGCAGATCAAAAATCAATGCCAGGCCAAACACCCGAGGCTAAGGACGTACTGAAATGAAGTATGGGACTTAATCGACAATTTCTTCCTGGCCTTTAACATCCAGTTTCTGCCCAGGGAAGAAAACAAGATGGCTCACACTCTTGCGGTAGCTGCAAGCACTTTTAGGCCCCCACAGAATCCACTCATCAGATATGAGTTAGAAGTCATACACAGCCATTCAATACCTGATATTGTCAAACACTAGAAGGTATTCGAAGATGAAGAGAAGGTCAAAAGATTCATAAAATTCATTGGGGAGTTTTTCCACTCCACCATCAATCAAGAAGAAGAAGAAGCAGAACAAGAAGCCACTTCGTGGAAACACACAGTGGCTGGGAAAAAATTTTGCAACTAAAAGGGAACACCATCCCTCGTGGACTTGTTCCACTTGAAAGACTTTTTAATAAAGATGACATAGCGTCCAAACAAATGGTCCCAGAGAAGGATGAGAAAGTAGAGGATTACAACATCATATCATAGGAGGAACCCGAGATGATCAAGCTGTCCAAAGAAATCCCCTTGAAATACAAACAAAGGTATTTAGATCTATTCAAAACTTACAAAGATGTATTTTCTTGGTCTTATAATGATTTGAAATCATTTGATACAAATATTATTCAGCATAAAATTCCTTTGAAGGGTGGGATAAAGCCATGCAAACAGAAACTTAGACAAATAAACCCACTCTTACTCCCCTCCATTGAAAAGGAGTTAAGGAAGTTGTTGTAGGCCAAGATCATAGTCCCTCTAAGATACTCTGAGTGGGTAGCTAATCTGGTCCCTGTCCATAAAAAGAGTAGAGAGATAAGGCTATGCGTGGACTTCCAGAATTTAAACAGGGTGTCTCTAAAAGATAACTACCCTCTGCCCAAGATGGATAATATATTGCAGAAGGTAGTAGGTGCATCCAAAATGTCCATGATGGATGTATTCTCAGGATATAACCAAGTGGCGATCCACCCCGAAGACCAAAGAAATACTGCTTTCACCACCCCGTGGGGAACCTTCATGTATGCATGCATACCATTCGGGTTGATAAATGCAAGGGCCACATTTTAGAGAGCAATGGACATAGCTTTCGTGGGCAAGCAAGAGAAATTTGTGGTAGTCTACTTAGACGACATCACAGTCTTTTCTAAGACTGATGAAGAGCATATCCTCCATTTAGAACTCACTTTCAATAAGTGCAGAAGGTATGGCCTCTCTCTAAATCTGAAGAAATCTCAGTTTCCCTGAGTGAGGGAAATATTCTTGGAAACATAGTAGCATAGGAAGGAGTAAATATTGATCCTGAACGAGTCAAAGCCATCAACCTTATTCCCCTACCCAGAAACAAGAAATAAGTCCAAGCCCTTTTGGGGAGGACAAATTTCTTAAGGCGATTCATACCCAACTATGCTAAGATAGTTAAAGGTATCATAGATATGGAGAAAAAAGTTAAGTGGAGCTCCTCCCCCCGTGATTCTTTCACAAGGATCAAAGAAGCTTTGTCTAAGGCCCTAGTGCTAGTCAACCCTGATTATTTAGTGCCCTACTACAACTTTTCTTTTGCCTCTCCACATACCATTGTTGTTGTGCTGTTACAGAAAAATAAATAAGGTTACGAGTAGCCCATTTCCTTTTTTAGCCAAGTCCTAAGGGACGTTGAGCTGAAGTATGATATATTAGAGAAACAGGCTTATGCACTTGTCAAGGCACTAAAGTCATTCCTTATGTATGTAATGCAATCCAAAATCACAACGTTTGTCCCAACAACTGTAGTCAAAGACATTCTGGTGCAGGGAGACAACGAAGGAAAGAGGGGCAAATGGATAGCTAAAATACAGGAATATGAGCTGAAAATCAAGCCTACCAAGCTCATCAAAGGCCACGGGTTGGCCTAGATTTTGTTTGAATCGAAATGCCAAGCTCTGGGGATAAGCCTAATCATAGAGGAGGGCAGTCTAGAGGATGAACAAAGCATAATTAAAATGGATGAACAGAAGATCTATGCCAAGTATGAGGGATCGCCCAGGTATAAGAACATTGTTCATTACCTCTTGTTTCTAAGATGCCCATTGGGACTAGATAGATCAAAATACTGGAGTCTGAGATTGCAGGCACATAAATACATTATATCCAATAGATTTCTTTACTGGAAGGACCCGGAGGGGGTATTATTGCTATGTTTGGTTGAGGGAGAAACCCATGAAGTGATTGAGGATTTCCATGGGGGAATTTATGGAGGACACTACAGTTGGAAGGAAACAACACACAAAATCCTCAAGGCAGGATTTTACTAGCCTGTGCTATTTGGAGATTTTTATTCTAAGGTTAGGTCATCCCAAAAATGCCAGCTGGTTGCTGAAAGGCAAAAGTTTTCTCCTCTCCTCCTAATTCCTGTGCATGTAGAGGAGCCATTTAGATAGTGGGGATTGGAATTCATCAGAGAAATCAACCCACCTTCTAGCGGCCAACACAAATGGATTTTAACAACCACTAACTATTTCACCAAGTGGGTAGAGGCTATCCCATCTAGGAATACTACTAATTTAGTGGTGATAAAATTCATGGAGGAGAACATACTGTCCCGCTTTGGGTGTCCTTTTAAAATCATCACTGATAATGCACAGGTCTTCAAATCTGCTAAGTTCACCATTTTCTGCTACAAATTCAACATCATTGTTGGAAACTCCACTACATACTACCCTCAAGGGAATGGCTTGCTTGAGTCTTCTAATAAAATGTGGTGAGAGTTCTAAAGAAGACCATCACTGAAAATCAAAGGAACTAAGACTCTCAACTAAAGTTTTCTCTGTGGGCTAACCGTGTAACACCCAAAAGATCCACTGGGAAATCTCCTTTTGAGCTAGTATATGGCAAGGCTGATGTCTTCCCTATCCAATTAGCAATGCCAGTAGCTAAGTTGTTGCAAGAAGCCGAGGAAGATCCTAGCACCTTGACTAGAAGAATAAATCAGCTGGTGGAGCTTCACGAGAACAGAGAGAAGGTGGGGACCAAATTGTTAAACTACCAACAAAGGATGAAATCTTTGTTTGACAAGAAGGCTAAGGACAAACCTCTTCAGCAAGGAGATTTAGTTCTCAGGTGGGATGTCAGACGAGAAGACAAAGGCAAACATGGGAAATTTGATCCACTATGGTTTGGCCCCTTCAAGATTGCAGAAGAGAGGGGAAATAACACTTACATGCTTGAAAACATGGATGGTGAAATGTTGTAACTACCTGTAAATGGTCTGTTTCTAAAATTTTATTTTCAAAATTACAGATCTCTGTCTCTTGCTCATTGTAAATATCTGGTGTATATGTTGAAATTGTTATTTGAATTTTTCAGCTTATTTTCAGAAAAAAGTCCTTTATCACATACTTATATTTTGTTTAAGAATAACTCCATGCCCAACGAAAGGAAAGACTACCAATCTGCAGGTCCTCTGCACCTTTCCAGCAAGGCACTGTTGCTATAGGGATTAATGCATGGGTGTTTGGTGATGGAGATACCCTCAAGTATCTTCCCAAGATCCTTGGCAGACAGTCAGATTAGTTGCAGCTGGCCCAAAGATAAATGCATATATCCATATTAGCCAAATGAGAATCAAAGTAGGAAGAAGGACTTATTACCTTAGGTCTTGGTGTGGTGTTGTTGGAGAGCACAAAGTAGCGGAGTGGAAGGCCCCTTAACTAGCTCCAAGATCAATACCTGCACATAGACAAGATAAGTCGTAATATCGCAGCATATAACTTTAACAATCAATGCACTAACATATAGGGATATCTAATTGCATACATCTAAGCCACTCATAATAATAACATTGCATAAACATGTAAACAAATTACAATACCAATGCCATGGAGTGGAAAACACAATTGCAGGTCTATATTAATGATAGAAAAGAGTGATTACAACCATTAGTTTCATCAGCCTTCCCTTACTCCTACAGCTCCTCTCTCTCTCTCTCCCTTCTTAACCTCTTGAAGAGCCCTGTCTAATACAAGCTTTGATAGTCAAATAGGCAATCCTTTCAAAATTTTCAACCTTTTCCAAAATGGACCTAGCCTCACATATATAGCATGAGAGGATAAGCCTTGCCAAATCCTTCATGACATCCTTTTGGAAAAAGCAGAGATGTTTCCATTCTTTTATGCTCTTTCCCTATTTGTAGACTCCATTAGGAATAGTAATTCCTCCAAACAGGTCGAATCTGGATGTTTCCCTGCTTTTATGAGCTGACATAGGAGTGAATATAGGGATATTTCTCGGTCATATTTTTCCTTTGACTCATAGAAACTCATTTAGGTTGACTAATGCTCTTCTGGAGGCAACAAACATAGTTACTCTAGGTACTAACACACCTGATGCATGGCTAGGAAGCTTTATAAAGTAGGTTGCTAGTTCCTGGAGAGCATTAGCTAGACAAATAGGCTTGTGAACTTGGTCAGTCTTTAAGTCATCTTGCCTTTCTCCTCTGAGCTGATGAGGAGGTAATTTTCATATGTAACAAATGCCCGATAAAGTGTGAGATCAGAGGCAAAGACGATGGCCGAAATACTTTATATAACTATCATTTTCTTTGAAAAAAGAGAGAGAGGATCGGAGCTTCGGGAATACGAGAAAAATGATACAACATATATATAAAACATCTAAAATCATGTCTTGAGTCGGGAATTCCCATGATCAGTAGCTATGTTTAAGCGATTTCTCAACAAAGAGATAGGACTATCCTATCTGTCGATAAGCACAATGTTAGTATTGTGTCATAATAATATCATTCTGATGAGCTATCTCCAAAAAATAATATACGCAACTTCGGAGAGGAAACAAGGCTGAGTGATGTAAGCCTCTACCCAAGGTCTTGATTTCCGCTTCACCTTAATAGCATAGTTTGATACATGTGAATAAAGGTGTTGGGGTCGAACATGTACGAAATCGTTTGACTACCAGTCAATAATGGAGACTATTAACAGATGCGAGGATGGCCAGCGATAATGGTGATGGTATCCAAGATGCACAGTACAATCTAGTGAGTGTGAATATTGTTTTTGTCATCGAACACTCATAGAATCATTTAACCATGAGCCAATAATGAAAACCCCTGACCAAATACAAGGTAACCTGCCACTGATGTATGCATTGGGTCAAATCGACAGAGGGCATGATGGAAGAATATGCTTAATGTTTTACTAGAGGAAACAGAAGATAAAGGTTTTCCCTTGAACAATAGAAGGCATGACACAGGTTTTAACCATGCAGCACTAGACTCATGAACACCAAAGAGTGTTAGGATACCGAGATGTAAGAACATCGGGGTATATAGGCTAAACTCATAGGATGGTAAGGTTAATATTCATAGTCTATCACAAGGAAAGTTTTACTGAGGGACTGCCATGTTCAAGGGAGAGACTGCTGCCAAAAAAATATTTTCAAAATACTGACATAAAGGAATTGTATTGCCCACTTTCCCCATCTGATTAATTTAGTGAACCCAGATGGGTAAACTCGATGGTCTTTTCATATTTCGAGAGTCTGAAATCATCGTAAAGAGCGACTCTAGGGTAGTCCCTTTGTCATAGTTTTTAACCAAGTGCAACAAAGGTTTAATAGTATACTTGAAAAGGTTCCTTTTCCATAAGTTAATCTACTGAGTCCAAATCAAGAGATAAAACTACGCTCAATAGATGTTTGCCTCATTTTGTTACGAGTACGAGGAGACAGAGTAAACTCGATATTCGTCATGAAATTTTTATGAGTCACGCGACGACAAACTAAATAGATCTTCATCAAATTTTAACGAGTCAAATGAATAAAATTCGAGGTATATTTTTTAGTTTAATGAGCTAGGAAAAAGAGGTAAAAGAATTGCTCATTCCTTTTTTGTAGATTTAACAAGCCCGAAGAAGGGAAAAACTCGGGGATTTCTCAATTTAAGAGCGAAAAAGAGTCCCAAAAAAGAAAGTGCTCATATCGTCGTTGTAGGAGTTTAACGAGCCCAATGATGAAAACTCGGGTATTTTTCAGTTTAAGAGTGAGAACAAATCCCATAAAAGAAAGCGCTCATAATGAATCGAACATGGTCATTTATGCAATTCAGCCCTGAAAGTCCTTTCATCAAAATATGAGTTATTGTTTACAATATGCCGACATGGCGCCTGATAAATAACATAGGAAATGAACTACTTCTACTTTAATGAATTTAATTAAGATAATTCATACCTCCAAAGTGGCTATAAGGGAGTTTTTGAGCCTCCATTTTCACCATTTGCATCATTTGAGTGTTGTGAGAGTGTTATGGAGTTAAAGAGGAGCAAATATTCCACGGACGATTACAGGCAATCTAGGCGACCATTCGACTTGTTGTTTGTTCCAGGTTGATAGAAAAACCATTATCATGAATTCTTTAACCTTTTTTAGCTGCATTGGGGGTGGATTTTTAGGATTTGGGGAGGCCCTAGCTCAATAAATGCGACTAACACCCCCCTCTAGGTCTAGAGGGGTGTTAAACGCCCTTCACGACCTAGAGGAGGGCGTTAGTGCACCATGTTTTCCCTAAGGGGGGGTGTTAGTGCATGAGGGCGCATTCCTAAAACCCAACCAATGATTTCTCAAGCATTTTTTCCCCATTTGCATTGATTTTTGGGTTGATTTGTGCAGGTTTTGAGCCATCATGACTAGTTTATGGAGGGAACGAGCCCATGATCGACAGGAACTACTTATGCGAAATGATCAAGCTTGCATACTTGCATTGCGCTGATGTGGTTTGATGAAATATGCAAAGCTTGACCTGATGAAAGGTTAGGAGGAACTTTTAAGCTGGATCATTCAGCATTGGGATGAACACCAAGGGGTGTTCAGGATTGGGGGCCATGAGCTCTCGATCGATAGAGATGACATCTATTTTCTAACTAGTTTGTCGTGTAGAGGGACACAAGAAAAATTGAATGGGGGTAGGCCTGATCCTCGATACACCATAGAGATTATCTAGGATTATTGTATTCCTGAGAGTGTACTTGTGAGCAACAGGGTCCCTATAAAGAGGATCAGATCCAGGTCTATGAGGGTCATATTATGGATGATTGTGCGCTTGGCGGGCTCTACTAGTCCCCATGTTGCGACAAAGGCCCAATTTTTTCTTGCCATTGACTGTGTCCCACCCCATATCTTTAACTGGTGTGAGGCGGTGCTTCGTCAGCTGAAGGCAGACTCAAACCCAATAGAGTTTTGGGTATGGTACTCTCATCGTATCCTTTATACCTGAGAGGGTGCCCGTTATGAGACCACATATGAGCGTAGGTCCACTTGATCCAAGAGAGCCCAGGAAAGGGCAATGGGCATCTCTCGATCCTCACACTGGAGGGGGACCCATCCAAAATTTTTTCGAAGAAGATTTCTTCGAATGGCTCAGTGGTCAGATCTTGATGATAGATGACTATGCCTACGAGGGCATGGACTTTACAGGTGATCCTGACTTGATTCTGCCACCTGGTACAAACTGGGGGCCTCAAGGTAAGAAGGTTTTTTTAGAGTATTTAAAGTATTTTTGAGCTTTTGAATGTTTATGTAATGTTTTTGTTTGTTTATGGGTGAACAAGTACTGACATGAAGCTTTTTGCTTGACATAGATGTGGTATCGGTGCGACCTGCAGGTGA
This sequence comes from Pinus tabuliformis, assembly GCA_031772625.1. Taxonomy (NCBI): domain Eukaryota; kingdom Viridiplantae; phylum Streptophyta; class Pinopsida; order Pinales; family Pinaceae; genus Pinus; species Pinus tabuliformis. The sequence goes on from CM062817.1 coordinate 1,901,224,455, forward strand.
GCCTCACTAAGTGAGGCGAGGGGGCCAGCTACCCGAAGATGGGGATGATGCCCAGAGTCTCCGCGAGGTTCTGAGGAACCTCAAAGGTCTAATCATGGGTGTCCCCCCCCTTCCTATGAGGGAGACTCCCACTCACATGCAGGGACACACTGTTGGTGTGCTTGAGCGGTTTCTGGTTCCTCTTCGGAGGATAGTTAGAGATGTATTGTCTTTTCATGAGCAGTAGGCTCTGTTAGCAAGCACATGGTATAGCCAGTGAGTGTTTATAGCGAGGCTTAATAGCCATTTTTTACTTAAAAACACCCAAGTTTTGGGAAATTTTCTGATGTAAAAGACTGGATTTGAAATACACACACACACACACATATATATATATTGGTATTTTATGATGTAAATGTTTTTTAAGTGTTTTTGTAAATTTTTAACTGTGTAAATATTTACTTTCATACATGTATCTATAATAAATGAGACAGATGCCAATCTAATACATAGTTTTCCAATGAATCAACAACTGCATTAAATTCTCGAGGAATGTGTTCATATGTAATAAACTCAAATTGACGTTCCAAGAGTTGTACCCTTAAATAATGACGTAACAAGATTGGATTGCGAATGTGATAATGATTTGTCAATTGCATAACGAAAAGCTAAGAGTCTAACCTGACCACTAGATTGGAGATGTCCCGAGATGACACTTCAGTGAGAAGTGAAATTACAAACATATACTTAGCAATATTGTTGGTGGCAGTGCCAAGAAAGACTACCCCGGAACAAAGAAGTTCCAACTCAGGTGTGTAAATGACCCAAGCAGTTGATTTAATGTATCATGTGTGACAACTGGCACCTTTCGCATATGCTACGTATGCTAAGGGTAATGAAGACATCTGCACAATGAGAAATATGTATGAGACAACTACTCAGAAAATACCAAAAACTCCAGTCACATAAAAAAGAAGCAAAACTTATAAATACATAGAATTACAAAGCACATGCATAGTGTGGTACTAGGCATAATAATTTTTCAGATAGAGCCCGTTTCAGGGCTCATCGAGCGGGATTCCTTCCCCAGTCCTGAAGTTCATATGCCCCTTTTGAGAGGGCCTTGGTGACGACATATGGATCGAACCATAAGGGTTGAAGTGTTTCTGCCCACAAGAGGTCATGTTTTTGATCATAGAGTAAAACAAGATCTCCCTCTTGGTAAGAACGAGGCTTGACCTTCTTGTCGTACTGGGCTTTGACCCGATGCTTGTGGGCTTCGAGTGCTAATTTGGCATCTCGACAGGTTTCGTCCAGTTGATTGAGGTATAACAGGTGCTCTTCTTCAGTAGTAGTGTCGGGAAAGAGTTCAACAACAATTTTTAGGGAAGGAATTTGACACTCGATAGGTAAAACTGCTTCCAGGCCATAAGCTAATTGAAAAGGTGTAAAGCTTGTAGCGGTTTTTACTGAAGTTCGATATTCCCACAACGCAGGATATAACATTTGATGCCAGTGGGTTTTGTGATTCCCTACTAACTTGCGGATCATGGTCTTTAAGATGCCATTAACAGCTTCTACTTGGCCATTAGCTTGGGGGTAGTAGAAGGACGATTGGTCCTAGCAAAAACCGAGCAACGATGTTAAGTCAGACATCATGTGATTATGAAAATGAGACCCATGGTCTGTAATGATCATGCGGGGCACACCGAAATGACAGATAACATGATTAAACAGGAATAGCACCGTGATTTCTCCATCAGCCCGGAAAGTGGGAAGGGCTTCGGCCCATTTCGTGAAATAGTCCACTGCTACAATAATGTAGTTGTGTCCAGCAGAGGAAATGGGGTTGCATGTGATGAAGTTGATACCCCATTTGGAAAAGGGGCCGACGGATATAATCGGGTGCAGTAGGGCCAGGGGAGTGTGCATTTTCTTTGTAAAAATCTAACAAGGGTGGCACTGTTGGATTGTCTTGATATAATCTTTGAACAAGGTTGGCTAGTAGTAGTCTGTGCGTAAAATTTTCTGGGCAGTAGACATGCTAGAAAGATGACCTCCACATGCCCCATCATGGTGGTCATTTAAAACGTGTTCCACCTCTTCATGAGTGAGGCAACGTCGAGGAACTGTATCAGTACCACGACGATATAAAGTATCGTTCAACACTAAATAGTGTCATTCTTGGTGGCGATGTGACGATTGTCACTTGACAATAGTTCAGGGCGGAAACGTTATGCTTGGAGGTAGACGAGAATGTCACCATACCAAGGGTCAGTAGAGTCAATCAAATAGATAGATTCATCCAAGAGAGGATCATGAGCTATCTCATTTGGATCGACAATGGGAAGATCCAACAAAAGTTCGGCGAAGACTAAGGATTTTTTCACCTTGGCAGTGGCGAAAACCAAATCAAATTGTTGGAGGATAACGATCCATTTGGAATATTTTCCTCCAAGGACTTTACGAGACAAAATGTGTCTCATGGGATTCTCCAAAGCGATGACAATAGTCAATCGCAACAGTATATAATGTCGGAATGATTGACAAAAAGAAAATTTCCAAGGACAACTTTTCCACATGTGAATTTCTAAGTTCGGGCCCAGACAGGCCTTTTGATAGATAATATATCACATGCTTACTCAGGTCATCATGAGTTTGGACCAACACCATTCCAAGAGAGGATGGCGAGGCTACCAGATAGAGCAGAAAGTCACGCCCATAGTTGGGAGCACTAAGTAGTGGGGCTGATATAAGTAACTTTTTCAAGGCATCAAATGATCGTTGGGCTTGATCATGCAACATGTATGGTACTCCCTTCTTTACTAGGTGCATAAAGCCTTTCGTCAACTCAGCATAATTTACAATGAACTGTCGTAAGAAGTTTTCTTTCCCTTACAAACATTGGAGCTACAAAATGAATTGTGGTTTGGGAAATTGAGTAATTTCCTTTACCTTATCGAGATCAACCTTAATCTGTAACTTGGAGACAATGAAACCAAGTAGGCGTCCAGAATCGACAAAGAAAACACATTTATTTGGATTCAGACGTATGTTATAGAACCTGCACCTAAGAAAAATTGCTCGTAAATGAACTAGGTGCTGAGTTCGCTTCTTGGAATGGGCTGGGAGGTCATCCAAGTAAGCCTGAACAATATGTATGATATCATGGAATGCATAGTCCATGGCCCGTTGAAATGTTTCTCCAGCATTCTTTAAACCAAATGGGAGTTTTCAATATGAAAATATTCCCCAAGGGAAAATGAAGGTGGTTTTGTGCTGGTCTACCGGTTTTATGGTGATCTGGTTATAACCTGAGAAACCATCCATGAATGAGAAGGATTCGCAACCAACGTAGTCGTCAATTATTTGGTCGATGAATAGTGTCGGATAATTATCTTTTGGAAAAGCAGTGTTCCAGTCCCGATAGTCAACACAAACATGGATGGTAACCTGTTTCTTATCTATAGGAATCAGTTTGGAAACCCATTCCATTAAGGGAACGATGTAGATGAAACCAACACGTAACAATTTTTCCACCTTAGTCTTGATGGTTGAAATTTTGCGAGGGTGGACTGGTTGAAGCCTTTGGCGGACAAGCTTGGCATTTTCATATACCGTGATCTCATGCTAGAAACTAGATGGATCTATGCGGGGCATTTCCTCGTAAGACCAAGCAAATACATCGTGAAATTCCTTAAAAATGCAGGTGAAGCTTGCAATTTCCTCAGGATTGAAATCGGCTCGAATCTGGATGTTTCCGATGATGACTATCTTGACTGAAATATTGATGAGAAATGTGTTTGAAAGGTTGCCCATGTTCCCTTCAAAGTCCAAAGTTTGGATAGACATATAAGGTGAGGGAACGATTTCAGGTGTGTCAAATGATAGGATTTGAAGGGGCATCGTGTCTGAATCAGATATCGAAACACGATGGTGAGAATCTTCCCAAGATCGTTCTTTTAAGAAAATTATCTCTTGAAAAGCTTCGTCTGAAGGTAGGAATTGATTGAGGAGATTGTTAGATGGAGCGTTTATGGGAGAGGAGGCGGTACCGTTGGTCGTGACCAAAATGACCGGAGATTCAGATGCAGATTGAATGGATTGGTAGGCCAATTCAGCTGGTGACAACGTCATTTGTTCTCTGTAAGAGTTAATGTCTGAAGGGGCCGGGAGGATCCAAGCCTCGGTTGGTTCATGAGGAATGAATCAAACCATAGAGACTATCTGTGGAACCGCGGGCGGTGGGAGAGGAAAACAATCCATCAAGGAAGATCCCTTCAAGAGACTAGTACCAATACTGACGTAAGAGTCAAGAATGCCACCCACTAAGGGTATAAAGCTGCTAGGTAACGGTGAGTAATCTGGGGTGCAAAAGGATAGCTTGTCCATTGTGACTATCCTTCCATCCAATGTAAATAGGATGCTACAAAAGATAGTAGACACAATGGTAGTCATGGTGTAAGTCCAACAACAATCCAACAATAGATTATAGTTGAGTTTTCGATCCACGACTTCGATATCCACCATTACCGTTTTCCCACTCAAAGTGATGGGGTAGCTGGCAAGGTAAACTTTTGGGATGAAAGTGTGGTCGTCAAAATATTTAAGGGAATTAGACAACGGTTAGAGGGTTGGAGAACCCAAGGCGAGCCAACATGAAGTTGACATGAAGCAGGTTGAAGCACCTTCGTCAATGACAGTTATATGTACTCCTCTCAATTTTGAAAATATTTGCACCTGAAATGCAAGCTGGTGTGAAAGGGGAGGTTTACGTTTGTCCATGTCAAAAATTGTAAGCATGGAATCCTGAGGGTCGACCCCACCAATTGCTAAAAGAAGATATTTCCTTTGTGCTAGACAGGTTTTCAATACTTCAAGCGCCGACATAGATGACACTGGTTGTGCCAAATATTCTACAATACTGTAGTTCTGGGAAACACGTGTAGATGTATTATGTGTTGTGCGACAAAGTGCCCCTTTTAGGGGTGAATCACAAGATCAACAATTGGCCTGTCGATATGGAGATCGTTAGGTGGCGGTGGGTTGTGAATCGAGGAGGATTCCTTAGCATTAGCGACTGGAGCTCCATAAGTTTTGGCTCTTGTTTGAAGATCTATCGTTTCAAAGGTGTAAACGGTAGATGGTACTTCACCATCTGAAGGATGATGCGCACCGCCATTGCCCCCTTGCGGGGTTTGAGGTTGGTTTGCAATAAGATGTTGCTGTTGTTGAGCAGGGAAAGGATTGTTAAGGACCACGGGGGTCCAACCAGTATCCTTTTGAGAAAGGAAGTCTGTGCATTCATGGAGATGCGGACAATGATGTGTCATATGGTCTTCCGCATATGTTTTGCAAGGGAACATGAAAACTTTGTCTTTTCCACTGTCAGGAAGTGCAACAGCTTTCTGCTTTGGGTTGTACTACTTGGTTGATTGCTCTTTAGAAGGAGCAATATTTTCCTTGTCCTTCTTGTTCTTACCGCCGAGTTTTTGTGTAGACTGCACATAGTTTATCACAGTGGTAGGAAGAGCAGTTGATTGGGTAGCGAGGTCAACTAAAAACTGGGCAATGTGACTGCTAAGTTGTTTTACAACAGCCACGGAGGTAGTGCTGATAATACCATCAGCATGCACACTGGGTTTCTGAGTAGCGGGAGCATTGTAGTTTCTAGGGGCATTGGGGATGACATCATATAATGTGCTATAATGTGAATAAATCAAATCTAAGTGATGGGCACGACGAATGGATTGGTCTTCCGTGACCGCACCACCTGAGGTGACATCTTTAGCAATTTGAGGGAGAATATATTTGCAGAACCAATCCGTTAATAGATAGTATGGAAGGGGAGATTTTACTAGCCTCCTCCTACATCTCCATTCATGGATGTGATCAGAGATGGGGGTGGTTGCATCCTGACCTAAAGAAGTAAGGAGTTCCGTCCCAGTTTCATAGCGGATGGGTAGCTAAAAGTGCTTTAAAAATTATATCGCTAAAGCGCCAAAGGTATTGACTAAGCGCGTGGTAATTCAATGTACCACTTGGCTGCATTTCTAGTAAGGGTGCGGGGAAAGAGCCAAAGCTGGATAATATCATCCACCATGGATTTAGAAACACACCATAAATGATAGGTGCTGATGTACATACCCAAATCCTCCCCTTGTTTTCCTTCGAATTTTGGGATGTCTGTGGGAATTTTGTGCAGGATTGGAGGACAAAGTAAGTTGTGATATATGGGGGCATTGTTGAGTGTGTATAAGTTGGGGATGTCAAGTGTTACTAAGAAATGAAAGGTGTTTGATGCCCCAAATTGGACCAAGGCGATGATAAATGACTTGAGGATCCTTGCGGTCTTCCCATCGTATTGTTCCCAATATTATACACAGGATGCGTGGAATAATAATTTTCTTGGGGTACAATCGTATATTGTGGTTGTCCATAGGGGTTGTTAGGATGGGGGATATAAGTGCCCCCAGGATAAGTAGTTCCCTCCTAACTCATTTTAGGTTGAGAGTGGGGTGTCCAGATGGATTAAGTGAGACCTTGTTGAGGGATCCCACTAGCCACATAATTTGACTAACATAAGGAGGATTCATGTCGATCAACAATTGTCCTTATTGTCCTATAAACGAATAGTCATGTTCCCAGTCGGTATGTGCATATTGAGAATGGTGCCCCCAGGCATCTGAACCTGGGGGTTGGAACTAAACAATGGATTCCAACCAAAAGGGTTGTTGAAGGGACCCGTGCTAACTGTGCTATATGGAGCGCTATAAGGAGCGCTATATGTAGCACTTTTCGAAGGTTCAGGCGCTGACACAAAAGGAGCAGAAACCGGTATACACTGGATTCCACTTGTGTTGGGTGTCACTATAGGATTCTAACCTAGGACAGTTGGGATAGTGAGGTTTGCCATCAAAGGTGTGGTACTAACTGTCGACTGGGGAGGTGGTGGTGGACCAAAAGTGTCCACAAAAGCCCATGACTCGTTAGTCGTCAATGGGATGGTAGGTATAGGTCCAGCAGAAGATATAGGAGGTACAAGTGCAACTACAATCAAGAGCGGTCCCAATGGATTCGTGATCGAAGGATTATATGGAGGAATGAAACCTCCAATAAAGAAATATTCTGGTATACTTGAGTCATGGGATGTCCAGAATGATTTATTGTGAGATATTGGAGAGTGATTACCCGAAGATGGGTAATCTGGTTCACTAGGGCTCGACGGATCCTCCACAGTTAGTGGGGGAAGACCTAGTAGTCGTCTATATTGGCAATGAGGGCCAGATGTAGCCACAGTGACCAATAAATTTTATCAATAGATTTTATAGTGATATTTATTAAAGTCTCGATGATAACAAATTGGCACCTAAAATATAAAAAATACTCTAAAGAAATCAATCAACAAGCAAAGGGTATGACCCTGTCTGATAACCACAATTTGCTGGAGATGAAACCCAGTATCACAATGGATAAAAAAGAGATTTGGCCAAATGTACAATTAGTATTACTCTTGAGCTTCACCTGAACCTCAGATTGAGGGGCCAAGTACTCTCGTGAAGACGAGCGCCATCCCAAAAAATTAAGACAAAGTAGTTTGTCTATGGTAGGTACCAAGGAAGCCCACCCCAGTCACCTTGTGTTCACCCCTAAAAAGTATGGCCACTATGGTTACCTCAAATCACAGACACTATCGGGGCGAACATAGTCGCAGACAGTACGCTGCGTGGGTAGGACACCTCTGTCCCTGACTTAGCTCCGATATCCCCGAATGGATTCCTGATACGCAGAATACCCAAAGCAGATGCAAGCGAAGGTGGGCTACCTTCGTTTACAGTCTGATGTTGTCTCATATTTATCTCCGCTTTTACTGGATTGGTCCCGGATAGTATGAGTGCAGAAGGATTTCCCTCGTTAATGACACTAGTTTCGATGTATGATCTTGGGCAATTAACTCACAACTGCCTAACCCAACATCTTAGCGTAAACTAATATGTGTTTACTCAAAAAAGAGTTGTTGATTGATTTGATTATGTAAATTTTAAATGTACTTTGTTAAATTCTTCAGTGGGGGTGTTGACGTATGAAGTTATGTGGGACTCTGACTCAAATCATGCAAAATCAATGCTTTTAAATTTCACTTTCGATGAATAAGTTGCTTCTACAAGGGAGGAGTCATTTATATGTCAGTGTATATACCATGCACCCAGTTTAGTAAAACACAAGCACAACCAGCAGAACTACAATTCTCACTAACAACTTTTGAAACCAAATAAATGCAGATCTAACCAACAAAGCAGAAAACAATAATTTTTTTTTGTATTTTTCTTCTTTATGAAAAACTATAAGCAGTAAATCTATTTCCCTAAAAGAAAAAAAATGTTCACGAGATAGATATCAACCAAACAAGCACAGTTGTAGATCCCTGATCAGTCTATAAGTAGATTTCCCAACCCATGAGGTCACATAACAATCTGTTTATCAAGAAATGGCTGGCTAACGCACTGTAACAGAGGGTACAAAGAGTTAGTGGCTGCACTAATGCAATGTGTGCAAGGCCACAATGCTTTATAAAGCACTTTTTACACTAGAAAACTACGTTAGTGAGGAAAACGGCTTAAAAATCAAGCCGTGGGGATCAAATCTAAGGCTGAGTATTGAGAGAAGGGTGCTGCATAGTCCTGAGTGGTCAGAAAGGGGCTCAAGAAGTACAGGAAGTCTTGGAAGAAAGAGAGATCTAGGAACTTTCTGGGAGAAAAACTAGAACTAAGTGTAGTCCCCAGTGGAGTCACCAATTCTGCTATAGGGATTTATGCATGAGTGTTTGGTGATGGAGATACCCTCAAGGATCTTCTCGAGATCCTTGGAAGACAATCAAATTAGCTGTAGCTGGCCCAAAGATACATGCATATATCCATGTTAGTCAAATGAGAATCAAAGTAGGAAGAAGGACTTATTACCTCAGGTCTTGGTGTGGTGTTGCTGGAGAGTGCAAAGTAGCGGAGTGGAAGGTCCCTCAGCTAGCTCCAAGATCAATACCTGAACATAGACAAGACAAGGCATAATATCACAGCATATAACTTTAACAATAAATGCATTAACATATTGGGATATCTAACTGCATACATCTAAGCCACTCATAATAATAACGTTTCATAAACATGTAAACAAATTAAAATACCAACGCCATGGAGTGGGCAACACAATTGTAGGTCTATATTAATGATAGAAAAGAGTGATTACAACCATCGGTTGCATCAACCTTCCCTTACTCCTCCAACTCCTCTCTCTCTCTCCCTCTCCCTTCTTAACTCCTTGAAGAGCCTTGTCTAATACTAGCTTCGACAGTCAAATAGGAAATCCTTTCAAATGTTTCAACCTTTTCCACAATGGCCCTAGCCTCACATATATAGCATGAGAGGATAAGCCTTACCAAATCCTTCATGAGTTCCTTTGGGCAAAAGCAGAGATGTTTCCATGCTTTTATGCTCTTTCCTTGTTTGTAGACTCCATTAGGAATAGTAATTCCTCCAAACAAGTCGAATCTGGATGTTTCCCTACTTTTATGAGCTGACATAGGAGTGAATATAGGGATATTTCTCAGTCAAATTGTTCCTTTGACTCATAGAAACTCATTTAGGTTGACTAACGCTCTTCCTGAGGCAACAGACAGAGTTACCCTAGGTACTAATGCACCTAATGCATGGCTAGGAAGCTTTATAAAGTAAGTTGCTAGTTCCTAGAGAGCGTTAGCTTGACAAATAGGCCTGTGAACTTGGTCAGTCTTTAAGTCATCTTTCCTTTCTCCTCTGAGTTGATGAGGAGGTCATTTTCCTGTGTAACAACTGTCCCCAGTTGGAGCCAATGTTGTCACTCACTGCATTGTGGGTTTCAAATGGTAAAAGTTTCCCAAGAGCAGTGAAGTTTGGAGCCACTTTCCTAGGCCAAAAAAGATCTCAGAGTTGAATCAGACCCTCCCCATTGCGTAGTTCTCAAAAAGGGATTTCCAACGGTATATGGAAGTCCAAAAATGGACTCCTGAAGCAAAAGATAAAGCATTTTGAAGGTCTACCTTGGAAAAGCCCAACAAACCAAGAAAATGGGTAAGTATGGAGGGTAAATTGCATTCGAAGGTTGGGGGCCCCGAGTGTAGTGAATCCCACATACTGCATTATCAGCACACCGACAATCTAGGGGCTAACACTTTAAAACAACTTGCAGGGGTTGATTTTGCGATATAGGGTGAAATCACCGAGGGAGGTCTGAAAATGTTAACAAAGGAAATGCTTAACAAAATAGGCGCATGCCACCCCCCTCCTCTCTCCTCTAGATGGAACAATCCCGCATCCTAGCAACCCCGCAGTCCCATAGCTCGACATATTGGCAGATTAACGAGTTCTAAACTTAAAAGGCCTTCCAGGGTCCTATCTTGTGATATTATGTGAAATCACTAGGAAAGGGCTGAAAAGGTTAACAAAGAAAAAGTAGGGAAAAACAAAGGACCAGGCTACCACTTTCTCTCTTTGCGACGTGGCATTAGTGATCGGCTATTACTGGATTCTTGGGGCTCACACTTAAGAATTGTTGGCGATTCTTGACGCCGAAGGCTGATATCACAATCCCGCATCCTGTCGACCCCGCAGACACAACAAACTCAAAAGATCATGCGGGAGGCCGATTTATGATATATTGTTGCATCGTCGGGGAAGGGACAAAAAGAATCAACAAAGGAAATGAGGAACTAAATAGGAGTGGTGCGCCCCTTTCTCTCTCCTCCATGTGGTGGTATCCCGCACCCCACAGTCCCGCATTATTGGCGATCGCAAACATGGGGAAGTTGGTCCCCCAATAACCTTGCGGGATTGCGATAATGAGATTTAGTGCAAAATCGTCAGGGAGGACTGAAATTTGAATTACAAAGAAAAAGGCTGACAAAACAAGGGTCGACCGTCCCCTTTCCCTCTCCTCCATGTGGCATCGACGATCGATGATCGACAGAGGTTTCTGTTCCAAATTGTTGAAAATCGCTGATATTATGATGTAGAGAAAATTGCTGGGGAGGGCCGAAAACCAAATACAAAGGAGAAGTGTGACAAAACAGGGTTGGGCAGGGCTTTTTCTCTCTCCTCAGAGGGGCCATGTGGTGGCATGTGATTTGTTCTTGGAGCTGACATGGCAGTTGATGTCATTAGAAACATGGCGGTACAGATGCTGATGTGGGAGGCAGACACGTGTCACTCGGTTTCGACTTTTTTAGGGTAATATGGGGCCATTTCTAGGTGACATGTGCCACCACTCATAGGGTGACATGTGGCAATGATAACATCATCTTGCATATCGACGATCGCAACTACCTAGCGGAGAAACTTAAGGAAAAGTGTATTCAGTGCCGAGATGCGGGATTGCAATTGCGATAAGAAAAAGGCCCCCCCCAGATGCAATGTTCCATAGGCTATATTTCATGAAGTTTTCACGTTCGGGATGTCGGCCGATGTGGTGTAAGAGGAAATCAGAGGTAATCCAAGTTATAAAAGGAATAAGGCCCCTGCGCAGCTGTGGAAAGCCTTAGTGCTCAAAGGGCTAAGTCCTTGGTCCCAGCCCCCGGTCATATGCGGAGCACTACAAAAGGGGTTGTAATAAGGGGGCTAAGGGTGGAAATCAAAAGTGTCGCCTGTTCACCTATTTTAGAGGTACAAAGGCCCGTGGCTAAGAGATTCGACTGTTACACTATAGCGAGACATTGATAGTGCAGGACAAAGAGAAAAAGGGTGTGATGGGTCGGTAGTTAAGGTAGAAAGTGACCAGGAACCATCCTAGAGAGGATTAGCCATGACTTGACAGAAAAATGCCCGAACCAGAGGCCAACAAAGAAGAGTGGCATGAAGATATTTCTAGAGCCCATCATTTCAGTTTCAATGGATTAATTCTATTTTGATTGTTTTGATCGATGTGTTGTATTCTGTTTTATTTTCAAGAAAGGAATCTCCCTGCTGTAACAATTAAAGGATTCATGCTAAGACAACCATTCATATAGATAGTTGTAAACTTCAGCCTGAAGATATTTATGTAACTGATTTCCTTGCCCTCCCTCTCCTTATAAAAGGGAGGAAGAAACATTGAAGAAAGGTTTTGAATTCTAGGAAAAAACTGTATGTGCTTCTGAAGTTGTATGGATTCCAGATCTACATATTTCTTAATATGAATGAAATAGTGGTGATTCCCATGTTCGAGTATTACAATATGTTGTTTCTCTATTAAACTTCCATTATGTTCGCACTTCCTCTCTAATTTCAAGCAATTGTAGCTGCCAGAAATATCTCTTATATTCTTACAGATTCATTGGTGTTAACTAGTTAATACATATGCATGTATGCAAGTCTGAGATTATATCTTTAAATGTGTGCTTCCTGAAATCATAGCATTCACTCTTCTTACATCCACCTATCTATCTTTAGTCGAGATGCGTATAGAACTCTTGATGTTTCAAGCTCTATGTGATGAGTTATTATTCTCTTTCTATTCTTTCATTATTTTACAAGATCTAATTAAACTGTAAGTCCTTGATTACTCGACCTACACTTGTTTTTGCCTTATTCTTGTGAGTTGTATATGCGAAAGGATACCAAAAATACATGGCTTATATCCTTGGATGAAGGAACCAACCCATATTGTTATGTGTATATTTATAATTACTATGTGTATATTTACAAATTCCTATTGTGTATATTTATAATTGTTATGTGTATATTTACAAATTCCCCAATCATGAAGATTAGGTGTCAACAGGTTTCTTGAGGAGATACATAGAATTTATATGTGCACAGGCACTAGTCTTATAAGCAATCCAAGGATGTCTCTGGGAGAGACAACACAAGATAAGGTGGATGCACAAGGAGAATCATGCCCAATTGAATGTGATATAGAGGAAAATCAAGAAAATGGACTAGAAAAATAATATTTGGGCTAATCAACTTCCCAATATCACATTCATTGATCCTCAAGTTGATCTTGGCCAACCTAAGACAATCCAAGTGGGCTCTCCCACGAACTAGCTATACCACATAGTGTTTTGTTTCCTTATTTAGTTTTCTATGTTAATATGTTTATAATGAATTTTCAACTAGTTCTAATCATCTTTAAGGCATGAAGTATGAGGCATATAGAGCAAGATAGCCCATTTTGTAATGTAATGAATTATATAGGAAAAAAAACATGGACAGACTATGTTAAAGAAGGTTATGTTGTGCTAATAGTTTAGTTTCACTAGTGGTAGACTAGTAGTAGCAAGAGAGCATAATCTAAATGTAACTTTTTTACTTTGAATTAATACAAGTCTGGCTAACTTAGGGAATATATATATGTTTGAGAATATTTTTATAAAAATATTAAAAATTCTAACGATTTTATAGTGTTTATAAAAAGGTAAAATAATTTTATCTTATAAAGTTTTGGTGAACTATTATAAGAAAAAATGGAAAAATGGAAATTAACCACTCTTTGTTTTAGTAAAAAAATTGAAAATTAACATATCTATGAAATTTAGTCCCTATTTTTTTTCTAATATGAGGGACATGTGTAATTCATTTTGTACTCACACATGAAGAAGAGAATATTAGTAAAAAACCAGGGTCATCCATAACTAAAAAGCATACTCTAACTAATAGATGAAATGACTTTTTTTTTCATGAGAATCAGACCATACATTTTAAGGTGAGATTCTGATTTCTTATTATCTGAAATGTGTTTTTGAACACATAAATAGATTTAGCATCCTAAAAAACCATTAAGGCACTCAAATGATATAAATTATATAACTTAAACTTATAATTCTCAAATATCTCTACTAATAAAATTGACTCTCATAAAATATTTCATATCAACTTTTAATTATTATAAATATTATTGAAAATTAAAAAAATCATAAATTTTATATTTAGAATTAATGTTTTATAGAATTAAAAAAACATTAATAAGGAAAAAATAATTTCTGTAAATAAAATATTTCAATATCAACTTTATATAAAATATTATACATCAATGACAATATATTATAAAATGTTAAAAATTAAATAAAATAAAAATAAAATACTCATAAATATTAAAAATAAAATATAAATATAATAAATAATATTAAAAGAAAATATAGAAATAAAACATATTATCAAGCAGTTATATACAGAGAAATACTAATAAAAATAAAATAAATAATTTAATGTGAATCAAATAATGAAACAATAAAATGTATATCTCAATATAAGTAAGTTAATTGTGACAGGATACAACAAAACTGAATCTGAAGTGTGACAAAATACCAGTATAGATAATCTTAAATACGGATCTAACATGAGCGGAGAAGGATCCAATGCAATTTTTTTTACGAGTGGACATTATTTAAATATTTTGTATATTTTTTATTTTAGATTTTTAGATTTTTTATTTTGAATAAAATGAACAAAATTTCAACTTTGATAACTAACAAACAACTTGACACATTATACTAAACTATAAAATACATCTTTCAACTCAACAACAAAACCATAACCCATTAACCCATTAGTCTGCAAAACTAAGTCATACACTCCTCACTGGAAAAGTTTTCTTGACCACAGATAATTGTCCTTCCAGAGCCCCAGGGCCCCACGTGGACGGAGCTACAGCCAACACACCATTCAGCGACAATGCGGAAGAGTCCCCGTCGAAGGAGTCGTTCCAAAAAATTCTTCCGGAATTTCAATATCAAGGAGACCACTGCCCAGTCTCCACTTTAACAAAACGAAGGAGACCACTGCCCAGTCACCACTTTAACAAAACGAGTGATGAACAAAAGCTTTTATGATTACTCTCGATCTATGTTGTGCAGCAAACATTTACCCAACAATCTTGTGCCAGAAGATGAAAGTTTCAAAATATTTTATTTCATGCTTCATGTTATTTAATTTTATGTTGTTTTTTATTTTTTATTTTAACATATATTTTTAAAATTTTAAGATTTTAATTTTTATAATATAAATATATCGAACAGTTGTTAATATGTTTAAGGAAGATTTGTACAAAGTAACTCTAAACTAAAAGGATTATTTCATGTCAATTTTAACCATGAGAGTGTTGAAAGAATTGAACCCATAACTTCTTAATAACAAAGGTAAAGTCTATCAATTCAGCTAACCCTTGTTTTGTTTTTATTTCAACAAAATCTAATTTTTAAAACTTTTCCCTTCCATTTTTTAAATTAATTTTAAATTTATAATGTGAATAAAATATAAATATATAAGTTTGACAACTCATAGATTTTCCCACTGTTTAAAAAAAATATGAAATATAAATTAAAACATAATTCATTTGTGATATGTTTAATTTTTTATGGTATTTTTGTTTAATTTTTTATTTTAATTATATTTAAAAGCTATAAAACAAATTCATGTGGCCTAGTGGTAAGGCACTTGACTTATAAGTTTGAGGTCTTGTGTTCAAACCTCATTCACTCCAAATGTTAGGGGCGGTTGTAGCGAGAGGGGTAATATATAGCCTCGAAGAACAAATGGTTTATAGCTTTGCATGGGGCGTGGGAATAGCAACAAACAATCAAGTTGAAATCCGGGCACTGTGGAAAGGACTGGATATCGCCATAAGTAAAAGGATAAAGAAATTAAAGGCACTGAGAGATTATATGGTCATCATTAGAAAAGTCTCCAATGCCATAGGTAGCAATTTTAGTCTCTCTTCAATTCTCCATAGGGTATAATTGCAATGCATAAAATTTGAAGAAATATCCTTCCAACACATTCTTATATTTTTAAAGGACAAGGCAGAAAAGCTTGCTAAGCTAGGCTCTGAGCTTGAGCAAGGAACTATTGAATTTCAAGATGGAGTAAGGAATTTGGCTCCAATCCTGTGAAATTCAAATGGAGTTGATGCAAAAGGTTTGGTCATCGATTCGAAAGAATCTCATGGTATTAGGAGTAATGAAATTAAATGAAATTTTCCAGGTGGAGCTCCACCTCCCTAACACTATCTCCACAAAATACCTTCCGCGTGGATGGGGTGAGATCACCACATATCATTCCTTTTCCAGAAGCAATTATAGTTGGTACAAATGGATAGGAGGGAGGATGCATTATAATGCGAGACCATATTTTCACCTTATGCCAAGGATCCAAGGATCCAACTGATTTCCATTTAAGGCTTGGCTATTAATGCTCTAGAGCATCCCCTCTACTTGAAGTTATTCAGTATTACAATGGAGGTCGATTTGAGATCTCATTTGATGTTAGAATTATTTTTTTATGGGGGACTATTATCAATGGAGAGCGCAAGCAATGATAAATTGCTAGGAATATCGGGCATTTACATTATCTCCTTTTCTCCATCTGTGCTCAAATTGGTCGCATTGTAATTGGTGTCATGTTGCTATGGCTGCCTTGGAGAGGCAGGTTCTAGAAGGGGGATCAGAACATTGGAAGAAATCGGTTGTGAGGCTATTCAAGGTATTGATGGAAATGTCTAAGCTCTTTGTCAAAAGGTTGAAGCTCTTGGAGTGTGAGAGGGAGGAAATATTCAATCTCATGGATCATAATTTCAAATGGCAGTTGGATCGAATGGAAATAAAATTCGTCGGCCCGGAGATGGAGCTCCTGCTATTGAAGGTTTATTCAAGTGAAGTCGCTAGGTATGTAGAGACTGATGACATGCATCGTTTCTTTGATTCAACACTAGCCTCTCAGAAGGATGGTGTGGACGGTGTGACGCTTGGTGAATGATAGTTTTGTGGCAAAGAGGTAGTAGTGGGAAACAAGATTGAAGATGGTCTCTCTGGGGAATCCTAGTTAATATGCCATATGTATTCTAAGTTTGAACTTTTTTTGGTCAATTTTGTAAAATCTATGGGAGGTTTCAATGAAAAATTGTAGTGAGAAAAGCCCTTAAAGGAAATAAAATTTTGTTGTGGTTGTATTACAACATTGAAGCGATAGAAATAATTGAAACTTGTAAATGGTTTTGGCCATGAAATCCAAAATTTATAATACAAAAAATAGCCATTATGTTTAAAAAAAGGTTATAATTTTGTTTTATTAATATAGTTAAATAATCATATCTCTTTGCTAAGAATAATTTTTTTTTTCATTTTATTTTATATTATATTTGTATATATGTATGTGCATGTGAGAAATATTTACATAAAATTAATAAGAATTTTTTTCAATAACAACAATATTTTATACATCATAGTGTTTTGTGTTTTTTTTTTTTTCTCAAAGGAAAAATCACAATTTTATTCAAAAAAACAAAATTACAATTTTGCATATGCTAAAAAGAATTTGATCATATTAGCCCAAAGACTAATTCCCAATAAAATAAGCTAAAGGGAAATAAACAATAAAAAAATCACTTTTAGTAGCTCAGTGTGAAGGCACTTAGCTACCCTTTTGTTCCTTCACTTTTCACCAACCTCCTTGATTGGGAGTGGCAGTTATGATGGCCAACTGATTCTCTTCCACCTTCAGTGGGACTTCATTATTTGAGTTCGAATTCTAAGATACATGGGTTATTTTTTTGCCTCTTGTCTCCCTTTGAGGGGAGATATTTTCATTATGTTGCACTGGAATTGTAGCTTCTGTTGCTTCAATAGTTTTCGGGCTTTGAAACAGTTTTGCTGCCTGCTCAACTCCTCCCACTAATATTTCTTGTGGTTTTTTATCATCCACACTTGTAAAATTCTCCATTTTTCCTTTGTCCTCTTCCCTTGGGGAATGCCGTTCTGGGAACTGTCATCCCTTTGGATTTTGGGGCTATTTTTCTTCTATTTGGATATTTCTTTGCTTGAGGACGCGTATTTTGTAAATGTCCTTTTTGGAGGAAAATATGAAATTTGAATACCATGTTTTCAAAATCTAGTATTTGGGGTTGTGAATTGTGTTATAATGTAATCTGCTCAATATATTTTATACTTTATTGAATATATATGAAATAATACTTGAATTACTTAATTTCAAATTATTTGAGTTTTATTTGATATCATATCTTATTATTTTCTTATCCCATGGGGTAGCTCAATTGGTAATCACCTTGTTATGAATTATGATGTAAACTATGAGATTTAATGTTCCAATCCCCTGTGGGTTAAACCAACAAAAAAATTGTCATTGTTTTCTTATTAACCAATTAGCATTTTCATGTAGGATAAGACAAATTATGTAAGAAAAAGAAATGAATTGAGACTATAAATGCAATCTACTACATGTAACAATCCTTTTTTCTATCCCTCTTATAAATGTCACTATGAATTGTAATTCATGTAGGTAATGTGGAAATGAAAATAATGATTGGGTTGGAGGAGTGGACATGGATTCAAAGGCCTATGGAGGTGTTGTAGCAGCTACAACCACCCTCCAAAATTTTGCCTTAGCTTTGATTTGGAGCCTCCCTACCAACCATCCTTAAAAACATGTCTTGCATTATCAAGCACATCAACTTCAGCTGTTACATAAAGTCTTGTTAGCTTGCACATGCAAGTTTGTTCCACCTCCTTCACAGGCTAATTTCTGGACTTAGCGTCTGTTGCTGGTTGAGCAGCTCCCTTTGGGAATTCCGCAATTCTGGAAGGGAACCAGCCTTCCCTCAAAAAATTATGCAAACCCAGTTGGACACCCACCTGGCTCCAAAATTGTGCAATTCTTCCTGACAGCCTTCCTCTAAAAAAATGCGTAATTCATCCTAGGAAAGATGATCAGCCCAGAAATTTCACAATTCTGCACAACAGTGACCTGCTACTCCCAGAAATTGTGTAATCCCTTTGGGGCAGCCAACCCAACAGCTAGCATAAATTACGCAAATCCAACAAGTCAACTTGCTAGGATAAAAAATTGCGTAGTACAATCAGACAGGCTTCCTTGAGAAAATTGCACAGTTTGACCGAGGACAGCTACTCAGCCCAGAAATTGTGCAATCTTGGGAGACAATGACCTGTTCCTCCCAGAAATTGTGCAATCCCTCTAGGACAACCATCTCTTCTCAACCCAAAAATTGCGTAGATTTTCATCCCAGGCTCACAGACCGATGCATGTGCCTTCAGGTTGACGGGTTCCCTTCGAACCAAGAAAAAATGATTTGCATGCATGGACTGCCTTTCCCAAGGAAACATGCAAAGGCATCCCTAGATTTAGGGATCTATTTTTAGCAGTTGGAGGTTACATGCATGGATCACTTTAGAAACCTCCCGCCAAGTGTCACTTTTCCTAGATTTGTGGCATGCGCGTCATAACCTCGATTTTATCAAAACTCATTTTCTGGACACTGCAGAGCTCATTCCTCACATCGATCTTGCAGCTCTAACATCCCACATTGCATATAGGAGTCATCGGAACATTCAACTCCGTTGTTTTGGGGTAAGCCCGCTTCGCATATCTTGCACTGCGTTTCTATCGCTTTTTGTATTTCAACTTTTGTGAGTGTTGTCTACCTGCTTTCTATGAATGCTTGTTGTCATTTGCATGCATGTTAGCTTGTAAAAGCATTGTTTCAGTTTTTGTTTGCATCTCATTGTTGTCGCATGCATGACACTATTTTTTCACTGACGGTCGTCGTCGCGGCGACCCGCTTCACTTGCATGCATGTTGTCCCGTTTTATGAATCCTACACTTACTGTTTGCATGTATTATCATTCACTCTTGTTTGCACTCATCTCATCATGCATTTAAACCTCTCATGTTTTCAGTCACCCGTCGATCAGTCTGGGCTGCCTTAGCCCGGACTGTGCCTTGCTCGGCTAGCACTGCGCATTTCCGGAAGCGAAGGCTCTGCCTTCCCTCCAGAAATTGTGCAAGTCTGGCCCATCACTAACCTCCAGGCTGTCATTGCGCAAGTCTTGGAGGTAGTGTCCTACTGGCCCCAGAAATTGCGCAATGCAGTTCGCTGATTGCATGTCACTACTGACAAAAATTGCACATTGCGTAGTTTTAGTCCTCAGTAGGTCAGGCTGGATTGTGCATTGCGTAGTTCCGACAATCAGTCAACCTCCTGGCAGCCCAAACTGTGCCTTGCAAAGTTTTGGAATTTAGTCTCTTGAACTCCTGGCAGAAATTGCACAACCTTCATGATCAATCACACAGGTATATTGCAAGTCATTCCTCAAGTTTGTTTTGGTTTTCGACTGACATATTTCTTTCCATGAGTGTTTCTATGTCTCCAGGTATCACAGGTGTTCATCTGTCTCTCAGAAGCACAAGTACAATGGCATTTAGGATAGCAGAGTCAAAGGACACCATTGAGAGCACAACGGGGGTTGTAGCCAAGAAAGTGTCTATGAGCTTCCCTACCTATGAAGACATCAAATTGTTCATAGACAAGGACATCAAGATAATATGGAAGCAACATCACAGTGAGAAGCAGCAAAAGAAAGCACACCCACACACGACGAATGCAAGAGGAAGGTTGTTGACAACACAGAGGTGGGGCAAAGCTGCGAGTTCAAATAAAATTCACTCGTGATGAATTGGAGATTGAAGCTATGAGGTGATAGTGCGACACGAAGGCAGAGAGAGAAATAGAGAAGGAGTTCCATGTGCTAAAGCAACAACTCAAGGAAGAACAAGAGCTACACAGACGAGAGAATAAGTAGCATCAGGAACAGGTACAATAGGGGTTCAACATGCATAGATGGATGAAACTACACTGTTATAGACAATTTTGTACCTTACAGCAACAGGCATGAATTGTCAATAATCCAAGGGATCCAAAGTCCCTAAACATGATGTTCCTACCCCTAGAGGAACAAGGTCAGCAAACCAACAGCTCTCAGATCAGTTCTCCACCTGAAAACACTCAAAAACAAGCAATCCTGAAATAAAAGCAGGTGCTCCACTAGGCTTCTGCGCTAAAACTCAACTCCTCCATGGTGTACCTGCGTTGCAAAGCAAGTGGAACAAAGGCCACCTGCGCTGAGCGAGATGGGACAAGTGGCACACTGAGTCATTGCTCTGGAATCTTCCAAAAATGACACTTGGATCAGGGATTTCGCCTTGTGATGAGTCAGAGGCTCTGTTTCTCCAAGTGGAAGCAAGGTTCTCCAAGTGGACTCAAGAACTGAAGATCAACTGAAGAGAGAGAGGACACAAGGCAGCTACACATCAGTTGCAAGCTGACTCACCCTTTCTCAATTCATCTATATATTGAGCTCTCTCCTATGAGCTCAGGAGGCTGGAATTTTGTGCAAAGTAATGATATGCTGTTGGTTTCACTATAGAGCTATTGGGTGATTGCTTGAAGGAGGTGAAGAGGAGAAATTCTTTCTGCTGGGAGGTGTTGCTGGATTGGAGCCTTCAATGGTTGTAACCTTCTCACAACTTTACTTCTTCATTAATAAAAGATATTGAGGTTCTTCTATATGCTCTTGTTTCAATGATATATTGTGATAATTGTATATTTGATTTACACTAATCCTTGAATCAGTTATGATTGCATGTTGCTTGTAGTTTCCTTCTTTGTTATTTTACAGGATCTCATTGTAGCTGGGACAGCTAAAGAGCAAGGAGCTGGGAGCAAGCAGCAAAAGAGAAGAGTTTGGATTCGACATTAAGCGCAAGGCAACGGTTAGTGCATTTCCTCATTCTCTCTTGCTTTCGTAAAGAAGTAAACCTTAAGTAGTTTTCTTTACAGTTGTTGCTGAGGTACTATCACCCTTAGAGTGGGATAGGGTCATCCGAATCGGATACTTTTCCCTACAACAAACTGGCGACTCCGCTGGGGAACGTATCTGTTTGATTGTTTGTAGTATTTTGCTATTCATTTCCTGAACAAAAGAGTACCAAATCGAAAAGCTTTTGACTATATCAAAAAGCGAAGTAGAGGGCAGCTACTCTAGCTCATTTCTGAGCATGTTCATGATTTGAAGAGCTGATCTACAAGGATCCTTGTAAGCTCTTAGTGATAGCTTTTCATCCTCCTAATCATCCCTTTGTGTGTACTTGACTGATTGCTTCTGATTTGAGCAAAAACTGTGCATTTTTGAGAAAATTGTGACCCGGAAACTGAGAAAACGCAACTTTCGTTTTCCAAAGTAGGTAGTACACAGGCTACCTGCTTTGCAACGCAGGTCCCGAAGGGGCTACCTGCGCTGAGAGCCAGACTGGCTGAGCAGCACCTGCGTTGGCCCAATTTTGCCTAGTGCAGTTGGGGTTTCCTCCCTTTTTCTTGCCTGTTTTCACTATAGTTTTTGCAGCAAGTTGTCTTTCTTGTACCAGTTCTGAAACCAACCTTACTTGCCATCATTCCGCCTCTGTTATATAACGAAATTGTACTTGTTATTTTGTATTTCTTACTTCATTTACAATTTCCCATAACGAAGAGTAAACTAGTCTTGCTTTGGCCTCTTAGATCTGAACCTGTGTTAGGCATTTTGCTGGTCTAAAGAGTTAGCTTGTTTGTTGTCCATAGCTGATTAGTCTTTTTACTTTCGTCATTATGGTTTGATTTCATGTATTTCCAGTGATTAAACAAGTAAATCTTAAGGTGTCTTTTGATTTTGGACAAGCTTGTTTACTTTTCGCTTTAAATCGAAATCAAAGTTATATAACAACTTTCTTATTGTAACCCATCAACATTAAGAAAGGGAAAAGAAAATACATGCATTGTGCATTTTGCATTTGACTGTTTGCATGATGATTTAGGAAATTTTGCATTAGTGTGTGCTCTATGATCTGTGTGAAAAGATTTGCCTTTCTTCTCCTCAGTAGTTAAGATTTTCAAAGTTGAAAGATTGAAAAGTTTGCTTCTCATCTTAGACTGCATTCAGGAATTTGTTATATACATCTCATGGTGATCCTTAAAGGCAAACTGCTAAACAAGATCAACATTAAAATAAATTCAATTTACATAACAACGCTTTGTAACATAACGCAAACATTTAGAGGTCTAGGTAGAGACGTGTTCCGGCGTCGTTAAACATAGTGACTCTCGATCTCTACGAAGGTGGGTGATTCCTCCTGAGAGTCGGTGGCACTAATACGGACTTGTGCTCCCACGTACCGTCGCGTATATATTGGGAGACCCCTATAGGAACAAAGCCTTTATCCATAGGAAGCCGTGTCGGCCGCCCTACTCATCGCGATGCAGTGAACACAGCATTCACGAAGATCGACCACCCGTACCGTAAAACGTATTCTGTGGTTTCGCGAAAAGTTTGGCACACCCTCTGCCTAGAACTCCAGAGAAGTTTCTTTTGGCCTTTTTCAAACTCTATAACTGAAAAAGTCCATCCGAGCATTTGTCACTTCGGGCTCGTTAAAACATCGAAGGAGACTAGAGTCATCTTTAGCTTTTTCTCGACTCTTAAAACATGAAAAAGCAAAGTTGTGTCTAAAGCGTCGTTAATAAAATTTATTTTAACCGGAACATAATCACCTGTTATTCCCACGTTGATCTTTCAGTTGAAAAGTATGGGGCCCACCAACCAAGGAAGTCACCTTGGTGGAAGTCCCAATCCCTTCTCCTCTTGGGGAGATGTTGGTGCGCCTCATATGGCCACATTGTCACTTCCAGGATTGACAATTGGCCTACCTGTATGGCTCTTTTCAACTAATGTAGTTCAGATCGCCACTAATCCTGAGCAGTCGAATCAACAGTCAGACCCGTCTAGAACTACCCACCAGCCTTCCACTTCTTACAATTCTTCCTCTGATCCTTCATCTTCGCAAGGTAGAGCCGGCAAAAGTCAGCCTCCCATGGAGAAGAAGGAAAAGAAGAAGAGAGAAAAGAAGCAGAAGGAGCCTATGGCGAAGGCGACTGGGGGCAAGCAAAAGACATCTGACAAAAATCCACACACTGCACCGACCGGGCCTAAATCGCCATGTGTCATTTGCAAAGGGACCCACTTCCATCGTGATTGTCCTTGTATCCCCCAGATACTAAGGGACTGGTCCCCCAGGTTGCACAATCCGGTAGCATCAACCTCTGGTAGACATGTTGATTGCATTCCGTCAACTAGCGAGAGTGAAGGACAAAGAGGGAGACCAAGATCACCCTGCAGACTGTGTGAAGGCGATCACGCCATCCACCGTTGTCCATTCTTAGATGAGGCGAAGAGAGTTTTGGAAGATCGTCCGGTATCACCGTTACGACTTCCTCCTGGATACCAAAAACTCGTGCCTAATCCCTCGATAGTTGAAAATCCAGCTGGCCCGCTCAAGTGGTCAGCTGAAGTGTCAGTCATTGAGAATGAACCTGCTGAATCCAGACCAGACGAAAGTCTAAAGGTCGAAACGGCAGTTGACCCGGTTCTTCCTTCAGAGGTTTCATCCTCAAATGACACCGTCGTTGAAGATTCATCTTCAAATGACACCCTCACTGAAGAGAATAAGGATGACACCGTCCATATTCTTTTCATCAACACAGACTCTGATGAGCATCAGGGCAATGCGCCCATTCCTTTATCGCAGGAAGGAACATCGTCAGGGTCGTATCCGGCAGTGTATTCGGTCCCACCACCAAGCAACCTAGTTGTATCCTTTGATTGGAATCAACTAGGCAGACCCCGGTTACCAGCCAGTATCCCATTCAGAATCATCGTCCAAATCTACAGAATGGTGATGGCTGGAACTATCATTGATGAAGGGGCATCTGTGAGTATCCTTTCCTCTATTGCTTGGAAAGCACTGGGTTCCCCGACGCTTTTACCTGAGATGAGAAATCTATCAGGTTTTGATAAAGGAACCAGTCACCCGTTAGGGATTCTCCCCAATGTTCCAGTTACATTGAAAGGGAAGACAGTTCATATGAACATCATGGTCGTCCAGGGACCCTTAGTGTATAACTTACTCCTTGGACGAGACTATATATATTGCATGGAGGCGATAGTGTCCTCACTCTTTAGAGTTATGTGTTTTCCGCACGAAGGAAGAATGGTCAAGCTCGTAGACCAACTTTCATTTCCAGGATCACGCATCGCAAATAGTCAAATACCATCCCTTAACGGTTTATTCACTCAAGGAATGCCTCCACCCCCGGTTCTACTTCCCGATGAATGCGAGTGATTCGGAAGAAAGAACTGGGACCCAGGGGGCATGCACCCTGGCCTGCCTTGGGCAGAGAAAACCTTGGGTATAAAGTTAATTTCCGCAGAAGAACATGACTAGTCCGTACCCCGTCCGAAGGAAGGAAGAGAGGGTTGTTCTAGGATAAAGTTCTTTTGTCAAAGTTATGTGAGCGAAATAATCGGCTCCCTTTGTCTAGAAATTAGGCTCTCCTAAGGGAGGAGATCCATTTGTGGCAGTAAGTAGCCACCATCTTTGAAGGCAAGCCTCACCCATTAAAACATATGTTTTGAAGGATAAGTAGGGGCAGCCTCCAAAGAAAGAGATGAAGTTGCTGCAACAAGTAGTCACCATCCTTAGCAACCTAGTAATAGACATCGCCGGGAAAAAGAGTTTAGTTTGCGGCAGCAAACCGAACCATTTTTCGGATAATAAGTAAGAGGACGACCCTAGAAATTATACTTAATACCTGGGGGCATGCGAACCTTTTGGAGTGCAAGCACAGGACGACTATTTATTTTTAAAATTTTTAGGTCCTCCCTTTAAACCTGTAGGTCTAACCCGTTAAACTCGTAGGATTAGCCGTTTCCAGCTTGCATAAAGAAAGGATGTGGGGCAAAAGTTAAAACTTGCCAAATTGGAGTAACTAGTGAGGTATAGCTCCTTAAATATGACTACCTCACCTGAGGCATTCCTTGTATTAAGACTGGTATAATTGAGCAAGGTTTGGTCGCATTCAAGCTCGTTAAAAAATGAACTGCCCCTTAAGGTTTAGGGGGCATATGCCTCATCCGCATTTTTATGCTGGAGGCATCAAAACCGAGCAGTTTTAGCACATAGTTCATGCTCGTTAAAAAATAAACATAAGTTGTGAGCAATCTTCCCCTAGAGTTCAAGCTCACCCAGAAAAAATGAACCGGTAAATAACCTTGGTAAATGTAACCTTTGACTGCCATATTAAAGCCCTTGGTCGTGTTCTTGCAGTCTCACCTCCATCCGTTCATTTGGCCAATCGTTCATCTCCATATGTTTGTTTACCCATTTTGAGGAACATCCGCGAAGAGTGATTTCACTAAGCCATCCTTGTGACACTGCCGTAATTGGAAAATTCCAACCTGTACCTGGAATCTGCTGCTGCCCTGTTCATCACTCATTCCTCAAAAGACGAGTCTTCTTTGAGCTCTTTTCACTGACTCGTAAAATATGAAAAGTTTGCCGAGTTTTGGCCTTCTAGCTCGTTAAAGCGACCGGAAAGCTATCCCTCCTCTAGATTTTAATCTTTTTGGACCTGAGGGATTATTGCACAAAAAGATCGAGCGCTTGTTTTGTTCGGCTCGTTAAAGCAATCGAAAACTCATCCCTTCTGTATTGTTTTATACTTTTTCGGACTTAAGGGATTAGATGACGAAAAAGGAATTTTGGAGTTGACTTTATGTACCTTTTCAGACTCTCTAAAAATGAAAAGGACCGAGTTTTCCTTGTCGTTAGACTCGTTAAATTCATTAAATAGCGACAAACTTGTCTTTAGACGAGAACGAGTTTCCCTATCGCTAGGCTCTTTAAAACATAGCGATGGGCTTGCCCGAAGGGCAGGTTATAGAACAAGCATATGTTATCCTCCTCAAGCTTGATAAAAATAAAGAGGTACTGGTCAGCAATGACTGGGGAAAAATTGGGAGAACCTCACAGCTTTAATGGTAGCAAGTCGCTCTTGAACATGACACTTTGTCCTCCGTATCACATCGGGTTGGGTTGTTTCATTCACCGGTCTCATCACCATGGTCCTCGCCACACCATCCACATTTGGGGTAATGCTACCGATCCATCACATCAGTGTCGTTATATGTTCAAGAGATGTTGTTCTGCAGAGAGTCAACCGTGTCCCATCCACTGCCATACATTGTCCTTCATCCATTTCATGACCGCCACCCTGAATCATACATCACAGTTTGTTTTCACCTCATCACAATCACTAGCTCCGTTCCGTGTCACTGATGTGGGATTCATTAAGGCCCTCCTTTGACGGATCGCTCCTTGTCGACATCAGCTCATTATCCAAGGAGTTGATCTAGGAACACCCCCTTCAGTACTTTGAAGCTTGCATGCCTCAATGGCAAGTTTCTCACTTCCGACGACAGGTATACATCAATGACCTTCGACCAGAAGATTTTGCATGGTGGTCGACGCCAAGTCCTTTATTCCCACCAAGTGAATTGTACTACCGTACCTTGAGGGTCATCATCCTTATCGGTGACTCCTCTCGCGCTTGTTAACGGTTTACATCATTGACCGGTAATCAAGCGATGTCTTTCCATGTTCGACTTCAAGAAATTCTCACATGGATCGACTTGTACATCGAGTGAAGATCTGAAGAGTTTGAAGACCCCGGATCTAGTTTCATCCATCCGGGCTGCGATATATATTCAGGATATAAAGACATTTGATATGTACATCATTGCAGCAGATGATCATCCTTCTCAAAGGATGATAATTTCAGCAGAGAATTATCAGTCTATCATCAGACGATCGTCTGTGCTATGTACCAAAATGAATTTATAAAGTTGAGCATGGGAATGCCCGCCTCAGCTAGATCATGAAAAAGTATGAAAAATAATGTATTGTAAAATATCTTATTACAGGACACTTCTCAGCAGATTGAATGAACTTCGGATCCTCCTAATAAAGCATTTCACCCGATAAACGACCTCATACTTTAGGGGGCATCTGTTATAGACAATTTTGTGCCTTACAGCAACAGGCATGAATTGTCAATAATCCAAGGGATCCAAAGTCCCTAAACATGATGTTCCTACCCCTAGAGGAACAAGGTCAGCAAACCAACAGCTCTCAGATCAGTTCTCCACCTGAAAACACTCAAAAACAAGCAATCCTGAAATCAAAGCAGGTGCTCCACTAGGCTTCTGCGCTGAAACTCAACTCCTCCATGGTGTACCTGCGTTGCAAAGCAAGTGGAACAAAGGCCACCTGCGCTGAGCGAGATGGGACAAGTGGCACACTGAGTCATTGCTCTGGAATCTTCCAAAAATGACACTTGGATCAGGGATTTCGCCTTGTGATGAGTTAGAGGCTCTGTTTCTCCAAGTGGAAGCAAGGTTCTCCAAGTGGACTCAAGAACTGAAGATCAACTGAAGAGAGAGAGGACACAAGGCAGCTACACATCAGTTGCAAGCTGACTCACCCTTTCTCAATTCATCTATATATTGAGCTCTCTCCTATGAGCTCAGGAGGCTGGAATTTTGTGCAAAGTAATGATATGTTGTTGGTTTCACTATAGAGCTATTGGGTGATTGCTTGAAGGAGGTGAAGAGGAGAAATTCTTTCTGCTGGGAGGTGTTGCTGGATTGGAGCCTTCAATGGTTGTAACCTTCTCAGAACTTTACTTCTTCATTAATAAAAGCTATTGAGGTTCTTCTATATGCTCTTGTTTCAATGATATATTGTGATAATTGTATATTTGATTTACACTAATCCTTGAATCAGTTATGATTGCATGTTGCTTGTAGTTTCCTTCTTTGTTATTTTGCAGGATCTCATTGTAGCTGGGCCAGCAAAAGAGCAAGGAGCTGGGAGCAAGCAGCAAAAGAGAAGAGTTTGGATTCGACATTAAGCGCAAGGCAACGGTTAGTGCATTTCCTCATTCTCTCTTGCTTTCGTAAAGAAGTAAACCTTAAGTAGTTTTCTTTACAGTTGTTGCTGAGGTACTATCACCCTTAGAGTGGGATAGGGTCATCCGAATCGGATACTTTTCCCTACAACATACACCCATACAAGTTATAGATCCATCCTAGCAATGGGCACAGAGCAGACAAGGTGTGCAGTGTTGTTGATCGCATGCAAGGGAATTCAGCAGCATGCATGTCATTGTGTGCATGCATGCAATCCCACCCATTTGGCACACTCACCGAGGTGAAGACAAGAAGAAAGTCCAACTGGAGCTGAAAATGTATTTCAACAAGTTGATTCACACGACCACCAGCACATGCTTGGATATCAGCGCAGACAATATGCATCAACATATTGCAGGTCCGGGCACACCTAGGATGACCATGTGCATGCTATTAGACGAGATGGACAGAGGAGCCATATCAGTGTACCGGGACGCAACAGAGGCAAGAGTTTTCTTTTAGCAGGATGTCTCCATTGAGTGCGTGGACACCACAACGAACCACCAAGCTTGGCATCAGTTCGCCATGGTCGACCACCATGAGGATGTTGAAGAGTTGGTCATCCCACATATGTCTGAGTCTTAATGATGTCTTGCATGGCTTGCTCAAGCCTATGCCGTCCCACATGGATACATGTGCATTGTAATGTAACATCATGTAAAGTGAAAGTTCAAGTGTCGATAGTTGGATGTAACAATCATAGAGTAGTTGAAGAGTCATGAGAGTAGATGAACGGTCACAAAGGGAAATTTCAAGGGTCACCCCACTCTTTGCTATAAATAGTCCCTCATAACTCATTGTAGAAGATTTTGGTCAGCCAAGCTTCCGATAGGAGTGTCTTAGAGAAAGCTTGGAGAGTATTGTAACAAGCCTTGACTTCTCCAATGTGCAGAGCTAGAATATCTCTTTGGAGGAGCAGGTGGAAATGACTATAACGTTCCGCTGTCAGAACTAGTGGTTGGACATGGTTGTATTGTATGACTAGAACTTTCACTTATTAATATAACAGAGCCAACACGTTTCATGCATATGTCGTATTGTATTTCAACTATCTTGTTTACTCTAAATGATATATGTATCTTTTTTCTTACACATGAATGTGTAGCTATTTTTTGTATATGTATGTATGAATATTACTAAAAATGTGTTTTTGATTTAACCATCACTTTGGATTGCTAGCTTACTTGACTTCCAGTTTGTGATGCATCTTTGCTTATGTGGTCCCTTCTTAACTCTGTGATTTCACAATTTTCTAAGGGGTGCACTCACCTCACCCTTCGTGTGTTAGAACCACTCATGCACCTTCCTTGACTTGTTGCATATGTCACACCCTTGCTACCAATAGGGATATCTTACTTGCCTTTGTGTGAAACCACGGTCAAGGATATACCGTACGATCCACTGCCAGGACTCCTACACCAAATTGTTTGATGTCTAGTTGGGACTTCTTACCAGAGAGATCCCCTGACATGTTGGCGGGTCCAACACCATCAACAGGAGGAGGATTTTCTTATGTTGATGATTAGGTGATCAGTATTTAACTCAAAAATGAAAATGCTTAGAATCGATCAAAACCTGAACGACCACGTCCTTCTCGGTGATACGATCCCAACGCAACTTGTTTCACTCAAAACTGAGCTCGTATGAGGAAGATATCGCGTTCTGTACGCTTTGCCAAATAAAGGAATTAAAAAATTAAAAGTACAATCACTGCATAGTCAACAGTCTGTACTAATGACATGGCAGGTGACTGGGCAGGTAAAATTTGGTTAATGCCCAGTAAGGTTTCGCTAAGTAGCACGTTATGGTTGGTCTAGAGTGTGGTGATTTGGCTCGTTTTCACTGATTAGAGGATGGACCAATGAGGAGGAGACATGTGGCAAGTCTGGGGGCTACCACATGTCCCTCCCCAAAGGTTGGACTTATCGGTGTGCTTTGGAAAAATTATGGGCAGGTCGACGGAGTCGAACCCACGACCTCACTTGCACTAACTCCACGTCTTACCATTACACCGTTACCAAAGTTTTTAACCTATAATGATTTCCATTTGTATTTGTCATGTTAAATGTTGGTGGTTGGGGGAAAGAGGGAGCCAGCCCGCAGGCCAACCCCCTCCCATGTGAACACTACCATAAGTATTAGTGGCTAACGGCTAATGGTTAACCAAAACCGTGCCAGATTAAGTGCTAATCACATTTAATTGTAATTAAACAAATTTTATCTATTAATTAATGCGAGTTTAAGTTGGCGGTAATCCTAGCGGAGCTGAAAAATTTGGAAATTCCTCCAAAATTGGCGGGATTAACTGGAGTTCCTCTAGTTTTAGTGGAGAATTCCAAGGAGAAATTTATTATTTTTTCCTATAAATTTTTGCAAAATTTGACCAAATTAGGATCATGAGAAGGCATTCCTAGATGATTTTGATGTTCTGAGAACATTGAAGTAGGTTTTAGGAGCAATAAAGCATTGTAAACAACATTTTTTTTCCATTTTGAGATAATATAGAGGCCCATGCCATGGAAGCTGGACCAAGGAGATGTAGCCTAGGAGGGGTGAACTCCTTCATCAAAATACTGTGTTAAGTGTTCATTTTGAAGGTTTGTTGTTGTTAAGCACTTTTCTTTCATGCTAGTTTTCTCATGAATTTGACATAAAACCTGATAAAAATTTACATGTTACATTCACAAAAATCATAAAGGAAACCTATGCACATGAAGCAAATGATGAGAAATTGTTTTTAATTCTGAAGTTGAAATTAGCACAACAAAACTAACATTCAACAAACAGATCAAGTTGGTATCAGAGCAAAGGTTATTTGCTCAATTTCTTGAGTTTTGTGCAAGTAGGGTTTTAATGGTTGAAAATTTGTGATGCTTACAAGGTTAAAGTTGCCGAGAGGAGTTAGGGAAATTATTGTAAGGTAATGCTGTTAGGATATTCTGACACATAAGAAATAGTTAAGTACAACTTGGTCTAGTATAGAGTTAGGTAAAGTGTGTTTCTTTACCTTGTACATTTTGTAACTTACAATCCGACGGTCACGATATGTAGTGATCCGACGGTTCATTCTCTCCTCGGTATTACCGACACTTGATCCGTGGCTTGACACCCGATTGGTCCATGATTTCTATTTAAAGCGCATGGAGGGTCATTTGTAGGGTAATCCGTCTATGAGAGAAGCTTATTTAAATTTTCATTCTTTTATTAATAAATTGCCTGAAGTGGCCGCGTTGGCTCAGGCTGTGGACTGTTTCCCTCTTTGAGGGTTTTAACCACATCAAAATACTGGTGTATTGATCCGCGATCTGGTTGTGAGCAGTGTCCTTTGGTGTTTTGTCTGAGGAACTTACCCTGTAAATTCCTACATGGTATCGGAGCTATTTGAGGGCCGCGTCCATTGGTGATCCAAATCTGAAGTCGGTAGAACTGCATCCGACTGTTGTTTCTCAGATCTACTGTTTCTGACTACTTTCGGCTTGAGAGGACTGCTCTATTGTGTTGAGAGCATCTGTTCCAGTGAGGAACCCCTTTCGTTTCACGCGAAAAGGTTTCTGGTAGCCCTAGCTGCGTCATTTTTAAGATCTGGAGGTATACAGTGTTTATTTGCAGTTTACAATTATTTTCTCTCTGTTTATTTCAGTTTCGGTTTATTTAGCCTTTTTTTATTACCGGATCTATACCTTTCATTTTTGCGTATGCTCTTTGCCCTGTGACTCTGTGCGATCTAGGCAAATCAGAAACAGAAAGGAAGGATTTTTCTCATGCGTATGCTCTTTTCCCTGCGCCTTAGTATGATCTCGGAAAATCAAAAACATTGAGGAAAATATTTAGTTTCCGGCTAAAGCTAACTTTGAGCCGCAAGGTTCATTTTTGAAAATATTTAGTTTTTTAGCTAAAACTAACTTCGAGCCACAAGGTTCATTTTTTTTTGTATGTCCGTGTTGGGTTTTGTGTTTTTTGTTTTGTAGGGAAAAAGAGCCTTCTCAAAGCAAGCACGCAACCCAAAGCATCAATCCCCCCCCCCTCTCCCTCTCTCTCTCTCTCAAACTTTTTATATAGCTCACTTGGTGCAAAGCTAATTTATGAGAGTAGAGGTCTTGGGTTCAAGTCTCCATTTTTTGGGGGCGGATTTTTTCATTTCCGCACATTCCCACACTTCGTCGGTGACTTCATCAACTTTTTTCAAAAAGCCATAACTTCTTCATCCGGAAGCCGTTTTCAGAGCCGGTTTTTTTAAACCAGCCTAATTTTTCGAGATCTATCCATTGGAACACTTAGTTTCAACATCTTTAGCTTCAGTTTCCATTGAAATGGAAATTCAATACCAAGTTACCCTTGACAGCACCAACTACTTCCAATGGTTGTCCTACATTGAGGATTTACTTAGAAGTAAAGGTCTCTACAGAATAGCCTCAGGCCAAGAAAAGAAACCGAAAGATGAAGATAAGGCTGCTAAATGGGAAAATAGGCAAGATCAAGCACGTGGATTGATAGGGATGTCTATTTCTCCAGATCTTAGATTCCATATTGCAGAACTTGATACTCCTGATGAAGCAATGAAACAAATCACTAAAGTTTTTGGGATTAAAAATGAACTTAGAGCCCATCAACTTGAAAATGAGTTGCTTACATTGGACCCTAATAATTTTTCTTGCATTGAAGATTTCTTGTCCAAGTTCAAGACCCTTAGATATCTCTTGGAAGGTGTTAAGGTTAAGAAAGAAGATAGTAACCTTATCTATTCCATTCTTACTAAGTTGGGACCAGCCTACTCTGTGTTTGTTTCCACCTTCCATTCTACAAGAGAAGCCTTCATTTCTCAAGGAACAGACTACAAGTCCCCTTCCTTTGACTCTTTTTGTGATTCTTTAATAAGAGAACAAGAAAAACTCTTACACCTTGGTCTTCTTAATCTTGGAAACTCTTCCAAGAAAGCATTAGCCACCTGGTAGCAACCAAATTCAAAGAATCCTAAGAAGTCATATCCTAAAAAGAATGGTCCTAAACCAAACAAGGGTCCTAAGCAATCTCAGCCTCAAAACGAAAAATCATTTCAACAAAATGATAAGAAAAATAAAAACAAATGGAAGAAGACTGATAGACATTGCAACTTTTGTAATTGAGATGGCCACTTAGAATCCAAATGCTTTAAGAAGATGGAAGCCTTGGAAACAACGATGAAGAAACATAACATCCATTTGGATCATTATTCAACTTCAACTTCATCTTCAGGAATGGCACTTTCTACATGTGATTGTCATCATCTCGGTCTGGTTATGCATTAAATGTATCTTATTCTTCTCATTCTCATGAGTGGCTCATTGATTCTGGAGCTTCTTATCACATGGCCAAAAACAAAGCCATGTTCTCTTCTTTAAATGATTGTAACACCAAAAATATATATGTTGGTGATGATAGATCTCTTATTGTTGTAGGGACTGGAACTGTTCATCTAGACAATGGTCAGTTTAATGATGTATTATGTGTTCCAACCTTATCC
Source organism: Pinus tabuliformis (assembly GCA_031772625.1). Classification (NCBI taxonomy): domain Eukaryota; kingdom Viridiplantae; phylum Streptophyta; class Pinopsida; order Pinales; family Pinaceae; genus Pinus; species Pinus tabuliformis. Next base: position 1,901,258,642 of record CM062817.1, read on the forward strand.
TGCAACCTTCTATCTGTATATCAGATAACTCATTCAGGTGAAGGTAAAATCGTTGAATTTTCACCTCATGATGTTGTAATCAAGGACCTAAGAGATCCTAAACAAATTTTAGCTACTGGCATTGCTGATGATTCTATAAGGTTGTATAAGTTTCACAACTTTGGGTCATCAAATCTTCCCTCAGTATTTGTTGCTCATAACGATGAAGTGAGCAAACTTTGGCATGAGCGATTTGGTCACTTAAACTATCGCTCCCTTCAGCATCTATGTAAAGAAAATATGGTGACAGGTCTTCCTATGGTATCTTGCAGAGATGGTGTTTGTTCCGGATGTGTACTCGGAAAACATCATCGGGATAGTTTTGAAAAACGTGCCTCTTGGCACACCTCAGCCCCTTTACAGCTTGTGCATAGTGATTTATGTTGTCCACTTCTAGTTGTTTCATTCTCTGGCTACAAGTATTTCTTAACTTTCATTGATGATTTCTCCAGACGCACTTGAGTATACTTCTTAAAACTCAAGATTGAAGTATTTAACACATTTTTGGCCTTCAAAGCCTTTGTTGAAAAACAATCTGGACATCAAATTCTTAAGCTAAGATTTGATAATGGCGGAGAATATGTTAAAAACACATTCATCAACTTTTGCACTGAGAATGGAATTCAAATGCAACATACTGTTCCATATACTCCACAACAAAATGGTGTAGCTGAAAGGAAGAATCGCACCTTAAAGGAAATGGCTAATTGTATGCTACAGTCTAAAGGACTTGGTCTTAGTTTTTAGGCAGAAGCAATTAACTGTGCAAATTACATAATAAATCACACTCCTACTAAGGCTTTAAAGAATATCACTCCAGAAGAAGCATGGAGCTCAATCAAACCAGATGTAAGTCACTTTCGTGTTTTTGGAAGTGAAGCGTGGGCCCATATTCCAGATGAAAAGCATAAAGCTTTAGAACCTAGGAGTGAAAAATTTACTTTTGTTGGATACTCTGAAGATGTCAAAGGCTATAGAATTATTCCATTTAAGTCCAAAAATGTTATCATTAGAAGAGATATAAAATTTGATGAAAATATATCGGCCTGCGAGCCTAGTCCGGCGGATGTGCCACCTCTCCCTATCTCTTCTACTTTTGAAGACATTTCTTCTTCAGATGATGAAAGTGAGGATGACAATCCTCCCCCACCATCTCAAGATCCTCCTTCAGCTCCTCAGCTTCCAAAATGGGTTCGTGCTACTCGAGATGCTGCAGGTGATCTTGCCGGTGATCCTACAGATCAGTGACGCACACGTTCTCAGTTTGACTTTACTGGCTCAAGCTCCAGTAAATTATGATCCTGAAACCTTTGCAGAAGCTTCAGGCCATCCAGATTGGGAAGCAGCTATGAATGAAGAATATCATTCATTATTGGCAAATGATACATGGGATCTTGTTCCTCTACCAAAGGGACGAAAACTTGTTAGATGCAAATGGGTTTACAGAACCAAGTATGGACCAGATGGGAAAGTTGATAAACATAAAGCTCGTCTTGTTGCTAAAGGTTTTTCACAGGTTGAAGGCATTGACTACACTGAAACCTTCTCCCCTGTTGCCAAAATGAACTCTATTCGCCTTGCTCTTTCCCTTGTTGCCTCGTTCAAATGGGAAGTCCATCAGATGGATGTTAAATCTGCCTTCTTGCATGGGGACTTGCATGAAGAAATCTACATGGAACAACCCATTGGCTTCATAAAAACAGACTCCAGCCTTGTATGTCGGCTTAAGAAATCTCTTTATGGTCTCAAGAAAGCTCCTCGAGCTTGGTATGCCAAAATGGATAGCTTTCTTTTAGAATCTGGCTTTTCTAGGTGTGATTCTAACAATACTGTCTACACCAAGAAAGTGGGCAAGTCTCTTATCATTCTTGTTCTTTATGTTGATGATCTTATCCTTACCGGTAGTGATCCCAACCTTATAAACCATGTGAAGTCCAGCCTTAAAAAGAAATTTGAAATGACAGACTTAGGACACTTACATTATTTTCTCGGTCTTCAAGTCTTGCAATCCAAGGAGGGTATTTCCCTTTCCCAGTCCAAGTATGTTTGTGATATTCTACACCATTTTCACATGGAAGACTGTAAGCTAGCCCCTTCTCCCTTCTATTCTGGAGTCAAACTTTCAGTCACTTGTACTTCTCCTGAAGTTTATGCTACCTTATACCATCAACTTGTAGGAAAACTTCTGTATCTAAACCGTACTCGACCTGACCTTTCCTTTGTCGTTGGCCTTGTTGCTCGGTTTATGCAAAACCCACGTGAAAGTCATTGGAAAGAAGCTAAAACAATACTTCATTATGTTCGAGGTACAGTTCAGTTTGGGATTCATTACAGTGCCGAAGCATCTCCTCTATTGGTTGGTTTCACTGATTCCGATTGGGCTGGTGACCCTGATGATCGGAAGTCTACTGCAGGTTATGTGTTCACTCTTGGTTCAGGACCTATTACATGGGCCTGCAAGAAACAAGGTGCCATTTCTCTTTCTTCTACAGAAGCAGAGTATCGTGGTGTCATAGAAGCTAGTAAGGAAGCCTTGTGGCTTCGTCAGATCCTGTCAGAGTTTGGCTTTCAGCAACAACATCCGACTACACTTTGGTGTGATAATCAAAGTGCCATTTAGCTATGCAAAGATCCCGTCCAACATCAGCGCAACAAACACATTGAACTGCACATGCACTTCATCAGAAAGCTCATCCATGACCATGTTCTTGAAGTGCAATATTGTTCAACAGATGATCAAGTTGTAGACATCTTTACAAAGGCTCTCACAGAGGCGAAGTTCACTAAACTTTGATTTATGGTTGGAGTTTATGAAGTTGTCACTAAGGGGGGATAGGCTCTAGTGCCTCCTTCCTTCTCCTATTGTGTCATATTTGTAAATCCTTCAATCCTATCCCAAGTTGTTCTTAAGGGGGGATGTTAGGATATTCCGACACATAGGAAATAGTTAAGTACAACTTGGTCTAGTATAGAGTTAGGTAAAGTGTGTTTCTTTACCTTGTACATTTTGTAACTTACAATCCGATGGTCACAATATGTAGTGATCCGACGGTTCATTCTCTCCTCGGTATTACTGACACTTGATCCGTGGCTTGACACCCGATTGGTCCATGATTTCTATTTAAAGTGCATGGAGGGTCATTTGTAGGGTAATCCGTCTATGAGAGAAGCTTATGTAAATTTTCATTCTTTTATTAATAAATTTCCTGAAGTGGCCGCGTTGGCTCAGGCTGTGGACTGTTTCCCTCTTTGAGGGCTTTAACCACGTCAAAATACTGGTGTACTGATCTGCGATCTGGTTGTGAGCGGTGTCCTTTGGTATTCTGTCTAAGGAACTTACCCTGTAAATTCCTACAAATGCCCAGAAGAAGGAGAGCCACAAGGCCACAATCTCCACCCAAAGTTTCAATGACAGCTGCACTTGAATCACCTCAAGTTTTACCTTCAATTGAGATTGAGGAGGCATAAGCAGTACTAGAAGCAGAGCTTGAATCCAAAGCCATCATGTCTGGGGCAAGAGAGACTGAAGGTCTTTCAGAAGAGGAATCACTCAAGAAAGCTTTCTATGACTTGACTGACATGGTTAGAGTCCTCTATGAAGAGAGGAATATTAAAATGGCTGGAGAGAGTTCTAAGTTCCCACATGGAGAGGGAATCTAAGGAGATAAAAAAGATGAAAATAAGGTTTCAAAGGATAATGGAGGAAATCCTCCTCCATCTCCACCATCTTCATCATCTTCCTCATCATCCTCATCATCTCAAACAACATCATCTTCCACTTCCACCACAAAAATTGTTCATACCCATTCAAAAAACCTAAAAGAAAAAACTCCCTTACTCAAATTGGACATTAAGTTTGAACTTCCCATGTACAATGGTAAGGTGAATGCAGAAAAGTTAGACAATCAGATTCGAAAATTGGAGTCTTATTGCAGAATTCATAACCTTCAAGAAGATGACATCAAAATCGAGTTGGTTTCATTGAGGCTAGAAGGAGTAGCACTAGTTTGGTGGGAAGAAAAGACTCAAGAGGAAACGCGAATTCATGGTAATATATCCATTTCTTGGGTTGAATTTGTTTCTTCAATTAAAATAAAAATTTATCCTTTAGCCTATATGAAAAAATCCATTATGAGTTGGAAAAATTTTGGGCAACTCAAGGGCCAAATAGTTCAAGACTATACCCAGGAGTTTAGAAAAAGGGCTTTGTTGTTAGGAGTAAACTTCAATTCCAAGGATACACTCTTGAAATATATTGGGGGTTTACATTCCGACTTAAAACACACTATCCTTATGTTCAATCCAATAAATTTAGATGAGGTATGTGTGCAAGCCATGCACCTTGAAGCAAGAGGAAAGAACATTCAAGAAGAGGGTAGTAAGAAGAAGCCATTCAAGGGTAAGGAGAAAGAGAAGGGTGGAAAATGGAAAGGAAATAAGAATGCAGGTGTGAAGAAAGAAGGGGAGAAAACTATATGCCAACATTGTTCCAAATCAGGGCATAATGAAACCCAATGTTGGAAATTACATCTCGAACTAAGGCCTAAGAAACCAAACAATAAGGGAAAGCAAAAGACGACCGCTACCTCACAACATGATCTTAGATCCGATTCTAGTGATGAAACTAAAATTTCAGCCATGGTCACAAAAGGAAAAGAAGCTGTTGCAAGCACTAGTTCCTCACATAGTCACAACAACATTCTAAATTAAGAATCAAGGATAGAGTTGTTCCATGTAAGGGTAATTTCAAATCATACAAAGATTGATGCATTATTTGATAGTGGGTCACAATCAAACTTGATTTCAGAAGACTTGGTCAAAAAGATTAACCTTGAAACTGTACCTCATCATAAGCCATATCCCTTGGGTTGGATAGTGAATAATGCAAATTTACAGGTTACAAGGAAATGCTTATTCAGGTTTTCCATTACTAAAATATTCATTGATGAAGTTGAGTTAGATGTAGTTCCACTTGACATTTCAAGAATCATTTTGGGAAGCCCATATTTGTATGATAGGAAAGCGGTATTTTATCGTCATGAGAACAAATATCTATTTCTAAAGGATGGAGTGGAGTATATTGTGAGAGCCCATCGTAAAAAGTTAAACATTTCTTTGGTTAATGCAGGGTAGATGAAGAGACTAGTAAATGAAAGCAAAAATTTTGTGCTTCTCATGATCAAGAAAAAGAATGATATTGATTATGAATCTTTGAAGGTTGTGATGATAAGTTAAAATCTGACTTTTTTGATGTGGTAAGAAAGCATGGCGATAATTTTTAGGAACCAAAGGGGTTACCTCCCAAGAGGGGAATTCAGAATGAGATACAACTGCAACAGGATGTTCAACTTCCAAACATTGGCATGTATCACATGTTGATCATGGAGAGCATGGAAATAAAAAATCAAATTCAAGAATTGTTGAACAAAGGTATCATACGCCGATCTACTTCACCATGTGGTTCACCCATTGTCTTGGTGCAAAGTAAGGACGAGGCTTGGCACATGTGTGTGGATTTCCGTGCACTGAATAAAATAACGGTAAAGAATAGTTATCCACTCTCAAGAATTGATGATTTTATTGATAAATTGAGGTATGAAAAGTATTTTACTAAGTTAAACTTACGAAGTGGTTATCATCAAGTTAGAATAGCTGAAGAGGACATTTGGAAAACCACATTTAAAACTAAACAAAGATTGTTTGAGTGGTTTGTTATGCCTTTCGGTATTACAAATGCTCCAACTAATTTCATGAGAGTTATGAATGATGTATTGAGACCATTCATAGATGAATTTTTCATTGTTTACTTAGATGATATTCTGATATTCAGTAAATCCAGAGATGAACATGTCATGCATGTGAACAAAGTACTTGATGTCTTGAGAAAAGAACAATTTTTTTAAAGATGTCAAAGTGTGAATTTGGAAAGACTTATTTAGTGTATTTGGGACACATTGTTGGAGGAGGTGAACTAAAGATAGACCCATCTAAGGTTGAGGTCATTGTGAATTGGCCCAAGCCCAATACAGTTATAGAGGAAAGAAGCTTTCTAGTGGCAACACAATATTGGAGGAAATTTACTGCTAATTTTTCTTCCATTGCAGCACCACTACATGCATTGACTAGTATCAAGAAAGTCTTCCATTGGGGAGATGTAAAACAGAAAGCATTTGATGTTTTAAAACAAAATATCAGTTCAGCACCGATATTGGCTCTTCTGGATCTTAGGCAGCCATTTGAGATTCAAACAAATGCTAGTGATTATGCCATGGGTGCAGTTCTTATGCAGCATGGTAAGCCCATTTCATTTCACTATGAAATTTTTAACAGTGTTGTGACTAACTATCCCACTTATGAAAAATAAATTTACACATTCGTACAAAGTGTTAAAAAATGGAAACACTACCTGATGGGGAAAGCGACCATTATCCATACCGACCATCAACCATTGTAGTACTTACAGTCATAGTCAAAGTTGCAGCAATCACGACACTTCAGATGGATGGGTTTTCTACAACAGTTTCATTTGGTTATCAAGTACAAAAAGGGAATCTACAAATAGGTAGCCGGTATTCTTTCTAGTCCTATTGTAAATTCATCTATGATACTCAAGCACAATTTTGTTTTACATGAAAGTTACATTGAGCAATATGCATATGATAATGACTTTCAAAATGTGTATGCAAGCTTGAGGCAAGGAAACCAAATTGAAGAGTTATATTACCATGTACATAACAATTTTTTGAATCACTTGGGCAAGTTATGTATTCCACAGGGAGAAAAAAACAATATCATAAGGGAGGTGCACACTTCATTGATTGTTGGACACTTTGGTGTAGGCAATATAGTAGCGAATCTACAAAGGTATTGTTATTGGCCACACATGTTTGATAATGTATCTCATTTCATTAGAGGATCTTCTTTGTGTGCAACAAGTAAGCCTAGCAATAGGAAACTAGGATTGTACACTCCACTTCCGGTACCTTCACGTCCATCGGAGGGTATCTCAATGGATTTTGTAGGAGGTCTTCCATTGTCAAGGAAAGGTCATGATTACTTGTATGTAGTTGTAGACAGGTTCAACAAGATGTGTATTCTAACACCATGTAAAAATAAAATTACAACACAACAAATAACTCGTATTTTCTTTCAAAATATTTGGGTTCATTTTGGTCTTCCTACTTCCATTGTAAGTGATCGAGATTCTCGATTTGTTGGGAATTTTTTGTCAAATTTGTGGGACATGATGGAAACTAAGTTAAATAAGAGTACAACCTTTCATTCGCAAATAGATGGACAAAACAAGGTGGTCAACAAGATAATCATTCATCTTCTTAGAGGATATTGCAGCAAACATCCCAAGTTGTGGGATGAACAATTGCATTACATACAACATGCATACAACAGGGCAAAGCATTCTTCCACAAACACATCACCCTTTGAGGGTTGTTTTGGGTACTTTCCAAGATTGACATTGGACTTCTTCTTTGAGAAAGATGTCGCCATCGATGGTCATAATGGCATTGATAAGGCAAGGAAGTTCATTGAGAAAATTCAGTTGATACATTACACAGTGCAAGAACAACTTGAAAATAATAAAAAAAGCTACAAGGCAAGGCATGAAAAACACCGTGTCGATCATAAATTTCAAGTTTGAGAAGTTTGGTTATATATTAGCAAAGAGAGACTTCAAGGGGAAGGTAAAAAGCTAAAACCAATCCGTTATGGTCCTTTTAAAATTCTGGAAAAGATTGGTAACAATGCATTTAAGCTAGATGTTCCTCCTTATATGAAAATATACTCTGTTGTTAATGTTGAGAATTTGAGATTGTTTAAGCCTCCTTTGATTGATGATCAACGAGAGCATACTCATCTTCCATCAATAGATGATTTCTCACCAGAATATCTTGATGAACTTCAGCAAGATGTCATACTTGATAGAAGAACTAGAACTTCAAAGAGAGGGAATCTCGAATACCTTTGAGTGGGACTGAAGGGACAAACTCCTTTTAAGGCCAAATGGTTGTATATTGAGAAGGTGAGGGAGATGTAACCTCACCTGCTGAAAAATTGATAGTATCTTTTAGGGTCCAAAAGGCTTCTAGTGGAGAGGAATGATCAAGTGATCAATATTTAGCTCAAAAATAAAAGTGCTCTGAATCACTCAAAATGTGAACAACCGCATCCTTCTCGGCGATACGATCCCAATGCAAGTGTTTTCACTCAAAACCGAGCTCGTATGAGGAAGATATCACATTCTGTCTACTTTTCCAAATAGAGGAATTAAAAAAAAAATAGGTACAGTGACTGCACAGTCAGCAGTCTGTACTGCTAACGTGGTAGGTGATTGGGCAGGTTAAAGTTGGTCAATGGCCAGTAAGGTTTCTCCAAGTGGTGCATTGTGGTTGGTCTATAGTGTGGTTATTTGGATCATTTTCATTGGTCAGAGGATGGACCAATGAGGAGGAGACAAGTGGCAAGCCTAGAGGCCACCATGTGTCCCTCCCCAAAGGTCAGCCTTATCGGCACGGTTTGGAAAAATTATGGGCAGGTCAGCAGAGTCGACCCCGCGACCTCGCCCGCACTAACTCCACATCTTACCATTACACCGTCACCGAAGTTATTAACCTATAATGGTTTCCATTTGTATTTGTTACGTTAACTGTTGGTGGTTGGGGGGAGGAGGGATCCAGCCCCCTCCCATGTGAACACTACCATAAAGACTGACGACTAACGATTAACCAAAACCGTGCCAGATTAAGTACTAATCATGTTAAACTGTAATTAAACACAATTTATCTGTTAATTAATGCGAGTTTAAGTTGGTGGTAATCCTAGAGGAGCCGAAAAATTTAGAAATTCCTCCAAAAATGGTGGGATTAGTTGGAGTTCCTCTAATTTTAGTGGAGAATTCCTATGAGAAATTGATTTTTCCATAACTTTTGCAAAATTCGACCAAATGGGGATCGGGAAAAGGAATTCCTATATGATTTTGATGTTCTGAGCACATTGAAGCAGGTTTTGAGAAGTAGAGCATTATAAAAAACACTTCTTTCCATTTTGAGCTAATACAGAGGCCCAAGCCATGGAAGCTGGACCAAGGAGTTGTAGCCCAGGAGGGGTGAACTCCATCATCAAAACACTATGTTAAGTTTTCATTTTGATGGTTTACTGTACATTTGTTTGTTTTTGTTCAACACTTTACTTTCATGCTATCTTTCTCGTGCATTTGTCATAAAAGTTGATAAAATTTACCTGTTACTTTCACAGACACCATAAACGAAACCTATGCACATGAAGCAAATGATGAGAAATTGTTTTTAATTCTGAAGTTGAAATTAACACAGAAAAACTAACATTCAACAAACAGGTCAATTGAGTGTAAAACCAAGACTGCATTTATTTTACCATCTATCTCCCTGGTGAATTTATGGCCCTACTGGTGCAAAAATTGAAGGGTGTATGGGTAGCCTACAGAAAAGGAGACGAGATGTGTTGGGAAAAATCCTTGAATTACTTAGAGTTTTTTATTCTAAGTGTCACAAAGAACCAAACTTGTATTTGGGGCTATTGTTTCTGCTACTACAACACCCTCCAAAATTTTGGCCTTTATCTAATTTTGGAGCCTACTTTGTCTTTGCATGTTGTCGTCGCAAACATTGAGTTACATCACTTGTGTTTTCTCTAATTATTCTTGTTCCTTTTTGAATAAACTCAAAGTGTCGTGTTTTAGCGTAGGAAATCATCACACATTACATAAATGTGGTTTTGGTTCGTTTCAAGGGATGGTCTTCATTTTAATGGGTTGTTCTCAATATGTAGAATTTTCTCAACCTAAGACAAACAAGGGAACAGTGACGTTATTCCGGTTAAAATAAATTTTATGATGCTTTGACACAACTTGCTTTTTCAATTTTTAAGAGTCGAGAAAAAGCTAAAGATGACTCTAGTTGCCTTCAATTTTTAATGATCCTGAAGTGACAAGTGCTTAGATGGACATTTTCCTTTAAGGAGTCTGAAAAGGAACAAAAGGGACTACTCTGAAATCTAGACAGAGGGATTACCAAACCAATCGAAAAACTGCAGGATACGTTTTACAGTATGGCAGTCAATCTTCCTGAATGCTGTGTTCAGTGCATTGCGATCGATAGGGTGGCAGACACGGCTTCCTAAGGATAAAGAATATAGCCTATTGTGGTCTCCCAATATATACTCAACAGTACGTGGGAGCACAAGTCCGTACTGGAACTTTTCGTGTCAAAGAGGAGGAATCACCCAACCTACGATGAAAGCAATAGTTACCAGGCTTTACGATGCCAGAATACGTCTCTAGCCTAGACTTCTAGATGTTGTGCATTAGGTTCCAAAGCATTTTTATGTTCATTGAATTTATTTTACAGTTGATATTTCTTAAGAAGTTTGCCTTTAAGGTTCACACGTGATGTAGATATACAACTCCTAAATATGCAATCTAAGATGATAAACAGTCGTTTACTCTTCTTTTTGCAATGGAAATGCTAGCTACTAAGGAAAGAGAAGGGAAATTCTTTCAACATAGAGCAGAGAGAACACACTAGATGCACTGTCCTAAATCAAAATCAACAAGCACTCTAAATGAAAATGCACATGCATGTATTTGCTTTCTGCTTTCTTAATGTGTGAATGACAAAAAGAATGCTATTACAAATCTGAACTATATTTTCTTTCAAAGCGACAGTACTAACAATTTTCTCTTGAAGAGACGAAAGGAAGACAGGACGACACATTCAACTTCAATCTGAAAACTGCTTTCGACACTTGAAATACTATTAATTCAAATCAAATACAAGAGTAACAGTGTAATCAACCATCAAAAGAGTAGGATTCTTTTCTTTGACTGAAAACGACACTTGCGACACTTTCAAATCAAAAGACGACAGTTCGATTAAGCAACCTTTTGTAAAAGAGAACTGTAAATGGCGAAAAATACATAAAAACATTAACAATTCTTTGAACAATGGTGTAGAGCTGTAACAAGGGTCTTTTTCACCTCTAGTTATCTCACATTACAAGTCAATCCGGGAGCGTTTTGTTATTGTAAAGGGTATCTCAATTTGAGGCTATTTGTCAGAGTAATGCTTAGTAGTATAGGTCTAAGAAATACAAGAGTAAACGAATGCTAAGCTATGGCTAGATTACTTTTGCATAAAGAAATCACACGCGGCAACTTTATCAGTCAAGGGTACGGAAATATTAACCCATCCCTCTAGAAACCGATGAAGGAAAAGGAATTAGAGTATGGATCATGGATCTGGGAGCATAATAGCGTCTGCTGTGTCTCACGACAGCCTTGATCCTCCTCCCACACCAAACCAATGAATGCAAGTAAAAAGGAATAGCAAGAAAGCAGAATGGAACGACAATTCAGAAATGGAACAGCAGTAAAAGGAACGGCAGCAAAGAAACTAAATCTCGCGAGTTCAACACTCTCAATTCTTGGCATCAACTTACATACAAAGAAAGAACAATCTTTTGTACAAGTAGACAGCTTAATCAAATGGAACAGCAAACCACCATAAACAGGAAACGTCAATCATATGTACACATAATCTGAAATGATCACCAGTAGTCCACACACAATGTTAATTCCATCTTCTTATGATTGTCACTCCAACCATGTGTAGCTAAAACATTCCACTTATAAATTCTGTAACAGAAGTGAACAACTCAGAACAATGTTATGTGATCAATTCTGGAAATATGATGTAAACTTGTTACAAAGATTTGCAAAAGGAAAAACTACTGATGAACGAGTATGGAACAGCATGTAAGTATATCAGATTATTAAGAACAATAAACAAACCACACAAAGCCAAATTGTAATGATACAATCAGCCAGTGTCCATTGGAGTCGGGCCCTTAGCTTCCAATGGCACACCACCGTAACTTACTTTAGATGCAGGGAGAAAGTAACGCCAAATATATTATATTAACGCATCAATGATAGTACAGCAAAACTAAGTCTCAAAGAGACTCGATAGTCTGAGTTTAACCAACTGTGAAGTCTGTAAACAGAAAGTAAAGATACAAGATAATCAAAAGTCTTCGATGCTGCCCCTTTTTATACAAGTAATGGCGGAGTTAACTAAACAACAAAATAATTGAAAGTAATGATCCCTCAGGATCAAAGATCCTGAGGGATCTGTTAAACTGTTAACTCCTCTCTTTTCTCTGCCTAACCTTCCGAACTGACAGTCCTTTATCTCGTCCCGGATTGATCTGCCTTGATTTACTCGCCCTGGTCTGGATTTTATTTGGTTTTGGAGGGACAGCCGTTATCTCCTCATGGAACTCTCGTTTTGTACCGCGCCTTCCTACTTTTGTCTTTTCCTGCATAGAGAAGATAACTATTAGTGATTGGGTCATTCGTGCTCATTCTCATTACATTCTCCTTATTTTATAACAAAGAAAAGGTTACAACTATTGCTTGAAACACCACTAAGTTATTCGTTAAAACATACATTTCCAATGCTCTACACACCCCCCAGCTTACTCTGTTTCATGGCCTCATGAAAACGTTATAATTAACATGGAGAGCGGTAAGAGAATAGGCGGGAGAGGGCACCTCGTGAGGAGGTCTGCAACCATGGTGAGCAACCAGATTATCAAATAATTGATTCAATTGATCTGCAGGCATATTATACAAGGCATGGTACCCAGGTGCAGGGTGCCAAATAATTGGGCTACGGAACCGGTATCCTAACCAAGACGGCCCAGCTTGCAAAATGCGCTGGCCATAAAGGCTCAACCGTTCAGCAGCCAGCTCAAAATTCTCGTATTTGAATGGCTCCCTGAGCTGGATGCTTGGGGTAGAAATCCGATAGCGGAATTTGGCAGCATCCAGGGCAGAATCCATAATAGCTAGAAAGTATTCCAAGCTATTTCGGATCAAATCCTCATGCATGGGTCCTAGCAGTTCTATGACGCCCGGGGTTCTCATAAGGCTTTTGTGTGATTGCCATAGGTGAACTGGGTCTCTAGGCTCGGCCCTGACCCATAGATCTAGGCTGTTCTCCTGCCTCTGAAAGGCATTGTAAGCCATGAGCCACTTTAACTGATTGACCCCAAATGAAACAAAGGCTTGTAGCTGTATATCTCCCACGAAAGGGCCAGGGTTTAAATCAGTTTCCTGCTCAAGCACCATATTGTGCAAATAGAATTCACATAGTAACCGTTGGACCTTAACCCCATAATGTTTGCAACAATCAATAAAATCATTAACAGTATTAATCTGAATAGGGGCACCTACCCTGACAGCTTTTATTTTCAATCTTAAGTATCTTTCAAGGAGAAATAAAGCATAATTCTTTGCAGGGGCCCTGTAAGTCAAAACATCATTATACAACGAACATACAGTGTCCAATTGTTTAATAACAACATCTAGTCGACGTGTTACCTTGGCAACCTTTTCCTATTCCTTCTGCCATCCTTCAAAGGCCTGACTCTCTGATTGACTCATGTTCCGCAGTTGCTGCTGCAGTTCTTCATGTTTTTCCCGAGGGATCATTTGTTCCTTTAACTGCTCAGCTTCCTGCTGCAACTCCTCGTATTTTTCCCGAGGGACCATTTGTTCCCTTAGCTGGTCAGCCTCCTGTCGGGCTTGCTTCATCTCGTGGTGCAAGGCCTTGGTTTTTGGATCCTTTTTCCATGATTTCTCAGAGGCAGGGAGTCTTACCTGGACCTTCACGTTTCGCTGCCTAGAATTCGTATCCCGAATTATCCCTAAAGGTGGTGCCTCAGTTTGGACTGCTTTGTTTTCCCTTTCTTTCTTAACATGAATAAAGGGGTACGATGGCCCCTCTGTAAATGGAATGTCGTCTTGCGGCTCGGTTTTGATTGGAACGGTAGTTGGTCCCAATGGGCTATTTGGAACAGCAGTCTGTTCCTCAGCGTCAATAGGAACGGCATTCTGATGTTCCATATCAGATGGAACGACATTTTGTTCCTCAGTGCTAGTTGGAACAGTCGTAGGTCTATCAGCGGAGTATTGACCTACGAGATGCCTATAAGCCCCTTGCCTTCTCATCTGACAGGACCCTGCTGCATTTGTCCTTCTTTTTCTCCTTATGGTCCTTCTTATTCTCAGACTGGCTTTCAAACTTCGAATTTTCTGCCGAAGCTGGGCTATAATATTCAGCAGTCTCTGCTGTTTCTTTCTCAATTTCTTAATTTCTCTTGCCTCGGTAGTGGGCGCATGAGTGGCCCTCAGTTCTGCTCCTCTTTCATCAAGGGTTTCTTCTGGCATTCTGGGAACGAACTGTTCCCGACAAGCATTTTCATTCTCCACGTCATCAGCAGGTGGGTTTTCTTCTGGTGTCTTGGGAACGGATTGTTCCCGGTTGGTATTTACATTTTCTTTGTCAACAACAGGGAGGTTTTCTCCTCCTGCCATTTCTTCATGCAATTCTTCATGCGTCTCTTCCCCAGAGGGTCCTTCAGGAGGGTCTGCTGGACTGGAAGGTGAAGCATAATCTCCCAGGCTGGCCAAGATGGTGGCCAGCTCTTCTTCCTCCATGGGGTCCTGTGGAGGGCTGTCCCCCAATTGTTCCATCTCCTCCTCCTGAATTGGTTGCTCAGTGGCTGCCTTCGGATAGCTGGCCTCGGCCTCAGAGTCAGAATGTTCATTTCCTTCCTCGGCTTCTGCTTCGTTCTCAATTTGTTCCACTTTTTCCCTCAAGGGTTCCTATTCTGGCACTGGTGGCTCATCTGTTATTTCGATCGGCTGGTCAATGCTTAGCTGGATTTTCTCCAGCCTGCCTCTTATTCTTGCCAACTGGGTTGACTTCCTAGGCCTCTCAGGCTGTTCAGGTGTGCTGGCCACCTGTTCTTCCACCACCGCCTTTCTGCGTTTTTCAGATTGTTCTGGCGTGCCAGAGGAATGCCTACGTTTCGAGGCAGGACGCTCTTCTGTGGCCAGTTCCTTATGTTTTTCTGCATGTCCAGATGCTCTAGAGGAACGTTTTCGTTTTACTGACTCCGTGCGTTTCTTGGGTTGCTCGGGTGTATCCGAGGGATGCTTGGGTTTTGGTGATTCTCTGGGCTCCTTGGGTGCTTCAGAGGTACTAGTGGGATGCTTAGCCTTTGGGGATGGTGATGCCACTCCCCCTTCAATTGCTGTAATAATCTCCCCCCAGCTACTCTGCTGCTGAGTGAGACTGTAGCTCACTATTAGGCGGATCAACCCATGGTGGCTAACGACTGCGTCTTCATGGTGTGCCTTTTTCAGGCTCCGAGAGGCATCATGCAGTAATGAATTTAACAATGCAGGGAGATTCACAGAACATTTTCCTTTTAACACAGCCAGGAGCTTAAGGTGACGCGGTCTTACCACATCTTTTCGCCCCTCGCAGGTGATGTAGCTCTGCACCACCTTTGCCAATTCGCTCCAGGGTTCTCCTACCGTTGCCGACATCACTCCTTTTCCATTTACTGTTAGATTTTGTCCTTCGTCTTGGAAAATTTCTATGATCTTTTGCAACCTCTCTTTCTTTATCGTCCATATTGGTCCTGAGGCTGGTAATCCTGTTACTTCTGCGATTATTTCCTTCGTGACCATTATCTGCTTCCCACCTACTACGGAGTGTTCTTCCTACAAATTCTGCAGGAATTCCATGGCCACAGTTTCATTTGATTCACGCAGGCGGCTAAAATAAGTTAGCCACCCCGCCCTTTCTAGGATCTCCCGAGCAGCTTTGGAGACTACTAGCTCACTAGGCTCGCTTCTGATAGCCTTGCCTCCCATGGTTCTGTTTCGGGATCCTAGATGGAACAACAATTACCTGTCGCAAAGAACGTAATCGCAGTAAGAAAGAAACACAGAGCATGCATGAAAATTGATTGTAAATAACAACTTTTTGCAAAAATAGCATTGTCATGCCGTTAACCCATACCGTACCTTCGTACCATATCATTTCCGAATGATGTGCTAACATGTGGCCGGCGGAGTAATGAGGTCACCTCCCCCCTCGCAATATGATAGGCTGTCCCAGCCGTCAGATGGAGGAGGAGCCGCCATCCCGTCACCAAGTCATAAAGGAACAGCATATAGAGTTTTGCCATGTTTCAGATTAGACAAAGAAATACCGAGATCGAGGCAAAAGGTAGATCGCGTTTTGCATAAGCCTGCGTGATGTGATGCAAAACAGGAGGATAGGTCGTCTAGCACTCATATAAGGTCTGAGGTAGTCATAGTCAATACCTTTGCCATGATTGGTGGTGATAGATATTCATGCGACGTATCCATCAAAGTGTAAGATATAATTATTACTAGGATAGAAAGAAGTATTTGATATGATCCAAATTGGTGTATATATTACGTCTCCGATACCATTAACAGAGCTCTGCTGCCGACAGGTGTTCATAACCTTGGCAGAGTTGTTTATTTCACCCTGGAACCATGGTCCTTTGTGTATTTTTGAAGAGCAATTCTTGTCAAAATGTAGGCCATCATGCTGGCTTGGTAACCAGATAACCATGATGCCATTCACCAGAGAGGCGCGAAACGTGGGCAGGCCGGCTCGTAATGAGACCCCCTGTTCCAAGCTTTGTTTATGTAGTGAACCCGTTGGACCATATCCCTGGTGTGGTGGCCATGATGGGAATGCCACTTCGCTTCCAATCTTATGATCATAGTAGGCTGGTTCTTTAATGAAACCCCCTATCCTGCATTTGACAAATAATTTCTTTTTATTTTGCTTTTGCCTTTTTTTTTTTTTTTTGAAACAGACTTTGCTCTTGTGTAATTACACATAAGGGTGGTTCGGCCCTCCTTAAGAGTGGGAATGGCGGAAGAAGTCTTGTCATCCCAATAGGAAGATATAAATCTTCTATTCTTATTTCCAAGTAATAATAGAGAAAATTGTAGGAACTCAACATGATGAAATTTTCCAACAAGGCAGAGGAGGTGAGACCATGACAGTAAAAATGATGAGTGTGTGGATCCTTCCTTTGTTGTTGCATCAATACTAGGGCTGTTAAAGATAGCGATTTATGATATACTGATCTCGATATATCCTGACTTTTATATTCAGTGCATAAATGTATAGCTGCTACTTATGGCCTTGGAAAGAGGATGGACAACACATCCTTTATATGAAAGGGACAAGAGCATACTACTCCTTTTTGAAAGGGAGGGTGAGTAGGAGTTCATCTGATGCATTGTCTTAGAAAAAAGGCAGCAAAAGCACACAAATGCTGTTTCCTTTGAAAAAGGAACAACCAAAAATACTCAAGTGTTGTTCCTTTTGAAAAGGAACAGCAAAAACACACAAGTGCTGTTCCTTTTGAAAAGGAACAGCAAAAACCCAAAAGTGTTGTTCCTTTTGAAAAGGAACAGAAAAACACACAAGTGCTGTTCCTTTTGAAAAGGAACAGCAAAAACACACAAGTGCTGTTCCTTTTGAAAAGGAACAGCAAAAACACACAAGTGCTGTTCCTTTTGAAAAGGAACAGCAAAAACACTCAAGTGTTGTTCCTTTTGAAAAGGAACAGCAAAAACACACAAGTGCTGTTCCTTTTGAAAAGGAACAGCAAAAACACACAAGTGCTGTTCCTTTTGAAAAGGAACAACAAAAACACTCAAGTGCTGTTCCTTTTGAAAAGGAACAACAAAAACACACAAGTGTTGTTCCTTTTGAAAAGGAACAGCAAAACACACAAGTGCTGTTCCTTTTGAAAAGGAACAGCAAAAACACTCAAGTGTTGTTCCTTTTGAAAAGGAACAGCAAAAACACACAAGTGTTGTTCCTTTTGAAAAGGAACAACAAAAACACACAAGTGTTGTTCCTTTTGAAAAGGAACAGCAAAAACCCACAAGTGCTGTTCCTTTTGAAAAGGAACAGCAAAAACCCAAAAGTGTTGTTCCTTTTGAAAAGGGACAACACGCACAAATACTAAAAACATATATACAAAATTTACAATCTTATATACAAGATGTGGTAATAAAAGATGAATTTCTTACTGATCTATAGGTGAGGAAGTTTTTGCTTCCTCGCCCATAATCTCAATGTTAGTATCTTGGCGTAGCTGCTGACAAAAAGATTCCCGAGTGAGCGGTTTGCGATACAGACGAACTCGGTGGCCGTTTACCTTAAATGTATATCCAGACCCATCGATTGTGATCAGAGTAAGGGTCCCATTGTCATGGACTTTTTGAATCTCGTATGGTCCCAACCAACGAGTCTGAAGCTTCCCCGGGAAATCCTGAAATCTAGAATCATATAACAGAGCCCAGTCTCCTTCATGAAATATCTTTTTTTTGATAAGCGCATCATGCCATTTGGATCGCTGCTGTTGAATGAGTGCTGTATTCTGTAATGCAGAGAGCCTTATTTCATCTAATTCATTAATTTGCTGTAATCGATTTTTTTGTGCCTCACTTAAATCCAATCCGACTTCTTGGGTCGTTCGCAGCGTTTGGATCTCGAATTCTATAGGAAAAATGGGCTGCTTTCCAAACACTAAGTGATATGGTGAATAGCCGGTGGTGCTTCTCCATGTGGTTCGATAAGCCCACAGTGCCTCGGGTAGTCGGGCGGCTCAATCACGCCGATGTGAGGCAACGGTTTTTGTCAAAATAGACTCTATTACCTTATTGCTGCTCTCCACTTGCCCATTTGCCTGAGAATGGTATGGGGTAGTAATTTTATGCTGGACACGATAGTTATTGAGTGTTGCAGCTAATTTATGCCCCACAAATTGTGGTCCTCCGTCTGTAATTACTTCCCTCGGAAGACCATAACGTACAAACAAATGGAACAAGAACTGTATTACCGAATCTTCTGTAGCTCTAGGTAATGCCTCCGCTTCAACCCATTTGGTAACATATTCAGTTGCCACCAAAATGTAGGTTCTTTGGTTTGATGGCGGGCTGATGGGTCCGACGAAGTCCAGAGCCCAGCGTTCGAAAGGTTCGATCACTAATTGAGGCTGCAAAGGCATTTTGTCGGCTGGACCAGGTCGTCCTGCACGCTGACAGCTATCACAGGCCTGGACAATTTTTTTCGCATCCTTGAAAATTGTAGGCCAGTAATATCCCGTTTGTAATACTTTATGTGTTGTTCTTCATTCAGCAAAATGTCCTCCACATGGCCCGTCATGGCAGGCTTTCAAGATATCAAAGATTTCGTCCTCTCGAATACATCTTCTGATTTCCATATCTGCTCCTGTGTGGAACAAATAGCCCCCAACCCACGAAAATCGATTGCTTTTCTGAACAATCTGCTTCTGTTCATTGGGGGTTAAATGTTTTGGAAGCTTACCTACTGCAAGATAGTGAGCAACATCAACGTACCAGGGAGTCTGAACAGCGACAACAAATAAGTGTTCGTCTGGAAATTGGTCCTCGACTGCTGCTGCTTCAACTGATTTTGGTATTCGTGAGAGGAAATCAGCTACAGGGTTCTCCTTCCCCGGTCGATCTCTGATTGTAATATCAAACTCCTGCAACAGGATCAACCACCTGGTTATTCTTCCATTTGTAACAGGCTTATTTGCTAAATACTTAATAGCAGAATGGTCTGTATACAAAATAACGGGATAGCCTGTAATATAGTGTCTAAATTTATTAACAGCGTGTATCACAACTAAAAATTCTTTTTCGGTGACAGTGTAATTTAATTCAGCCGGAGCCAAATTTTTGCTGATGTAATAGATGGTGTATGGTCTTTTATCCTCTTCTTGGCCCAGAACTGCACCAATTGCTATGTCTGAGGCGTCAGTTGAAATTTGGAATGGTAAATTCCAATTAGGTCCTCGGAGAACTGGAGCTGTAGATACCAGCTTCTTTAATTCTTTGAAGGCTCGATCACATTTCTCTGTCCATAAGAAGTCAACATTTCCAGTTAATGCATGTAAAGGTGCGGAAATATGTGAATAATGTTGTATGAATCGGCTATAATACCCAGAAAAACCAAGAAAACTGCGTACCTCTGTTTGATTAGTGGGGGTCGGAATAAGCAAAAGTATTTGAATTTTAGCCGGGTCTACCTGAATACCAGCTGCTGAAATATAGTGTCCCAGAATGAGTCCTTCGGTCATCATCATGTAACACTTTTCGTGACTCAAGCAAAGTCTGGTAGCGATGCAGCGCTGTAGGACTTTTTCGAGAGTATCTAGAGCTAGATCAAAGTCATCTCCATATGGTGTGAAGTCATCCATGTAGACTTCCAATCCATCATTAATTAAATCTGCAAAGATGCTAAGAACAGCCCTTTGGAATGTGGCTGGAGCATTACATAAACCAAAAGGTAAGACTCGATAAGCGAACGTTCCCCAGGGACAAGTAAAGGTAGTCTTATCCTGGTCTTCAGGGGCAATCTGAATCTGATTGTATCCGCTGAAGCCATCCAAGAAAGAAAAGAATTTCTTGCCTGCTAAGGTGTCCAGTACCTGATCTATGAATGGAAGAGGGAAGTGATCTTTTTGTGTGGCTTTGTTTAATTCTCTATAATCCACACAAATCCTCCATTTCCCGTTCTTTTTAGGTACTACCACAAGTGGAGAGACCCATTTGCTGTCAGAAATAGGATAAATAAAATCAACATCTAAAAGTTTCTGAAGCTCAGCTTTTACAACATCTTTTAAATGGGGGTTGAGTCTTCTTTGCGGTTGACGAACAGGTCTTGCATCTTTTTCATTATAAATATGATGTGTGCATAGCTGGGGATCAATCCCTTTCATATCGGGATAGTCCCATGCAAATGCCTCCTGATACTTTCGTAACAGCTGGATGAGTTTTGTCTCTTGATCTGGTGTCAGATTAGCGTTAATATTTAAAGTTTTCCCCGGTTCAATTTTCACTACTTTGCTATTAGCGATAGAAGTCACAGGTATAATTTGGTCATGTTCGTCTTTCAGAGGATCCTCCTCTAATTCGTTATCAAATGCCGCTTTTATCATAAAACATTGTGTATACGATGTGGATTCTGTTTGATTAATGAATTTATTGATGGCATCGTCTTCCATTTGATCTTTGAAATATAGCGCTTCCTGGACTGTTAATGGAGGTCTAATATTGTCAGTGATATATGAGGCAGGGCGCAGGTTGGTTCTCATCATCGTGATGCTTGGTTGCGCTGGAGGGTACAAGATTAAATTTTTGATATCCGGCCCTCTGGTTATGGTCATGTTTCCCTGCCGACAACCAATGTAAGCGTCAGCAGTAGTGAGCCACGGTCTACCTAGAATAGCGGATGTCCATCTAGTCGGGTTTTCGGATTAATTATCAGGAAATCGGTCGGGTATTCCCAGGAATCCATTGAAACCATGACATCATACAAGGTGCCTTCTGGTCTAATTACTGATCGGTCAGCTAGTTCTAACAAAGTGGAAGTAGGTTCAACCGATGTAATTCCGAGCTTCTGGCAAGTCGATGTTGTCAGGATGTTAATTGCAGCCCCTAGATCAACTAAGACGTTGGTCAAGGTCTGCCCATAGATTTGAACAGTGACAATTGGGTTTCCAGGGTCCTCGTATTTAACTGGTGTTTCTTTTCCTGATAGGAGGTCAGATAAGGTGCCGACTACCTGGACTCTTGGGTTAGAGGTTACATTTCTTTTTGATTTTCTGCTACACAGGTCTTTTATGGTTTTTGCATATATGGGGATATCCTGTATAGCTTGAAGGAATGGAATTCTTATATACAAGTTTTGTAGTTCTCCCAAAATATCAAAATCTGGATATTGTGTTGGTCATGGAATGGCCAATCGTTCTGGGAAAGGTGGAGGAGATGTAATTACTTGCTGATGAGCCTGGTCTTTATTTACATCTTCCTGTTGTGACGGCTGTTCTATAGGTAACTGATCTTCAATGTGAGTTGTTCTATGTCCCTCAGTTTCTATTATTCGCCCAGATCTTAACTGAAGATCATTGCACTCCCGCAGATCAGATTCAATCTCTGAGGATTCTATAATTTGAAGAGATTGAACTGGTCTATTATTTGGATTGGGGTTGGGTTGGGCTGGGAGCTGCGGTCTCAGATTAGGCTGGGGATTTTGTTGTAAGGCTGGCAGAGTTGGTTGAGGGAGTGGAATTGATCCTGCTGGCTGATATGTCGATTTTGGCCAGCTTGTCTGCCAGGGTGAACCTTGCGAAGTAGAAGGGGTCCACTGCGGAGGATATGAATTATTCTGCCAATATGGTGGGGGATAAGGGAAGTTTGGCCAACCAAATTGGGTCATCCAAGGATTCGGAGTAGGAAACATTTGAGGTGACCAATTCGAAAACGGGGGCTGAGACTGGTTTTGCCACATATTCTGTTGCTGAGCATTGAACTGCGGGGGTTGAAAAGAAGAGGAGGGGTCTGAAAACATACCAGATTGCCTAGGCTGCCATTGACGACGTTGGTTAATAAAATATGCTGATTCTGGCTCCTTTTCTGCTTCTTTGTATACTGCCTTCAAACCAGGAAGTGAGGGGCAGCTTTCAGTCAGGTGGTCCTTGGTACAGATAGCACATATTTGGACTGTATCCAGTGGGCATTCCTTGTGGCTATGTTTCTTCCTGCATCGAGGGCAGAAAACCGCTAGATTCTGTTCCGCCTCTGCTTGCTTCTGTTTAGCCTGCACAATATCAAGCTGTGTAGTTAATGTCCCCAGGATATCAGTTTTAAAATTTTCTAGCAAATTTCCAAGTTCCACACGTGTTACTCCCTCTGTTGATGTTCTGTTATCTCTGCTAAAGCGATCATATTCTGCTGGTTTTATCCTCGTGCTGCCTCTTGAGCTCCTGATACACAGATCAATGATATCAGCAAAATTTTCCTGATAAATGTCTCCTTTCCCCATAATATTCAACGTTTCAATCCATTGTTCTTTCATACCTCTAATTAATGCGGTTTTCAACACGTTATCAGGCAAAGGTAACGATGCATAGGGAGATCTTTGCAAGTTATATTGGAAACGTTCCACATATTCTTCTAGAGTTTCGTTTGGTGTGGCTGACATTTGAAAGATTTCATCTTTTAGTTCTCTTGACCTACAGTAATCCTGATATTTCTTTAAAAAGGCTTCTTTCATTTGATCCCAATTGTTAATAACCCCACCACATAAGCCCATAAACCATCTTAAAGCAGCCCCTTTTAATGTGGAGGGGAACAATTTTAATTTCTGGGGATCGGTGGTGTAATCGTATCCTCTACATAATACATCAAATTCGAACAAGAATGCATCCGGATCTTCTGATGTAAGGCCATGAAATGTAGGGATATGCTGGAGAGGGATAGCTTTCATGGGCACATTTGCTGCAGAATCTACTATAGGATATTGCAATGTGGAGGTCTGGGTGTTTGGCTGATTCTGCGCCATGGGATCGAATATATGCCAGTAATCTTCAGGAATTTCCAAGAGAGTGTTCCTTGGTTGAGAAGGGGTAGTCTTAACAGGGATTGTTTTGACAACACTCCCTTTATCAGGGATAATGATGGTCCCAACTGTCTGAGGTGAATGAATTCCTTCAACGAGGATTTTTACAGCGCTTCCTTTATCCGGGCTATTTAAAGGCTGGTTTGGTTCAATAGGAGATCCAGGTTCCCCGATTTCCCCTGTTTCTCCTCCTCCTTCGCAAAGGTTACTAAGATTCCCTTCGTGCAATAGTCCAGGAGTCAAATTTTCAATTTCTTGAAAGTCCTGCTCCTCTGTTTGACTGTGCACTTCAGCAAAGGCTTCAGATGGTGATCCCGAGGCCTGAAGGGAACTAGTAGGTTGTTTAGAATTGATTTTCCTATAACCTACTGATGGCTGAGATTCGGCTTTCTTATAGATTTCGTCTATGAAGGTCGTTCGTCCAAGGGTCACCGGTCCCTTGGCTTTGGATGGAGGTTTTTGATCTTTCTCTGGCTTTTTCTGCTTATTCATGCACTCTAATTAAACTGCTAAATCCTATTTAACCAATCAATTCTGCTAGGAAAGCGGATGGTGGAGCAGGGCTTTTACATGCTCCGTACGCAGGTTCTTACCTTCCGTTTTTAAAATCCAACTCTCCCCTAGCAGATTCGTACACTACCCTGTTTAAAAGACAAATGGCTATACCCTTTCCCCGGCAAC
The DNA here is from genome assembly GCA_031772625.1 of Pinus tabuliformis. NCBI lineage: Eukaryota > Viridiplantae > Streptophyta > Pinopsida > Pinales > Pinaceae > Pinus > Pinus tabuliformis. The sequence continues at coordinate 1,901,282,761 of CM062817.1, forward strand.
GGCGCCAAAATGTAGAGCTGTAACAAGGGTCTTTTTCACCTCTAGTTATCTCACATTACAAGTCAATCTGGGAGCGTTTTGTTATTGTAAAGGGTATCTCAATTTGAGGCTATTTGTCAGAGTAATGCTTAGTAGTATAGGTCTAAGAAATACAAGAGTAAATGGATGCTAAGCTATGGCTAGATTACTTTTGCATAAAGAAATCACACGCGGCAACTTTATCAGTCAAGGGTACGGAAATATTAACCCATCCCTCTAGAAACCGATGAAGGAAAAGGAATTAGAGTATGGATCATGGATCTGGGAGCATAATAGCATCTGTTGTGTCTCACGACAGCCTTGATCCTCCTCCCACACCAAACCAATGAATGCAAGTAAAAAGGAATAGCAAGAAAGCAGAATGGAACGGCAATTCAGAAATGGAACAGCAGTAAAAGGAACGGCAGTAAAGAAACTAAATCTCGCGAGTTCAACACTCTCAATTCTTGGCATCAACTTACATACAAAGAAAGAGCAATCTTTTGTACAAGTAGACAGCTTAATCAAATGGAACAGCAAACCACCATAAACAGGAAACGTCAATCATATGTACACATAATCTGAAATGATCACCAGTAGTCCACACACAACGTTAATTCCATCTTCTTATGATCGTCACTCCAACCATATGTAGCTAAAACATTCCACTTATAAATTCTGTAACAGAAGTGAACAACTCAGAACAATGTTATGTGATCAATTCTGGAAATATGATGTAAACTTGTTACAAAGATTTGCAAAAGGAAAAACTACTGATGAACGAGTATGGAACAGCATGTAAGTATATCAGATTATTAAGAACAACAAACAAACCACACAAAGCCAAATTGTAATGATACAATCAGCCAGTGTCCGTTGGAGCCGGGCCCTTAGCTTCCAATGGCACACCGCCGTAACTTACTTCAGATGCAGGGAGAAAGTAACGCCAAATATATTATATTAACGCATCAATGATAGTACAGCAAAACTAAGTCTCAAAGAGACTCGATAGTCTGAGTTTAACCAACTGTGAAGTCTGTAAACAGAAAGTAAAGATACAAGATAATCAAAAGTCTTCGATGCTGCCCCTTTTTATACAAGTAATGGCGGAGTTAACTAAACAACAAAATAATTGAAAGTAACGATCCCTCAGGATCAAAGATCCTGAGGGATCTGTTAAACTGTTAACTCCTCTCTTTTCTCTGCCTAACCTTCCGAACTGACAGTCCTTTATCTCGTCCCGGATTGATCTGCCTTGATCTACTCGCCCTGGTCTGGATTTTATTTGGTTTTGGAGGGACAGCCGTTATCTCCTCATGGAACTCTCGTTTTGCACCGCGCCTTCCTACTTTTGTCTTTTCCTGCATAGAGAAGATAACTATTAGTGATTGGGTCATTCGTGCTCATTCTCATTACATTCTCCTTATTTTATAACAAAGAAAAGGTTACAACTATTGCTTGAAACACCACTAAGTTATTCGTTAAAACATACCTTTCCAATGCTCTACAAATGGAAGTTGAATAATGCAAAGGAAGGGAGTTTCAATAGTGGTATACTGATCATAGACAGCAAAACTCCTGAATAAAACTGAAGACAATGAAGAAAAAACCAAAATCTGGAGGCGGAAACAGTCTTATCTGATCATCGCACCTGTAACACAAGGAAACAAGGATGCATCCCACCTACTGCACATGGGAGGTGCGATACTCCAGAATGTCAAAAGGAGACAGTGCGATGATCCAGGGACGAGACTTTCACTTGGTTTTTGGTCATAGTTTGCAGCTTAGTTCAGGGGTTTAAGCTTAGCTAATGATAGTTAGTAAATACAAAGTATAAGGGCTGATCTAATGAGGTTACTTGAGCTACCACCAGGGCACTTAGGATGTTTGCAAGTCAGTGGTTTAGTTCATAAACAAACCCATAGATTGACTGAAGCAGCATTGATCTACTTTTCACTTGCATAGAAAATGCAGTTCTAAGGCTAGCTGGCTTAACTTCAGGCTCCGTCTGTAGTTTATGAAGCAAACAAATATAGACAAGCAATCAAACTATTCGCTCCCCAGCGGAGTCGCCATTTTGTTATCGGGAAAACTAGTGTCTATTCAAAACTGCTAGTCCCACTAAGATGGGTAGCTATCTTAGAAACAAACAGATTAAAGTTACTTGTATTTTCCTTTATGAGAGATAGATGAGAAAGAAGCAGACAGTACCAACCTCAGTCTTTCGCTTGGCTCCTTGCTTGTTTCCTTTCCCCTTTGATAGAAATTTGCCACTCCTTCCTTACTTGTCCCACTTCAAAGAACACCTGTAGAGTCAAAGCAACGTAATACCATCAAAGCATAGAGATCTATAACCATAAACAATATAGGATCAGATGTATATTAACCATACAAATGCATATATCAATATAAGATTTAGAGATATACAAGAATATGGAGGAAAGCTCAAATAGCTTTATTGATAGAAGTAGTAGAAGAGAGGATTACAACCCATTGGTCTGACCCAGTGCCATCCTCCCAGCATGAAATCCCTCTTCACCTCATACAAAGCAAGATCACCCAACAATGTCTTCAAAGAGAAACCAACAACACTTCCTTGCAAATTACAAAATTCCAGCCTCTAGATCTCTTGGATGAGGGATCCATATATAGATGTTTGCAGGTGGGTGAGTCAGCTTCTGGGATTTTGATTAGTGTCATCTCTCTGATAGTTCTTGGTTCCACTTGGAGATTTCATGATCTCTTACTCATCCCTGGGTGAATTCAGAGAGGCAAGTGTCAAATGAGCAGCTTCTAGAAGATTCTCAGGGTCTCCACCTAGCAAACTGCTTCTGCCATTTGTCTACTCTCGCTCATCGCACCCTACAGAAGGGATTTCCAGTATGCATCACACTTTTTGCATGTGGCAGGTGAGATGCATCGCACCCTCAGCACTGAGCAGTCTGTATGGTCCAGTTTTGACCAATTCTGAGTAGTTTTTTAGGGAGAACTTCTGGGAGATGATGTAATCAACTGACGTTGCTCCTTTAAGGTATGAAACAACATTTTAGGGACTTAGAAGCCCTTGGTTTATGGACATATATGATTGGGATTGCAGTGCCCCAATATGTCTATAACACAGAGAAGACACCTTAACCATATGCAGAATAATAATCTTTTATTATATTTTCAAAGGTTACAATTTCACCAGGAGACAAAGCTCAACCGGCTGTATACCGAAACGTTTAGCTGTCATGCAGCTCAACCTTTGGTTGACGCACCATTCAGCACTTCCAAACAATCGTGTCGTTTGCCCAACTCGGGCGTCACTGTCTGTGTCACTGTGCCACCCAACTCGGGCACCTTCGCACTTCCATCGCACCTCGTTTCAACCCAACCAACCGTTCACCGTTTCTCCTCGTCGGGCACTCCTACCCATGGGTCACCCTACACAAGTCCGTTTAGCCGAACCATGTCTCGCTCGGCAGGCGCACACGCCCGTGTCACCCTGCCCGAAACTTTTGCACGATTTTTGCCTTTGTTGTGCTCATCGTGCGGGCTCATTCGCACCTCTGCCCTACTCCTCACCATAGAACCGTTGTGTGTGAGAGCTCACACTTCACTTTTCTCTTCCATCAAATCACCGCCGAGTTCTTATACCCTTCGTTCATCATGTACGGGTGCTTGGCCGACGCACCGAACTCTCCAACTCACATCAGTTCATCCTTGACTTGTCAGCCCACTTGTTAAGCTAACTCATTCGTCGTCAAGTCGGCTCGTGGGTGTGTTAAGCCCTCGCATGACCGCTCACCCACTATAAGTCCACGTGCTTAGCTCGTCATCCACACTCGCTCGTCCACTCGCCGAGTCACCTTCAACTCGCCCTCGTGCTCGTGTCTCGCCCTCGCTAGCTCGCCAGTTCGCTCGTTTCTACCGTTTAGGCACGCCCGGTGGGCGTGCCCATGCCACCTGACTGTTGCAACAACCGGAGGGCGTTACATGCTCCCCCACCTAAGGTCATTTCCATCCTCAGCAATCCGATTATCCTCTGTAGCTTCCTATCATACTTCGCAATCTTTCACTTCCATCTCCACAGTGATTCCTACGTTTCCCAGCTATCCTCCTCCGGTGCATCCTTCCATCTGACAAGAAATTCCCGTATTATGTGACTTCCAATCCCTGTGGTTTGAGATTTCAAAATCTTATCCATCTCAAGGTTTGGCTTGTCAACAATCATGGATGGTCCCCTCGGTGGTTCCACTCTCTTTGGATATTCTACATCGAGTCTGTATTTCTTCAACCGACTGATATGGAAAGCTTGATGTTTCATATGCATATGGTTTGGAAGCTCCAACTCATAGGCAACCTCCCCCACTTGCTTCTTAATTCGGAATGCCCCCTCATACTTCGTCATCAATGATCTCGCAGTCCCTTTAGGTGGCTGAAACTGATCTCCTGTAATCCTGAGGAACACCGTATCTCCCACACTGAAGTGTGCATTCCGTCTATCCTTATTTGCCCATTTCTTCATTCTCCTTGCAACTTTGTGTAAGTGCACCCATGCTAACTCCAAGGTCTCATCCAAAGCCTTCATGAACTTCTTCGCATGAGGACTTCTTGACAAACCTCCTGTCACTACAGTGTGCAGTGTGATTCGCATCTGTCCATTTACCAACTCAAATGGACTGTACCCTGTCGCAGAACTCTTTTGTATGTTGTAGCTGAACTGAGCTACATCCAAGAGTTCAGGCCAATTCTTCTAATCAGCCATCATATAATGCCTCAAGTAATCCTCCAACAATGCATTGATCCTCTCGGTCTATCCATCTGTCTGTGAATGGTAACTCGAACTCATCAACAAATCTGTCCCAACTAGCTTGAACAATGTGGTCCAAAATCTGCCTGTAAATTGCGGATCTCGGTCTGATACGATGCTCAATGGCATTCCCCAATACTTCACTATGTTCTTGAAGAACAACTCCACAGTCCTCTTGGCTCCAGAAGGTATCTTTGTTGGAACAAAGACAACATACTTGGAAAAACGATCAACCATGACCATGATTCCACTATACCCCTATACTTGCTGTAGCTGAGTGATGAAGTCCATCGAGACACTTATCCATGGTCTCTCAAGAATCGGTAAAGGCTGCAACAGACCTTGTTGCCTCTGAGTATTTGATTTTTCCTGCTGACAAATGATGCAGGTATGTACATACTCCTCCACATCCTCTCTCATCTTCTCCCAAAAGAATCCTCTCTCCAATAATGCCAAAGAACGACGCTGCCCTGGGTGGCCAGCCCACAGAGAATCGTGGCATTCCTTCAAAAGGTGCCTCCTGAGCCCGAATGACTTTGGAACATAGAGTTGGTTTCCAAAGAACAAGAATCCATCTCGGAGAAAGAACTTTCGTGTCTTCCCCTCCTTTATCTGCTTCACTATATTCTGCACCTGAGTATCGGTCTCAATGCTTTCCTTGAGCTTATTCTACATCTCTTCTGACATCTATACTCGACTCCTACTTTGTGCTGCCTGGTCTTCTTCTCCCTCTAATTCTGCTAGTTGTCCCTTCCTACTAAGGGCATCTGCCACCGCATTGAGTCTACCCGGCCTATACTCAATAGTCATGTCAAACTCTGCCAAGAAGTCCTGCCAACGAGCTTGCTTCGCTGACAGCTTTGGTTGTGATGCAAAATAACTTGCTGCAACGTTGTCAGTCTTGACAACAAAAGGCTTCCCAATCAAGTAATGCCTCCATACCTGTAAACAGTGGATGATCGTAGTCATCTCCTTCTCATGGACCAGATACCTCCATTCTCTATCCTGCAACTTCCAACTCTCGTACACCACTAGATGCCCATCCTGCATAAGAATCCCTCCTATGGAAAAATTTGAAGCATCTATGCATACCTCAAACGGTCACTCGAAGTCCAATAACTTCAGTATCAGTGCTGTAACCATTCTCTTCTTCAAATCATCAAATGCCTTTTGACATTTGTCTGTCCAACTCCACCTCTTGTCTTTCTTCAGTAGGTCTGTCATTGATGATGTCACCTTGGAGTACCTGTCTACAAACTTCCATTGGTAGTTGCTCATGCCCAAAAACACCCTCATATCATGGAAATTCTTTGGTTCAACCCAGTCCTCGATCGCCTTCACCCTGTTTGGCTCCATCTGTATGTACCCTTGACCCACTATGTGTCCAAGGAATGGAATCTCAGTCTGAGCGAACATACACTTAGACTTCTTCAAGTATAGCTAATTCTTCTTCAGCGCCTCGAACACCAATGCCAAGTGCTTCTTATGATCCTCCATGTTATCACTGTACACCACTATATCATCCAAGTATACTACTACGAACAAATCCAAGTATGGACGTAGAACATCATTCATCAAAGTGAAAAATGTAGCAGGAGCATTGCACAACCCGAATGGCATAATAAGGAATTCAAAACTTCCATATCTTGTTACTATCGCGGTCTTTCTTTCATCTCCTTTCACTATCCGCACCTGATAATACCCATGCCTCAAGTCCAGCTTGGAAAACACTCGAGCTTTCGCAAGCTTATCGAAGAAATCTGCAACTAATGGCAAAGGGTACATGTTCTTTATCATCTGTTTGTTGAGAGCGCGATAATCACAGCACATCCATAGCTCATTTGTATCTTTCTTTCACTGGAACAATACTGGAGCTCCATAGGGGGACCTTGAAGGTCTGATGAAACCTGCATCAGTTAACTTCTTTAACTGTCATTTCAACTCCTCCAACTCAGGCCCTGAAAACCGATAAGGAGATTTAGCCGGAGGTTGCTTTCTTGGCTCAAGCTCGATGCTATAGTCCACTGCACACCTTGGTGGAAGCTTCCTTGGTAGCTCATCGGGCATCAAATCTGCATACTTAGCCAACACCTCGGAAATCTTAGCTGGAACAGGCGTCCCCACTCCATCATCGCCTTTGACTTCTTTGATTACAGCCGCATATGTTTCCACGTTTGACTCCCGCATAGCCTTCTCCAAACTTAGTGCAGAAACATGCTGCACCTTGACTTCCTTCCTTTGCTTATGAGTAGGAAAAGTCCAAGTCTGTGATTTTCCAATCAACATAACCTCATTGTAGAAGGGGACAATAATTGCCTTATTGCCCTTCAAGAAATATTGCCCCAATATCATGTCAAAATCATTCATCTCCATCACCGTGAAGTCCAACTGACCTTGCCAGTCTTTAATCTGCACAGGCACTTCGTGTGCCAAACCTGCCACTTTAGCTCTTGAGTTCACTGCCTTGACTTCCACATTCGATGGGAAAATCTTCAGTCCAACTTCTCTTGCTAACCGTGTCATCATGAAGTTATGTGTGGCCCCCGTGTCCACCAGTGCTTGAATGGTCTTGCCATGAACCACCAAGTCTACGAAACCCAGACTATGAATCCATGATTTCTCCATAACTTTCATCTGCATATTTTCCTGGTCTCTGCAATTCGCTCTGATACCACTTGTCACGCCCCCAATTATTTTTTCATAAATTGGCTTTCATGTGGCATCAGCCAAATAGTTAACTTTATCCATCTTTAACTATTTCCCGAACTACGCCTAACATTCATTCTTTTAACCATTAATATTAATGTGCGGAAACCATTAACATAACATTCAACAGCAGAGAAGACACCTTAATCATATGCAGAATAATAATCTTTTATTATATTTTCAAAGTTTACAATTTCACTGGGAGACAAAGCTCAACCGGCTTTATATCGAAACGTTTAGATGTTGTGCAGCTCGACCTTTGGTCGCTGCACCGTTCAACACTTCTGAATGATCGTGTCATTTACCCAACTCAGGCGCCATTGTCCGTGTCACCGTGCCACCCAAATTGGGCACCGTCACACTTCCACCGCGCCTTGTTTCAACCCAACCAACTGTTCACCGTTTCTCCTCGTCGGGCACTCCTACCCACAGGTCACCCTGCATGAGTCTATTTAGCTGAACTGTGTCTCGCCTGGCAAGCACACACGCCCGTGTCACCCTACCCGAAACTTCTGCATGATTTCTACCTTTGTTTCACCTGTCATGCAGGATCATTCACACCTCCACCCTGCTCCTCACCATAGAAATGTTGTGTGTGAGAGCTCGCAATTTGCTTTTCTCTTCCATCGAATCACCACTAAGTTCTTATACCCTTCATTCATCATGTGGGGGCGCTCGGCCGACCCACCGAACTCTCCAACTCACATCGGTTCATGCTTGACTCGTTGGCCCACTTGTTAAGTTAACTTGTCCGTCGTCAAGTCAACTCGTGGGTATGGTGTGCCCTCGCGAGACCGCTCACCCACTATAAGTCCGCATGCCTAGCTCGTCATCCACACTCGCTCGTCCACTCACCAAGTCACCCTCAGCTCGCCCTCGCGTCTGTGTCTCACCCTCGCTAGCTTGCAGTTAGCCCATTTCTGTCGTTTAGGCACACCCTATGGGCGTGCCTGTGCCACCTGACCGTCACAACAACCGTAGGGTGTTACACTATGTGTCACAAGAATGCTTTCCCTTTGCTGAAGATCACATCGTAACCACAATCTTCCAAAACGGCTACAAAGATAAGACTTTTTTTTAGGCGTGGGACGAACATCACATCCTCGAGTCTTAGAGGGGAGCCTGACTCCCTATGAAAGGTGACTATAACAATATCGGTCGTGTTGTACCTTTTGTCGTCTTCAAACTCAATGTTCATCTAGAGATATTTCTCCTCCATGTCACTAAAATTTTATCGATTCGTCATGATTTGGAACGAGGCACCCGAATCCAAGTACCACACACTTCCCATCACCATGTTGACCATGCATGCGATAAGGGTGAAGTCAAGCTCAAACTATGAAGCCAAATCTTCACCTGCTACTACTGCATGATCCTTCTTGCTAAATTTTTTGTGTGGACACTTAGTGCCATAATGACCAAATTCATGACAATTTAAGCATTTAATTTTGGACAAGTATTTCTTCTTGCCCTCTTGGCTTGAATCAACCTCACCTTGGGACTTCTTTCCCTTGGCCTTCATTCCTTTTCCCACTATATAAAATTCCTCTTGATCTACTCCTTTGGATGAACTACCATCTCTAGTATTTCGCCTGATTTCCTCCTATACCAAATCAAACGATAAGCATTCCCAGTTTGGCAGTTTCTCCCTCTCATTCATCGAATTTTGGTAGTAGTGCCAGCTCTTGGGAAGGCCTAGAAGCGCCAGGCTTACTAAATCATCATCTTCAATTGTAACACCAACTCCTGCAAGTTCATCACGACATTGTGTGAACCTGCTCATATACTGTTGAATAGAGTCATTCTTCTGCATCTTGATATTTCAAAGTTTATCCTTGAGCACTAGTTTCCTGTGGTCGCTCCTAATCTGGAACAGATTTAACAAGGCCTTCCACATTGCATAAGTAATTTCTTTCCCGTGGATATTTGAGACAATGTGATCCTCTACTCCCTCCAATATTATTCTTCGTGCCTTAGCTATACACTTCTTCCATTTTACTAGATCCTGGATATCGAATGATCCTAGTTTTGGAATGTCATTCACAACAAATTCCTTCAATCCATTGTCTTCCAACACTACCTCCATACGGTCTTTCCAAGTAGAAAAATTTCAGCTGCCATCAAGGGCATACTCAAGTCTTACTCCATATAAATCCATCCTTCTAGCTCTTCTTCCCTACTCTGAAGAGATCCTGCTACATTGAACTACAAATTTGAATCTCCTTAGAAACAAATTTAAAATTCTTGTTCTAATGTGAATCCTGATATGATACCATGTAAAAATTATGTGTAGATATGAAATTGTTCGTGAAATTTACTAAAGCACAAGACACAAATATACTCTATTATTCTGTAGAAATCAATTCACAATCTACAACACATATCAGAAACATGCGTCAAAAATAACACACATACACATATATTTATCTAGGGGAAAGAAATTGTTCAAAACCCCTTCCTATTTGTATTGCATTAATCAAAGAATAGAGATGATTACATATGATTGCCCAAGCCTGAGCACAACCTGCAAGTGTATAATCTATCCCTTTGCCTAATTAACTGACTCTGGCCAAAACCTAAGAAAATTTCAAGCCCTCCAAGCTCCTATTTCTTTGGATTGTTCCTTGAGGAATTAGGCCCCTATTAATTAGGAAATCCTCAATTGGATTGCACAATTCCTTAGGTTGATCCTCTGAGTGCGTGCACCACTTGTACACATTGGAATAGTCTACAAATGATAGTACACTACCTTGGAACCTCCACCTCAACTGGGTAACTTGAATTCTCTGCATGCAAGAATTATTTTGGGTTGATTGATGAGTTAAGTGGTTGATCACTGAGTGTGACTGAAGTCACACTCCACAACTTGACCTACCACTAGTTCCTCTAACAATTAGAACTAGTTTAACTGACAATAACTCAATTTAACTGAATTAAATTGCTGCAAATTAACAATCACTCATGCTTAAATGAAATCAAGACTTCTAACTTGAATTAAGTAAGCTAACAGGGTGACACAAGCCATGTCACTCAATTTAACTCATCCAACTTTTCTACTGAAATGGAAATTTAAATTTTCTCTTGTTTGATCAAGGAAAATCAAACTGAGATTTTCTTGCTACATTTTTAACATCTTTTTCAATTTTAATTAATGGGTCTCCATTAAGAAATTCTACTTCCTCAAGAGGTTTGAGGCAAGGGGATCCCCTATCACCTTTTCTTTTTATCTTGGTTATGGAAGGTTTAGGCAGAATGTTCAAAAAATCTAGTGAATTGGGGCATATTTACGGTCTCCAACTATTTGGTGAGGACCTCCCAATCTTACATTTACAGTTTTTGGATGATGTGATTATTTTTTCTCTACCAGCTACTAAGGAGTTGAAAATAATCTGGAGGCTCCTACAAATTTTTATGGATGCTTCTGGTATGGAAAATAATGTTGAAAAAACATGTCTTTTAACTATGCCTTGGTAAAACTATTGGAGTAACAGAGGATCCCTTCCCTCCAAGTATCGTGGAGTGTCCCTAGTGTTATACGATAATAGAATCTCCTCTTAGGAAGATTTAATTGATAGGTCACGTCGCAAAATTAATAACTGAACCTATAGAGCATTTAACTTCTCGAGTCGATTGATTCTCATGAGAACAATGTTACAAGCTCTACCAAATCATTAGCTCTTCACAATGCCTATCCCAATTACAACGTTGAATCATTTGAAATATTTATGGATCAACTTCTTTTGGAAAGGTTCACCTAATAAACATAAGTGGGCTTGTTGTGTGTGGAGCATGATTGTTCAGAGGTCTTTGTTTCAGCCGGATGTATACCCCAGGAAGTTTGTACACCCCTCCATGCTGGGGGGGGGGGGTGCAGGGGGGACTTGTCCCCCCCGTGGGGGTCCAGGGGAGCCGATCCCCCCCGGTTGGGGGGTCCGGGCGCTAGCAGTCCCCCAGCGGGGGCTCGGGGTTGCGCCCCCGAAGCTAAAAACAGCTGTAAAATTGCCTTGTAAAAGTATAGTAATTTCTAGTCAATCTGGGCCGTTCATTAAGCGGATGATCTGACGGTAGAACTTATGTTTAGTTTAGGGTTTTTTTCCCTAGAAGGAAACCCCTCTTTTTGTATGAGGGTATTGTATTTGAGGCTGTGAAATAGATGTGTATTCTATGAGCGAGAAACAGAGAGGTGAGATTGTGAGAGAAAACAGAGGATATTACAGCGGATTTGTTGTAGGTTGTGTCTCTTCATTTTGCTGGATAATAGAAAGGAAGGACTGGTTGTTCGAGGTGGAGTAGCCCAAACTGGGTGAACCATGTATATTTGTGTCTCTCTTGTTTTGTGCGTTTTCTGTGTATAAAATTTCTGCAATATTTTATGTGTTCCATTGCTCCGTAATATATAATTTTCTAACAACTGGTATCAGAGCCGAAGGTCTATTTGGCTGATAAAACTCACAGGAAAGAAGGGTTCCTGGTTCGAGTGGGAGCAATGGCGGAAGATGGTAAGTTTAGGGTCGAGAAATTTAACGGCCAAAACTTCTCACTGTGGAAGATGCAGATGGAAGATTATCTGTATCAGAAAGATCTATACCTACCATTGGGCAGAAAAACAAAGATGTTGACGGGTATGAAAGACGAAGAATGGAACCTTCTCAATAGAAAGGCACTCGGAACAATACGGTTGTGCCTTGCTACGTCAGTCGCCTTCAACATTTCGAAGGAAACCACGACAAAGGGTTTGATGCAAACGTTGTCGAAACTATATGAAAAACCCTCGGCCTCAAACAAGGTATTTCTTATGAAACGGTTATTTAATATGAATATGTTGGAAGGTGGATCTGTTGCAAACCATTTAAATGATTTTAGTACAGTTACAAGTCAGTTAAGTTCTGTAGGGGTAAACTTTGATGATGAAGTTAGAGCTCTGTTATTCTTGTGCTCATTACCAGAAATTTGGAATGGTTTGGTAATGGCCATTAGTAACTCCGTTTTTGGATCCATTACTTTAAAGTTTGATGATGTTGTCGGTGCTATCCTTAGCGAGGAAATGCGACGGAAAAGCTCCGGTGAGACATCGGGAAATGCTTTGAGTGCAGAGTCTAGAGGAAGAAAAATGGAAAGAGGAAAGAGCTTAGGATATCGCAGTAAATCAAAGAAAGGCATATCCAAGTCCAGATCGGGGATAGTGTGCTGGAAATGTGGAAAGAAAGGACACCTAAAGAAAGACTGTAGATCTCGGAAGGGAAAAGAAGGAGATGCACAGCAAGAAAACAATCATGAAGCAAATGTGACAGGTGAGGTGTTACAAGATGCTTTGATTCTTTCTTTCGAAAATATTATTGATTCCTGGGTGGTAGATTCAGGGGCTTCATTCCATGCCACACCTGATAAGAAATACTTTCATGACTATGTTCAAGGAGATTTTGGACAAGTTCATCTGGGTGATGATAAACCCTGTAAAATCGTTGGAATGGGTAAGGTTCTTGTAAAACAGCAGAATGGAAACCAATGGCTATTAAAGGAGGTAAGGCATGTTCCAGATCTAAAGAAAAATCTGATTTCAATAGGGTAGTTAGGCAGTGAAGGTTGTGTGACAACTTTCACAGATAAAGCTTGGAAGGTCACCAAAGGAGCCCTGGTAATAGCAAAAGGCGAAAAGATTGGTACATTGTATTTATGCAATGGTATTTCTAACTCTGTTAATGCTTTAACTTCCAAAGGAGCAGATGCAGCATTATGGCATCATAGGCTCGGACACATGAGTGAAAAGGGGATGAAGATTCTTCACTCAAGGAATTTTTTGCCGGGTTTGAAGAATGTTGATTTGGACTTCTGTGAGAATTGCATTTATGGAAAACAGAAGAGGGTCAGATTTCTCAGAGTTGGGAAAGAAAAGAAGAATGAAAAATTAGAGCTTGTGCATATAGATGTATGGGGACCTGCTCAGGTATCATCTTTCGGTGGCTCTCGTTATTATGTTACTTTTATTGATGATGCAACTAGAAAAACTTGGATTTATTGTATTAAGAATAAATCTGATGTATTTGATACTTTCAAGAAATGGAAAGCTTTGGTTGAGATTGAGACAAGAAAGAAATTGAAGTGTCTTAGATCAAACAATGGAGGTGAATATTGCAGCAAAGAGTTTGATAGGTACTGTTCAGAGCATGGAATTCGCAGAGAGAAGACAGTTCCAAGAACACCACAAGAAAATGGTGTGTCAAAAAGGATGAACAGAACAATCATGGATTGTGCAAGGTGCATGAGATTGCATGCAGGATTGCCTTTACAGTTTTGGGCAGTTGCTGTAGATACTGTTGTTTATCTAATAAACAGAGGGCCTTCAAGTTCCTTGGATGGTGGTGTTCCAGAGGAAGCATGGACAGGTAAAAAGGTAAACTACTCCTTTTTAAAGCCTTTTGGTTGTGAGGCCTTTGTCCATATTGATAAAGAAAATAGAACAAAGCTTGAGGCGAAGTCAAAGAAATGTACCTTTATTGGATATGGTGTTAATGATTTTGGTTATCACTTATATGATTACGAAAATCACAAAATCATTAGGAGCAGAGATGTAATATTCAATGAAAAGGTCTTGTATAAGAATCAATTGCAGGAAAAGAAACAGGAAAAGGAAAACAAGGAATACGCAGTTCTTGATGAAATCACTGAAAAAGGAAAGGTGCCTGAAAATAATAACAATCAACAACCACAACAACAGTAACCACCACAAAAACAACAGGCACCCCAAACACCTGAAAGTGGTGTTAGAAGATCTACTAGGATAAGTAGACCCCCTGAACGATACTCTCCTTCATTATATTATTTATTGTTGACTGATTCCGGTGAACCCGAATGTTATGAAGAAGCAATGCAGGTTGAAAGCAGGAAGAAGTGAGAGGTAGCCATGGAAGAAGAGATGGACTCCTTAATGCATAACCAGACTTGGGATTTAGTGAGGTTGCCTGTAGGAAAAACTACATTGAAGAATAAATGGGTTTACAGGCTGAAGGAAGAAGATGGAGGAAAACAGAGTTATAAAGCTAGACTTGTGGTGAAGGGGTTTGCACATAAGAAAGGTATTGATTTTGATGAGATATTTTCTCCTGTTGTTAAAATGACTTCAATCAGAACCATTTTAAGTCTTGTAGCAGCTGAAGGTTTGCATCTTGAGCAGTTAGATGTAAAGACAGCCTTTCTCCATGGGGATTTGGAGAAAGAGATATATATGCAGCAGCCACAAGGATATGAGGTGAAAGGGAAGGAGAAACTAGTGTGCAGGTTGAATAAGAGCTTGTATGGCTTAAAACAGGCTCCAAGGCAGTGGTATCTAAAATTTGACAAGTTTATGTCTGAACAAGGTTATACTAGATGTCACTCTGATCATTGTGTTTATTTGAAAGCACAAAATGATGGCAGCTATATTATATTGTTATTGTATGTAGATGACATGCTTGTTGCAGGATCTAACATGCAAGAAATAAATGTGCTCAAAAGAAAATTGGCAAATTCATTTGCAATGAAGGATTTGGGAGCTGCAAAACAATTCCTTGGTATGAGAATAACTAGAGACAGGAAAAATCGTAAATTAACATTGTCTCAAAATGAGTACATACAAAAGGTGTTGAAAAGATTTAACATGCACAATGCAAAACCAGTTAGTACACCTTTTTCTAGCCATTTCAAACTTAGCAAGGAAATGTGCCCAAAGACCCAAGAAGACATGGATTATATGTCTAAAGTTCCATATGCATCAGCAGTTGGAAGCTTAATGTATGCAATGGTCTGCACAAGGCCTGATATTGCACATGCAGTGGGAGTTGCAAGCAGGTACATGAACAATCCAGGAAAGGAACATTGGATGGCAGTGAAATGGATTCTCAGATATTTGAAAGGTACCACAAATAAAGCATTATGCTTTGGTGGTTCAAACATCTCCCTACAAGGATATGTTGATGCAGATATGGCAGGTGACAGAGATAACAGGAGGAGAACTACAGGATATGTATTTACTGTTGGAGGAACAACTGTCAGTTGGGTTTCAAAAATCCAAAGTGTTGTTGCACTTTCAACAACAGAAGCAGAGTATGTTGCTGCTACAAAGGCTAGTAAAGAAATGATTTGGTTACAAAGGTTTATGGGTGAATTGGGTAAGGAGCATGAAATGGTCACGTTATACAGTGATAGTCAAAGTGCCATTCATCTTGCAAAGAACTCAACATTTCATTCTAGGACTAAACACATACAGCTCAAGTACCATTTCATACGATCAGTGTTGGAAGATGGAGAGTTGAAGCTGGAAAAGATACACACTAGCCAGAATCCTGCAGATACGCTAACAAAAGTTGTAACCAGGGAGAAACTGAGAATATGCTCAGTTTCAATTGGTCTTTAAGGATGACGATGAAGATGAGAAACAACCAGGTCCAAAGAGGAGTCATTGTCCAGCAAATGAAGCAGCGGTGGAGTTTCTACAATCATTCTCCAAGTGGGAGATTGTTGTGTGTGGAGCATGATTGTTCAGAGGTCTTTGTTTCAACCGGATGTATACCCCAGGAAGTTTGTACACCCCTCCATGCGGGGGGGTGCGGGGGGGACTTGTCCCCCTCGCGAGGGTCTGGGGGGGCCGATCCCCCCTGGCTGGGGGGTCCTAGGGCCAGCGGTCCCCCAGTAGGGGCTCGGGGGCAACGCCCCCGAAGTTAAAAACAGCTGTAAAATTGCCTTGTAAAAGTATAGTAATTTCTAGTCAATCTGGGCCGTTCATTAGGCGGATGATCTGACGGTAGAACTTATGTTTAGTTTAGGGTTTTTTGCCCTAGAAGGCAACCCCTCTTTTTGTATGAGGGTATTGTATTTGAGGCTGTGAAATAGATGTGTATTCTGTGAGTGAGAAACAGAGAGGTGAGACTGTGAGAGAAAACAGAGGATATTACAGCGGATTTGTTGTAGGTTGTGTCTCTTCATTTTGCTGGATAATAGAAAGGAAGGACTAGCTGTTCGGGGTGGACGTAGCCCAAACTGGGTGAACCACGTATATCTGTGTCTCTCTTGTTTTGTGTGTTTTCTGTGTTTATATTTCTGCAATATTTTATGTGTTCCATTGCTCCGTAATATATAATTTTCTAACAGGGCTTTGTTGGGATGGCATAAATTGACTCTACCTAAGGTACAAGGTGGTTTAGGATTGAGTGATCCTATTCTCATTAGCACGACATATGCTATGCAATTTTGGTGACAATGGGTATAGGGGGGACCCCAAGTTTGGAAGGAAATCAGGCCATAAAAATACATTTCCTTAGAAACACATGCAAATCGACTAATTTTTGATGTGGAGATTAAAGGGTAAGGACTATGGAACTAGGCTTTCGCAAACCAAACATTGGGTCAAGAAAAAGGCTTTCTAGGAAATTGGCAATGGCCGATCCGTTGCCTTCTGGCGGGAATCGTGGAAACAATATGCTATTCTACAAGTCAATGATCACTTTTGAACAATCAAGGACCTCTCTCAATCACAAGGAGCTTACGATGTTATGGATTTCTGGAAACTACATGATGGAGACCAAATTTGGCGATGGCGGAAGACTCAGGATGATTGGTGCACATCGCAAGATCAAACACATGGTAATATCCAATGGAAAGAATATAGTAGGTTGCTAGAAAATTATCAAATTCACATATCTCAAAAACCAAATATCCTAAGATGGGGAAACCAATCTTTAGGGTCATTCTCAATCAAGGAAATCTACTTCATGCTTGTGGAAAATTAATCTCAAAATAAATCACATCTTTGGAAACTGTTACACAAAAATATCGTCACCATGATTATTTGCAGTCAGTATGGGTCTATCATCACTTGTATTGTCCTCCTAAGCAAGTCTCAGACCTCAGTTCTTCAAATCAAGCTTTGGAAATGAGAGAAAGACATTAAAAATCAATGTAACTCTATTTCTGCACTTTCTCTCATGGTCACCTACGGTCCCGCACCTTCTGTGTACAAAAACTACGGACCTGGCTGCTCTGTCCCTAACGGTGTAGGTGCGTACCCCTGTGAAAGTCAAAAGGCACAAGTTTTATCTTAAAAAATCACTTTGGGTTAATTCTAGAGGTTTCTAGAAGGGTTTTTGACATGGATTGTTCACTATGAGGTGGTTCATGCATCCCAAAAGAGAAGGAGCTAATCCCTTTATGAGAGGAGCTATCCCTTTGAAGGAGGGCTTTATCCCTTTGAAGGAGGACCTAGTAACCTCCCTCCATTGCACTATAAATACAGGCATTGGGCTGGTTGCTGGAGAGGTTAGAAGCTGAACATTTTTTAGGGTAAATGCTGGTGAAATCAAGACTTCCTAGTTGAGCTTAAGAGGAGAGATCACACATCTTTTTGGCTTCATTGGGGAGTGAGTGAAACTTGTCAAAGTAGAGGAGACTTCTTGCTGGACCCTGGGAGGAGCTTGTACAGCATCAAGGCAAAGGTTGTAAAGTTCTTCTTCTTTTGAATTAATACAATCAAACTCATTTTTCTCAACAAGTATCTTATGTTATTTGTTTCATGGACTCCTTGACTTTCATGTTAAATATGTTTTATGCAATTGGCTTTTCAGGTGCTATTTAATTTGTTTGCAGATTCGCGAAAAGGAGCTCACTTGGATCAAAAGAGCGAGGGCATCCACAAGCTTGCGTTGGACCTAAGGTAGGCCCTAAAAACACTTGTTTGCTATTTGTTTATCAAAGCATATTTAGAGAAAGATAGTGTCTGCTTGGTTTGCTTGTCATTAGGTCTTCTTTATATTCTAGGAAGGTCTATCTTTTCCGCAAGATCGACTTATTTCGTGTGACAAAATGGCGACTCCGCTGGTGAATTGATTGTTTTCCTTGTTTTTACTTTGACCTGAGAAACTCTATTTTTGTTTCTGTTTTTGGCTTGTTGTGTGTAAAAGTGGGTAGAGTTTTTAGATACAAGGTTATTTTTCGTTTTTCATAGCTTTGGGAGAGGACCGCACCCTAGCCGTTTGACACAGTGCGTACTTACCCGCAGCTTGGCTTTTAGCACAGAGCGGGAACGCACCTGTGCCAACTGTGGGCCTGCGGACCCTGTCAAAATTTTGAAAACCTTAAGATTTCCTCTGTTAGTCAGCTTAGTTTATCTTTAGAAATTGTTATCCACTGCCCAAACCTGCATATAACTTGTCAGAAGCTTTCCTTGGATTGATTTCGTTAGTGTTAGGGTTTTAGGTGAAATTCCTAGGAGTTTTGCTTGTTGGGTTTGTTTTTCATTGTGGTTGTGTAGTGGCTCTGAGCTTAGAAGCTGTAGGGACTTCAGATCACCTTAGTGTCTACCAACTTTCTTATGATTCTGGCCATTTATGAAATCTCCCCTTGTTTGAGGAATCTGCTTTGAGTTTTCTCTTTACAAAACTTCGAAAAGCTTGTATTTGAAAGTTTGGATTTTCATTTTCAAAAAGAAAACAAAATTGGTTGTTCTTGACTTATTTGTGATTTTGCATAAATTGGTCCTTAGCTTACATCTAGCTAAGTAAAACATCCTTAAAAATACTTTTAGTAGGCTTTGACTTCAAATAGGTTTTTATAATTTTTAGATCTCAAAGTTAGCCATTTTCATTAGTTTTGAGTGTTTTATAAAAAAATATTAAAAAAAAATCTCTTTTGAAAAAAGTTTGTTTTTTGTAGTGATTGAGTGCTTTGAAACGAAAAAGGGAAATTTTTGTGAAATAACTAGTTGTCTCGTTTTGAGTGCTTTGGAAAGGAAAAGCTCTTCTTTTAATTTGTTTAATTAAGAAAGATTTGTGTTTACAAAGTATTTGCATTCTCAAACTCTTTCTTAGTTTAGAAGTTCATCGAAGAGAAAAATATTGTTTAGATCATCTTAGGTGCATTTTTAGTGATTTTGAGTCAAGTCTTCATACCACAAGTTTCATCTCCGCACCTTTGGACTTAAACAAAAACCACTAAAATTAACGCTTAAAGTAAAATTCACCTAGTAACATTTTTATTTCTAGGGCTCTAATACACCAACTTAGCTTAGGCTAGTGTCTTGGAGTAGGAGAGTAATTAACTCTCCAAAACAGTAAAAACAAACAAGTAGTTGTATCTTATGGTAGGGAAGAAATCCAATTATTGCATTTATGCTCTGGGAAAGCTCCTCTTAAAGGAGAAGCACGAGATCGTGTCCGAACCAGTGTGGGAATCAATCCTTCCTCATTGGGAATGACACCAGATATTCACGTATTAAAAACGGTAAACCTCGGATTAACCATTGTCGAGGAGCCTGGGGTCACTTGTTGGTAAACCTTGGATTATGTCAAGGAGCCTTCAAGGGGATTGAGCTTGCTACTCTGCCCTTGCGTGTGTATCAGATCGTAGACTGTTCCCCCAGGTGTATTTGTCTCAGTTGGTAACCTTAGTGGCCATATTCTTTAGGACTCTTCCTAAGGTGACAGTGGTGGGAAGATCCCACTGTACCTGGAGTGGACGTCGGCTAGACTCACTTAGATTTTCTGGGGGGTTCACTTCACTCGAGACGGTTAAGTGGAGGAACTTGTGCCAGTCTATTCATTAAGCAGGTTGCCGGGGTAACTGTTCCAACCGCCATTTCTGTATTGAACTCTGTGACATTGGATTTCATCACCAACTAGTGTTTTCAGTTCGGAAAGTTACTGTTTGTGTGTGTTTGATCTCCTAGATTCTTTAGGCGTGTGATTCAAATTTGTTTGGTTATTTAGAGACTTTAGGTGTTTTTCATTGAGATTTTACTTTCTTTGCGTGTGAAGTAGTTAAAAGTTTTCAACCGTGGCTGAATTACCAAGACAGTCCCGTAGACTTCGGGGCCAGTCTCCTGAGTTTGTAAACGTGGTTGAGTTATTGAGGAAGTCCCGTAGACTTCGGGTCCAACCTCCTGAGGAAGTACCAAGCCAACTTGAAGGCTTAAAAGTCCTCGTAACTCCTAGAGACAGTAGAGTTGGGTCACCTGAGGAAGGAGAATCTTCTTTGATAGTACATCCTGATTTTCAACCATTAGTAGCAGAGTATAATCCACAGTCAGTGTCTGTCTCTGAAATCGCTGGTAGCTTTTCATCTACTAGTGATATAGGTGAAGAACCTGAAATATCCACGCCTGAAAGTGAATTTGCTGCTACTCCAACATTGGGGCTTGTTTCTCCAACTTCTAGTGGTCTTGGTTCACCTAGGGTAGAAAGAGTAATCACCCAAGATATTCCTTCTGGACTTATTGCTATTGAAGAAATTTCTCTGGAAGAAGAAGTAGGCATCCCTATCCCTGAAAATCAACCTGTTATCGAACTAAGGGAGCGTGAATCAATTTTTTACAGTCCACCTAGGAGTAGTTCTTGGTATCTTTCTTTGACTAATTTTCTAGAAAACTTAGGGTTAAGTTTTTCACCACCTCGTTCTCCTTATCACCCAACACCTAGAGGTTTTTATACTCCCGTCAATATGGCAAGACAGTCATCCATGTTTACTCAATTGCCCGAATCTTTTTTGTACGGCGGTCCTTCTGATCCCTCCGGGTATCAGTCACTTTCTGGTACTTTTTCGGGAGCATCTCCTCAACCCATTGAGCAAGGGTTATTAACTGGAAATAATGGTACTAAGCCGTTGAGCATAGAAGACATTCTTATGATGTCAGGTTCTATTCACAATCCTCAATCTCAATGTGGCCAGTTACCGCCTGGGGGGCAGCCTCAATTAACGCTTGGGGGGCAACCTCAAGGTACACAATTTGCATCTGGGGGGCAACCTCAAGGTACACAATTTGAATCTGGGGGGCAACCTCAAGGACAGTACATACCTATGGGACAGTACGTTGCTCAAGGTCAACCCCAGACTCAATATGTACCCCAAGGTCAACCCCAGTATCAATTTATACCTCAAGGTCAACCCCAGTATCAGTATGTGCCTCAAGGGTATCAACCCCAAGGTCAATACTCGAACCAAGGTTTCCAACCACCCCAAGGTCAAACGTTTGTTCAAGGAAGGGGAAATGTACCTTTCAATTATCAATCCTACCCTCAACCCGGTTATGGTCCTCAGTATTCTCAACCAGTTATGGGTCAGTACCCCGGAACGAATATAGTGTGGGATCCATCGCAAACCCAACAGGTGTTGCAACCAAGTGTACAGTTGTCATCTCAAACTGGAAAACCCTTAGTTTCTGGTACACCCCAGCAACCAGTCCAGTCTAACATTCAAACTTTTGTACCATCGGTAGTTTCTCAGCCTGGGCCTAGTACACCTCGTACTCTGCCTCAAACGACTGCTACAACTGCCGCAACATCTGTTCAATCTACCCCACCTACTTCTGGAGTATCGACAACTCCGGTTTCTACTGTTCTTGTATCTACTCCTCAGACATCTTTACCACCGTCTGGATCTACGATTCAAACTTTGGTTCAGATGCCTGTAGGACAACCTGGTTTAAGTACGGTTGTCACAAGTCAACCACAATTCACCTATCAACCGTACCAGGGACAATACCAATTCGGTCCTGCTATGCAGCAGCCAGTCTATCAGTATCAACCGTATCCTGGGTACACTTATCAACAACCTCAACAACCCCAGTACGGTCCGGTTAATCCCGGTTTTCCGGGAGGATACAATATCCCGAATGCGATTCCTATTCCTAGTTATCCTGGATATCCTCCTCCCGGGGCTAGTCTCATGACCCAGATTTTTAGGGATCCTAATCGGCAGTTACCATTTATCGCAACTTTAGACTTACCTGACTTGTCGCGCCAACCGAACGATCCCATTAATTATCTTCCGTTTTGGCCGCCAATGTCGAATAAGTTGCCCAGTGACATTCCCAAGTTCGAAGGTAAATCAGGAGAGGACCCGTCTAACCATGTGATGACTTACCACCTCTGGTGTGCATCTAACTCCATTACAGATGATTCAATCCGTCTTAGACTTTTCCAGTGCACTCTAATTGGTCTCGCAGCCAAGTGGTACATTGAGTTACCACGAGGCACTTTTTATAATTTTAGTCAGTTAGCTACCTCGTTTTTAACTCACTTTCAGTTGCCAGTCCGATATGACAATGGCACAGAATTGTTAACTTCGCTAAAACAATCGACATCCACTTACATTTCAGATCATATTCATGAGTGGAGACGTCGACGTCATTTAGTGAAGGTATTTATTCCGGATCAAATCTTGGCTGAGTGGTTTGTAAAATCTTTGTTGCCAAAGATCACTGAAGATGTTGCTAAAGCCGGAGTTGTTACTGAGGAGCAAGTCATTGCTCAAGCACAGTACCTTGACTTGGTCTATACTCAGTCGGGTACGTTACACAAAAAAATCCCCGATCTTCCCAAGCAAAATCAAATCGCTGCAGCTCCTTCGGGATCTCATGCCGTCGATGGTATGATTGGCACGGTTAACACTAAAAGTAAGAAGAAGTCTTCCAATAATTCTTCTCCCATTATAACCTTGCCTGATTCCCCAACAGGAGATTCTTCTGCAGATATTTCCGCCGATATTCACGTTGTAGAGTCATGTACAGCCAAATCAAAATCTGGTGGGAAGAAGAATAAAATGGACAAAAGTTCAAAGGAGAAACCTGAAAAGGTGGAATCCAATGATGAAAAGCGCAAACCTCGTTATCCTTGTCTCATTTGTGACGATGAACATTTTACAAGAGACTGCCCTCATCATGTAGAGGTTGCGAAAATTGTCAAGGGTTCCCAAACTCCTGTTGTTTTGAAGGATCCTTTTCCGGCTCAAGACAGTAAGATGATAGGTTCATCCTCGAGTGCCAATGAAGAACCCATACTGATGATGTCCCATGTTAGGATTGTGACTCGATCGCAAGATTATGGTAGTAAGAGTCTTGTTGATGGTAAAGAAGCAGAATCTTCTCATTCTAATCCATCAACTTCAGCTCCCGGTTCCGATCCACTACAGATCGAGAAACCTAATCCAGACTTGGTAATCAAACCGCCCGCCAAGGGTATACTTCGAAAGTAAGCTTTCAATCCACATGCGAGAGTGGCTCAGAATTATAACATTGTTGAGGATTTAGCTGTTTCACCCTCAACAATGTAAGCTTTGGAAGTGCTGCAATCATGCCAGCACAACGTAAATTACTTTTGTCGGCTATAGGAGCTGTTGATGTTCAGGACCCGAACCTAATAATTTTCGGTCTAGAAAATAGTACACTGCGGTTGCCTCATCAAATGGTTTTCCAGATTCCAGTGATAGTAAAAAACAGGCCTATTCATCGGACTGTAATTGATGAGGGAGCCTCAACGTGTATTATGTCGATACAGTGTTGGAGATCGCTTGGTTCTCCTTCGCAAAATCAATCCCCGACAATTCTAAAGGCCTTTGATGGCCGTGGGTTTCATCCTTTTGGCATTCTATAGGATTTGCCTATAGGGGTTGAAGAAAAAACCGTTAGTCTAGATGTGGAGGTGGTTGATGCCCCTCTAGATTACAACCTTCTCTTGGGTCGAAGTTGGTCTTACGCTATGACAGTGGTCGTTTCATCGGTCTTTCGAGTAATAAAGTTTCCACACAATGGAAAGATCGTAACAATAGACCAGCTGGCTTACTTTTCATCCGACCCAGCCTCTTCAAAGAGTATTCAGCATGTTGGTAAAACGACTATCCCATATAAGGATGTTGGAGTAGGATTAGTTAAAGATGCCGGTTTACTGGGAACTTTTCCTTTTCCTCCAATCAATGTATCATCTTCATTTGCAACCATTCATATGATTACATCAGACGCCATTATTTATGATGATCCTTGGATCATCCCTTCTAAATCTGAGATAGACTCATTTGGTAATTCCATGCCTTTGAGTCCATATGAAATTGCCTATGAAGCCGTGCAGTATTTTTCCGAGCCGTGTTCAACCGAAAATGACTTAATGAATGTGGTCCGTGAGGAATCACTTTTCACATCAACCTCGGATTTAACTACGTTTTCTGAACTTGTTCACTCTGATGAGAAAATTCGTGAAATCCTATGTGTAGATGATTTACCATGGGAAGATCTCCATCACAGATCTTCATTTTTACCTGAGGATGATCGTTTTGAAAATGATTTCTCATCAATTTTTACAACTGAATATGTCAAGGAACCTCAGAATCCAATGAAACATCCCGATTCAGAGTTAAATTTGGGAAAAATCTCTCGAACTATTCCTATTGACATTTCGGTTAAGCCCGGAATTCTTGAGAACATTCATATAGGTACCTCATGTATAGATGACGAAATTCAATTATATAAGGCCCTATTTCAAGAATTCCACGACGTGTTTGCCTGGTCCTATGAGGAAATGCTAGGAATTGATCCCGTGATTGTTGTTCATGAAATCAAGACTTATCTGGACGCTAAACCCGTCCGGCAACGTTTGCGTCAGATTCACCTACGAAAAGATGCTGCAATTAAAGCAGAAGTTGAAAAACTGTTGAAAGCAGGTTTCATTTATCCAATCCCGTTAATGGATTGGGTATCGAATATTGTTCCGGTTAACAAAAAACAGGGAACAATAAGAATATGAATCGATTATAGGGACATTAATCGAGCCTATCCAAAGGACAATTACCCAACTCCCTATATCGATCAAATAATTGATGATTGTGCCGGCAGCGAAATATTCTCCTTTATGGACGGTTTTTCCGGATACAATCAAATCAACATTCTACCTGCTGATCAACCAAAAACGGCTTTCATTTGTCCATGGGGGACATTTTCTTATTGCAAGTTACCTTTTGGGCTTAAGAATGCTGGAGCAACTTTTCAAAGGGCGATGTCTTATGCATTTCATGACATCAAGCACATTGTGCAACCTTATCTCGATGACTTGCCTGCTCATTCATTACATCGAGCTGATCACCTCGTCCATTTACGAGCAATCTTTATGAGGTGTAGGCATTATCGTATTTGGTTGAACCCACACAAATGTGTCTTCTGTATAGAAACGGGTCGATTGCTGGGGTTTGTAGTTTCGAAAGCCGGCATTCGCATTGATCCCTCAAAGGTCGAAGCTATCATCAAATTGCCTCCTCCTTCGAGTCTTCGCCAACTCCAAAGTTTGCAGGGGAAAGCAAACATTTTACGACGATTCATTCCTAACTACGCCGAGGTTACAAAGGGTTTTACCCAGTTGTTGAAATAGAATACTCCATTCTATTGGGATGAGATAGCTCAGAAATTTTTTGATGCACTCAAACACGCGTTGACCCATGCACCGTTGTTGCATACTCCCAACTACAACCAGGATTACTTATTGTATCTCGCCGCTTCTCATTCCACCATTGGAATGGTCTTAGTTCAGGAAGATGAATCAGGAACTGAACATGTGATAACCTTAGTCGAACTTTAAGTCCCACTGAGCTAAAATACTCACATGTGGAGAAATTAGCATTGGCAGACGTTCAAGCTGTCCAACGTTTTCGACACTACATTCTACTACGTAAAACTACAGTAATTTCGGATTACAACCCTATGATCTACATTTTGAACAAGCAATTGCTAGGGGGCAAGTACTCTAAATGGATCTTTATCCTGCAAGAGTTCGACTTGGAATTTGAGAAATCCAAGTCTAAGCAATCTTTAGTTTTTGCGGAGTTAATGTGTGACTTCCCGCGTGCTGACACGGAAACTGTGGCAGAGGAGCCCATTGCAGACGAATCCTTGTTTCTAATCAGCACTTTAGATCCGTGGTATGGGGATATCATCGTTTATCTCCAGAACCAATCCTTTCGGCCAGAAATTTCAAGTTCAGAACGTTAGAAAATTCGATTCCAGTCCCAACAATTTAGGATTATTGGAGATACTCTTTATCGCCGTGGGGTGGATTCTGTTTTTCGACGTTGCTTAACTCATGAGGAAGCTGAAAGGGTTCTAAATGATTATCACTCTGGAGTGTGTGGCGGTCATATGTCTGGGTTTGCCACAGCCCAAAAGATATTGCGCGCTGGCTACTTCTGGCCGTCTTTATTTAAAGATTGTATTACGACGGTCCGAAAATGCCACAACTGCCAGATTTTTTATCGTAAGATGCGTGCTCCACCTGCTCCTCTCCACCCTATAATTGTCGTTGGTCCTTTTGCCAAATGGGGTATCGATTTTATTACATCTAACCCTCACTCGGCCAAGGGGTATGCGTATATCATCCTTGCGGTAGATTATTTTACTAAGTGGGCCGAGGCTATGCCTACATTCGAGGCAGATGACAAGACAGCTGCAATTTTCGTGTTCAATCATATAATTGCTAGGTTTGGTGTCCCACAAGCGATAATCACTGATCATGGGCGTCATTTTCGAAACGTTATGATGACCGAACTTATAGGCCAGCTTGGTTTACGTCACGATAGTTCAACCCCTTATTATCCACAAGCGAGTGGTCTAGTTGAGTCCATCAACAAAGTTTTAGTTATCATGATCTGATGAATCATTGGGATTCATCGGTCGAATTGGCACAACATGCTATTTTCAGCACTTTGGGCGTACCGAACTTCAGTAAAAACATCAACGGGTTCACTCCTTTCCAACTAGTCAATGGTTTGGAAGCCGTGTTACCCATTGAATGCGAAATCCCGTCACTGAAAATGGCCATCCAGTTACTTCCAGCCACTTCCGAAGAGGAAAATTGGTTGTTATACTTGGCTCAATTAGATGAGAATTGACGTGATGCTGCATTGGCGATTGAGACTCAAGCAAAACACATGAAAGCTCAGTATGATCGAAATGTGACCCCTCGAAATTTTTCGAAAGGAGATCTAATCTTAGTTTATGATCAAGCTAATGATAAATTAGGCGCTGGAAAATTCGTTCTATGTGGCATGGTTCCTATGTTGTCAAGCGAAAGCTAGCCAAAGGGGCTTATGAATTGGTAGACTTTGATGGGGACTCTTTGGGTAAACCCAGAAATGGCCTTTACTTGAAGAGGTATTATGCTTAAAAGAATGGGTATGGAGATTTAGTTAGGATAGTTTTCTCTTTCTAGCTGGTGTGTTTTAGTTTAAACAGTGTGCTTAGCTTAGAGAGTGTTTTTTTCATCATTATTCCCATATCTTGGTTTTACTCTTGATATTGCAGATGTCGATGCCTCTCCAAACATACATTGGTTTCGCTGATGGTGCTTGTCGTAATACATGGAACATCTCTTCCGCAGCTTGGGTTATCTATTCGCCCTCTGACGAGTTAGTATCTATGCATGGGGTAGCCTCGGTCAAACAACAAACAACATTGTCGAGTATAGTGCAGTGATTGAGTTATTATCTGAATCTATTTCATTTGGGATTCAGAGTTTGATAGTGAGGTTAGATTCTGAACTCGTTGTATTACAACTTAATAGAGTGTATGCCATTAGAAATCCAGTGTTATTAAGATTATTTTTGAGAGTGCATCTCTTGGAACATGAATTTGATTATATTGAATATCAACATATTCCAAGGTCTTTAAATACATTAGAAGATGCAATTGCTTCTCGAATGTTAAATAGACATTTGCAATAATCATACATGTAAATTTAAAACCATTCCATAACATGATTTACAAGATAAGCCGGTAATAGTGAGATATATATATATTTATATATATAGATAGGAGTGTGTCAAAAAATACATCATCCTCGATCATAGGTTGAAAAAACACCTTATGATCGGCAAAAATGATAAGTACAAAAAACAAAAATGTCATATGTGCCCACAATAGGTGATCATCCTATCACTAGTGATGATCTCTATAAGAAACCACTGCACGCGGCACCGTGTAAAGGAACCTCCTAAAAGGTCCCGGGACTCCAATCACATAGCGCTGAAGTCGATGAGGAATGTCGTCTATAGGGGTCTCAGGAATATCTCTTGTCAAGCGCTCAAGATGACCCTCCAACTCGGCCAAAACCTCTGTTGATTCGTCCTGTGGGGTTGGCGCGGGTGAAACTGGTTGCCTCCTCTCGTAAGGCCGGAGAGCGGCTGGTCGCTGTGGACCCACATCTGCATTTGAAATTTTTACTATCAGTTTTGAGATGATGAAAAAATAACAAAAAAAATTAAAATAGGAAAAATGTTGAAAAGGATTTTACCTGACTCGTCCCACTGCTCTCCTGGTGGAAAAACCATGTCTGGGTCACCACGAAAATCTATCCCAGCATAAGGGAAGTCCTGAATGGAAAAGACTTGGTTTTCTAGCCATTGGAAATACTCAGGTTTGAATCGAGCAACCTCTGTCCTCTCGTCCGGGTGATGGGCCATGACTGCGACCCATCGCATCAGTTTGGGCTCTCGAAGAAGCCCAGCTCCAACAGTAAGATGTTGTGGGATCATCATAGGAACCCTCTCCAGGCCAAAACTCACGACTAAAGCCCCATAACCAAAGGTCTTTAGTCGTTCGTTCTTGGCCCTAGTCAGTTGGCCTTTTACATTGGCCAACACGGCATCGCACCAGTTGAAGATGGTGCCTCGAAAGCAATCAACTTCCATATGCATCTGGGATCTGGTGGCAATATGTAATGCGGAAGCTCTGCAAAGTCTAGTGACAGTGAATGTAATCACCATGAGCTCAGGACGGGATATCATCTTTATGTCTATCCCTTTGTCTCTAGCCTGGCTGTTGCAGTACTCTAGCCGGAGGCTATCGAAAGACTGGCCACCTGGCCTAGTCCCGAGCAGAGTCAATTCTTCGCCTCTCTTAGGCAAACCAGTCAAGAAATATATGTCCGCTGGCTCGATTTCGAGCTGATGGCCGCTAATGAAGAAGAAATGGTCCTGTATGCTCCATCTGTCAACCAGCCACTGTAAGAAATCCACCTGAGCCCTCATGCCAGGAATGGCCCAGAATTTGTACAATCTGCACGCCCTCAAAGCATCAAGTGAAGGCTGATGATTCCATGCGGCGGCATCCACGTCCTCATGCTCTCGTTCACGCCAATCTAGCATGATGTACTCTCTGCATCAAGTATAAAGACAAATTAAAATGCTAGAAAATATTTTGTGTGGTCCATTTTTGAGAATTTTTGGGTTCAAAACCCTTGCGGCGGGGACCGCACCCTCCAGGTTAGACACAATGCGTGGGACCGCACTTTGTCTACATGGAAGGTGCGGACCCCGAGCTTTTTCCCAATTGAGAAAAAGTCGAGGTCCGCAGGCCCACAATGGTAAACGTGTCGGCCCCCGCGCGCGGGTTTTGCACCAAAAAACCCTCCCAAAAATAAAGGACTAAAACAAAAAATTAAATGGTTAAAAATGAAGAGTGGGATGATGTGGATTACCTGGAGAAGACGGCGTTTGATTCCGACGGTTGGATTTTCCGCAATCTTCACGGGAAGTTTTCTGAGCAAAAGCACTATTTTCTCACCCAAACTCAAACGGTAAAAATGAATTGACAAAGGCCCTTTTTATAAGTTTTTTGAGTAAATAAATTGCAAATTTGTTTATGTTTCACTTTGAAAAGGTATTTTGCGACATTTTTATCCATTTCAAACAGGTATGAGTAATGTTTGTGTTCTTGTGCAGAATAAAGGATTATTCAGGCGAAATCTATCATTTTCGACGAAAAAACATGTAGAGTCATCTTTAAGCTCTTTTCTGACTCCTAAAACATGAAAATATTGCCGAGTGTTTCTTTTAAACTCGTTAAAACGGAATTAAAAGACGGTCCACTTACAGCTCTTTTCCGACCGTAAAAACATGAAAAGATTGCTGGATTTTTGTTGTTTCAAATTCGATATCGGTCATAAAACGACGTGTCATTGATCACTTTTTTACTCTTTTTGGTCAAGGGTAACGAAAAGTACTCCTTGGTCGTAAAAGATCAAGCGGTTCTCTCAAGTATTATTTTATACTTTTTCGGGCTTGGGAGACACAAATTTACGAAAAAGGTCAACCCTGGAGTCTTCTTAAGTTTTTTCAGACTCTCTAAAATTGAAAAACACTGCGTTTATCCTATACTAGACTCGTTAAAATTTCACAGTAAAGGACCTGTTCAATTACAAACGGGAACGAACCACTCCTTCTTAGGGTTCGAATTTAAACTAAGTTGGACTCATCCGAAGGATGAGCTTATAATCAAGAAAATGTTATCCTCCTCAAGCTTGTCAAAAATAAAGAGGTACTTGCCAGAAATGGTGGGGGAAAAGAGAGAAAAATGAGCCTGTTTGTCATACTTTGTAACCACTCTTGAACACGACACTTTCATTCACCTGGGTTGGGAAATCCTTTGCCTAACAGTTGATTAAACCTCATTTAAAGTCTTCAGCCGGTTTCTGGGTATTAACTTTGGGTCAATTGTCACCAAGCCATCTGTCGTGTCGTTATGTGTTCAAGAGGTCACTGCCAATAAGCCATTCATCTACAAAATATCTGTCATCAATCTTGACCATCCCTGAGTCAGTCCTTGCAACTAAATTTCTTCAACTTGATCTATGATTTCGTGTTGTGGGCTTGCCTACGACGGATCGCTTTCTATCGACATCAACTCATTATCTAGAAAGATGATCTAGGAATTGTCAGTACCTTGAAGTCTGCATGCCTCAATGGTAGGTTTCTCGCCTTTGACGACAGTTTACATCATTGACTTTCGATCAAAGGATTCCGTGACATGTTCGACATCAACACATTTATTCGCATCTCATGGATTGTACTAGGTACTTTGAGATCCATTGACATCATTGGTGGTTTCTCTCACACTTGTTAACAGTTTACATCATTGACTGGTAATCAAGTGGTTTCTACCATGTTCGACATCAACACATTCATTCGCATGGATAGAATCGTACTATTTCGGGAAAGTAGAAATGAAGACCCTGGATCTAGTTTCCACAATCCAGGCTGCGAGGAATTTTGTATTCATTATATAATGGACTATTCATAAACAGATGGCTGCATCCATACTGTGTCCACATAAGTCTATACTTGTGATGTTTTACAAGATCATTCATGTATCAGAGCAGTAGTTAGTTTTTCTAGTCAGTTTTGATCTGAGCATGGGAATGCCTACCTCAGCGATGATATGATCTCATATATATATTTTGCATTAAATGTTTTTACAGGTTCCAACCGGGTTCTCCACAAGATGATCCTCGAAATGATAAAGTACTTCACTCTTCCTAAAATGACAAAAAATCCTCATCTACTACAGACTTTGCACTTTAGGGGGCAATCTGTTACACAAAAATATTGTCACCATGATTATTTGCAGTCAGTATGGGTCTATCATCACTTGTACTGTCCTCCTAAGCAAGTCTCAGACCTCAGTTCTTCAAATCAAGCTTTGGAAATGAGAGAAAGACATTAAAAATCAATGTAACTCTGGTTCCGCACTTTCTCTCATGGTCACCTGCGGTCCCGCACCTTCTGTGTACAAAAACTGCGGACCTGCCCGCTCTGTCCCTAACGGTGTAGGTGCGTACCCCTGTGAAAGTCAAAAGGCGCAAGTTTTATCTTAAAAAACTCACTTTGGGTTAATTCTAGAGGTTTCTAGAAGGATTTTTGACGTGGATTGTTCGCTCTGAGGTGGTTCATGCATCCCAAAAGAGAAGGAGCTAATCCCTTGATGAGAGGAGTTATCCCTTTGAAGGAGGACCTAGTAACCTCCCTCCATTGCACTATAAATACAGGCATTGGGCTGGTTGCTGGAGAGGTTAGAAGCTGAACATTTTTGAGGGTAAATGCTGGTGAAATCAAGACTTCCTAGTTGAGCTTAAGAGGAGAGATCACACATCTTTTTCGCTTCATTGGGGAGTGAGTTAAACTTGTCAAAGTAGAGGAGACTTCTTGCTGGACCCTGGGAGGAGCTTGTACAGCGTCAAGGCAAAGGTTGTAAAGTTCTTCTTCTTTTGAATTAATACAATCAAACTAATTTTTCTCAACAAGTATCTTATGTTATTTGTTTCATGGACTCCTTGACTTTCATGTTAAATATGTTTTATGCAATTGGCTTTTCAGGTGCTATTTAATTTGTTTGCCTTGTTTGTGTTTGCAGATTCGCGAAAAGGAGCTCACTTGGATCAAAGGAGCGAGGGCATCCACAAGCTTGCGTTGGACCTAA
Organism: Pinus tabuliformis; assembly: GCA_031772625.1. Lineage (NCBI taxonomy): Eukaryota > Viridiplantae > Streptophyta > Pinopsida > Pinales > Pinaceae > Pinus > Pinus tabuliformis. The sequence goes on from CM062817.1 coordinate 1,901,315,307, forward strand.
GGTAGGCCCTAAAAACACTTGTTTGCTATTTGTTTATCAAAGCATATTTAGAGAAAGATAGTGTCTGGTCGGTTTGCTTGTCATTAGGTCTTCTTTAGATTCTAGGAAGGTCTATCTTGTCCGCAAGATCGACTTATTCTGTGTGACAGAAACGTCTATGGTAGGAGGTTGATAGGCCCAAAGTAAAAATCTTCATCTGGATGATTGCTTGGGACCGTTTACTAACATGGGAGGATTCAGATCTAAAGGCTTTGAGGGTCCATCAGTATGTGTTCTCTGCACACAGGGGGAAGAAACAACGTCTCACTTACTCCTACAATGTCGTTTTGTTGAAAAATTATGATGTTTCATTCAAAAAATATTTATACGCACGTTTTCAATCACCTTGAAAATTAAAACATGGTTGGAAGCTTATTATGAGCATAATTTCAAACACCTGTGGATAGCACAAGCCTAGTTTCTAGCCATCGGATTCTCCCTCTGGGCCCTATGGAAATAAAGAAACTACGCTTGTTTGAGGGAAAGAAGGTAGACCTCCAAGTACTTAAAGATATTATTTTATCAAACATCAGGGAAACATTAATAACATTCCCTTCGTTAGCAGAAGTTTCCAACATGGATGATATTGAGTGTGTTATAATGAAAAGTTTGGGTATCCAACTCACAAAAGGTTGTGGAAATTATTCAAACGAAAAACCAAGTAGATCTCTAGGAACAAATTACTTCATTCATCCTTCACACACCTTTGTTTTTATCCATTTTAATGGCACCTCAAAGGGAAATCCAAGTCAAGCGGGTATAGGGGGTAGTTTATGGAATGAAAACTCAACCCCTTTGGATTTTTTTTCTCAATATTATGGGATTTCTACGAAAAAATGGTTGAGTTCTGAGCGATCGAATGCGGGCTCCAAAACACGGTGAAGAAGGGCTACAGACTAATTCAGATACAAGACGATTCCCAAATCGCCGTAGAAGTAATCAATAAATTAACTATGGGCGATTCGTGAGACATAGTTCTTCATAGTTGGCACTTATAGGAAATGGCATATAATATCCAAGAATTGTTATCAAATTTTGATTACGTTATCCCACTACATACTTCGAGGGAAGGAAACAAGGTGGAAGACTACCTCGCTAACTGGGGTTGTCGAAAAGTAGATATCGACATCGACGCTTCATGGGATGAAATGAAATAAAAGGATGGCTTCATACAGATTAATCAATTGGTCCATCAAGACAAGAGAACGAGGAAAAATCATTTCTTCGATGTGGGTGATCACTAAAGGAAATTTTCTGGTGATGAGAAACACCACTCTCTATCAGGCATAGGTTCTCATAACCCAGTTACTCCACATGAAAACTCTTGGCATGCATGTTCTCCACCAGCTTCGACCTCTAGCAGCCCTTGTTAAGAGCTCATGAATACCCCTCTTCTTCCACATGCTAAATGCATGACAAGCATGTGTATTGCGTACAATAATTCATAGGTTATAGCTCCAGGTGTTAAATGTTACACCTACAAACTTCGTGTTGGGATAGGGTCCCTAAGGTAAATTTTTGTTAATTTAATCAGTTTTTGGTTAGAATTTTGTAAAGAATGTAAAGTCTCCATGAAAGAAGTGGAGCGCGCAGCTAAGTAAGTGTCAAAGGGGCTTTAGCCCCTTCAATGGGTAGGCGGTAGGATGGTTTTGAGACTCACCCATAGGCCGCGGGCCATGGTATTATAATACAAAGGATATAAATAATTGAGTTGTAGCGAGTGTAGGAGAATAAATTTGGATGGAAAAAATCATTGTAAGGGAAAGGTACTAAGGTAGGAAATCTCTGTTTCCTGTACTTAGGCAAAAGGGGAAGGATCCTACAACTGAGTGCGTGGAGACCTTGGAAAGTGTTATGAAACCAGCTCACAAAAAGATAGAAAAGAGAGATCCACGCCTTAGAATTTAGCCTCTTCGAGGGGGCAACCTCCTTTACATTACATAAATGAACAATTCTTGGATGATACAAATGAAAAGACCTCCTTTCTATATATAGGAGTCTAAGGGGTTATAACATAATCAGAGCTGACATAACAATAATAATGTAAGGGCACAATAATAACAACAGTGGGCTTCTATGGGGCACAATAGTAACAATATGGGCACTACATGGGTACATCAATATAATAAGTGGGTTATACTAATAACAATAAGGGGTTACACTAGTAGTATAGGGGCCTAACATGCCCCTCTCCTTCAAAAAGCGTTGTCGTCAACACTTGAGTAGTTCTTGATGCTTCTGTATAAAATTCTTGTCCTCTCATGTGGAATACTCAGCGGGTAAGTTCTTCCACTTGATGAGATACTCTAAAATTGATCGATTTCGTAGCTGTCGGGTTCTTGTTTCTGCGACTGCTCCAGGTTCCAATATGATTTTTCCTTCCTCTTCAATTTCTGGCAATATTGCTTGAATTGGGATCTTTTGCAACTTTTTAATAAGTGGCCATACTTCTTCGTCCTTCTTCCATTCATCCCTTGCTTCGTTTATCCAATCTGGTGGGATAATATAAATAGCACAAAACAATGCTTCCACATCCTCATCCTTGAAGAGTCTTCCCATTCGGTAAGGTCGCCATTTTTTAAGTGCATGTAGTATTGCCAACATTTCCTTCTCATAAATAGCTTGCTTGAGATGTAGCAGTAAAAATACCCAATCACCTACATCAAAACATTTTTCACTACGATGTTGATCTACCTGTTGTTTCGTTTGATTTTGCACCGAAGTGGCGTTATCCTTTAAACGTTGGAGAACTTGCTGTTGATGCTCGATGTGATCTTTCTCTGCTTGAACCTTTTTCTTCTTGATATGTCCTTCTATATTTTGAGGAGTGGTAATTTCTTCCAGTCCTTTACAAGATATGGTCGGATTCATTTCTTGATGCTCGATGTGATCTTTCACTTCTTGAACATTTTTCTTCTTGATGTGTCCTTCTATCTTGATAGTTTGAGGAGTAGTAATTTCGTCCATTGAATTACAAGATATGGTTGGATTCATTTCTTCTTTCTCGATGTGATCTTTCACTTCTTGCACCTTTTCCTTCTTGATATGTCCTTCTATCTTGAGAGTTAGAGGAGTGGTAATTCTTGCCAATGCTTTACAAGATATGGTCTGATTCGTTTCTTCTTTCTCTGGGGTGGGGTCCTGGCGTATATCTTCTTCTTTTGATGTTTCTTGATCATTTTCTTCCTCCTCTTCATATTCTATGTAAAATAATTTTTTCTCATTACACTTATGACCTTTAGTGCATTTTCAATCACAATTGTAACAAAGCCCTTTTTCTCTTTTTTCTTCCAATTGTTGTGGTGTAACTCTTGTAGGTTGTGGAAGGCTAGGAGAAACAACACTTCCATCTTTATAGTTGTGAGGGGTACGATTCCTGGTTTCCATAATTTTGCTTTCAACTATGTCACAAAGCCCTTTTACTCTTTTCAATTGTTGTGGTGTTGCTCTAAAGAAGGTGTTGATCTTTGTATCCTCATAATGTGCTATCATTTCCTCCGTGAAAATTGACCACGTAACAAGTTGTTTACGAGAACAAAGCCCTTTGTACCATAAAAATTGATCTGGTTCTAAATATGAAGATGCAATACATACCTTTTGTAACAGTTGTACACCATGTAGATCAAAATATTGCTCCATCTGAAGTATCCAATTTACCGGATCCTTGCCATCAAACTTCCTCATCTTGCTTTTTCTTGATTTTAGAAGCTCGAACTTGAAACGACCGTAACTCTTTACTTTTGGATCTTTAAGTTCTGAAATTGCAACCTGTAATAGCCTTCTGTGTCCTCTTTCCAATGCCACTAGTCTGATCCAAATTGGATTCTCCAAGAAAGAGTTATGCACAATCTCCCGCAGTGACCTGATTGTAGACTAGTTCAGTAGAGTGAGCTTGTCTGAAGTGCCATATGTCACTGTTTCAAGCTTTGACTCTGAAAAATATATAAAATAAAACTACAGCCCGTTCTCTTTCTGTAACTTCTTACGAAATTTCAATCCGATGCTCAAAAATAAGTTTATGACGATTTTCCCCAGGTCACCTGTTTTGAATGTAATTTAGGAGTCTGCAAAAAGACCAACTTCCTCAGATCATATCTCCGTAAATATCGCGCAAAAAGCTCTGAAATTCGGACCCAAGGTTCAGAACGATTTCGTCTCAAATGGGTTTTTTTTGCGACTTCTGAAACGTCACAAAAACAAAGTTATAGCGAAAATGCCACGATGACCTATTTGGAGCAGCGAAACCCTAGAATCCAAAGCTCTGATACCAAATGTTATGAAACCAGCTCACAAAAAGATAGAAAAGAGAGATCCACGCCTTAGAATTCAGCCTCTTCAAGGGGGCAACCTCCTTTACATTACATAAATGAACAATTCTTGGATGATACAAATGAAAATACCTCCTTTCTATATATAGGAGTCTAAGGGGTTATAACATAATCAGAGCCGACATAACAATAATAATGTAAGGGCACAATAATAACAATAGTGGGCTTCTATGGGGCACAATAGTAACAATATGTGCACTACATGGGTACATCAATATAATAAGTGGGTTATACTAATAACAATAAGGGGTTACACTAGTAGTATAGGGGCCTAAAAGAAAGTCTGCAGCTGAGTTCCCCTTATAGCTGGGTGCAAAGGGTAGAAGAGGGCCCCTATAGTTGGGTGTGCAGGGTAGAAGAGTTCAAAAATGGAATGTTGAATCTAATAAAGATGATTTTAGGTTGAATCAATTACGTCTATGACTTGTTATTGATAAATGATTGAGTTAATATATATTCTTTCTATAGACAGTTTCCTATAAATGAATGTGTTCTACTGCGCAAATCTATTGAATCTTTAATAACTATGTATGAAATGAGTAATGAACCGTGTTCGCGAATATAGTAACTATGTTTTTTTTTAATAACTGTTCGAAACGGGTAGATTTGCGCGAAGCCAGATCTAGGGTTGCTATTTACTGAGTGAAAGTCATGAATATGCCTCTTTTATGTCCAATAAGCACAATCATATACCTTCGCGAAGACCTGGAGGTCAATTGGATAAAGCTCCAGTAGTGGATAGTAGGAAGGTATAGATCTGCACGAAGGCAGATCTGAGCTATAAAGGCTTAAGAATACACATCTGTTATAGACATATTTGGGCACTGCAACCCCAATCAAATATGTCAATAAACCAAGGGCTCTCAAACCCCTAAAAGTGTTGTTTCATACCCTAAGGGATCAAGGTCAACTGATTACATCATTTCCCAGAAGTTCTCCCTAAAAAACTGCTCAGAACTAGTCAAGACTGGACCATACAAACTGCTCCATGCTGAGGGTGCGATGCATCTCACCTACTACACACAAAGGGTGCGATGCATATAGAAAAGCCCTTCTGTAGGGTGCAATGAGCGAGAGAAAACAAATGGCAGAGGCAATTCGCTAGGTGGAAACTCAAAGAATCTTCTAGAAACTGCTCATATGATACTTGCCTCTCTGAATTCACCCAGGGATGAGTAGGAGATCATGAAATCTCCAAGTGGAACCAAGAACTATTAGTGAAATGACACTAATCAAAATCCCAAAAGCTGAATCACTCCCCTACAAACATCTATATATGGATCCCTCATCCTAGAGATCCAGAGGCTGGAATTTTGTAATTTGTAAGGAAGTGTTGTTGGTTTCTCTTTGAGACATTGTATTGTTGGGTGATCTTGCCTTTTATGAGGTGAAGAGGGCTTTCATGCTAGGAGGATGATGCTGGATCAAACAGCTGGGTTGTAATCCTCTCTTCTACTACTTCTCTCAATAAAGCTATTTGAGTTTTCCTCCATATACTTGTATATTTCTGAATCTTGTATTTGTGTATTCATTTGTATGGTTAATATACATCTGATCCTGCATTGTTTATGGTTATAGATCTCTATGCTTTGATGGCATTTTGCTGCTTTGATTCTATAGGTGTTATTTGAAGCGGGACAAGTGAGAAAGGAGTGGCAAAGCTCTATCAAAGGAGAGAGGAAACAAGTAAGAAGCCAAGCAAAAGACTGAGGTTGGTACTCTCTACTTCTCTCTCATCTATCTCTCATAAAGGAAAACACAAGTTACTTTGAATTGTTTGTTTCTAAGATAGCTACCCGTCTTAGTGGGACTAGCAGCTCTGAATAGACACTAGTTTTCCCGATAACAAAATGGCGACTCCACTGGGGAGCGAATAGTTTTTTTGTTTTGTTACTGTTGTTTGCTTTATAAACTACAGACGGAGCCTGAAGTTAAGCCAGCTAGCCTTCGAACTTCTTTTGCTATGCAACTGCAAAGTAGATCAACGCTGCTTCAGTCAATCTCCGGGTTGGTTTATGAACTGAACATTTGACTTGCAAACATCCTAAGTGCCCTGGTGGTAGCTCAAATAACCTCATTAGATTAGTCCCTATACTTTGTGTTTACTGCCTATCAAAAGCTCAGCCTAAACCCCTGAACTTAGCTGCAAACTATGAGTGAAAACCAAGCTCAGTCTCATCCCTAGACCATCACACTGTCTCTCATTGGCAACTTGGATGCATCACACCTCCCGTGTGTTGCAGGTGAGATGCATCCCTGTTTCCCTGTGTTATAGGTGCGATGATTGAGTGAGACTGTTTCTGCCTCTAGATTTTGGTTTTTTCTTCATTGTCTTCAGCTTTATTCAGTAGTTTTGCTGTCTATGATCAGTATATCACTGTTGAAACCTTCTTCCTTTGCATTATTCAGCCTCCATTGATAAAGAATTGTGAATTTTTTTTATGTATTTTTCATCATTTACAGTTCTCCTTTGCAAAAAGTAGCTTAATCGAACTGTCGTCTTTTGATTCGAAAGTGTCGCAACTGTCGTTTTCAGTCAAGAAAAAGAGTGTCGTAAAGTCTTCCTCTTTTATATAGTCTATTACACTTTTGCCATTGTATTTTATTTGAATCATCAATTCTTTGAAGTGTCGAAAGCAGTTTTCAAATCGAAATTGAAAGTGTCGTCTTTGTATTCCTCTCATTTTTAACAGAAATTGCTAAAGTGTCGCTTTGAGGAAAGATAGTTCAAATCTATACTTAGTTTTATTTTTGTCATTCTCACATTAAGGAAACTGAAAAACAAATACATGCATGTGCATTTGCATTTAGACTGCATGTGGAAATTGATTTAGGAAAAGTGCATCTAGTGTGTGCTCTCTGCTCTATGTTGAAAGAATTTTATTTCTCTTTCCTTAGTAGCTAGGATTTTCATTGCTAAAAGAAAGTAAACGACTATTTATCATCTTAGATTGCATGTTTAGGAATTGTATATCTACATCATGCTGTGAACCTTAAAGGAAAACTTCTTAAGAAAGGTCAACTGTAAAATAAACCTCAATTAACATAAAAACGCTTTGGAACCTAATGCACAACATCTAGAAGTTTAGGCTAGAGACATAGTCCAGCATCGTAATGCCTGGTAACTATCGTTTTCATCGTAGGTTGGGTGATTCCTCCTATTTGATACGACAAGTTCCAGTACGGACTTGTGCTCCCATGTACCGTCGAGTATATATTGGGATACTGCAATAGGCTATATCCTTTATCCTTAGAAAGTCGTGTCTACTACCCTATCGATCGTAATGCACTGAACACAACATTCGAGAAGATTGACTGCCGTACGTAAAAGTATATTGCAGTTTTGCGATTGGTTTGGTAATCCCTTTGTCTAGATTTCCAGAGTAGTCACTTTTGTTCCTTTTCAGACTCCTTAAAAGAAAAGGTCCATTTGAGCACTTGTCACTTCAGGCTCATTAAAAATCAAAGGCGACTAGAGTCACCTTTAGATTTTTCTCAACTCTTAAAAATTGAAAAATCAAGTTGTGTCAAAGCGTCATAAAATTCATTTAATTCGGAATAACATTTTCCCTTTTTATTTTGAGTTGATCAAGTAATCCGCAATCATGGAAGAAAGTCAATCAAAACCCTGTCGTTCCAGGAGACTAACGAGTCAACTGTATTTGACTCCGGAAATGAAACCATTCCGGGCCAAACGATCTCGTTTAACTGGGTAAAAGTCTCCTGGTTTATTTGAAACTTGTGTTTCAACATCCTCAGAGACTCCAGTTACTCCAACTATTTTTGGTATCCTTGCCTCTATAGAAGAAGTTCCACAGTTACAAGAGGACATTAGAATTGATCCTAGTGTCACGGTAAACACTTCTATTCCTGAACCAGCTCCATCTAGGGCTAATTCGGAAGGTGTCACCCCTCCAACATCTGTCACTGCAGAATCTATACCTTCTTCGACACCAGAAATATTTTACGGACCTAACGGTCTACCTCTTCCACCTGGACTGATTGCTATAGAAGAGATTGTGGAGGATCTTCCATCCAGTACCCCATTGCATTTTGGAACTGGGATCCACCTATATCCTTCTACTACAGAAGTTAGTCACCCTTCATCGCAAGTTCCTGTAGAATCGCTAGGAAGTCTTTTGGATAGACTCGATATGTCTGAACAACCATCAACATCTAGGACTGTGTCATCCGATACAGCAGCAGCAGAACCTCCTGCCACTACTCCGACAATGTTCGCTGGTATACCATCTGTCCCAACTAGCTCTCAACCGCTAGATGGAGTCCACCCAGGGACTGTTTCGACAGCATGGTCTGTTCCTGTTTGTTCGTTCAGAATATTATCTGGAATTTCTTATGTTGAGTCTCAGCAAATTGATCCTTCACAACAATATCAATTTGGGCAGTCCAGTCTACAAAGACCAATTTTCCCTTTGAACACTGGATTGCCGCCATATGGGGGGTAGTATGCCTTTTCATTGTTCCCTCCGGGAGAACAACCATATGAGAGTTCACAACAAAATTAGTGGTTGGGTGCCAATACTGCCTCAACAGCCATGAGTTGTATATTCAATGCAACCAAATCAACCTGTGTCGAATATTCCCACCACACCGACTATTGTGACGGTGTCGCAAGTACAAGCGCTGCCTGTTGTATGTCAACCTCAAGTCTCTCAGGCCGTAATACAACAACCTCTTGTCTCTGCAACTCAATCACAATCGCCGATTAATGGCTCCTTAAATGAAATGACTCAGGCTCAAACGTGTACTATCACCCCTCAACTTGGTCAAACATCAAGTATTGGACAATAGCAAATGGCCTCACAACCATGGATGGTGCAATATCAACAACCGTAATTCTAGCAAGCTTACTGAGGACCTGAGCAACAAAGCTTTGTGGGTAATGGGCAACCGTATATTCAAAACAGTTACCATCAATCATATCATAATGGTTATGCCCATCAATCTTATCAAAGTTATCAGCATCAAATACATTATCCTGGTATGAAAAGACCCACTGCTCAGGCGATCCCATCTTATCCTGGGTATGCTTCACCAAACCTGAATCAACAGTTGCCTTTCGTCGCAACTTCAGAATTACCATATCTGAATCGGCTAACAAATGATCCAATTTCTTATGCCCCTTGGTGGCAGGCGATTCCTCATAAACTTTCGTCAAATATTCCTAAATTCAATGGAAATTTGGGTGAAGATCCGTCGAATCATGTGATGATCTTTCATTTGTGGTGTTCGTCCAACACTCTCAATGATGATTTGATTAGGCTTCGCCTTTTTCAGCAAAAGCTAACTGGTCCAGTAGCGAAATGGTACATCGAATTGCCTAGAGCTTCATTCGATAACTTCAACGCCCTTGCCACCACCTTTTAAACCCATTTTCAGTTACCAATAAGGTACGAAATAGGAACGGAGCTTCTTACCAATTTTAAGCAGACGACAGCCACTCACATATCTGATCATATTCATGAGTGGCGACGTCGTCGTCGAATGGTAAAAACATATGTTCCTGATCAGCTGCTAGCTGAATGGTTTATTAAGTCATTGTTACCTTCTATTACAGAAGATGTGGCTAAGGGGGAATCAATGTAAACTTTGAAACGGGAACTAATACTGTTACCCATTTCGTAGAGATAGTAAAAAATTGACGCGATTTTGAAAAGGGGCGATGCAGAACACACATATTTTTTTAGAACATAGTTTTTGGCACTTTAAATAACCGATACGATTATCCGTTTCGTAGAGGTAGTAAAAATGTGACCTGATTTTGAAAAGTGGTGATGCAGAATACAACACTTATTTTTTGGAGCATATTTTTGACAATTTAAATATTCTTATGTATCAAATATAAATATTTGTTTTTAAATGTTAGTGATTTTTATGTTGATTTTGAAATGTGTTGATGCAACGTGTTATACAACATACCTTTTTTTTAGAGGACTTATTTTTCACACTTTAAAATTTATTATGTCCATTTTTTTTTAAATTATGATTACTTAACGAATTTTCAAGTTGTTTTATTTTTAATTTTTTAAATGTTGATTACTTTAAGAAACACATATAAAAATATATATAAAAAAAAAGACAAAAAAAAAAATGTTAATAAAAACAATTATCTCATAAACCATAAAAGAATTTGGAAAAAGAAAAAACATAATTTAAAAAAATATATATATAAAATTAAGTAAGTCAAAATAGAAAAATTAACAAAAACAAGAAAAAATAAAATAAAATAAATAAAAACAAACTAGATTAAAAAAAAAAAATAGAAAATTAACAAAAATAAAAATAAAAAACTAGTAAAATTAACATTAAAAACATTTAAAAAAAAAACAAAAAAAAACTGAAATAAAAAAAAAAAATAAAAAAAAAAATAAAATGAAATTTTAAAAATACATGTCTTTTAAAATTAAAAAAAAAAAAAAATTAAAAAACATTTAAAATTTTTAAACAAACATGTATTTTTCTATTTAAAAAATTAAAAACAAAATTTATTAAAGTTACCTTTTTTATTTAAAACACACAAAAAAAAAAAAATTAAAAAGTTTAAAAAAGTTTTTAAGCAAATTGTTTTTTTTTATTTAAAAAATATATATATATATTAAAAAATTTTAAAATATTTTTTAAACCATTTTGTTTTTTTTATTTATTTAAAAAAAAATAATTATTAAAAAATTTTAATTTTTTTTTAAACAAATTTTTTTAAGGTTTTTTATTTAAAAAGAAATCATTAAAAAAAAAATTTCGCCCTCCTGGCCGCCCTTGGTGGCGCGGCCCCCCGGGCGGAGGTCCTGCGTGCAAGCCTCTGCCGGGCGCTGTGCCAACACGAGTGGCTGGGAGGGCGAAAAAAAAATATTTTTTAATATTTTTTTTAAATAAAAAACTTTAAAAAAATTTAAGAGAGATTTTTCGACGTAAATCACAAGATATTTCATTTGTCAACGCGTTTCGAACCAACAAGTGTGGTTCATCGTCAGGACAAGTTGAACCACACTTGTTGGGTCGAAACACGTCGACAAATGAAATATCTTTTGATTTACGCCGAAAAATCTCTCTTAAACCTAATATGTATCATAGAAGCCTCAATTCAGCATTTAAAAAAATTTGTTTTATAAAAAAAAAAAAAAAATTAGAAGTTTTTAATATTTATTTTTTTAAATAAAGAAAAAAAACAAAATGGTTTAAAAATTATTTTAAAATTTTTTAATATATATTTTTTTAAATAAAAAAAACAATTTGTTAAAAAAAAATTTAAACTTTTTCAATTTTTTTTTGTGTTTTAAATAAAAGGTAAGTTTAATAAATTTTGTTTTTTATTTTTTAAATAGAAAAATACATGTTCCTTTAAAAATTTTAAATGTTTTTTAATTTGTTTGTTTTTATTTTATTTTAAAAGATATATTTTTAAAATTTTTATATTTTTTTTTGTTTTTTTTGTTTTAATTTCAGTTTATTTTTATTTTTTTCAGTTTTTTTTAAATGTTTTTAGTGTTAATTTTACTAGTTTTTTATTTTTACTTTTGTTAATTTTCTATTTTTTTTTTTTTTAATCTAGTTTGTTTTTAAAAAAAAATATTTCCTAGTTTTTGTTAATGTTTTTTTTTTTTTTTTTACTTATATACATACATATATATATATATATATATATATATATATATTAATTTTGTTTTTTTTTTCCTAATTCTTTTATGGTTTATGAGATAATTTTTTTTAACATTTTTTACTTTTATTCTTTTTGTCTTTTTTATATATACTTTTATATATATTTTTTAAGTAATTAACATTTTAATCTTAATTTTAGTAGTTTTTAATTTTATTTTTTTTTAATTTTCTATTTTTTTTTATTAAATTTAGTTTGTTTTTAATTTTCATTTTTTTTTTTTTTTTTTAATGTTTTTTAAATTTTTCTATTTTTACCTACTTAATTTTATAATTTGTTTTACTTTTTTTTTCTTTTCCATATATATATATATATATATATATATATATATATTTCTTTTCTTTTCTTTTGCGAAATTTTTTTTATGGTTTACAAGATTTTTTTTTTTTTTTTTCCATTTTTTTTAAATATGTTTTTTTTACTATTTATTTGTTTATATTTTTTTTAAAAAATTTAGCTTTTTAATTTAGTTTTTTTTTTTACATTTTTATGATTGATTTTATTTTATTTTTTTATTTTTTTTTATTCTTTTGAATTTTATGTTTTGTTTTTAGTATATACTTTAATTTATGTTTTGTTAATTTTTAAACTTTTTTTGTTTTGTTTTTTTCATTGTTTTAATTTTTAAATTTTAAATTTTATTTTATGTTTTCATTATTTGTTTGAAATTTTAATTTTTTTTCAGGGTCATGATAAAATATTTTACACTATTATTTCGAAATGTTGAAATATTACCCTTGAAAAAAAGGGAAAAAAAAATTGTTATCCCAACGTCAACACTTTTTGTTTTGAGGGTGTTTTTTGGACAATTTTTGCACAAAAAATTGGTTTTCACCGCCATTTTTAAAACATGTTCAAAATTTACCCTAGAAAAAAAAGGTGTTATTCCAGCATCAACACTTTTCGTTTCTAGCACTGTTTTTGATATTTTTAAGGGGTTTTTTGGCCAGAGTTCCCGTTTTGAGTTTACAGTTCCCGTTTCAAAGTTTACATTGATGGGAGTTGTCACTGAAGAGAAAGTCATTGCTCATGCGCAATATCTAGACTTGATCTATACTCAGTCTGGCGCACTCCATGACAAAATTCCTGATGCTCCTAGACCAGAGTTTTATGTTCCTCCTCCTAAATCAAACAAGGACTCTCATGCCAGCGACGGTGTGATTGGCACCTCAAGTACGCAAACTGCAAAGGCCTCATCTAGTAAAGCCCTTGTAGTTTCCAGTAAAAAGGAAAATGATAAACTTCCTGCCTCGGAGGTTAATGCCGTGTCGACCGACAAAGGCAAAGAACCGAAGCAACCAAGGGAAAAGCAAAAAGAAGAAACAGGATGATTCGTCTCCTGAAAAATCTTCTGAAAACCCTTCTGGGCAAAAGAAACCTAATTGGCCATGTCACATATGTGATGAAGACCATTGGACGAGAGATTGTCCGCATAAAGCTGAGATTAAGAAGTTCTTTAAGAGTTCAAAAACCTCAGCGGTATTGACTGATCCGTTTCCAAACCCAGAAACCAATCTGGTTGCTAGCGACAATGCTTCCCCATCCCAAGTGCTTATGTTGTCCATTTCGAAGTAGCAAAATGATGCTTTGATATCGACAAGGAATAAAGATTACGAGAATCCACAGCTGTCGAACAACAAGGCTGCAGATCAACCTAGTAGTTCGACAACAACTTCAACCGAAGTTGTGCCACCCATCATTCCTGAGCTAACGATAAAGCCGCCAAAGGGAGTAGTACACAAATTGACATTTAATCCTCATGCTCGAGCAGCACAGAATTATAATATAGTAGAGGATCTGGCCCAATTGCCATCCGCTATGTCAACACTTGAAGTACTGCAAAATTTCCCCTCCCAAAAGCAGGCTCTATTATCAGCAATAGGTGGGATTGACCCAACGGATTCCAATCTTGTGGCCTTTAATCATAAAGGATATGAACCTCAGTTACCAGCTCAACTTGCTTTCCTCATACAAGTGAAAGCCCTCAACAAAACTGTTCATCGAACAATTATTGATGAGGGGGCATCTACCTGCATTATGTCAATGAGTTGCTGGAAAACTTTAGGCTCACCACCCTTGTCAAGATCATCAACGACATTAAAAGCATTCGATGGACGAACATACACCCTGTACGGGATTTTAAGTAACTTGCAAGTTGAACTGGGGGGCAAGACAGTAGAAATTGACGTCAAATTTATCGATGGAAACCTCGATTACAATATCCTACTGGGAAGGCCCTGGATTTATGCTATGGTTGCTGTTGTGTCAACTTACTTTAGAAAGATTGAATTTCCCTTTCAAGGAGGAATCTTGATCGTTGATCAACAAACCTTTCTCCCCAACAGTTCACAAGTTATAGGAAGCATTCCAATGATCCATGGAAGCTCTCATTCGCTTCAAAATGTCGGAGTCGGCCTCCTAAAATACCCTGCCTTAATGGGTACTTTTGCCCTACCACCTCTGAGTAATCTGGCGGAAGTGGCCACGGTGGAAACCTGCAATATGATATCTTCCATATCTACACAGATTCAGAAGATTTCCAAACATTTTGTTAACATGGATCATCAACAGGTGTTGCCTCCAAGCCCAATAGAAACTTTGTAGCAATCAATTTTCTTGGCTTGGGCGGCAAACCCAAATCAACGCTCATCGAGTGTTTGGATAGATAGGTCAAAGGAATATGGCACCTCTTCAGATCCTTGGTCGCATGTACATTCTACAGACGAAGGAATTATTCAGTTGATGATGATAGGAGAGGCACCATGGGAAGATTACCACCATCGTTCCCATCTTCTGGATTACAATGAAGATTATTCCAACGACCTTAATCATCCTTCAGTTTTTTATTTTCTATCAAATACTATAAATACGGTGGATTCCGAGCGAAATCTGTCCAATATTGAAGAAACTATCGCCATAAATATCTCGACCAAACCTAATGTTGTAGAGAATATTCATGTCGGAAAATCTTGTTCTTCTTCAGAACTGGAAATATATTGCGCTCTCTTTCACGAATTCAGAGATGTCTTTGCATGGTCATATGAAGAAATGCCAAGCATTGACTCGAGCATAGTTGAACACGAAATCAAGATGTATCCAGATGTCAAACTGATACGACAACGGCTTCGGCAAGTGCACCCGAAGAAAGCCGCTGCCATCAAGGCAGAAGTTGAAAAACTTTTACATGTTGGTTTCATTTACTCAGTTCCTCTAACTGATTGGGTATTGGATATTGTTCTTGTGATGAAAAAGCAAGGAACGATTAGAGTGTGGGTTGATTACAACGATGTAAATCAAGCTTGTCCAAAGGACAACTACCCTACACCCTTCATCGACCAGATAATTGATGAATGTGCCGGATGCAAAATCTTTTCATTTATGGATGGATTTTCTGGGGTATAATCAAATAAATATCCGCCCACAGGACCAATCGAAGACTGCATTTATATGTCCGTGGGGCACATTAACATACCGTAAACTACCTTTCAGTTTAAAGAACACAGGGGAAACTTTTCAGAGGGCTATGAATTATGCCTTCCATGACATGAAGAACATCGTTCAACCATATCTCGACGATCTACCAGCTCATTCATGAAAGTGGACTGATCATCCACAACATTTGAGAGCTATATTTCTACGTTGTCGACACTACAAGATATGACTCTATCCACACAAGTGTGTGTTTTGTGTCGGTTCTGGTCATTTACTTGACTTTGTGGTTTCTAAGGACATGATTCGACTCAACCCATGTAAGGTTCAGGCATTCATCGATATGCCTCCACCTTCAAATTTGCTTCAGATTCAGAAACTCCAAGGGAAAGCAAACTTTCTGAGGAGGTTCATTCCAAATTACGCCAAACTTACTAAAGGTTATACGTGTCTTTTGAAAAAATAAGTACCCTTCAACTGGGATTAGGTTGTTTAAGTTTCCTTTGATGCTCTAAAGGAATCCCTAATAAAAGCATCATTAATGTATGCTCCTGACTATCAAAAAGACTTTAACATGTATCTAGTTGCAGCAGATAAAACCATTGCAATGGTTTTAGTTCAAGAAGACAATGGAATAGAACATCCTGTCTATTATTTAAGCCAAAACTTAAATGATACAGAAAGCAAGTACTCCTATGTTGAAAAGCTGGCTCTTGCAGCTGTTCAAGCAGTACAGAGATTTCGACACTATATCCTCTTTCGCAAAACTACCATTTTGTCATATTGCAACCCTATGACTTACATTCTATCGCATCAGTTACTTGGGGGTAAATATTTGAAATGGAGAGCTATTTTGCAAGAGTTTGATCTAGAATTCGTAAAATCCAAATCAAAGAAATCTCTAGTTTTCGCGGAGTTACTATGGGACTTCCCATTATCGTCCACGATTCAACATCCAAAGCATCAATCGTGGATGAATCTTTGTTTCTAATATCGTCGAGCGATCCGTGGTATGGAGATATAATCATCTATCTCCAAACCCAAACATACAGGCATAATACCTCTCGCTCAGAACAACGACGTACTCGATACCAAGCAAAAGACTACATGATCGTCGGTGATACACTTTAACGTCGCGGTATCGATACAGTTCTGCGAAAGTGCCTCACCCATGAGGAGGCCGAAAAGTCCTAAATGAATGTCATTCAGGCGTGTGTAGGGGGCATCAATCTAGTTACGCTATGGAACAAAAGATTTTACGAGCAGGTTACTTCTGGCCAAAAATGTTCAAAGATTGCATAACCACAGTCAGAAGTTTCCATGCTTGTCAAATCTTCCACCGCAAAACCAGAATACTACCCGCACCTCTGAATCCAGTAGTTGCTGTTGGGCCATTCGCCAAATTGGGCATAGATTTCATGACATGTAACCCCACCTCGGCTTGGGGGCATGGGTATATCATAGTCGCAGTTGACTATTTTACAAAATGGGCCAAGGTGATGCCTACATTAAACAACAGCAACGAAACGGCTACTCTTTTCTTTTTTAACCATGTAGTCTCTAGGTTTGGTGTTCCACAGGCTATAGTCACAGATCATGGATCGCATTTTTGCAATCACATGATGGTTGAATTAACTGCCAAATTAGGACTGTCCCACGATAGTTCTACTCCATATTATCCGCAGGCTAATGGACAAGTTGAAGCGATCAACAAAGTCCTCAAGCGTATGCTGCAGAGAATGATTGGAGCCCACAAATGGGATTGGCATTTAATCCTGTACTCAGCTCTATGGGCATACAGAACCTCGGTAAGAAATGCGACCGAGTTTACACCCTTTCAGTTGGTGTACAGCCTAGAAGTTGTATTACCAATTCAGTGTGAGATTTCATCTCTCAAGCTCGCAGTCGACCTTCTCCCCGGAACTTCAGAGGAGGAGGCTCGTTTCTTAGAACTAATCCAACTGGATTAAACCCGTCGTGATTCCGCCTTGGCTAACGAAGCTCATAAGAAACGAGTCAAGGCACAATTTGACAAAAATGTCAAACCCGTGTCTTCTCAGAAGTTGACCTGGTCTTGCTTTACGATCAAGAATCCGATAAATTAGGAGCAGGTAAATTCCAATCATTGTGGATGGGGCCCTACATTGTTAAATGAGTATTAGAAAAAGGAGCCTACGAGCTAGTAGATTACAATGGGTTCCACTGTTGCAACCCTGAAATGGGTTGTACCTTAAGCGTTACTATGCTTGACTAAGTGTAGTAATCTCTTTATATGCTTTTGTTATGTTTTTTGTTTTCATCAAGAGTGATCGCTTTGGTTAGGTAATCCACTTTTTCATTTGTTGTAGATGTCGAACCTATTGGAATCATTTGTTGGATATGCCGTCGAAGCTAGTCGTAGTACACAGAACCTATCTTCTGCATCCTGGGCCATTTTTGATCCAAGCAGCGAGTTAGTGAGTTTCAGAGGGGTATGTATTGGTAGGTCAATGAACAAGATCGTTGAGTATAGTGCGTTGATAAAGCTTCTCTCTGATGCCATCGTACATGGTGTACGCCGACTTATTGTCAGGCTAGACTCACAACTCGTCATCCTATAGCTTACTGGCATCTATTCCATTCGGAATCCAGCTATCTATCGTATGTTCCTAAGGGTCAGGATTTTGGAAAGAGAGTTTGATTCTATTCAATATCAACACATTTCCAGAAACTTAAACACATTAACTGATTCATTAGCAAATTATGTGTTAGATAGACATTTGTAGCATTTATAAAAGAAAAAGCATGTCAATAAACATTTGCATCGGGATCATATAACTTAACCAAAATAAAGCTCTGAAAATCAAAAATATATATAACTGTTTATAGTCTTTTACAAAATGTTCTGTGTCCAGGAAAAATCGGTCATACGACCCAAAAACTCAAAAATGCAGGGAAGCACCCTAGACTAATGGTGTTGGTGATAACAAGTCACCACTTGTGCGATCATACATAAGAGCCTAGTCCATCGACTCAGCACACCAGTGGTATGGCGCTGTAATCTCAGAGGTAACTCATCGGTCCTCACATCCTGAATACCAAGGGTGAGACCCTTGATCTGATCCTGCAATACTGCAAGGGTCTCGACTATGTCCAGATCGCGAAGGACAACCCTCCCTACAACCTCTCCTGCTAGAACGGTCGCTGCTACCCTCAGGCGCGCTGCTGGTCGCACTGGTCCAATATCTGCGCAAGCATGTGAGTTTGAATAGTCTTGATAACATTTAAAAAACACAAGAACATTATAAAAACAATAAACAGAGATATGGTCAGATCTTTTTACCTATAACACCTCCAGAGCTCCAAAAATCCCAAATTTGAATGAAATGGTAAAAATGAGAGGTAAAAACTACTTTTATGTTACTATTCACGTAATTCAAGTAAAATGTTGGTGTTTAACTCATTTTTCAAGCGTGTATTTACATTTCTAATCAATTTTATGGAGTAATTGAATAGGCAGTACGATCGTCAAAAGAACATAGTGTTAATGGTGAATTGAACATCTCTGACTATTATCATGAGCAGGTTTATGCGAAGTTCAAGCTCGTTAAAAAATAAACCTAGTAATGAGCATATGTTCCCCTAGAGTTCAAGCTCATTAAAAAATGAACCCACCTTCGGTAAATAACCTTTTTGATTGCATAGCTATAAGCTTTTGAACCTTGGTCGTGTTCTTACCATCACCTCCACTCTTTTTTAGTCGATCATACGCCTCCACTTGATTTTTTACCCTTTTGAGGAACAGCTGCGATGAGTGATTCTATTAGCCACCTTCTTTATACTGTCATGATTGAAAAGTTCCAAACTGACCTAGAACTAGTTGCTATCCAAAAACAGCGCTCGTTCCTCAAAAAACGAGTCTCCTTTAAGCTCTTTTTAGACTTGTAAAATATGAAAAGATTACCAAGCAATTGGCCTCTCCAACTTGTTAAAGTGATTGGAAGTGCCATCCCTCCTCTATATTTTAATCTTTTTGGACCTGAGGGATCATTACACAAAAATATCGAGCGCTTGTCTTTTTCGGCTTGCTAAAGTAATCGAAAAAGTCATCCCTTTCGTATTATTTTATACTTTTTCGGACTTAAGGAATTATACTATGAAAAAGGATTACTGGAGTTTCCTTTCCGTCTCTTTTCAGACTGTCTAAAACTGAAAAGGACCGAGTTATCTTTTTCATTAAACTCATTAAAACAATAGTGACAAACTTGTCCATACGGACAAGAATGAGTTTCACTATCACTAGGCTCGCTAAAACACAGTGACAGGTTTGCCCGAAGGGAAAATTATTGAACAAGCATATGTTATCCTCCTGAACCTTGATAAAAATAAATAGGTACTGGTCAGAAATGACTGGGGAAAAAGGGAAGAAAAATTGAGGAACTTCATTGGTAGCAGGTCGCTCTTGAACATGACACTTTCACTCCATCACCGTGATTGAGTCGGGTTGGGTTATTCTGTTCACTGGTCACATCACCATTGGTCCTCCGTACCATCCATTTTGGGGTTAACGCTATCGATCCATTCCAATGTCGTCGATATGTTCAAGAGAAGCCACTCAGAGAATTCACCAACTCAGCTAACACCTCATCCGCTGCAATACCTTCACTCTCCATTTTTCATGACCACCACCCTGAACCTTGTATCATCAGATCGTTTTCACCTCCACAAAATCATTTGCTTCGTTCCGTGTCATAGATGTGGGATTCATTAAGGCCCTCCTACGACGGGTCACTTCTTGTCGACATCAACTCATTATCCAAGAAGTTAACTTAGGAACAACCCTTTCAGTACTTTGAGGCTTGCATGCCTCAATGGCAAGTTTCACACTTCTGGCAACAGGTTTACATCAATGGCCTTCGACCGAAAGATTTTGCGTGGTGTTCGACATTGAATCATGAATTCACACCACGTGAATTGTACTGCAGTACCTTGAGGGTCATTATCATTATTGGTGATTCCTCTCGTGCCTGATAACAGCTTACATCATTGGCTGGTAATCAGGTGATGTCTTTCCATGTTCGACATCAGAACATCTTTTCACATGGATCGACTTGTACTTCGGGCGAAGATTGAACGATATTGAAGACCCCGGATCTAGTTTCATCCATCCGGGCTGTGATATATTCAGGAAAATAAAGACATCAAATTTACACCATCGCTGCACAGATAATCATCCAAGCTAAGGGGTGATGGCTCTACCAGAATCATCAGTCTGCCACACAGACGGTTGTCTATCCTATGTACATGAAAATGAATTTACAAAGCTGAGCATGGGAATGCCCACCTTAGCTAGATCATGAAAATATTATAAAAATAATGTATTGTATTATATCTTATTACAGGTCACCTTCCAGTTCGAAAAACCTCGGATCCTCATGATAAATCATTTCACCCGACATCAGAAGATTTACGACCTCATGCTTTAGGGGGAAACTTTTATAGACATATTTGGGCACTGCGACCCCAGTCACATATGTAAATAAACCAAGGGTTCTCAAACCCTAAAAGTGTTGTTTCATACCCTAAGGGATCAAGGTCAACTGATTACATCATTTCTCAGAAGTTCTCCCTGAAAAACTGCTCAGAACTGGTCAAAACTGGACCATACAGACTGCTCCATGCTGAGGGTGCGATGCATCTCACCTGCTACACACAAAGGGTGCAATGCATACAAAAAATCCCTTCTATAGGGTGCGATGAACGAGAGCAGACAAATGGCAGAGGCAATTTGCTAGGTGGAAACTCAAAGAATCTTCTAGAAACTGCTGATATGACACTTACCTCTCTGAATTCCCCCAGGGATGAGTAAGAGATCATGAAATATCCAAGTGGAACCAAGAACTATTAGTGAAATGACACTAATCAAAATTCTAGAAGCTGATTCACTCCCCTGCAAACATCTATATATGGATCCCTCATCCTAGAGATCCAGAGGCTGGAATTTTGTAATTTGTAAGGAAGTGTTGTTGGTTTCTCTTTGAGACATTGTATTGTTGGGTGATCTTGCTTTTTATGAGGTGAAGAGGGCTTTCATTCTAGGAGGATGATGCTAGATCAGATAGCTGGGTTATAATCCTCTCTTCTACTACTTCTATCAATAAAGCTATTTGAGTTTTCCTCCATATACTTGTATATTTATTAATCTTGTATTTGTGTATGCATTTGTATGGTTAATGTAACCTGATCCTGCATTGTTTATGGTTATAGATCTCTATGCTTTGATGGTATTTTGCTGCTTTGATTCTATAGGTGTTCTTTGAAGTGGGACAAGTGAGAAAGGAGTGGCGAAGCTCTATCAAAGGAGAGAGGAAACAAGTAAGGAGCCAAGCGAAAGACTGAGGTTGGTACTCTCTACTTCTCTCTCATCTATCTCTCATAAAGGAAAACACAAGTCACTTTGAATTGTTTGTTTCTAAGAGAGCTACCCGTCTTAGTGGGGCTAGCAGCTCTGAATAGACACTAGTTTTCCCGATAACAACATCACATGGTCTTTGGAGGAAACAAAATGGTTCTAGCATCCCCCAATATTGCTTTGGGTGAGACTACAGCCTGTGCTATGCAGGTTGTTGCCAAAAGGCCAACAATTTAGGGTTTTGTTGATTGGTGTGAATAAATATGAACCTAGGTCAGGCCCCCTTAAGCCAACAAATCGTTCCATTGTCGGGACAAGGATCTATCTAAGAGATGTGTGATAAGTGGTTTTCTACAAAGAAAGAGATCAAGAAGTGGATTGACCGAAGAGTGCACGTGTTTGTGGCTCAAGAGAACATAAATTTTCCAAGGAGCAGTGGTTGCAGAGATATTTGTACACAGACGAGACCGAAGCATTCTTTTGTTTCTTCCTTGATGAACTACACAAATGGTTGTCTATATTGGAAGATAGTCAAGGGACGTGGAGGCTCGATGGTCCTATAGTGTGGACTCTAGAACTAGTGCAATGTTTGGAAGCATCAAAAAAAAATATCACGCGGGATGTGGATAATTGGATTGATCGCACACTTGGAAGTTTTGGGACTGAGTTCGAGGTTGATTGAAATATCAGCTATAGCAAGGCAGAATGTAGGTTCTTCAAGAGACTGCGATGTAAGTATCTCAAACCATTGAAAAAGTGGATTAAAATTTTGTTATGCGAAAAGAGGGTTATGCAATTACCTTGATGTTTGGAGCTACGGGAAGTGGTAAATTCTTCAAAATAAATGAAGGAATGAGCTCAAAGTACAGTCCACTCATTGAATCCCCTTTAAGTGACAATGAAGGGACGGTGCTGACTACACCACGAAGTGAAATACAGTTGATTAAGCAGGGTATCCCACGGCTACCTTGTCCATCCACTCCACCTCCACCTCCACCTCCACCTCATATGCCTACACCTTCACCTCCACCTCCACCTCCACTTCCACCATTCAACATGGAAAACACAATGAAGATGCTGGTTTTTAAAGGGGTCAGGATCCAAGACCTCGAACAGTTCTAGTTTGTTGTGGATGTTGTATGGACGGCGCAACAGATTACGAATAATAACATAAATAAGGCACAACTGGTTATATCCTTACAAGATCTAGCATTGACATGGTACATCAAGTACTGCATTGATAACCCCAATGCGATGTTGGTAGAGACCCAACAAGCTCTGAACAAGGAGTTTAGAAAGCCTAAGTCAGAGGCACAGTCAGTAACTGAGTTCAAATAAATTCACCAAAGGATAGATGAGTCATCCTGGGACTTCGACCAAAGGTTGAAATGCCTGATCAGGCAGGCCAATATGGTGATTACAGATTCCCAACATCGAGACTGGTATATCACGTCACTCTTGCCACACTTAAGATTGTCGTTGTCACAACAAAAGATAGAAATGCAAGCAGAAGCCTTAGAAATTGTGATGAGGTTAGAAGCCTCACCCATACAAGATACAAACCTTGGAGTGCAACATATTCACTCCCAGCTGGAAATCCTGCACTTAGAGTTGCAGAGCCTGAAGAAAGGAAAGGAAGCCCAGCCTGAGGTGCGTGTTGAATTTTGGTGCTTGAAATGCAAGGGCCATGGGCATGATAAGGACCATTTCTCAAATTTATCAAAATTATCTTATTAGGGGAGGGCATGTTCCCCTGAAATCGAAGAATATCGCTGGGTTGAGCACGGGTGTTGCGCAATGGTGTGCTATCTGTCAGTTGACAGGACAACACACGACAAACAATTTCCATATGCTACAGAAGTTTGTACAGACCCCTCAACAGTTGTTTTGCAATTTCTGCAAGTTTGTAGGTCATGATGAGCATCATTGTTGAAGCTATGAATTGATGATGGATAGAACCCCTACCTACTGCATGCAGGCAGAAAATCAGCCTCAAGAGCAAGGCGTGGGTGGAGTGCGTGGAGGATTCCAAGGCCAAGGAAGAGGAAGAGGAGGAGGGGCTGGTAGAGGTCGTGGACAAGTGATCTGTTATAACTATGGCGAGGTAGGACACTTCGCACGAGACTGCCAAAACCCAACGCATCCGTCATGTCAATACTGCAGACAGTTCGACCATGTGATAGAAGATTGTCTGATCCTTATAGAAAAATGCAAGAAAAGAAGACTCAGCCCCAACAGCCTACGCAGAATATCCAGATGATGAGGGTGGAACCACGCAAAGAAGATCATAGTGTAAATATAGTAACAAGAAGTGGTATGACCACTGGCAAAGATAAGGGAAAACAACCAAAGACTGAGGGATGGGTGCGCAAGGCCACTGAAAAGGAAGCTGGATTTGACCTTCACCAAGCTAAAGAAACATTCATGGAAGCCAAGAAGAGCTTCATTGAGGCCTCCACCTCAGGAAACCAAGGGAAATTTCCAGAAACCAGTGCGATGCAGGAGGTAGATTCATCAGTATTAGTCACTTTTCTAAAGACCTGTATGAAATTTTTGCGTGATAAGAAAGAAGTAGAAGGGATGCAAGAGCTAATTGACATGTGCGCAAATAAATAAAATACCCTTGCTGAAAAACGCACTGTGAGAAAAATTTGTAAGCATAAGAAACAAATGGGGCACGAGATGAGGTTAACTACACAAATAGGAGAATATGAAATGGACCAAGTAATCTTGGATCTAGGATCTGATGCAAATTTCTTGCGTAAACAAATGTGAGAGAAAATGGGGAGGTTTGCGTTATGGTGGTATCCTATCCAGTTGTGCATGGCTAATCAACATAATATTATTTCGATGGGGCGCTTATATGATGTAACGACATACATTGAGGGCACAAGCGTGCTCACTGAATTTGAGGTCATTGAAATAGTGGATGATAGTAACAGATACCCTGTGTTACTGGGGATTAACTGGGATTTTGACATGGATGTAGTAATCAACTTGAAGAAGCGGAAGATGACTTTTGAAAGGAAGGCACTCTGGGTTGTAGTATCATTAGACCCTACCGAGGGAGCGTGCTATACTAAACATGTTCATGACTTTGTGGAGGATAATGATGATTTGGATCAGATATACAAGATCACAATGCGAGACGAAGATTGGATCAATCCTACGGCTGATGGATGAATTGTGTGTGACAGGGATAGTTCCTGCACCTCAGACTCGGATGAAGAACTTAAGCACTGGTAGAATCAGTTGCGTGAATTATCCTATGTTCTGGTGTAATATGATGACCAAATCACTAAGGTGTGTTTCAACTGAGGTAAGAAAGCTTCCACATTATGATGGTTTGACTGATGTGGATCTATTTTTAGATGATTTTGAAAGATAAATACCTAAAGAACATTGCTTCCTTGCGTTGTTCCTTGAGGAATTAGGCCCTTATTAATTAGGAAATTCCTCAATTGGATTGTGCAATTCCTTTAGGTTGATCCTCCGAGTGCATGCACCACTTGTACACATTGGAATAGTCTACAAATTATATTACACTACCTTGGAACCTCCACCTCAACTGAATAACTTGAATTCTTTGCATGCAACAATTATTTTTGGTTGATTGATGAGTTAAGTGGGTGACCACTAAGTGTGACTGAAGTCACACTACACAACTTGACCTTCCACTAGTTTATCTAACAATTAGAACTAGTTTAACTAACAATAACTTAATTTAACTGAATTAGAGTGATACAAATTAGCAATCTCTCATGGTTAACTGAAATAAAGTCTTCTAACTTGAATTAAGTAAGCTAACAGGGTGACACAAGCCATGTCACTCAATTTAACTCGTCCAACATTTCTACTGAAATGGAAATTCAAATTTTCTCTAGTTTGATCAAGGAAAATCAAACTGAGATTTTCTGCTGCATTTTTAACATCTTTTTCAATTTTAATTAATGGGTCTCCCTTAAGAACTTTTACTTCCTCAAGAGGCTTGAGGTAAGGGGATACCCTATCACCTTTTCTTTTTATCTTGGTTATGGAGGTTTAGGCAGAATGTTTAAAACAATCTAGTGAGTCGAGGTATATTTACGGTCTCCGGCTATTTGGTGAGGACCTTCCAATCTCACATTTACAGTTCGTGGATGATGTGATTCTTTTTGGACTAACAACTACTAAGGAGTTGAAAATAATTTGGAGGTTCGTACAAATTTTTATGGATGCCTCTGGTATAGAAAATAATGTTGAAAAAACACGTCTTTTAACTGTGGCTTGGTAAAACTATTGGAGTTAATAGAGGATCCCTTCCCTCTAAATATCGTGGATTGCCCCTGGTGTTATACGATAATAGAATCTCCTCTTGGGAATATTTAATTGATAGGTCACGTCACAAAATTAATAGTTGAACCTATGGAGCACTTGACTTCCCGAGTCAGTTGATTCTCCTGAGAACAATGTTACAAACCCTACCAAAGCGTTAGCTCTCCACAATGCCTATCCCAATTATGACGTTGAATCATTTAAAATATTTATGGGTCAACTTCCTTTGGAAAGGTTTTCCTAAAAAACATAATTGGGCTTTGGTGGGATGGCATAAGTTGACTCTACCTAAGGTACAAGGTGGTTTAGGATTGAGTGATCCTATTCTCATTAGCACAACATATGCTATGAAACTGTGGTGGAAATGGGTACAAGGGGGACCCCAAGTCTGCAAGGAAATCAGGCCACGAAAATAAATTTCCTTATACACACATGAAAATCGACTACGTTTTGATGGGGAGATTAAAGGGTCAGGACTATGGAACTTGGCTTCCCAGAGGAAACATTGGGTCAAGAAAAAGGCTTTCTAGGAAATTGGCAATGGCTCATCTGCTGCCTTCTCGTAGGAATCATGCAACACTATCCTATTCTGCAAGTCAATTATCACTTTTGAACAATCAAGGACCTCACTCAATCACATGGAGCTTACCATGTTATGGATTTATGGAAACTACACGATGGAGACCAAATTGGGAATTGGTGGAAGACTCATGATGATTGGTGCACATTGCAAGATCAAACACACAGTAATAGCCAATGGAAATAATATAGTTGGACGCTAGAAAAACGTCAAATTCACATATCTTAGAAACCAAATATCCTAAGATGGGGAAACCAATCTTCAGGGTCATTCTCAATCAAGGAAAGCTACTCCATGCTTGTGGAAAATCAATCTCAAAATCAATCATAGCTCTAGAAACGTCTATGGTAGGAGGGTGATTGGCCCAAAGTAAAAATCATCATCTGGTTGATTGCTTGGGACTATTTACTAACATGGGAGTGATTTAGATCTAAAGGTTTTAAGGGTCCATCATTATGTGTTCTATGCTCACAGGGGGGAGAAACAACGTCTCACTTACTCCTGCAATGTCATTTTGCTGACAACTAATGATGTTTCATTCAAAAAATATTTATATGCACGTTTCTAATCACCTTGAAAATTAAAACATGGTTGGAAGCTTATTATGAGCATAATTTCAAACACCCGGTGATAGCCCAAGCCTAGTTTCTAGCCATTAGATTCTCCATCTGGGCCCTATGGAAATAAAGAAACCTACGCCTGTTTGAGGGACTCCAAGTACTTAAAGTTATTATTGTATCAAACATCAGGGAAACATTAATAGCATTCCCTTCGACAGCAGAAGTTTCCAACATGGATGATACTAAGTGTGTTATAATGAAAAGTTTGAGTATCCAACTCAAAAAAGGATGTGGAAATTATTAAAATAAAAAATTGAGTAGAGCACCAGCTCCAAATTACTTCATTCCTCCTTCACACACCTTTGTCGTTATCCATTTTGATGGCACCTCAAAGGGAAATCCAAGTCAAGCAGGCATGGGGGTATTTTATGGAATGAAAACTCAACCCCTTTGCATGTTTTAGCTCAATATGATTGGATTTCTACGAAAAAAAATGGTTGAGTTATGAGCGATCGAATGCGGGATCCAAATCACGTTGAAGAAGGGCTACAAACTAGTTTAGATACAAGGCGATTCCCAAATTGTCATAGAAGCAATCAAGAAATTAACTATGGGCCATATGTCAGACATAGTTATTCATAGTTAGCGCTTACAGGAAATTTCTAATAATATCCAAGCATTGTTATCAAATTTTGATTACATTATCCCACTACATACTTGGAGGGAAGGAAACAAGGTGGAAGAATACCTCGCTAATTGGGGTTGTCGACAAGCAGATATCAACATCGACGCTTCATGGGATGAAATGAAATAAAATGATGGATTCATACAGATTAATCAATTGGTCCATCAATACAAGACAATGGGAAAATATCCGTTCCCCAACGTGGGTGATCACTAAAGGAAATTTTCTGGTGATGGGAAATACCACTCTCTAGCAGGCATAGGTTCTCATAACCCATTTACTCCACATGCAAACTCTGGGCTCCCCCTCTTCTTCTGCATGATAATTGTGAGGCACGCATGTGTATTGGGTACAATACTTCACAGGTTATAGAAAGACTCCACAGTAGCAGGAGCAGAGAAAGGATATCAAGCACTTGCATGCATGAACAAGACAAGCAGTTAGCTATACAAGAGAGAAAAGAAAAACACAAAAACAGAACAAGGAAACACTTCCCTGAGCAGAAGCACAGATGTCAACTACTCCAGCATGCACCAATCAGTAAAAGGTAGGCTCAGGTATGGTAACTTACTCAGCTTTTACCTAGGTACGATATGATGAAAAATGTGTAAATATCAAAGAAAGACCCTTTTTATAAGCTAGAGGTGGCCAGTTAACTTGGTCACCCTAATCTCATGATCAAAAAATTATCTTTCAGTCAACATGCCATGTAAGGATGTCACATCAGTGAGAATCAGTTAGAAAGGTGGTCAAAATGAGTTAATAGGGAGAGGGTGATGATTACAAGCAGTAAGTGAATGATGACCAATAATTCAAATTAGGAAATATCACACCATTGCCATCCAGCACAACGCTCTGAGTCTTGAACATAAATAGAATAAAATCCCAAAATTCCATGCATTTTTTCGCTCATTTCAAAATCAAGGAGATATGGACCTGCTTGGAAAACCATCGAAAATGTCAAACCCTACTCTAGCCATCATACAGGAAATAGCTATAGGAATCATAGAAGGCTAGAAGAAGCTCCAGGAAACAGTGAAAATTCATAGGAAATCTACAAGGGTGTGCCTAGGGTCAACTTGGTCCCCAATTGTCATAATCCTAGGCATTGCAGTGAGAAGTAAGTAGCTTATCTCTCCTTTGTTCATGTTTTTCATAAATATCTTATTAATTATAGTCATATGGGGAATTAAAAAGGGTTTTAGGCTATAAAAGAAAAAAAAAATGTGGCTATAAGGAGTTGGAGTAGTTGCAGTCATCCACTAAGAATTTTAGCTTTCAGATACCCTGAAATTCATACTGAAGCTATCTTACAAAACCTCTTGCACTTAGCTAAAACCAGAGAAGAAAATGGGAGGGGGATTCAATAGAAGAGAGCCCATCAATACATCAATAATTCATCTTCATTCCCCTGTGGTAGACATCTTCAGGAGGCATCATTGGTTAGGATTCTTTGAGTTTCTCAAGGGATATGATGATGATATAAATTATGATTTTTCCATGGCACTAAACCCTCAAGAAAGAACAAACTCTACCACTGGGGTGAGAGGGTTGTCCATTACCATAAATCGTGAGTTAATTAGTAGAGTGACAACACTTCCTCTAGGGGTTAGTTGGACAAGGGAAGACAAGGCCATCAACACCTTCGCTAAGAAAAATTTCGTCACTAATGATGAGAGTCCAATTGAAGACAAAAATGGGGTCAGAAGGGAGAGTCTTCCCTATCCCTAGAATGAGGTAGCCTGCCACATCCTTAAATACATTTCTTGTGAAGAGAAACTGAGCGTATTCTATGGCTACCAATTCAAGTTGCTCCATGAATTGCGCTTTTGAACTAGGTTACCCACAGCGCAAATATTAATTGTGCCCCATTTTCTCCTACAATCAATCATAGACATGAGAAAGAAGGTGAAAGAGGGAAAGTAACAACAGTTAGCACACCATGGTCTCATCAAGATGATAGTAGAGGATGATTTGAGTAGCTCAAGGGCCTCTGCCCTCTTGTCCACATTCATATATATGGACAGAGAAGCATTCTTAGAGACCCAAGTCCTTGCACTTGGTGAGAACCCATCTTCAAGTGAATAAGAAGGAGAAGATGAGGAAGGAGGAGGAGTAGGAGGAGGAGGAGGAGGATAGTACAAAGGAGAAGAGGAAGGAGAAAAATAAGAAGAAGAGGCAGAGATAGGAAAAATAGGGGAAGAAGAAAAAGAGAAGAAGAGGAGGAGCATCAGAAGAGACCAGCCTTGAGAATACCATTGCACTTGAATAGGAGGAGATATCCACATATCAAAGAAGGCTTTCTCCTGAGCCCACTGAAAATGAGGAAAATGTTGCCTTGGCTTCTTTGAGCACACCCATCAAATCCACAAAGAAAAGGCATAGACAAACTCCCTTAGACTATTTCAAAACAAGAAGAAGCGCTAGGATTAAGTAGGGGAAGCCAAAAACCCCCATAAAAACCCATATTGTAATTGAAGAATCATCAAGTAAACATGAGGAGCTAGAATACACGGGAATGAAGGTTGACAAAGTCACATCACCAAGAGCAACCCCAAAGGCTCCCATTACCTTTGTCAGAAACCCTGTCACTAGGTCAACCTTAGCCAATCAACCCAAGGCACCTGTAACACTCCAAAAAAAAGGAAAAGGCATGTTGTAGGATTCAAAATAGTGCTACAAGAAAGGCAGAAAATGCTACAGGAAGAGCAACAAGGGCAACAAGGAGGTAAAGAAGCAACACCACAAGCACAGGAGGGGGAAACTTCTCCAAAGACAGTTGAGGGAGATTTTACAGAGCTATAGGAGTCTAGTCCACAACCAAACTTAAGCTCCAAATACAAGTTCATTGAAGGAGGCAGAGTGATCCCACAGAAATTTGCAATCCCTCTCTTCTTTGAACTTGAAAAAGAAAGAGGAAGGACACATCGATAGATGTATATTTCTAGATCAAATAAAGTAGAAGTGTGGGCCTTATGGAAGAGAAAATCCTAGAGATAGGCAAGGAGTTGAGTGAATTGAGAGATAGAAAATACACAATGAAAACACATCTACAGGTAGAAAACACATGGTTGAGGAGGAAATTTCAAGAAAAGGAGACATAATTGGCCATCATGGCAAGCCTCTCCAAGGAGGAACTTCAATGCAGAGTTCAACCCAAATCCTATGCACTTTACCTCAAATACAAATGGATGCAATTCCAAATTAATACATTGGCACAACAGGGGACCATTCCATTCCAGGATTATAGGCAATTCATTGATTGGTGTGACAAGAGTACCCTTCAAGACAAGGCCTAGGTAATTGAATTCTACCTGCACAACCTTTCCTTAAAAGACCTAAATGTTTGGGACCGCAATGAAAAGTTGAGAGACTTGCAGTTGATGGCCCTTGAATCATGGACAAGTCATGAGTAAGCTCGAGCGAAGGAGGTGAAAAGAATAGTAGAAAAAAGAGGAAAAGGAACCCCTCTACATTAGGGCAGAGAAAATAAATTCAAGTGTTGTAATCAATAACTACAAAATCATTTCCAATGATTCTAAACTTGCAGCAAGATACTTGACTACCCTAGAACAAGCCATTTCCCATTTTGAGGACACTCTACTACTATTGGGGACTAATATCCAACAAGAATTCCAGAGAAGATGGAATAACTTGCCACACATTCTCGTGATTAGGTAGTATCACTCTCCTAAGAGATTGAAGAATGCATTAGAGGGAACACCCCTATATAAAAATGCCATCCAAAGACTAAAGATCAATTGGATTGGACTTAAGTTCATTTCACCTTTGTTGTTGGGTTTCTTGGAAGGTGGGAAGGAAGAAGAGGAAAGAAAGCAGTGGGAGAAGAGAGAGAAAAATGCAGGGTTCTATCCTCAGGAAGAGACACCATCCACAGAAGCTTGGGATGTGAGAGAGGCCACCAAGGCTATGAAGGATATGGATATAGATGACTAGGTTGCTCAGAGGATGAGAAACGATTTTAGTAGGGGGATGATGATGAGGCTCAT
This sequence comes from Pinus tabuliformis, assembly GCA_031772625.1. Taxonomy (NCBI): domain Eukaryota; kingdom Viridiplantae; phylum Streptophyta; class Pinopsida; order Pinales; family Pinaceae; genus Pinus; species Pinus tabuliformis. The sequence continues at coordinate 1,901,347,318 of CM062817.1, forward strand.
CAATAGGTAAACTATATGGGTCACAATTCCATTCTCCATCTTATTAAGTTGTATTTTCTCACATTTATTTACATATTTTATTATATTTTTCTTAGTGAAAAGAGTAAAAGTGAGTTACTATGTCCTGTGGCCTAATGTGTGTTAAATGTAGGAAATTGGAGCATTTTTGGGTTAACTTGAGTGTAGGGACTCAGAGTAGACAGGCAAGAGAGATTATCAGAAGTGGCATCCCTCCTTTACTCCGTAGATCATTCAAAGGTTCTCCTGCTCTATCTCATCAACTCGATGTCACTTGTAGCCAAGCGAGTCGAGTGCATTGGCAGCCAAGCTAGTGCCATTCATGGAAGAGTTATTCTTGAGTTGGGGAGCCTAGTATCCCTATTTTCTAGGGAGTTGTTGGTAGCTCCAGTTTTGTATAAATAAGCAAGCTAAGGGACTCATTAGGATTCAAAATTTTATTATAGCCAAGAGGCCATTATGTTGAAGCACATTTGACTATTATTGTTATGATGTATTTGACATTTTTATGATAATGAGAAATTATGTTTTGATCCAACACTAAGTTGACTCAGAGGGATGAAGCTCTTGGGTTAGGCCCAACCCTAGCAATAGAATTTATTCTCCTTTGTATCTGTATTCTTAGCTTAGAATGTTGATTTACTGCTGAATTTTATTTCTATTTTCTTTGTAGCTTAGGAAGTTGATCAAATTTGTTTCTTATCCATGCTTTCATTAGCTTAAAGAGTAGATTAGTGTTGTAGTCTAGTGAAGGAAAATATATCAGAAAATCTTGTGACAGTTAACCTTATCCCATCTCCCCTATGGGATCATGATTAGGCGACCCCACTGTCACAAACCAAAAACAGGGTTTTCATTTTGTTCATTGCTTAGGTTAAGTTTCATTTTTAGCTAGATAATTGTTTATGATTCCTTGGAAATATTTGCAGTTGTTAGTTTTCTTCTTAAGATTGTTGTATCTTAGAAGGTAGTCCATTCCATAGATCTAGTCTCTAACAATAGTTAGGTCAAACTTTCTAAATTCAACTCATCTTTTCCATGTTGACATGAAATAATTTGTAAATGAAAAGAGAAATAGGTTTTATTGTAGGGATTGTCGATCTACGGGAAGGGACACCCCTAAACAACTCCACCTAGGTCTTCTCCACCTTCTGTTGAAGCATACCTTCCCATACTCCGAACCTCTTTTTTCCATCCACCGTGAGCAAGCAGTCTTAGGAAGATTCAACCTTCTTGAAGTTTTGGGTTTGGCCTTGGGTGATGTTCACCTCCCCTACAGCTTACACACTTTTCATGCACCTTTCCAACACTTCATCTCACCATTATCATCCTTCAAAACCTCTTAGCCAACTTCCTATAGTAGTACAGGACATCCTATAGCCGTTTCCTGTAGCAAACCGCCAGTTGCCTGTCTTGACCTAAAATGGTAGTATAGCCTAGTGTAGGAGTAGGTTAACTCCTTAGATTGGACTCCATGACTAGAAGTTCCCCCTAGACCATCCTTTTTATTCCTTTCCCTCCTGCAAGAATAGATAGCATTAGCTTTTATATTCCTGAATTTAGCAATTAGGACTTTTATCTATTCTGAAAGTGTGAAGGAGATATCTAAATGCATACATGTTTGGATTTTGAAATGTTAAAATAACTTCCTATTTTCAAGCAGTTATGGTAGCTAGATGATTAAATGTAAGGTTAGCATATTTTCCCTACTTTTCCTGCAATAGAACTAGTTTTACTTTCCACTGTCATTAGTGAGACTCCCTTTAGTCTAATAGAGGGATGGTCTGGAACCCTAATTTTCAAGTTCCCCAGTTGAGAAGTGACATGAGTAGAATGATGCATGTGCTTAGTATATAGAACTATCAACTCAAAGTTTTTACAAATCCCAAGGTTGATAAAGTAAAGTTGGTAGCCCTAGGAGTTGCACCATTCTTGTTGCAATACTAAGGCTCATCAGCAACTTCTCATTTTTGCCTTCAAACTTCTCAAAATTTATGCTATATCAGAAGAGTACCTATCACCATGTTGCTCATCAGATCTATAGGGAGAATATTGTGAAATTTAATTGACCATATTTCTAGTTATCTTTGATCTTGTTCTTGCAAGTATACCATGTTAGCTAAACCAAAATATAAACATAACCAACATACCTCAGTATAGTTCAGGGGAGGATATCCCATCTGCAATATCAACCAGATTAGCATGATACATGTATAATCATAATCATAACAATATATCATCATGAATGAATACACCAATTGCATACCATGACCATATGTGTGACAGTCATCCCCATAACACTACATGCATATATCCACACAGACAACTGACATAGATAAAAAATGCATATTCAACCAACATGCATTCATGACGAACACATGCCAAAAACAACATACAATTTCTACATGACAACACAATTGTAACAATGACTATTGCCATGCATACATAACAAACACATAGACCATAAGCATAACGAATGCATATCTAATCGACACATATGTATGACAAACACATTCTGCCCATCCAGTCCAAGGGGCGAACCATGCTCTAATACAACTCTGTGGTATCAGATATCACACAAAGAGAATGGAAACCAGATACTACCCAAAGAGAAGGAAACTCGCTCAAATGTCACTCTATAACACCCTACTCCCACATTTACCCAAGCTAACTAGCCCACCAAGGTAAACATGTGACAAAGAGTTACGATGATATTAATCAACTTCCCAAGTATAGTTAAGGGAGTGGAATCGAAAAACCATAACCAAACTGACCTTCCTCAAAAGCTATCAGACCCCCAGGTGCTAACCAACCACTTTAGGTGCCAAACCCCCAAGTTAACTTGCTTTCTGACTAAACTAGACCACAAATTGCACGCATGACAAGCCCTCCACGCAGCTAAAACCCTCTAGTCACATATACAGCAATGGCATCCATGTGACTGCAAACTTTTCTAGTCAGTTTTATGCCAATGACTCGAGATTTTGAGCCACGTTTTCAGGGCCAAGACTCAAGCCTCTTCCCAAAACTTGATTAAACTCTTGGAAATGATAAATAACAAGATTAAAATGCCTCTAATGCAAAAATTGAACAAGGACTTGACTTTACAAGGCCTGGCCATGACAAAAGTTTTGTCAAACACATCATGAACATTCAATCTACAAGTCATATAAACACATCTAAGTATAGGGACTTCATACTTATCTGAGAATTGTCAAGAAGGTCTGATGCCATCTCATAATAGTTGTAATATCATCTATTAGGTCATGCATTCATTAACATTTCATTTACTAAATAAGATATTATGAGAGCCATAAATCAAGTATGCCATCATACCATGCTTATAACCAGCATATAATTAACAAATCAAAAATGACAGAACAACCATTATGACCATATAATAACAAACACATCTATACATAATACATAAGAGGAAAACATATCTTATTAACATATGCCAAATGCAACTAGTTCAGGGACTTCGACATACCACTTGACCATAGATTGGGCTTAACAAAATCTTTCTTTCTGCCAATCACCCCCGTTCCATATTCCAAGCATGAATGTGGGACTGACAACAAAACGAACTAGGGCTTCCTCATGCTTTACCGTGTATCTTTCCATTATCAGTCAAGGAATTCCTAGGCCTAAAACCCTCATCTATACATTTTGGCTTTACTATGTATCCCGTCAAGGGATTCCTAGGCCAAAAAATAAACATACACTACAAGATTTACAGCAATCCTGCCATATAATAGTCAAGGGATCACTACACCTTAAAAAGCATGGATTCATCCATATTTCTCCACCTAAACAATGAGGAATTTATATGTCTCCACCCTCTAGGCTTTACTGTGTATCCTTCCATTACCAGTCTAGGCATTCATAGGCCCAATGAGGGTATCCACAACTAGGATTTGTCGTGTATCCCTCCATTATCGGTCAAGGGATTCCTAAGCCTTGAGACCACCATGCAGTTTCGAAACCATCCGGAAATCCATCTCAACCAAGTAAAAGAACCCTATCACACCATAACTATCCGGAAATGGCAATGCAAGGCTGAAAACCACTGTCACTTCTAGAAAAACCCATGCTGATGACATCAAGAGAACCAAATACAAACATGAATGTACCGTGCATGCCAAAACTAGCAAGGAAATCATACATGCAACTCGATACATGCAAGTAATCTTGATGTAGCAGCTAGATCAAACTCTTCCTTTCTTGATCTTTTCTTTCTTTTTCCTTCTTTTCCCTTCCTTTACATTCCTCTCTCCAATGGTTGAGTGCTCCGAGAATTCTCTAAGTGTGCAAGAGTATGAGAGAGAGAATAAAGAGAGAGCTCCAAGCTAAAACTGACAAAAGGTTGTGAATTGATCCTCAGAAGCCTTTTTATCAATGAGGCCTCTAATTTTCTCAATTTTCCATTATTTTCCTCCTCACATGTAACATGTGACCTTTCATCAACTCCACGCTCCCCACAATTTATCCTTCCATCATGTAAGAAGAACTGCTAACCAGGTAGCAGATCGGCTAGCAAATCAAGGAGTGTCACATACGACACATTACTTCTCAGGCACCCTAGACATGGTTGAAGATGCTAGACTCAAACAAGACTGCATCGCTTTGGTGCACAAAGACATCCCTCCCCCGGATGCGGGTGTTTATGGTGAATGAACAACAGGTGGCTTGTCACATGGGCAGCTGGCAGCCCGGACAAGCCACCATCTATCAAAGCGCCGAGGCAATAAATGTGAGGACGGGTATAACCACAGGGAGGATCAGTTCAGCTCACACGATATTCATTGCGGAGAGGTTTTTCCTTGGGAAATCCATTCCGGTTCAGGCGCCAAGGGTGGAAGCCATGGGGAGGCTCAGTTCGGCTCAAGTGACATTCATGGCAGAGGGGATTTTTCTTGGGATGTCCATTACGGTCCAGGCGCCATTCAATGCGCAGCTCAGGACAAAGCATATGGCGATCAATAAATTCGGACTCCATGACATTTTCCTGTATTCTTCCAAGAGGTCTCAGCATTCTCTGGCACAGTGTAAGCTCTCCTCAGGGAATTCAGTTAAGGAAGGACGTTGTGGGATGCCGATTGAAAGACTCAGGATGGGCAGTCGTCGTGGGGGAACAAGGGGTCGCCCTGCTTCTCAGAGGCCCGCTGCTTCACCCACCGCCTCTGTGGACAATTCTTCTGGGCAGAACAGAAGCTTGCGCGGCACTGTTAGCCATAACACTGAGCGAGAAAGGGGTGAAACTCTGGACTGTGGACACAGGGAGCATCCAGCAGTCAGATATCGCATCCCCTGTACGCTAGAGAACAACACACTCATTGTTTCAGTCACTGTGGAGCACTGCAGCGACCTCCGGAGGCCTGGGGACAATCTGACAGTTCCAAGGGTGGATATGCAGGTTCCCAGAGTGGATATGAGGCGACCCATGCAAGTAGACAAAGCTGGACCCAGTGAGCCAGTTCCGAAACCGACGTGCCAAGATGCAGAGGATGATAAGAAACTCAAGGGCTTGGCAACGAATGAGCCCTACCTCACTGATGAGGATTAGTTCTGAAGCCGCTGCCCCCATGGCCAGGAATGTTGCTCTCCATCCAGTTCCTTCTGTTCCCTGCATTTGTTTGTTTGGTATGAAGTCAATGTCTGTCACGAAGGATTGCGTGTCCACTATGCTAGTTTACGTGTCAAATGTGTTCAGTTATGTGTTCATCGTGTCAAGTCACAAGTCCGCTGTGTTGGCTCAAACGCCCGATGTGTCTATAATATGTTGGTTATGTTGGAGGAAAGAAACAGGTCCTTTTTTGCCTGCTGCTTAGACTGGTCTATCTTGGGAAATTCTCTTTGGAGATGCAAGGCTTCGGCCCTTTGTAATTTTGGATGTAATTTTGATTTTTGTAATATAAATTAGTGCAGTTTTACGTAGAAAAAAAAAACATGTGACCTTTCATCTTCCTTTTCTCCTAATTTCATTTATTTTCATAAATAAAATGCCAATTAATTTCTTTTGCCTTTTCCAATTTCCCTTACCCATAATAAACCAAATGAACACCCACACTAGGATGTTTCGCCCAAAATTCAGCTTGGAATACGTGTCCCATGACTTTTTCTTGTTTTTCCTCTATTAATTTTGTTACATGAACTTTTAACTCGGGGTTGTTACATAGATATATTGAGTCTAACAGATATGGTGGAACATGTAGGTTTTAACCCCGTACAGAAATTACCTGCATACGAATTCTAAAACAAAGAAAATAAACAATGCGAGAGCATAACACATAAAACACAGAAAATAAACAATGCGAGAGCATAACACATATACACAGAGATTTTCCCCTGGATCCCAAAACTGGGACTACCAGCTTGATTTTTCATTATGTTCCTTTCAATGTTATAATACATATTTATACATGCCAAAGCATCCAATACCATGGACCGAAAAACCATCGCGTCCAATACCATGGACTGAAAACCATCGCGTCCAAAAAAACATGTGTGAAAATCATGCACAAAACCATAGGTGGGTCCGCCCAACCTAACATAGGGTCCAAAACCAAAATTTTCTGGGGCGCTGCCCTGGACCCCATAAAGTGGGGTTACAGGTACACCTCAAACCCCCAGTGACCCCCCCCCTCCCCCCCGCTACACAATCGGCACAATGAAGGGGGTGCTCCGCCCCCCCTCTACCCCCCTGGTTTACTACGTGGGCTAGTCGTGGAAAGAATATAACACAACCCAATAGAATATATGTTCTTTAAAAGGTAGCAAGGAATGGGGTTAATAAGTTCATCTTTTGCTATTGAAGGTATACAATTATTATGTTGTCATTGATGAGTGTTTAGTGTTGTCACTTCTCTATCATGGCTGATCATTGATAGTTTGCATTAGCCATACCAATGTCTAGAAGGCTTATATCCAATCTGGTTGTAGCGAGGCTTGAGATTTGTTTGTATATTTACTACTTGTATTTAACTCCTGTAGTCATTAAGCATTTTCATTTATAAAGAGTTATTTGTCACAAATCATTATATCTATTGATATTGATTCAAGATGTTTGAACAATTCTTTTCAATGAACTCAATGGAGTTTTTTCATCTGGTTTTATCATCTTATTCTTCAATTATATTTTCTCCTTCAATGCTTTGTGAATTTTGTGGACATTTTATTGTAAATACCTTTTTTCTTTGATCTCACCATTTCTATTTATTGTATTTAATATGTATATTTCATCCACATCAATTTAATTAATTTGTTCTTGTTTTTTTGTAAAGTCATCTCAATGATGATGCTTGTTATTATTATTCATTTTAATTTTGGTAATATATTTATTTTAGAATTGATTTTTTTTTTTTTTATTACATAAGTTGTTAATTTCAAGGCTATAAAATCCTAGGATATGTTCCCACCTTTCTTGGTCTAGTGCACCAAGAATTCAAAAAATATTTCAAGGATAGATTAGGTCATTCTTATGTTCATCAATAGGTATAAACTCTTCCCACCTTATAGGTTGATGCATGATGTACATTATTAACATCTCTTCTAGCACCCTATTTACTCTTTTAGTTTATCCATCCTTTTTAGGATGATACAAAAGCAAATTTTGTGCCAAAGCTAGAAAAATATGTTGCCCAAAACTTTGAGGTGAACTTTGAATCCCAATTTGAGATGATATTCTTGGGTATAACATGCAATAGAAATATTCCTTTCATGAAAATATTAGCAACATCAATTGCCTTATGGGTAGACTTAAAATTTATAAAATCATTTTCCTTACTTAGATTGTCCACCACCACCAATATGGCATCATGTTTTCTATATTTCCTTGGTAGTCGTGTGTTAGGGCCAGTTTTAGGTTTTGATGAAATTTTTACAATTTTTTGGAAATTGTGCGCCGAGTTGAAAAGAAAAAATAGCACATGGTTAGCACACAGAATTGGCACAGAAGGAAAGAGTGTGTGGAAAGGATTGATGTTCAAGGAAGTTGAGTGAAACTGGTTAAGTCAATATTGATTGAGTATTTTGGACCAATTTTGCTCGAATCAAGAATACCACTTGTAGTTTACCGATTTTGGTAAATATTTTTCATGGTAATGAGGTCATCTTGGGTCTAGATAATCATTTATAAATAGATGGAAACTGAGGGGATTTGATTTGGTTGTTGTTGGATATAATGTTGGATTGTTGGTTTGTGATTGTTGTATTCTTGTAAGGCTAAATAGGCTGGTTAGCTTAATTGAGCTAACATGGTGATGTTTTAATGATGCACCTAGTGCCATTTTGGATACCAATAGAATATGGATGCTGAGTGGATTGTCCTGTCCTAGTTCATGTTTTTATGTGATTTTCATATGATTTTTTGGGTTATGATTTCTTTTAATATATTGTAGTATAGTTCTGAGCAGTTTACAATGTGTTGAATGTATATTTGTTTTCATGCTAAATATGAAAATGAAAACACCCCTTTCAATTTTTTTAATGTTCGGATACATGTAATGAATGTTATGAATGTTTGTGACTAGATTTAGCTTCTGACTATGAGCTAAATATTGTGGGATGTCAAAGAAGATGATTCGTGTGCAGATTCCAGTTCCCTCAATGCATTAGGGGAATTTTGAGGTCTAAAATGAGACTCCTAAGGAAATTATTGAATAATAGTGGAAATAATAAAATAAGATTAGATTACATCATCAATTTTAGAGGGAAAAAAGAAAAAACTACTTTTTCAACTCATATTTTCAACTTATCTCCCTATTGTTTTTCTCAAATTTCAAGTGGGAGTACTTTCCGGATGCAAAATTTAATTCCTCATCCAAAGAGTACCCATGTTACATACTTTCGATGGACTCGACTACACGAAAAATGAGAAATACATGAAAAACGTGATTGCAATCACGTTTTTTCATGTATTTCTGATTTTTCATGTAGTAGAGTCCATCGAAAGTATGTAACATGGGTACTCTTTAGATGAGGAATTAAATTTTGCATCCGGAAAGTAATCCCACTTGAAATTTGAGTAAAACAATAGGGAGATAAGTTGAAAATATGAGTTGAAAAAGTAGTTTTATTATGTTATTATTTTTCAATATTTTTACTTTTTTAATCCAAAATTGGTGAATCATCCCCCATGGTTGACATCATCATCTTGAATACTATTGGTTCTTATAAAGTTCATTTTGGTTGTACATTTTTCTTAGGAGGCCCATTTTAGACCTCAAAAGTCCCCTAATTCGAATTGCACAATTATGGTTCTTGTAGTCTCCACAGGTGCCTTAGGTGAGGCTTCATTTGATCTATAGGTGATGCGAAAAATGCTAGTGTCTAGTGGGGTTTTGTTTTCAAACTTTGTGCGTTATCATGGATCAGACTATCCCTAGCACCAAGATCACGTGATGAAGTCCACAGAAAATACTTCCCACCTCCATTCAAGAATGGGGATTGTTTGTAACAATCTTGCAAGATGTCTACACTCCATTTTCACTTTCTAACAATACTTACACCTGGTGTTGTAGCCACATTCGTACCTAAGCCTTTTTATATTTCTAAGTATTTAAAAAAACTTTTCATACATATCTCCTTTGCTACAAAATTAAAAAATTAAATGTATTCCTCTAATTATTGTTTGAACTTTAAAGATTTTACATGTTAATGACTGAGGTATCACATATTGATTTTTGTATAAATCATCAAATATAACATTATAATCTGGAAAGTGTGATTTTGAACCATAAATTCATTGATAATTTGCGCAAATATCATGGCCCGAATTAGAGTCCCGTCAAATTATTGTATGCAAATCCGATTGTTTTCCTCTTATCTCAGATCATCCTATATCTGCACAAGATTTGATCCAAAAACCTTTATGTGCTATTTGATGGAAACATGAGGAGTTTTTAGTGACTCTTTCTCCATCCAAAGCCATCTAATGACTATGGAAAATGCAATCCAATAGTTCATAATCAACATTGGGTCACAAATAGCGCTCGATTTAACGTAGTGCCTATGACCCAAAATTATCAAACACTTATGGGTGTTTTGATCTAATTGGAAAAAACACATGTTAGGTGGCAAAGTGGGTCCTCTTTAATGTCCCCCTTGCCACCCAAAATGATCTAACGATGGAAAAATGTAGGCAATCAATGGCTCATGCCTTCTCTCGGGTCACAACCAACGCTTGTTTTAAGAGTTATTATCACACCCGCAATACTATATGGTTAATATCGTGCTAGTCACATGGTCGTATTTAAATCGTGGTCTTGTCACATTTAAACCCTAATTAATGATAAGGAAAGGTGGCATACTATGTGGTAAATACACAATACATGAAAGTTTACTTTTATTTCAAACATAAGGAAAGTTGCATTTTTCATTTTCTAGGTTGTTGAGCTTTGGATTTTGGTCATCTCTTGAACATTCTAGCCTCTCAACAAGAATACAGGAAAAACCACCTGGAATACTGGTAAGTACACATAATCCTATCTTTAAGCACATGAAATTGTTGATATATTATTTTCTCTTGAATTCATAGGAAGATAATGGCTCTCAATTTGGCAGAGGAGGTTTTAATCAACCCTCTAGCTCAAATCAAAGATATGTAGGTAGTGAACATTGACATCTATACTTTGAGAAATATTTAGAGACTAGTATTAGTCATAGTATGAACGAATGTCGGATAAATACTGGAATCCTCTGGGAAACCTCATCATTTTTCCATTTCAACCTTGATACTATCATGTTACTTGATAACAATTTACACTACGAGTTAGGAAACATTATCTATCATGTGAATGGTCAAATGTTCCTTGAAATCTCTCATGAATTTTTATATAATATGTTAAATTCACCTACTTCTGGTAAAAAAATTCTAATAAATAACTAAATGAACATTTCTTTATTTGGGTTGATCAAGAAAAAAATAAGTTCTTATAGAGATTGCTTAAAAATCCCAATGAAGTTTCTAATTTCATCATTCCTATCTCAACCAAGTCTCTTAAACCCTTATACCAAACCTTAGCTTCACTCCTAACACTTATTCAAGGATGTTCATATGATTTAGAGATAGAAGAGGCAATGCTTGTGTTTATGAGGGAAATATTGATGAATCCAAATGAAATGACAATCAATTTCCTATGCTACTTAGCAAAGAATATTTATGTTGACCTGAGAATAACTCCCAGGTTTAATATCTTTAGACATTATACTTATTTGGTACACCTGGTCTTATTTAATTATCCCAATTATTTTTCTAGCACCAAATTGATAGAGACAAACAAGGATGAGATAGGAATGGAAAAGATATAGATTTTTGGACTCAATTTTGTATCTAGGAAGAATTCTTGGGAGTGATTCAAAATTCATAGACCATTTCTCTTTTTATTTATAGGTTAAATTGCTACAAAAAGTTATTGACATGATACCAGAGGAGTCCAATAGGATTCTATGCTTAACAAAGGAAAACAATATTGGCAGGTGGTTCTTTCTACCTGACTATTCTGCTCAGTATTGCCTGGTCGTGAACCATACCATTTTCCCAATTTCATCCCTTCTCATTTATTTTCTTTAGAACTTGCCAAGAAATGAATACATATTAATAAGCATCATTTTGTTTTAAGAAATAAAAAGGTTTTTATTGTGACACATTTTTTCCATCGGTCATTTAATGATAAAACATAAAACTACCTTAGAAATTATAGAAAAGGGATTATTATCTTTTTCTCTTCAAAATGATATATCTTGGTAGTATGATCCTATGAAAATTATATCAAACATGAGAAAGTATTTTGGCCCAGCTATATAAGTACATGACCCAAAACCTGAACTTGATAAAATAATTAATACTGAATATATTTCTCAGAGTGATGTAAATCTAGCTAAAATGAAGGTATTTGAAGTGACCATGGATGAGCCAACTTGTGTCAAAACAATTCGTATGAAGCAAAGTATATCTCCATCAGTCCAAGAAGAAGGGTAGATAATTCATGCAGAAACATATACTGTAAATGATAACCCTCAAACTAATCCTATTAAAACAAAGGTAGATGAAATCATTCATGACGAAACATAGTTGTCAGTAAATATTGTAAATGACAAGCTTGATGATGATAAGGATGCAATTATATTCCAAATAAACAATGATAAAATGTTGAAACAACTAGAAGATACATTGGGAGAAACCAAACCAATCAACTCTAGAGAGAAGGCTTTATTAATAGTGTAACTACTGAAAAAAATTATAAAGGTTAATGACAAATAATTAATGTTATTTTATGGAGAAATGGAAGTCATAGATGATGTTGTGATGAAGGAAATGACTACATATATAGGTCCAAGGTTTTTATCAGCGACTAACTTTGATAATAATATGTTCATTTTAACTATCTTTTAGCTAGGAATAGATGCAAATGCACAACTACTTGGTTCCAAAGCTACTTACATTATTATCAACATAATACTCATATAGTTGATTGGCACAGACAAACAGGTGAGGTAGTGGCCAAGAGATTACTAGAATCTATGACTAGTAATAAAAAGTATTGAACTATTATCACCAAGGTCCAAGCACAACTCAACCATGCTAAGGTTGTTATTAAAACTAGAGTTAATCAAATAAAGGATTTTGAAGACAAAATAATCTACTAAACAGGCAAGTTAAAATGTGGTTCAATAACTAAGAAACTATTGGAAGATAAGGACAAATAAATCAAGAGCTTAAGGTTAAGTATGAAGAATCCAGATTACAGTTTGACCGACCTGGTGGAGGCATTTCAATAGAGGAAAAAGATAAAACAAAAATTTGCAAGAAATGGAAAAATCATTGACTATAAATGATGCTCAATGCAAAGAATTAAAGGACAAACTTTCCAAGTTGATTAAAGAGTCAAAAGAGAAGGAAAAAAATAACTAGATGAAATATAAAACTATAAAAAAAAACTCTTGATATAGCCTTGAAGGAAGACTCATAAGGAAATCTGGATTTTGACAAAGTCAAGCTACATGATGTCAAAATCTAGAAAGAGAAAAAATAAAAAGGGGTTGAAACAATCAGATCAAATCAAAAAATAAAATCATTGAAGGATTGTAGGCTATCTTAGTGAGTAAGAAGGAAGAAATTCAATGTTTGGAAAAATGTTTGCCAGTTGTTGCATTAGGTAAATATACCATAATTGAGGCTAAACACAAGATCTAGGAAATGATTACTGAGAAAAGCCTCTGTTACACTAAAATTTGTCACCATGACTATTTGTAGTCAGTATGGCTCCATCAATAACCATACTGTCCTCCTTGGCAAGTCTTATACCTCTGCTCCTCATGTCAAACTCCAAAAAAGAGAGAAAGCCTTTAAAAAATCAATATAACTCTGGTTCCACACTTTCTCTTACTCTTACCTGCGAGCACGCACCTCAAGTACATAATACCTGCATACTTGTACGCTCTGTCTGTAAAGGGGTGGGTGCGTACCCCTGTAAAAGTCAAAAGGCGCAAGTTTTACTTCAAAAAACTTACTTGCGGTCGATTCTAGAGCATTCTAGAAGATGGTTTGACGTGGATTGAGCGCCTCCAAATGGTTCATGCATCCCAATGAAAGAGGAACTTATCCCATGAAGAGGGGAGCTATCCCTTTGAAATAGGGGCTTATCCCATTGATGGTGGACCTGTTTAACTTCCCCCAAAGCATTATAAATACAGGCATTGGGCCAGAGGCAAGGGAGGTTGAAAGCTGAGCATTCCTAAGGGTAGATGCTGCTGAAATTAGGACTCCCTTATAGAGCTTGAGAGGAGAGATCCCATTCCTTTCTTAGCTTCATTTGGAAGTGGGTGAGCTGATCAAAGTAGAGGAGAACTCTTGCTGGACCCTGGGAGGGACCTGCACAACACCAAGGCACTGGTTGTAAGGTTTCTTTTGCTTCCAATTAATACAATTAAGTTCATTTTTCTCAACAAGTTGTTATATATAATTTGTTTCATAAACTCCTTGGTCTTTATGATGAATATGTTTTATTATATGAGTTATTCAGGTGCTATGTAATCGTTTGCTTGTTAGTGAATGCAGGCTTCAAGGAGAAGGAGCTCATCTGGATCGAAGAGGCTTGGCTGCTACAAACAGCGTTGGACTAGAGGTAAGCCTTAAACACCTGGTTGCTTTTATTTTAAATGCATATTTAGGGAAAGATAGTGCTTGATTGTTTTGTTTGTCACTAGAAAAGCCTTGTTTTCTAGGGAGGTCGGTTTTGTTCGCAAAATTGACTCTTTCTGCATGACAAAATGGCGACTCCGCTGGGGAATCCATGGATTTGATTGATTTCTCTTTTGATTGATACTTTGATTTGAGAAACGTTGATTTGTTTCTGTTTTTGACTTGATGATTGTGGGATTGGGTGAATTTAGTTAATTTTGAGTTAGTTTTCATTTTTCATAGTTTTGGGAGAAGTACGCACCCTCTGAGTTAAGCACAGTGCGTACTTGTACGCACTTTTGCTTTGTGCACAGAGCATGGACACACCTGTGTAAACAGGTTGCCTGCGTACCCTGTCAAAAATTTGAAAAATTTGAAATTTTTCTCTTTTTTATCAGTTTAGAATTTGTTTATAGGTTTTAGCCATTGCCCAAACCTGCTTGTTCCCTGTCAAAAAACTTTCCTTGGTTAATTTCATTGGCATTCCTACTTTAAGCTTTTATCAACTGGGTGTTTTGAGTCTCTTTTTTGAGAAATTCTTAATTTGATTTCCTTTGGTCATTACTTGGAGGTTTGTCTCAGTCTTTTCACAATTTTGCATCTCTTTGCTTTTATTTTTGCAAAAAAAATTCCCCCTCATTCGTCGGGGGGGGGGGCTAAATTGTGTATGAGTGTTAATTTCCTTTGAGTGTTTTTATTTTTGATCTTTGGAACTCTCGCCCAATTTTCTCGACTTGCACTTGATTGGTTCTTAGATTACATTAGAATCGTCTTGTGTTTGAGGATTCTCTTGCATAGATCACATTTGCATAATTAGAATTCTCATTTTCAGAATATGAATGAAAAACGTGCATAGATTACATTTGCATACTTTTCAAATGACTTGTGCATAGATTACAATTGCATAGTTCACATTCTGAGAAATCAATCGTAGATTTAGATCAGCTTTCTTTGATTTGAATTTACATATTTTTATGTTGTTTTTAACACATAAAAATAAAAATAAAAAATGTTTTGAAATTGATTTGCATTAGTTTTTCTTGATAAAATTAGTGCATTAGAGAATTTGTTATATTTTCTCTTAATGATCAATTTCTTGCATTGTTGGAAGTGAATGGAAACTCTCTCCTTACCTTAGTTAGGATTCATCGAATTGAAAAGATTACATTATCATATTCGATTGCATTCATTTTTGAGTTGGGTCATAACACCATTGGTTTCGTATCCATTTACCCATTTGAGTAATAACAGCCTTAATAACGCAGCGCTTAATTAAAATTTATCTAGTAATTTTTACATTTTTAGGGCTCTTTCCACCAATCTAGCTTAGGCTAGTGTCTTGGAATAGGTTTTAGTTAACTCTCCAAGACAGTAAAACAAACAAGTAGCTGTATCTTGTGGTAGGAAGAAATCCAACTGTTGCATTTATGCTCTGGGAAAGCTCCTCTTAAAGGAGAAGCACGAGATCGTGTCCGAACCAGTGTGGGAATCAATCCTTCCTCATTGGGAACGACGCCAGATATTCACGTATTAAAAATGGTAAACCTCGGATTAACCATTGTCAAGGAGCCTGGGGTCACTTGTTGGTAAACCTTGGATTATGTCAAGGAGCCTTCAAGGGGATTGAGCTTGCTACTCTGCCCTTGCGTGCGTATCGGATCGTAGACTGTTCCCCCAGGTATACTTGTTTCAGTTGGTAACCTTAGTGGCCATATTCTTTAGGATTCTTCCTAAGGTGACAGTGGTGGGAAGATCCCACTGTACCTGGAGCAGACGTCGGCTAGACTCACTTAGATTTTCTGGGGGTTCTCTTCACTCGAGACGGTTTAGTGGAGGAACTTGTGCCAGTCTATTCATTAAGCAGGTTGCCGGGGTAACTGTTCCAACCGCTATTTCTGTATTGAATTCTGCGACGTTGGATTTCATCACCAACTAATGTTTTCGGTACCGAAAGTTACTGTTTGTGTGTGGTTTGACTCCTAGATTTGATAGTGCGTGTTAATTTGTTTGTTTTTACTTTTAGAGACCATAGGTGTGAATTGTGAATTTTAATTCTTAGGTGTGAAATGTGAATTGTTAATTATATTTTTGAATTGTTAATAAAATTCACTGAAGTTGAATATAATGGCAACTGTTCCGGAATTTACCGACCAAGGAACCCCTCTTAATGAGAATCCTAGTACTTTTCCTTTCTTTGGAAATGTTGGTCCTCCTTATATGGCTACTTTGTCATTACCTGGATTTACAATAGGTTTACTGATATGGTTATTTTCAACTTCGTTGGCCCCAAATACTCCAATTGTTCCACCTCAACCAAATGCTTCACCTCAACAGAGTTCACCATCTCAACATCACCAACCTTTTGTTGACCCTTTACCTTCTTCGCCTAATTTTTCTTCCTCCATTTCTTCCTCTTCGCTTGGTAAAAGCCTTGATGCTAGTAACCAGGTGGCTAAGAAGAAGAAGAAAGGGAAGAAGAAGAAGAAGAAGAAGAAGAATCAAGATAAGAAAGAAGTCAACCAACCAACCATCCCTATAAGTGTTAGTTGTGTTGAGGAAACCTCCAACATGCATCGTAAACCCAATTACCCTTGCAGGCTTTGTAAGGGTGACCACTTCCTTGTCAATTGTCCTGGTATTCCAAAGGTTTTGGAAGTATGGTCAGAAAAATTACATCAACTTTCCATTGATCCATCAACCAGTGATAGTCAGGTTCCTGGGAAAAAGGGTAAAGTTAGGTTTCCTTGTAAGTTATGCTATGGGAGTCATCAAACTCACATTTGCCCTCACATGGATGAAGCCTCAAAATTGTTGTAAAACCTTACTGTTCCACAGCTAGAATTTCCAACTGGTTACCGTAAACTTTCTCCCAACCTACCGTCAACTGATGGAGTGACTGATCTAATTTCAAGTACAGTCGATCACACTCTTCCATTGGAGAGTGAAACTCATGTCACTCAGGTTGATGATCCATTAGTTGATCAAGTGGTCGATTCAATTTCACATTCGGTCGATCCCACTTTCCCTTTAGAGAGTGAACTTCATACCACTCAGGTTCTTTTTGTTACATCAGATTCTTCTACGTCGGGGGGCATTTCACCTATTTCTACAGAACCCCCTCCAAGTACTGAGGTCTTTTCCTTTGATTGGAATAGACTGACAAAACCTCGTCTTCCTTCCTCCATCCCTTTCGAAATCATTGTCAAGGCTGGTGGTAGGGACATGCATCGCACACAGGTAGATGAAGGTGCTTCTATTAGTATATTATCCTCAACTGCTTGGAAAGCTTTGGGTTCCCCTCAGCTTGCGCCTATTACGCAGAATCTGAAAGCTTTTAACAGAACCATTAGTGAACCTTTAGGGATCCTTCCTAAGTTTTCTATTACCTTGGAAGGTAAAACTGTCTGTATTGATCTTATGGTAGTTCGAGGTCCCTTGGATTTCAATTTACTCTTTGGGCGAGACTATGTTTATGCAATGAAAGCTGTCGTATCGACACTCTTTCGCGTGATTTCTTTCCATCACAATGGATATATTGTGACTGTAGACCAGCTTTCATTCCCTAGTCTTGTTTCAACTACAAATAATATGACACCCCTAAATGTTCTTGATTCTAAAGTGGTATCTACCCCGCCACGGGTTAATTATGTGGCAACTGGTCCCATGTTTTCAGTTACCGATGTAAGTGAGCCTCTCACCGTTTGCTCATCTTCCTTTGATTTAGATCCGGTAATTAACATGGAAAAATCTATGGGATTATTTGAATGCGATGTTCTTATCCCTTTTGAGTCCCTTGACATGTGTTCCTTCCAGAGAACTATTCTTCCTTCTGATGAAGACCTCTTGGAAGCCATGATCAAGGTGTGTCCATTGACATGTCTCTCTTCCAGTTGGAAGCCATGATCAGTGAAAGCGAGGATAGTTCCTTTTCCTATGCCAACCTCGTTAAAAAATGAAACAGGTGTCCACGAGGATAGTTTTTTCCTGTATCA
Organism: Pinus tabuliformis; assembly: GCA_031772625.1. NCBI lineage: Eukaryota > Viridiplantae > Streptophyta > Pinopsida > Pinales > Pinaceae > Pinus > Pinus tabuliformis. The sequence goes on from CM062817.1 coordinate 1,901,365,510, forward strand.
ACCTCGTTAAAAAATGAAACAGACTGCTATGAGGATAGTTCTTTTCCTGTGTCAACCTCGTTAAAAAATGAATCAGTTAATCGAGGAAAGTTCCTTTTACTGTGTCGACCTCGTTAAAAAAATGAATCAGTTGGTTAGAGCATAGTTCCTTGTCTTGTGTCAAGCTCGTTAAAAAATGAATCAAGGTTTTTAGAGTAGAGTTTTTTGTTAGGTAGATTGTAGAGAGTAGTTATGAGCATAGTTCCTTATCTTGTGTCAAGCTCGTTTAAAAAATGAAACAAGGGTTTTGAGGATAGTTCTTTTCCTGTGTCAACCTCACTAAAAAATGAAACAACTCCCACAAGTCTTTCCAAGATCTTGAAAGTAAAGCTTCATTCCATCCACCTCATTGAATGTAATGAAGCTTGGGGGGCATGTACCTCGTTTTGCGTCATTATGCTGGGGGCATGTGAACTTATAACAAGCATAGTTTTTCATTTCAAGCTTGCATAAACATGAAACGGAATCCGAGCATAGTTCTTTTCCTGTGTCAAGCTCATTAAAAAATGAAACAAATCCTCCTCTAATTGAGTCAAGAGTTTGACTAGATCTCATAAATGTTAAGTTGTATATTTAGGTTAGTTATTTTAGTTTTTGCATAATTTTCTTACAGTTTTAGGTCGAGTCTTTCAAATGATCTCGTACATGAACCTTCATTCCATCCAGCTTGTACTTAGTTGAATGAAATGAAGCTAGGGGGGCATGCACTCTAGCAGTTATGCTTAGGGGGCATCAAGCACAGTTTTATCTCTATTTCAAGCTTGTGTAAAAATGAAACTATTTTGAACCACAGTTTTATCTCAGTTTCAAGCTTGTGTAAAAATGAAACTATTTTGAAGCATAGTTTTTCTCTGTTTCAAGCTTTTGTAAAAATGAAACCTATCTCGAGTCAATTTCAATTATTTTCAAGACTCGTTAAACTCATGAAAATCCCGAGATTATTTTGCTATCTTTCATTCTCGTAAAACAAATGAAAATGCCGAGTTCTTTTCGTCTTTTCCTACTCGTAAATTAAATTGAAAGTCGGCCATATGAGTACATTTTTATCATTTTTTTGAACTCATTAAAACTTATGAAAAAATGAAAACCATGAGTACATTTTTATCCTTTTTTCGAACTCGTTAAAACTTACGAAAAATTGAAACCTTAGAGTCATTTTGAAGCCCTTTTCTGACTCCTAAAACATGAAAAGATTTCCGAGCGTTTCTTTTACACTCGTTAAAACGGAATTAAAAGACGGTCCACTTACAGCCCTTTTCTGACCGTAAAAACATGAAAAGATTGCCAGATTTTTGTCGTTTCAAATTCGATATTGGAAATAAAACGACGTGTCCTTGATTTCTTTCTACTTTTCATATCAGAGACACTAATCATGAAAGTACTCCTTGGTCATAAAGAACAAGCGGTTCTCTCAAGTATTATTTTATACTTTTTCGGGCTTGGGAGACACAAATTTACGAAAAAGGTCAACCCTGGAGTCTTCTTAAGTTTTTTCAGACTCTCTAAAATTGAAAAACGCCGAGTTTCTCCTATACTGGACTCATTAAAATTTCACAGTAAAGGACCTGTTCGATTACAAACAGGAACAGACCACTCCTTCTTAGGGTTCGAATCTAAACTAAGTTGGACTCATCCGAAGGATGAGCTTATAATCAAGAAAATGTTATCCTCCTCAAGCTTGTAAAAAATAAAGAGGTACTTGCCAGAAATGGTGGGGGAAAAGAGAGGAAAGTGAGTCTGTTTGTCATACTTTGTAACCACTCTTGAACACGATACTTTTATTCACCTGGGTTGGGAAATCCTTTGTCTAACAGTTGATCAAACCACATTGAAAGTCTTCATCCGGTTTCTGGGTATTAACTTTGGGTCAATTGTCACCAAGCCATCTGTTGTGTCGTTATGTGTTCAATAGGTCACTGCCAATAAGCCATTCATCTGCAAAATATCTTTCATCCATCTTGACCATCCCTGAGTCAGTCCTATCCTACTAATAAATCCTACTAATAATTAGTATGCCCATTAGAAAACAAAACAATAAATCAACAACCTATCCTACTAATTATTTATCATCCCACAATTATGGTATCAACACATATAGTCGCACAATGCATAATCTACAATGAACACACATTTACATACAACAAATAATCATCCTCTAAATACTGCATTCTGTAACAAAACTATAAACTTATTCTTCTAGACCCATTCAATCTAAGTGCTAAACTTGGGTGCTTTGATGCCACTGTAATTCTCCCTCCCACCCTCTTGGACTTTATAGTTTGATGGGATGTGTTAATTTTAACTAACCCTACCTCCATGATCTCATTATGAAGATGGGGTTACAAAATTCCTCCTTATCCAAGTCTCGTGGAATTAAATTTACACTACACCATCACATTTAGCTCATCAAGAGATTTTTGATGATATAAAATTTATACCAATCTAATCTCTGGATTGAAAGTTATGCCCTCTTAAAGATTTACCATTTGACTCTTGTCGCATAAGAATGATGCTACCACATGGCCTTGGCATATCATCCATGACACTTATGTGGCACCCATGCAGCCTCAACAATGCATCTATAAAACTTTCCACCTCAACCTCACTCACGGGTCCCACAAGGCTCGACCTCTTCATATTTTGTAATGCTTTTATGTTATATTTTATCTTCAGGGATATTCAGGTGTACACAGGTTTTCATGAGAAACATCCATCTTGATCCCATAGAATTCCATATTTCCATCCTATGCATTCAAGGAATCTAACCCTAGCCCACATCTGAGGCTTCATGAGTTTTCACTTTTCCCTCACCCTTGATGTCCTAGATCGCGGATACATCTGCTACTCGCAAGGTAATATGGCCTCACATTGATGTACCACCAAATGAACCCCACTTCAGATACCTATAAGAAATCTAACATACTGTTAAATATGGCTTCATGCCTTCAACACCCAAATGGGCCACACCCGAAATATTACCTTTTCACATGTTTCTATAGATGTTATTTGGTTGATTTTTAATCTATTACATTCTAAAAACATATAAGTGCAAATAGATAGGGTGCTTAAATTCACGGATACTTCTATCGGGCTTAAAAAGTATTCGAACCGGATACAACACTCAATCAATGGCTTAGCTAGCTCTTGACAATGTTGGATACTGCCAACATGCAAGGGATTCTCCACAATGAAAATTCCCAACTAGACTTCACACCATTTGGCGTGGAATCCCTTCTGGAATAAGGCCTAACTGCCATATTCTTAAATATATGCCTTGGGTTCAATGTTCAACACGATAGAGTAATACACAGGTAATTTAGGATTATCAAATGAGTATGCCTTGTGTTTCTTTAGCTACCCAATGAATCAAGGTTCTTCTACCAAAGGGGAGAGAAAAGTGAGCCTTTTAAAGAGAAGTAATAGTACTCATCTAGAAAAGACAAATGAGCATGAAATATAAATGAATCGTTGGACAACTAGTGAAATAATTCACTTTGAAGCAACAATTTTTAAAACACATATAACACACCTTCAATAAGATAAGTACCAAAGCCACTGAAATAGTTCAATTTACTTAGTATAGATGAAAAAAACATACATCTCAAACATTCAAAGGATAGTCTTACAATATTCATGACATACGCATGAATCTGTCTGGGCATAGAGAGGTTCTAAATTAAGAAAAAGTTCCAAGATACTTCAAGATAGTGAACACCACTAGCCCCAATAGTGGAGCTGTGAAAATTCCATGTAATAAAAGTTAAATATAATAACCATGGTTGATGGGACACTTATTCCAAGCTAAATGTTGGGAAATACATCATAGGGGGTGTTCATTTGGTTTATTATGGCTAAGTAAATTGGCAAAGGAAATGGCTAAGGCTTTGGAAATTAAAAATGGAATTTTTGGCACATTTGTTTATTAAAATAATGGAAATTAGGAGAAAAAGGAGGTGAAAGGTCATAGGTTGCATGTGAGGAGTAAAATGAAGAAAATAGAGGCCTCACTAATAAAAAGGCTTCTGAGGACCAGCTACTATCTTTTTTTTCAACTTAGTTTTGGAGCTCTCTCATTATTCTCTCTCTCTCTCTCTCTCTCTCTCTCATACTCTTGGACACTTAGAGTTTTCTTGGAGCACTTACGCATTGGATCAAGAAAGGAAAAGAAGGCAAGAGGAAGCAAAGATCAAGCAAAGAAAAGCATGATCAGGTATTTACAGTAGGATTATTTGCAGTTATTGATTTCCATGTGTGATTTCCTTACTATATTTTCATGCATGGTATTTCATGCAGTTGCTTTGTTGTTATGGCATGGGGTTTTCCAAGTGTGACAGTGTTTTGTAGCCTAGCCTTTCCATTTCCTGATAGCCTTGATGAGATGGGTTATCATACTTTGGTTGAGGTAGATTGTCATATGGATACGAAGCTGAGTGGGGTGGATATCTGAAAAGACAAACACATGGCCTAGTGGTCCCTAAACTAGACTGTGGATCATGGTAAAGCCACTGGCATAGTAACCCCTGACTTAGACTGTGGGTTGCGGTAAAGCCAGGATTGTGTGCCTCGTTGGGCCTAGGAATCCTTGCCAATGAATGGCAGGATATATGGTAAATCCAAGAGGTGGATTTCTCTCCATTGGGCCTAGTAGTCCTAGGATGGGATGTATGATATTTCCTAAAGAGTGTGTCCTTGTGTAGGGCCTCATGATCCCTGGATCGAACTGTGGATTATGGTAAATCCTGAGAGACTAGGAGGCACTAAAATTCCTCACGGTGTAGGTGGAGAACTTCGGTAGCATCCATGAATGTTTGGCTCTTTTCGGTTGGTTATGAGTAACACATTCATGCTTGGAATATGGCACGAGGGTGATGAAGAGAGATTTCGCTCAGCCAATCTATGGTCAGGTGGAACATGGTAGTCCCATCCTCGGTTGGTTTTTACATTTGGTAATGAGAAATTCATCCCTTTGGTTTGCATGTGTAAATGTATTGGTTTATATGTGGATTCTATGGCTGATGTATTTATGGTATTTCTATTGTTACTATGTTGGTTATGTATATGTTTTATGACAATAGTTATGTATGGCTCTCATCATGATTTTACTTTAAATGAATAGATAACATATCTATGACCTATGACATGAGGGAACAATGGTTCTTAGCGATTCTTAGATAAGTACAATATCCCTATGCTTAAATATATTGTTTACAGTTGTAGATAACATGTATGTGATATGTTTGATGAAATGAATGTCATGGCTAGTAGGGGTCTAGTTAAGGGCTTGTTCAACTAATTTCTTCTTCATCACTATTTCCCTGTTATTTTACTACTTTGAAGATTTCATTCCATTCTGGGTAGTGACCTGGGCTCTAGGCCTGAAAAATTGGCTCAAATCTTATGGACACTGGCACATAACTGGACAAAATGGTCCCTCAATGTTGGCTTGCAAGCCTGTGTGAGTGTCCAAAGGTCCCTGGACGTTTGCATGCCCATAACATGAGAGCATCCAGAGGTCAAGTGATCAAAAACTTCAGTGGGACCCAAGGTCAAGCTACCTGAAGTGTTGGCATGGTTCTCATGGGTCTTGTAACTGATGTGGAAGTTCTATATGTTGTGTTTCTATTGATTCCATTTCCTTAAGGTCACATAGGAGGTTGAATCCAATCACATTAGCCTCTCGTCGTATGTTTACCTTGGTTGGCCGGTTACTTGGATAGATGTGGGAGGAGGGTGTTACAGAGTGGTATCAGAGCATGGTTCACCCCTCGGACTGGATGGGCTATGTGTTGGTCATGCATGCATGTCAGTTGCATGTGTGTCTCTTACACTTGCGTTCCATGTGCTTGTTGCATTTGCATGATGTTGATTATGGAAGTTGATGTTGTTATTGTGGAGTGCATCGTCATGAGCATATCATTGGTTACATGTTGTTATATGTTTCTTACATGTTTCTTTATGTCACTTGCTTACATTCTTGTATGTTTGGTTACATTCTTGTATGCTTGGTTACATATATCATTCTTGTAGGTTTGGTTACACGTATTGTTATCTTATGCTTGATTATATGTGTTCATGCCCGTGTGTGGTTGATTACGCATTTCTTATTCATGTTGATGTTTGCATGTGGCCATGTGTACAGTGGCGTAATGGTTGTTGTTGTCATGCATGAGGTCATGGTATGTTTAATCGATATGGTCATGCATTGATGACTAGACTCTAACTAGAATGATGTTTATGCGTTGATGCACTTATTAGTATATGTCTATATGTTGTCATGATTATGTTATACATGTATCACGCTGATTTGGATGATGTTTCCAATGAGATATCCTCCCCAAATTAGAATAAGGTATGTTGGTTTATTATGATTTGGTTTATCTGACATAGTATGCCTTGCAGGAAAGAGATAAAATGGCTAGCAAGATGGTATACTACAAAGAATCTCCCTATGAATCGTATGAGTAGCATGGTGGGCACTCTTCTAATTTGGTAGACACATTGAGAAGATTGAATGAAGAGATAAGGATTTGTAAGGCAGACAATGACAGGATCATACAACCACAAGAGAAATAAACAGAGGTTAATGCAATACTCCTTAAAAAAAATTTAGAACTCCAACAACAAGGGCCACTTCGGATCATCCATGGACAGGAGGACAGAACTAACGGGGCATATGGAAGTAGGTCTCCTAGTAGACACCGGTCAGATAGAGCTGACACGGTGAGAGATGGTAGGTTTTTGGACACTCTAGATAGGAGGGGTGATGAGTACAAGTACTATTCTAGTTCTGGTTCTAACATGCATCATAATCGTCATCATTATCATCCTTACAGGAGGGGTGATAGGGGATACTTTCCAGATGAATTTAAGAAATCAAAGCCACTTAATTTTGATGGAGATGTGAAGAAGTCGGAAGATGCAGATGCTTGGATACTTGAGATGAACAAATTATTTGAGTTGCATGAGTACACAATAACATGAAGGACAAAATTGTTATCTTCAGCTCGAAAGGTAAAGCAGACATTTGGTGGGAAGACGTGAAGTGGTTCAGAGACATCAGGATGGATGACTTGAGTTGGCATGAGTTCAAGAGGAATTTTAAGAAGAAATACTTGTCAAAAAGGTACTATGACAATAAGGCCAAAGAATTCTATGAGCTAAATATGGGGTCAATGACAAACGAAGACTACACGACCAAGTTTCTGTAGCTATTGAGGTATGTAACGTATCTTATAGATGAGAAGGATAAAGTAAAACAATTTGTTAGTGGTTTTCCATTAGCATTTAGATATCGGATTGAGCATGATGAGCCTCAGTCACTTGAGGAAGTTATTGGGAAATTGAAGCATTGCTATGAGCAGTCAAAGTGTAAGAATGAATCTCAGCAATGATGGAAAGGAAAAGACAAAGGTAAAGGTAAACAATAGCCTAAGAGAGCAAGGCCTAAAAATGTAGAGGAGAAAGAACATGTGGCACCTCAAATGAAGTTTGATGCAGCTAGACAAGGACATGGATCACAGCAGCAACATAGAGATAATGGTGCTGGACAGTTGGAGTGTTGGACATGTGGTGAGGAACACCTTAGGAGATATTGTCCATGGAATCAAGGTGGTAGGCCTAAGATATACAATTCATAGGAGGCATTGATTGATGGGGATGTTGGGCAGAGTATTCCTCGTATTTATGAAGTCGTGGACAACAGACAGGCAGAGCACCAGACCTCTATAATTGAGATGGATGGTAAGATTTGTGATCAAGTTATTTCTATTTTGATTGACCCTGGATCTAATTATAGCTATGTTAGTCCTAAATTGGTGGATAAATGTGGTTTGAGTAAGGAATTGCATGCATAATATTGGTTAGTGTAGTTGGCTACAGGTACAAAGAAGCGAGTTCATCATCGGGTAAGAGCTTGTTCATTTTATTTAAATGATATGGCTACCATAGAACATCTGAATGTATTATCATTGGGATCATATAGTATATTGTTGGGCATGGATTGGTTGTACCTTCATAGAACCAAGTTGGGTTGTTATGAAAAAGCCATTGAGTGTGTGGATGACAATGGGGAACCAAGAGTCTTACAGGGTAAGAAGAAAGCCACATTAGTTAGGATGGTGACAACTATGTAGGCAAAGCGTATTCGTAGGAAAGGGTGTATGTTATTTGCAGTGCACATTTCTAGTGACAAAGGTAAGGAAGTTGAGGATATAGATGTGTTGAGCAGGTACCCAGATCTACAAAAGTTCAAGAATGTATTTCCTGATGATATTTCAGGGTTTCCACCTTACAAGGAGGTAGACTTTTCTATTGAGTTAGTTCCAGGGGTATCTCCAGCATCAAAAGCACCTTACAGGATGAGCACATCTTAGTTGGTAGATTTGAAGCTATAGTTGAAGGAAATGTTGGACAAGGGATACATTAGGCCAAGTGTATCACCTTTGGGTGCATCGATCTTATTTGTAAAGAAGAAAAATGGCACTCTCATCTTATGCATTGACTACATGCAGTTGAACAAAGTGACCATCAAGAATAGGTATATGTTACCGAGGATTGATGACTTGTTCAATTAGTTGAAGGGAGAAGAAGTGTTCTCGAAGATTGATTTGAGATCCATATATCATCAGGTGCATATCAAAGTGGAGGACATATACAAGACATCTTTCCAGACAAGGTATGGGCATTATGAGTTTGTTGTAGTTCCATTCAGTTTGATTAATGCTCCAACTACATTTATGTGCTTGATGAATAGTGTGTTGTGTCTGTATTTGGGTAAGCTTGTTATTGTGTTCATTGACGATATATTGGTATATTCTAAAAATGAGGAGGAGAATGTCGAGCATTTAGCAGCAGTGTTGAGGTTGTTGAGGGATTTTACACAAAAATATCGTCACCATGATTATTTGCAGTCAGTATGGGTCTATCATCACTTGTACTGTCCTCCTAAGCAAGTCTCAGACCTTAGCTCTTCAAATCAAGCTTTGAAAATGAGAGAAAGACATTAAAAATCAATGTAACTCTGGTTCCACACTTTCTCTCACTGTCACCTGCGGTCTCACACGTTCTGTGTACAAAAGCTGCGGACCTGCCCGCTCTGTCCCTAACGGTGTAGGTGCGGACCCCTGTGAAAGTCAAAAGGCGCAAGTTTTATCTTAAAAAAACTTACTTTGGATTAATTCTAGAGGTTTCTAGAAGGAATTTTGACGTGGATTGTTCGCTCTGAGGTGGTTCATGCATCCCAAAAGAGAAGGAGCTAATCCCTTGATGAGAGGAGCTATATCTTTGAAGGAGGGCTTTATCCCTTTGAAGGAGGACTAGTAACCTCCCTCCATTGCATTATAAATACAGGCATTGGGCTGGTTGCTAAGGAGGTTAGAAGTTGCACATTTTTGAGGGTAAATGCTGGTGAAATCAAGACTTCCTAGTTGAGCTTAAGAGGAGAGATCACATACCTTTTTGGCTTCATTGGGGAGTGAGTGAAACTTGTCAAAGTATAGGAGACTTCTTGCTGGACCCTGGGAGGAGCTTGTACAGGGTCAAGGCAAAGGTTGTAAAGTTCTTCTTCTTTTGAATTAATACAATCAAACTCATTTTTCTCAACAAGTATCTCATGTTATTTGTTTCATGGACTCCTTGACTTTCATGTTAAATATGTTTTATGCAATTGGCTTTTCAGGTGCTATTTAATTTGTTTTCCTTGTTTTTGTTGCAGATTCGCGACAAAGGAGCTCATTTGGATCGAAGGAGCGAGGGAATCCACAAGCTTACATTGGACCTAAGGTAGGCCCTAAAAAAACTTGTTTACCATTGTTTATCAAAAGCATATTTAGAGAAAGATAGTGTCTGGTTGGTTTGCTTGCCATTAGGTCTTCTTTAGATTCTAGGAAGTTCTGTCTTGTCCACAAGATCGACTTATTCCGTGTGACAAAATGGTGACTCCACTGGGGACTTGATTGTTTTCCTTGTTTTTACTTTGACCTAAGAAACTATGTTTTTGTTTCTGTTTTTGGCTTGTTGTGTGTAAAATTGGGTAGAGTTTGTAGATCCAGGGTTATTTTTTGTTTTTCATAGCTTTGGGAGAGGACCGCACCCTAGCCGTTTGACACAGTGCGTACCTACCCGCAGCTTGGCTTTTAGCACAGAGCAGGACCGCACCTGTGTCAACTGTAGGCCTGCAGACCCTGTCAAAATTTTGAAAAACCCTAATATTTCCTCTGTTAGTCAGCTTAGTGTTTGTTTAGAAATTGTTATCCACTGCCCAGACCTTCATATAACTTGTCAAAAGCTTTCCTTAGATTGATTTCGTTAGTGTTAGGGTTTTAAGTGAAATTTCTAGGAGTTTTGCTTGTTGGGTTTGTTTTTCATTTTGGTTGTGTAGTGGCTCTGAGCTTAGAAGTTGTAGGGACTGCAGATCACCTTAGTGTCTACCAGCCTTCTTATGAGTCTAACCATTTATGAAATCTCACCTTGTTGAGGAATCTGCTTTGAGTTTTCTCTTTACAAAACTTTGAAAAGCTTGTGTTTGAGAGTTTGGATTTTCATTTTCAAAAAGAAAACAAAATTGGTTGTTCTTGACTTATTTGTGATTCTGCATAAATTGGTCCTTAGCTTACATCTAGCTAAGTAAAACATCCTTAAAAAAGACTTTTAGTATGCTTTGACTTCAAATAGGTTTTTATAATTTGTAGATCTCAAAGTTAGTCATTTTCATAGTTTTGAGTGTTTTATTAAAAAATATAAAAATCTCTTTTGGAAAAAGTTTTGTTTTGTAGTGATTGAGTGCTTTGAAATGAAAAAGGGAAATTTTTGTGAAATAACTAGTTGTCTCGTTTTGAGTGCATTGGAAAAGGACAAAAACTCTTCTTTTAATTTGTTGAATTGAGAAAGATTTGTGTTTACAAAGTATTTGCATTCTCAAACTCTTTCTTAGTTAGAAGTTCATCGAAGAGAAAAAGATTGTTTAGATCATCTTAGGTGCATTTTTAGTGATTTTGAGTCGAGTCTTCATACCACGAGTTTCATCTCCGCACCTTTGGACTTAAACAAAAACCACTAAAATTAACGCTTAAAGTAAAATTCACTTAGTAACGTTTTTATTTCTAGGGCTCTGATACACCAACTTAGCTTAGGTTAGTGTCTTGGAGTAGGAGAGTAATTAACTCTCCAAGATAGTAAAAACAAACAAGTAGCTGTATCTTGTGGTAGGGAAGAAATCCAATTGTTGCATTTATGCTCTGGGAAAGCTCCTCTTAAAGGAGAAGCACGAGATCATGTCCAAACCAGTGTGGGAATCAATCCTTCCTCATTGGGAACGACGCCAGATATTCAAGTATTAAAAACGGTAAACCTCGGATTAACCATTGTCTAGGAGCCTGGGGTCACTTGTTGGTAAACCTTGGATTATGTCAAGGAGCCTTCAAGGGGATTGAGCTTGCTACTCTGCCCTTGCGTGCGTATCGGATCGTAGACTGTTCCCCCAGGTATATTTGTCTCAGTTGGTAACCTTAGTGGCCATACTCTTTAGGACTCTTCCTAAGGTGACAGTGGTGGGAAGATCCCATTGTACGTGGAGCAGATGTCGGCTAGACTCGGATTTTTTGGGGGGTTCTCTTCACTCGAGACGGTTAAGTGGAGGAACTTGTGCCAGTCTATTCATTAAGCAGGTTGCCGGGGTAACTGTTCCAACCGCCATTTCTGTATTGAACTCTGCGACGTTGGATTTCATCACCAACTAGTGTTTTCAGTACGGAAAGTTATTGTTTGTGTGTGTTTGATCTCTTAGATTCTTTAGGCGTGTGATTCAAATTTGTTTGGTTCTTTAGAGATTTTAGGTGCTTTTCATTGAGATTTTACTTTGTTTGCATGTGAAGTAGTTAAAAGTTTTCAACTGTGGCTGAATTACCAAGACAATCCCGTAGACTTCGGGGCTAGTCTCCTAAGTTTGTAAATGTGGCTGAGTTACTGAGGAAGTCCCGTAGACTTCAGGGCCAACCTCCTGAGGAAGTACCGAGACAGCTTGAAGGCTTGAAAGTTCTCGTAACTCCTAGAGACAGTAGAGTTCGGTCACCTGAGGAAGGAGAATCTCCTTTGATAGTACATCCTGATTTTCAACCATTAGTAGCAGATTATAATCCACAGTCAGTGTCTGTTTCTGAAATTGATGGTAGCTTTTCATCTACTAGTGATATAGGTGAAGAACATGAAATATCCGGGCCTGAAAGTGAATTTTCTGCTACTCCGACATCGGGGTTTGTTTCTCCAACTTCTAGTGGTCCTGGTTCACCTAGGGTAGAAAGAGTAATCACCCAAGATCTTCCTTCTGGACTTATTGCTATTGAAGAACTTGCTCCGGAAGAGGAAGTAGGCATCCCTATCTGTTGTAGGGAAAAGTATCCGACTCGGATGACCCTAACCCACTCTAAGGGTGACAGTTCCTTAGCAACAACTGTAAAACAAAATACTTAAGGTTTACTTCTTTATGAAAGCAAAAGAGAATGGAGAAATGCACTAACCGTTGCCTTGCGCTTAATGTCGAATCCAAACTCTTCTCTTTGGCCGCTTGCTCCTAGCTCTTTGTTCTTCTGCTCGCCCAGCTACAATGAGATCCTGCAAAATAACAAAGAAGGAAACTACAAGAGGCATGCAATCATAACTGGTTCATGGATTAGTGTAAACCAAACATGCAATCATCACAATACATTATTGAAACAAGAGCACATAGAAGAACCTCAATAGCTTTTATTAATGAAGAAGTAAAGGTTCTGAGAGTATTACAACCATTGAAGGCTCCAACCCAGCAACACCTCCCAACAGAAAGAATTGCTCTTCTTCACCTCTCTCAAACAATCACCCAATAGCTCAATAGTGAAACCAACAGCATATCATTACTTTGCACAAAATTCCAGCCTCCTGAGCTCATAGGAGAGAGCTCAATATATAGATGAATTGAGAAAGGATGAGTCAACTTGCAACTGATGTGTAGCTGCCTTGTGTCCTCTCTCTCTTCAGTTAATCTTTAGTTGATCTTCAGTTCTTGAGTCCACTTGGAGAACTTTGCTTCCACTTGGAGAAACAGAGCCTCTGACTCATCACAAGGCGAAATACCTGATCCAAGTGTCATTTTTGGAAGATTCCAAAGCAATGACTCATTGTGCCACTTGTCCCATCTCGCTCAGCACAGGTGGCCTTTGTCCCACTTGCTTTGCAATGCAGGTACACCATGGAGCAACTGAGTTTCAGCGCAGAAACCTAGTGGAGCACCTGCTTTGATTTCAGGATTGCTTGTTTTTGAGTGTTTTCAGGTGGAGAACTGATCTGAGAGCTGTTGGTTTGCTGACCTTGTTCCTCTAGGGGTAGGAACATCATGTTTAGGGAACTTTGGATCCCTTGGATTATTGACAATTCATGCTTGTTGCTGTAAGGCACAAAATTGTCTATAACAGATGCCCCCTAAAGTATGAGGTCGTCTATCGGGTGAAATGCTTTATTGAGAGGATCCGAAGTTCATTCAATTTGCTGAGAAGTGTCCTGTAATAAGATACAATACAATACATTATTTTTCATACATTTTCATGATCTAGCTGAGGCGGGCATTCCCATGCTCAGCTTTATAAATACATTTTGGTACATAGAACAGACGATCGTCTGATCGTAGACTGATAATTCTCTGCTGAAATTATCATCCTTTGAGAAGGATGATCATCTGCTGTAATGATGTACATATCAAATGTCTTTATGTCCTGAATATATATATCGCAGCCCGGATGGATGAAACTAGATCCGGGGTCTTCAATCTCTTCCGATCTTCACTCGATGTACAAGTCGATCCATGTGAGAATTTCTTGAAGTCGAACATGGAAAGACATCGCTTGATTACCGGTCAATAATGTAAACTGTTAACAAGCGCGAGAGGAATCACCGATAAGGATGATGACCCTCAAGGTACGGTAGTACAATCCACATGGTGGGAATAAAGGACTTGGCGTCGACCACCATGCAAAATCTTCTGGTCGAAGGTCATTGATGTATACCTGTCGCCGGAAGTGAGAAACTTGCCATTGAGGCATGCAAGCTTCAAAGTACTGAGGGGGTGTTCCTAGATCAACTCCTTGGATAATGAGCTGATGTCGACAAGGAGCGATCCGTCAAAGGAGGGCCTTAATGAATCCCACATCAGTGACATGGAACGGAGCTAGTGATTGTGATGAGGTGAAAACAAACTGTGATGTATGGTTCAGGGTGGCGGTCATGAAGTGGATGAAGGATAATGTATGGCAGTGGGTGGAACACGGTTGACTCTTTGCAGAACCACATCTCTTGAACATATAACGACACTGATGTGATGGATTGGTAGCATTACCCCAATTGCGGATGGTGTGGCGAGGACCATGGTTATGAGACCGGTGAATGAAACAACCCAACCCGATGTGATACGGAGGACAAAGTGTCATGTTCAAGAGCGACTTGCTACCATTAATGCTGTGAGTTTCTCCCAATTTTTCCCCAGTCATTGCTGACCAGTACCTCTTTATTTTTGTCAAGCTTGAGGAGGATAACATATGCTTGTTCTATAACCTGCCCTTCGAGCAAGCCCATCGCTATGTTTTAACGAGCTTAGCGATAGGGAAACTCGTTCTCGTCTAAAGACAAGTTTGTCGCTATTTAATCATTTTAACGAGTCTAACGACAAGGAAAACTCGGTCCTTTTCATTTTTAGAGAGTCTGAAAAGGTACGAAAAGTTAACTCCAAAATTCCTTTTTCGTCTTCTAATCCCTTAAGTCCGAAAAAGTATAAAACAATACATAAGGGATGAGTTTTCGATTTCTTTAATGAGCCGAACAAAACAAGCGCTCGATCTTTTTGTATAATAATCCCTCAGGTCCAAAAAGATTAAAATCTAGAGGAGGGATAGCTCTTCCGGTTCTTTTAACGAGCTGGAAGGCCAAAACTCGGCAAACTTTTCATATTTTACGAGTCAGTGAAAAGAGCTCAAAGAAGACTCGTCTTTTGAGGAACGAGTGATGAACAGGGATAGCAGCAGATTCCAGGTACAGGTTGGAATTCTCCAATCACGGCAGTGTCACAAGGATGGCTAAGTGAAATCACTCTTCGCAGCTGTTCCTCAAAATGGGTAAACAAACATATGGAGGTGAACGATTGGCCAAATGAACGGATGGAGGTGATGGCATATAAACACGACCAAGGGCTTTTAATATGGCTTTCAAAGGTTACATTTCTCCAGGTTATTTACCGGTTCATTTTTTCTGGATGAGCTTGAACTATTAGGGAAAGATTGCTCACAACTTGTGTTTATTTTTTAACGAGCATGAACTCTGTACAAAACTGCTCGATTCTTGCGTTTATTTTTTAACGAGCATGAACATTGCTAAAATTGCTCGATTCTTGATGCCCCCAGCATAAAAATGCGGACGAGGCATATGTCCTCTAATTCTTAAGGGGACATTTCATTTTTTAATGAGGTTGACATTGTGAAGAACTATCCTCTTTTACTCCTTATTTCATTTTTTAAACGAGGTTGACTTGAGAAAGGAACTATCCTCGAAACTTTTAGATCCATTAAAAATAGAAGGCTTCATATCCCGTTGCACCCATCTCCGCAAGATTACTCGGCGGTGGTGGGGCAAAAGTGCCCATTAAAGAAGGGCCTTTTAGGAAAATTACTCCGATATATTGGAGAGGATGATTGCCTCCATGGATCGATGGAATGCTTCTCGTGTTGGATGGCGGCTCAACTTCTGTCGAAGTTGTTGTCGAACTGCCTGGTCGACCTTTTCTTTCGCTATTCAACGGCTGTGGATTCCCATGGCTTTTGTTTAATGTTGAAATTAAAGCATCATCTTGGCGCTTAAAACTTGACAACATCATAACTTGTGATGGGGAAGCATTTCCACTGTCAACCAGATTCTGACTTGGGTCGGGAAATGGATCAGTCAATACGGCTGGAGTGTGCGGATTCTTTACGAATCTCTTAAACTCAGCTTTGTATGGGCAATCTGACGTCCAATGATCATCGTCACATATGTGACATCTCCTAGGTGTTTTCTCCTTTCTACGAGGATTTTTTCGAGGAGATGACTTTCTTTGATCTTTCTTCCCTTCGTTTTGATTCTTCTTGCTTCCTGGTTGATTGGTTTCTTTGCCCTTATCTGTCGATACGGCATTTACTTCCGAAGCAAGAACTTCTTCATGCGCATTTTGATTCGAATCCTTACGGGCCTTCTTTTGATGGGTCTTTTTTGGATTCGTGTTTGTCGTGCCAATCACGCCATCACCGGCATGAGAGTCATTGTTCGATTTAGGAGGAGGAGGGATTGAAAACTCTGGTCTAGGGGCGTCTGGTATTTTGTCATCAAGCGTGCCAGACTGAGTATATACTAAGTCCAAATATTGTGCACGAGCTATAACTTGCTCTTCTGTTACGACTCCTCCCTTTGCCACATCTTCCGTAATGGCCGGAAGTAACGACTTTATAAACCACTCAGCTAAAAGCTGATCAGGAACGTATGTCTTAACCATTCTTCGTCGACGTCGCCACTCATGTATATGATCTGATATATGAGTTACGGTTGTCTGTTTGAAGTTAGTCAATATATCTGTTCTTGTTTCATACCTTATTGGTAATTGAAAGTGGGTCAAGAATGTCGTGGCAAGGGAGCCAAAATTGTCGAACGAAGCTCTAGGCAATGCTATATACCATTTTGCCGCTGGACCTGTCAATGTCCTCTGAAAGAGGCGAAGCCTTATCGAATCGTCATTTAAAGTGTTCGACGAACACCATAGATGAAATGTCATCACATGATTCGACGGGTCTTCACCTGGATTTCCATTGAATTTAGGAATGTCGGATGGAAGTTTGTGTGGAATCACTGGCCACCAAGGGGCGTAAGCAATTGGATCGTTGGTTAACCGATGTAAATCAGGCAACTCTAAAGTCGCCACGAATGGTAACTGCTGGTTCAAGTTAGGTGAAGCGTAACCAGGATACGATGGAATCGCCTGAACAGTCGGTCTTTGCATACCAGCATAATGGAGTTGATGTTGGTATGATGAATATGGTTGATGGACTTGACCACTATAAAGTGGTTGATTTTGACCATTTTGAATATATGGTTGTCCAGTATTCGCAAATATTTGCTGTTCAGAACCTTGGTACACTTGTTGGAATTGTGGCTGTTGGTATTGCACTATCCACGGTTGCGACACCATGGGTTGTTGCGCTACACTAACCATTGGACCAAGATGTGGGGTAGTTGTACCCAACTGTACTTGTGTTGCCCCACCAGTAGGTGATTGTGGTTGGGTCGCAGGGTCAAGGGGCTGTTGCATGAGAACCTGAGAAATCTGAGGTTGACATACAACAGGCATTGTTTGAACTTGCGACACGGTCACAATAGCCGGTGTAGTTGGGATTTTTGTCACAGGTACACACTGTTGCATAGAATATACAACTCTCGGTGGCTGGGATATCATAGGTACCCAACTACTCGTTGCAATTCCGCCATAACTTGAATAAGGTTGAGAACTCCCGTATGGGTACCCTCCCGGAGGGGGTAATGAAAGGGCATACTGCCCCCCATACGGTAGCAATCCAGAACTCAAGGCAATTGATTGTCCTAGAGGACTGGATGGCCTAATTAGATTCCCAAAAGGGTCAATCTGATGAGTCTCACCATAAGAGTTACCAGACATTACTCCGGAACAAACAGGAACAGACCATACTGTCGAGATAATCTCTTGGTGGACTCCTTCTAGCGACTGAGAGCTAGTTGGGACAGATGGTATGCCGGCGAACATTGTTGGATTTGCAGTAGGTAATTCTGCCGTCGCCGTGTCATTCGACACAGTCCTAGATGTCGACGGTTGTTCAGTCATTTTCAGTCTATCTAATTGATCACCTAGTGATTCTACAGGAACTTCCACTGGTGATGGACAAACTTCTGTTGTAGCAGGAAATAGAGTGACCCCTACTCCAAATTGAATTGGAGTGGATACTTGCGGTTCTTCTATAATTTCCTCTATCGCAATCAGACCAGGTGGAAGAGGAAGACCGTCAGGTCCGTAAAAGATTTCCAGTGCCGAAGAAGGGGTTGTATCGACCGCGACAGATGTTTGAGGGACAAAACTCTCTGGACCGGTTACAGATGGAACTGGTTCAGTCATACAAGTATTTGCTCCCAGACTAGGATCAGTATTACTGTCCCTCTGTGGCGATTCAACTTCTTCTATGGAGGCAGGGTTTCCGGAAATGTTTGGAGTGACCAGAACCTCAGATGTTGTTGGAACACTTGTTCTAACTTTTAAAGGAGATTTTGAACTGGTTCGACGAGCTCGCTTTGTCCGGATTGTTTTCGATTCCGGAGACAAAGACGGTTGACTCGCAAGCCTCCGAGAACGATGGATATTCAATTGACTTTCTTCCACGATTGCGGATTACTCGATCAACTAAAATATAAAGGGGAAAAATTTGTGTTTCCGATTTGAATGAATTTTATTAGACGCTTTTAAACATAACTTTGCTTTTTCATGTTTTAAGAGTCGAGAAAAAGCTAAAGATGACTCTAGTCTCCTTCGATGTATTAACGAGCCCGAAGTGACAAATGCTCGGTTGGACCTTTTCAGTTATAGAGTTTGAAAAGAGCCAAAAGAAACTGCTCTGGATATCTAGGCAGAGGGTGTGCCAAACCTTTCGCGAAACCACAGAATACGTTTTACGGTATGGGTGGTCGATCTTCGTGAATGCTGTGTTCACTGCATCGCGATCAGTAGGGCGGCCGACACGGCTTCCTATGGATAAAGGATAATTGCCTATAGGGGTCTCCCAATATATACTCGACGGTACGTGGGAGCACAAGTCCGTATTAGTGCCACCGACTCTCAGGAGGAATCACCCACCTTCGTAGAGATCGACAGTCACTATGTTTAACGACGCCGGAACACGTCTCTACCTAGACCTCTAGATGTTTGCGTTATGTTTCAAATGCGTTGTTAGGTTCATTCAGTATATTTTAAGTTGATCTTTTTAAAGTTTGCCTTTCAAGGTTCACCACGAGATGTATATGACAAATTCCTAAATGCAGCCTAAGATGAGAAGCAAGCTTTTTCAAATCTTTTTGACTGATGAAAATCTTAACTACTGAGGGAGAAGAAAGGCAAATTCTTTTCAGACAGTTCATACAGCACAAACTAATGCACTTTCTCCTAAATCATCATGCAAACTTTTTCAAATGCAAAATGCACAATGCATGTATTTTCTTTTCCCTTTCTTAATGTGGATGGATTACAAAAAGAAAGTGGTTATATAACTTTGATTTCGATTTAGAGCGAAAACAAACAAGTTTGTCCAAAATCAAAAGACACCTTAAGATTTACTTGTTTAATCACTGGAAATGCATGAAATCAAACCATACTAACGAAAGTAAAATGACTAATCAGCTATGGACAGCAAACAAGCTAACTCTTTAGACCAGCAAAATGCCTAACACAGGTTCAGATCTAAGAGGCCAAAAGCAAGACTAGTTTACTCTTCGTTATGGGAAATTGTAAATGAGTAAGAAATACAAAGAAAAAGTACAATTTCGTTATATAACAGAGGCAGAATGATGGCAAGTAATATTGGTTTCAGAACAGGCACAAGACTGACACCTAGCAGCAAAACTAAGTGAAAACAGGCAAGAGAAAGGGAGGAAACCCCAAATGCACTAGGCAAATTTGGGCCAACGTAGGCTCTGCACAGCCAAATTGGCTCTCAGCGCAGGTAGCCCCTTCGGGACCTGCGTTGCAAAGCAGGTAGCCTGTGTACTACCTGCTTTGGAAAACAAGAATTGCGTTTTCACAGTTTCCGGGTCATAATTTTCTCAAAAATGCACGGTTTTTGCTCAAATCAGAAACAATTAGTCAAGAACACTCAAAGGGATGATTAGGAAGGTGCAAAGCTATCACTAAGAGCTTACAAGGATCCTTGTAGATCAGCTCTTCAAATCATGAATTTGCTCAGAAAATGAGCAAGAGTAGCTGCCCTCTACTTCGCTTTTGATATAGTCAAAAGCTTTTCGATTTGGTACTCTTTTGTTCAGGAAATGAATAGCAAAATACTACAAACACAATCAAACGGATACGATCCCCAGCGGAGTCGCCAGTTTGTTGTAGGGAAAAGTATACGACTCGGATGACCCTAACCCACTCTAAGGGTGACAGTTCCTTAGCAACAACTGTAAAACAAACTACTTAAGGTTTACTTCTTTATGAAAGCAAAAGAGAATGGAGAAATGCACTAACCGTTGCCTTGCACTTAATGTCGAATCCAAACTCTTCTCTTTGGCCGCTTGCTCCTAGCTCTTTGTTCTTCTGCTCGCCCAGCTACAATGAGATCCTGCAAAATAACAAAGAAGGAAACTACAAGAGGCATGCAATCATAACTGGTTCATGGATTAGTGTAAACCAAACATGCAATCATCACAATACATTATTGAAACAAGAGCACATAGAAGAACCTCAATAGCTTTTATTAATGAAGAAGTAAAGGTTCTGAGAGTATTACAACCATTGAAGGCTCCAACCCAGCAACACCTCCCAGCAGAAAGAATTGCTCTTCTTCACCTCTCTCAAACAATCACCCAATAGCTCAATAGTGAAACCAACAGCATATCATTACTTTGCACAAAATTCCAGCCTCCTGAGCTCATAGGAGAGAGCTCAATATATAGATGAATTGAGAAAGGATGAGTCAGCTTGCAACTGATGTGTAGCTGCCTTGTGTCCTCTCTCTCTTCAGTTAATCTTTAGTTGATCTTCAGTTCTTGAGTCCACTTGGAGAACTTTGCTTCCACTTGGAGAAACAGAGCCTCTGACTCATCACAAGGCGAAATACCTGATCCAAGTGTCATTTTTGGAAGATTCCAAAGCAATGACTCATTGTGCCACTTGTCCCATCTCGCTCAGCGCAGGTGGCCTTTGTCCCACTTGCTTTGCAACGCAGGTACACCATGGAGCAACTGAGTTTCAGGGTAGAAACCTAGTGGAGCACCTGCTTTGATTTCAGGATTGCTTGTTTTTGAGTGTTTTCAGGTGGAGAACTGATCTGAGAGCTGTTGGTTTGCTGACCTTGTTCCTCTAGGGGTAGGAACATCATGTTTAGGGAACTTTGGATCCCTTGGATTATTGACAATTCATGCTTGTTGCTGTAAGGCACAAAATTGTCTATAACACTATCCCTGAAAATCAACCTGTTATTGAACTAAGGGAGCGTGAATCAATTTTTTACAGTCCACCTAGGAGTAGTTCTTGGTATCTTTCTTTGACTAATTTTTTAGAAAACTCAGGGTTAATTTTTTCACCACCTCGTGCTCCTTATCACCCAACACCTAGAGGTTTTTATACTCCCGTAAATATGTCAGGACAGTCATCCATGTTTACTCAATCATCTTAATCTTTTTTGTACGGCGGTCCTTCTGTTACCTACGAGTATCAGTCACTTTCTGGTACTTTTTCGAGAGCATCTCCTAACCCCATTGAGCAAGGGTTATTAACTGGAAACAATGGTACTAAGTCGTTGAGCGTAGAAGACATTCTCATGATGTCAGGTTCTATTCCCAATCCTCAACCTCAAGGTGGCCAGTTACCGCCTGGGGGGCAGCCTCAATTAACGCCTGGGGGGCAACCTCAAGGTACACAGTTTGCATCTGGGGGGCAACCTCAAGGACAGTACATACCTATGGGACAGTACGTTCCTCAAGGTCAACCCCAAACTCAATATATACCCCAAGGTCAACCCCAGTATCAATTTATACCTCAAGGTCAACCCCAGTATCAGTATGTGCCTCAAGGGTATCAACCCCAAGGTCAATACTCGAACCAAGGTTTCCAACCACCCTCCGGTCAAACGTATGTTCAAGGAACGGGAAATGTACCTTTCAATTATCAATCCTACCCTCAATCCGGTTATGGTCCTTAGTATTCTCAACCAGTTATGGGTCAGTACTCCGGAATGAATATAGTGTGGGATCCATCACAAGCTCAACAGGTATTGCAGCCAAGTGTACAGTTGTCATCTCAAACTGGACAACCCTTAGTTTCTGGTACACCCCAGCAACCAGTCCAGTCTAACATTCAAACTTCTGTACCTTCGGTAGTTTCTCAGCCTGGGCCTAGTACACCTCGTACTCTGCCTCAAACGACTGCTACAACTGCCGCAACATCTGTTCAATCTACCCCACCTAATTCTGGAGTATCGACAGCTCCGGTTTCTACTGTTCCTGTATCTACTCCTCAGACATCTTTACCACCGTCTGGATCTACGATTCAAACTTCAGTTCAGATACCTGTAGGACAACCTGGTTCAAGTACGGTTGTCACAAGTCAACCACAATTTACTTATCAACCGTACCAGGGACAGTACCAATTCAGTCCTACTGTGCAACAGCCAGTCTATCAGTATCAACCGTACCTTGGGTACACTTATCAACAACCTCAACAACCCCAGTACGGTCCGGTTAATCCTGGTTTTCCGGGAGGATACAATATCCCGAACGTGATTCCTATTCCTAGTTATCCTGGATATCCTCCTCCTGGGGCTGGTCTCATCACCCAGAGTTTTAGGGATCCTAATCGGCAGTTACCGTTTATCGCAACTTTGGACTTACCTGACTTGTCGCGTCTAACGAACGATCCCATTAATTATCTTCCGTTTTGGCCGTCAATGCCGAATAAGTTTCCCAATGAAATTCCCAAGTTCGAAGGTAAATCAGGAGAGGACCCGTCAAACCATGTGATGACTTACCACCTCTGGTGTGCGTCTAACTCCATTACAGATGATTCAATCCGTCTTAGACTTTTCCAGTGCACTCTAATTGGTCTCGCGGCCAAGTGGTACATTGAGTTACCGCGAGGCACTTTTTATAATTTTAGTCAGTTAACTACCTCGTTTTTAACTCATTTTCAGTTGCCAGTCCGATATGACAATGGCACGGAATTGTTAACTTCGATAAAACAATCGACATCCACTTACATTTCAGATCATATTCATGAGTGGAGACGTCGACGGCGTTTATTGAAGGTATTTATTCTGGATCAGATCTTGGCCGAGTGGTTTGTAAAATTAGAGAAAGATTTCGGCACATATCACATAGAATTTCATTTGTCGACGCATTTCGAACCAACTAGTGTGGTTCATTGTCAGGACAAGTTGAAGAAACAGATCTAACTCCTCATGTTAAATAGTCTGAGCTGAGCCTCCAACAGCTATCATCTCTAACGGCTAGTTTGACTCAAGTACAGGGGTCAAAAATAATTATAATATTTTAATTCTTAAAAATATAAATTAAGGACCTAATAATTTAAAAACTATAAGTTAATTAATAATTAGTTAAATAAATGACCCTGAAAAGCCTAAAAAATATAAATAATATTATTTAAAAGTATTAGAAATAAAGAAAATCAAAACTTAATAATTAAAAACTATAGGTTAATTAATAAATAGTCAAATAAAAGCCTCAAAAAATATAAATAATTTTAATTTAAAAGTATTAGAAATAAAGACAATCAAAATAAATAATAAAAATCATAATTTAATTAATAATTAAAAGGAAAATTAGTTAATTAAATGACCTAATGAATAAAAATGAGACCTACAAAACTTTATAAGTTAAATAATAATTGGTTAAATGAAGAAAATAAATTCCTATTTAAAAGTATTACTAAAATGAACGTTAATCAAGGTTAAAATTTTTTAAGTTAGTTACTAATTTAAAAGGAAAATTAGTAATAGTAATGAATAAATTAATTTCATATAAAAGTATTATTAAAAAATTTAATTAGGCTATAAGCTAAATGAATAAACTAATGATAATTAATAAAAGGTAATAAAGAAATCAAAAGGAAAATATGATAGATCTGAAATTAGATATAAGGAGTAAAGAATTAGAAATGAAAATTAGTTACATGGAGGCCCTTAAAAATAAACAATAAGCAGTAATAGGAATTAAAATGGAAATTAGGTAAAGGACCTTGAAATATCAGAAGAAATAGGATGCTATACATACGAATGAAAAAATAATAAAAACCAAAAAATGAAAATAAAAATAAAAATAAAATACATAAATGAATAAATAAACCAATAAATTAATACATAAATCAAAAAAGAATAATACAATAAATAAATAAGAAAATAGAGATCAAAGACACCAAAAAGGACGAAAAAACGACTAGGCAGAGAGGGCTGGGACCCAACACCTACTGACTTTCCAACCATCGTCTCTATTGAGATTGCTTGGTCTCTTTTCGATCTCAAGCGCTTCCCTGAATTTTCGATGATGGAAATGCGAAACCCTAGCAATAACACTGGCTTCTTCAATACAAACATGATGATTGGTTTTCTCAGCATGTTCAGCCAAAGCGGAAGACTTAGATCTCCTGTGCTTCAGATCCGCTGCGTGCTCGCTAATCCTCTGATTAATGGAACGACCAGTCTCCCCAATATAGGGGGTCCCACAGGAACAGGGGATCATATAAACACCCTTCATATCTTTAGGGTCGATGGGGTCCTTCACCGATCTGAGGGACGAACGAATGGTGTTCAGGGGCCTAAAGGACACAGGGATACTATGCCTCCTGAGAATCCTACCAATTCTATCAGTGGTCCCTTGAACATAAGGAAGATGGACACCAGGAACATGATCTTTTGGTTCTCTTTTCGCCAGCAAATTCTTGGAAGCTTTAAGAAAAGCCCTATGACCCATGTATCTACTGTAACCATTCTCCACAAAGACATCCAGCAGATGGGATTTTTCTTTCTCAAAGCTCTTCTTGTCCGAGATCCTCAGGGCCCGAGTAGCAAGGGTACTGAGAACACCCATCTTTTGAGCCGGGAAATGGTGGGAATTGGCATGAAGATACTGTTCCGTATGAGTTTTCTTTCGAAAAACTTGATGGGCTAGGGAACCATCATCATTCCTAGAAATAAGGATATCAAGGAAAGGGAGGCATCCCTCAACTTCCTGCTCCTTGGTGAACTTAATGGCTGCGGACTGCCTGTTAAGATGATCAAAGAAGAGGTCAAGCTCATCCTGGCCATGAGACCAGATGACATTAGTGTCATCTACATATCTCTTCCAAAGCTTAGGAAGGAGACGGGAAGAGTTCAGAGCTTTGGACTCAAAATCTTCCATAAACAGATTAGCAAACTAAACTAAATTGTTTTAAGGGCCTCCATGTAACTAATTTTCATTTCTAATTCTTTACTCCTTATATCTAATTTCAGATCTATCATATTTTCCTTTTGATTTCTTTATTACCTTTTATTAATTATCATTAGTTTATTCATTTAGCTTATAGCCTAATTAAAATTTTTAATAATACTTTTATATGAAATTAATTTATTCATTACTATTACTAATTTTCCTTTTAAATTAGTAACTAACTTAAAAAAAATTAACCTTGATTAACGTTCATTTTAGTAATACTTTTAAATAGGAATTTATTTTCTTCATTTAACCAATTATTATTTAACTTATAAAGTTTTGTAGGTCTCATTTTTATTCATTAGGTCATTTAATTAACTAATTTTCCTTTTAATTATTAATTAAATTATGATTTTTATTATTTATTTTGATTGTCTTTATTTCTAATACTTTTAAATTAAAATTATTTATATTTTTTGAGGCTTTTATTTGACTATTTATTAATTAACCTATAGTTTTTAATTATTAAGTTTTGATTTTCTTTATTTCTAATACTTTTAAATAATATTATTTATATTTTTGAGGCTTTTCAGGGTCATTTATTTAACTAATTATTAATTAACTTATAGTTTTTAAATTATTAGGTCCTTAATTTATATTTTTAAGAATTAAAATATTATAATTATTTTTGACCCCTGTACTTGAGTCAAACTAGCCGTTAGAGATGATAGCTGTTGGAGGCTCAGCTCAGACTATTTAACATGAGGAGCTAGATCTGTTTCTTCAACTTGTCCTGACGATGAACCACACTAGTTGGTTCGAAACGCGTCGACAAATGAAATTCTATGTGATATGCGCCGAAATCTTTCTCTAACTTGATATGGATCACAGAAGCCTAAACTATATGGTTTGTAAAATCTTTGTTGCCAAAGATCACTGAAGATGTTGCTAAAGCCGGAGTTGTTACTGAGGAGCAAGTAATTGCTCAAACACAGTACCTTGACTTGGTCTATACTCAGGTAGATACGTTACACGAAAAATCCCCGATCTTCCCAAGAAAAATCAAATCACTGCAGCTCCTTCAGGATCTCATGCCGCCGATGGTATGATTGGCACGGTTAACACTAAAAGTAAGAATAAGTCTTCCAAGAATTCTTCCCCTATTATAACCTTGCCTGATTCCCCAACAGGAGATTCTTCTGCAGAGATCTCCGCCGATATTCACGTTGTAGAGTCATCTATAGCCAAATCAAAATCTGGTGGGAAGAAGAAAGGAAAGAAGAAGAATAAAACAGGCAAAAGTTCAAAGGAGAAACCTGAAAAGGCGGAATCCAATGATGAAAAGCGCAAACCTCGTTATCCTTGTCTCATTTGTGACGATGAACATTTTACAAGAGATTGCCCTCATCGTGCAGAGGTTGCGAAGATTGTCAAGGGTTCCCAAACTCCTGTTGTTTTGAAGGATCCTTTTCCGACTCAAGACAGTAAGATGATAGGTTCATCCTCGAATGCCAATGAAGAACCCATACTGATGATGTCCCATGTTAGGATTGCGACTCAATCGCAAGATTATGGTAGTAAAAGTCCTGTTGATGGTAAAGAAGCAGAATCTTCTCATTCTAATCCATCAACCTCAACTCCCGGTTCCGATCCACTACAGATCGAGAAACCTAATCCAGACTTGGTAATCAAACCACCCGCCAAGGGTATACTTCGAAAGTCAGCTTTCACTCCACATGTGAGAGCAGCTCAGAATTATAACATTGTTGAGGATTTAGCTGTTTCACCCTCAGCAATGTCGGCTTTGGAAGTGCTGCAATCATGTCCAGCACAACGTAAATTACTTTTGTCGGCTATAAGAGCTGTTGACGTTCAGGACCCGAACCTAATAATTTTAGATCTAGAAAATAGTACACCACGTTTGCCTCATCAAATGGCTTTCCAGATTCCAGTGATAGTAAAAAACAGGCCTATTCAGCGGACTATAATTGATGAGGGAGCCTCAACGTGTATTATGTCGATACAGTGTTGGAGATCGCTTGGTTCTCCTTCGCTAAATCAATCCCCGACGATTCTGAAGGCCTTTGATGGCCGTGGGTTTCATCCTTTTGGCATTCTACAGGATTTGCCTATAGGGGTTGAAGGAAAAACCGTTAGTCTAGATGTGGAGGTGGTTGATGCCCCTCTAGATTACAACCTTCTCTTGGGTCGAAGTTGGTCTTACGCTATGACAACGGTCGTTTCATCAGTCTTTCGAGTAATAAAGTTTCCACACAATGGAAAGATCGTAACAATAGACCAACTGGCTTACTTTTCATCCGACCCAGCCTCTTCGGAGAGTATTCAGCATGTCGGTAAAACGACTATCCCATATAAGGATGTTGGAGTAGGATTAGTTAAAGATGCCAGTTTACTGGGAACTTTTCCTTTTCCTCCGATCAACGCATCATCTTCATTTGCGACCATTCATATGATTACATCAGACACCATTGTTTACGAGGATCCTTGGATCATTCCTTCTGAATCTGAGATAGACTCATTTGGTAATGCCATGCCTTTGAGTCCATATGAAATGGCCTATGAAGCCGTGCAGTTGTTTGCCGACCCATCTTCAACCGAAAATGACTTAATGAATGTGGTCCGTGAGTAATCACTTTTCACATCAACCTTGGATTTAACCACATTTTCTGAACTTATTCACTCTGATGAGCAAATTCATGAAATCCTATGTGTAGATGATTTTAACCATGGGAAGATCTCCATCACAGATATTTGTTTTTACCTGAGGATGATCGTTTTGAAAATGATTTCTCATTAATTTTTACAACTGAATATGTCAAGGAACCTCAGAATCCAATGAAACATCTCAATTCAGAGTTAAATTTGAGAAACATCTCTCGAACTATTCCTATTGACATTTCGGTTAAGCCCGGAATTGTTGAGAACATTCATATAGGTGCCTCATGTACAGATGACGAAATTCAAATATATAAGGCCCTATTTCAAGAATTCTGCGACGTGTTTGCCTGGTCCTATGAGGAAATGCCAGGAATTGATCCCGCGATTGTTGTTCATGAGATCAAGACTTACCCGGATGCTAAACCCGTCTGGCAACGTTTGCATCAGATTAACCCACGAAAACCTGCTGCAATTAAAGCAGAAGTTGAAAAATTATTGAAAGCAGGTTTCATTTATCCGATCCCATTAACGGATTGGGTATCGAATATTGTTCCGGTTAACAATGTAGGAATTTACAGGGTAAGTTCCTCAGAAAGAACACCAAAAGGACACCACTCACAACCAGATCACAGATCAATACACCAGTATTTTTGACATGGTTAAAACCCTCAAAGAGGGAAACAGTCCATGGCCTGCGCCAACATGGCTACTACAGGAAATTTATTAATCAAAGAATGAAAATTTACATAAGCTTCTCTCATGCACGGATTACCCGAACAATGACCCTCCATGCGCTTTAAATAGAACTCATGGACCAATCGGGTGTCAAGCCACGGATCAAGTGTCGGTAATATCGAGGAGAGAGTGAACCGTCGGATCACTACATATCGTGACCGTCGGATTGTAAGTTACAAAATGTACAACGGTAAAGAAACACACTTTACCTAACTCTATACTAGACCAAGTTGAACTTAACTATTTCCTATGTGTCGGAATATCCTAACATCCCCCCTTAAGAACAACTTGGGATAGGATTGAAGGATTTACAAATATGACACAATAGGAGAAGGAAGGAGGCACTAGAGCCTATCCCCGCTTAGTGACAACTTCCTGAACTCCAAGCATATATCGAAGTTTAGTGAACTTCGCCTCTGTGAGAGCCTTTGTGAAGATGTCTGCAACCTGATCATCTGTTGAACAATATTGCACTTCAAGAACATGGTCATGAATGAACTTTCTGATGAAGTGCATGTGTAGTTCAATGTGTTTACTGCGCTGATGCGGGACTGGATCTTTGCATAGCTGAATGGCACTTTGATTATCACACCAAAGTGTGGTTGGATGTTGCTGCTCAAAGCCAAACTCTGATAGGATCTGACGAAGCCACAAGGCTTCCTTACTAGCTTCCACGGCACCACGATACTCTGCTTCTGCTGACGAAAGAGAAATGGCAGCCTGTTTCTTACAAGCCCATGTAATAGGTCCTGAACCAAGAGTGAAGACATAACCGGCAGTAGACTTCCGATCATCAGGGTCACCAGCCCAATCAGAATCAGTGAAACCAACTAATAGAGGAGCTACTTTGGCACTGTAATGAATCCCAAACTGTACTGTACCTCGAACATAACGAAGTATTCTTTTGGCTGCTTTCCAATGACTTTCACGGGGGTTTTGCATAAAACGAGCAACAAGGCCAACAACAAAGGAAAGATCAGGACGAGTATGGGTTAAATATAAGATTTTTCCTACAAGTTGACGGTATAAGGTAGCATCAACTTCAGGAGAAGTACAAGAGACTGAAAGTTTGACTCCAGACTGAAATGGAGAAGGGGCTGGCTTACAGTCTTCCATGTGAAAATGACGAAGAATATCACAAGCATACTTGGACTGGGAAAGGGAAATACCCTCCTTGGATTGCAAGACTTGAAGACCGAGAAAATAGTGTAAGTGTCCTAAGTCTGTCATTTCAAATTTCTTTTTAAGGATGGACTTCACATGGTCGATAAGGTTGGGATCACTACCAGTAAGAATAAGATCATCAACATAAAGAACAAGGATGATAAGAGAGTTGCCCACTTTCTTGGTGTAGACAGTATTGTCAGAATAACACCTAGAAAAGCCAGATTCTAAAAGAAAGCTATCCATTTTGGCATACCAAGCCCGAGGAGCTTGCTTGAGACCATAGAGAGATTTCTTAAGTCGACATACAAGGCTGGAGTCTGTTTGGATGAAGCCAATGGGTTGTTCCATATAGATTTCTTCATGCAAGTCCCCATGCAAGAAGGCAGATTTAACATCCATCTGATGGACTTCCCATTTTGAAGAGGCAGCAAGGGAAAGAACAAGGCGGATAGAGTTCATTTTGGCAACAGGGGAGAAGGTTTCAGTGTAGTCAATGCCTTCAACCTGTGAAAAGCCCTTAGCAACAAGACGAGCTTTATGTTTATCAACTTTCCCATCTGGTCCATACTTGGTTCTGTAAACCCATTTACATCTAACAAGTTTGCGTCCCTTTGGTAGAGGAACAAGATCCCATGTATCATTTGCCAACAATGAATGATATTCTTCATTCATAGCTGCTTCCCAATGTGGATGGCCTGAAGCTTCTGCAAAAGTGTCAGGATCATGATTTACTGGAGCTTGAGCCAGTAAAGAAGAGGCTCTTTCAAACTGAGAACGTGTACGTCGCTGATCTGTAGGATCACCGGCAAGATCACCTGCTGCATCCCGAGTAGCACGGACCCATCTTGGAAGTTGAGGATCCTGAGAAGGTGGGGGAGGGTTATCATCCTCACTTTCATCATCTGAAGAAGAAATGTTTTCAAAAGTAGAAGAGATAGGAAGAGGTGGCACATCCGCCGGACTAGGCTCGCAAGCCGATTTATTTTCATCAAATTTTACATCTCTTCTAATGATAACATTTTTGGACTTAAATGGAATAAGTCTATAACCTTTTACATCTTCAGAATATCCAACAAAAGTACATTTCTCACTCTTAGGTTCTAAAGCTTTATGCTTTTCATCTGGAATATGGGCCCATGCTTCACTTCCAAAAACACGAAAGTGACTTACATCTGGTTTAATGGAACTCCAAGCTTCTTCTGGAGTGATATTCTTTAGAACCTTAGTAGGAGTGCGATTGATTATATAATTTGCACAATTAATTTCTTCGGCCCAAAAACTAAGACTGAGTCCTTTAGATTGCAGCATACAATTAGCCATTTCCTTTAAGGTGTGATTTTTCCTTTCAGCTACACCATTTTGTTGTGGAGTGTATGGAACAGTATGTTGCATTTGAATTCCATTTTCGGTGCAAAAGTTGATGAATGTGTTTTTAACATATTCTCCACCATTATCAGTTCTTAGCTTAAGAATTTGATGTCCAGATTGTTTTTCAACAAAGGCTTTGAAGGCCAAAAATGTGTTAAATACTTCGCTCTTGAGTTTTAAGAAGTATACCCAAGTGCGTCTGGAGAAATCATCAATGAAAGTTAAGAAATACTTGCAGCCAGAGAATGAAGCAACAGGATGTGGACCACATAAATCACTGTGCACAAGCTGTAAAGGGGCTGAGGCGTGCCAAGAGGCACGTTTTTCAAAACTGTCCCGATGATGTTTTCCGAGTACACATCCGGAACAAACACCATCTCTGCAAGATACCATAGGAAGACCTGTCACCATATTTTCTTTACATAGATGCTGAAGGGAGTGATAGTTTAAGTGACCAAATCGCTCATGCCAAAGTTTGCTCACTTCATCATTATGAGCAACAAATACTGAGGGAAGATTTGATGACCCAAAGTTGTGAAACTTATACAACCTTGTGGAATCATCAGCAATACCAGTAGCTAGAATCTGTTTAGGATCTCTTAGATCCTTGATTACAACATCATGAGGTGAAAATTCAACAATTTTACCTTCACCTGAATGAGTTATCTGATATACAGATAGAAGGTTGCAGGATAAGGTTGGAACACATAATACATCATTAAACTGGCCATTGTCTAGATGAACAGTTCCAGTCCCTACAACATTAAGAGATCTATCATCACCAACATATATATTTTTGGTGTTACAATCATTTAAAGAAGAAAACATGGCTTGGTTTTTGGCCATGTGATAAGAGGCTCCAGAATCAATGAGCCACTCATGAGAATGAGAAGAAGAAGATACATTTAATGCATAACCAGACTGAGATGATTGACAGCGACATGCAGAAAGTGCCATTCCTGAAGATGAAGTTGAAGTATGCTCCACATGGATGTTATGTTTCTTCATTGCGGCTTCCAAGGCTTCCATCTTCTTAAAGCATTTAGATTCTAAGTGGCCATCTCGATTACAAAAGTTACAATGTCTATCAATCTTCTTCCATTTGTTTTTATTGGTCCTATCATTTTGCTGAAATGATCTTTCATTTTGAGGCTGAGTTTGCTTAGGACCCTTATTTGGTTTAGGACCATTCATTTTAGGATATGACTTCTTAGGATTCTTTGAATTTGGTTGCTGCTGGGCAGCTAACGCTTTTTTGGAAGAGTTTCCAAGATTAAGAAGACCAAGGTGTAAGAGTTTTTCTTGTTCTCTTATTAAGGAATCACAAAAGGAGTCAAAGGAAGGGGCCTTGTAGTCTTTTCCTTGACAAATGAAAGCTTCCCTTGTAGAATGGAAAGTGGAAACAAATACAGAGTAGGCTGGTCCCAACTTAGTAAGGATGGAATAAATAAGGTTACTATCTTCTTTCTTAACCTTAACACCTTCCAAGAGATATCTAAGGGTCTTGAATTTGGACAAGAAATCTTCAATGCAAGAAAAATTATTAGGATCCAAAGTAAGCAACTCATTTTCAAGTTGATGGGCTCTAATTTCATTTTTAATCCCAAAAACTTTAGTGATTTTTTCCAATGCTTCATGAGGAGTCTCAAGTTCTGCAATATGGAATCTAAGATCAGGAGAAATAGACATCCCTATCAAACCACGTGCTTGATCTTATCTATTTTCCCATTTTGCAGCCTTATCTTCATCTTTTGGTTTCTTCTCTTGGTCTGTGGCTATTCTGTAGAGACCTTTACTTCTAAGTAAATCTTCCATGTAGGCTATCCATTGGAAGTAGTTAGTGCTGTCAAGAATGACTTGGCATGGACTTTGCATTTTAAAAAAAACTGAAGCTGAAGATGCTGAAATTAAGTGTTCCAATGGATAGATCTCGAAAAATTAGGCTGTTTAAAAAAAAACGGATCTGAAAAAGGCTTCCGGATGAAGAAGTTATGGCTTTTTGAAAAACATTTGTTGAAGTTGCCGGCAAAGTGCGCGAATGTGCGAGAATGAAAAAATCCGCCCCCACAAAATGGAGACTTGAACCCAAGACCTCTATTCTCTTAAAATAGCTTTGAACCAATTGATTAGAGAGAGAGAGAGAGAGAGAGAGAGAGAGAGAGAAAGGGGGGGGGCCTTGGTTTGCGTGCTTGCCTTGAGAAAGCTCTTTTTCCCTACAAAACACAAAACACAAAACCCAACACGAACATGCAAAGAAAACGAACCTTATGGCTCGAAGTTAGCTTTAGCCAAAAAACTAGATATTTTAAAAAATGAACCTTGCGGCTCAAAGTTAGCTTTGGCCGAAAAACTAAATATTTTTCTCAATGTTTCTGATTTTCCGAGATCACACTAAGGTGCAGGGAAAAGAGCATACGCATGAGAAAAATCCTTCCTTTCTGTTTCTGATTTGCGCAGATCGCACAGAGTCGCAGGGCAAAGAGCATACGCAGAAATGAAAGGTATAGATCCGGTTAAAAAAAAAAGGCTAAATAAGCCGAAACCGAAATAAGCAGAGAGAAAA
The DNA here is from genome assembly GCA_031772625.1 of Pinus tabuliformis. Taxonomy (NCBI): domain Eukaryota; kingdom Viridiplantae; phylum Streptophyta; class Pinopsida; order Pinales; family Pinaceae; genus Pinus; species Pinus tabuliformis. The sequence goes on from CM062817.1 coordinate 1,901,399,255, forward strand.
TAACAGTAAACTGCAAAAACACTGTATACCTCCCGATCTGAAAAATGACGCAGCTAGGGCTACCGGAAACCTTTTCGCGTGAAACGAAAGGGGTTCCTCACTGGAACAGATGCTCCGAACGCAACAGAGCAGTCCTCTTGGCCCGAAAGTAGTCAGAAACAGCAGATCTAGGAAACGACAGCCGCATGCAGTTCTACCGGCTTCAGATTTGGATCACCAACGGACGCGGCCCTCAAATAGCTCTGATACCATGTAGGAATTTACAGGGTAAGTTCCTCAAAAAGAACACCAAAAGGACACCGCTCACAACTAGATCACAGATCAATACACCAGTATTTTTGACGTGGTTAAAACCCTCAAAGAGGGAAACAGTCCACGGCCTGCGCCAACGTGGCTACTACAGGCAATTTATTAATCAAAGAATGAAAATTTACATAAGCTTCTCTCATGCACGGATTACCCGAACAATGACCCTCCATGCGCTTTAAATAGAACTCATGGACCAATCGGGTGTCAAGCCACGAATCAAGTGTCGGTAATACCGAGGAGAGAGTGAACCGTCGGATGACTACATATCGTGACCGTCGGATTGTAAGTTACAAAATGTACAACGGTAAAGAAACACACTTTACCTAACTCTATACTAGACCAAGTTGAACTTAACTATTTCCTATGTGTCGGAATATCCTAACAAACAAAAAGCAGGGAACAATAAGAATATGCATCAAATATAGGGACATTAATCGAGCCTGCCCAAAGGACAATTACCCAACTCCCTATATTGATCAAATCATTGATGATTGTGCCGGCAGTGAAATATTCTCCTTCATGGACGATTTTTCCAGATACAATCAAATCAATATTCTACCTGCCGATCAACCAAAAACGGCTTTCATTTGTCCATGGGGGACATTTGCTTATTGCAAGTTACCTTTTGGGCTTAAGAATGCCGGAGCAACTTTTCAAAGGGCGATGTCTTATGCATTCCATGACATTAAGCACATTTTGCAACCCTATCTCGATGACTTGCCTACTCATTCATTACATCAAGAGGATCACATCGTCCATTTACGAGCAATCTTTATGAGGTGTAGGCATTATCGTATTCGGTTGAACCCACACAAATGTGTCTTCTGTATAGAAATGGGTCGATTGCTGGGGTTTGTAGTTTCGAAAGCCGGCATTCACGTTGATCCCTCGAAGGTCGAAGCTATCATCAAATTGCCTCCTCCTTCGAGTCTTCGCTAACTCCAAAGTTTGCAAGGGAAAGCAAACTTTTTACGACGATTCATTCCTAACTACGCCGAGGTTACAAAGGGTTTTACCCGGTTGTTGAAGCAAAATACTCCATTTTATTGGGATGAGATAGCTCAGAAATCTTTTGATGCACTCAAACACGCGTTGACCCATGCACTGTTGTTGCATCCTCCCAACTACAACCAGGATTACTTCTTGTATCTCGCCGCCTCTCATTCCACCATTGGAATGGTCTTAGTTCAGGAAGATGAATTCGGAACTGAACATGTGACATATTACCTTAGTCGAACTTTAAATAAAACTGAGCTAAAATACTTACATGTGGAGAAATTGGCATTGGCAGCTATTCAAGCTGTCCAAGGTTTTCGTCACTACATTTTACTACGTAAAACTACAATAATTTCGGATTGCAACCCTATGATCTACATTTTGACCAAGCAATTGCTAGGGGGCAAGTACTCTAAATGGATCGTTATCCTACAGGAGTTCGACTTGGAATTTGAGAAATCTAAGTCTAAGAAATCTTTAGTTTTTGCGGAGTTAATGTGTGACTTCCCGCGTGCTGACACGGAAACTGTGGCAGAGGAGCCCATTGCGGACGAATCCTTGTTTCTAATCATCACTTTAGATCCATGGTATGGGGATATCATCGTTTATCTCCAGACCCAATCCTTTCGGCCAGAAATTTCAAGGTCAGAACGTCGAAAAATTCAATTCCAGTCCCAACAATTCAGGATTATTGGAGATACTCTTTATCGCCGTGGGGCAGACTCTGTCTTTCGACGTTTCTTAACTCACGAGGAAGCTGAAAGGGTTCTAAATGACTGTCACTCTGGAGCGTGTGGTGGTCATATGTCTGGGTTTGCCACAACCCAAAAGATATTGTGCTGGCTACTTCTGGTCGTCTTTATTCAAATATTGTATTACAGTGGTCCGAAAATGCCACAACTGGCAAATTTTTGATCGTAAGATGTGTGCTTCACCTGCTCCTCTCCACCCTATAATTTTTGTTGGTCCTTTTTCCAAATGGGGTATCGATTTTATTACATGTAACCCTCACTCGGCCAGGGGGCATGCGTATATCATCCTTGCGGTAGATTATTTTACTAAGTGGGCCGAGGTGATGCCTACATTTGAGGCAGACAGCAAGACAACTGCAATTTTTATGTTCAATCATATAATTTCTAGGTTTGGTGTCCCGCAAGCAATCATCACTGATCATGGACGTCATTTTCGAAACGTTATGATGACCGAACTTACAGGCCAGCTTGGTTTACGTCATGATAGTTCAACCCCTTATTATCCACAAGCGAATGGTCTGGTTGAATCCATCAGCAAAGTTTTAGTTATCATGATCCGACGAATCATTGGGATTCATCGGTCGAATTGACACAACATGCTATTTTCAGCGCTTTGGGCGTACCGAACTTCAGTAAAAACACCAACAGGGTTCACTCCTTTCCAACTAGTCTATGGTTTGGAAGTTGTGTTACCCATTGAATGCGAAATCTCGTCACTGCAAATGGCCATCGAGTTACTTCCAGCCACTTCTGAAGAGGAAGAGCGTTTGTTATACTTGGCTCAATTAGATGAGAATCGACGTGATGCTGCATTGGCGATCGAGACTCACGCAAAATGAATGAAAGCTCAGTATGATCGAAATGTGACCCCTCGAAATTTTTCGGAAGGAGATCTAGTCTTAATTTATGATCAAGCTAATGATAAATTACGCGCTGGAAAATTCGTTCCTATGTGGCATGGTCCCTATGTTGTCAAGCGAAAGCTAGCCAAAGGGGCCTATGAATTGGTAGACTTTGATGGGGACTCTTTGGGTAAACCCAGAAATGGCCTTTACTTGAAGAGGTATTATGCTTAAAACAATGGGTATGGAGATTTTTAGTTGGGATAGTTTTTCTTTCTAGCTAGTGTGTTTTAGTTTAAACAGTGTGCTTAGCTTAGAGAGTGTTTTTCGTCATTATTCCTGCTTATCTTGGTTTTACTCTTGATATTGCAGATGTCGATGCCTCTCCAAACATACATTGGTTTCACTGATGGTGCTTGTCGTAATACACGGAACATCTCTTCCACAGCCTGGGTTATCTATTCGCCCTCTGACGAGTTAGTATCTATGCATGGGGTAAGCCTCGGTCAAACAACGAACAACATTGCCGAGTATAGTGCAGTGATTGAGTTATTATCTGAATCTATTTCATTTGGGATTCGGAGTTTGATAGTGAGGTTAGATTCTGAACTCGTAGTATTACAACTTAATAGAGTGTATGCCATTAGAAATCCAGTGTTATTGAGATTATTTTTGAGAGTGCGTCTCTTGGAACGTGAATTTGATCATATTGAATATCAGAATATTCCAAGATCTTTAAATACATTAGCATATGCAATTGCTTCTCGAATGTTAAATAGACATTTGCAATAATCATACAAGTAAATTTAAAACCATTCCATAACATGATTTACAAGATAAGCCCGTAATAGTGATATATATATATATAGGAGTGTGTCAAAAAATACATCGTCCTCGATCATAGGTTGAAAAACACATTATGATCGGCAAAAATGATAAGTACAAAAAACAAAAATGTCACATGTGCCCACAATAGGCGATCATCCTATCACTGGTGATGATCTCTATAAGAAACCACTGCACGGGCCACCTTGCAAAGGAACATCCTAAAAGGTCCCGGGACCCCAATCACATAGCGCTGAAGTTGACAAGGAATGTCGTCTATAGTGGTCTCAGGAATATCTCCTGTCAACCGCTCGAGATGACCCTCCAACTCGGCCAAAACCACTGCTGATTCATCCTGTGGGGTTGGCGCAGGTGCAGCTAGTTGCTTCCTCTCATAAGGCCAGAGAGCGACTGGTCGTTGTGGACCCACATCTGCATTTGAAATTTTTTACTATCAGTTTTGAGACAATGGAAAAATAACAAAATAAAATAAAATAGAAAAAATGTTGAAAAGGATTTTACCTGACTCATCCCACTGCTCTCCTGGTGGAAGAACCATGTCTGGGTCACCACGAAAATCTATCCCAGTGTAAGGGAAGTCCTGAATAGAAAAGACCTAGTTTTCCAGCCATTGGAAATACTCAGGTTTGAATTGAGCAACCTCTGTCCTCTCATCCGGGTGACGGGCAATAACTGCGACCCATCGCATCAATTTGGGCTCTCGAGGAAGCCCAGCTCCAATAGTAAGGTGCTGCGGGATCAGCATCCGAACCCTCTCCAGGCCAAAACTCACGACCAAAGCCTTATAACCAAAGGTCTTTAGTTGTCCGTTGTTGGCCCTGGTCAGTTGGCCTTTCACATTGGCCAACACAACATCGCACCAGTTGAAGATGGTGCCTCGAAAGCAATCAACTGCCATACGCATCTGGGATCCGATGACAATATGTAATGCGGCAGCTCCGCAAATTCTGGTGACAGTGAACGCAATCACCATGAGCTCAGGACGGGATATTGTCTTTATGTCTATCCCCTTGTCTCTAGCCTGGCTATTGCAGTACTCTAGCCTGAGGCTATCGACAGATTGGCCACCTGCCCTAGCCCCAAACAGAGTCAAGTCTTTGCCTCTCTTAGGCAAACCAGTCAAGAAATATATGTCTGCCAGCTTGATTTCAAGCTGGTGGCCGCCAATGAAAAAGCACTGGTCCTGTACGCTCCATCTGTCAACCATCCCCTGTAAGAAATCCACCTGAGCCCTCATGCTAGGAATGGCCTAGAATTTGTACAAGCCGCATGCCCTCAAAGCATCAAGTGAAGGCTGATGATTCCATGCGGCAGCATCCACGTCCTCATGTTCTCGTTCACGCCAATCTAGCATGATGTACTCCCTACATCAAGTATAAGGATAAATTAAATTGCTAGAAATTATTTTGATTGGTCCATTTTTGAGAATTTTTGGGTTAAAAACCCTTGCGACGAGGACCACACCCTCCAGGTTAGACACAGTGCGTGGGACCACACTTTGTCTACATGGAAGGTGCAGACCTCGAGCTTTTTCCCAATGGAGAAAAAATCGGGGTCCGCAGGCCAGCAGTGGTAAACCTGCAGGCCCCCGCACTCGGGTTTTATGCCTAAAAACCCTCCCAAAAATGAAATAAATGACTAAAACAAAAAATCAAACGGTTAAAAATGAAGAGTGGGATGATGTGGATTACCTGAAGAAGACGGCGTTCGATTCCGACAGTTGGATTTTCCGCAATCTTCACGAGAAGTTTTCTGAGCAAAAGCACTATTTTCTCACCCAAACTCGAACGGTAAAAATGAATTGACAAAGGCCCTTTTTATAAGTTTTTTGAGTAAATAAATTGCAAATTTGTTTATGTTTCCCTTTGAAAAGGTATTTTTGCGACATTTTTATCTATTCAAACAGGTATGAGTAATGTTTGTGTTTTTGTGCAGGATAAAAGATTATTCAGGCGAAATCTATCATTTTCGACGAAAAAACATTTAGAGTCACCTTTAAGCTCTTTTTTTACTCCTGAAACATGAAAAGATTGCCGAGTGTTTCTTTTAAACTCGTTAAAACGGAATTAAAAGATGGTCCACTTACAGCTCTTTTCCGACCGTAAAAACATGAAAAGATTGCCGGATTTTTTTCGTTTCAAATTCGATATCGGTTATAAAACGACGTGTCGTTGATCGCTTTTTTACGTTTTTGGATCAAGGGCACTAATGACGAAAAGTACTCCTTGGTCGTAAAAGATCAAGCGATTCTCTCAAGTATTATTTTATACTTTTTCGGGCTTGGGAGACACAAATTTATGAAAAAGGTCAACCCTGGAGTCTTCTTAAGTTTTTTCAGACTCTCTAAAATTGAAAAATGCCGAGTTTCTCCTATACTGGACTCGTTAAAATTTCACAGTAAAGGACCTGTTCAATTACAAATAGGAACGAACCACTCCTTCTTAGGGTTCGAATTTAAACTAAGTTGGACTCATCCGAAGGATGAGCTTAAAATCAAGCAAATGTTATCCTCCTCAAGCTTGTCAAAAATAAAGAGGTACTTGCCAGAAATGGTGGGGGAAAAGAGAGAAAAATGAATCTGTTTGTCATACTTTGTAACCACTCTTGAACACGACATTTTTATTTACCTGGGTTGGGAAATCCTTTACCTAATAGTTGATCAAACCACATTGAAAGTCTTCAGCCGGTTTCTAGGTATTAACTTTGGGTCAATTGTCACCAAACCATCTGTCGTGTCGTTATGTGTTAAAGAGGTCACTGCCAATAAGCCATTCATCTACAAAATATCTGTCATCCATCTTGACCATCCCTGTTATAGACAATTTTGTGCCTTGCATCACTGAGCATGAAATGTCAATAATCAAGGGATCCAAAGTCCCTAAACATGTTGTTCCTACCCCTAGAGGAACAAGGCCAGCAAACCACAGCACTTAACAAAAGTTCTCCACCTGAAAACACTCAAAACAAGGCAATTCTGGATCATGTCAACTGCTCCACTGAGCATCTGCGCTGAATGTCAACTGCTCCACTGTCTACCTGCGTTGAATGTCAACTGCAAAGAAGGCTACATGCGCTAAGCGAGTTTGGACAAGTGGCAGAGTCATTCCTCAAGGTGTCAATGCCCAGGAAGCTGCCAAAATGACACTTGGATCAGGGAATTCGACTGGTGATGAGTAAGAGGTTCCAAATCTCCAAGTGGATGCAAGGACCTCCAAGTGGACTCAAGAACTGAAGTGGGAGAGGACACTAGTCAGTCTCAGGCTAGTCTCCAGCTGACTCATCCTCTCTCCAATATCCCTATATATAGATCTCTTCTACATGAGATCAGGGAGGCTGGAATTTGGTATTTGCAAAGAATTGTTGTTGGTTTGTGGCTAGAAACATTGGGTGTGTTATGCTTTAAAAGGAGCTGAAGAAGGAATTCCATTCTGCTGGGAAGGAGATGCTGGGTTGGAGCCCTATGGGTTGTATCTCTTCCTGAACCCTGTTACTTTCAATAAAGCTATCTTGATTCTTTCCTATATGCTGGTGTATTTTGTGTGATTACATTAGTATATTTGATTTACTTCTAATCCTGAATCATTTATGAATATGTATATTTGCCTTTGTATTGTGTTCTTCTCTTGTTGCAAGTAGTTGTTCTCTTGTCACAGGTAGTTGTTCTCTTGTGATCTCGTGGAATTCAAGTAGTTGTTCTCTTGATCAAGCGAGGAGGCAAGTAGCTATGGACACACAAAGAGAAGAGGATCTAGATCGAGGGACAGCTGGAAGACAACAGTAAGTCTGCCAATCTCCCCTCTTTCACATTTCATAAAGAAAGGAATCATAATAGCTGTATTCGTTTGTTGCTAAGGCGCTGTCACACCATAGGTGGATAGGATCATCCTAAATAGGCATTTTTCCCCACAACAAATTGGCGATTCCGCTGGGGAAGAACTTGTTTATTCATTTCATTTGTGTTTCCGTCATTTGTTTACCTCATAGACTTGACAGCAATTCTTAAACTGCATCTTTCCCGGATGCAAAGTAAAAGTTGCTGCTTTGATCCAGTATGTTGGACTTGTCTATGATCTAAACTAGATCCACAAACGATTTGATTGATCCTTGTGATAGTCTTTAGTACCCTATCAAAGCATCCCTCTGTTTATACCTTGCTTGTGTTTCTGATTTGACCTGAAATAGTTGATTTCTGAGCATTTTGTGACCCAGAAACCAAGGGAAACGAGAGTTTTCCCTTTCAGCGCAGACACTGTGAAGGCAGTCTGCATTTCAACGCAGGTCCCGAAGGGGCTACCTGCGCTGAATTTCAAATTGACAGTGTTGGACCTGCGCTGAACCAGTGTGGCCTTGTGCAGCTGGGGTTCTTTGTCCTTTATTGCCCTGTTTTGATCTCTATTTTTTGCAGCCTTTAACCAGCATAGGTGCTAGTCTGATAACCCTTTTCTTTGCCTGAATTCCGCCCCATTTTTGTACAAAAAGATTGTGAATGTTTTTATGTGTTTGTGGCATCATTTACAGTCTTCCTTTGCATGAGTAAAGTGGTCTTTCTGTAGCCTTTGTTTCAGATCTGATTGAGAATGGTCTTAGAAGAGAGTTCATTGGTTGTTTGTTCGGATTGATTATACTTTTACTCTTGCTTATTGGTTTGAATTTGTCTCTTTCAAAATATCAAAACAAGTCTTTATTTCGAAAATTGCAAAGTGATTGTAATCTCTTCTACCCTTGTTGATTTCGAAGAAAGAGAACTTGTTTATTTTGATCATTGTAAAAGCAAATTCAAAGTTGTGCAAAAAGCTTTCTTTGTAGGCATTTATACTAAGAAAGTGAAAACAAACACGTGCATTGTGCATTTTGCATTTGATAAGTTTGCATGTTGGATTTAAGGAAAGTGCATTAGAGTGTGCTGATTGCTCTTTGAGAAAAGATAGTCGCTCTCTTTTCCCTTAGTAGCTAGGATTTTCAAAGTTGAAAGATTGTAAAGCTTGCTTATCATCTTAGACTGCATTTAGGAATTTGTATCATACATCTCGTGGTGAACCTTGAAAGGAAAACTTTAAAAATATCAACCTAAAATAAACTGAATGAACCTAACAACGCTTTGTAACATAACGCACAACATAGAGGTCTAGGCTAGAGACGTGTTCCGGCGTCGTTAAACATAGTGACTGTCAATCTCCAAGAAGGTGGGTGATTCCTCCTGAGAGTCGGTGGCGCTAATACGGATTGTGCTCCCACGTACCGTCGCGTATATATTGGGAGACCCCTATAGGCATATATCTTTTATCCTTAGGAAGCCGTGTCGGCCGCCCTACTGATCGCAATGCAGTGAACACAGCATTCACGAAGATCGACCACCCGTACCGTAAAACGTATTCTGTGGTTTTGTGAAAAGTTTGGCACACCCTCTGCCTAGATCTCCAGAGCAGTTTCTTTTGGCCTTTTTCAGACTCTATAACAGAAAAAGTCCATCCAAGCATTTGTCACTTCGGGCTCATTAAAACATCGAAGGAGACTAGAGTAATCTTTAGCTTTTTCTCGACTCTTTAAAACTGAAAAAGCAAGTTGTGTCTAAAAGCATCGTTAACAAATTATTTTAAACGGAACAATCACCCTTTAATCCTGCGTTGATCTTTAGGTTGAAAAGATGGAGCACACCAACCAAGGAGTTCCCTTGGGTGGAAATCCTAGTCCCTTCTCCTCTTGGGGAGATGTTGGTGCGCCCCACATGGCGACATTGTCGCTTCCAGGACTGACAATTGGCCTACCAGTTTGGCTCTTTTCAACCAATGTCATTCAGAATACCACCACTCCTAAATAGTCGAGTCAACAGTTAGATCAAACAAGAGTTGCCTCCCAGCCTTCCACTTCATCTTCCTCCCCTCCTTCCTCTTCGCTTGACGGAACTGGTCGATCAAAAAATCGGGTTCCTAAGGAGAAGAAGGAGAAGAAGAAGAAAGAAAAGAAGAAGAAGGAGCCTAAGGCGACTGGGGGCAAATAGCTGTCATCTAACAAAAATCCACACACCGCACTCGTAAAGCCTAAATCGCCATGCGTCATATGCAGGGGAGACCACTTCCATAGAGATTGTCCCTGTATCCCATGGATACTAAGAGACTGGTCCCCCCGTTTGCACAATTCGGGAGCATCGACCTCTGATAGTCATGTCGACTGCTCGCCGTCAACTAGTGGGAGTGAAGCTCCAGGACAGAGCGGGAAAGCTAAATTTCCCTGCAGACTGTGTGAAGGCGATCATGCCATCCACCGTTGTCCCTTCTTAGACGAGGCAAAAAGAGTTCTGGAAGATCGCCCGATTTTACGAGCAAATCTCCCTCCTGGATATCAAAGACTCCTGCCAAGTCCCTCACTAGTTGAGAATCCGGCTGAACCACCGAGATGGTCAGCCGAAGCATCTGTCATTGAAGATGAACCATCTGGATCCATGCTTGACGAAAGTCAAAAGGTTGATACGGCAGTTGACCCGGTTTTGCCTTCAGAGGCTCCATCTTCGAATGACACTGTCACAGAGGAGAATCAAGACGACACCGTCCAGATTCTCTTCGTCAGCACTGACTCTGATGATCAAGGGGGCAATGCCACCATTCCTTTGTCGCAGGAAGGAAGTTCATCAGAGCGCTATCCGGCCGTATATTCGGTCCCACCACCAAGCAACCTGGTTGTCTCCTTTGATTGGAACCAACTAGGCAGACCCTGGTTGCCAGCCAGTGTGCCATTCAGAATTATTTGTCAAATATATAGAATGGTAATGGCTGGCACTATCATTGATGAGGGGGCATCTTTGAGTATCCTTTCCTCTATTGCTTGGAAAGCGCTTGGTTCGCCGGCACTTTTACCTGAGATGAGAAATCTATCAGGTTTTGATAAAGGAACCAGTCGACCTTTAGGGATCCTCCCCAATGTGCCTATAACATTGAAAGGGAAGACCGTTCAAATGAACGTGATGGTCATTCAAGGACCCTTGGATTATAACCTACTCCTTGGACGAGACTATATATATTGCATGGGAGCTATAATCTCCTCACTCTTTAGAGTAATGTGTTTTCCGCATGAAGGAAGAATGGTCAAGCTCGTGGACCAACTTTCGTTTCCCGGATCACACATCGCAAATAGTCATGTGCCATCCCTAAATGGTCTATTCATGCAAGAAGTGTCTAAACCCACAGTCCGTCCTCCTGATGAGCGCGAGTAATCTGGGAGGATATGACTGGAACCCAGGGGGCATGCATCCTGGCCTGCTTCGGCAGGGAAACTTTGGGTATAAGGTAGGTTTCCGCGGGAGAATATGAATAGTCCGTACCCCGTCCGTGGATGGAAGAGGGGTTGTTCTAGAATAAGATTCTTTTGTCAAAGTTACGTGTTTGACAAAGTTCATTCACCCTTGTCTATTTCGGTAGACATTGCCGAGGAAGTGTTTTGTTGAAAAAATAACAGGACAATCTTTGGGTAACCTGAAAGAGGTAAGCCTCTCTCGATTAAAACAAATGTTTTGGCGGAGGGTAAGTAGAGGTAATCTTGAAACTCTGTTTTATACCTGGGAGCATGCAACCTTTTGGAGTGCAAGCAAGGGGCGACTATTTATTTTTTAAATTTTTAGGTCCTCCCTTTAAACCTGTAGGTCTAACCCTTTAAACTCGTAGGATTAGCCATTTCCAAACTTGCATAAAGAAAGCATGAGTGAGCATAGCTTTAGTAAGGCGCAAGCTCTATAAAAAATGGGATCTTTCATGAGACACTCTTATCTTATGACTGGGTAATCGAGCAGTTTTAGCATAAAGTTCATGCTCGTTAAAAAATAAACGCAAGATCCGAGCAGTTTTAACGCGGTCTTCATGCTCGTTAAAAAATAAATATAAGCAATGAGCAGAGTTTCCTCCAGTGTTTAAGCTCATTTTTAACTAAAAAATGAACCTATCCCGGTAAATAACCACTGTGATCGTAAATTTATCAGCCATAAAAACCTTGGTCGTGTTTGCACCTGCCACCTCCACTTTTCATTTGGCCGATCGTTCACCTCCATATGATTGTTTACCCATTTTGAGGAACAGCTGCGAAGAGTGATTTCACCTAGCCATCCCTGTGACACTGCCGTGATTGGAAAATTCCAACCTGTACCTGGAATCAGTTGCTATCCCTGTTTATCACTCGATCCTCAAAAGACGAGTCTTCTTTAAGCTCTTTTCAATTGACTCGTAAAATATGAAAAGATTGCCGAGTTTTGGCCTTCCAACTTGCTAAAGGACAAGAAGAGCTATCCCTCCTATAGATTTTAATCTTTTTGGACCTGAGGGATTATTGCACAAAAAGGTCGAGCGCTTGTTTTATTCGGCTCGTTAAAGTTATCGAAAACTCATCCCTTCTGTATTGTTTTATACTTTTTCGGACTTAAGGGATTAGATGACGAAAAAGGAATTTTGGAGTTGACTTTATGTACCTTTTCAGACTCTCTAAAAATGAAAAGGACCGAGTTATCCTTGTCGTTAGACTCGTTAAAATGATTAAATAGCGACAAACTTGTCTTTAGACGAGAACGAGTTTCCCTATCGCTAGGCTCGTTAAAACATAGCGATGGGCTTGCCCGAAGGGCAAGTTATAGAACAAGCATATGTTATCCTCCTCAAGCTTGACAAAAATAAAGAGGTACTGGTCAGCAATGACTGGGGAAAAATTGGGAAAAATCAAGAAAACTTTGATGGTAGCAGGTCGCTCTTGAACATGACACTTTTCTTCCGTACCACATTCGGGTTGGGTTGTTTCATTCACCGGTCACATCACCATGGTCTCGCCATGCCATCCATATTTGGGGTAATGCTACCAATCCATCGCATCAGTGTCGCCATATGTTCAAGAGAAGTCGTTCAGAAAGAGTCAACCGGGTCCCATCCACTGCCATACATTATCCTTCATCCATTCATGACCGCCACCCTGAATCATATGTCACAAATTGTTTTCACCTCCATTAAAATCATTAGCTCCATTCCGTGTCACTGATGTGGGATTCATTAAGGCCCTCCTTTGACGGATCGCTCCTTGTCGACATCAGCCCATTATCCAAGGAGTTGATCTAGGAACAACCCCTTCAGTACTTTGAAGCTTGCATGCCTCAATGGCAAGTTTCTCACTTCCGGCGACAGGTATACATCAATGACCTTCAACCAGAAGATTTTGCGTGGTGTTCGACGCCAAGTCCTTTATTCACACCACGTGGATTGTACTGCAGTACCTTGAGGGTCATTATCATTATCGGTGATTCCTCTCACGCTTGTTAACGGTTTACATCATTGACCAGTAATCAAGCGATGTCTTTCCATGTTCGACTTCAGTGCAATTCTCACATGGATCGACTTGTACTTAGAGTGAAGATCGAACGAGTTTGAAGACCCCGGATCTAGTTTCATCCATCCGGGCTGCAATATATATTCAGGAAAAATAAAGACATTTGACATGTACATCGTTACAGCAGATGATCATCCTACTCAAGGATGATAATTTTCACCAAAATTATCAGTCTACCGTCAGACGATCGTCTGTTCCATGTACAAAAATGAATTTATAAAGCTGAGCATGAGAATGCCCGCCTCAGCTAGATCATGAAAGCAGTATGAATCATAATGTATTGTATTGTATTTTATTGCAGGTCTCCCCCCAGCAGATGGATGAACTTCGGACCCTCCTGGATAAAGCATTTCACCCGATAAACGGCCTCATACTTTAGGGGGCAACTGTTATAGACATTTTTGTGCCTTGCATCACTGAGCATGAAATGTCAATAATCAAGGGATCCAAAGTCCCTAAACTTGTTGTTCCTACCCCTAGAGGAGCAAGGCCAGCGAACCACAGAACTTAACAAAAGTTCTCCACCTGAAAACACTCAAAACAAGGCAATTCTGGATCATGTCAACTGCTCCACTGAGCATCTGCGCTGAATGTCAACTGCTCCACTGTCTACCTGCGTTGAATGTCAACTGCAAAGAAGGCTACCTGCGCTGAGCAAGTTTGGACAAGTGGCAGAGTCATTCCTCAAGGTGTCAATGCCCAGGAAGCTGCCAAAATGACACTTGGATCAGGGAATTCGACTGGTGATGAGTAAGAGGTTCCAAATCTCCAAGTGGATGCAAGGACCTCCAAGTGGACTCAAGAACTGAAGTGGGAGAGGACACTAGTCAGTCTCAGGCCAGTCTCCAGCTGACTCATCCTCTCTCCAATATCCCTATATATAGATCTCTTCTACATGAGATCAGGGAGGCTGGAATTTGGTATTTGCAAAGAATTGATGTTGGTTTGTGGCTAGAAACATTGGGTGTGTTATGCTTTGAAAGGAGCTGAAGAAGGAATTCCATTCTGCTGGGAAGGAGATGCTGGATTGGAGCCCTATGGGTTGTATCTCTTCCTGAACCCTATTACTTTCAATAAAGCTATCTTGATTCTTTCCTATATGCTGGTGTATTTTGTGTGATTGCATTAGTATATTTGATTTACTTCTAATCCTGAATCATTTATGAATATGTATATTTGCCTTTGTATTGTGTTCTTCTTTTGTTGCAAGTAGCTGTTCTCTTGTCACAGGTAGCTGTTCTCTTGTGATCTCGTGGGATTCAAGTAGCTGTTCTCTTGATCAAGCGAGGAGGCAAGTAGCTGTGGACACACAAAGAGAAGAGGATCTAGATCGAGGGACAACCGGAAGACAACGGTAAGTCTGCCAATCTCCCCTCTTTCACATTTCATACAGAAAGGAATCATAATAGCTGTATTCGTTTGTTGCTAAGGCGTTGTCACACCTTAGGTGGATAGGATCGTCCTAAATAGGCATTTTTCCCCACAACAATCCCTGAGTCAGTCCTTGCAACTAAATTTCTTCAGCTTGATCTATGATTTCGTGTTGTGGGCTTGCGTGCGACAGATCGCTTTCTATCGACATCAGCTCATTATCTAGAAAGATGATCTAGGAATCGTCAGTACCTTGAGATCTGCATGCCTCAATGGCAGGTTTCTCACCTTTGACGACATTTTACATTATTGACTTTCGATCAAAGGATTTTGTGACATGTTCGACATCAACACATTTATTCGCATCTCATGGATTGTACTAGGTACTTTGAGAGCCATTGACATTACTGGTGGTTTCTCTCACACTTGTTAACGGTTTACATCATTGACTGGTAATCAAGTGGTTTCTACCATGTTCAACATCAACACATTCATTCGCATGGATAGAATCGTACTGTTTCGGGAAGTAGAAATGAAGACCCTGGATCTAGTTTCCACAATCCAAGCTGCGAGGAATTTTGTATTCATTATATAATGGACTATTCATAAACAGATGGCTGCGTCCATACTGCGTCCACATGAGTCTTTACTTGTGATGTTTTACAAGATCATTCCTATATCAGAGCAGTAGTTAGTTTTTCTAGTCAGTTTTGATCTGAGTATGGGAATGCCTACCTCAGCGATGATATGATCTCATATATATATCTTGCATTGAATGTTTTTACAGGTTCCAACCAGGCTCTCCACAAGATGATCCTCGAAATGGTAAAGTACTTCACTCTTCCTAAATGATAAGAAATCCTCATCTACTACAGACTTCGCACTTTAGGGGGCAATCTGTTACACAAAAATATCGTCACCATGATTATTTGCAATCAGTATGGGTTTATCATCACTTGTACTGTCCTCCTAAGCAAGTCTCAGACCTCAGCTCTTCAAATCAAGCTTTGAAAATGAGAGAAAGACATTAAAAATCAATGTAACTCTAGTTCCGCACTTTCTCTCACTGTCACCTGCGGTCCCGCACCTTCTGTGTACAAAAGCTGCGGACCTGCCCGCTCTGTCCCTAACGGTGTAGGTGCGGACCCCTGTGAAAGTCAAAAGGCGCAAGTTTTATCTTAAAAAACTTACTTTGGATTAATTCTAGAGGTTTCTAGAAGGAATTTTGACGTGGATTGTTCGCTCTAAGGTGGTTCATGCATCCCAAAAGAGAAGGAGCTAATCCCTTGATAAGAGGAGCTATCCCTTTGAAGGAGGGCTTTATCCCTTTGAAGGAGGACCTAGTAACCTCCCTCCATTGCACTATAAATATGGGCATTGGGCTGGTTGCTAAGGAGGTTAGAAGCTAAACATTTTTGAGGGTAAATGCTGGTGAAATCAAGACTTCCTAGTTGAGCTTAAGAGGAGATATCACATACCTTTTTGGCTTCATTGGGGAGTGAGTGAAACTTGTCAAAGTAGAGGAGACTTCTTGCTGGACCCTTGGAGGAGCTTGTACAGTGTCAAGGCAAAGGTTGTAAAGTTCTTCTTCTTTTGAATTAATACAATCAAACTCATTTTTCTCAACAAGTATCTCATGTTATTTGTTTCATGGACTCCTTGACTTTAATGTTAAATATGTTTTATGCAATTGGCTTTTCAGGTGCTATTTAATTTGTTTGCCTTGTTTGTGTTTGCAGATTCGCGACAAAGGAGCTCATTTGGATCGAAGGAGCGAGGGCATCCACAAGCTTGCGTTGGACCTAAGGTAGGCCCTAAAAACACTTGTTTACCATTGTTTATCAAAGCATATTTAGAGAAATATAGTGTCTGGTTGGTTTGCTTGTCATTAGGTCTTCTTCAGATTCTAGGAAGGTCTATCTTGTCCACAAGATTGACTTATTCCGTTTGACAAGGGAGAATCAATTGTATGCTAAGCTCAGTAAGTGCAGCTTCTTTCAAACTGAGGTACACTACTTGGGACATGTAGTTTCCAAGGGGGGAATTGTAGTAGATCCAGAAAATATAAGGGCCATCATGGAGTGGGTAGCTCCCAGGAATGTAGAAGAGGTGAGGTATTTCATGGGGTTGGCAGGATATTATAGGAGATTCATCAAGAAATTCTCATAGATTTCTTCTTATATCACATCATTGCAGAGGAAATGTAAGAAGTTTGAATGGATGGAGGAGTGTGAGGCCAATTTTGAACAACTTAAGCAGTTGCTGACACATTCTATAGATTTAAGGATTGCTGATCCAGATAGAAAGTTTGTAGTATGCATAGATTCTTGCAAGAGATGACTTGGTGGGGTCCTTATATAGGATGGATAGGTGGTGTGTTATGATTCACAGAAACTGAATGAACATGAGCATAACTACCCGACACATTATCTTGAGTTAGTAGCGATCATACATGCAATGAAGATGTGGAGGCGTTATCTTCTTGGTAGGAGGTTTGTACTGAGGAGTGATCATAGTGGGTTGAGGTATTTGTTTGACCAGCCAAATCTGAATTCTAGGCAGGCTAGATGGTTGCCCACGATCAGTGAGCTTGATTGCGAGATCAAGTACATAAAAGTAAAGGAGAACAGGGTGGTCGATGCTCTTCACAAGCGGATATACGTAAATCAATTGGAAGCTATGAGCTCCTATGGGATAGACTTACATGATAGGATCTTGCAGAAAGGTCAGCAGGATGTCAGATATATGGAGATTATAGACAGGTTGCGGTAAGGTATTGGTACAGGTACAAGTATAGGTACAAGTGCGGGTGCACGGGATGCGGACTATTGTCTTACAATAGATGGACTGGTTAGATTTAGAGACAGGATATATGTGCCAGAAAGTAGTGAGCTCAAGAAGGTGATCTTGAGGGAGTTTCATGAGAAACCATATTTGGGTCTCCTAGGTTATCAGAAGACATTAACAACAATGAAGATATTTTATTATTGGTTGAACCTAAACATGGATGTAGTAGAGTTTGTGGCTAGTTGTTTTGATTGTCAGTGTGTGAAGGAATTGTGTAAACATCTAGGTGGACTACTACAGCCAATTGTGATTCCAAAATGGAAATGGGAGGTCATTTCCATGGAATTCATCATAGGGTTTATGAGGAAAGTGAAACAACATGACTTCATCATGGTTGTTATGGACAGGTTGACAAAGGTTGCACACTTCATCCCAGTGAAGTCTACATTCTCAGCGAGTGATGTAGCATAGGTATTCATCAGAGATGTGGTCAGATTGTATAGTGTTCCAAAGAAGATTGTGTCATATAGGGATGAAAAGTTGTTATGATACCATCTCAGAAAAAGATAGAAAATATAGATCAATGCCTTAGAAATAAGCCTCTTTGAGGGGGAATCCTCCTTTACATTACACAAATGAAAAATTATTGGATGATACAAACAACAAGACTTCCTTTATATATATAGGAGTCTAAGGGGTCATAATATAATCAGAGCCAACATAATAATAATAATGTAATAGCACAATAATAACAATATGGGGACTACATGGGCACAACAATATAATAAGGGGGTTGTACTAATAATAATAAGGGGTTACACTAGTAGTATAGGGACCTAACATGCCCCTCTCCTTCAAAAAGTGTTGTCCTCAACGCTTGAGTAGTTCTTGATGTTTCTGTATAAAATTCTTGTCCTCCCATGTGGAATATTTAGCAAGTAAGTTTTTCCACTTGATGAGATACTCTGAAATTAATCGATTTCGTAGCTGTCAGGTTCTTGCTTTTGTCACTGCTCCAGGTTCCACTATGATTTTTCCTTCCTTGTCAAGTTCTGGTAATATTGTTTGAACGGGGATCTTCTGCAACTTTTGAATGAGTTCTCACCCTACTTTGTCATTCTTCCATTCATCCCTTGCTTTGTTTATCAAATTTAGCTGGATAATTATACCAACCTCTAACATTTCTGCAACCATACGTTCAATTTCACTCCTTTGGGCATATGGATATCTGTAAAGCAAGATGTTTGGAGGAACACTTCATGGAATAAAATGAATAGCATTGTCATGATCACGAATAGGTGGGAGGACTTTGGGAGTCTCAAATACCTTTGAATGATTGTCCAAGGCTTTTTGGAGATCTGGAGAAATTTATGATTTCGATGTGGGAACCTCTAGTGAACATAATTGTGCAATTAAGCCATGTTGTTATTTCTTTATAATCTTTGTCATTCTATTAGAGCTGATTATCTCTCCCTGTTTCCCTCTGATACCCCTTAATTCAACTTCCTTTCCTTCCGAAGAAAATATCATGAAACGTTCTTGAAAATTAAAAGCTATTGTACCCAAGGATTGTAGTCATTAGACTCCTAGCACAACATCAACACCACCCATTGGAATGGAAAGCATTGGGCTATTCAATACATATTCTCCCATGGATAGCTTGATATTATGGCATTTTCTAGAGCAATTTATGGTTCCTCCACTTGCAACCATCACTTGGCACTTTGGTGTTGGATATAGGAGGTAATTCAATTACTTAGCTATCTTACAATGAATAAAATTATGGGTACTACCCGAATCAATCAACGCTATTAACTTTTTCTTCTTGATATACCCTTCTATCTTGAGAGTTTGAGGATTGGTAATTCCTGTCAATGCATTACAAGATATGGTTAGATTCATTTCATCTTTCTCTAGGATTGGTTCCTGGTGTATATCCTCTTCTTTCGATGTTTCTTGTTCATTTTCTTGCTCCTCTTCCCCATTTATGTAAATTAATTTCCTCATTAACACACTTATGACCTTTAGTGTATTTTCTATCACAATTGTAACAAAGCCCTTTTGCTCTTTTTTCTTCCAATTTTTTTGTCATCAACCTTGTGGGTGGTGAACAGATAGGAGCAATAACAGTTCTATCTTTATAGTTATGAGTGGTAGGCTTCCTTGTTGCCATAATTTTTCTTTCAATTTTTCTTTCCAACCTGTATGCCTTTTCCAATGAATCAGGTTCCTAAAGGCAAACCTCATGTTGGATGTTATCATTTTAAAGCCCCTCTGAAGACTTCAATCCAATGCTTCTCTGGAATATCATTTACCTGTAAATTCAATTTTTGGAAGTCCTCAATGTGCTTTGCCATTGAACCCTTTTGTTTGAGATTTATCATTTGGATAAAGAAGGTGTTGCTCTTTGTATCCTCATAACGTGCTATCACTTCCTCCATTAAAATTGACAAGGTGACAAGTTGTTTACGAGAACAAATACCTCTATACCATACAAATTGATTCGGTTTTAAATATAAAGATGCAATATGTACCCTTTGTGTGTTTTTCACATTGTGTAGATCACAATATTTCTCCATCTGTAATATCCATGTTACGAGATCCTTGCCATCAAACTTCCTCATGTCTACCTTTGGAATATGTTGGGTTTTCAATCCAATGTTATATTCTATGAAATCATGATTAACATTACTTTTTTTCTCATCACGAGTTTCCTCTACTACCTTTTCGCCATTAGGAGGCCTTTCTTGTAGCAGCTTTGTCCCACCTTCCTTCAAACCTTCCATGTCTTTCTTCAAATATTCCCTACATTTCTTCCAATATGCTTACATATCATGGATATCAGCTTCCATGGAATAAATAAAACTATTTATCTTAGCTTCGATCACATTCTTCAAATCATCCATCCAATTTTGACCACTAGGTGTTTCTATTTTCTTGATTCGAGTCATTCTTTTCATGCTTTTAGGACCTAGATCTTGAATCTGTTGTATCTTTGACACTAGGGATCTCCAAGGTCTGAAATTGCGATCTACAGTATCCCTCTGAGTCCTCTTTCTAACCTCGTAAGTCTGATCAAGATTTGATTATCCAAGTAAGATTTATGTCAAATCTCCCACGATGACCTGATTATAGACTTGCTCAGCAGAGAGAAATTGTATGAAGAGTCACGTGTCACTGTTTCGACCTTAGGTTCTGAAAATGATACCCAACAAACTACAGTCCATCTGATTTCTGTCACTTTTTATGAAATTTGAATACGATGTTCTGAGCGAGAGTTATGCCTATTTTTCCAAGGTCACCTATTTGGGATGTAATTTGGGGGCTTGCAGAAACCCTAAATGTCTTGGACCGTATCTCTGAAAATATAGTGAAGCAAAATCTAAAATTTGGGCCCGAGCTTCACCAACATTTCAATTCAATTGGTTTTTAATTTCAGAGTCGAAACCTTCGTAGAAAACAATTTATATCGAAAATTCCACGATGACCAGTTCGAGATGAAATTCTGGATCTTGCAAAAACCCTAACTTCCTCAGATCCTATCTACAAAAATATAGTGACACAAGATCTGAAATTTAGACCCGAGGTTAAAATGGATTTCTTCTCAAATGGTTTTTTTTTTAAGCTCCTGAAACATTGTATCAAAACAGTTATAGCGAAAATACCACGATGACCTATTTGGAGAAGTGAAACCCTAGAATCCAAAGCTCTAATACCAAATGTTATGATACCATATCACAAAAAGATAGAAAAGATAGATCAACGCCTTAGAAATAAGCCTCTTCGAGGGGGAAACCTCCTTTACATTACACAAATGAAAAATTCTTGGATTATACAAATGACAAGGCCTCCTTTATATATATAGGAGTCTAAGGGGTCATAATATAATCAGAGCCGACATAACAATAATAATGTAAGGGCACAATAATAACAATATGGGGAGTACATGGGCACAACAATATAATAAGGTGGTTGTACTAATAATAATAAGGGGTTACACTAGTAGTATAGGGACCTAACAAAATTTCACTTCCAAGTTTTGGAAGGAGCTATTTGCAGGTTTGGGCATAGAATTGGCTTTCAGTACAGCTTATCATTCGCAAACTAGTGGACAGACAAAGAGGGTCAACAAGATATTGGAGGACATGTTAAGGATGAATGTGATGCATCAACAATGAAAGTGGGAGGAGTATCTTCCCTTGGTTGAGTTCACATACAACAATGGCTATCAGGAGTCATTGAGGATGAGTCCTTTTGAGGCATTGTATGGGCAGAGTTGCAATACTCCCATAAGTTGGAGCGATCCAGTTAACAAGTTGTTGATTGGACCGGACATGTTGGCAGACATGGAACAAGAGATGTAGGTTAAAGAAGAGTCTAAAGGAAACACAAGATAGGCAGAAGATCTATGCAGATCGGAATATGTTGTTCAAGAAGTTCCATGTTGGGGAGCTGGTGTACTTGCACATCAAACCAAAGAAGAGCTCCTTGTGTATTGGATCACGTGCCAAGTTGGCACCACGGTTTTGTGGACCCTTTAGTATTATTGAGAGGATTGGGATAGTAGCCTATCTACTTGCACTACCTCTGATAATGACATTCCATGATGTTTTCCTTGTGTCATTGCTTAAGAAGTATGTTAAATATATTGATCATGTGATTGACTAATATGTATTGCAGGTGAAACGAGATGGAGAATTCCAGTAGGAACCTCGTCTATATTGCGGAAAAAGATGCTCATGCTCCAAAACCAAGTAGTTGAACAAGTTAAAGTGCAGTGGAAACACTTTGGGCTTGATGAAACTACATGGGAGATGGTGGATTATATGTGGGCTATGTTATCCCTCCTTGTTTTCCCTCCTTGTTTTCTTGGTATATGTTTTGGTATATGTTTGGTGATTTTGGTATATGTACATATGTATATGGATGTAAATACTCCCATGAGATATGTTATAAAGCTCCAATAAGCAATATGGGTGTCATGTTATCATGTTATTATGTTGTCATGTGGGTTCGCATTCAGCAGGGTGATCATTGTAAATAATGCGTTGAGCTATGTTATAAAGCTCCATGACCAGTATGTCTTCTTTCCATCATTTTTGTTGAGGTATATGTGTTATTGAACACCGAGGATGATGTCCCCCAACGGGGAGGGTTTTGTAACAACTCTGGTGAAAATTCCATCTAATAAAAGTTAAAAATAATAACCGGATGATGGGAAACTTATTATTCATTGAATGTTTGGCAAGACATCCTAGGGTCTGTTCATTTAGTTTATTATGGCTAAGGAAATTAGAAAAGGAAATAACTAAGGCTTTGGAAAAGAAAAATGGCATTTTTGGCACATTTATTTATGAAAATAATGGAAATTAGGAGAAAAAGTAGGTGAAAGGTCACAGGTTGCATGTGAGGAGGAAAATGAAGAAAATAACGGAAAATGAAGAAAATAGAGGCCTCATTAATATAAAAAGGCTTTTGAGGATCAATTAGTAAACTTTTTTTTTTTTTTTTCAGTTCATTTTTGGAGCTCTCTAATTATTCTCTCTCTTTATCATACTCTTGGACAATTAGATTTTTCTTAGAGCACCTGGGCATTAGATCAAGAAAGGAAAACAAGGACAGAGGAAGTGAAGATCAAGCAAGAAAAAGCAGGATCAAGTAGCTACAGTAGGATTATTTCCAAGTATTGATTACATGTGTGATTTCCTTAGTAGATTTGGCATGCATGGTATTGCATGTGGTTCTTTTGTTGTTATGGCATGGGTTTTGCCAGGTGTAACATGTTACCCTTGCAATTTCCTGATCACCTTGATGAGATGGGTTCTCATACTTCGGTTGAGCTGGATTCCCAGATGGATTCAAAGCTGAGTGGGGTGGATCTATGAAATGACAAACACATGGCCTAGTGGTCCCTGAACTGGACTGTGGAATATGGTAAAGCCACTTTTCTAGTAACCCCTGAGTCAGACTGTAATTTATGGTAAAGCCAGGATTGTGTGCCTCGGTGGGCCCAGGAATCCTTTCCGGTGAATGGAAAGATATACGCTAAAGCCAATATTTGGATTACTCTTTGTTGGGCTTAGTAGTCCTGAGATGGGACATATGGTAAATCCTGGAGAGAGGGTCTTTGTGTAGGGACTAGTGATCCCTGGATCGTATTGTGGATTATAGTAAACCCTAAGAGACTAGGAGGCACTCAAATTCCTCACAATGTAGGTGGAGAACTCTGGTAGAATCCATTTGCTTTTTTTTTTTCTTTTCGGTTGGTTCTGAGTCCCACATTCATGCTTGGAATATGGCACGGGGGTGATTGGTTGAAGAGAGATTTGGCTCAGCCAATACATGGTCCGATGGAACGTGGTAGTCCCATCCCTAATTGGTTTCTACATTCAGTAATGAGAAATTCATCCCTTTTCTTTTCATGTGTAAATGTAATGGTTTATATGTGGATTCAATGGATGATGTATTTATTGTATTTCTATTGATACTATGTTGGTTATGTATATTTTTTATGATAGCAACTATGCATGGATCTCATCATGTTTTTACCTGTAAATGAATGGACAATGTATCTATGACCTAATAGATTATAATGCAACAAATGACATGAGGGAACAATGGTTCTTAACGATTCTCAGATAAATACGAGATCCCTATGCTTAAATATGTTTTTTACACCTGTAGATTACATGTTTGTGATATTTTTGACGAAATTTTTGCCATGGCTGGTAGGGGTATGTATATGGCTTGTTCAACTAATTTCTTTTGCATCATTATTTCCCTATTATTTTACTACTTTGAGGATGTCAATCCATTATGGGAAGTGACCTAAGCTCTGGGATGAAAAAGTGGCTCAAATCTTGGGGACGCTTGATCCGGATTTAAACAGGAATGCAATAAATTACAGAGATAACCATATACACAAAGATGCAGCGGAAATAATACTTCATTTCATTAATGGAAAATACTGAAATATGCTTACAACCAGAAATGGAAATAAACCAGCTAGGGCGATGGTAGCTTATCTCTGAGAAGAGATGTGATAGCTACATGCCTCTGAACTGTCTTACAATGAGGCTCGAAGGCCTATTTATTGTTGAGAAACAGTGGAAAAACCCTTAACATTCCAAAACCTAACCCTAGAAGATGAAACGCCAAAACTATGGGCCCCGTTTGGGGTAAGTTGGTACATCAACTTCCCAGGGTCGTAACTTTGGCATACGATCTCCGTTTGACGCATACAATAGCTCGTTAGAAAGATCTATCCGAGCACTATCATTGTTGGAACGGGCAACATGGGTCCATTCCATGGACCCATGTTGCCCCTGGATTCCCCAAGAAACGTCGTTTAGGGCCTCAAAACGGCTCCGAAAATTCAGGACCTGAAAAACTGCTAAAAATAGTAAGTTTTGCTACAATTAAGGAAACTGAAAATGCTGAGAAGAACAATGGTGGGGGTCCAGGTGGACTTGGCAGGTGGCCACCAATATCCACCAGGATCATTCCTCCCCCCTTAGGAAGCAATGGTCCCCATTGCGTTGAGCTCCTCCATGAGATGAGGAAACTTTGCTGAACTTGTTCCCTAGTGAGCCACTTGCCCTGCTGAAGGAGTTGGCCTGCTTTGACAACTCGATACAGTTGGATATTCTGTTGGCGAGTGTTCTTGATCTGTGTGTCCATGATCCGATCAGTTGCAGCTTGTTCCATGCAATCTGGATTTAATTCTGTGGGTTTGAGCTGTTCTGCAATGTCGGATGTGTCTAGCAATGGTGGAAAGTATGGCCGAAGGCGGTCCACATTGAACACTGGGTGCAGGCCAAGGAATGGGGGAATGCTGAGCTCAAATGCATTGTCTCCCATAGCCTTAGTAATGGTGTAAGGACCATATCGGAGTGGTCTCAATTTCCGATAGGCTCCAGTAAGGCGTTCCTTTTGCAAATGCAACCAGACTTTGTCGCCCACATGAAACTTGTGTGGCACCCGATGTTGATCATGTCGCTGCTTGTACTTGGCATTTGATTTCTCAAGAATGTCATGGACCTGCTAGCGAATGTGTTGGATGCGCTCGATGAAGCTGGTGGCCTTATCTGTTTCGGACTGGACATGAGCTGAATTTATGTGAGTAGCTGCAAGTGGCATGGCCACATCAATGGGGCATAGTGGCTGGAATCCCAAACCCACCTGAAAAGGGCTATGGCCAGTGGAGCTGTGAAGAGCTCGGTTGTAGCTGTGCTGAACATAGGGGAGGCTCTCATCCCATGTGCGTGGATGCTTTGAGTTATACATGCGCAGAATGTGCACAATCATCCTATTGACAACCTCTGTCTGGCCATCAGTTTGAGGATGGAAGGCTGTGGACTTCGTGAGTTTGGTGTCCAGCATTGACCAGAGACTGGACCAAAATGTGCTGAGAAACCGACTGTCCCGATCTGAGATGATAGACTGTAGGATTCCAAAGTGCACCCACACTCGTTCAAAGAAGAGTTTAGCAGTGGCTTCTGCTGTGATATTCTTCTTGCAGGCCACCATAATGGCCATCTTCGAGAACCTGTCGACGACCACAAAAACACAGTCATTTCCATGCTTCGTGGAAGGAAGGCCTGACATGTAATCCATGGAGATGGATTCCCAAGGTCGACTTGGGGTAGGCAACGGGGTATAGAGGCCGTGCTTCTTAATGGTCGGTTTGGCAATGGTACAGGTAGTACATGATCTGATGTACTTTCCAACATCCTGTCGAAGATTCGGCCAATAGAAATAATTTTGCAGAACTGCCACTGTTTTCTCGACCCCGAAATGCCCAGCAGCCCAACTGTAGTGGGCTTCCCAAATCATCTTGGCACGCTTGCTTGAAGGAACACAAAGGTGACCGAGGTGGCATAATAAGGCATCCTGAAGGTGAAAATTTGGAACATGCCGACCCTCCAAGAGTGTCTGGTATGTGTGGCTGAATTCTGGGTCGCTTTTGTAGAGAAGTGGCCAATCAGAAGTCTCGTGCCCACAAGAGTTGAGCACGGTGGTTAACGCCATGATCGGTGGTCGACTGAGGCAATATGCAACATTATTGGTGCTGCCCTTCTTATACTTGATATTCAAGTGGAACTGTTGCAGGTATGTAGACCACTTCTAATGGCGATCATTCTGCAATTTCCCTTGGGTCTGTATGAACTGCAGGGGTCGGTGGTCTGTGTGGATGACCGTTTCCTTCCCCAAAATGTAATGCTTCCATTGTCGGCAAGCCTGTACAATGGAATACATTTCTTTATCATAAGTGGGGTACTTCTGGACTGTGTCTGAAAGTGTTTCACTGTGATATGCCACTGGATGTCCATGTTGAGTAAGGACTGCCCCAATAGCATAGTCAGAGGCATCTGTCTCGACCTCAAATGGTTGTTGTAAATCTGGTAATGCGAGCACTGGTGCCGTGCAGAGGCGATCCTTCAACTCCATGAATGCCTTCTGTTGAGATTCAGACCAAAAGAATTTTGCTTTCACCCCTCCCTTGGTGACTTGACTCAAGGGCCAAGAAATATGAGAAAACCCCAACACGAACTTGCGGTAGAAGTTGGAAAGACCTAGAAAGTTGGGAGCTCTGTTAGAGTGGTTGGAGAGGGCCAATCCCGAATGACTTGGATCTTGGCTGGATCGACATGCACCCCCTGTTCATTTATGATGTATCCCAGATACTGAACCTGGGTCATGCCAAAAGTGCATTTCTCCAAATTGGCACATAGCTTGTGTTGCCGCAGTGTTTGGAGAACCTGTCGGATGTGGTGGAGGTGCTCTTCCCAACTCTGGCTGAAGATCAGAATGTCATCCAAGTATACTACTACAAAGGAGTTGGTGAATGGCTGCAAGATGTCATCCATTAGCCTCATGAAGGTTGCAGGAGCATTCATCAATCCGAAAGGCATAACCAACCATTCGAAGAGGCCCTCCTTGGATTTGAAGGCAGTCTTCCACACATCAGAGGGTTCGATTGGTACCTGGTGATATCCTGACTTTAGATCGATCTTGCTGAAATATTTTGCCCCCTTTAGTTGGTCTAGGAGGTCATCAATCCATGGGATTGGGTACCTATTATGGACAGTGATCTTGTTCAGCGCCCGATAGTCAATACAGAGTCTCCACGTCCCATCCTTCTTCTGTACCAACACGATCAAGCTCCCACAGGGCGATGAACTCGGACGGATGTGACCTTTCTGCAGGAGCTCCTGAATTTGCCTCTTGATTTCATCGTTCTCCAGAACGGAGTGCCGATAAATTGGTCCATTAGGTAGCGGCGCACCTGGGGTCAGATCGATGGAGTGCTTGACTTGACAGTGCAGAGGAACCCCTGCCGGGGAGGTGAAGATGTCCTCGTACTCCTCCACAACCTTGTCCATCTGTAGTTGTCGTGCAGAGGGACCCCGTCTGGAGGCTGCGGCCACTGTCTTCTTCTTTCCTTGAGGGCGTATCATCAGGAAAACAAATTTCCTGGTTTTGGAAATGATCTTACTGCATTGTTTTGCAGTAATCAAAGAGATGGCGGTAGGTGGTGCTACCTCTGGTATCCTATACAACTTATTTCCCAATGTAATAATAACAGCACAGGGCCTTGATTCATACACAGCATGTCGCTTCCACAAGTATGGTTGTCCTAGTAATACATCACAAACTTCAAGGGGAGCAATGTCACACAATACCTCATCCGTGAAGGGCTTGATGTTGTATGGAAGGCGACACTGCTGGCTCACGCGAAGATCTCGTCCTTGGTGAAGCCACCCAATGGTGTATGGTTGTGGATGTGCTGTGGTCGGTAAGCCCAACCGCTTCACGACCTCTGCCGAAATGAGGTTCTTTTGACTCCCGCTATCAACAATGAACTGTATCGGGGAGCCCTTTACCCACATCTGGGAGTGGAAGAGACGCTCCTCCTCCTCTGGATCTTCGGGTTCATTTTTCTGGATCTTTGCGGTAGCGACAGTGGCGCTGGGATCCGCATCAATGATCTTCTTCCCTTTTTCATTCCCCTTATCGGGTTCTGACTCAGAGTCGGAACATGCATCTGATTCTGAAACCTTTAGCTCAGCCACCAGTGACTGCTTGGCCCGACACTCACTTGTGTTGTGAGTGGAGCTCTTATGGAACTCGCACCATTTTCCAGTGTCATTTCTCGGCTTCGCGGCGCTGTTCTTTGTTTGCAGCTTCGGCTGGTTGTCTTGGGCTATCCCGCCTTGGCTTTGTGCTTTGTTCTGTGGTTTAGGGGCACCTTTCCCCTGCTTTGGATTCGCAGATCCAAAGTCTCGCTTCTTTTGTTTAAACTTCTGCTCGACCTTGACGGCATATCGGTATGCTGCGCCGAGCGAGGAGATGTTTAGGAATTGTATTTCTTCCTGGATGTACTTGTGCAGGCAGCCACGGTATTTGAGTATCAAATGTTGCTCCAAATCCTTGATACCCAACTTTGTGCGAAGGGTATGGAAAAGATTGGTGAACTCCGGCACGTCTTGGTCCCTTCCCTGCCGCAGCGTGGTCCACTTTATGTATTCATCCTCATAGCTTCCAACAGGGTAGTACTGCTCCTTGATGGCATCCCGGAATGAATCCCAGGTGGGTGCGGCTGAAAATAGTGAGCCAGTACTTTCATCCTTCTGCTCGCAGTAGGTTTCCCACCAGTCCTTGACGTGGGGGGCTGCTTTGAGAAGAGCAAAAACAATCTTTTCCCGACTCGAAAATTCATGAACAGAAAAATAACCCTCTAGCAGATTTAACCATTTATCTACGGCATCTGCGTCTATCTGACCCTCGAATATGGGGATTTCAAAATTAACTTGTACCTTAAAGGGTGTGGCGTTTCCAGAGTAGCTGCTGGAAGCCGATGCGTTGCTTCTTGGTAGCTGCTGAAGGATCTGGGCAAAGCTGTCCATCATCGCGTTCTGTTGTCACTCGAGGGCTTCTTCGAGCAAGATTTTGATGGGATCTCCTGCCCCCTCGTCTTTCTTCTCATCCGCCATGGGAGGCCGTCAGGATTTGCGAGGCTGGTCGTGCAAAGGTTCAACCAGTTCAAGCCCTAACTCCTTATATCCCGACCTTGTTGGGGACATGCAAAGAAAAACAGAGAAAAAACAGACCGCTCTGATACCACTGATCCGGATTTAAACAGGAACGCAATAAATTATAGAGATAACCATATACACAAAGATGCAGCGGAAATAATACTTCATTTCATTAATGGAAAATACTGAAATATGCTTACAACCAGAAATGGAAATAAACCAGCTAGGGCGATGGTAGCTTATCTCTGAGAAGAGATGTGATGGCTACATGCCTCTGAACTGTCTTACAATGAGGCTTGAAGGCCTATTTATTGTTGAGAAACAGTGGAAAAACCCTTAACATTCCAAAACCTAACCCTAGAAGATGAAACGCCAAAACTATGGGCCCCGTTTGGGGTAAGTTGGTACATCAACTTCCCGGGGTCGTAACTTTGGCATACAATCTCCGTTTGATGCATACAATAGCTCGTTAGAAAGATCTATCCGAGCACTATCATTGTTGGAACAGGCAACATGGGTCCATTCCATGGACCCATGTTGCCCTTGGATTCCCTAAAAACGTCGTTTAGGGCCTCAAAACAGCTCCGGAAGTTCAGGACCTGAAAAACTGCTAAAAATAATAAGTTGTGCTACAATTAAGGAAACTGAAAATGCTGAGAAGAACAATGGTGGGGATCCAGGTGGACTTGGCAGGTGGCCACCAATATCCACCTGGATCAACGCTTGCACATAAATCAAAAAAATGGTCCTTGGACGTTAGCTTGCAGAATTGTGAGAGTGTCTATAGGTCCCTGGATGCTAGCATGTCCAGAGCATGAAAGAATCCAGAGGTCAAGTGATCAAAAACTTCAGTGGGACCCAAGGGAAAGCTACCTGAAGTCGTTGCATGGTTCTCAGGGGTCTTTTAGCTGATGTGGAAGTTATGTATGTTGTGTTTCTGTCAATTTCATTTCCTTAAGGTCACATAAGATGTTGAATCCAATCACAATATCCTTTCGTCACATTTTTACCTTGGTTGGCTAATTACTTGGGTATATGCGGGAGGGTGGTGTTACAAGAACACTAGATAATCCACTTACTCCTCCAAAAGAAATGTCTTCCTATCTAATTCCTGGTAGGATGAGCTAAGGTGAAAAGTCCTTTACATGAGAAATGAGGGTGTATATATAACAAGTGGGATGATCCATCACCTACCTTGTGACTCATGGATTACCATCATGATTGTTTGACTTCTCAATGACCTTTCAACATCCTACATGACTTTTCACATTACATAGATAACCCTCGAACTTCCACTTTACATTACATTACTTCAACATTGAATTTACATAATCCACAAAATGATGTGGTACATGATGATTCATGACATGAAATGGCATACCACTGATGACATGGACTTCATCCTGACATGGCAGTGTCAAGCCAATCTTTTTTGTTTCTTTCTTTATGTCTTCTTGAAAGATGAACATGGTATTCTTCTTCCTCCTTATGGCTTGAATATAGGAGTATTTAGTGTTAAATTTATCTCCAATTCTTATCATAGATAATTTCCCTTTGTCTTCTCATGATTGATAAACTTGTTCTTGCATATTTGAAGGTGTCTTCTAGCAAGGCATCCTTCTTCATCCCCTCCATCATCATCCTATCATAACATGATAGAATGGATGCATTTGAAATCCACTCCTGACAAGACAACATTAGTCCGATAAATACCTAGTATAATATGACACATAACAATCCATTAACTTAGTTAGAACTAGGTGATAGGATGGGAATTAGGCTCAATGATTACATGGTTCCGCAAGTCAAGATGTCAGGTTCAAGGACCAAGCCTTGAGACTGTGCAGTGCATAGTTTAGGTAGTCAAAGGCTTGTCATTTGCAAATTTGAGGGGCTCAAGAGGTCAGGCTGAGAGCTTGAGGCTTGAGGTTTCCCACTACACAGTTCCAGAGGGATAGGGGTTGAGCGATTATGCAGTTAAACGGCTCAAGGGTGAGGCTTGATGCTTGAGACTGCATACTACAAAGAAGAGACTAGTTGATGGCAAGGACTATGCAATTCTAGAGCTCAAGGGTCGCGATTGAGCATTATGATTGTGCAACGCATAATTTTGGGAGGTAAGGATTGTACATTATGCAATGTGTAATTTAGGAGGGTTAGGTGATGCTAGGTTGCTTGGTCGGTAAGTTCCCCAGATTTGACTAAGTGTGGGATCAATGAAACCGAAGTGAATAGTGATTATACTTGAGTATGATCACACACTTAGAACACTTGATGACACAACATATATCACATAGAACAAATGAACAACATACTTTCCTCAATGCAATGACATTGTGATGGTTTACCCCAAGTGAGACGTGAAAGATAGACTTTGCGATGATGGTGATGACTCTTGTGTGATAGTTCTTAAAAATTTGTAAATGAGTGCGATACATGTCTACATACTGAGAACAACCCATTAACATGAATACCATCCCTTGAAACAAACCAAAACCACATTTATGTGATGTGTGACACTTGCCTATGATAACAGATGACACTTTGATTTTCCTCAAAAAGGAAGAAGAATACTTAGAGAAAACATGTGTGATGACACTCAATGTTTTTATGAAAATAAGAAAAAACATATTAGGCTCTGAAATTTGGTAGGATAAATTTTAGGAGGGTGTTGTAGCAGCAACAACACTTGGAAACACACTGGTAGAATTCCAACTTCTCTTCCTTGGTTAATTCTTGCGTGCAAGGTCTAGTTCTTGAGGAAGTATTGATTCATCATTCAAATTACCCTGGATTTCCCACTTACCCCATGCATAAACATAGTCCCCTTCATCCCTTTTATCAGTTAAACACACACATAAGACCAACAATATCACAATGTTTCGAATCAGGAAAGGGTAATATAGTTTGCAAGCTTTATATTTTCAAAGTATAGTTTTTCATGTTTGGTGTTTCTCCACTGCTAGAAGGCCTCAATAGTACCCCAGTGGAGTCACTTCAGGAACACAAACTTCACTTTACTACTAGTGAGCCTGGGTAGTACCCTAACAGAGTTTCTTTGTTCACCTCCTCATGCAGGAAACCTTTCTCTTTTTTCACCCTTTATTTATGTATTTTATATATAGGATTATTCATCGACACTTATTCATTTCATGGGTGGAAGATGGATACCAACTTATTGAGAGTAGAAGAGGTTGTTCCTTTAGAGAAGCATATATAAGACCTCTTGTATTGGTTTTCTTGTTTAGATTTTCCCCTTGTCCTTCTCTACTTGATCCAATTAACGCGGAAAACATTGAAACATAAAGAACCAAGTCTAAGGATGAGGTTTCCAGAATAGACAAGGATATCATGGTTCAACACAAGGCTTCCCTTACACAAGGATCATAATTTCCGTCAAAACATCATCAACCAAAATGCATAATCAAGGCGAAGAAGAAGGACTGAAGGTCATCCAAATGTGGCAGTGTCACAAGACTCTTTTCAATCCAGTCACATACACTGGAACCAAAAGACACTCACACAACACTTATTCACATAAAAGTACAAAGGAAAACCAAAAGACTAAACATAACCAAAACAAGACAATAGATTATGTACATATGGTAGGGCACAACCCTAGACTCTTATTGAAAATATTGTTTCAAATCTTTACAGGAAGAGAGTCATTCTTCCTATCGAAATATTGGAGATGATAAATGTGATGGCCAAGCGTCTCAAGATTCAACATATAGTCTGATCCACAGGGATTGGAACTTAGTGTTGTTCCCCTTATCCTTGTGAGATTTGTCCCACTTCAAGACAAGGTCACCCAAAAAAAATTCACTTTTCCCCATAGACTTCTTGTTAAACCATTTCTTGATATGAAACTAGTGAATATAATTTTTTTTCTTTTTGCTTTCTTTCTTTCTTCCTATACCTTAAAGAGGGTCTTTATCCTACTCTGAGCCAAGAGGCAAGTATTACCCTGGGATTCTTGTGAAATTTGAAGGAAAGGTAGGTAGATGTTTGGATGTAGGATTTATTCTATTCCATACACCACTAAGAAGTAAGGAGAAGTATTCAGAGAAGGTTTAGGTGTGACACGACCATCCCATAGGGAATTCACCAAATCAGAATTTAAGTTCCTTTGTTTAGAGAAGACGATCTTTTTTATTACGCAGATAATATTTTTATTGGTTGATTCAACAAGACCATTTCCATATGGGTAATAATTAGATGAGTATTTCAACACAATACCATTTTCTAGTGAAAAATCATAAAGTTTCAACAACGAAAATTACATTGCATTGTAAAAAAAAAGTGAAGTAGGAATGTCGTACCTGGTAATAATATTTTGTTTGAGGAAGTTGATGACTTCATGATCATTCACTTGCTTGAGGGGAACTTCTTTTGTCCATCTCATGAGTTATCTATGGTAGTAAGAATATAACGATGTTGCTTCGATGAGTGTGGAAATATATCACCGACAACATCTAGGCCCCATTGTTGGAATGGTTCTTCAAAAATGATGGGCTACAATGCGATGGATGGCGTCTTTTCTCGGTCACCACATCTCTGATAGACTAGAAACTTGTGGGCATAAGCATGAGCATATTTGAAAAGTGTTGGCCAATAAAAACCATCCCACATAACTTTGTGTGTCATTGTGTGACCCGTGAAATGTCCTTTGGCTGGTGCATCATGGAGATTGCTCAAAACCTTTTTCGAATATGGTGCTTCTAAGCATCTGAGCAGGACTCTGTTGTGGTGCTTTCTGAAAATCACTCCATGTATCAACTAATAAGATGGAGCTTTCAATCTAATTTCCCTTTTCTATCTTGAAAATTAGTGAGAGGAGAGAGTATTGTTCTCAAGATACTATCGCACGTCTACATACCAAGAGGTTTGTGTGTCAGTGGGATTAT
Organism: Pinus tabuliformis; assembly: GCA_031772625.1. Classification (NCBI taxonomy): domain Eukaryota; kingdom Viridiplantae; phylum Streptophyta; class Pinopsida; order Pinales; family Pinaceae; genus Pinus; species Pinus tabuliformis. The sequence continues at coordinate 1,901,433,454 of CM062817.1, forward strand.
CATGTTCGATATTGTACATTTCAATCTCCTGCTACCATCTAAAATAATCATCTACTGGTGCATTTACCGCTTCGGCTGCTAGCCGACAAAGACCATGGCCTTTGATGGTGCGAACTAGTTTGAACTCAAGATCATACTCTTGTAATCTAGTCATCTAGTTCGCAATTCTTTCACCCAGTTCTTGTTGAATGAACATTGATTTGATTGTCGGGTGTGGCACAAAGATAACACAATTATTCTTTAGAGTGTAAGGCTGAAACCGTTTCACCACCTTGTAGACTGCATAAGCTTGTTTATTGATTATGGAATAGTTAAGTTTAGGCCCTTGTAAGCTGACACTCATGAATGATATAGGTCTTCCATTATGTTGATCATCTTTCTAAGTAAGAAGATCGGCAAGAGAAGAATCATAAGTGAAGGTGTAGAGTAGGAAATCTTTGTTGATGTTTAGATTGCACAATGTTGACACTTCTGCGATAGTTTAATTTATATAGAATAATGCACCATTTTCCCTTTTATCCCATTTTTATATTGAATCCTTATTTACCATCTCCTACATCAGTTTCACAATTTATGTATAGATGCAGATGAATTTACAGAGGAAGTTGATTTTCCCTAAGAAGGTCTGCATGGCTTTCTTGCTCATGGGGAAAGGAATCTATGCTATAGCTATGACCATTTTAGGGTTTACATTAATCCCACCTTTTGTGATAATGTGGCCTAAGAGATTCCCCTCGGACACTATGAAAATGTTGTTCTCGAGATTAAGCAATATCATGTATTTATGGCATCACTCAAAAATATGTTTCAAATGGTGTAAGTGATCTGATCTTATTTTGGAAAACACCGTTACATCATCAAGGTAGACCACTATGCTCTGGCCAATCAGACCATGGAATGCGATGTCCATCGCATGTTGGAAAGTTGCACCTGCATTAATAAATCCAAATGGCATTATTTTGAAAGAAAACGTGGTCCACTTAATTCAAAAAGTAATTTTATATATGCTAGGATTTGACACTAGAACCTGGTTGTAACCCGAAAAACCGTCTAGCAAGAAAAAAAATTATGACCCCAATATTGTTTGCAGAATTTGCTCCATCAATGATACTAGGTAGTTATCTTTATCTGAGGCATGATTAATACTGTGAAAATCTACACACAAACACATTTCCCCATACTTATTTCTTATAGGGACTAAATTTGAGACCCACATTGAATATCACACTTTAAATATGATCCAATCATCTAGTAGCTTCGTAACTCTTTCTAAATCAGAGGCTCAAGTGTCAGATGAACTTTCCATAGTTTTTGTTGAAAAGGCTTGGCCCCTTCCTTTATTGGAATCATGTGTTGGATTATTTGTGTGTCATAGGTTTTGAGATCATCATATGTCCACGCGAAAATATCCTGGTACTACTTAAAATGTGGATGAAATCTTACCTATCCTAGGGTGTACAACAAAAACTCAGATTGACATGCTTCGGATATTGTTATGTACCAAGATTAATCTGCTCATGCAACAAAGTTGAACTATGATTCTTTGCATTCACTAGTCCCTTGAAGCGATTTTGCAAGTAATACAACTTTTCGAGTGACACCACACCCTTAGGCATGGGATTTTCTTTGCTCGGTTGTGTTTCATCCTACAATTATTTATTGTGCTCGTCCTCATCAATGGTTGCATCCTTAAATACCTTAAATACATAAGTGTTTGCCATAAATTCTAGTATTTTTTTGTCATCATTGAAAACATGAAATTTAATGATATTATTATGAACAAATGGGTTATATATAATTTCAATAGAAAATCCATCCCTTAGCAGTGACAACCTAGCAGCAGAATTTTCCAATGTATTAGCAGCAAAATTATGAATCCTAGGAACAGAAATAATATTGAGATCTTGGAATTACGAAATTAAATCTCATACCTCTTGTGTATAACCTTTAATATTAGGTAACACATAGTGTATTCTATTTTTTACCTATCGTATGACGATATAAGAGTCACCTATTGCTTTGAGTACCTTAATTTTGAGGTTGATGGCTTTCTTTAGACCCAAGATGAGTGCTTCATATTCTTCGATGTTGTTGGTGCACTCAAATTCCAACTGGAAAGAGATCATATATTTTCTCTATTGTGCTTCTGCTAAAACACAACCAACCCTAGAGCCCTCATGTCTTTCAAACCATCAAAATATAATGTCCAAAAATTTGAAATATTAGAGCTATTTCCTACACTAGTACTACCTATGTCAATTGTAGAAATGTCATTATCACCAGTTAGATTTATAGGAAGGAGCTCCAACTATTAATCTAGTGGTACTTGTGAAGGCTAAGCTAGATAGCATTTATGGCCAACCTCCAAAAAACAATTCCCAAAAATGAATTCTATGAAGCCCATTGGTTCATTTTTCTCTTCAATTTGTGTCACAATACGCATCATGTAGGTCTCACTATCAACTTAAATCAGATTATTTCTTCCCTTGTATAGAAGCCATAAGTGAGACTAGTCTATTGCAAAGTATCCTTGAAGTTTTTTGGACCAATCTCTGCTTAACAGTAAATCATATTCTTCTGGAATGTCCACAACCACAATATTGATACACTGATGAAATTTGTGATCAGATGAAGGACAGATAAGAACATTCATGAGTTCACCTATAACCTAGAAAAATGATATGTCTGACAATATAATCCGTGCATCAGTCTTATCCCATTGTGCATTGATTTTCTTAGCAACTAACAATGGCATCACATTTGTAGATGCACCAGAATCAACTAAACAATTGTGAACATTAAATTGAAAATTTCAAAATTTTACAGAAAAGGTGGGCAGAGAGTGTAAGAATTGACATTTACAACATTTATAACAGATTCAAGGATATCATGAGAGTTATCGTACATTACCTATGATGCAAAACCCTCTTTACCTACCAGAGAGTGCGATGAGAGTGCTTTGAGAATCAGGTCACACTAACCCATTATCCTTGTGAGCTCGAAGAGTGAAATATTCACATGAGCTATTTATCTTCCACAATATTGTAATATATGTTAACCATCACAAATGGGAGATGCTAATGAGTCACGTGGTGTAGATTTATCCACAATAGTAGCATGAGTGTTGGACCTATTTTTGTTGTTGTTGGAAGTGTTCTTTGAAGTAGGAGCACTTCCAGACTTGTTCTATGAATTCTGAGCAGGATTTGAAGGTGGAAGAATTTTGTGTAACCATTGTTTCTTGATCTCCTACTCAGAAACATGTCCTTTGCTCCTTAGATTGTAGCAATCAGTTGACTTATTAGGGGGAAATTGACTCATTGTTGGTTGATCAACACTTTATTTGCCATCATTGTATATAATACTGAACATGTTAACTAAATGTCCAACACTTGCATTGTCTTCACTCGCGGCAGGTTCTCTTCTCTCTTCCTTCTACTCAGATTGTTCCTCTATCAAAATCATATCAAAAAGGTTTTCCATCATAGTGTTCATATTATGATTCCACTACGGGAATGTCTTCTTAGAATATTTCTCTTGATGAAAAGTGCAAGAAGTTATCCATTCACAAACTTTAGATGTTGAAAATTATGTTGGAACACTGAGAAAAGTTGGCCTATTGTGAGTTGTTGTTTATTTCGAAGAACGATGGCCTGGAAGAATTGTTGCTAGTAGTTGATGCCTCACTTGACTTTCTCTTCAATTATGAAAATTCATTCGTAAGTAACTTTAGCGACTTGGTCAAGATTTCCATGTTGAAAGAGTCCTTGTCCTTTTTTCTGCTATAAGAGGCTTAGTTCATCTTACTAGATTCCTTGGAGTCTTTATAATCGTCATCATCTATGATGACTCCAATGGATCACAAATATTTTTTCTACAGTGAGAGATTCTACAAAGTTCAAGGCCAATGTCTCCTTCGCATATCTCTTCACAAAAACAGAAATGTCATTCAACAAGGCAGATGTGTAATAATATTTAGTGATATCTTCGTGAGGTTTTGATCCAGATTTAAACAGGAACGCAACAAATTACAGAGATAACCATAAATACAGAGGTGCATTAGAAATAATACTTCATTTCATTAATGTAAAATATTGAAATATGCTTACAAACAGAAATGGAAAAATTCTAGCTCAGGCGATGGTAGCTTATCTGTGAGGAGAGATGTGGCAGCTACATTCCTCTGAACTATCTTACAATGAGGCTCAAGGGAAATTTTATTATTGAACAATAAGAGAAAACCCTAAACAACCAAAACCCTAACCCGAGGAGAGGTAACACCAAGGGTTTATGGGGCCCGTTGGGGTTAGTTGGACAGCCAATTTCCCAGGGTCGTGACTTGGTCATATTATCTCTGTTTGATGCACATGATACTCCGTTGGAAAGATCTCTCCGAGGACTACAATGGAAAAGATGATTTTACTAACAAATGATGGCAGTAGATTTCCAAAGAAACGTTGTTTAGGACCTCAAAACGGCTCCAGAAGTTTAGGACTCGAAAAACTGTTAAAAATAGTAAATTGTGCTACAATTAAGGAAATTGAAAAACTGAAAGAGATAGTTATGGGGGTCCAAGTGGGATAGGGAGGTGGCCACCAACATCCACCTGGATCATTCCGCCCCCCCCCCCCCCCCCACTTAGGAATAAATGGTCCCCATTGCGTTGAGTGCCTCCATGAGATGGGGAAACTTCTGTTGAACTTGGTCCCTAGTGAGCTATTCTGCAATATTTGATGTGTCCAGTAATGGTGGGAAGCATGGTCGAGGGTGGTCCACATTGAACACTCGGTGCAAGCCAAGGAATGGGGGAATGTTGTACTCCAAAGAATTGTTTCCCACAACCTTGGTAATGGTGTAAGGAACATATCGGAGTGGTTTGAGCTTCTGATGGGCTCTTGTAAGGCGTTCTTTCTACAAATGCAACCGGACTTTGTTTCCCACATGAAACTTGTGTGGCACCTGATGTTGATCATGTCGCTACTTTTACTTGGCATTTTCCACAATGGAGTGGCGATATATCGACCCGTTGGGTAGAGGTGCTCTGGGAATCAGGTCGAATGAATGCTTGACCTGATAGTGAAACGGTACCCCTGTGGGTGAGGATATTTTCTTATCTTCTTTCATGACTGTATCCACTTGCTTCTTCTACATGGAGGAACCCTTCCTCAGGGCCATGGATGTGGCTACGATCTTCCCCTTACTTTGAGAGCGAACCAGAAAGAAAATAAATTTCCCAGTTTGGGAGATGATCTTACTGCATTTCTTAGCAAAGATCAAAGAGGTAGCAGTAGCTGGGGCTACCTCTGGTATCCCGTATAATGAATTACCCAAAGAAATAATAACAATGTGAGGCCTTGACTCATACACAGAATGTCGCCTCCACAAGTATGGTTGGCCTAATAATACATCACAAACATCAAAAGGTGCAACATCACACAATACCTCATCTGTCAAGGGCTTGATGTTGTAGGGAAGGTAGCACTGTTGGTGGACTCAGAGATCTCGTCCTTGGTGAAGCCACACGATAGTATACAAGCGCAGATCTGGTGTAGTCGGTAAGCTCAACTGCTTCATGACCTCTACTGAAATGAGGTTATTTTGGCTACTACTGTCGATAATGAATTGCAGTGGTGAACCCTTCACCCACATGTGGGAAATACGCTCCCCACCCTCTAGATCTTTGGGCTCATTCTTATGGATCTTGACGGTGGCAATAATGGCGCTGGGCTCTGCATCAATGATCTACTTCCCTTTGTCATTCCTCTTGTCGAGATTTGTCTCAGGGTTGGAACATGCATATGATTCTGAAGCCTTCAACTTGGCCACCAGTGATTTCTTGGTTCAACACTCACTTGTGTTATGAGTGGGCCTCTTGTGGAACTCGCACCACTTTCTTGTGTCCTTCTTTGAATATTTGGTGTTGTTATTTTCTTGCGGCTTCGACGGGTTGTCTTGGGTCGCCCAGTCTTGGCTTTGTCCTTGGTTCTGCAGTTTGGGGAAGCCTTTCCCATGCTTCGGATTCATGGATCCAAAGTCTTGATTCTTTTGTATAAAAGTATGCTTGATCTTGACAATGTATCGGTACGTTGTTTGGTCAATTTAGTGTGTCCTAAATTGCTACATTAATTATCAATCTGGGAGTCATAAACTGATGAAGTGTAGCGCACTATATGTGCAAGATAACCTTTTTCTTACTTTTTGTCGTTCTCGATTTTTATGTTGTTTTTGGGGGTTTTTATCTTCGTTTATCTCCTAATGGAATTCCTATTCCTAAGTCTCTTAGAAGGCAAGTAAGGTTATAGATTTTAAGGCAATTATGTGCTCTATAATGGTCCAAAACTTAACACTTCAAAAAGTCCTAGAACATACTAGTGATGAAAGTAAGACTTGAACAAAAATGAAAGTGTGTTGCTATTCAAAACAGGTAAATAATGTGCTGCTATTTAAAACAAGTAAATAATGAACTACTGGACATGAAACTATTGTCTCTGCTGCTGTCTAAATACATAAAAATGATTTAAGTTACTGCACTCAAAGAAATTAAAAATTGCAAGGAAAGTAAAACTAAAATCAAATTATACATTCATAATTCGATCCCTCGCTAGTAGTCCAACTATGGCTTTCTGAGGTAATCATCAATGTCATGAATAATCTGATATCTAATTGCAGAAAAGTAAAACTAAAATCAAATTACACATTCATAATTCGATCCCTCGCTAGTAGTCCAGCTATGGCTTTCGGAGGTAACCGTCAATGATATGAGCAATTTAATATCTAATTGCAGAAAAGTAAAACTAAAATCAAATTACACATTCATAATTCAATCCCTCGCCAGTAGTCTAGCTATGGCTTTCGGAGGTAACCATCAATGATATGAGCAATTTAATGTCTAAGCTAACTAATAAAGCAAGCAAACGAAACTGAAAACTAGGAAAAGCAAAGTCAGCAGAGAATTAATCCCATGTCATTAGTCATTATGAAAATTATATGCAGATGCCTGGGCTGCCTACTCTATCCTGAAATGTACATGCATTGATCAGTGTTATACAAAGCTGCAAAATCATGAACAGAAGTGGAATGTTAATACCATGACAATTGAAATATACACAGGTAAAATATATGCAATGGAAATAGGAAAATGATGCATAAACTTTACAGCAACAAGAGAAATGAAACCTCAAAGTACAGGGGCCCTCTGCATAGGTTCGGTCAATAGGCTATCAATTCAAGATTATGTTCATGCAATCATGTAGAAACAGAGTCTTCTCATATATTTCATAACACGGTGACAACAATAAAACTAGTGTCCCGGCACAGTGGGCTTGAACAGCAAAAATTACATTCATAAAAGACTAAACTATGCGTTATAGAAACGCGTTATTTATAACAAAGTTTACATAACTGTTTACATAATTGTTTTCTTGTAGAACTGCGTGAACAGGGGACACGTAAAAGACAGTGTACATGGATTTAGTGTACTGGTTGTCGAAAATATTAAATCTATCAACTTGTGGATGTTAGATTCTCGTCATGGGTCAGTCTACAGGTGGTAACAGACCCCAGAGAGTTAGGAACGGCCACGCCTCCTTCAGAATCCTTCACGTGCTGGAAAACAGAGTCTGGCTGTTGTAGGACTCTTACGTAGGACCACCATTTGACCATCGTTGACCACAGCTTCCCTTGATGAATTCGGCTAAACCAATAGGACCTTATCCATGTCCAAGTCATTTATAACTTGCCCATGTGGCTTGTTTTTCCTGGTGACACCTGCAACATAGAGTTTAACAAAACCAGCTGTGGAAAGTGACTGCATTCCGCAGCTAAATGAGCAAAATCTAGTTCAAACAGCAAACACAAAACATAGTTAGAAAACCACTTTAAATGCTCTTTTAGAATCAATATGCAATGATTTTGATAGCTTAGGAGGTCCAGGTGGGTGGAAAAAGTCTAGGAAAGTGTGTAGGAGAGATGCAAGTTCAGGGCTCAACATACCCCCACTGTGAAGGTGTTGCATGTCCCCTTGCAACCAAAACTTTGCCCATCCTCCTTTCAGTTCATGTGTTCTGAGACCTCTGCCAATACATCCAACCTTCTTTTCTTCTTCCTTGGTACTGCTAACATCCTAGGCTTCCTCATTAAGCACCTGAACTTGAGGTTGATGAGAGCCCTGTTCAGCCTTCTGTTCTTTTTCTTCAATTTTATGTTTTTTCTCTGCCATAGCCTAAGATGCAACATAGTGTTGTCATGAATGATCTTATCCAATCTTCTTTTTTCCTTCAATGTTTCATTTTAATTTTTAATGTGTCTATTTAAGACCTCCAACTCAAAAATTTCCTGCTTTAGTGATTGGATTTGAGCTTCTTGAGCCGTATTAGGCTGGGCATATGAAGTGCCTGGATCTGTGGTCGTTTTCTCCAAGGACTCTATATAATCATACATCTCTTGCTGGTTCGAGTCTATCTCAGGTGTGGTCTTTCTTGGGCTGACCCCAAAATCTTGTTGAGAAGGGTTGATTTCAAAATCTGGCCGAGAGGGACTCATGTCAAAATCTGGAGGAGAAATAGGAGTATGGTATGGGCCACAGTCAGGAGAGATTGCTAAAGGTTTCTCTGGCGTTTCCTCTCCTAAATCAACAAAGTGGGGCCCCTTAATTTGTATTTTCCTCAATTTCCCTCTAAGTCTGGAACTTCTTCTCAAATTTTGTGGGCTAGAACTCTGTTTTTCTTTGCCTTTCTTCTTTGTAGCAGTTGATTGTTCCTGAAGGTAGACTAGTCTTTCAAACAGTATTCGGTGGTCCTATTCTGAGGAAGGTTCTGGGGTTTGATGGACAACCTCAACATTTCTTTTCCCTTTTGATTTTCTTGGCTTCTTACCCTCAGTCTTTTCCTTCCTACTTTCAGACAGTTTTTCTTCCCTACTAGTTTCTTCAACTATGTTAGTAGGAGTGTCTTGAATTCTATCACTTGTTTTCTTTCTTATGCTTCTCTTTGATGTGCTACTTTCAGGGGTTTCTTGTGGATCTTCAAAGAAATTTCTAACCAAAAACTGCTCCCAGGTATCCTTCTTTTCTTTTAATTGTTTTTCTATCAAAATCTTCACAAGGTCGTGGTGATACAAGTGGGGTTCTATGTCCCCCAAATTCTTTTGGACGGTGGTGGACATTTTCTTCAGGCTATTTAGCAAGAAATAGGGCAAATTAATAGTTTGGTTTTCTAGAAAATTCATCACTAGCCGGGTGTGGTACATATACATTAAGCTGAATCGTCCCTCACATGTGATGAATTTATGTATTATTAATAGTAAACTAGCCCATTTTTCTTGTAAAGCAGAGACAGGGATTCCTCGATTAAAGATAGTTACATCCATACCTAGATTTCGTAGGATAACCCTCCATACCTTCTCGGCGAAGCTTTTATTTTTAAACCACCGTTCTCCCTCCTGTGGGAGTTCGGTTGCAGCTGCTATGGACGCTTCTGTGACTGAGATTTTGAGGTCTCCAACCTCCGCTTCTACACCGTCAAAGGACCTCGCAAAAGTCTTCGTAACCTCCTTGTTGTAGCCTTTGAATTTCTGAATAAATCGTAACCATCGAGCCTTTCTTAGCATACTTTTCACTTGCGGATACCCTTCCATAAATTTGGGCCCTTCCGGCTCTGCTCTCAACAAAAGACCCATTCTTCTCTTATGTCTTAAACACGTCTGCGTGGGTATTGGATGAACGGAGGTGAGATGGCTGGGTTAGCGGGAAATGGATAGGATTTATGGAGAAAAATCAGTGACTGTAAATGGAAAACAGAGAACAGGTAGCGGAAGTGAGTTCACATAGCGGAGCGGAGGCTTATGTGAGCAGGGTAGGAATGCAAACGTGATTTCAATAGAACAGTAGGGGAGTAAAGTGAGCCCGACAAAATTTTAAACTGGATGGCTACGAAATAGACGTAAACATGCTCAAGAAATGGCTGCGGAATTTGTGCGGTGGAGAAGAGCCGTGATCAAATCAACCACGTCCGCATTATTACAGATGGAGTGTCAAAGTACAGCCAAACACGAGTTAAATCCGGAAGCTTGATCATGAGGCCGTTTGAAAATAAATGCAAGGGTTATGGAGGAATCATATGAAGATCGTGGAATGGTTATGGAGCTATCAACGCCAATCATTGCATATAATGGAGTCATGGTTTCAAAACTATATAAAATGTGCTCTAAATGCTATTTGAAATAAATCTTACTCATACCTTGGAATTTTTGCCACTTTTCGTCCATTAACCTTTGATCAGCTGCTCCTTGTTGATGCTTTTAAGTGCCTCATGTCTTCAAAATATGTGCTTGGTCATACCTGCATTTGATTTTCATGATCTTTTAACTAACATCTGACTGTCAGTGTTGAAAAACAGAGTGATGGCTGCAGAAACTTCTTCTGGCTGCGAAAACTGGTTTTAGTTGCGGAAACTAACACAGCAATCATATGACTAAATGGAGATGGATAAATGATGACTGGCTGAATGAAAATGGTCATGAAAAAAACTTTTATTGGCGGAATGAAATGAAATGGATGAAATCGAGTGGAACGAAATGAAGTGGAGTGGAATGAGGTGGAATGAAATGAAGTGGAGTGTCACAAAACTTGTGCAATGAGAAAAAGAGATTTTTTTTTTTTTTGGAAAATATAGGGCGTCAGGAGTTCCTGATTTTCGCCATGTATTTTTTGTATAAGACTGCCAATCAGTGATTGGTTTTCAGGCTTATACATTTTTTTTTTTTTTTAGAAACAGAAAAGAACAAAGGCTAGGCTGGTGGAGAAGAAGAAGAATTCTTCACCAGCCTTATTGCAGAACTATCTTGAAAGATTTTGACAAATTCCTCTTTTGAGAGTGGCTTATGATAGATCTTTAATCTGTGGCCATTCACAGTAAGAGGAGTTTGATGTTCATCAGTGGTTTTGATTCTTACCGCTCCATTGCTAAAGATTTTGTCAATCTCATATGGCCCAAGCCAATGATTCTGAAGTTTTCCTTTAAAATCTTTAAACTTGGAATCAAATAGCAATGCCCAATCTCCTTCTTAAAACTTTTTCTCCTTGATGTATTTGTCATGCCACTTAGCTCTTTGATATTGAACTAGATCAGTTCTTAGGATTTCCTCTTGTCTGATCTCATCTAGCTCATTCAACTGCTCCATTCTATGCTTTTGGGCTTTTGATAGATCCATCCCCAACTGAACTACCATCTTGAAAGTTTTGACTTGGAACTCAATGGGGAGCAGTACTTCTTTCCCAGAAACAAGTTCATAGGGAGAATGTCCTGTTGTATTTCTCCATGTAGTTCTATAGGCCCACAAGGCTTTAGGAAGCCTTTCTGCCCAATCTCTTATGTGTAGATGGACAGTTTTGGTGATGATGCCTCAATAACTTTGTTTGTAGACTCCACTTGACCATTTGCTTGCAGATGGTAAGGAGTAGATTTTCTGTGCTTGATTTTGTATTCTTCCATCAGCTTCTCCACTAGGTTAGATGTGAATTGACCTCCCTGATCTGTCACAATTTCTCTTGGAACACTAAAGCGAGTAAAAATATCCTCATAAAGAAAACTAACAACTGAATTTTTAGTAGCAGAAACTAATGCTTTGGCTTCTACCCATTTAGTGACATAATCAGTACATACCAATATATACTTTCTTTGTTTAGATGGTGGATTGATAGGTCCAATGAAATCTAAAGCCCATTTTTCAAAGGGTTCGATGAGTACCTATGGTTGCAATGGCATTTCGTTTGAAAGGGTAGGTTTCCCTACTCTTTGGAAGCTGTCACACCTTTGACATACTGTTTTGCATCTTTGAAGAGGGGTGGCCAAAAATATCCTAAAGAAAGGATTTTATACGTTGTCATTTTGTCAGCAAAGTGTCTGCTACATGTTTCATCATGACATGCTTTGAGGATATCAGGCATTTCATCTTCCCTAACACATCTTCTGATCACAAGATCTGGCCCTGTTTTAAACAATTCGTTAGAAATCCATGAATATTTTGAACTCTCCTGAATAATCTTTCTTTTTTCACTAGGAAATAAATGTGGAGGTAGTTTCCCTGTAACCAAATAGTTAGCAATATCTACATACCAAGGGGTCTTAGTAGTTACTGCAAATAAATATTCATCAGGAAAGTATCCTCCACAGGAGAATCTTCTTTAGTATTCTGAATCCTAGACAAGAAATCAGCTACTGTATTTTGTTTCCCTGGTCTATCCAACACATTAATATTGAATTCTTGTAAAAGTAGGAGCCACCTTGTAACTTTGTCATTAGTAACTGGTTTTTTCATTAGATATCTAATCGCAGAATCATCAGTATGAATAAAAGTTTCATAGCCTGTTATATAATGTCTAAACTTATTGATTGCATGGACAACAGCTAAGAACTCTTTTTCAATCATAGTATAGTTCAACTCAGTGGGAGTTAAATTTTTACTGGTATAGTAAATGGCATAAGGAACTAAATCTTTTTGACCCAACACAGCTCCTAGAGTTGTATCTGAAGCATCTGTAGAAATATGGAAAGGGAGTTTCCAATTTGGTCCTCTCAAGATAGGCGCTTCAGATATTCCCGTTTTCAAAGTTTAAAATGCTGATTGACAATCAGGATCCCATTTGAATTCACAGTATTTTGTAAGCAGTTTGAAGAGTGGAGATGCTATTTTAGTGAAGTTTTCTATAAATCTTCTATAGTATCCAGTAAATCCTAGAAAACTTCTAACATCTCTTTGACAATTTGGAATAGGCAATTTGGAGATGACTTCAACTTTTGATCTATCAACTTTAATCCCATCCCCTGAAATATGATTTCCTAAAATAATACCTTCAGTAAACATCATAAAGAATTTTTCATGGCTTAATGAAAGGTTTGTCTCTTTACATCTTATAAGTACTTTTTCCAAATTTTCTAATGATTCTTCAAACGAATCACCATAAACTGTAAAATCATCCATATAAACCTCTACACAATCATGGATTAGATCAGAAAAAATTCCTAGTACTGCTCTTTGGAATGTTGCGGGTGCATTACATAATCCAAAAGGAAGCACTCAGTAAGCAAAAGTTCCCCATGGACAGGTAAATGTGGTCTTATCCTGATCTTCAGGGGCTACCTGAATTTGATTATAACCACTAAAACCATCCAGAAATGAAAAGTACTTTTTGCCTACTAATGTATCTAATACTTGATCGATAAAGGGCAAAGGAAAGTGATCCTTCAAGGTTGCTTTATTCAATTCCCTGTAATCAATGCATACCCTCCATTTACCATTCTTTTTAGGTACTATAACCAAAGGAGAAACCCATCGGCTATCTGAAATTGGATAAATGAAGTTTACATTAAGTAGTTTTTGGAGCTCTTCTTTCACTATCTCCCTAAGATTTGGATTCATCCTTCTCTGAGGTTGTCTGATTGGTCTACTGTTTTCCTCGATATAGATGTGATGGATGCAAGTCTTAGGGTCAATACCTTTCATATCAATATACTCCCATGCAAATGCAGTAGAATGTTTTTGCAAGATTTTGGTTAGCTCTTCCTGTTGTGACTTTTCCAAATTTTTGTTGATATTCAATGCTTTACCTGGAAAAATCTCAATGGTAGAACTACCAAACTCTTCCATAGAGTAAAGAGACATTTGTCTTGATGATAAGTACTCAATATCAGAATCTAACTGAAATTGTGTGTGGTCATATTCTGAAGATGTTTCAAAGTTTTCTAATGTGTTCAGAATTTGACTATCTTCACTAACTTCAGAAATTGTAAAGACAGGTTGTATAGTGTCCTCATCATCGACCCATTCATTGTCTCCTACTTCTGTAATTGCTTTTGCTGGAGGATACAAATTGAATTTCTTTGTTGAACTACCATCAGAAATGTACATATCCCCAGATCTACAACTAATGAAAGCATTAGCTGTGGCTAGCCAAGGTCTTCCTAAGATAAGTGGATGTCCTCCTAAATTACTCTTGGGAGTCAAAATCATGAAATCTGCTGGATATTCCCAAGAATCTAAGGAGACTGAAATGTCTTCTAATACACCATCTGGTTTGATTATTGATCTATCTGCAAGTTGTAGTAAATTTTGTGTAAAGAGAATATTAGGAAGTTTGAGCTGTTCCATAGTCTGCCTACTCATAATGTTGATAGCAACCCCTAAGTCAATCAAAGTATTTGGCATTTCTACCCCATTTATATGTGTCTTGACAATTGGACTACCTGGATCCACATATTTCTGCATGGTAATCTTTCCCATCATAATATCTCCAATTTTTCCTACCAGGTGGATTCTTCTTGTATCTCTTGGTTTCCTTCCTGGTCTTTTGAGACTCAACTCCTTTATTGTTTTTGCTAGAATATGAATTTCTCTAATGGCTTGTAGCAAGGGAATCTTGATACAGGCATTCTTTAATTAATCTAGGAAGTCATAGTCAGGCAAGAAGATTTGTTTTTCCACCCCTTTGTCAATTTGTAATCTTTCAAGGAAAGGAGGCGTGGATGAAGATGCAGGTTGCTCAACTATAGGAGTTGTGGAAGTTGACTCTTTCTCTTTTTCTTTTTGAATCACTGGGTTTTGAAGAAATGCTTCCTTAGAACCTTTATTGGGTTTAAGAGAATCCTCCTCAGAGGTATCTTGTTCTTGAACATCTATAGAAGGTTTTTCTAAAACTCTACCAGACCTGAGTTGTACATCATTGAGAGGAACAATCATATAGGTAGGAAATTGTTGTCCTTCTATCATGTAAGCATTCTGAGGAGTTTTGTTGTTGGGATTTGGCAATGGCTGGGCTGGTAGTTGATTTGTCTTTTGTTGGAATGGAAGCAAGAGTTGATTATTTGGATTTTTTTGAGAGGGTTGTTGTTGTGGAAATGGTAATGAAAGTTGTGGGTTTTGATTTGGAATTGGTGGATTTTGTTGATTTGGAAAAGATGGAGGATATTGGTAAAATTGAGCAAGTCTCCCATAAGGATTTTGCATCCCTTGTGCCCATGTATTTTGAGATTGGGGCCAAGGTTGTTGCCAAGAATTCCAATTTGGCGGGAACTGAAAGTTCATAGGATTGTTAAATCCTTGATTTTGTTGTCCTTTCCAAGGTCTTCTTATAGGATTGTTAAATCCTTGATTTTGTTGTCCTTTCCAAGGTCTTCTTGAAACAAAACAAAGGGATTCTACTGAATTTGGATCTTCTTGAAAGACAGCTTTGAACCTAGGAATTGAAGGACAATCCTTGGTCTCATGATTTTCTGAGCAAATCACACATGTTTCTACAAATTTTGCATCTAAGGGACATTCCCTTAGAGCATGTTTCTTTATGCATTTTGGACAAAAGATGGCTAAGGCTTCGGCTTCTGCTTTCTGCTTGTTTTTTATTTTAAGGGTGTCTAGTTGTTCACTAAGGCTCCCTAGAATATCAGTTTTGAACTCATCAAGCATATTTCCAATCTCTGCCCTACTTACTGAACTAGTTGCATATTTGTTTGCTCTAATCAGAGAAGGATCTCTAGGCCCTTTTGCAGTTTTAGATTTTCCCCTTGAGAGATGGACACATAGTTCTACTATGTCACAAAGTGGAAGTTGAGAAATATCTCCCTTCCCCATCATGTTTAAAATGTCTATCCATTCATCTCTAATGGCTTTCAATAGAAGGGATTTCAAGGTTTCCTCATCTAAATTACTCATTTTTTCTCTCTTTAAGTTGTATTGAAATCTTTCAAGTAAGTCCTCCAAGTTTTCATCTTCTTTTTGCATCATCTTGAATACCTCATCCTTGTGATTGGTGGGCATACAATAATCCAGGTATCTATCCAAAAATGTTTGTTTCATGTCATTCCAAGTCCTAATAGACTGAGTGACTAATCCCATGAACCATTTCAAAGCAGCTCCTTTCAGTGTTGAAGGAAATAATTTGAGTTTTTGAGAGTCTTCCATATAGTCATAGGTTCGGCACAAGACTTCAAACTCAAATAGAAATGTCTCGGGATCCTCACTTCTCAACCCATGAAAGTTTGGGAGGACA
The DNA here is from genome assembly GCA_031772625.1 of Pinus tabuliformis. NCBI lineage: Eukaryota > Viridiplantae > Streptophyta > Pinopsida > Pinales > Pinaceae > Pinus > Pinus tabuliformis. The sequence goes on from CM062817.1 coordinate 1,901,449,493, forward strand.
GATGGTGAAATATTTTTCATTGTTGTATGAGTTTCCTCATCGGCTATAGGGAATCCAAATGAGTTATCTCCATCCCTATTTCCCCCATTGTTACCTCTGCCTCCTCCATTATTTCCTCCTCCTCTACCTCTACCTCTACCCCTTCCTCCAAATCCATCTACTACTTCCTCTTTCATGATAGTTTCCTCAGAGTCCTCAGAGTCCTCTGGTTCTTCTATTAATGGTGATCGAGAAAGGATTTTCCCCTCCTCTTCTTCAGGTGATTCTACTTCTTTGATTACAATGTGTTCCCCTGTAGAAGTGAAGAAAGGTTCTTCTCCTAGATCAGATTCAGTAGATAGTGTGGGAGAATCTCCTAATTCCGTTGCTGCCCCTTGAATTCCAGGAATCCTAAGCCTGGGAGTATGAGTTGGAGATGATGGAGGTGTATCTTGTCTATGCCTTGAAGTAGCTAGAGTTGTGAAAATCGAACTCTTGGCCCTCGTTATAAACCTTCCCCTAGAATCTCTTGCTCTATGCATGTCATCTTTTTATTTTTTTATTTTTCTTTCAAGTCGGGGTAATAATTGTCTTTCTGATCTTCCAGGTCACACTAGGTGCAAGAACAGAGCATAATCAAGAAATTATTGAACTAACAACTCTCTTTTCTGATCCTCTAGATCACACTAGGTGCAAGAGGAGAGCATACTTCAAGAAGTTATCAATTTTCCCTTCTTTTGTTTTGTTTTTTTTTTTTAAGAAATTGGCTACCTAGTTACACTTCCCCGGCAACGGCGCCAAAATGTTTGGTCAATTTAGTGTGTCCTAAATTTCTACATTAATTATCAATCCGGGAGTCGTAAACTGATGAAGTGTGGCGCACTATATGTGCAAGATAACCTTTTTCTTACCTTTTGTCGTTCTCTATTTTTATGTTGTTTTTGGGGGTTTTTATCTTCATTTATCTCCTAATGGAATTCCTATTCCTAAGTCTCTTAGAAGGCAAACAAGGTTATAGATTTTAAGGCAATTATATCCTCTATAATGGTTCCCAAAACTTAACACTTCAGAAAGTCCTAGAACATACTAGTGATGAAAGTAAGACTTGAACAAAAATGAAAGTCTGCTGCTATTCAAAACAAGTAAATAATGTGCTGCTATTTAAAACAAGTAAATAATGAACTACTGAACATGAAACTATTGTCTCTGTTGTTGTCTAAATACAGAAAAATGATTTAAGCTACTGCACTCAAAGAAATTAAAAATTGCAAGGAAAGTAAAAGTAAAATCAAATTATACATTCATAATTCGATCCCTCACCAGTAGTCCAGCTATGGCTTTCGGAGGTAATCATCAATGTCATGAATAACCTGATATCTAATTGCAGAAAAGTAAAACTAAAATCAAATTACACATTCATAATTCGATCCCTCGCCAGTAGTCCAGCTATGGCTTTCGGAGGTAACCATCAATGATATGAGCAATTTAATATCTAATTGCAGAAAAGTAAAACTAAAATCAAATTACACATTCATAATTCGATCCCTCGCTAGTAGTCTAGCTATGACTCTCGGAGGTAACCATCAATGATATGAGCAATTTAATATCTAAGAAATTTAATATCTAAGCTAATTAATAAAGCAAGGAAATGAAACTGAAATCAACAAAACAGAACTGGAATTAAAAACTAGGAAAAGAAAAGTCAGCAGAGAATGAATCCCATGTCATTAGTCATTGTAAAAATTATATGCAGATGCTTGGGCTGCCTACTCTATCCTGAAACATACATGCATTGATCAGTGTTATACAAAGCTGCAAAATCATGAACATAAGTGGAATGTTAATACCATGACAATTGAAATATACAGAGGTAAAATATATGCAATGGAAATAGGAAAATGATGCATAAAACTTTACAGCAACAAGAGAAATGCAACCTCAGTGTACAGGGGCCCTCTGCACAGCTTCGGTCAACGGGCTATCAATTCAAGATTATGTTCACGCAATCATGTAGAAACAAAGTCTTCTCATATATTTCATAACACGGTTACAACAATAAAACTAGTGTCACGGCATAGTGGGCTTGAACAGCAAAAATTACATTCATAAAAGACTAAACTATGCGTTATAGAAACGCATTATTTATAACAAAGTTTACATAACTGTTTTCTTGTAGAACTGCGTGAACAGGGGACACGTAAAAGACAGTGTCCATGGATTTAGCGTACTGGTTGTCGAAAATATTAAATCTATCAACTTGTGGCTGTTAGATTCTCGTCATGGGTCAGTCTACAGGTGGCAATAGACCCCAGAGAGTTAGGAACGGCCAAGCATCCTTCAGAATCCTTCACGTGCTGGAAAACAGAGTCTGGCTGCCGTATGACCACCGTTTGACCACCGCTGACCACAACTTCCCTTGATGAATTCGGCTAAAGCAATAGGACCTGATCCATGTCCAGGTCATTTCTAACTTGCCCATGTGGCTTGTTTTGCCTGGTGACACCTGCAACATAGAGTTTAACAAAAACAACTGTGGAAAGTTGAACCAGCTGCGGAAAGTGGTTGCATTCCGCATCTAAATGAGAAAAATCTAGTTCAAACAGCAAACACAAAACATAGTTAGAAAACCACTTCGAATGCTCTTTTAGAATCAATATTCAATGATTTTGATAGCTTAGGAGGTCCAGGTGGGTGGAAAAAGTCTATGAAAGTGTGTAGGAGAGATGCAAGTTCAGGGCTCAACATACGTCATGCCAAGCAAGGAGATGTCCAGGAACTCCATCTTGTCCTGGATATACCTATGTAGGAAGCCACGGTATTTGAGTACCAAATGCCTCTCAAAATCCTTGATACCCAACTTTTTGCGAAGGGTATGAAAAATATTGGTAAACTCTGGAACGTCTTGGTCCCTTCCCTTCTGCAACATGGTCCACTTTATGTATTTATCCTCATAGCTTCCGATAGGGTAGTACTGCTCCTTTATGGTGTCCTGGAATGAATTCCAAGTGGGAGCGGTTGAAAACAGTGAGTTCGTACTTTCATCCTTCTGCTCATAATAAGTTTCCCACCAATCCTTGATGTGGGGGGTGGCTTTGAGAAGAGAAAAACTAATCTTTTCTTGGCCGGAAAAATCATGAACAGAAAAATTTCCTTCTAACAGATTCAACCATTTATCTACGGCATCTGCATCTATTTGGCCCTCGAATATGGGGATTTCAAAGTTAACTTGTACCTTGAATGGTGTGGTGTTTCCAAAGTAGCTGCTAGATGCGTCGCCCCTAGGTAGCCGCCGAAGGATCTAGGAAAAGTTGTCCATCATCACATTCCTTTGTCACTCGAGGGCTTCTTCAAACAAGCTTTTGATAGGATTTCCTGCCCCCTCGTCTTTCTTTTCATCTGCTATGGGAGGTCGTCAGGGTTTTCGAGGCTCATCTTGCAAAGGCTCAACCAAATCGAGCCCTAACTCCTTATATCCTGACCTCGTTTGGGACATGCAAAGAAAAACAAAGAAAGAGAAGCCCACTCTGATACCACTGATCTGGATTTAAACAGCAACACAACAAATTATAGAGATAATCATAAATATAGAGATGCAATAGAAATAATACTTCATTTCATTAATGTAAAATATTGAAATATGCTTACAAACAGAAATGGAAAAGATCTAACTCGGGCAATGGTAGCTTATCTCAGAGGAGAGATGTGGCGACTACATGCCTCTAAACTATCTTAAAATGAGGCTCAAGGTCCTTTTTATTATTGAACAATAAGAGAAAACCATAAACAACCAAAACCCTAACCCAAGGAGATGTAACACCAAGAGTTTATGGGCCTCGTTGGGGTTAGTTGGAAAACCAAATTCCTGGGGTCATGATTTGGTCATATTATCTCCGTTTGACGCGCATGATACCCCATTGGAAATATCTCTTCGAGGACTACAACGAAAAAGATGATTGTATTATAGAATCACTAGCGATATATTGCCAAAAAAACGTCGTTTAGGGCCTCAAAACGGCTCTGGTGGTTTAGGACCCATAAAAACTGCTAAAAATAGTAAACTGTGCTACAATTAATGAAATTGAAAAACTAAAAGAGAGTTGTGGGGGTCCAAGTGGGATAGGTTAGTGCACACCAACATCCACCTGGATCAGGTTCCACATCCCTGGGGAACTTATTCAACAATCACATGAATCTTTGATTCATTTTTCCCCCACTTTCAAATTCTCGAGTTCTTTCAACAACATGGAGGGAGTCTTATCGTTAACAAATTTCTTAATAAATAGCTTCTTAAACTCCCTCTAGTTTTGCAATGAATTGGCTGGAAGATTTTTATACCATACAGATGCTCTACCTTCTAAGGTATATTCAAAGAGTCTACAAGAGACATCATCGAAACGTACCTCAAGCATTCATAGATGCATGTATAACTCGTCAATATGATCTTCGTCTTTAGTATTCTTGTCCAGATCAAAATTTGATAGAAGCTTTTATGGATGTTTGGGTATCTTGTGAAGATTGATCGGAAGAGCAAGTGACCCTTGGGCCATCCAATCCAAATTTGCGGCAACCATGTCTTCGTCTTTGTCATCCTCTTATTCTTTTGAATCTGAAGAGTCTTCTACCTCACTGTTAGGATCTACTATTGGGGGAATTTTAAGGTTTAAATGGGCCTCCTAAGGAAATTGTAAAATAATAGTGGAAATAATAAAATAATATTAGATTACACCATCAAACTTTAGAGGGAAAAAAGAAAAATCTATTTTTTCAACTCATATTTTCAACTTATCTCCCTATGGGTTTACTCAAATTTCAAGCAACACTCATTGGATGCAAAATTTGATTCCTTATCCAAGGAGTACCCATGTTTCATACTTTTGATGGACCCTACTACATGAAAAATGAGAAATACATGAAAAATGTGATTGCAATCACATTTTTTCATGTATTTCTCATTTTTGGTGCAGTAGGGTCCATCGAAAGTAGGCAACAATCACGTTTTTTCATGTATTTTTCATTTTCCGTGTGGTAGGGTCCATCAAAAGTATGCAACATGGGTACTCCTTTGATGAGGAATTAAATTTTTCATCCAGTGAGTACTCCCACTCAAAATTTGAGTAAAAAATTAGGGAGATAAGTTCAAAAGACGAGTTGAAACAGTAGTTTTATTATTTTATTATTTTTAATCTTTTTACTTTTTTACTCCAAAAATGGTGAATCATCCCCCATGGTTGACATCATCATCTTAAATTCTATTGGTTCTTATAAAGTTTATTTTGGTTGTACATTTTTCTTAGGAGGCCCATTTTAAATCTCAAAATTCCCCTAATGCAGGGTTCTCCTCGTCAAATAAATGAAAATATGCTCCTTCACTATCTAGATTCCCCTCAATAGGTGGAAGTTCCCCTCGTTTCTCTATAGGCTCAACCAATTCTTCAAGGATTGTGATAACCAAATATTCCACTGACTAAACAAGAATGCCACTGGGAGTTACTTCTTTTCTTACAGACTTATGAGGTAGAATCACAGTGAAAGGGAGAGGACGAAGAGATTTCGCAAACTAACGAGTTATGGCTCATATAGTTCAGTGTTGATTGTCATTAAACTCAAAGGCTTGTCTCAGGCTAGACTAAACAATTTCTTTTTTTTTAGGAGTACGAATAGGAGTGGAAATGGTAATCTTGTTGCCTTGCTCAAAGTTTTGTCTGTTAGGATGCATATAATTTTCAGGTATAAAAATGTGGTTTCCCTCCTTCTATCGCCAGAATGTTGATGGTGCTAAATACTGCCAACATGCAAGGGGTCTCCCTAATGAAAAGTCCCAATTAGAATTCAAACTGTTTGGTGTGGAATCCCTTTCAGAAATAAGGCCCAACTGCCATATTCTTAAAGATATGCCTTGCATTCAATGTTCAGCACAAGAGAGTAATACAGAGGTAATTTTATATTAGCAAGTGAGTATTCCTTGTGGTTGTGCAGCTACGAAATGTATCAAGGTTATTCTACTGAAGGGGAGATAAAAGTGAGCCTTTTAAAGACAAGTAATAATATTGATCTAGAAATGACACATGAGCATGACATGTAAATGAATCGTTGGATGACTAACAAAATAGTTCACTTAGAAGCAATGATTGTTAAAACACATATAACACACCTTCAACAAGATAAGTAAAAAAATCCACTGAAATAGTTCAATTTCCTTAGTACAGATGAAAAAACATACATCACAAACATTCAAATAATAGTTTTACAATATTTACGATATATGTATGAAAGTGTGTTACCTCTACGAGCTTCTAAATTAAATAAAAGTTCCAAGATACATCAATATGGTGAACACCACTAGCCCCAATAGTGGAGCATTAGAGAAACAACTTGCTCCTCGAAAAGAACTATCTTCCTCTGTAATTTCTGGGAGGAGGAACCAAGGTGAAAAGTCCCTTACATGAGAAATGAGGGTATATATATCACAAATGGGGTGATCCATCACCTCCCTTGCGTCTCTTGGCCTACCCTCATGATTATTTAACTTCTCAATGACATTTCGACTTCCTACATGGCTTTTCAAATTGCATAGAGGACTCTTGAACTTCCACTTTACATTACATTACTTCAATATTGAATTTACATAATCCACAAAATGATTTGGCACATGATGATTCACGACATGACATGATGATTCATTACATGAGATGGACTTCATGCTGACATGGCAGTGTCAAGCCACTCTTTGTTGCTTCTTTCTTTGTGTCTTCTTAAAAGATGAACATGTTCTTATTCTTCCTCCTCATGGCTTGAAAATAGGAGTATTCAATGTAAACTTGATCTCTAATTGCTATCATCGCTAATTTCCCTTTGTCTTCTCTTGCTTGATCAACTTGTTCTTCCATCTTTGAAGATGGCTTCTAGCCAGGTATCCTTCTACTTTCCCTTCATCATTGTACTAGCACAACATTATAGAATACCTATAACCTAAATCCACTCATGACAAGATGACATCATTCTAAGAAAACACCTACTCTAATATGATGGATAAAAATCCATTAATTGAGCTAGAATCGAGTGACAGGCCAGGAATCAGGCTCAGGGATGGCACAAATACGCAACTTAAGATGTTAGGGTCAAGGACTAAGCCTTAAGACTAATTAGTGCGTAGTTCATGTAAGTAGAGGCTTGTCATATGTGCAGTGGAGGGGCTCAAGAGGTCAGGCTCATAGCTTGAGGTTTGAGGTTTCCCACTGCGCAGTTCGAAGGGGCAGAGGCTGAGGGATTGCAAATTTCAAGGGCTCAAGGTTGGGACTTGATGCTTAAGACTATGCAGTGCATAGAAGAGACTGGATGAGGGCAAGGAATATGTTGTTCTTTCCCTTAAGGGTCGCGACTCAGCACTGTGACTGCACAATGCATAGATTTGGTAGGCAGGGACTACACATTGTGAAGTGCCAAGAGGCAAGGCTGAGGCTTGAGGACTGAGATTGTGCAGTGCCTATTTCAGGAAGGATGGGTGATGTCAGGTTTCTCGGTTAGGAAGTTCTCCATATCTAAATAAGTGTGGGATCAGTGAAATTGAAGTGAATAGTGATAAGACTTGGGTATGATCAAAGACTTAGAATACTTGACGACACAACATAGTTCACCTAGAACACATAAAGAACATACTTTCCTCAATGTGATGACATTGTGATGGTTTATCCCAAGTGTGAGACCAAAGATACACTTTGTGACGACAATAATGACACTTTCCCGACAATGCTTAAAACTTTAGAAATGAGTTTGATACATTTGGAGTCCACCAATCAAGGATTTGCCCTTGGGGGGAATCCTAGTCCTTTCTCCTCTTGGGGGGATGTTGGTGCACCTCATATAGCCACATTGTCCCTTCCAAAACTAACAATTGGCCTGCCAGTATGGCTCTTCTCGACCTCTGTTGTTCAAAGCACCGTGATTCCTGAGCAATCAAATCAGCAAGTAGATGATACTAAAGTTACCCCTCAACCTTCTACTTCATTTGTTTCTCCCTCTCCTTCTTCCTCTTCGCTTGGTGAAACCATTAAAACTAAAAACCAAGTCACTGAGAAGAAGAAGAAAGGGAAGGAGAAGAAGAAGAAGGAGCCAACGGAAAAAAGGGGCAACCGTACATAGTCTAGCGAAAATCCACACACTGCACCATCGAAACCTAAATCTCCATGTGTCATTTGCAAAGGGGACCACTGTCATCGAAATTGTCCTTGCATCCCGCGGATCTTAAGGGACTGGTCTCCCCATTTTCACAATCTGGTGTCATCAACCTCTGACGATCACATTAAGAGTACACCGTCAACTAGTGAAAATGAAGTCGATGGACAAAAAGGAAGATCTAAATTTCCTTTCAGACTGTGTGAAGGCGATCATGCCCTCCACCATTGTCCCTTCATGGACGAAGCTAAAAGAGTCTTGGATAACTATCTTGCGTCACCGCAACGACTTCCTCCTGGATACAAGAAACTCTTGCCGAGTCCATCGCTAGTTGAAAATCCAACTGACACACCTCTGTTGTCGGTCAAAGCACCTATCATTGAAGATAAACCCTCTGAGTCCACCTCAAGCCAAAGTCAACAAGTCGAGATGGTAGTCAACCCCATCTTGTCTTCAGAGGATCCACCTTCAGATGATACTATCACCAAAGAGAATGAAAATGACACCGTTCAAATTCTTTTCGTAAACATAGACTCCAATGAACATGGGGGCAATCTACCCATTCCTTTACTGCAGGAAGGAAGTTCGTCAAAGATTTATCCGGTCGTTTATTCGTTCCCGCCTCCAAGCAACCTAGTCGTTTCCTTCGATTGGAATCTACTAGGCAGACCCCGTCTACCATCTAATGTACCATTCTGAATCATCGTACAAGCTTACAGTATGATCATGGTTGGTACTATCATAGATGAAGGGGCTTCTGTGAGTATCCTTTCTTCAACTGCTTTGAAAGCGCTTGGTTCGCCATCGCTTCTGCCTGAGATTCGAAATCTGACAGGCTTCAACAAAGGAACCAGTCGACCGTTAGGGATCCTTCCAAAGTTGCCTATAACTTTGAGAAGGAAAACTGTTCATATAAACGTGATGGTAGTCCAAGGACCTTTAGATTATAATCTACTCCTTGGGCATGACTACATTTATAGCATGGGATCTATTGTTTCCTCACTCTTTCGAGTGATGTGTTTTCCGCATGAAGGCAGAGTGGTCCAGCTCGCAGACTAGCTTTCATTCCCCAGTTCACACATAGCTAATAGTCAAATGCCATCCCTAACTAGTCTTTTTGCACAAGGAATGTCTCATCAATCTCCAGTCCATCCACCTAATGAGCGCGAGTGATTCGATGATTGTGACTGAAACCTAGGGGGCATGCGCCCTGGTCTACTTCGGCAGGAAAACCCCAGTTATAAGGTGGGTTTCCGCGTAGGAATATGACTAGTCTGACACACCTGTCCGTTTAGGAAAATGGGATTAGACTGGAATAAGATACCTCCGTCAGAAGGTATGCCTTTCCCGACAGAGAAAATGTTTTGTCTGCAAATTGAAGGGTAACCTGGAAACTCTACTTCGTTATACCTGGGGGCATGCAAACCTTTTTGCATGCAAGTGAAAAACGACCATTTATTTTCTTAGTTTGTAGGTTCTTAACCCTTTAAACTCGTAGGATTGGTCGTTCGTAGCTTACATAATCAAAGGATCCAGAGCAAAGTTTCGAATGGGGCGAGCTCCCTAAAAAATGAATCTATCGATGAAACATCCTTATTATACGACTAGCACGAGCAATTTTACGCAAAGTTCAAGCTCGTTAAAAAATAAACCTAGCAATGAGCATATGTTCCACCAGAGTTTAAGCTCATTAAAAAATGAACCCACCTCCGGTAAATAACCATTGCGATTGCATTATTATCAGCCTTTGAGCCTTGGTCGTGTTCTTACCATCACCTCCACTCCTTTTTAGCCGATCATATGCCTCCATTTGATTTCTTACCCCTTTTGAGGAACAACTGCGATGAGTGATCCTATTAGCCACTTTCTCTACACTACCATGATTGAAAAGTTCCAAACCTTACCTGGAACCAGTTGCTATCCAAAAAAATCACTCGTTCCTCAGAAAACGAGTCTCCTTTAAGCTCTTTTCATCTGACTCGTAAAATATGAAAAGAATGCTGAGCAATTGACCTTTCTAGCTCGTTAAAGTGACTGGAAGTGCCATCCCTCCTCGAGCATTTGTCTTGTTCGGCTCGTTAAAACTATCGAAAAGTCATCCCTTTCGCATTTTTTATACTTTTTCGGACTTAAGGGATTATATTATGAAAAAGGAATATTGGAGTTTCCTTTCCGTCTCTTTTCAGACTCTCTAAAATTGAAAAGAACCGAGTTATCCTTGTCGTTAAACTCGTTAAAACAATAACGACAAACTTGTCCATGCAGACAAGAGCGAGTTTCACTATCGCTAGGCTCATTAAAACATAGCGACGGGTTTGCCCGAAGGGCAAATTATAGAACAAGCATATGTTATCCTCCTCAAGCTTGACAAAAATAAAGAGGTACTGGTCAGAAATGACTGGGGAAAATTGGGAAGAAAACTTGAAGAAAATTTGTTGGTAGTAGGTCGCTCTTGAACATGACACTTTCACTCCATCACCATGATTGAGTCAAGTTGGGTTATTCCGTTCACCGATCATATCACCATTGGTCCACCATACCATCCATTTTTTGGGTTAACGCTACCAATCCATTTAAGTGTCACCGATATGTTCAAGACAAGTCACTCAGAGAATTCACCAACCCCGCTTGTGTCTCATCCGCTGTAATACCTTCATGCTTCATTCTTTCATGACCACCACCCTAAACCTTGTATCATCAGATCGTTTTCACCTCCACAAAATCATTTGCTCTGTTCCGTGTCATAGATGTGGGATTCATTAATGCCCTCCTACGACGGGTCACTTCTTGTCGACATCAGCTCATTATCCAAGAAGTCGACCTAGGAACAACCGTTTTCAGTACTTTGAAGCTTGCATGCCTCAATGGCAAGTTTCTCACTTCCAGCAACAGGTTTACATTAATGGCCTTCGATTGAAAGATTTTGCGTGGTGTTCGACATCGACTCATGTATTCACACCACGTAAATTGTATTGTAGTACCTTGAGGGTCATTATCATTATCAGTGATTCCTCTCACGCCTGTTAACATCTTACATCATTGGCTGGTAATCAGGCGATGTCTTTCCATGTTCGACATCAGAACATCTTTTCACATGGATTAACTTGTATTTTGGGCAAAGATTGAACAAGTTTGAAGACCTTGGATCTAGTTTCATCCATCCAGGTTGCGATATATTCAGGAAAATAAAGACATCAAATGTACATCACAACTGCACAGATAATCATCCAAGCTAAAGGATGATGGCTCTACCAAAATCATCAGTCTGCCACACAGACGATTGTCTGTCTTATGTACATGAGTATGAATTTATAAAGCTGAGCATGGGAATGCCCGCCTTAGCTAGATCATGAAAATATTATGAAGATAAAGTATTGTGTTGTATCTTATTACAGGTCACCTTCCAATTCGAAAAACCTCGGATCCTCATTATAAAGCATTTCACCTGACATCAAAAGGATTTACGACCTCATACTTTAGGGGGCAACTATTATAGACATATTTGGGCACTGCAACCCCAATCATATATGTCCATAAACCAAGGGCTTCTAAGTCCCTAAAAGTGTTGTTTCATACCCTAAAGGAGCAAGGTCAGCTGATTACATCATCTCCCAGAAGTTCTCCCTAAAAAACTACTCAGAACTGGTCAAAACTGGACCATACAGACTGCTCAGTGTTGAGGGTGCGATGCATCTCACCTGCCACATGAAAAAAGTGTGATGCATACTGGAAAGCCCTTCTGCAGGGTGCGATGAGCAAGAGCAAACAAATAGTAGAAGCAGTTTGCTAGGTGGAGACCCTGAGAATCTTCTAAAAGCTGCTCATTTGACACTTGCTTCTCTGAATTCACCCAGGGATGAGTAAGAGATCATGAAATCTCCAAGTGGAACCAAGAACTATCAGAGATATGACACTAATCAAAATCCCAGAAGCTGACTCACCCACCTGCAAACATCTATATATGGATCCCTCATCCAAGATCCAAAGGCTGGAATTTTGTAATTTACAAGGAAGGGTTGTTGGTTTCTCTTTGAAGACATTGTTGGGTGATCTTGCTTTGTATGAGGTGAAGAGGGCTTTCATGCTGGGAGGATGGCACTAGGTCAGACCAATGGGTTGTAATCCTCTCTTCTACTACTTCTATCAATAAAGCTATTTGAGTTTTCCTCCATATTCTTGTATATCTCTGAATCTTGTATTGATATATGCATTTGTATGGTTAATATACATCTGATCCTATATTGTTTATGGTTATAGATCTCTATGCTTTGATGGTATTATGCTGCTTTGACTCTACAGGTGTTCTTTGAAGCGGGACAAGTAAGGAAGGAGTGGCGAATTTCTATCAAAGGGGAAAGGAAACAAGCAAGGAGCCAAGCGAAAGACTGAGGTTGGTACTCTCTGCTTCTTTCTCATCTATCTCTCATAAAGGAAAATATAAGTAACTTTAATATGTTTTTTTCTAAGATAGCTACCCGTCTTAGTGGGACTAACAGTTCTAAATAGACACTAGTTTTCCCGATAACACTCTTTTGTTGAATGTTATGTTAATGGTTTCCGCACATTAATATTAATGGTTAAAAGAATGAATGTTAGGCGTAGTTTGGGAAATAGTTAAAGATGGATAAATTTAACTATTTGGCCGATGCTGCATGAAAGCCAATTTATGAAAAAGAATTGGGGGCGTGACACTTAGCCATGGGGCAGGCGAAGAAGATCGATGCTAAAGTCAAGAACCTATATGCACTTGAGGTAGAAGATGCATTCAAAGCCTCGAGGAGCAAGGAAAAGGTTAGAGACATGGTGGTTAAAAGGGAGCATGATTTACCTCTCAAAATGGAGCATCAGGAAGTTGTGGAGAAGCATACCAGAGGAAAACTGGAGACATCCACTCAAGAAAATACCTCCAGTAGGGGTAGAGTTCGAGCTAAGTGGGAAGAGGGAGCACATGCAACCATACCTCCAAGTGTGATGTGGGATGATGTGAAGTCCTAGTCCTAGAAATTGCATAAATTTGAGTAGGGTCGATTAAGGTGTTCTCCTCATGGATCATTACCCTTGCTACTGGGGCCCATAATATTCAGTAATAAGAGGATGAATTTCAGTCAGATACTGAGGAGTGCATAGGAGTGTTGACAATAGAGAAGGAGGCTCAGTAGAAGAGTCAACAACAACACAATTTTCCCAGTAGACGGTTTCAAATTGATTCAAATTTATTTTATTTTATTTATTTATTTATTTATTTTATTTTATTTTTCTGCTTCTCATTTGCATATGTTGCAGTAGAAACATCAACAATGAGAAGAGTTGGATAAAATATGTTCCATAGAGGCATGATAAGGGTGAGTGGTAATCCCTTTCTTGCTGAGAGGGAGTGTTGAAAATGCAACAAGAAAATATCAATTTGATTTTCCTTGGTCAAACTAGAGAAAATTCAAATTCCCATTTCAACAGACAACTTGGATGAGTTAACTTGAGTGACATGGCTTGTGTCACCCTGTTAGCTTAGTTAATTCGTATTGGAATAATTGAGTTCAGTTAAGCATGAGTGTTTGTTCATTTGTAGCAATATAATTAAGTTAAATTAAGATTGTCAGTTTAACTAGTTCTAACTATTAGAGGAACTAGTGGAAGGTCAAGTTGTGCAGTGTGACTTCAGTCACACTTAGTGATAAACCAATTAATTGGTCAATCAATGCAAAATAATTTGTGCATGCAGATAATTCGAGTTACCCAGTTGCGGTGGAGGTTCCAAGGCAGTATAATATCAATTGTAGATTATTCCAATGTGTACAGGTGGTGCATGTAGTCAGAGGATTAGCCTAAAGGAATTATGCAATCTAATTAAGGAATTTCCTAATTAATAGGGGCCTAACTCGTTAAGGAATAGTGCGAGGAAATAGGAGTTTGTAGGGCTTGAATTTTTTTTAGGTTTTGGCCATAGTCAGTCCATCTCGAAGATAAATAGACTATACACTTGCAGATCGTGCTCAGACTTGAGAAAGCATATGTATGCCTCTCTATTCTTTTATTAATGCAATACAGATAGGAAGGGGTTTTGAGCAGTTGCTTTCCTCTAGATAAATCTCTGCGTTTGTGTGTTATTTCTTGATGCATGCTTATGATATGTGTTCTAGATTGTGAATTAAATTCAATAGAGCAATAGAGTAGATTTGAGTCTTGTGATTTAGTAAATTTCATGAGTAGTTTCAGATCTACACATAATTTCTACAAGACAGACAAATGAAATGATGGAGAGTACCCATGTTAGCCAATTGTCCGCGAATCCAAAAGCATTGAGGATCTAACCTAGGAACGTGAAACTTATACGATCATATGCCTTAAATAGATCAAGTTTGAAGAACATACTTGAACATTTGGTGATCTCGAGAGAGTGTAGGATCTCTTGCACCACTATAATGCAATCTGTGATTTGTCTACTTCAACATATCTCGATTGAGAATGAGAGATAAGGGAAGGAAGAAGGGGTTTCAATCTATTGAGCATTACTATGGATATGATTTTGTAAATCACGTTACATAAAACTATCGGTCTGAAACCCTTAGGTGATTCAGAATGACCTGTTTTGGGTACTAACATGAGCAAGGTCGCATTGAGCATCGGATGAAAGGATTGATTATATTGTGATACAGTGAAACTTTTATTATTATAATCCTTGCAATGAACCTTTAAATAATCAAGAATTACCAATCTTAGATGATGAATCTTTTTAACTCATAATTGTAATTCTTTAATATTAAGATTTAAAAAATTGTGTATAATTAAACCTTTAGTATTATGATCCATGAATCTTTAAATAATCAACATATACCAGTCCTAAATGATTGATCCTTTTAATTATATAATTCTATTTCTTTATTCACTAAATTTTAAACAATTAAATTAAATTAAACAAATCTAATTGAATAATAAATATTAACAGTTATCATCACAACCACAAACTCTTAAATCTTAATTAATACTATATTTTAAAATTTAACAATTGTCACAACTACAAACTCTTAAATCTTAATTTAATATTATATTTTAAAATTTAACAATCATCACTATCATAAACTTTTAAATTTCAACGAATATTATAGTTTATAAATTATTTAAATAAAATATTATACTTGTGATTTTTTTTAATATATTTTATAAATGCATAAATAAAATTTTAACATGAAGTAATTCTTTACTTTCTTAACACTGGTTAAAACAAAAATGATTTTTATAAATGTTAATTATTATTGTTATATTAAATTTATTATTTAAATATATCATTTTTTGTGTAAAGAATTCATAATGCAAGTGTTATGAACGAAGAAAGTAAATTCAAATACATACTGTCATGGTAATAAGTTAAAATAAAAATTATATTATTATTATTACTATTATTATTATAATAAATTAAATTAAATTTATTATTTAAATATATCATTTTGGTTTAAAGAATTCATAATGTAAGCGTTATTAATGAAGAAAGTAAACCTAGAGTAGTAGTAAAAATTATATAATGGAAATAAAATAGTTTCCATTTATACTCTCCACACATATACAAAGAAAGTAAAATGAGATAAGATGCTTCGATGAGCTGATAAAAAAATAGAGTAAATTTTAAAAGAATAAAATCATTATCGCATTAAAACAAAGCGAGTGACACGGTACATTTAAACCATAACCCATGAGTATTGTGAACCATATTAATCTTCTATTTCAGAGGCTGCAGAGAAAGCAGGGGTGATATGTTCAATGCAGAAATTTTCTTGACCATAGATGATTGTCTTTCCATAGCCAAGGGCTCCACGTGGACCGAACTCCAGCCAACACACCATTCAGCAAGAATGCCGAAGAATATGACAGAGATACCCACGTGGAAGGAGTCCTTCCAGAAAATTCCTTCCAAATTTCAACATCAAGAAGAAAACATCCCCACGCCCACTTAAAAAAAAGCAAGTATCTGCACAGCAGCATATAGCCATTTCCCAAAAGCCTTCGTACCCAAAGTTGCTGCCACTATACTGCCCGACACAAAGCACATCATCTCCATATGTGTCACTGCGAAAAACAGGAATATATAAAAATCGTCCCTATCATATACCAAAATGTGGTCAAAGCATTGAATACAGGGGATCAACCATGGAAAGGAGGAGAGTAAGAAGTTCATTGCCGAAGCAATACCAATGGCTGCCATTATCACTGCAACCCTGGGCATAGACGGTGGCGGAGAAGCATCAGCCCCACCATCAAATGCAATAAGCACAGCCCAAACAATAGAGCAAACCACGTTGACACAACCCACTGTAAAAGATACCGTTCTGATGCCCACAACATTGCCTCTGAAGCTCAGCAATTGGCAGCAAAACAAAAACTTGTCAAGTTGTGCAAAACAAAAACTTACAGACCATGCCAACCAGCAAAACAACTGAATGATGACCAATTGCACGATGCGTCGGATTGCTAGCCAGTTGTTGAATAACCCCATTTCAAAGGGCGATTCTTATTTCCGTCACAGTTTTTTAATTAATGCCCCTGACATGGGGGAGTGATAGGGAAATATAACGCGAGGAAAAAAACCGGAGGAGAAAAAAAAAACAGTCTCGCGTCATGTCGCGTCATGTCAAGGGGCATTAATTACAAAACTGTGGCGGAAATAGGAATCGCCGAAAATAAAGCATGATCAAATTAGGTTGGAGCAAAGCACGTGATTATGTGGCGCACTAATAATAAAAAATTTGATAAAGTGAAAGTAAGGACGAGCGCACTAATAATAAAAAATTTGATAAAGTGAAAGTAAGGACGAGAAACGTACGATAATAAATAGATGAAAATAGAAAGACAAGATGGACAAGGTTGGAGCAAAGCACATGATTATGTCGCGCACTAATAATAAAGTTGGAGCAAAGCACGTGATTATGTCACCTACTAATAATAAAAAATAATAAAAGTAGAAGCAGCAGAATCAGGATCAGATATTGGGGAGGGCTATTCCTATTTCCGTCACAGTTTTTTAATTAATGCCTCCGACATGGGGTGCGATAGGGAAATATAACGCGAGAAAAAAAACTGGAGGAGAAAAAAAAGTCTCGCGTTATATTTCCCTATCGCGTCCCCATGTCAGGGGGCATTAATTAAAAAACTGTGGCGGAAATAGGAATCGCCTTCATTTTCAATATCTCATCATGATTCTTATGCTTTTATTAGTCCTTGCCTCGACTAAGGATTATGGCAATTGCATCGTAGTCAAGGTTCTTTGACTATAGTTTTTATAATTTTAATTAAAAAATAAATATTTTCATTCTCTTGTAAAATAATTTATTTATTTATTTGTTTTTATTTGTTTTTATGTTTTTTAATTTTTTATCGGATAAATGAGTTTTGATTTGATAATCACAATTTAATTTAAGTATTTATCCATGTGTGATAAATCATTTTAAAATGAAAAAAACATTGTTACCTAATGTTGCTAGTGCTCTGCACAAATCTTTTACCTAAATAATTAAAAAAGAGTATATATTTGTCTTTACCTAAAAAAAATAAAAAGAAAATAAATATCTGTTGTTGTGTAAGCTATCTCATATTACTTTATTCCATTTTAAACTTATTACCTCTTATTTAATTTTCAACTTGTACACCTTTATTTTAACTTCTATTTTATTTATCTAATTTTATAAAATTTAATATATTATTTATTCAAAATTAATTGTAAAATATTAATTTTGATTTCAAAATAATTTATATATTAAACAAAATCTTTTAGTAGAAATCACATGAGAGAATTTTTTAGCTAACGCAATTTAAACCAACAAATATAGTTCCTATACAAAAATTTATATATTATTATTATTATTAATATTTATTAAACATTATATATATATATATATATATATATATATTTCATTTGACAATCAACATTTATCACCTTCATGTTAGAAGACACTGCATTATTAGGCATGGAATCCATGAAGGACGAGACAAACACTTCTAGTCTTCCACTCCATTAAATCATTTATGGTGTCAGATTAATAGTCTTTCTCACTAACACAACTTGATTAATAATCAATTCAAGCATAAGACTTATGCTCCAATTGGAAATGATGAATTTAGAACTTCTATATAACATGTGTGAATGTGATGCATTGGGATTCACGTGTTCGACTATGTAGAGTATGTTAGCTCCCTGTACGGTCAGTTCTCACGGAAATCGTCTCGCGGGATTTCTTTTATTGTTGGGAGCTCTTGAAGTGGTCCATTACTTTTTCTACAGTTCTCTACCACATTCATAGGGCAGTTGGAACGTTCCCCATGATCAACTAAAGTTGCGGAACACTTGACATGTAGCCACCAATCGCTTAATGGAAGCTTGGCTATAAATACTTCAGTTTGGTCCCCAAACTCACCGCTCAATTCCCTTCAGTCTTACACCATCAAATTAGAGTGACTAGAGTTTCAGAAGTGCCAAAACGGGAGAGAGAAACAGTGACAGAGCAACTATCAATGGCCGGTGCTACAATTTCTTGGGCATTAAAGTTTTCGATTCTTTTAAGTGTTTATTCCGCATTATAGAATCATTATTATGCTAACATCTAGTATCATAACGGTTTTATCTCTGCCTTGGTGTTTATCGACATGCTCTGTTTGGTCTGCCTTGGTGTTTATGAACGATGTTTTGTCTCTATTTGTATCCGTCTTATTGTTGCTTTATCATTGGCAGTCTTTTTGAAACATTATGCAATGACAAAAATGAGATTAGGCCTTGACCTTTTAACCTTTGTTCTGATAAGCTCAGCTATTTATTATTATTATCATAGTGATCAATATAGATAGAAATGCTTCTTTATTGATATCAAACCCTTGAGGTAGGGAAACACCATACATTCACTCCTTAAGGAAGGAGAACACTCCACAAACCATATGCTTGTCCATACAATATTCCTTGACATATCTTTATGGGGAGTCTTTAACCTCTATATAGCCCTCATACATACAATACCATGGGCCATTACCATGGTTCCCTCAATACCATCTATCTAATACAATGGGCTTATTATATTATTTCTCACTACTTGTGGTCCCTTACATGATACGGGTTAACCACTTTATTTATTACTATGGTACATCCCATTATTACATTATTCCCTTGGGTACCTCCCTCAGTACCCCATACTATCCCCCCTAGGTATACTACACCTTGTATGTTGTGCAGGGCACTGCCAGGGGGTCACAGGGGGATGGCTACCCCCTGCACGGGGTTAGGGTAGCGCCCCGAGGAAAAAAAAATTGGACCCTATATTAGGTGGGCAGACCTACCTATGGTTTTATGCATAGATTACGCACACGGTTTTGGGCATGATGGTTTACTATCCATGGTATTTTGTAGATCCGGTCAAGGGAACTATGGTTATGTTCTAATCCAGGGGTAATGTATTGGGGCTTATGGATGCTTCAACATGTATATATATGTATTGTAACATTGAAAGGAATATAATGAAAAATCAATCTGGTAGTCCCAGTTTTGGGATCCAGGGAAAAATCTCTGTGCATATATGTTTTATGTTTTATGCTCTCACCATGATTGTTTATTTTTTTCTTTTTAGAATTCATATGAAAGTAATTTATGTATGTGGTTAAAACATACATTTGGTATCGGAGTTGTTTTGGCTTCAAGGGGACACCTTTGCTACTGAGGGGTTTTTTGCTCGAGCCTGCGGTAGACTCTTTTCAGTGGGAGATCTTCAAGATCGATTCTTGTGGTGAAATAAGATGTCGAGCAGTGGAAAGATAGAGATCGAAAAATTTAATGGTTAGAGTTTTGAGTAGTGGGACCGTAAAATGGAGGATCTGCTTGTGGATAAAGATCAGTGGATCGTGTTAGATCTGGGTAATAAACCAACAATAATGTTAGCTGAATATTGGGCGAAGTTAGATCGTAATGAAAAGAGAAAAATACAATTGTCTGCCTCAAATTCAATATTGTTGAATGTATTAGGGGAAGCCTCAATGAAGGCTTTGTGGGACAAGTTAGGGACTTTGTACCAACCTAAGTCTTTGGTGAATAAATTGTTCCTACGGAAAAATATGTATAACCTAAGGATGAAAGATGGAGACTCAGTGATAGAGCATCTGAACGCATTTAATACTTTGTTAAGCCAGTTATTATTTGTTGATATTAAAATTTCAGATGAAGATAAGTGCATCAATTTATTGTGTTCTCTACCAGATTCATGGGATAGTCTGGTTGTTGCAATAGGTAGAAATGAAATTGCCTTGCAGTTTGATGAAATAGTCTCATCCTTGCTGTCGGAGGAGATGAGACGAAAAAATATGGAGGGCCAGAATGGTGATGCCTTGTGTGTATGAGGACGGTTCCAGAACAGAAACAAAAATAAGTCCTTGAGTGGGATATCTAAATCTCTAGGAAAACCTGTAAAGGTGTGCTGGAAATTTGGAAAGGAAGGGCACTTCAAAAGGGAATGTAAATCTAAATCTCTTGAGAAAGTAAAGGGATCTGATGATTCTCCTTCTGCAGAGGCAAAAACCACCTTAGATGAAGGTGGGGATGTTGGCTTCTTCTTCAAGTACACATGTGATCCAGGTGGATATTGGTGGCCACCTGCCAAGTCCACCTGGTCCCCCACCATTGTTTCTCTTAGCATTTTCAGTTTCCTTAATTGTAGCACAACTTACTATTTTTAGCAGTTTTTCGGGTCCTAAACTTCCGGAGCCGTTTTGAGGCCCTAAACGACATTTTTTGGGAAATCTGGAGCAACATGTTGCCTCCCAAAGTGGTAGTGCTCGGATAGATCTTTCTAACGAGCTATTGTACGCGTCAAACGGAGATCGTATGCCAAAGTTACAACCCCGGGAAGTTGGTGTACCAATTTACCCAAACGGGGCCCACAGTTTGGCGTTTCATCTTCTAGGGTTAGGTTTTGGAATGTTAAGGGTTTTCCATTGTTTCTCAACAATAAATAGGCCTTCGAGCCTCATTGTAACACAGTTCAGAGGCATGTAGCCACCATATCTCTTCTTAGAGATAAGCTACCATCACCCTAGCTAGTTTATTTCCATTACTGTTTGTAAGCATATTTCAGTATTTTACATTAATGAAATGAAGTATTATTTCCGCTGCATATCTGTGTTTATGGTTATCTCTGTAATTTTTGCGTTCCTGTTTAAATCCGAATCAGTGGTATCAGAGCGGTCTGCTTTGTCTCTGTTTTTCTTTGCATGTCCCCAACAAGCTCGGGATATAAGGAGTTAGGGCTTGAACTGGTCGAACCTTTGCAAGACCAGCCTCGCAAATCCCGACGGCCTCCCATGGCGGATGAGAAGAAAGACGAGGGGGCAGGAGATCCTATCAAAATCTTGCTCGAAGAAGCCCTCGAGCGACAACGGAATGCGATGATGGATAGATTTGCCCAGATCCTTCAGCAGCTACCCAGAAGCGACGCATCGGCTTCCAGCAGTTACTCTGGAAACGCCACGCCCTTTAAGGTACAAGTTAATTTTGAAATCCCCATATTCGAGGGTCAGATAGACGCAGATGTCGTAGATAAATGGTTAAATCTGCTAGAGGGTTATTTTTTTTTTCATGAATTTTCAAGTCGGGAAAAGATTGTTTTCGCTCTTCTTAAAGCAGCCCCCCACGTCAAGGACTGGTGGGAAACCTACTACGAGCAGAAGGATGAAAATATTGGCTCACTATTTTTAGCCGCACCCACCTGGAATTCATTCCGGGAGGCCATCAAGGAGAAGTACTACCCTGTCGGAAGCTATGAGGATGAATACATAAAGTGGACCACGCTGCGGCAAGGAAGGGACCAAGACATGCCGAAGTTCACCAATCTTTTCCATACCCTTCGCACAAAGTTGGGTATCAAGGATTCGGAGCAGCATTTGATACTCAAATACTGTGGCTGCCTGCACAAGTACATTCAGGAAGAAATACAATTCCTGAACATCTCCTCGCTCGGCACAGCATACCGATATGCCGTCAAGGTCGAGCAGAAGTTTAAACAAAAGAAGCGAGACTTTGGATCTGCGAATCCAAAGCAGGGGAAAGGTGCCCCTAAACCACAAAACAAAGGACAAAGCCAAGGCGGGGCAGCCCAAGACAACCTGCCGAAGCTGCAAGCAAAGAACAGCGCCGCGAAGCCGAAAAAGGACACGGGAAAATGGTGTGAGTTCCATAAGAGCTCCACTCACAACACAAGTGAGTGTCGGGCCAAGCAGTCACTGGTGGCTGAGCTAAAGGTTTCAGAATCAGATGCATGTTCTGAATCTGAGTCAGAACCCGATAAGGGGAATGACAAAGGGAAGCAGATCATTGATGCGGATCCCAACGCCATTGTTGCTACCGCCAAGATCCAGAAAAATGAACCCGAAGATCCAGAGGAGGAGGAGCATCTCTTCCACTCCCAGATGTGGGTAAAGGGCTCCCCGATACAATTCATTGTTGATAGCGGGAGGCAAAAGAACCTCATTTCGGTAGAGGTCGTGAAGCGGTTGGGCTTACCGACCACAACACATCCACAACTGTACACCATTGGGTGGCTGCACCAAGGACGAGATCTTCGCGTGAGCCAGCAGTGTCACCTTCCATACAACATCAAGCCCTTCATGGATGAGGTATTGTGTGACATTGCTCCCCTTGAAGTTTGTGATGTATTATTAGGACAGCCATACTTGTGGAAGCGACATGATGTGTATGAATCAAGGCCCCGTGCTGTTATTATTACATTGGGAAATAAGTTGTACAGGATACCAGAGGTAGCACCACCTACCACCATCTCTTTGATTACTGCAAAACAATGCAGTAAGCTCATTTCCAAAACCAAGAAAATTGTTTTCCTGATGATACGCCCTCAAGGAAAGAAGAAGACGGTGGTCGCGGCGTCCAGACAGGGCCCCTCTGCACGACAACTACAGATGGACAAGGTTGTGGAGGAGTACGAGGACATCTTCACCTCCCCTGTAGGGGTTCCTCTGCACTGTCAAGTCAAGCACTCCATCGATCTGACCCGAGGTGCGCCGCTACCCAATGGACCAATTTATCGGCACTCAGTTCTGGAGAACGATGAAATCAAGAGGTATATTCAGGAGCTCCTGCAGAAAGGTCACATCCGTCCGAGTTCATCGCCTTGTGGGAGCTCGATCGTGTTGGTACAGAAGAAGGATGGGACGTGGAGACTTTGTATTGACTATCGAGCACTGAACAAGATCACTATCCGTAATAGGTACCCGATCCTGCAGATTGATGACCTCCTGGACCAACTAAAGGGGGCGAAATATTTCAGCAAGATCGATCTGAAGTCAAGATATCACCAGGTACCAATCGAACCCTCTGATGTGTGGAAGACTGCCTTCAAATCCAAGGAGGGTCTTTTCAAATGGTTGGTTATGCCTTTCGGATTGACGAATGCTCCTGCAACCTTCATGAGGCTAATGGATGACATCTTGCGGCCATTCACCAACTCATTTGTAGTAGTATACTTGGATGACATTCTGATCTTCAGCTAGAGTTGGGAAGAGCACCTCCACCACATCCGACAGGTTATCCAAATACTACGGCAGCACACGCTATGTGCCAATTTGGAGAAATGCACTTTTGGCATGACCCAGGTTCAGTATCTAGGATACATCATTGATGAAAAGGGGGTGCATGTGGATCCAGCCAAGATTCAATTCATTCGGGATTGGCCATCTCCAACCACTCTAATAGAGCTCCGCAACATTTTAGGTCTTGCCAACTTCTACCGCAAGTTCGTATTGGGGTTTTCTCATATTACTTGGCCCTTGAGTCAAGTCACCAAGGGAGGGGCGAAAGCAAAATTCTTTTGGTCTGAATCTCAACAGAAGGCATTTATAGAGTTGAAGGATCGCCTTTGCATGACACCAGTGCTCGCGTTACCAAATTTACAACAACCATTTGAGGTCGAGACAGATGCCTCTGACTATGCTATTGGGGCAGTCCTTACTCAACATGGACATCCAGTGGCATATCACAGTGAAACACTTTCAGACACAGTCCGGAAGTACCCCACTTATGATAAAGAGATGTATTCCATTGTGTAGGCCTGCCGACAATGGAAGCATTACATTTTGGGGAAGGAAACGGTCATCCACACAGACCACCGACCCCTGCAGTTCATACAGATCCAAGGGAAATTGCAAAATGATCGCCATCAGAAGTGGTCTACATACCTGCAACAATTCCACTTGAATATCAAGTATAAGAAGGGTAGCACCAATAATGTTGCAGATTGCCTTAGTCGACCACCGATCATGGCGTTAACCACCGTGCCTTCTGAATGACCACTTCTCTACAAAAGCGACCCAGAATTCGGCCACACATACCAGACACTCTTGGAGGGTCGACATGTTCCAGATTTTCACCTCCAGGATACCCTGTTATGGCACCTGGGTCACCTTTGTGTTCCTTCAAGCGAGCGTGCCAAGATGATTTGGGAAGCACACTACAGTCAGGCTGCTGGGCATTTCGGGGTCGAGAAAATAGTGGCAGTACTGCAAAATTATTTCTATTGGCCGAATCTTCGACAGGATGTTGGGAAGTACATCAGATCATGTACTGCCTGTGCCATTGCCAAACCGAACATCAAGAAGCACAGCCTCTATACCCCATTGCCTACCCCTAGTCGACCTTGGGAATCCATCTCCATGGATTACATGTCAGGCCTTCCTTCCACTAAGCATGGAAATGACTGTGTTTTCGTGGTCGTCGACAGGTTCTCGAAGATGGCCATTATGGCGGCCTGCAGAAAGAATATCACAGCAGAAGCCACTGCTAAACTCTTCTTTGAACGAGTGTGGGTGCACTTTGGGATCCCACAGTCTATCATCTCAGATCGAGACAGTCGTTTCCTCTGCACATTTTGGTCCAGTCTCTGGTCAATGTTGGGCACCAAATTCACGAAGTCCACAACCTTCCATCCTCAAACTGATGGCCAGATAGAGGTTGTCAATAGGATGATTGTACACATTCTGCGCATGTATAACTCAAAGAATCCACGCACATGGGACGAGAGCCTCCCCTATGTTCAGCACAACTATAACCGAGCTCTTCACAGCTCCACTGGCCATAGCCCTTTTCAGGTGGGTTTTGGATTCTAGCCACTCTGCCCCATTGATGTGGCCATGCCACTTTCAGCTACTCACATAAATTCAGCTCATGTCCAGTCCGAAACAGATAAGGCCACCAGCTTCATTGAGCGCATCCAACATATTCACCAGCAGGTCCATGAAGTTTTGGAGAAATCAAATGCCA
Organism: Pinus tabuliformis; assembly: GCA_031772625.1. Classification (NCBI taxonomy): domain Eukaryota; kingdom Viridiplantae; phylum Streptophyta; class Pinopsida; order Pinales; family Pinaceae; genus Pinus; species Pinus tabuliformis. The sequence goes on from CM062817.1 coordinate 1,901,474,931, forward strand.
AGTATAAGCAGTGACATGATCAACATCGGGTGCCACACAAGTTTCAGGGGGGCGACAAAGTCTGGTTGCATTTGCAAAAGTAACGCCTTACTGGAGCCTATCGGAAACTGAGACTACTCCGATATGGTCCTTACACAATTACTAAGGCTATGGGAGACAATGCATTTGAGCTTAGCATTCCCCCATTCCTTGGCCTGCACCCAGTGTTCAATGTGGACCGCCTTCGACCATACTTTCCACCATTGCTAGACACATCCGACATTGCAGAATAGCTCACACCCACATAATTAAATCCAGATTGCATGGAACAAGCTGCAACTGATCGGATCATGGGCACACAGATCAAGAACACTCTCCAACAGAATATCCAACTGTATCGAGTTGTCAAAGCAGGCCAACTCCTTCACCAGGGCAAGTGGCTCACCAGGGAACAAGTTCAGCAAAAGTTTCCTCATCTCATGGAGGAACTCAATGCAATGGGGACCATTGCTTCCTAAGGGGAGAGGAATGATCCAGGTGGATATTGGTGGCCACCTGCCAAGTCCACCTGGACCCCCAACATTGTTTCTCTCAGCATTTTCAGTTTCCTTAATTGTAGCACAACTTACTATTTTTAGTAGTTTTTCGGGTCTTGAACTTCCGGAGCCGTTTTGAGGCCCTAAACGACGTTTTTTGGGAAATTTGGGGCAACATGGGTCCATGTTTCCTCCCAAAGTGGTAGTGCTCGAATAGATCTTTCTAACGAGCTATTGTACGTGTCAAACGGAGATCGTATGCCAAAGTTACGACCCCAGGAAGTTGGTGTACCAATTTACCCAAACGGGGCCCACAGTTTGGCGTTTCATCTTCTAGGGTTAGGTTTTGGAATGTTAAGGGTTTTCCATTGTTTCTCAACAATAAATAGGCCTTCGAGCCTCATTGTAACACAGTTCAGAGGCATGTAGCCACCACATCTCTTCTCAGAGATAAGCTACCATCGCCCTAGCTAGTTTATTTTCATTACTGTTTGTAAGCATATTTCAGTATTTTACATTAATGAAATGAAGTATTATTTCCACTGCATATCTGTGTTTATGGTTATCTCTGTAATTTGTTGCGTTCCTGTTTAAATCCGGATCAACATGTAGATCATGAGGCATGGTTGGTTGACTCAGGTACATCCTTTCATTTTACTCCCCACAGAGAGTGGTTCTGCGAGTATGAGAAATATGATGGTGGTGGTGTCTTCTTAGGGGATGACGGGAAGGCTAAAATTGTTGGTCACAGAAAATTCAAGTTGATGTTGCAAGGTGGAAGGATTAGAAAACTTCCAGGTGCTCTGCATATTCCTGCATTGGCCAAAAATTTGTTTCTGTAAGCATGCTAGACGATGCAGGTGTAAAAACAATGTTCGAGAAAGATACTTACAAGATGGTTTAGGTAGCACTGGTATTGATGCGGGGAGTTCGGATTGGAACTCTGTACAAGCTTCAAGGTAGCATTGTTATTGATGGGTGCAATAGTTGTTTGGTTCCTGAAAGTGGAGCAGAAAATCTAATGGTCTTTGGAGAAAAGATCATGCTATGGCATCAAAGGCTTAGACATATTGGAGAAAAGGGCATTCAAATACTTCATGGTAATGGTATGGTAGAAGGTATGTCTAATAGCTTTCTGGATTTTTATTTCTGTGAAAATTGTGTATATGGGAAGCAGAATTAGGTGAGTTTCCCCTTTAGTGGTAAGAGGTCGAAACATATATTAGAGCTTGTCAATAATGATGTGTTTGGACCTGTGTTGGTTCCATCACTAGGAAATTTTGTGTACTATGTATCATTTATAGATGAATTTTCACGAAATACATGGATATATTTTCTCAGGAAAAAATCTGAAGTCTTTAACAGGTTTAAAGAATTTAAGGCTCTGGTGGAAAACCCGACAGAGAAGAAGATAAAGGTGCTGAGGATAGGTAATGGTGGATAATTTTGCAAGAAGGAATTTGAAGAGTTCCATAAGAAATGTGGTATTGCACGGCAGAAGACTACTCCATACACACCTGACAAAAATGGAGTTGCAAAAAGAATGAAAAAGATGTTTATGGAAAGGGCAAGAAGCATGCTCAGTGGTGTTGGGTTAGGATAGGAATTCTACGCAGAGGCAGTGGAGACTACATGTTACCTGGTCAACAGTTCACCTTCATCAATGTTGGAGGATAAGACTCCACAAGAGGTATGGACTGGTAAGAAACCTTCTCTTTCACATCTGAGGGTATTTGGATGTGATGCATATGTACATGTTCCAAAGGATAAAAGAACAAAGTTGGATAGCAAATATGAAAAGTGCATCTTTATTGGGTATAAGGATGGTTTAAAAGGTTATAAGCTTTGGAACCCATAAACAAGGAAGGTTGTATACAACCGAGATGTGGTATTTATAGAGGTGAAGTATGTTATTAAACATGAATTCCTACCAAAGGAAATTGAGAAGATAGAGTTGTAGCTAAAGGAGGAAAAATCAAACTCTACATCAGAAGAGGAATCAAAAGATGAAGAGCCACAAACCTCGGTTGTGAGAAGATCAGTTCGAGAAAGAAGACAACCATAAAGGTATAGTCCATCTAATTTTTGCTCAAATTTTGCTTTATTTATTACTGATGATGATCCCAAAACCGTGAGGGAATCAATAGAGTCATAGGATGGCAAACTATGGAAAGGGGCCATAGTTGATGAAATGACATCTTTGCACAAAAATGAGGCTTCAGATTTGGTGGAGTTGCCGACTAGAAGGAAACTCATTGGCAACAAATGGGTGTCTAAGAAGAATATGAATGCGGAAGGAAAGGTGGAGAAATAAAAAGCTCGGTTGGTAGCAAAAGGTTATTCCAAGGTGTTGGGAATTGATTTTGGTGATATTTTTCTCCTGATGCAAAGGCAGCTTCTATTAGATTACTTTTATCTGTTGTCGCTACTTTTGATTTTGAGGTAGAACATATGGATGTGAAGACAAGATTTATTCACAAGGATTTGGAAGAAGATATCTACATGAAGAAACCTGAAGGCTTTGCAGTGAAAGGTAAAAAAGAATTGCTATGCAAGTTAAAAAAGTCTCTGTATGGGTTAAAACAGTCACCAAGGATGTGGTATCAGAAATTTGATACATTTATATGGGGACTTGGCTTCACCAGAAGCAAAGAATATCATTGTGTGTATTTTAAATTAATTGGAGACCATGTTATTTATCTGGTCTTGTATGTGGATGATATGTTGTTGGTTGGAAATGACAAAGAAATTATCTAGGATTTGAAGACCCAATTGTCCTCCAAATTCAACATGAAAGATCTTGATGCTGCAAACTATATTTTGGGCATGGAAATTAAACAAGATCAGGAAAAGAGGAAGCTTTGATTAAACCAAAGGAAGTATGTCAAGACAATATTGCAGAGGTTTAATATACAAGATAGTAAACTAGTGAAGGTTCCTATTCCTATAGGTGTAAAGTTATCTACTCAATAGTGTCCTAAGACATAAGAAGAGGAAGAGGACATGTCTCATGTTCCATATGCAAGTGCTGTCGGTAGCCTGATGTATGAAATGGTCTATACTAGACCAGACCTTTCACATGCATTGGGAGTATTGAGCAGGTTTATGTCAAAACCAAGGAAGGAGCATTGGACAACAATGAAGCAGGTTTTCAGGTATTTGTGTGGCACTAGTGATTATGGTTTTTGCTACCAAGGAAGACCAGGATTTGACAAAGTTTTGGACATACGTGGCTTTGTTGATGTAGACTAGTTTGGAGATCTGGATCAGAGAAGATCTACAAGTGGGTATGTGTTTAACCTTTTTGGAGGTGTGGTCAGTTGGATGAGTAAGAGACAGTCTGTAGTGGCACTCTCAACTACAGAGGCAGAATACATGGCAACCACTCATGCAAACAAGGAAGAAGTTTGGTTGCAAAGATTGTGTTCAATTATGTGGTTAGTATATTAAGCTATAAGGATAGATTGTGACAACCAAAGTGAAATTTTCTTGGCAAAGAACCATGCTTATCATTCAAGGACAAAGCACGTTGATGTTTAGATCACTTTGTGAGGCATATGGTTGAGTACAAAAAGGTGTTTCTGGTAAAGGTGGAAACTTTGAAGAATACTGCAGATGCATTGACAAAATCTGTGAGCATTGAGAAGTTCTCTTAGTGTAGAGAAGCAATGGGCATTGCAGGGATGGATCAATGACTAAGCTCTCCTATGGCCCCCTGTGGAAAAAAAACAACAAGTGGGAGAACGTTGGGTTATGTTATATTCTTTCCACGACAAGCCCACACGCGAGTGGATGAAAACCCCTCCTGTACATTGTGTCGGGGGGTATGGAGGGGGGCAGTAGCCCCTCTGGGGACCCTATATTAGGTGGGCAGACCTACCTATGGTTTTGTGCATGGATTTTTCACATGGTTTTGGGCATGATGGTTTACTGTCCATAGTATTTTGTAAATCCGGTCAAGGGAACTATGGTTATGTTCTAATCTAGGGTTTATGGATGCTTCAACATGGATGACAAATGTCTGTCTACATGTGATTTACGTCGAAGTTATTCTTTCAACTATTATGGATCACAGAAGCCTCAATTTAACTATTGAAAGGAATATAATGAAAAATCAATCTGGTTACCTTGGTTTTGGGATCCAGGGGAAAAATCGATGTGTATATCTGTTTTATGTTTTATGCTCTCGCCATTGTTTATTTTCTATTTTTTAGAATTCGTATGAAGGTAATTTCTGTACGGGGTTAAAACCTACACTCGCATGATGGAAAAATTGTGACCATTGATCAACTTTCATTCGTTGGTTCGGATTTGACTGCCAATCATCCAAATTCCCTAAATGTTCCAAATATGCAAGTGGTATCTTCCTGCCACAAGTTAATTATGTGGAAACATGTCCCATTCCTGTACCTACTTATGAAGAAGAGACTTTCACTCTTTTCTGAACTTCATTTGACGTGGATGCAGTAGGTGATGTGGTGAATCATTTACTCGGGGTGTTGAAGCCTGATATTTCAATTAGACCCCTTGATATGTAGCCCTTCTAGATATTTTTTTCTCCCATATGATGAGAACCTTTTGGAATTCATGGCCTTCAGGAGGTCATGATCAATATTACCATAAACAGATTTATTTTTCTTTTGTTAAGCTCATTAAAAAATGAAACAAGGCACCCCTCAAGAAATTTTATTTTACTGTGTCAATCTTGTTAAAAAATGAAACAAATACTCTCGTGTTGATTTGACTCTTTAACTATGATCTTGATTTTGATCTCAGAAATGTTAGATTCATTTCATGCACCAATAATCCTCTTCCTTTCTTCCTAGTGAACATATTTCTATTAGTAGCCAATGTTCTATTTGGGGTCCATGCGAATAGTTGTGGGATGAAATGAAGCTGGAGGGGTATGCCTCTACCCTTATGTTGGGGACAATAATCCCAAGCATAGTTTCCACAAGTTTCAAGCTTGTGTAAAAATGAAACCATATTCAACTATTCTCAATCATATTTTTTCTTTTTTTCAATATTGTATAAAAATTAAAACTATCCCGTAATTTACTGCTCATGATTTCCATCATCCTATTTCTGCCAGATAAGCCTTGGTTTTCTCACTCCGTCGACGCCATATTTTTGGCCAATCACTCACTTTCACTTAGTGTTTTACTCTTTCCTAAGAAACCGTTGCGATGAGTGGTCTTATTAGCCTGCCTCTTGACCTCTACATGTTTTGAGAAATTCCATCATGACCAGAACCATTTTCTACCCTTTATATCACTCATTCCTCTAAGAGGATTTCTCTCTAAAGTTATTTTCAAACTCTCAAAACATGAAAATATTGCCGAGTAATTGTCTTTTAAAACTCGTTAAAGTAACTGAAAAGACCTCTCGCTAGTATAAGTTTAACCTTTTTCAAAATGAATACACTATTTATGAAAATGAAATACTTTAGTCAAGCATGGCTAAAGTTTCTCCTGGATATTGTTTTATGCATTTTCAGGCCCAAGGGACAAATTTACGAAAAGGAACATCTTGGAGTTTTCTTTTTCACCTCTTTTTCAAACTCTCTAAACATGAAAAATAAGTCGATTTATGCCTTCGGTAGGCTCTTAAAAGTATTAAACGACACTAGACTCGTTAAGCATGATAAGACCAAACCACTCCTTCTCAGGATTTGTTAAAAATACTCAGAAGGATTCATCTGAAGGATGAACTTATAGATCAAGAATATGTTATCCTCCTCAAGCTTGTCAAAAATAAAGAGGTACTAGCTAGAAATGGTTGGGAAATTGGGAAAACAGGGCATAATACCTAATAATGGTAGCGAATAGCTTTTGAACATGACACTCTTTTGCTTCATCTTCGTGACTGCTTTGGGTTGGGGAATCTTCTTGCCTCTTTGTCAATCACACCTTAATCAAAGCCTTCATGATGGGTCTTTGAGTCAATGTTTCCAACTCCATGTAAGTGTCACTCATATGTTCAAGAGAAATTCTACCCTCAGTTGACATCTGTTATATTACCCTTAAGCCTCACTTCATGTCTGCTACTCCTAAACCAATTCTGCATCATTACATTTTGTCTCAAATCTTGATACTTGTTTTGTTTCGTTGATGGGAGATACATCAAGGCTCTCCTATGATGGGTTGCTTCCTGTCGACATCAACACATTATCTAGGAAGTTCACCTAGAAACTCTCTTACATACCTTGGAGCTTGCATTCCTCAATGGTAAGTTTCCTTACTTTCATTGACATGTTCTCATCATTGGCCTTCGATTGGAAGATTTTGTGTGGTGTTTGACTTCAGCTCATTTATTCACACCACATAGATTATACTTTAGTACCTTGAGAACCATTATCATTATCGGTGGTTCCTTTCACATCTGTTAATGACTTACATCATTGGTTTGTAATCATATGGTATCTACCATGTTCAACTCCAACTTATTTATTCACATGGTTAGACTCGTACTATCAAGTGACAAGGTAGAATACCCTGGATCTAGTTTCATCCATTCGAGTTGCGATTTCAAGATTCATACAAGATTACAAAGTATGATGGATAAGATCATTCAGAAAGTCATCAAAGTATGGGTACAGCATCTGTCATTAGTATTTTACATGTAAATTAGCTTATGTTTTGAGTATGGGTATGCCTAAATTAGCAATGATATCATGAAGATAATTCATTGTAACAAATGATGATCTTAACCAATTTATTCTTGATCTGGACTTGTCACATGATAAAGCACTTTAGTCCTCAAACACTGCTTCTGATTTTGTACTTTAGGGGGCAATATGTTATAGGTCATTTTTTCACATCCAATCAAATGGCCTGGAAACCGGATCAATAAACATACATTAACACTTTGCATTCATCCCCTACAAAGCCAACATCCTATCTCCAAAGATTCCAAGAATTTTGGGTTAAACAACTTAAAATCCTAATTTTTGGATCCATCACACTTTCCTTTCATGCAACCAACATTGTTGCAATTTTTACACTAAGCAATTGCACTAACCAATGCATGTTTCCTTTGTTGCGATCTTTAGAGTGCCTCGCTTTGCCGAGCTTATGTCGATTCTAGGTTTTTTTTCGATTGTCTACCTCGTTAGTCGGGGCTTTCTTTTTCTCAGTTGTCGTTTGTTTACATGAAGATCACCTATTTTGCTTAAGTCAAAAAAAACTTGTAATTATTTTAGGCTCATGGTGGTCTCTAGCTAGTTGCTCTACCATAACAGTCAATTGGTGAATCTAGGCTTCTAAGGAATCAAATGGTGGAGGTAATTCCACTCTTCTATTAGATGGCTCGTGCTACTACTCAACAACTTCTCCAAGATCTTGTTGTTCTCCATGTCCTGCTCCATGGCCTTGGGGTCCCACTCCCCTCCTTGGGCAGTCACTCTGTCGCTGCATGGAATTGAGGTCAGGAAGCTTGTCTGGATAGTGTCACAATATCTTTGCTGGCACGCTATTCGAGTTCATCCAGTCACAATTTTGTGCGCCTGGAATAAAAAATTCCAAAACTATGACAATCCACCCCTTCGATTCAAGACTACTAGGACCCAAGTTGAGAGCTTCGTAACCCTCTTGGTCACACCTGTTCCTCTGCTCCAAGGACCATAAAAACACCACTCCTTTTGGCCCTATCACCTAGAAGCTTCTTCTTCTTTACCCACCCTTCAATGTCACCTTTTTGTGATGACTAATCATACTTCGTCAGCCACCCAAAAAACTCTTAAACTTGAGATCCTAAATTTATAATAAATTAACATATATATATATATATATATATTCAAAACAATTAATAAAAAGTAAAGAAAAAGGTTATTCTACAAGTAATATTGAGCAAAGTTAATCATAATTTAATGAAATTAAAAATATTATCATTTTGAATGAAGTTTTTGGAGTACTTCTCACAAACTCATAATGATTTTGAATCCCAATCTCTTGGAATACTCCTAACAAACTTGTATAGTTGTATTAGATTACAATCGTAAAATTTAAATTTATTTATTTAAATTAATATGATAAAATTTAAAAGAAAATAAATTATTGAAAATATATATTTAAAAAAAATTAAAATAAAAAAATGAAATTAAATATTTCAAAATTGTATTATTAAGGATGTGTAAAAGCAAAAAAAAAGAGTAAATATAAGAAAAATAAAATGGAATCTTCCCACTTTATAGATAAGCTCATGGCCAAAACCTATTGAAAAAAACTAAAACTAAAAGTAAAGATAATAAAATGGAATGTTCCCACATTATAGATAAGTTCATGGCCAGAACTTATTGATATGAGCGTGAATAACTATAGATGTTTATTTTTAGTGACGATAGAATAATATAAGAAAAAATAAAATAATTAGAAAAAAAATGAATAAAGTGAATTTAATGTAAAAATAAATGATTCAAAATTTATAGATGTTTATTTTTAGTGATTAATAAGAAGTGGCGACACCTTGGTAGTGGCTTGGCTTTTTGGTTGGTTGAATATAAAGATGTTACGACTCGTTCTCTTAATTACTTATTGCTTAGTGGCGTTCTTTAGAGCGGCTCGCTTTGCCGAGCTTATGTCGATTGTAGGTTTTTTTCGATTTTATATTCATATGATATTATCAATGAATTTTTTATTTTTATTTTTTTTATATAAATATAAAATGTATTTAAAAGAGTATATATATATATATATATATATATATATATATATATATATATATATATTTATTTATTTATCAGAGTATAAATATTTGTTTAAACGGGAAGTTTCACGTTTATTTGAGAAGTGTAAAGGTTTTTATTAATATATGAATATAAAATGTATTTAAAAAGAATTTTAATATTTATATGGTATTATAATTTTGTTTTTGTTTTTTTAATAAGAATATAATGATTTGTTTAAACCAAAAGTTTAAAGTTTATTTGAAAGGTGTAAATAATTAAATAATGTAGTTTTGAAGTTTAATTTTTTTTAAAGGCGTAAAGCGTAAACAAGAAAAGTTGTTTATTAATTTTTATAAATTTAATATTAGATAATAAAAAAATATGGAAAATTTTATAAATTTATTTAAAGATAATTTAAAAAAAAATGGTTAGAGTTTTGTTATATAATTTTAATGAAATTATATTTTTGAAAGTATAAATATATTGAATATTTTTAAAAACCATTATTTTTAGATTGTGTAATTTTAATCATTAATTTTACAATTCCAACTAATTTTGAATATTTTAATTGAATTTTGAATAAAAATAACTAAAAAAAATCAAATCATAACAAGTTTAAATTAGGTTGATTTTTTTTTTTTTTTTAATTTTAATATGAATGAAAATTTATCTAATATATGTTAGTTTATTGATTGTCAAGTTTTTAAAATTTTTAATATGAATGTAAATTTATCTAATATATGTTAGTTTATTGATTGTGAGGAAAAGTTGTTATTCTTCTCACCTAAATTTAGTTTCCCTAATAAGATTTAAATTGGTTATATGAAAAATATAAAATGAAAGAACAAATAAATTTAAAAAGAGATCAAAAAAGTTTTTGAAAATATGAAGAATTAAAATAAAATTTTATTTTTTACACATTTCGATTATATATATATATATATATATATATATATATATATATATATATATATATATATATATCATTTACAAAATTAGATGTTAAAACTTAAATATTTAATTTAATGAATATTTTAACTTTGTTGTTTTTTCAACAAATTATTGTCAATATTTAATTACATAATTCTTGGTGAAACTTGTGATTAAATCTAATTAGGCATCTCAACCATTGATATTTGCAATTTTAATAACTCTTTCTTTTATTGTTTTTATTTCTCAATATCTTGATTTCTTAACTTAACGATACATCATATATCATAAATAAGATTTGAATTTGTATAGAGATCCTAACAATTTATCCTTTATCTCAACAATTGATATTTACAATTCCAATAATTATTTTTCTTTTAATGTTTTTAATTATTAATATTTTAAATTCTTAATTTATGGGATCATCATGAAGATTAGTCATGTCATAAATAAGATATGAACTTGGATAGAGATCATAAAAATTTATCCTTTCCACCATTTGAGCTAGACCCAAGGAAATTTCAAAGTTGAATTGATTATATGAATTTTTAAAAAATTAATTTGAACTCTTTCTTTCTCCATTTTAAGAAATTTTCATGATGATGTACATAAAAATTTAAAAATAATGATTAAATTGAAATTAATTTATTATATCTGCACTATAATTAGAATGAATACATGGAAATTGTCATGTAATCATTTCCATCGCTTTATCATCACATTTCAGAAGGGGTACACATTTTGTCTTTTCTCATCGACTTGATCCCTCATGGATTATTCCATTTTCATGTTTACATTTGTCCCTTTTGAAAGTTCAGATAAACATGATATTCAAATATTATTCATATGATACACATAAATACAAAAAATTATGACACTTGATTTCATATTCCAAAAGGTCTCTTGGGCTTCTCATAACTCTCCATGTTCACTTGTGGCTTTTTTATTTCCACACAAGTGAATATTATAATTTACATAATCCCCTAAGGATTATGTTTCCAACATTCACCAATATGAAGGGCAAATGTGAGTCCAAGAAGAGAGCTAAAATATGAAGGTAAATAAAAACCAATGGCTAGATGTGAACACTAAATCTAGTGGTTTAAGGAAGACCACAAACTAAATGGGGTAGAAAAATTTGAAGTGTTCTATTAGTGGTGGTTTAAGGAAGACCACAAACCAAAAAGGTAGTAGAAGTCAAAGTCTTCTATCAATGGTGTTGAAGAATGTAACTAGTGTCGGTCTTCATATGTAACACCTCATGATGCATAAGTTACTATGGTTACTTATTCTAATTATCTTAGTATTTTTTATTTTTGTATGTTGGTTGGAACTTGTGACTCGGTGGAAGAGCCTAGTTGAACATTTTAATAAAATTTGTTGATTAGAAATAAAAAAATGCGTGTTTCAAAAAATATTAAAAGAGATTAAGGGTAACGAACTCCAAACCTCTAGACAGTTGGAAAAAATTATCACTTTTTCTCTTCCTTGAGAAATGGAAAAGAACGAAAACCTGATCTCGATGGGGGAAATCCGGGGGATGGCTGAAAGTTAGCTAGAGGATTGAGAGAACGGAGAAGTGAAAAACTTGAGGAATATAATCCCTGCAGAAGTTTTAGTAAGGGTGCATAGTTCTGCTAGGTTTGAGGTGTTTTTAACCTAGACACCAAGCTAGTGGAAGCCTCGAACAAGAAACCTCAAGAAAGGGTAATTCTGAGCTGGACTCGTAAATCTTGAGGTTCAAAATGGATTAACGCAGTAGTTGAATACTGTAACTGTCTGGAGCAAGGAAGTTCGGGGGACACTCTGGATGTTGTTTCTAGACTCGTGGTTGGGTGGCTTGGTCTTCTTAGGTGCTAAACAACCAGTCAAGACAGACACATATAAGTGTCTTAGGAGTTTTGTATATATTAATAGTGAACTCTGTGCAATAGTGTTACTTTCGGTTTAATTTTATTCTTGGATTACAAGTTGTGTAGCAGTTAATAGTTGGTCTTTATTTATTATAGCCAATGTTGATAAAGGCTTATGGAAAGAATAATTCATGTGTACCATGATCATGTATGTGAAATAATTACTATGTGATGTATGTAATGTGGTTTTGTTCATTAAAAATGTCGAGTAATAAACAAAGAACCAATATATGTCTTAACCTTCACAGAAGATTCATAACAAAGATTCAAGGGGAACCTGATTAGCAGGAGGTGACGATCCAGAGCTCTACCTAGGCAATCCAGATTCTAAGTAACCTAACTAAATACCCTAAGGGTCGAGAGACTAGTCTTGAAATACCCAGGATATGTTCTTGGTCGGGCATCAATAACTTTTAGCCACCAAGGAAAGGGAGAAGTAAAAAAAACACATGTAGTAATTAAAAGCACTATGCCATCTTCATTAACATAGATACAAGGGGCCAAACAGAGCTCTAGACCTAGTAATGATTAAATATATATGAAACAAAATAATATACATGTACTTGCAGGTAATGATTGTATACAAAAAACAAATTAAATACATTTTCATGCACCACACATGTGGAGACAAAGACAATACTGGAAACTAACATTGCTAAAGCATATACGAGGACAAAATTATAGTAAACCCACAAGTATTGATTCTGGGCCAAAACCTTACTGTACAATGACTTATATTCAAGACATAAAACTATGAGAATAAACAACATTGATGAATCCCATCCAAGGTAAAAGGAATTGTTTTAAATTACAGTTGCATACATAAAATTAGAAGGAGAACTGATAACAATTTTGCATAACTTAAACAAATGTTTGGTTGCATTTTGTTTAGACTTGTTTCAAAAGAAACTGCAATCAACCCCATGACTGTGCGTGATAATTAAGACAATATTACCATATTACAAAAAAGAAAAAGGAAAAAGAATTTCGTATCTAACCCCATTGGGTCAGGGCCTAGTAATCCCTATCTCCATGGAAAAACTTAACCAGGCCTTCCCCATAAACTAGCCTGGTAATTAGGGAGAAGAGCGAGGTTTTGAAGTAACCCTAACCAGAGGATGAGGTTCAAGAAAAAACCTGGAATCGAAAACGAAGAAACCCCAGTGAGAAATTGCAATCAATGGCTGGTCTAAGCTTGAGATTCCCAATCCAGTACCTGGAACTAAAGAACTCACCTGTAACCAAGGGATGGAGAAATTAGCCAGTTCCTAGCAGTGATGAAAATATTTTGAAATAAAAATGGAGTTGGAGTCAAACAACAAATAATAATATAAATTACCTATTTCAGAATGAACCTATTCGACAAAGTAATGTTAAGGACTTGCAGTTCAAAATATGCTAATTGAGCTTCTAGAGAATTGTAAGGTAAATTCTATCGACATAGTTGAACTGAGAACAAGAGGTAAACCTGACTGAGCACGACCATAAAAAAATTCCCCCCTCACCGACCGATGGGAAACCTAGTTCAATGAACACCTGTGAACAAATAAATTCAACGGAATCAGAGTGCAAGTTGTGGGAGAGAAAATTCACATTGTAAGTCTGGAATAACATGGCAGAATAGTTGCAAACCTTACCTGGAAAGAGACTGTGAGGATGGATTGAAACCCCAGAGCTGGAAGGGAGGAGAGAAGAGCCCAAACCCTAGCAACTGACGACAGAACAGAGAACCAGACATAGAACATGAGAAACCCATTAGTTACCAAAACGACCTTCTGCATTTCCATCATTAAATGATGATTTGAACACATGGATGGTATGGATGAATCAAGATGTCCGATTAAGGGAGAAGGTTTTACATGATATCATTCAACCTCATCAATCACCCAAGAACATTATAACCTATCTGGATGATTTTTTTTTTATATGATAATCATTGAAGCTATGTATTGTAGAATAGACTATAGCCCATGGATGAATTGGAGCGTAAGGTTTATACACTGTTGCCAACATGGGAAACTAAGAAAACCATTATTGTGTTAATGTACACATAGAGGTAGAATCAGAATAAGATGCGGAGAGGAGTTGTACCACCAACCCGGCTAGAGGCATCATATGTCGAAGCCAATCCGAAAATGTGGGTACAATTAGAGGAAGAGTCTCACCAAGCTAATGTTGCACTGCTAGAAACTGTTCAATGGTTGTGAGCTGAAACGATTAATTTAAGGGCTAATAATGAAAAATTAAGGCAGGAACAAGAAACGTTTTTGAAGAACTTATCTGATAGAAAGATCATCAGGAGCCAAACCCGAGTTCCGGCGATGGGAACAAGTTTGATGCGTTTCGACAAAAGGAAGATCATGTAGAATCTAAAGGAGGACAAAATGAAGATGAAGGAAGATCCGAAAATGTTTCTGGGGACAAAGGAATTAAGAGGTAGGAAACCAAACTTCAAGTGGAGTTCAAAAAGATAAAACCCCTGAACTTTGATAGTGAGGCTGAGGAAGCAGCTGAACCCTGGCTAATTAACCTGGACAAGTACTTTAAGATCTACGAGTATGGTGAAAAACTTAAAGCCAGATTGGAAATATGCCAACTACAGGGTAAAGCCACCCTTTGGTTGGAAGAAATCAAAATTGTCTGGACAATTGAGGAACATGAATTAACTTTTACGGACTTCCAAAAGCATTTCAAAGATAACTATCTAATAGAACGGTTTTATGATGAAAAGTTGAGGGAGTTTCATGACTTGAGGTTGGGTTAGTTAACAATGGATGAGTTCATAACAAGGTTCACCTCCTTGTTGAGATACATTCCATAGATTTAGGAGGAGAAAGCTATGGTGTAATGTTTTACCAGTATTTTACCAGCCTTTATGAGGGAAAGGTTGGAGTTTGATAATCCAAAAACAATGGATGAAGCGATTCAGAAAGCTAGAACATGTTATCAACAAATGAAACAAAAAGGAGAAAGCAATCAGAATGGGCCCTTCAAAAAGGGATAGAAAGGCTTTCCGAATAGTAGAAATGTGAAAACTGTTGGTGGAAGGAATGTGCACCGAAAACAACAGACCAAGTTTGCTGGAATAAATCCGCAGAAACTTGGATTAGAAACTGATAATAGGCAGACAAAGGTGGTAAGAAAACTAGAAAACAACCAGCAAAAGAAACCTCCTCTGCAATGTTGGGGATTTGGAGAGCCCCATTACTATAAAAATTTCCCTCATCATACTCAAATAGAGTAGGCATCTACAGTGGGAGAGGTGGCTAGAAGCATACCTAGAATAAATGCATCTTTGGATGATAATCAAGAAGAATATCAGCCCACCATGGTAGAAATAGAAGGTAATATATCTAGCCACTATGTTTCTATTTTGGTAGATCCAGGTGCAAGTCTGAGTTACGTCAGTCCAAAAATAGTGGAAAAATGTCATTTACAAATGGTTAAATTTAGAAATCCTTGGTTGGTGCAGTTAGATATAGGAGCTAAGCAGAGAGTGAATGCTAAGATTGAAAATTGTTTTATTAAAATAGGAGAACAACAAATTCAAGTGGATTTGAATATATTACCCATAAGCTCATATGATGTATTGATTGGAATGGATTTGTTAAAGAAACATTGGTCTCTAGTGGATTGTAAATAAAAAACTATTAGTTTCCTTGATGAAGGGGGAATTAGGAAAGAAATTCAATGGATTAAAAGAGTTGTTAAATTGTGACCAATCACAGCCGATCAGTTAGGAAAATGTATTCGAAATGGTTGTCAAATCTATGTTGTGCAAGTGAGCTATTCTAACTCAAAAAATAAGTCTTTCCCTGGAAATTATGCCAATTATACAGGAATCTACTTATGTGTTTCCAAAGGAAATACTTGGGCTGCCACCTACATGAGACATCGATTTCACCATTGAATTAGTTCCAGAAGCAGCTCATGTGTCTAGAACCCCTTATCGTATGAGTATACCTGAATTAATAGGACTCAAAATGAAGTTGCAAGAGCTCCTAGATAAATGTTAAATTTGACCAAGTGTGTCACCATGGGGAGCTTCTGTACTATTTGTGAGGAAAAATGATGGTATGCAACGACTATGTATTGATTATAGATAATTAAATAAGCTTACCATTAAGATAAATACACCTTGCCCCATATTGATGATCTATTTGATCAAACCAAAGGAGCTAGTGTGTTCTCAAAAATAGATTTATGTTCAGGGTATCATCATATTTGTATTAAATATGAAGGCACTTGCAAAACATCGTTTTGAGCTTGCTATGGCCATTACGAGTTTGTCGTATTTCCCTTCAGGCTTACCAATGCCCCTTCTACTTTCATGAATCTTATGAATGATATATTTCACCCATATGTAGATAATTTTGTCTTGATTTTCATTGATGATATTCTAATCTACTCAAGGAACATGAAGGAACATAAGGAACATTTGAGGATAGCACTGCAAACATTGTGTGACAGTCAACTTTATGCCCAATACGTTAAAGGTGATTTCTACAAAGATCAGATTCAATATTTAGGACACATTATCTCATTAGAAGGTATAGCGGTAGATCCTGAAAATATCAAAACATCATGGAGTGGTCTATTCCTAAAAATGTTGCAGATATTCAGTCTTTTATGGGGTTGGAAGGATATTACCGTCATTTTATAGAGCGGTTCTCTAGGATTGCATATCCTATAAATTCACTTCATAAAAAGGGAAATTTTTTTTAATTGGACAACCAAATGGAAACAAATCTTTGAGCAGTTGAAACATGCATTGACCACAACTCATGTGTTGAAGGTAGTAGATCTAGAAAAATAGTACATTGTGTGCATTGATGCTTGTCAAGAGGGAGTTGGAGGAGTGTTGATGCAGGAAGGAAAGATGATAGCTTATGAATCTCATAAGTTGAAGAAGCATGAGCAGAGATACTCTGCCTATGATTTGGAACTAACTATAGTAGCTCCCCCTTTAAAAGTTTGGCAACATTACCTATTGGGAAAGAAATTCCTTTTAATGACTTATCATAGTAGCTTAACGAGTTTTTTTAATCAGCCTAATTTGAATGCTCGCCAAGTTAGGTGGACTGCTTTTCTGAGCGAATTCGATTTCAAAATAAGACACCTTAAGGGAAAAAGATTGGGTGGTTGATGCATTAAGAAGAAAGACAAATTGTGTGTACGAGATTTCTTATAGTCGAATACAAACTAATTTCACTGCAAAAATTAAAGAAGTTGCCCATAAAGACCCTAAATATAAATTCCTATGGCAGCAAGCAAGTCAAGCACAAAAATCTAATCAACAGTCTAATTATGGCATAAATAATGATGACATGTTAACCTTCAGGGGTAGGATATATGTTCCTAACCAAACCTCCATCAAGCAATTTATGCTAGATGAATTTCATAAAAGCCCATATGCTGCCCACCCGAGCTATCAAAAATTGTTTTCTGCAATTAAACAAGAATAATTTTGGCTAGGAATGAGAAAAGACATTACAAAATATCTGGCAAGGTGCCTAGAATGCCAACAGGTGAAGGTGGAGCACCAACATCCTGCTGGATTACTCCATCCCCTACCTATACCTGAATGGAAGTGGGACACAATCACTCTGGACTTCATTACAGGTTTACCCAAAACAAAGAAACAAAATGACTCTATCTTAGTTGTGGTGGACAAGCTGAGCAAAACAACCCATTTTATACCAGTTAAATCTACATTCAAAGCTGTTGAAATTGCCATTAGGGGAATTTTGAGGTCTAAAATAGGCCTCCTAAGAAAAATGAACAACCAAAATAAACTTTATAAGAACCAATAGGATTCAAGATGATGATGTATGTTGTAACATAAATGGTTTTGATAAGTTAGATATTTATAAAAGAGGGTATAAAAAAATAGAAAACAAAAAATAGAATAAAAGAATGAAAATATGAAAATTGTTGAAAAAAAATGAAAATAACCCCATGAAAAAAAAAACAAGTGTACAAGTGAGCAAGCTCAAATGCCACTTGAAATAATTCCTATTTGAATCATATAGTATAATCATGATCAGACATGTTTAAATTTATGTTTTTAGATTAGGAAATAATTCAACCAAATTGTTTGATCTTGGTTGAAATTAGAACAAAGGATAGATTAGAGAAAAAGGTGACCAAACATTTTTGGTCAATTCCATTTTATGCATTAGAATAGGGTTAAGAATTACTTTAGGAAATAAAAGAGGGCATGCTAGATCAAATGCACCCTTAGGGATTTAAATTATGCTTTTGATAGATTTATTTTGGTTAAATTATGAACTAATCATGTCATTTAAACATGATTAGTGAGATGTAATAAGCATTAAACTTGAGTTTTATTATAATGTCAAGAGATGATTTGATGTTTTGTCGCCTTGTGATATCCAAAGAGAACCTTTCAACGGCCATGATTTTTCCCGCACAGATCAACGGTGGGGAAACCAATTTTCACCCCCTTCACCCATTTCATGTTAAAGCCAAAGGGGGGGAGGTCGGAAAAGCAATATTTCTTTTCTCAAGCCCCACGCAATCTGGCACTCCCTCATGAATTCACACCCCCGTCATCCAAAACCACTTACCATCGCCCCTCCCCCCTCCGAAATCCACATATTGCTCCTCCCCTACTGCCAACGATCACTATGTCACCTCCCACACATTTCGTTCCACTAATCACATCATGTCACTTATTAATCTATAATTTGCTCATGTCCTATTCCCATTACCATTTACCCGTTATACACCATATCCATTGCAAATTTTCCTGTTGCCCATTAATACACCTTAATCCCATTCTGTAATGGCTTTAACCGCAATGGTAAGTGATCAAGCCTATAAAATCACCTTGACTCATTTCATGTGACTCTCCTAACTACTTTGTTGCTATTTTTTAATTTGCAGGTACTATTTTAAGTTTTCGCAACCCCTATTGTTCAACACCTGTCAATTTCAATAATTTAGAGCCCAGGTATCCTTGATAGAGATCCATTTTTTTTCCAGGTACCTGCTCAAGTCAAATCTCTGTCATTTTCCTTATCAAACTTCTTAGTCATGGCACCAAAGGGAAAGGCCCAATCTTCTAGCAATAAATCCAGGAGTGAAGATAACCCTAAAACCTCTGCCACCCTAGATCTAGATCACATACCATTAGCAGAAAAATATTTCAAGATTGTTGACACTGAGTGTGAATTTGACCTGTTTGAATTACATCACTAGTTAAATAAAAAATACCTAGACTAGTAAGATGACATTAATCTTTGAGAATCTCTATTGCCTATGTTTATTTTCCCACAGACACATTATTTCCCTGATATGGTCATGTGGTGTCAAGCCAGATACAATCCACTGTGAAGAACAGTTATGGTTCAGAATGGAGACATTCTGATCTCCATTACACATGAAAACATAAACCAGATGATGCCGATTTCTCAAAATGAATGCCTTAGCCATTTTTCTGTAGCTATTCTTATGGACTTATATCATAAGCTAACCTTTCCTCAAAGAGCCCAGATTTTCAAGATTTTTCTTCCAGGAGACTCTCAGCTTCCTAAGAAAAATACCCCTTATCCAGCTTCTATGTTCCCAAATAAATCCAAATAGATAATTGCTTTAGTTTCTTGCCTTTTAGGGTATCCAGCAGACCAGTGGGTAGATGAGCCTATTCTAGGCTTTCTATCTATTTTCTCCAATGAGCATAAGCCAACATTTATGTTCAATTTTAGCCAATTCCTGGCCGATAATATGCATGATTAGATGATGAATATTATTACAGAAGGAATGTTTAATTATGCATATGTATTAATCTATATGTTTCTTTTTCAGCAGGGAGATAAGTTTCCAATAACTTTACATAAGAAAGATAATCAAGGCATCAATCAATCAGTGATACAATGGACTTCATTAGTCAGGAAAAACTCGACAGATTTCAAATTTGCAGACTTCATAGAAAATTTTGTTCATACAGTTGCAGGTCTTCTTAGCAGTCAGAGTGAGCCAAGGATTAGTTCAGAAATTAAAAGGGTTTTACACTTGAGTGAGTAGACAAAGGCTGGAGACTAGTATTTATACTAGAATTATACAGAGATAAGAGTATATGGATGTGATCTAGCTCCCTATAAGTTGCCTAAGTATGTTCCAATGAGGATTTTCTCTATGGAATACATAAGGCATATGATCAATGTGGATGAAATCCATTTTGTTTCAGGAAAAAGGAAATCACAATCCAAGATCAAGTCTCAAGTAGGACCATTCATATTCAATACTGCAACAACATGAGATGAGGCTGACTCAATCCTCAAGCAATTCAAATTTTAGCCTCGTTTCACCTGGTCATATGATCCATTCAACATTATTTCTAAGCTAAGGGTGGAACTCAAAACCACGCCTTATAATCATACCCCCAAACCAAAGATCGAAAAGTTTATGAATCAAGACCAGTGAGAGAAGAATACATTACAAGAAGGAGAAGATCAGATTCTTTCTACAACCATCCTCCATGTTCCAGTACCTCAAGATAAACAGGGAAAAATGCCAATAGAATAAACTTCATCTCCAGCATGTACTGAAATAAGTGCTCAAGAATTCATTATTCAACAGAAAAAACAAAAGACACAGCTCAAATATGTCACCATTCAAAATTAGGAAGAGAAACAAACTATTGTTATGAGTGGTTTACAGTTTTCCACAGGGTCAGAGGAACACCTCCCTGACACCCCATCCTCTTCAGCCTCATAGAATCCTTCAGAGAAATCATAGTCAACAGAATTGGGTGAACTTGATGATCCCAATATCTTAAATAAGTTTTTGTAGATTAAGCAGAAAAATGAAACACTAAAGGCCAACACCTATGCTAAGTTTTGGAAGTAGACTTCTACCTCCTAGCACAGGTTGTTAACAACATTTGATAGTGAGAAAGGAAGAATGAAAATGGCATTCTTACAGGCTCAAGTACCATCTCCAAAAACTTCTGCAGATTATAAGAAGACTATCTTCTCATTTGATGCAAAGTTAATACATCCCATTGATCAAATGGATATGCATAGACAATCTGGAGAAATTATTTTCTCCACCATGAAAAATACGGCTATAGAACTTTCAAAGTTAAGGACATCTCGAACAAATGTCCAAACACAATTGAAATTGGAGAAATTTTCTTCATTATCAAAGGACACCAAAATTAAAACACTAGAAGATTTGGTGATCAAATTGGGTTATGATCCCAATGATGTCAAAGCAGTGGAGGAGATCATCAATAGAAAGAATGAGGACATTGCAACACTCAAGAAATAGTTGAAGTTACCTTCTACAAAAGATCCATTGAAAAAAGAGATAGAATAAAGTGAGAAGCATAAAGAAGACATGCTCAAATTGATCATTGAGTGAAATATACATATAAAGGAGATGGAGGAACAGATAGAGAAGCTACTTAAGGAAAAAGAAGAGGATAAACATTTAGCTATAACTACAATGACAACCATACCAATTACAGTTGTGAACACAACAGGCGATTCGACATCAACACCTGATGATTTAAATTAAATTGTGCAGGACATTTCTCTTCAGAGACATGAAAATGAAAAGATCTAACAAAAGCTAAAGCATATATAAGCACAAAAGATAAAAAATGATACCCTCTTGGTGGAAGAGATGCATAAATCTCACCAACTTGCTAAGAAGATTGACCAATTAAAAAATCAGTCATTGATGGTTCACAGCCTGGCCCAGGCCAAGGAAAGAATTTGGGTAAATATACATCATGCCATAACTGAGGTTTGGCCATCAATTCAGATTATTTTTAAACAAGAAGAGTTAATAGACATATGCAGAAAAACCATTGAACAAGTCAGAACAACACTAGGACAAAAACCAGCAGAGGCTACATCCATGATCAGGGTGTTGAATTCAAAGAATAGGTCAGAGTTGGAGCAGATTCAGATTGTAGATAGAATAGAGATCATCGTGGAAATCAAAAAGGTATTGCAGAAAAGGAATTTAATGACCCAGTTGGAGACCAAGTCTCAAGCTCTGGAAAATGTTGTCTAGAGATGTCATACTAAATTCAATTTTCTGAATAAAAGAGGATTGCCAGGGCTAGTAGCACCAAATGACAAATTAATTAGCTTGGAAGATTACTATGAGAAGTTTTACACTATTTCCACAGACACATCCAAGTTTGCAGGTATCAAAGGACATATCACATGCAAATCTTTCATAGAAGCCCTGGAGTTTGATTTAACTATAAAACATTAAATAAAGCATATTTTCATCAACAAGCCCACTTTCGAAAAATATACTAAAATAGATGAAGTGTATAGAAAGATAATAAATCTTTCTATACCAAATGATGAAAGATGGGATCAGTTATGTGATACTATCGAGTAAAATGTTATCTCCAACAGACAGATAGAAAGACAACACATTTTTTTGCCAAGTCATCAACAACTTCCTCGAAGATAGTGCCAACAATCTCAATAGTTTAAGAAGTCCTAAATTTTTGTACTATTTTTGTAAATCAGTTTAGATGTTTGTAGAATCCAATATCTTTGTATAAATAAGTAGCAATTCGATGTATTAAGGGTTAAACCCTTGGATGAGTTTTCTAAAGCAGAATTGTATTAGACTAAAATTACTTCACATTAATGAAAGGATTCTGGATTTGCTTCAAACAACTTGTTACTTTGTGAGTTTGTCTTATGTTTTCACTTCATTTTGTTATTCTACATGTATTTAAGTTTTATGAAGAAAAGTGGGTAAGAGAAAACTGAATAACAGTGTATCTTAAAACCCCCCGAAGTTATAATCTATTTTAAGGATTAATTTATTGGACTGTTTGTCTTTATAAGCTCCTCTACATTTATAAATTGTCAACCATCTTCATAAGGTTAAATATATTTTGTTGGGTTGTAAACATTGTTTACTTGCATGCTTTCTTATGATTAACTAAAAATTCAGTCTAAATATTTAGGAAATCATATCCTCTTACAATTCTTCTTTTCCATACACTTTTAAATCAAATTATTGTTCAGAGGTAAAGAATCAACCCTTTCTTAATATGCAGTATTAATAAGGTTTAAGCACCTACCTTAATCTTCTCATAACATTGGTTATCCAAAAAATTTTAAAACAACAAAACATTTTAGATGCTCTCACATAATTAATTAACCTAGAATTATCTAAGAGGACAACAATGTCAACCATGAGAGACGATTCACCATTTTTGGAGTAAAAAAGTAAAAAGATTAAAAAATAATAAAATAATAAACTACTTTTTCAACTCGTATTTTCAACTTATCTCCCTAAGTTTTTACTCACATTTCGAGTGGGAGTACTTGTTGGACGAAAAATTTAATTCCTTATCAAAGGAGTACCCATGTTACATATTTTTGATGGACCCTACTACATGGAAAATGGGAAATACATGAAAAAACATGAATGCAATCACGTTTTTCATGTATTTCTCATTTTTCGTGTAGCACGATCCATCGAAAGTATGCAAGATGGGTACTCCTTGGATGAGGAATCAAATTTTGCATCCAACAAGTGTTTCTGCTTGAAATTTGAGTAAACTCATAGGGAGATAAGTTGAAAATATGAGTTGAAAAAATAGTTTTTTATTTTTTCCCTCTAAAATTTGATGATATAATCTAATCTTATTTTATTATTTCCAGTATTATTTTATGATTCCCTTAGAAGGCCTTTTTTAGACCTCAAAAATCCCCTAATGCATATATATTCATGATAGAGGTATTCTAATTACATGGGATACCATGGGTGGTGATTTCTAATAGAGATGTAAAATTTACATCAACATTCTGGAAGGCTCTTTTTACGGGTTTGGGTACAAAAATTCAATTCAGTACCACATACCACCCTTAGACTGATGGAGAAACTGAATGTGTTAATCAAGTAACGGAATATATGTTTCGAATGTATGTAATGAAAAAACCAAGTAAGTGATAGGAATACCTCCACTTAGTTGAATTTTCTTATAGTAACAACTACCATGAATCCTTGGGAACGAGTCCTTTTGAAGTGTTGTGTGGGAGAAAACGCAGAATACCGATAAACTGGTATAACCCTAAAGATAAACTCATGTTGTGGCCTGACATGTTAGTTGAAATGGAGCAAGCAGTGAGGAAAGTTTGCCAGAATTTAAAGGCTGCTAGGATAGGCAAAAGGCATAAGCGGATAGGAAAAGGACCTATGAAGAATTCCAAGTAGGAGATCATGTTTACATCATAGTCAAACCAAAAGAAAGTACTTTGCGGTGGGGTAGTTGCATCAAATTAGCACCTAGATATTGTGGACCTTACCAAATCCTGGAAAGAATTGGGCTAGTAGCCTATCAATTGGCATTACCTAGTCACATTTGGGTTCATAATGTGTTCCACGTATTCTTATTAAAAAAATATGTGTATGATCCTAGACATGTGATTAACTGGCAAGAGGTGCAGGTAATTAAGAAAGATAATTTCTTATTTCAACATTATATATATATATATATATATATATATATATATGATTGTCATAGACTAATGCTAGATTGAAATTGTGGTACAGGTCGAGTCAGATGATGAATTTCTGGTAGAGCCTCTACGTATTCTCAAGTAGAGAGAAATAATGTTACAGAGGCGAGCTATCACCTAGGTTAAGGTGCAATGGAAGCACTTTAGCCCGGAGGAGGCCACCTGGGAGGATAAAGACTTCATGCTTAAAGCTTATCTTGATTTGTTCCAAAGGGATGGATTAAACACCTAGGAAAATGTTACGCACAAGGGGGGGGGGGGGGGAAGGGGCGGAGATGTAACACCCCAGGATGCATAAGTTACTATGGTTACTTTTATTTTAATTATTTTAGTACTTTTGATTTTCATATGTTGGTTGGAACTTGTGGCTCGGTGGAAGAGCCTAGTGGAACTTTTTAACAAACATTTTTGATTAGAAATAAAAAAGGGTTTTGTTTGAAAAATATTAAAAAAGACCAAGGGTAACGGACTGCAAACTTCCAAACAGTTGGAAACAGTTAGAAACAATTATCACTTTCTATCTTCCTAGAGAAAGGGAAAATAAGGAAAACCCGATCTCAGCGGGGGAAATCTGGGGGATAGCTGAAAGTTAGCCAGAGGATTGAGCTAACGGAGAAGTGAAAACTTGAGGATTATAATCCCTACAGAATTTTTTGTAAGGGGGTAGATTTTAGCCAGGTTTGAGGTGTTTTTGACCTAAACACCAAGCCAGT
Organism: Pinus tabuliformis; assembly: GCA_031772625.1. NCBI lineage: Eukaryota > Viridiplantae > Streptophyta > Pinopsida > Pinales > Pinaceae > Pinus > Pinus tabuliformis. The sequence goes on from CM062817.1 coordinate 1,901,500,200, forward strand.
GGAACCCTCGAACAAGAAACCTTGAGAAAGGGTAATTCTAAGCTGGACTAGTAAGTCTTGAGGTTCATAATGGATTAACTCAGTGGTTGAATATTGTAACTGTTTGGAGCAAGGAAGCTCGGGGGAGAGTCTACATGTCATTTTTAGGCTTGTGGTTGGGCAACTTGGTCTTCTTAGGTGCTAAACAACCAATCAAGATAGACACATATAAGTTTTTTATGAGTTCTGTATATATTAAAAGTGAACTTTGAGCAATAGTGTTACTTTTGGTTTAATTTTATTCTTGGATTATAGGTTGTTTAGCAATTAATATTTGTTCTTTATTTATTATAGCGAATGTTGATAAAGGCGTGTGGAAAGAATAGTTCTTGTGTATCATGATCCCGTGCATGAAACAATTACTATGTGATGTATGTAATGTGGTTCTGTTTAGTAAAAATTTCGAGTAATGAAGTGATTATTTCAAAAATATATATTATAGAGACAAAATAGAAAACCAATATACTTCTTAACCTTCACAGAAGATTCATAAAAAACATTCAAGGGGAACCTGGTTAGAAGAAGGTGACGAGCCAAAGCTCCACCTAGGCAGCCTAGATTCTAAGTGACCTACCTAAATACCTTAAGGGTCAAGATTCTAGTCCCGGAATACCCCAAACCTGTTCTTGGTCAGGCATCAATAACTTTTAGCCACCGAGGAAAGGGAAATGTAAAAAAGCCACTGTAGTAATTAAAAGCAATGTGCCATCTTCATTCATAGATACAAGGGGCTAGATAAATCTCTAAACCTAGTAATGATTAAATATATATGAAACAAAATAATATACATGTACTTGTAGATAATGATTGTATACAGAAAACAAATTAAGTACACTTGCATGCATCACACATGTGGAGACAAAGACAATAATGGAAACTAAGATTTCTAAAGCATATATCAGGGAAAAATTATAGTAAACCCACAAGTATCGATTCTGGGTGAAAACTTTACTATACAATGACTTAAATTCAAGATAGAAAACTATCTGAATAAACAACATGCATGAATCCCGACCATGGTAAAAGGCCCAGTTTTAAATTATAGTATCGTACATAAACTTAGAAGGAGAACTGATAACAATGTTGCATAACTTAAACAAATGTCTAGTTACATTTTGTTTAGACTTGTTTCAAAAGAAACTATAGTCAACTCTATGACTGTGCCTAATAATTAAGACAGTATCACCATATTACAAAAAAAACAAAAAATATTATCTAACCCCATTGGGTCAAGGCCTAGTAAGCCCTATCTCCACAGCCGGACTTAACCAGTCATTCACCGTAAACTAGACTGATAATTAAGGAGCAAAGCAAGGGTTTTGAAGTAACCCTGATCGAAGGATGAGGTTCCCAGGATGTACCTAGTCCATTTATCATGGAAAAATCGAAGGATATTCCCTTTATTAACATTTCCCATCCATATCTAGAAGATCTTCATGAGCTAATGGCAGAGAATGGCCTGATCTGCCACTTCAATGGGCTATGTCCTCAAACAACAAATATTTACAAATGGATACACTCTAATTGGACTAGATCTTGTAGGGTTATCCTATGTTCTAAGGGCTTGTTCATAGTTTTGTTTGCCTATTAGGAAGATTATCAGAGTGCTCTATCTAAGGGCCCATGGTTCTGGGGAAAAGAGGGGCTTTTCATGACCCCTTGGTTCCTAGACTTTGATCCCTCTATGACAGTAATCATAGAGCTCCCCATGTAGGTCCGACTTCCAAAATTTTCGACACATCTATCTCATGATTTACTGATTACAAGCATTAGAAGCAACTTGGGTTGCTTCCTAGCCACATATCTTATGCGAGGCCAAAGTGGAATTTATACTTACGATAGGATCTGTGTAGAACTCGACATTAGTAAAGGCTTGCCTAACAAAATCAACATGAAAATAAGTGATTTCCACTGGATATAGCTCCAAGACTATGAGAACATGACTTTTTGTTGCTGCCTCTACCATCAAACAAGACACCTACATAACTCTTGCACTCAAAATCCAGTAAAACAAAAGACTAAATCTAAGGCTTGGAAGCCATGCAACCCACCCCTTATGGAGGAAGAGGACTCCTCATCTTCAGATCAGGAGGATAGTGAATCAAATGATGAAATGCTCTCTTTGAATGAGGACTACGAGGAGAGTAAGGAGAATAAAAGTTTAACACTTTTCAAAGAAATAGACAATACTACTATTTTGTTGGGAGCAGTAAAGCGAGCCCGTGAATCAGTTTCCTTTGAATTTGATAAGGACATAATAGTAGTGTGACAGGAAATTATTCAACAAGTTGTGGTTACTCCTTCGCTGAATGGGTGGGTGAAAGTAACCAAAAAGTAAATATGAAAACTAGCCCCAAGTTGGGCGATACTTTTGTTTTTGTTGTATTGCGGCTTCTGTGATCCATAGCAAGTTTATGAGAGATTTTTTGATGTAAATCACATGATATTTCATTTGTCGACATGTTTCAAACCAACCAATGTGGTTCATCGTCAGGACAAGTTGAAGAATCAGATCTAGGTTGCATGTTAAATAGACAGAGCAGAACATCCAACGGCTATAATTTTTTACCAGGCAACGACTATATTGACTAGCTAATGGCTATATTTGACTAGGAAATGGCTAGTTGGACCGTTCTCAGGGAAAAAGGAGCATAACTGTATTTAATTAAAAATTAAAAATTAAAATAAGTTAAAGTTATGGATTTAAATAATTATTAAATTAATAGTTAGTTATACTATTATTAAATTAAAAGTTAATGGGAAATATGAATTTACATAAAAGGTATTATCAATTCAATATTTATTTTAATTTTTATTAGATATATATATATATATATATATATATATATATATATATATAGATATATATATATATATATATATATATATATATAGATATATATAAAATAAAATATTAGAATAAATTAATTTAGGTATCATATAGTAAGAATAAATATTTATTTAATTGTTAAATTGTTTACTTCTTTTTAATTATAAATTAGCATATTATCATAGATCGATTTCAATATCAAAGAAAATTTTAAGTTAAAATTTAGAATATAACTAATTGCTTAAACTAAATGCTATTAAAGTCTCTTATACTATATAAACAACCCGCCAAAGAGGATCAAAGAACAAAGGTAAAAGAGAGATGGTTAAAGGATATCAAGGGGAAACTAACCTATAAGAAGACTAGAACAAGCTATACAAAGAAGGAGGGGAGGAAGTGAAGAACACGACTAGGAAGTGAGGGCTGGGATCCAGCAACTACTGATCTTCTAGTTGTCTTCTCTATTGAGATTTCTTGGCCTTTTTTCAATCTCAAGGGCTTCCCTAAACTTACAGTGATGGAACTGCGAAACTCTAGCAAAAACACTGGCCTCTTCGATACAAACAAGATGTTTGGTTTTTTTTGCATGCTCTGCTAAAGCAGAAGACTTGGTTCTCTTATGTTTAAGGTCAGCTACGTGCTCACTAATCCTTTGATTAATGGAGCATCCAGTCTCATCAATATAGGGGGTCTCACAAGAACAAAGAATAATATAGACCCCCATATATATATATATATAATCACTTTTAAAAGTTGATATGAATTATGTTATTCCACATTAATACCTAAATATTTATGGTTGAGAGAGAGTAATTTTTTTTATATCTTCTAGGTTGTAATGTCAACAACAAATTGAGCGAGAAATATGATTATTGATATTTTATAATGCTTTTAACTAAATCTAACCACATAGATATAGTCAATTTTGGTTTTAACAACAAACCTAATGAGCATAATGAGAGTTGGATAACTGATATTTTATAAGGATTTTAATTAAAACTTATCACATAAGTATATTTATTTTTTATTTTAATAATATTTGACATTGTTTTTTATTTAAAAACTATTTCATTTTAATTTTAAAAGGGACATATGTCAACTCAAGACTTTTAATTAGAACTAATCACATAAATATATTCTTTTTTGTTTTTAATAATATTTGAAATTGTTTTTACTTAAAAATTATTTCATTTTTATTTTAAAAGAGACATATGTCAACTCAAGGTTGAGCAGGGAAAAAAATTACACATCTTCCTCAAACGAAGGTGTAAAATGCATCTTAAAAAAAACAATAATTTTTAAAGTATTAATTTTTTTTGTTATAAAAAATAATATTCAAAATAATATTACCTTTATAATATTCAAAGTAAATGCATACAATAGATTTTGTAAATAGCTCTATCTTGGGAAAGATGCTTTTGGAAAAGAGACTTGCATTTGTATGCACGATAATGGTGTCTATCATGTTAGCTTTTCCTTAGAAGAACCTAAGGGGCTAGCTCTCATTGAATAAGTTTTTATCTAATTTCATACACAAAAAATAAAGATACGTTGTTAGTATCCTTTATATGAAATGGATGGTTACAATGGTTTCCTTGGATCCTTTAAATTAAATGGATTATTACAGTGGTTTCCTTGGATATGAACGTGTGCTGGTGTGAGAATGTTCATAGTAATGTGGTAATTATTTTGACATGCTTGATAATTATTTGTTTATACATGCACAATGTTGTTATAAGAAGCATGTTGTGATATTATATTACATCTCATGTATGCACATGAATAGATGTTAAAAAGTCGCTTTTAAAGATTGATTATTGATTGATTAATACTTTATCTAATCGTGTTACCAAAACTTGTTGACGACAACAATAACAAGAAAGGATGGTGATTTGTGCAAAAGACGAATTATGTTTAACATTGTGGCAGATAAGAACTAATGCTCCACACTAATGAGTATGAGTTGGAGGATGTTCCACTGATGGAACAATCATGCCACAAGGATATAGAGAGTGGTGATTTGTGGGTAAATGGTTTCATGACGATTGTAATATCTTTTATCTAGGTATGTTGTATTTTAATGATATTTAATTGTAATATTTTATAACAATGGATAAGGGATGGACTCCCTTATAAGCCTTTGAGTGAGGGTGAACACCCTCACGAGGGTTTAATAATAAAATTAAATGTTTGCTGGTTTTCACCCTACGGTGTTTCCAGGGTATATCGGTGTTCAATGATGTGATTGATTATTGTGTTAGTTTGATTATGTTGATTCCTTATTTGATGTGATGTTCATAATGTCAAATATGTGATTAATTAATCTGGTTAAGGGAGTCATGAAATGGATGCAAGGTTTATCAGACAATTTATGTTAATGTACTACAACAATGGTTGTTAATGGTTATGTATCTTACTGTCTTCTATTGAAAGTTACTTTATGTACTAGTGAACATTCTATCTAATGGTTAATGAGAAATGTGGAATAGTGATTTGGATAATTACTTATGGGTAATTTGTGTAAAAAAATTATAACTCCCTGCATTTTCATGTGAGGTTACTGGGGTATGTTACAAGTGGTATCAAAGTTGAAGGTTGCAGCACTCACGCCTTTGGGAATTGTTAAGCAGGAAGGAAATCGAGGTATGCTACTAGTGAGCGTCAACATGGTATGAGTATAACAATCTATATATTGATATATGCAGTAGTCTACTTTTGACATGATATGTGTGATTCATGTTTATAACTGCATTAATGAGTAATAAGTAATAAAGTCTGCTGCAAAAATATGTTCATGACATTTGAATCCTGATGAGGATAAAATACAATAAAACCTTTGTCACACTTATGAACAATATTGAACACTCACTAAGGAAAGTGACAATCAACTACCAACTTTTGCAAATATGGAAATATTAATGATACATTTAATGAACATGACTGAAGTTACAATGCACTACTTTTAATGAGTGAATGCATGAATGTAAAATATGGGGAATGTCCTTGAATAGGACGATAGAGTGTTTTAAAAGGACATTGGAAGAACCCCTTTAGATATTAAAAATAAACAATGAGTCAAGTAGTGAGACTTGACTGTAATAACTAATTGTTGATTAAGTCTTGTCATGGCTGCATTAAGATGGTTGGTAGTAGTGATTGGTTAGTGTTGCATGACTAACTAATAAAAATTATATGCATGAATTGGATTTGATTTAAGCTTATTGCAAGTTGTGAATAAGTGATTATGGTAGTTACTTCATGTGTTGGTATGTTGGTAATAATATACTATGGGAAATTGGAAATGTTTGGATTGTTACCCTAACTATTATTGACATTTACACATTAATGAATATTTTCATATATTTTTATGCATGACAATTTTTTACACATGAAACTAAAATGATTTTGAAAGTGAATATTTATTTATGACTAACGTTGTTGATGGGATTAAGCAGGGGTAGCTTAATGGCAACAAGAAAAACTAGTAAAGTAAAACGTTGCAATGCAAATTAAAACCATAAATTAGAAACATTAATGTTATTATTTGTATGATTTTGTTATTTGGAAAAAATTAGAATGCATATCACATGTATGTCGGTTATGTTTCCAGTCAATCTAGATATTATGGACCCATGATGAGGGTTAATTATAAATGCATGGCGTACATGAATGTTTCTTTTGTTAATCATAATGTGCATATGGTACATTATGTAATTCACTGTGGGAAATAGTGGTAAAAGGTAATTTTGCATGCCAAATAGTTGTGGACAGTTGTGAAAGGCTAGGAGGATTTGGGTTGATGGCAGTTGCCTTCTCGGAGGGGTTGATGGCACTTGCCTTCCCGGATTTCCTCTCCCGAGAGATAAATGATCTTAGTAAGGGAAAAGAGTTTGCCAAGATGGTGAAGAGGGGAAGAAAATCCAGAGATAACTCTATTGATTTGGAGTCTGTTGGAGGAGATCCAAAATTCCTCATAGACGAGACGTTGTCAGAGGAATAGGCAAGACACTGCCAAGAGGAATCTTATATTGGACGTTACGTGGTGATTGGAATTCTTAATCTAGTTGGCCAGTGGAATTACATACTAGACTTGGTATGGTCTCTGTGAAAGACTGTCTGGATGTGAAATTGGATCGATCTAGTTCTTTTTAAAACTAGTTCCCATTGGTTGGCAGAAGCATTCTTTTACCACTGTGCTTCTCATAGAAGAACTATTTAATCAATTAGTTATGTGTTGTGTTAAAAATGAATTTTATGTATAATTATGTAAAGATGTTATGTACATCTTGACAAGAAAGGATCTTAGTGCTCAATATGGAATTATTGGCAGTGGAGTTCCTTTATTATATTACTAATCCTTTGAATGTCTTAGCAGGGGCTAGGACAATATGCACTTGTTGTATTTAGTGATCATGATTAGAGAGCTATGTACTCTCTGAGTACTTTTAGAAGTACTGTGTAGATGTCTTTAGCGAGAGCCAAGACAATGTGCATGTGATGCAATGATTTATCATTTTAATGATTATCTGAGTATTTGTTGAGGTACTTTCATTAAAATACCACTTGATATTGTACAAATGAGTGATGGTTATAAGTATTTCATTTGATTAAAAAAGGTTGTGACTAATATGATTATCTTGGATTTGTTATTCATATATTACAGTGTGCTTTGCATGGAGTGTGGATTCGTTGTCAAACCAATCCTAGAGAACTTGCATAAATGTGACCATGATTTGTAAAGTAATTGGTATGTGATGGTAAGTTGTATAGATATTATATTTTATCAATTTGGATAATAGCCAAATGATGGAGAGTAGAACTTACATATTTTTGCAATTATAAATGCTTATAACTATTAATTTTTCTTATGTTATATCATTATTGGTTCAGCTATTTAATATTTCCTAGAATGAAATCTTTCATTTTAAAGCGGAAGTATCCCCTTTTGTGTGCTTTAGATTGTTATATCATGAGTAAAATTTAATGTTCCAATGAGATATGAACATCGAGGACGTTGTTCTCCTTAAGGGGGAAAGTATGTAACATGCCTACCATAAAAGCTTACATAAAACTCATATATTTACTAAGTTTAATATTATGAAGAATCAGTTGAAATCAAGAACCGCTTTTATTAGTTTATTACTAATTTAGTTTGTCATCTTTGCCTTTAGTTTTTGATGGTTAATATGGTGGGATTGGTTGGGATTGGTTGGACAGATAACCAAAAATGATATTACAGTTATCATCTTGCGCAAGAAATTCATTGCCTCAACTATCTTGACAATTTTTTAGTCTCAACATGATAAACCATCCATCATTTTAATCGACTTGATCAATGGTGCCAACTTCAACTTATCATGATAGGCGTATGTATTCTCCTTGGTGCTCTCCCTACAAAATCAGTGGTTCCATAAGAGATCATTCACGCATACCTCCTTATTCTCCTTATTTCGAGAGCCTAGTGTGAGGCCATGGTGGTTATCGTTCTTGTTTTGACATATCAAGGTAAAGATCTTGCACCGAGGAATAAATGATTGTGACCAAAGATGTGATCTTGGTTGCAAGGCTAACTTGTAGAGGTGGAAGCACATATAAACACATCTTTGTGTTCCACAGACAGGCTCTTGACAAATTTGGGTAAAATGGTCATTTATTTGTATTTCTTCACTATTAATAATTAGGCACACCTACAAGTACATCGTTTACCTTTACTTGCACATTTCTTTTTCTTTCGCTATTATACCTACACCATGATCTGATATGTGAATATAGATATACAGAGGCTGAGAGAAGCTCATTACTTTTGTGTATATGGAGAGTTCACACTATTTTTATTAGTAAAGAAAATATATTACTACACATAGATAAAGATTTCTATTATATATTTTTCTTAGTAAAGAAAATATATTACTACATGTAGGTAAAGATTGTTATTATATATTTACAACATTAAAGGATAAGTGACCTTTCTTGTCTTTATATAACATTGCATATGCATTTTATGTAATAAAATATAGGATGCATGATCTTTTCTTAAAAAGGGATTTCGTACTGGTGTATGAAATGATAACAAATCCAAGTTATTTTCTTGGAAGTGAATATAGATTAAACAGGGTAATTTGTGAAATATTTTCATGGGTGGTGAACAATAAAAGAGAAAAGTTAATTAGGTTATTTTTCTTGGAAGTGGGATTTTCTTTTGAAATGCGTAGTTTTAATAAATACCTTATGTGTTTATAAGACATAAGTATTTGTTGAACAAAAGATTAGTAACATAAGTCTTTGTTGAAGAAAATATAAGTAACTATGACCTTTTGGTTAATTAGAATAAATAAATGTTGTGGTGTTCTTGAAAAGAACACAATGGTTTTTGTGCTTAGCCATGGTATAATATTTCCATAATTCTGGTAAAGATTAGTTATTTAATAAATCCATGGAAAATATTCCCATGGGTTATCATGTGTAATAGAGTTAAAAATAAATAAATAAATAAAAATCTATGCATAGAGATAATATAAGTCATAGGAATATTCTTTGGAAAGAATATGTTTTTCTTGTGCGTGAAAGATAAGTCAATTGTGTTAATTCCTTTGCAAGAGTTTGCAAAAGTTACATGTTTTGGTGGGTAAAAAGATAAATGATTTGTGTGTTGTATATTGGATAGTTTGATTTAATTGCATGGTTTAATGCATAAAAGGTTAACATTATTATTATCTTAGTTCTTATGCCCAAAAGAAAGGTTGATTATGATACTTTCTTGAAAACAAATGCATGAGAACTTTGTTATGATACTTTCTTGAAAACAAATGCATGAGAACTTTGTACATAAAATAGAGAAACTATGTTGGGTTCTTGAAAATAACTGTGTGTTATTTGCACAAATAAACAATCATTTTATTTGAAATGAACATATATGCAGAAGCATAGAAACAATAGTTGACTACATGCATGAAAATATAACTATTGTGTTAGATATTTTAAAGAGAAACATGGATTTCTGTGCAAAAAAGAATAAGTATTATGTTAGATCCTGTAAAGGAAAACAAGTAATTACTAGCCATAAGTGCATTATCTTTCCTTTGTAAAATGCATATATCTGCATGCAATAAATAATGACTAACACATTAGTTTTGTTTTAGAGCAATGCATGTCTTTGTGCATACAATAGATTTTGTAAATAGTTGTATCTTGGGAAAGATGCTTTTCGAAAAGAGACTTGCATTTGCATGCATGATAATGATGTCTATCATGTTAGCTTTCCCTTAGAAGGGGGTATGTATTTTTATGTATTATAATAATATCTATGGTATTGGAAATATTACTTAGTTACATGCACAAAGAAGAAGCTAAGGGGCTAGATATCTTTGAAGAAGATTTTATCTAATTACATGCACGAAAAATAAACATAAGTTTTTAGTATCCTTTAAATGAAATCGATGGTTACAGTGGTTTCCTTGGATATGAACGTGTGCTAGTGCGAGAATGATCATAGTAATGTGGTAATTATTTTGACATGCTTGATAATTATTTGTTTATACATGCACAATGTTGTTATAAGAAACATGTTGTGATATTATATTTACATCTCATGTATGCACATGAATAGATGTTAAAAGATCGCTTTTAAACACTGATTATTGATTGATTAATACTTTATCTAATCATGTTACCAAAGCTTGTTGATGACAACAATGACAGGAAATGATGGTGATTTATGCAAAAGAAAAATTATGTTTAACATTGTGGTAGATAAGAACTAATGGTCCATGCTAATGAGTATGAGTTGTAGGATGGTCCACTAATGGAACAATCATGCCACAAGGATATAGAGAGTGGTGATTTGTGGGTAAATGGTTTCATGACGATTGTAATAGCTTTTAGCTAGGTATGTTGTATTTTAATGATATTTCATTGTAATATTTTATAACAATGGCTAAGGGATGGACTCCCTTATAATTCATTCAGTGAGGGGTGAACACCCTCACGAGCGTTTAATAATAAAATTAAAAGTTTGCTAGTTTTCACCCTACAGGGTTTCCAGGGTATATCGGTGTTCAATGATGTGATTGATTATTGCGTCAGTTTGATGATGTTTATTCCTTATTTTATGTGACGTTCATAATGTCAAATATGTGATTAATTAATCTGGTTAAGTGAATCATGAAATTTATGCAAGGTTCATCAGATAATTTATGTTAATATACTACAATAGTGGTTGTTAATGGTTATGTAGCTTATTGTCTTCTATTGAAAGTTACTTTATGTACTAGTGAACATTCTATCTAATGGTTAATGAGGAATTTGGAATAGTGATTCGGATAATTACCTGTGTGTAATTTGTGTAGAAAATTTCAAATCCCTGCATTTTCATGTGAGGTTATTGGGGTATGTTACACCTTCCTATTTCTTCAATAACTAGTTGGGATGGATTTGATAAGGATTTCCTTATTAATTTCAGTGAGAAAAGATCTCGTACAACTCTTTTGAAATAACTCATTAGAATCAAAATAGAGAAGAAAAAAAAGGTTAAAGATTTCAATCAACATTTCACCATTTTTCTTAATAAACTACTCAAAGAATGTTGACCTGTCAATAAAGTACACACAAAATACTATACTTTAGTATTGAACCCTTCTATGGCCATGCTTTTCAAAAGGGTAGAAAAAAATATTTTGTAATATTTTTGTAGAAGCTATAGAGATGGAGAAGGAAATTTTATCTCTAGCAAGAAGCATACCCAAGGAAGAATACAAAGCTAGTGGTAAGAAGCCTCTAGTATTGACAAAACGATGAGAGAAACACGCTATTAAGCTAGAGAGTATCCTCAAAATCATTAAGAATCTATCAAATGAGGTAGTTGACCTAGAAAGTAAATCAAGGGAAAGTTCATTGGGGAATATACCTTTCTAACCATTTCAAATGAAAAACCAACAATAAATCCAAACCCACTGTCAGTTCAAATGTGAACTTCAAATTGGTGACTTTGGCATGGATACATTTTTTCCTCTATCACCAGGCCAATTATTCTAAGAAAACCTACCCTCAACGGGTAAAATTTATGACATTGGTTATTTATCATCTCTGATAATAACAATTGATATCATAGGATTCAACTCAAGAAGCTAATGATGAACCCAAAAAATCTAAGGATGAAGCCATTCAAAGGGATAATTATGTTCTTGTTGGAATAGGTAGCTAACATTGACACATAGAATATTGGGTAATTTTCTTTAGGGGAAACCCAATTTACTCTAGTAGCCTTGAATACTTATAACCTGCATCGTGAGGGGCCTACACTTGATACTCCTTCATCTGCTCAAGGAAATTATATACTCATATAGGTGCTACCACACTAAACCTCTTTGAAAATTATTAAGTCTGCGCCTAGAGCTGATCTTATCCATGCATAGAACACACAGTAGATATAAACCCTAAATAGATCCCTGCGTAGAACACACAGTAGATGTAAACCCCTACACAGAACATGAAACCCTGAACCTCTACACAAAACACCAATCCCTCAACCTTTGCAAATAGAAATCCCCTGGAGCACAACATTATTAAGTACATGTGAAAACAATAGGTTGAATGCCTCCCTTTATGACCTTTATAACATTCCCCAATCGAGAGAGCTAATCATGAAAAATTTTAATCCATTTCCTACCCAACCGAAGCCCACCATGAATCCTAAAGCCTTAATTGAAACCACTCCTACCACACAAAGTAGCTCAAACAATGTTATGTCTATCAACAATGTTGTGAGCATTGGGGATCATTATAAATATCAAACCCCACATTTTCTCTTAAACTTTGAAATATTTATCCATAATGTGAATAATTTTCTAGTTAACTATGGAGCCTCCTCCAATGTCATTCCCTACTTTGTGTTAGAAAATCAACTATGTTCCAACAAAGACTAATGTTAAAATCATTCAGTTGGATAGGTCATAGTTCAAGGTTATAGGTGAGTTTAAATATGTCCTAATAAGGTTATATTTTAACCCTAGAGTTCATATATTGATATACATCATAATTGTTGACATGCCTAAATCTTGTAATTTCCTACTTAATAGATATTGGTCATAGAAACTCTAGGAATATTTAACGTCAATTTGGTATCATCTCTAGCTACCCTATTGATATAGATTGGATCATTATATTGTTTTACATCCATATCAATGGTTTGATAGTGAAAAAGGTGGGGGAATCAATGCACAACACCATTTTTACTGATGGGACATAGTCTAGAAAATTGGGGTCTGAAACCTTTCAGGAGCATTTTGAGGCATCAAACAACTTTTTTTAGGGGTAAAATTTTTTGCACTTTAGAAAATTACATTTTTTTTCATATTATAGAGACATTACCTTTCTAGTGTCAACATAAGAATCTCTACAATTGGAGTTTTTATGCAAAATTTATGCCACTCATAAGTTTATCTTCCTGTTTTCACCACCATAATTCAAGAGGATGTCACCTCAACCCAAAATTTTCATGGAAAATGGTATAGCCATGTGATTAGGATGAATAAGACTCTAGAAGGGTCCATATTGTAACTCTAGATGATAGATGAAGGAGTCAAACCTAACCACTAGTAGGGTACAGGGTTGTGTTATAACTAGGCCACTAGGAGGAAAAAGGGTTCCATTCTTTTGAGTGCATTTGGTCCATAAATGACAAAAGACAATTAAGAGGGGGAGGAGATAGAGCACACAGAAAGAATTCGTGCATTGTAGTAGCCCGTGGACCATAAGCCATATTACTTTATACCCACAACCATTTTTGATCCAGGTGGATGTTGGTGGCCACCCACCTATCCCATTTGGACACCCACAACTGTCTCTTTCAGTCTTTTCAGTTTCCTAAATTGCAGCACAGTTTACTATTTTTAGCAGTTTTTTGGGTCCTGAACTTCCAGAGCCGTTTTGAGGCCCTAAACGACGTTTTTTTGGGAATCTGGCGCAACATGGGTCCATGGACCCATCATGTTACCTCCCAAAGTGGTAGTACTCGGATAGATCTTTCTAACGAGCTATCGTACGCGTCAAACGGAGATCGTATGCCAAAGTTACGACCCGGGAAATTGATGTACCAATTTACCCAAACGGGGCCCACAATTTGGCGTTTCATCTTCTAGGGTTAGATTTCGGAATGTTAAGGGTTTTACATTGTTTCTCAATAATAAATAGGCCTTCGAGCCTCATTGTAACACAGTTCAGAACAGTTCAGAGGCATGTAGCCGCCACATCTCTCCTAAGAGATAAGCTACCATCGCCCTAGCTGGTTTCTTTCCATTTCTGTTTGTAAGAATATTTCAGTATTTTACAGTAATGAAATGAAGCATTATTTTCGCTGCATCTCTGTGTTTATGGTTATTGCATCTCTGTATTTATGGTTATCTCTATAATCTATTGCGTTCCTGTTTAAATCCGGATCAGTGGTATCAGAGCGGTCTGCTTTTTCTCTGTTTTTCTTTGCATGTCCCCAACAAGGTCAGGATATAAGGAGTTAGGGCTTGAACTGGTTGAACCTTTGCAAGACCAGCCTCGTAAATCCCAATGGCCTCCCATGGCGAATGAGAAGAAAGAGGAGGGGGCAGGAGATCCCATCAAAATCTTGCTCGAAGAAGCTCTCGAGCGACAACGGAACGCGATGATGGACAGCTTTGCCCAGATCCTTCAGTGGCTACCCAGAAGCGACGCATCGGCTTCCAGCAGCTACTCTGGAAACGCCACACCCTTTAAGGTACAAATCAATTTTGAAATCCCCATATTCGAGGGTCAGATAGACGCAGATGCCGTAGATAAATGGTTAAATTTGCTAGAGGGTTATTTTTCTGTTCATGAATTTTCGAGTCGGGAAAAGATTGTTTTCGCTCTTCTCAAAGCAGCCCCCCACGTCAAGGACTGGTGGGAAACCTACTGCAAGCAGAAGGATGAAAGCACAGGCTCACTATTTTCAGCCGCACCCACTTGGAATGACTTCTGGGATGCCATCAAGGAGCATTACTACCCTGTCGGAAGCTATGAGGACAAATACATCAAATGGACCACACTGCGGCAGGGACGAGACCAAGGTGTGCCGGAGTTCACAAACATTTTTCATACCCTTCTCACACAGTTGGGTATCAAAGATTCTGAGCTACATCTAGTACTCAAATACCGCGGCTGCCTACACAAATACATCCAAGACGAGATGGGATTCTTGAACATCTCCTCACTCGGCACAGCATACCGATATGCTGTCAAAATTGAGCAAAAGTTCAAACAGAAGAAGCGAGACTTTGGATCTACAAATCCGAAGCCAAAAGGACAAAGCCAAGGTGGGGTGACCCAAGACAACCCGTCGAAGCCGCAAGAAAAGAACAACACCACGAAGCCGAAGAAGGACACAGGAAAGTGGTGTGAGTTCCACAAGAGTCCCACTCATAACACAAGTGAGTGTTGGACCAAGCAGTCACTGGTGGCCGAGTTGAAGGCTTCCGAATCATATGCATGTTCCGACCTTGAGCCAGAACCCGACAAGGGGAATGGAAAAGGGAAGCAGATCATTGATGCGGATCCCAGTGCCACTGTTGCCACCGCCAAGATCCAGAAAGATGAGCCCGAAAATCCAGAGGAAGGGGAGTGTCTTTTCCACTCACAGATGTGGGTGAAGGGTTCGCCGCTACAATTCATTGTAGACAGTGGCAGCCAAAAGAACCTCATTTCAGCAGAGGTCATGAAGCGGTTGGGCCTACCGACTACACCGCACCCGCAACAGTACAGTATCGGGTGGCTTCATGAAGGACGAGATCTGAAAGTTCGCCAGCAGTGCCGCCTTCCCTTCAGCATCAAACCCTTCACAGACGAGGCATTGTGTGATGTTACACCTCTAGATGTTTGTGATGTATTATTAGGCCAGCCATACTTGTGGAGGCGACATGCTGTGTATGAGTCCAGGCCTCGTGCTATCATTTTTTCTTTGAATAATTCATTATACAGGATACCGGAGGTAGCCCCACCTACATGGAAAATTTTAGGGGCTAATGTTCGCCCAGTGGGCTAATTTTCCATGATTTTTCCACAAAAAAGATTCGCCAATTTCCAATTTTATAAAAGATGATTCGCCCAAATTTTAGAATATAAAATTATTTTACCTTAAAAATCGCCAACATTATATAGAGACTATATATAAAATAATTATAAATTTGATTAATTTTACAAATATATCAATAAACATTTATAATTTGCATATTAGGGATTAGTGAGATTCGCCAATGTTTTAAACTTCAAGAAAATTTTCCATCCTTAAAATTTTCCTGGGCCACCTATCGCCACATCTTTGATCACTACCAAGAAAGGCAGCAAGCTCATATCACAGACAAGGAAATTCATCTGTCTGGTCCATTCCCAAAGTAAGGGGAAGATTGTTGCTACATCCATGACCCTTGCAAAGGGTTCCTCTATGCAGCAACAACAGCAAAGGAATACGGTCATGACAGAACAAAGGAACAACTTCTCACGCATAGGGGTACCACACAAGCTTCAAGTGGGCGACAAAGTCTGGTTGCATATGCAGAGAGAACGCCTTACCAGAACCCATCAGAAACTCAGACCACTCCGACATGGTCCTTACACCAGTACCAATGCTACGGGAAACAATGCTTTCAAGCACAACATTCCTCCATTCCTTCGCTTGCACCGAGTGTTCAATGTGGACCATCGTCGACCATGCTTCCCACCATTTCTGGACACATCAGAGATTGCAGAACAGCTCACCAGAGACCCAACTCAGCAGAAGCTTCCTCATCTCAAAGAGGAACTCAACGCAATGGGGACCATTGCTTCCTAAGGGGGGAGGAATGATCCAGGTGGATGTTGGTGGCCACCCACCTATCCCATTTGGACACCCACAACTGTCTCTTTCAGTCTTTTCAGTTTCCTAAATTGCAGCACAGTTTACTATTTTTAGCAGTTTTTTGGGTCCTGAACTTCCGGAGCCGTTTTGAGGCCCCAAACGACATTTTTTTGGGAATCTGGGGCAACACTTTCTAACGAGCTATCGTACGCATCAAACAGAGATCGTATGCCAAAGTTACGATACCGGGAAATTGATGTACCAATTTACCCAAACGGGGCCCACAATTTGGCGTTTCATCTTCTAGGGTTAGATTTCGGAATGTTAAGGGTTTTACATTGTTTCTCAATAATAAATAGGCCTTCGAGCCTCATTGTAACACAGTTCAGAACAGTTCAGAGGCATGTAGCTGCCACATCTCTCCTCAGAGATAAGCTACCATCGCCCTAGCTGGTTTCTTTCCATTTCTGTTTGTAAGAATATTTCAATATTTTACAGTAATGAAATGAAGCATTATTTTCGCTGCATCTCTGTGTTTATGGTTATTGCATCTCTGTATTTATGGTTATCTCTATAATCTATTGCGTTCTTGTTTAAATCCGGATCAATTTTCTATTTAGAGAAAAAGATTAGAGCAACTTCACCTTCCTACTTGGTTTTCTCTCGAATGGGTTTCCTAGATTATATCTTGTGTCAAATGTATTTGTGATTTTTTTATTTCTATTTTCCGTTTTCCTCATAAATTTTTATTTTCTTGCATATGCAATGTACAATAATCTACAAATAATAAATGTAAAGAGAAATAAACCCTAATAGTGTAGATTTTCATTTTTTTTAAATACAGTTTTATCAAATCTTGTTTGATGAACTATCCAGTGGAATATCCATGTTAGTTTACATGTCATATTGGTATTAGAGAAAAAATATTTCGGTACATTATGGATTTATATTAGCTAAACCAAAAGTCAAAAAACCCTCGTCATGGCTGTAAAACTTGTGAATAACCCCCTTAATCCTGAAAAGGATAGGTTTCCATAGTTCGAAGCACAAGTTGTATATATAAGTCGTATTGTGAATCTCCTCATGTTAGCCCTAAGTAATAATCTTAGGCTTTTTAGAGAATATGGGGTTTCTAACATAGAGTATAGATTAGAGGGGAAATTAGTAGATTGGGAAGAAACAAAGAGCCAACCAAACAAAGGACCTGAAATGGATAAACCTAGTTCGAGTGTCATGAACCATTCACAATCCTTGTTCAAAATGGAAACAAAGGTCAATATAAATTTGTACCAAGGTGCTATCATCACTCTAAAGCTAAATCACTAGTTGCAACAATTAGAAGTATATTCCAGTGTTCGTCATGTAGAGGAGGAACATAAGATTTCATTTGCATGGCTAAAATTAGAGGGTTGTGCCTTGACATAGTGGAAAATACACACAGAGACATTGTGGTTGGATGAAGATCCTTTAGTGACCAAGTGGGAGGACTTTAAAACCCTCATGAAGTCACATTTTTACCTTATTTGGCATGTAGAGGACAAGTAGATCTCATGGCACTACTTCAGGAAGAAACAAGGGCAGAGTGTATATGAGAACACCACAAAATTTACAAACATGGCCATAATGTTCAGTATCTCCCTACAGAACCTAAATGTACTCCTCAAGTATCTAGGTTGTCTACACAAGCATATGTTGAAGTAGTTAATGGTGTTCAAGTCTAGATCGGTGAACGAGGCTTGTGTATATGCACAATAGCTACAAGTGATATTGTGCGAGCCTAGATTAGCGGATGAGGCTTGTGTATAGGCATAATACCTAGAGAACATAGGTCTACAGAAGATAAAATCAAGTGGATCGAAGTAGAATGAGTAAAAATACACTTCTAAGGAGGGGAAGAATAAGTTGAAAGGGGTGAAATATAAAAATATGACAACCACAACACGCCAGCGCAAGGATCCTATCAACCACTTCAACACTACACAATTGAAAACTATACAAAGGAGAAGTGTCGAAATTTGCATCTAGAGCTTAAACTGAATAACCAAAAGAAATCTAATAAGAAAAAAATTCACAAGGCCACAAATTCTAGCAACCAAGTTGAGAGCGGCTTGGATGCGGATGAGAATATTTTTTATACACCAGTGTAGAAGGAGGTGAATCTAAGTAGACTACAACAACAAGAAGAGAAAGAAATGACCAAACTCCACCACATAAAGATACGTGTCAAGAAGACAATTATTGATGATTTGTTTGCCTTAGGATCACAGGAAAATATCATTGCAAAATAGTTGGTCAAGAAATTAGGACTGGAAATTCGTGATCATACAAGCCCATATCCATTGGATGGATAAACAAGGATTCAAATTTGATGGCAACAAAAAAGTGCAAAATTAGATTTTCTATTAGAGTTAATTTTATTGATGAAATAGAACTAGATGTGGTTCCATTTGATTCATGCAGAGTGGTGTTTGGAAGTCCCTACATAGCCAAATAGTACCTGATTTTCAATGGTGGAAAACTATTCACCATCACTGCTTACAAAGGAAAGCCAAAAATTTCAATGGTAAGTGCCAATGAAGCCAATAAATTGATCAATTCCAACAAGAAGTATGTTTTATTATTTTTAAGAGAAAATCAGTCTGTAGGAGAGTCAGTAAGAGGAAAGGAATCCATAAGGGGTGTACTAAGAAATTAAAAAAATTACTAGAAGATTTACTACAAGCATTCAATGAATTTTTATGGGAACCTAAAAGGTTACCACCCAAGTGGGAAGTGGAGCACGAGATCCAACTATTGTTGGAATCCCCAGCGCAGAACATTTGGCTATACAGGTAGTTTGTTGTAGACATAAGTGAGGTGAAGAAGTAATTGCTCAACTACTAGAATAGGGTATCATTCAACCAAGTACATCACCATATGGGTCACCCAAATCATCGCACCAAAGAATGATGGGACTTGGTGGATGTGTATAGATTAGAAGGCAATGAATAAAATCACACACAAGAACAGGTACACCTTTCCCATGATAGATGCTTTTCTAGATTAATTGCAACAAGCGAAATACTTCACCAAATTGGACTTAAAGTATAGATATCACTAAGTTCAATTCCAAGAAGAAGATATTTGGAAACTGAATTCAAAATTAGGAAAGGTTTGTATGAGTGGTTAGTCATTCCATTTGGCCTATGCAATGCACCAATTACACTTATGAGGTTAATGGATGATATATTGCACCCATTTATAGATTAATTTGTTATTGTCTATTTCAATGATATACTGGTATACATTGTGTTTTAGTAGCTACAACACTCCTCGAAATTTTCACCCTGTACATTTAAAATTTTGGGCTCCCCCTTTCTTTTCCATGTTTCCACGGTTATTTTTGTTGCATTACTTAGTTATTCTCTTTACAATGGTCTAGTCATCGTCGAATGAAATTCATGGATCAATCTTTTTCATGGAATTCTTAAATAATAACTCCATGACCATATCCATATTTGCATGATATATAATTTACTAAAGATGGAAATCATGCATCCTTTGGAAGTATGCTTGTTCAGGCTCTTCTTTAAACTAATGGTCAATATGATTTTGAGGTTGGGTGTAGGGTTGTAGTTAATATATCCCATATTCTGAGGAACAATGTGCCATATAAAGACCTGGTTCTCCACATCACATTACAAATATCTTATAGTTTCATCTATACTCACATACAAGAAAGAGGTAAATTTATCAAAGGATGGGGCTAGGGAATTGTTACCATGGAAAAGGAGAAAAAACCCTACTCACTATACCTCCATAGTTCGAGGTATAGTTCTTATGACACACCACCTACCATGCCTCCCAATGCCACTCTCTAATTTTATGTGGAATTACTTTCTTGGACTTATATTGTTGGTGCATGTAAGAACAATGTAAATTATCAAGGAAATAATAAAAGGAGTTAGAAATGTTGTAAAATAGCTAGATTGTTGGTTTTTGGAGCCTATGACAACATTAACAACCCACAAGGATTCCTTGTCACAAAGTCCTTGTCTTTCTATCTAAGATGATGTCTTCAGTCAACCTTTTCAAGTATTCTAGAGAAAAATCATCCAGTGATGGAACTTGACCACTCTCCCCTAGATTCCTGATCATGGGGGGTTCATAAAGTTTTAAGTTATCTACATTGACCATGGAATATATTTTCATATAAGTTAGTAGATCAAGGTAGAAATATTTTCCCCAATATTTTCTAAGATGGTGATGGACCATATCTGATCAGTTTAATCATTTTTCCTCCTCCCTTCATCATGTCATTAATGATGTAAATATGTAATTGGTCTCTAACCTTATACTGATGATCAACCCATGCTTTTCATGTTGTGCTTTATACTATTTCTCACTCTTATCTAAATGTTCTTGCACTACGTGATGTATCATTTAGATCCTTTGAATGAACCTGAGAGAATTTTCTTCATCGTTTTGTTCATTCACATATTTTCCGAAGACCAAATCTAAAGATGACTTTGGAAGGTACTTAAAGCATGTCTAAAATGGTGAAATTTAGGTGGAAGAGCGTAAGATCAGTTGTATGCATGATATACATAATGTATTTATTCATCCCACAACTTAGGATGCTTTTTGCGATACACTAGGAGAAAATGAATCATTATGATATTGACGACCTCTGTCTTTCCTGTTAGTCTGTGGATGGAAAGAAACACTCCTTTTCATCTTCGTGTCCCTCATTCTCCAAAATATTTTCTAATTGTTGGACAATTGGAATTGTGTGCATGGCCAGTGGCCTTAAGAATTCATTTTCCAGTGTGTTTGCATTGATGTCAACAATCATTCTGAGGAGTGTTGGCAATGATGTCAATCAGACAAGCTTGGTTGCTTGTTGCAACAGACGTTGGCAGTGATGGCTCAGTAGGAATATCTTGGTAGCTGTAGGCTTCATGTAGAGAGTCATCATAGTAGCATGATTATTGGAGAAGCTATCAAATGATGATTACAGTGATGGCCCGGGATGGAAGTCCATGGAAGCTACATGCCTCATGCTAAATGTTGTCACTCACTGAATTATGAGTTTTCATTTGATCAAATTTGCCAAAGAGTAGTGATGTTTGAAGCCATCTTCCAAGCCATAAAAGTACTAAAAGCCAAATTGAATCCTCTCCATTGCATAGTGATCGGAATAATCTTTCCAACGGTAGGTGGAAGTCCAAAAACGAACTCGTGGATCAATATTTAGAGCAGATTGAAGATACCCTTTCAAATCTAGAAAACAAAGAAAAATGGCTAAGGGTCAGACTCATCGCAAATCACAATCAGTGTTTTTTCTGGAATAGCAGCAGTGGAAGGCAGCAAAACCTGCGATTGGTTGATCACCAATATCACAAATCACAAATCGGAAACTAGAGGCCCATGGCACATAGCACATCAGAGGTTCACAAAATAGAGAGCCAATATCACATATCGGCAATCACATGCACAAAGGGGTGGCACACAAGAACTTGGTCATGAAAACCGTCAAACGCTGATATAATGCAAAATTTCCAAAAATTGGACTTTAGAGTTAAACACTAGCAGGAGCCGATTTCATTCTACAAAGGAAATCAGTTGCAAAACCAAAGGCAGGCGGCCTTTTCTCTCTCCTTCAGGGGGCCACGTGGCAGAGCACCATTGGTCCAGATGAATCCACATGGCAGCTAATGTCATCATGATGTGGCAGTACGGAGGACACGTGGCACATAGATTCAACATTTTCAGGGGTCCTATGGGGGCATTTCCAGGTGACACGTGTCACCACTCAAGAGGTGCCATGTGGCAATAATGACATCATCAAATCCTGCAATCGGCGATCGCACAAAGCAAAGACCCTCCTCCGCCAAATCCCCTTCCGGCTTGCAATTGCGATATGCAGGACCCCCCCGGACGTGATATTTTATACAATGCAGTTAAAAATATTGTCGGTTCCTTCCCTTTGAAAGGCCACATGCCCATTCAACACCCCCGTCTCTGGACAACACAGATTGACTCCACCTAGATCAATGGCTCCCAGGCCTTTTCGCCACCCCCCCCCCCCCCCTTGCCATGTTTCCTTTTATCAATGGTGGGGGGGAGGGGTTTTGTTAGGGTCCCACCCTAACCCCCTTATTTATGTCATGGGATCACGTCATAGTCAAGAGTCAATAAAGCCCATATTAATATTTGTAAGTGGTTAACTTGCAATTAATGACGGGACCACAATTAGTTGCAAATGGGCGGTAGTATTAGATAGATGGTAAATGGGCGGTAGTATTGGATAGATGGTATTAATAAAACCCACGATATTGGCCCGTGGTATTGCATGTATGAGTCATATATAAAGGATAGAGACTCCCTGCGAGGAGCATCGTGTCTTGTTTTGTAATCGAGCTCTGCTCTATTGGAGGTTGCCCCCTCGAAGAGGCCTGTGAACATTTCTCTCTGAATAATAAAATCATTGCTCTCTGTGTTCTGGGTATATTTTCTTCGCATATTCTGTGTTCTCGGTATCTTTTCTTCGCAAATTCTATGTTTGGGTATTGCTTTGCAGGTTAAGAGCATAACAAGTGGTATCAGAGCACTTTCTACGGCTCGGTGGGATCTCCAAATTTTAGCAAATTTTTTTTTGGCTAGAGACGTGTTCCGGCGTCTTTAAACCACGGGATCTGTCGTTAAGCGCATAAACCTGCGGATTTGGGGAGGCATGCATGCAGGAAATACAAGAGGTGGTCACGTCTGTTGGACTCCCTTGTAACCCCTGTGGGTACCCCTTCGAGTAGTAGCGCATTAGACAGAACCGCGCACGGACTGTCTTCCACGTACCCTCTGGGTATATAGGAAACCCCCTAGCTCCCTTGAAACCTCGCCATAGATAAACCTTCGGCCATCTTGTGGCTACAGTACACCGAGAACAGCACTCGGAGAGATTACTCGCCCGTACGATAGGGTAGTCGGGTTGTACGGCTAAGGGTACGGTCGATCCTCCTTAGTTAGAGCCCTGAAACATTGGGTCGAGTACTACTGTCAGACCCTTATGTATATTGCGATCTGTAGCACCTGACACTCCCCAAGACCATAGTTCCCTTTCTATCGGGGGATCATACATCATCTATTCCACATCAGCAGCAGCAGTTGTTCCACCATTCAGATCTCTCAGATCCACCAGATCGGATATTCCAGATCAGCAACAACAGTTGTTCCACCATTTGGATCTCTCAGATCCACCAGATCAGATATTCCAGATCAGCAGCAGCAGTTGTTCCACCATTCAGATCTCTCAGATCCACCAGATCGGAGTAGTTGTGAAGGGTTCCTGTACCTGGATATAATTTTCGCAGGAATTTGGGCGGCATTGACATTTTGAGGAATTGGCGACTGCAGTATTGATCAGGAAGGAGTAAAACTCCGTTAGGAGTTTTCCAAAAAAAAAATAAAAAATTCTGAGATCTTCCGGGGTGCTTATTGGTGACCTAGCCCATCAGTATCAGGATGACGAGCTGAGCAAGGTGGTACCATTCAATTTCTTAGTAAAAATTTTTAGGTGGTCCCAATTTTTCATTAGGTTGGTGTATGGTAGAAACTCACGCTCAAGCGATGGCCAATGAAAGGATCGACAAAATTGAGAACCATGTTCACTCCCTCCAAACTGCGGTGAACAAGTTCGAACTTGAGCTTAAAGGAATGAGTAACCAGATACAACTTGAGCTTAAAGGAATAAGTAACCAGATACAGGAGGCACTCCCAAAGGGCAAGGAGCCAGCCTACGAGGAGGCGTATAATGGCCATGAATACCATGAGGGTGAGTCTAGCCACTCTCATCACATCTGGCACTCCCATCCACCACCCAGTCAGCGACCTCCCAAGTTGGATATGGAGAAATTTGACGGTTCTCACACGTCCGCATGGCTAGCACAAATGGAGCAGTATTTCCAATTGAATCATATCACAGAGGAGGGGACTAAGCTTATGGTGGGCACCATGTACTTGGACAATGAACGATGGCAATGGAAGGAATGGCATCAGCGTTGCAATGGAAATTTTCAGAATTGGGCCCAATTTGCCAAAACTCTTCGCAGTCGCTTTGAACAGGAAGACTCTTTTTTGGGGCGTCTCACTAAGCTCCGATAGACGGGTACAGTGGAGGAATATATTACTGCTTTTGAAGCCTTAGCCTTCCGCACTAAGGGTCTCACAGATGAATTCTACATGGAATGCTTTATCAGCGGTCTTAAAGAAGCCATCAAAGCTCAGGTTCTACTCCACCACCCTCCCACATGGACAGAGGCTTGCCAGGTAGCCCGTAAGGTGGAACGTGCATTAACAGCCCAATCCAGCTGCCCCAACTTCCCCGCTAAAGGTCGTCCCTCACAGGCTCCCAATATGACTCAGACACTTAAGATTCAAAAGGTGTCACCTACAGAAATGGCCGAAAGAAAGAAGCAAGGACTATGTTACTACTGTGATGAAAAATGTTCCCCGGGTCATAAATGCAAAGAGCACAAGTTTTTTCAAATAGATGCCACTGGCTACAGCTCCACCGAGGAAGATCCACCACTTGAGGAACCGGAGGCGATCGAAGAAGATAACCAACAGGAGATTGTATCTGATGAACCAATTATTTCGCTAAATGCATTGGCAGGAATTTCTTCCCCTAAAACTCTCAAAATCAGGGGTTTTCTTAAACATTTCCCAGTAGTAGTCTTGATTGATAGTGGAAGTACCCATAATTTCATCCACCAAAAGATCGCTGAAGCAGCACATTGTTTCGTCTGGGCAGTTTCTAACTTCCAAGTCCAGATTGCAGATGGGGGCACAATGAAATGTGAAGGTCGCTGTGAAAATGTCAAAATTCAAATGGGGGATTATCAATTGAAAACCCACATGTTTGCAATACACATGGGGGGTTGCGACATTGTCCTAGGCGCGGAATGGCTCCGCACTCTTGGGCCAATCACAATGGATTTCCAGGAGTTATATATGAGTTTTAAGCAGAACAACTCCACACATACCCTCCGTGGACTACAGGTGGGAGCCCCCTCTATCATCAGCTCGCATAGGATGGAAAAATTGTTAAAAAAGGGCCATCATGGAGTGGTAGCTCAGTTTAATGCCATCCAGGTAGTAGACACCATGTCTCCGCCAATTCATCCTGAGATGCAACAGATTTTAAATAAACATCGGATGGTCTTTGACAAGCCTCATGAGCTTCCACCCTCACGAGGGGAACATGATCATAGCATCACATTGGTTCCAGGGGCCCAACCCCCAAATGTGCGGCCATACAGATATCCGTTCACCCAAAAGAATGAAATAGAAAAAATCATCAAGGAATTGTTGGAAGCAGGTGTCATTCGTCCCAACATTAGTCCTTATTCATCTCCAGTGGTCATGGTCCTCAAGAAAGATGGGGAGTGGCGGATGTGTCTAGACTTCAGGGCCCTCAATAAGTTAACAGTCAAAGATAAATTTCCCATCCCAGTGGTTGACGATTTTCTGGACGAACTCAATGGGGCTCAATTCTTCACTAAGTTGGATCTTCGCTCAGGCTACCACCAAATTCGCATGAAGGAAGTCGACATTCCCAAGACAGCTTTCAGAACTCATGAAGGCCATTATGAGTTCCTGGTCATGCCATTTGGTCTCTGTAATGCCCCCTCTACTTTTCAAAGCCTTATGAATCACCTCCTCAAACCATATCTCAGAAAATTTGTCCTTGTCTTCTTCGATGACATCCTCATCTATAGTGGCACTTGGGCGGCGCATCTTCAGCATGTAGATCTACTCTTGCAACTGCTCCGCACGCATAAATTATTTTTCAATATGTCTAAGTATTCGTTTGGCATGGAAGAAGTTGAGTATTTGGGCCACATTGTGGGGCGTGAAGGTGTCAAGGTGGACCCAAAAAAGATCCAGGCAATGCAAGAATGGCCTCAACCTAAGACCTTGAAAAGCTTGAGAGGATTTTTGGGTCTCACAGGCTATTATCGTAAATTTGTCCGCAACTATGGCCGCATAGCGAAGCCCCTAACGCAACTCCTAAAGAAAAATTCCTTCTTCTGGAACGAAGAAGCACAACAGGCATTTACCGCTCTCAAAACCGCCATGTGTTCCACTCCTGTCTTAGCACTACCGGACTTCACCAAATCATTTGTCATTGAATCTGATGCTTCAGGAACAGGTATTGGAGCGGTCTTAATGCAGGAAGGGCGACCATTGGCCTTCACCAGCCAACAACTAAGTGGGAGGAATCTGGGCCAATCTACCTACGAGAAGGAAATGATGGCCATCTTACATGCAGTCGAGACCTGGCGACCTTACTTGTTGGGGCGACGTTTCCAAATCCGCACAGATCATCACAGTCTTAAATATTTTTTGGAGCAACGCCTATCTTCCCCACAACAAAATAAATGGTTAGCCAAAATGCTGGGATATGATTATGAGATCATTTACAAGAAAGGGAAAGACAACAGGGTAGCAGATGCATTGTCGCGCCAATTTGAGGAGGAAAGTACTCTGCTCGCAATTTCCCTCCCCATTCCAGACTGGATTGAAGAGGCTCGCAGGGAATGGTTTTCACATCCCGGGCTCTCCCAACTCATTTCTCAATTGCAGGTAGATCCTAATTCCAGCAAGGGCTACTTGTGGCAGAATGATATTCTTTGCTACAAGGACAGAGTCGTAATATCACCAACATCCACCCTCAAAAGTCGCATTTTGGCAGAATTGCACTCATCTCCCATTGTAGGACATTCGGGCTTTCAGAAGACATATGCTCGCACCAGAAGATCATTTTTTTGGGCCGGCATGAAACAGGACATCCTTACTTTCGTAGCAGAATGTGACGTCTATCAATGCCACAAAGGGGAAACCGTCAACACACTAGGCACATTACAACCATTGCCCATTCCGGCGTCAATTTGGACGGAGGTCTCCATGGATTTCATTATAGGTCTTCCAAAGTCTGGGAACGAGTCAGTCATCATGGTGGTTGTGGACCGACTGTCGAAGTATGCTCATTTCTGCACCCTACCCCAACCATTCACACCCACTTTGGTTGCTCAAACTTTCATGGATCAGATCTTCAAATTGCATGGCATGCCCACTTCTATTGTGTCCGACCGCGACCCAATCTTCACCAGTAATTTTTGGCAGGAGCTCTTCAGAATACAAGGCACTCAACTCAAATTCAGTACTTCATATCATCCACAAACAGATGGTCAAACTGAAGCCGTCAACAAATGTCTAGAAACCTACCATAGGTGTTTCACTTCAGAAAAACAACACCTTTGGGTACAGTGGTTACCTCTGGCGGAATGGTGGTATAACACCAACTATCATGCCACCACCAAAATGACTCCCTATGAAGCAGTCTATGGACAACTTCCGCCTTCCCCTACTTCTTATCTCACGGGGTGCTCCAAAGTACAAGCTGTGGATCAACTCCTACAACACCGTGCAACCATGCTTGCCCATCTGCGCGAGAATCTTCATCAAGCTCAGAACCGTATGAAGCAACAGGCTGACCAACATCGCTCAGAGCGCCAATTTCAAGAAGGGGATCAGGTCTTTTTGAGGCTGCAACCATATAAGCAAACATCACTCAAAGACAAAGGTTGTCAAAAGCTCTCTCCAAAATTCTACGGACCATACCAAGTACTTCAGCACATTGGAGAAGTGGCTTACAAGTTGGCTTTGCCACCTACAGCAAAAATCCACCCAGTTTTCCATGTATCGTGCCTCAAGAAAGTGATTGGGAACAATTGCCGAGTTCAAACCAGTCTACCTGAATTGGACGAAGAAGGGTCAATCTGGCTTCAACCTGAACAGGTTCTAGACACACGAGACAAGCACCTGCGCGGCCGCATGCTTAAGGAGGTCCTCTTCAAACGGAAAGACACCTCTCCGGAAGATGCAACTTGGGAACCAGCCACTATTCTTCAGCAGTTTCCGCAGCTTCAACCTTGAGGAAAAGGCTAGTCTTAAGGGGGAGGGCATGTTAGGGTCCCACCCTAACCCCCTTATTTATGTCATGGGATCACGTCATAGTCAAGAGTCAATAAAGCCCATATTAATATTTGTAAGTGGTTAACCCGCAATTAATGACGGGACCACAGTTAGTTGCAAATGGGTGGTAGTATTAGATAGATGGTAAATGGGCGGTAGTATTAGATAGATGGTATTAATAAAACCCACGATATTGGCCCGTGGTATTGCATGTATGAGTCATATATAAAGGATAGAGACTCCCTGCGAGGAGCATCGTGTCTTGTTTTGTAATCGAGCTCTGCTCTATTGGAGGTTGCCCCCTCGAAGAGGCCTGTGAACATTTCTCTCTGAATAATAAAATCATTGCTCTCTGTGTTCTGGGTATATTTTCTTCGCATATTCTGTGTTCTCGGTATCTTTTCTTCGCAAATTCTATGTTTGGGTATTGCTTTGCAGGTTAAGAGCATAGCAGGTTTGAAAAGAGGTTTCCCTGCCAAGCCCCTCCACTACGTGTCCCTCTCATATCATTTTTCACTCCCCTCCCTCACTTACCACTCATAACTCATGCCCCCCTCAGAAAACCACTCGTCCTCAACTCCCTCTCCCTTGTTGAAATTGTGATACCCCGAGTGGGCCCAATCACGCAGATTGGCAATCGCAAAGTTCAAGGGGAGATATTAAAGGCAAATGTTATAAGTCGCTTGTATGCAGGATTTCATATAACAATGGAAAAATCCACTTGGATAGGAGTCTAAAAGCCCTAGCGCCTTAGGGCTAAGCACCTGGTTCTAGACCCCGGTCACATGAAGAGAATCACAGAAAGAGGGTTGAAGTAAGACGGGTTCAAGGGGATCGGGAATCTCCTGTTTCATAATGTTTTAATGATAAGGGCCAATGCTAGAAAGTCCTCCATATTACGACATAAGTGACTCACCAGGCATATCAAAGCATTGATAGTGTTCCGCGGAAATGTAAAGGCACCGTGGGTTGGCAGCTATGGCATTTAAGAAGGGATATGGAGCATTCAAACATGGCATGGGCTGATCCAGAAAGGCTCTCTGAGACATGGAACCAGGGTCAATGCTGACAAAAGTAAATAGGGACTTGGTAGCTTGGGAAGACTTTATTTACTCAGCATGGTGTCCTCATACAGATGGAATGCAAAGTACCACCTAGGGGCCCTCTACTGCAGTACTACAACGTGACACTAATAGTGCCACTCTCAGCTTTAAAATATGAATGGTTCAAGGAGTAAAGGTAGAAGCGACGAGAGTCGGTTGAGCAGCATAGGAGGCCATACCATGAGAAAATTACAGCCAGAAGCCGAAATGAGCACAAGATGGGCACGGAGATATTCTGCTGACATTATTATGTGATTGACTAATTTGTTATCCTGTAAGGTGCCTCCCTTTACTGATGCGATTAATGCTTTGTAATTCTTTTGGGCCACAAAACCATCCCTCGCCAAGACAGCTAGTCAACCTGATAGCTGAAAATCAACCGAAGATTTTTTATGTAATGAATGTTCAACGCTCCTCCTCTCCAGATAAATAGGGGGAATCAACACTTAAAAAAGGTTCATAAATCTATAAAAAAAAAAGCTACATGTATTTCAGACTATATAACTTAATAATGAAAATCTTTCAGAATATCAAGTAAGTGGTAGTGATTCCCCCTTCAAGTATTACAATATGTTATCCTCCTATTGAAATTCATTAAGTTCATGTTTCTTCTTTGAATTAATGCAATAATAGTTGCTAGACATATTTCATATGTCCTTACAAATTCATTTGTATTGATTTGTTAATGCATATGCTTGTATGAAGGGCCAAAATCATATCTTTAAAACAACACTACATGAATCATAGCACCCAACCTCTCTTTTGTCCATTATATCTACCTAGAACTCAAATAAGTGTATAAATCCTTATTATTTCAAGCTCTATGTCTTAAATATAGAATTCTTGATGCTTTGGGCTTTATGTGATGAGTTATTCTTCCTCCTTATACTCTCTCATTTACTCTGCAAAAGATTATTAAACTATAATTCCTCGAACTACTCGGCCTCCACTATTTTATGTGTATATTTATGGGAACTGTGTATGTAAAGAAGTACCATAAATACATGACTTATACCTTTGGATAAATGAACCAACCCATTCCTCTCTCTCTCTCTCTCTCTCTCTATATATATATATATATATATATATATATATATATATATATATATATGTAGAACATATGTGATGTCTCCTCTTGCCAGAGAATCATTTGAGACACAAAAAATCTTGATGTGCCCAGGCACTGGTCTTGTAAGAAATCCAAGGCTATCTCTGGGAGCTACAACATCTTCTGGTGCCATTGTCGGAGAATGTATTGAAGGATTTTTCCTATGGGATACGAAAAATTGAACACTCTTTGTATAGGTGAGCAAAGACGTTCTGATTGCATCCACATCACCTTGGAAACTCCACACACCCCATCATCATTTTTCATCCTAGATTTTAAAAGCCTTCACACTCACCAAGATACTTCTCAACATAAAGCCCCATTTGTATCTGACCTAGAGAAAATAATTTTCAGGAAAGTATGGAAGGGGACAACTCCTACTACCTGCACTCCCATCTCATCAGTCTTTGAAGCCTCCTCATCCAGCTCTCAACCCGTCGTTACTCACTACTGAAGAATTAATCCTAAAACACTTGCATACCCTGCTTTTAGTCTAGCCACTCCTACTACTGTGTTTTTGGCCCAAGTTCCTTAGATGATTCTTAATCCCCCTCCATTAATCCAAATAGCTCTTCCGAGTTTTTTGCTAAATAAATATGCCCCTCTTAATCTACCTCAGCCCCTAAGTGTTATGCCCTAGGACTATCTAAAGCTTCTTCCCAGGTTCAATGGGGAGGATGATAACACTGCATAGAGACACCTTGAAGCCTTCTGTTCTTTTGTTGAGAACCTGAATGTAGAATATCTAGATGTGGTCCTAAGACTTTTTGTACAATCCCTTGATGGAGAAGCTAGAAAATGGTTTAAAGCCTTACCCAATGCCTCCATCACTACTTGGGAGGAACTTGAAAACTCTTTCACACAAAAATGGGGTGAAAAGAGAAATCATGAGTATCTCCTCACAGAGTTGAACACCATAAGGAAAAATCCAAAAGAGGATATCTCAGAGCTTATAAAAAGGTTAAACAAATAGTACAATAACTTATATATCAGTCTTTCGGATTAATCACGTCGTTGAGATTAGGTCGAAGTTTCGAACTAGCTAATGTGGTTCATCCTCAGGACAAGGTGAGAAATCAGTAGATATGAGGGAATAAATAGCAAGGATGCATCACTGCTTAGAGTTAGCCATTGGAAATTAGTCGTTAGTTAATTTGTTAAATTGTTTAATAACTTAGTTGCTATGTAATAAATAAACATTATGTTTCGATATTTATAATTTGATAATATAAATTTAGCTGGAAAATAGCTATTGTGTGATAAATAAATATTATATCTCGATATTATAAATGGAATAATAATTTTAATATTATATTAACTATTATAATAATATTGTAAGTTAGTGTTTGACCCATAATATTAGAAACTAGCTATTATGATGAAATCATAAATTAAATCATCTATAACTAATTGACTAAATAATGTAATTTATTAATAATTTAATATTAATAGTTCTTGTAATAATATTAAATCTTATGAATAATGTGTTGATGGTATTCTTATTATTGTTATAATTATAGAGATTTATAATATTAAAATTATTAGTTTAGAACAATTATTGTAATATTTTAAATCAATATATTAATTTCTATAATAATAAAATATAATTATTTCAATCTATTATTTTAATATCTATAAGGATAAAAAGACTATAATTGGAATCTGGTAATTTGTTAAATAATGTATTGATGGTATTCATATTAAAATTATTAATTTAGAATTATTATTATAATATTTTGTATTCAGTTATAATTCAAAGAATGGTATTCTTATTATTTTAAATTCAATATATTAATTATTTTGATATTTATAAAAATAAAAACTGTATATGGAAGGAGGAAAACTACACTACCAAACAAAGAAAAATAATATTGGATCCAGGGGGATAAAGCCAGAAGGTGAGAAGGGAGACCCAGCAAGAATAGAAAGGGGAGAGGAGAGGGAAGGGAAGAAGTGTCAAGAGGGGAGAGCTAGAATCTAGCTTTTACTTAATTTCCAGCCATCATCCCTATTGAGGTTTTTGGCATGCCTCTCTATTTCAATTACTTCTTTGAGTTTCCTGTGGTGGAAATGGTCAACCCTAGCGATGACTTTGGATTCTTCAATGTAGACATGGTGTTTTGATTTCACAGAATGCTCAGCAAGGGCTAGTGTGCAAGAGAGATTGTGTCTAATGTTAGCTGCATGCTCACTGATTCTCTGTTTAATAGACCTACCTGTCTCTCCAATGTAGGGGATACCACAAGATTAGGGAATAAGGTAGACCCCTTTCGTGTCTTTAGGCTCAAATAGGGTCTTTAATGGATCTAAGGGAATTTTTAATGGTCTGGAGAGGTTTGAAAGAAGAAGAGACATTCATCTTTTTAAGGATATGGGAAATCCTATCTGTGGTCCCTTGGATATATGGGAGATGAACCTTGGCAATAGGATCAACATGGGTGGGTTTTACTCTAGGCACTTTGCTGGCTTTGTGAAAGGCCTTGAGGCACTCGGTCTTGTTGTACCCATTATTTTGAAAAACTTCAAGAAGATGAGATTTCTCCTGATCAAGGTGGATATCATCATAGATTCTTAGAGTGCCAATAGCAAGGGTGCTGAGAACCCCGAATTTTTGAGCAGGGAAGTGATGAGAACTGGCATGGAGATACTATTCTGTGTGGGTCTTCTTTCAAAAAACTTGGTGATAGATGGAACCATCATCCCTCCTAGAAAGGAGAATGTCAAGAAAGGGAAGGCAACCATTCTCCTCAATTTCCATCGTGAACTTGATGGACTCTGACTGAGAATTAAGGTGGTTAAGAAACAGATCAAGTTTCTCACGACTGTGAGGCCAAATGACACAGGTGTCATCAACAAATCTCTTCCATTTTTTAGGGTGAAATTGAGCGGAGGCTAAGGCCTTGGTCTCAAAATCTTCCATAAACAAGTTAGCTACGCTAGTGGAAAGAGGGGAACCCAACGCAACACCGCAAGTTTTCTCATAGAACTCACCCTGGAAACTGAAGAAAGTTGAGGTGAGGTAGAGGCTAGAAAGATTGGCAGTGTTTTCATCAGTGATGCGATTAATGATATCAATGGCCTCTTGGATGGAGATTTTGTTGTATAGGGATGCAACGCCAAAACTCACCAAGCTTGTCGGCCTCTGCCTCACCTCAACTTTCATTATGACGTGAGGCAGAGTGTTATATACCTAGGGGGGATAATATGGGGTACCAAGGGAGGTACCAAAGGTAATAATGTAATAATGGGATGGGCCATAGTAATAAATAAGGTGGTTAACCCATGTCATGTAAGGGACCACAAGTAGTTAATAATAATGTAATGGGCCCATGGTATTAGTTGATGGTATGAGGGAACCATGGTAATGACCCATAGTATTGTATGTATGAGGCCTATATAGAGGCTAGAGACTCCATATGAAGATGAAGAGAAGTATTATTGTATGAACAGGCATATGGCTTGTGGAGTATTCTCCTTCCTTAAGGAGTGAATGTATGGTGTTGCCCTACCGTAAGGGTTTTGATAATAAAGAATCATTTCTATCTATTTCAATCTTATTGTTCTTGGGTTATTTCTGTTCTTGTATATTTTTGGATCAGATCTACAACAATTGGTATCAGAGCTCTTTCTTGGGCAAACCGTGGAGAATTTTTTTTTCATTTTTGCAGGGTTTCTGGGGCGGCGAGTTGCAGGTCAGATCTGTACGTTTTGGTGCAATATCTGTAGAATATAATTGTAGATCTGTATTCCTTGTGAAAAAATACCCATATTCAAAAAAAAAATCAGTTGAATCGAAGTCTGGATGAAGGAGATATCGCTGATTTAAAAAAATCAGCTGGGTTGCAGACAATTTTCAGGGCAGCGAATTTGCGGCGCAGATCTAGAACTCTTGGCACCAGATCTTCAAAATCTAATTGTAGATCTGGAATCTTTGTGAAAAAGCACATGATTCCAAAAAAAAAATCAGTCGAATCGGAGTCCGGATGAGAGAGATATCGCTGATTTAAAATCAGCTCTTTTTGCAGATATTTTGGGTGACGTCGGGAGAGTAGCAGCGCAGATCTGAAATTCCAGTGTCTGAATCAGGATTTCTATCACATGGGCAGATGCAGAATGGTTGTTCCATTTCTAAAAACAGGTTATAATAGGGGTTCTGAGCAATATTGACGGATCTGTGACCATTTCAATTTTTCGCCAATATTTTTGTGATGGCGGGCCTAGATCACTTTGAACAGGAAGACTCTTTTTTGGGTCGTCTCACTAAGCTCCGACAGACTGGTACAGTGGAGGAATATATTACCGCTTTTGAAGCCTTAGCCTTCCGCACTAAGGGTCTCACAGATGCATTCTTCAAGGAATGTTTTATCAACGGTCTTAAAGAAGCCATCAAAGCTCAAGTTCTACTTCACCACCATCCCACGTGGAAGGAGGCTTGCCAGGTAGCTCGTCAGGTCACATTACCTAGCAAAGATTTTATTTTTACAGAAAAGAAGGAAACCACGGAACCTAAAGGGTTATTTCCTACTAGTATATCCTTATTGCAGATTCATGGAATGATTCAGAAAGAGAAGTATTATTGTATGAACAGGCATATGGCTTGTGGAGTGCTCTCCTTCCTTAAGGAGTGAATGTATGGTGTTGCCCTACCATAAGGGTTTTGATCAATAAAGAAGCATTTCTATCTATTTCAATCTTATTCTTGGGTTATTTCTATTATCATAATATCTTTGGGTTAGATTCACAAATACCAGAAAGAGAAGATCATTGTTTCTATCAATCCTAGTTGTAAACATAATTTTATCAGTGTTAATTTGGCAAAAAAATTGCAAGTCCCAGCAAAACAAATTGGACATACACAGGTTGATGATAAGGATGTTCAAATTTATAAGCATTTGAAGCTTTCTTTGGATAAATATGTGTTGCATGGTGATTTTTATGCTTCAGAGATGGATAATATGGATGTTGTTTTGGGATATCCTTGGATGGAATCCGTGGGTACTATCAATATTAATGTGCAGAAGAAATTCTTGAAGCTATGGTATAAAAAGAAGAAAATTACATTACAGGATATTTCCATCCATAAACAGGTAGAGCACATGGAATCTGAAGCAGATGTTCAAGGGACTGACATATCAGATGATGAGCCTTTGATGATCGACAATCAAACACAAACAGAGGCTGCAGAAGAAAAGGTTACAGGTGATGATACATCAGAGGAGGGCTCAGTGGTTGAAGTCATATTGAAAAAGAAGACACCACAACAGGCACCACAACAGGGTGAAGTGAAGCAAAAGCCATCGTGGGTTAAAACTTCAACATATCATCACCCGCATCACCCCGCAAGACAACCATCAAGATGGAAACCAAGTAGTCACATGAAGGATAGCGAGGAGAGAAGATCCACCTACTACACACAGAAGAGCTGCCACGGTCAACTTCCATCTCAAGCGAGTGAGGCACCAGCGAGATCGAGGGTTCACCTTTCTCTTGGATGGCTAGATGCACGTGCATGGTATCAGTGGACTACTCTTTTGAGTAGATCTTATTATTTGTGTCCTTCCCATGTTTCGGGGATGAAACATGCTTAGGGGTGTGGAATGTTATATACCTAGGGGGGATAATATGGGGTACCAAGGGAGGTACCCAAGGTAATAATGTAATAATGGGATGGGCCATAGTAATAAATAAGGTGGTTAACCCATGTCATGTAAGGGACCACAAGTAGTTAATAATAATGTAATGGACCCATGGTATTAGTTGATGGTATGAGGGAACCATGGTAATGACCCATGGTATTGTATGTATGAGGCCTATATAGAGGCTAGAGACTCCATATGAAGATGAAGAGAAGTATTATTGTATGAACAAGCTTATGGCTTGTGGAGTGTTCTCCTTCCTCAAGGAGTGAATGTATGGTGTTTCCCTACCTTAAGGGTTTGATCAATAAAGAATCATTTCATATTATTTCTGGGTTTATTTGCATTGTCTTGTATTTTCTTATC
Organism: Pinus tabuliformis; assembly: GCA_031772625.1. Classification (NCBI taxonomy): domain Eukaryota; kingdom Viridiplantae; phylum Streptophyta; class Pinopsida; order Pinales; family Pinaceae; genus Pinus; species Pinus tabuliformis. The sequence continues at coordinate 1,901,537,134 of CM062817.1, forward strand.
AGATCCATATTATTTCTGGGTTAGATCTACAACAAGTTTATCATGACCCTGAGGCCAAACGACACAAGTGTCATCAACAAATCTCTTCCATTTTTTAGGGTGAAATTGAGCAGAGGCTAAGGCCTTGGTCTCAAACTCTTCCATAAACAAGTTAGCTATGATAGTGGAAAGAGGGGAACCCAACGCAACACCACAAGTTTTCTCATAGAACTCACCCTGGAAACTGAAGAAAGTTGAGGTGAGGTAGAGGCTAGCAAGATTGGCAGTGTTTTCATCAGTGATGCGATTAATGATATCAATGGCCTCTTGGATGGGGATTTTGTTGTATAGGGATGCAACGCCAAAACTCACCAAGCTTGTCGGCCTCTGCCTCACCTCAACTTTCATTGTGACATGAGGCAGAGGCTGACCATTTCATTGTGCATTTATTAGATTATAATCTAATATAAAATGTTTATAAAACATATTTGCCTTGATTTTCAGATACGGTGATAATGCTGATAAGAAATATAATCTAATATAACAAATATTAGATTATAATATAATATAAATTGTTTTCTTTTGTCTTTGTTATGCATAATTCCAAGTACAGCATCGACCATTTCACTGTGCATTTATTAGATTATAATCTAATATAAAATGTTTTTTTTTTCTTCGTTATGCATAATTCCAAGTACAACATCGACCATTTCATTTCACTGTGCATTTGTCAGTTCATTTAGGTAAGACTCATTGGGCATTAGGGATGGAATTTGGATTTTTCTGCATTTATTACACAATTTTTTTTTGAAGTTTTGGCTTTTGATATTTTCTATCCAGAAATGTTACTTTTAAAATTTTGTCTTTCCAGAGTGATGTTTTGGTAATAAATTAACTTTTCACTAATAAAAGTTTGATTAAAAAATTACCTTTCAATATCATATTGATGTTAATTTTTTTACATATTTATCATAATAAGAAAATGACTATAATGCAAATGCTTTATTGACTTATCGAATATTTAATCTTGGTTTGAAATTGCATAGAATACTCACAATAAAATCTCCATAACCCCAAAATCCAATGTCTTTGACCTGGACATGCCATAACATACATATATATATATATATATATATATATATATATATATATATATATATATATATATATACATATACATAAATGAGATATGACTAAGGAAATATGATAGGACATATAAGATCACCAATGAAAGTAACATATTTGCAGAGTGAAACATTAATAAGTTGATATAGAATATTTTTGGTTTCCTATTGAGTTTTTATCATTTCTGTTTGGGAAGGTGTTCATTGTTGTTCGAATATGTTAGTTAGTACAACATCAATATTAATATTACTCTCATCCACATCTTTATGTTTTTATTCACATTTTCTTTTTTCGATGATTACTTACCACCAAAAAAAAATCAATAGAGTTGCCAACCATATTTTATTTTCAAACCAACTCTAGGCATCACTATTGGGAAATATCAATCCATCAATGTACGATCCTCATCATCTCTGTGGAATGTAACGTCTTCCAGGAAAATAAAGAGAGAGATGTTCATGTCAAGTAGTGACCTCAATAGATGATAGTCAAGACCCGAGGAAATATGATTTAAAATTTGGTTGAGAGCAAGTGGAGGTGACCTATGATTTGGTTAAGAATGATATAGCTATCCAATTGAAAAGTATTTCAAGGAGAAGACCAGATAAAGTAAGGTTGTTGGATTTTATTTTCTTCAATTAGGTTTCCATAATAAATATGCTACCTTTTAATAGAACACAATACAACTTCTTTCACCACTTGAACTTGAGGGCTCTAGATTAAGTTAAGTGTGAATCATAGGAAAAGTACCTTTAATGACTCAATGGATTTTTTTCCCGGAGTTGCTACACAATATTTCTACAAATAAATAAACATAAAATATTATTAAACAAATGAAATGAAATAAACACATAAATATAATTATTTATTAAAATAAAACCCAAAAGCAACAATGCATACATCTTTTACCCACTCCACATAATGTGGAATGTACATCAACCACTGCTATAGGGTTTAATCAATGAAACTATCACCTCCTCTCCCATAGGATACCAAATGTAAACAATAAAAAACTTTAAAAAACACCAATATCAAAGCCAAACAGAAAACCCAAATTCCACAAAAACATACAAGCAAGAACAACGAAATAGTCATTGTCATAGCAAAATCATCAACAAAATAAAGAAGCGTAATAAGAAAAATACAAACAAATCAATAATATACAATGGAATTGAACTCAATTCAACAATGGACAACCCTCTATACCTTGCTCTGTAGCAATGTTCCTTTCTGCTTTGTTCAGTTTGAATGGAGAAGGGATTAGTGGTATACAAAATGGAAGAAGATAAGAAAATGTGAATTTTCAAGAACATATCTAAATATTACATATAATGAACAGAGGTAATCAGTATATATATCTATGATGAACAAAGGGTATTTACATAAATGAAATATAGTAGCCTCTTCTCAATAACTCAAATCATGTGGCCCTCATCACTCAAGGGATTGAGCCATTACATCCTCATGCTCCTGCTACCACCACACTTATTCTCTAAAGTTTATTGACAAATGCATGCCCTTTCCTACTCTAGATAAGAAGGCCGGTGACAATTCCTCTAGCTTCTCTTCAAATGATTATTCCTCTCTCTACCCTTCTCTCCTGATTATTCCTCTCTCTACCCTTCTCTCCTGATTATTCCTCTCTCTACCCTTCTCCCCTGAGCAGATTTAGAGGTTGTCGAGCCCATTTCACATGTCAAGCCCATTTCACATTTGGTTTCACTGATAAGGGTTAAAATATTAAAGGGTCAAACTACCGAGCGCCTTTTCCATGTGAAGAGTTTGAATTTCCTTTACATTGTGCATGCACCTTCTATTAGTTTCTTATAAAAAAATTGGAGTTAAAATAGATCTATATTAACTATAAACTAATTTGAAACTATGAGTAAACTCTAAAATAAAACATATATCTAAAATTGATTATTGGCGAAATTGAATAACAATGAAAAAATTGATAATAAAATTGAACTATTTAAACTATAAACAAACTTTAAAATTTTCAATTATAAAATAAACTTTTAAAAATATATATACCATCCGTTAGTTATTAACAAAATTAGATAAAACATAAAATTTGAATGTTTTAACTATAAATAAACTCTAAAGAATATCATATAGAAAATTTGAATAAAGCTTCTCCAAAATTTAAAATAAACATTTAAAATAAACATTATATCTAATCCTAGTTTAAGGGAATGTCTTAATAACGTTTTGGGAAAAAAACAAACCATCAAAATAACATTTTATAAATTTCAACCCACATCACAAAATAACGTTTTATAAATTTCAACCCACATCACAAAGACGGTGACGTCAAATTTTCAAACATTAAATACGAGCAAAATGGCTCGTGACAGGAATTTTTCCCGTCAAATTCCACCCGTGAGGACCTCGAGCTGTGGGCGAGTTCGGTGAGAGTGCACAACAGAGGAGCGTGGGTGAGTCGGACAGAATGAAGAGTGAACAGAGAAAATGTGAGGCCGAAATGTTGAAATGTGGCTAAGTGTTGGAAGGCGGTCCCGGGTGGGGGTGCCCAACCAACCGGCCGACGTGCGAAGAGATGAAATGAAAGATCGAAGGGTGGGTCAGCTGGGCAATGCCGATGGGAAAACATGGCGGTGGATAGTATATAAACGTGGCAATGGTGGATGGGAGTTCATCATTCATCCAAGGAAAAAGGCACAATTCTCAAGCATTGTGCAAAGGTGAAGTGCGAAGGTTGGAGGTCTGAAGCTTAAGGCGTGGTGCAGGCGGACACGGGCCGAAGCACCTACACCTGAGTGGAAGTGTGAGCCGAGGTGCAGGTCAAGGGCATGGCAGGGCGAGCCACGACGCAGTTCAGACAGCACGGGCGGACGCACAGGGACACGAGTTTTGCTGAACGAGCCGAGGGCGCAGCAGGGCGTCTGGTTGAACGTCAGGTGAGGGCGCGGCAGGGCGTTTGGGTGAATGACAAGTCGAACGGCGGGTGTGGCAAGGCATCTAGCTGAACGGGCGTTGAACGCTGGGTGAGGGCGTGGCAGGGCATCTGGTTGAGCGTCGGGTGAGGGCGCGATAGGGCGTCTGGGTGAACGATGGGTCGAACGAAGGGCGCGGCAGGGTGTCCAGACGAACGAAGTGTTCGGGCATAAACGTGCGACGGGTGAAACGGTAGGGCATGCAAGGGCGCCTGGTGAAACGATTGTTCAGTGGAAATGTAGGAGTCGCCCGAGGGCGTGCGAAGGCGTCGGGTGAACAAAACGTGCGAACAACGGTTGGTGAACGATTGAAATGCGTTCGGGTGAACGTGCAGGCAAACGACGAGTTGGTCGACGAGTCGTTCGGGCGACCGGGTGGATGCGCCTAACCCAACGAGCTAAGCTGCATGAGGTGCCGACTGTGAAAATATTCTAAGTGTAAATTCTTGGGTTTATCTAGAGATTGTAATTCTGAATATTAACATTATTGATACGGGCAGACTCACAATTGCAGGGAGTTGCCCCTCCCATGATAATCCGCTGTGCACTTGAATGGTAATGATGTTAATATGATTAATGGTATATGAATGTTTCCGCTGTGTTTAAAGATGAATATGCTTAGTTGTTGAAAAATAAACTAAGTATCGAAAGTAGGTGTAGTCCACAATCATTAGTATTGTTAAAAAGAAAAGGGTCAGTGGTGCCGCACCTCCTATAGTGCGGTTGGAAGAGTACCGCCAGTGTAGGGGCGTGACAGTTGGTATCAGAGCTTGCGGAATCTGTGGGCTTTGACATATCGGAGCTTGGTTCAGAAGACAAATTGAAGCAGAAACTACACTTCATGACAAGTGTATCAAGGGCTTAATTCAGGTGAACCAAGCTTACCGAAGGAAGCTGGTGCAAGCTGCACTAACATGGCAGTTAGTATTAAGGCTTTGAATTGAAGAAGGCATATAGCAAAGATGGCAGAAGAACCTCAGGTTATGACAGGTGAATCTAGCCACAATGCTAGGGAAGCTTTTCTGAAAAAGGTATTGGAACAAATGAAGAGATGGAGTTCTGAATGGTCTTCGATGAAATTCGAGAACATGCAGATGCGGGAAGACTATGCAAAGATAAAGGAAGAACTTGAAGAACTCAAGGACCAATATGAGGATGCGTTGAAGAAGGACTTTCTTAGAAAGGTCGTTGTAATAGAGCAGGATGATCTCGACTACATTGACAGACTTCGGGACTACTACCAAAACAATCAAGCAAATGTTCGGAAGCTTAGTTTGATGTAGATAAAAGTAGTCAATGGGCATGTGGTTGGTGCACTTAAGCACCAACCAAACCTTGGTGGAAGGATGAGCTTGAAGGAAGTCAAGTCAAACCAGGATCAAGTTGCTTAGAAGAGCCAAGCAAGGAGGTGAAGTACCTTAAGAAAGAAGTCAGGTCGAAGCACAAGTCGATTGACTCTTCTGAGGTTGAATTGTTGAAAAAGGTTGTTGATGTAAGGTGCAAGATTAAGGTGAAGGAAGATGGTAATTCCTTGAAAGCTAAGATGAAAAGAGAGTGGAGTGCTTTCAAAGCAGTCAACTCTACCATGAAAGTTGTTACTAGTGTAATGGAGAACACTTAGGTGAGAGTGGGCTCGTGGTTTGGAAAGTTAGACTTGAGGATTGTGGACATGGATGATCATTCTATGGTGCTGGGGCAAGATTTTCTTAGGCTTGCACAAGCCATACCAATGGTGGACCGGGACTTTCTCTTGATCATCACTGAAGGGAGAACCATGTTGATTCTGATGAATAGAAGGAGTTGCTTGGGGTATAGACCAAGGATGGCTTCTGTGACTTTGTATCCCAAAGATCCAAACGTGAAGCATGAGGATGTGGAGAAAAGAGGACTTGGGTGTATGACTCAAACAATGAAGGAAGAGAAGTTAGTTGACTTCGTTGCAAGAGCGAAGAAGAAAGAAGGAAGTGCGAGATCAATCTCACGAATCCTGAAGCACTTGGCAGGAGCATCTTCTACCAAAGATCTTCACGATGGAGTTGTAGATGAAGGAAGTTCGAATACTTCTTCAGTGGCATTAGTTGGGGAGGATTATGCAGGTAGAGATCCGGCTGGCATAGTGGAGTTTTGCAGGTATGCTATGGGCATATATGACTTTCAGTTGACGAAAGACAAGCTTGGGGAGCTTGGGTGTACATGTGAGGAGGTTGAGGCTGTGCACAGATACTTGAAGACACAACACCAATCTGATACATGGGTGGATGAGAGTCAGGGAGGGAACTCCTTGGCCCTCCTTTCTCGATATACAACCTTGGAGATGGGTTGGTGCAGGGACCTTGGTTGGAAGGCGCTGTACCACCTTGACAAGGGGCCTTGGAGGAGGCTTCTTTATGATGACAGGTGGATGATGCAGGAATGAATGTGACTGCGTAGCAACACATGGGCATTAGCATCATGGACAACATGTTGTAGATGGAATGGAGATACCATGGACCTAAGCATGGCTTTTGAGCAGATTCTTAATTGAGTTTAAGATTGTGACAGGATGCTGAAGAAACAACCGACGGTGGCATGGAGAAGGTACATTCTCATGGGTTGAGTGTTATGTTTGGATTAGCTACCAAATCAGTTCAATGACATGGGGGCATGCAGTGCAGTAGTTTTGTGTCAGATAGATGTCTTGGTTTTGACTGAGATATTGTGTTGGCTGGAGTATTATGCAGAGAAGTTCACATGAGGAAACGACACATGATGGAGACTATCGTATTATATATGTTGCAGGGATGTTTGCAATATATAAACTAGTTGAAGTTATGAATCAAGAAGATGGAGGACATACCGGTCGATTATATGGCATTGGTATGGATATCTAGGTGACTGATGGTTGTTGGGGTGAAAGGATTGTCGAGGACGACAATGAATTCTAGTGGAGGAGGATGCGAGGACCTCGAGCTGTGGGCGAGTTCGGCGAGAGTGCACGACGGAGGAGCGCGGGCGAGTCAGACAGAACGAACAGCGAACAGAGAAAACGCAAGGCCGAAATGTTGAAATGCGGCTAAGTGTTGGAAGGTAGTTGGTTTATAGTGTGAGGCGGTCCCGGGTGGGGGTGCCCAACCAACCAGCCGACGTGCAAAGAGATAAAATGAAAGACCGAAGGATGGGTCGGCTGAGCGAAGCTGACGGGCAAACATGGCGGTGGATAGTATATAAACGTGGCAATGGTGGATGGGAGTTCATCATTCATCCAAGGAAAAAACGCACAAGTCTCAAGCATAGTGTAAAGGTGAAGTGCGAAGGTTGGAGATCTGAAGCTTAAGGCGTGGTGCGGGCGGACACGGGCTGAAGCACCTATGCCTGAACGGAAGTGTGAGCCAAGGTGCAGGTCGAGGGCGCGGCAGGGTGAGCCAGGGCACGGTTTGAACAGCGTGGGCGAATGCACATGGACACGAGTTTTGCTGAGCGAGCCGAGGGCGCAACAGGGCGTTCGGTCAAATGTCAGGCGAGGATGTGACAGGGCGTTCGGGTGAACAACGAGTCGAACGGAGGGCGCGGTAGGGCGTCTGGCTGAACGGGCGGTTGAACGCCGAGCGAGGGCGCGACAGGGCGTCCGGTCGAACATCGAGCGAGGGCGCAGCAGGGCGTCCGAGTGAATGACGGGTCGAACGGAGGGCGCGTCAGGGCGTCCGGACGAATGAAGCGTTCGGGCAGAAACGTGTGACGGGTGAAACGGTAGGGCGTGCGAGGGCACCCAGTGAAACGATCGTTCAGTGGAAACGTAGGAGTTGTCCGAAGGCGCCGGGTGAACGAAACATGCAAACGACGATTGGTGAACGATTGAAACGCGTTCGAGTGAACGTGCAAGCAAACGACGAGCTAGTCGATCGGTCGTTTGGACGACCGGGTGGACGCGCCCGACCCGACTAGCTAAGCTGAACGAGGTGTCGATTGTGAAAATATTCTAAGTGTAAATTCTGGGGTTTATCGAGAGATTGTAATTCTGAATATTAACATTATTGATATAGGCAGACTCACAATTGCAGGAAGTTGCCCCTCCCATGATAATCCATTGTGCATTTGAATGATAATGATGTTAATATGATTAATGGTGTGATAAATGTTTGCACTGTGTTTAAAGATGAATATGCTTAGCTGTTGAAAAATAAACTAAGCATCAAAAGTAAGCGTAGTCCACCATCGTTAATATTTAAAAAAAAGAAAAAAAGTCGTGGGTGCCTCACCTCCTATTGTGCGGTTGGAAGAGTACATTGGCGTGACACTACCCATGCTAGGAATGCTATTGTGGGGTAGCTTGAATTTAATTCTATGCTTCGAGCACCCTCCGGACGGCGCGGGGACAATCCCTATGTCAAACGTAACACACTATTGGTTTCGGGTTGCAAAAGTCTTCCGACAACAATTGTTTCTATAAACGGAGACAGAGCGGTGGGACAAACAACTACGTAATTAATTTAGGAGAATCTGCAATCGGGATACTATATCAGAGGTAACACACTATTGGTTTCGGGTTGCAAAAGGCTTACAGCAATTGTTTCTTTAAACGGAGACAGAGAGGTGGGACCAAACAACTACGTAATTAATTTAGGAGAATCTGCAATTGGGATAAGGGTTTGCTCCTCGCCCGATAGCCAATCATAGTGTGGAGTCATTGCTGATACCCAGATTTCATTGCCAATACTCAGTTGATCATAGTTCAATATCCGCCGCTAAGTGAAATGAAATAAATGATGAAACGCCTTCGTAGGGGACCAGATGACATAGTATTAGTTTATCTAAAAATGGTCACCAAAAAGCATGTGCTCACTCGAGTCGAGGTGAAGTCACTGTCGAATCTTATCTAGATCGATAACAACGGCCAAGAGGATTTATCGCCAACAAATCCTAGCGATGATATATTAAAATAAGAAAAATTAAATAATCAGTAAAAAGCAATGAATAAAGTGAAATCAATAAAAAAATAAATGAATAAAATTAAACGTCCAGAAATTTGAGGTTCAGTTGAATAAAAGGTAAAATGAAAATAAAAGTAAAGAGGGGAATGGAATGAGATGCGCAGAAACATTATTGAAATAACTTTTTTCTGAACCCAAGAAACACATAGTTCAGAAAAATAAAGAAAACGAAAATGAAAGCACAGGAAAAGGAAATGAATAGAATTAGATGTTAAAAAACTATAATGTTAATGTTAAGCCAAAGGATATGAAATGTGGTGAGACACAATTTTATGGCACAACTCCTCCCACGTGGGCCCCCCTGACATATTCTTCCGCGTTCCTGCTCAATGCCTTCTTAGCTGGAGTTCGGCCCAAGTGGGGGCATTGGGAATGGAAAGTCGGTCATCTCTGGTCGAGAAAGCTCCTGTCTTAAGCCTATCACTCCGTGCTTTTTATGCGGATTGTGTGGGCAGAATTGGAGATTAATATGGTTCACTGTACTAACGGGTTATCGTTTTATTGTACTTTTTAAAATTGACTTAGTTGGAATGGAATCACATTCATTTTGTTAATTGAGATTTTATTTTAATTTTTAATAACATTATCGTATTTATTTTAATTTATCTCAGTATTTTATATTATAAAATAGTTTATATAAGTATATGACATCACATTTCCTTCTTCAATAAGAGGTTTATATTATAAATTTATTAAACTAAATTATTTAGGAAATGTGTTCATGTTAAAAAAACATTTTAACATTATATATTTCAATAATAAATCTAATTTTATCCATTATTAAATATCAATGGTGTTTTAATCAAATAAAATTCAATTGAATTTGTTTCATTCATTAAAAAAATATATTTAATTTGTTTTCACATTTCATTTATATATATTAAACTTTATTCGTTAATAATTAGGATTTTGACCTGAAGATAATTGTTTTTATTAAATAATAGGAGATGATTTATATTATTTCTAAAAAAATACACATAAACAAATTATTATTCATTATTTCTCTGCGAGGAAATTAGAAATTAGACCAAGAACATAGGTTTAATATTTTATAAGTGCTTATGCTATATGTTATCTGATTGCTTTCAGAATGAAGATGAGACTAGTAAAGAAACTAAACAAAAAATTGATAAACGCTATAATTACATTGTCATTATGGTTCAAGGAAGAGAACTCAATGTTTGTCAAATTCTTGGCTAGATTTGAGACTTTCTTGTTAAGATTATCAACTTTTGCCATGCAAATTATTATTTTCTACTAAGTGTCATCTTTATTAATAATAGTTCTTCCTATGAGAATTTTGATTTGCTAGCACAAATTGATGGTTTGCATATATGAGGAAGTTCTAGCTCTAGAAGAGTTACCCACATTTGGAATCCATTCCCTAGTATCTTCGTTAACCTGCCTATCAGAATTGTATCCTCTTGTTTGTCTAACTTACTCTTCAACATCTGAAATTGCTCTTTGGGCTACTACATGGATGATATCCCTACATCTGTCCACAGTTTGCTTGAGTCATTGTCTGGCCCCGAGTTTGATTAAAAAAGAAGGGGGAAGTATCAAAGGAAGTAAAGAGACCTAGGTGTCCTCTCCTTCCACCTGTTGAAGGCCCGAAAATCGGGTCAACAACAAGGGGGATACCCACCCCGTCTGGACCTTGGTTGGCAGCTCCTTATCCGTTTGGTATAGTGGGTCCGACTAGGGATAATGGGACCAGTTTCCCAATCTAAGGGGTGTGTGTGTGTGTGTGTGTGTAGAGTTGAATGATGTTGATCTAGGAGTATTTTAAGCTAATTTAATTCAAACTTCTAAGCTAACTCTATGCTATTGTAAACTAATAAAGGAAAAACAACACATCTAATCTACACTAACCCGGGGTGTATTTCTTCTATTATGCAACCTAAAAAGATTTCAAAAAATAACTGGTAATAAAGATCATTCAGCTATCATAAGAATAGAAATCAATTAAGATAAACCATTCTGCATAAAAAGTTAGGCAAAACAGTTGTGAACAGCATATCGCATAATAAGTTATTCATATATCAAGCACAAATAAATGACTCCACCGTACAGAAGTGCCAAATGGTAACCCACACATTCATGCATTAACGTATAAACAACTGAAAACTGCATATCACTTTAAGAATATGAACAGAAACAGGTCAAGAGATAAAAGTACCATTTATGACTGGTTCCACTCATAAGCTTCAAGCAATAACGATTTATCTCTACTTGTTCTAACATCTACTAAGAGTACAAAAGTGCAACATCAGTAGCAGACATTAAATGCAAACATTGATAAATCTCGATCCGTCCATTCACCAAAAACCCCCTCCGAGGGTGCAAAAGTGCATGTTCTGAGGACAAGTTTTTTGACAAATTTCCGGACCCTTCTCCAAATGCCTGAGAAGGGTTTAAATACTGCTAACTAATTAATCTTAATTACATAAATTTAGGACACGGTTTCAAATGACCGCCCTTCTACTAAAGCAAATTATTTCTAACAATTGAATCTAATTTCTAACCGTTTCTGTATTTGCTCCTTAGTGCTGTAAGCAATGCAGCATTCGCCTGGGAAGAGTTGGCTGGTTGTCTCCTCCTTTCGTTTGAGTTACGAAAATAGAAACAACAAGCGTTGGCACCGCTTTCTGACAAACTGGAAGATATTTTCCTTTGGCTTGGTGTATTCACTGTGTGTATACTTGGTAATATCCCAAATTTCTCTCAAACTAATTGTGCTGTTTCTATTTCAGTTTCCGGCCTGGTGAATGACTGAGCAAGTTAGGGACTTTGCTCTCTGAACAATTTTCTGTATTGAAAATTGTTTCCGTTCTTTGTTCCAGGCTTTTCTGGTGCGTTTTCCTCTTTTAGCGTTTTTCTTTTTGCTTTACCCAGTCTAGGCTTCAGGATCTTTTGAAAATATGCTGCTTTTGTGCGCCTTTGACTCTGAGTCTTGGATAGTCTATTTCCATTAGTCTTTGTTGAGTGATACTCTGGAATCCGCGGTCCTGCTGCATGCGGCATCCGTTTGCGAAGGCATTTCTTCTCTGTTCTCCGAGTATTGATGCTTTCCCCTTTTCCTTAGATGTTTCATGCACATTGATTTATATTAGTTGCTGTCTTACAGTTTACGCAAAGGAAAAGAGTAACGACGAAAAGATTGACATGAAAGCTTTAAGTTCTAATGAATTCATAATCATGACACTCATAATGAACTGACTCTTCGAAAAACACAACATAATCCTTCTCGGATACTTTGGCGTACAATCATTAACTTCTTTTTAAGGTGCGCGCCCAATTTTGGTCTGCAGACAGCTTTCCTTGAACGCTGTGCCGAGGAACCTTTGCGATGACTGATTTCTGCGACTCACATCGCAGTGTCGAGGATTGCATTGTTTACGATGTGTTATCACAGGATTTGATGATCGCATTCATCGCAGATCGCAATATCGCAGATCGCAAATATCGCAGATCGCAATATCGCAGATAGCAATATTGTAGATCGCAATATCGTAGCTCGCGCTTAATTATAATCATTGTGTGCTACTTATGCGATGTTGCGATATGCGACGTCGCATATCGGCCATCGGCGATTCCTTAAGCTTTTTATTTAAGAGAGCTTCACAATATAAGCAATGCGATGAATTTCGCGTCGCTTCCTCGCAGCTCATTATGCGCATAGGAAAACGTCTTGTTCTCTTCTCGCGATGCGATATAGCTTTAGGGAGTCAAAATACAGAGTTTTGATAAAAAGTATTTTGGATTTTTTTGTTAAGGGTCCCCATTTGCTTGGTGTTATTGCTAATACCAATCAAAGAGGGGGGGTTGTTGGTGACCACAACACCACCTCAAGTAGATACTAAGATACAACATTTTACCATTAAATTAGAGTCCAGGAGAGAGAGAGAAAGAACAAATCTTGATACAACAGAGAGGGTGGGAGAGGTTGAATTGCAAGCATGGGCAGGGAAATAAACAAATGAGAAATTAGAGGAGCTCTCAAAGAACATGCAACTAAGATAAAAGCTTAACATGGGAAAGAGAGGAAAATTTGTCTCAAGATCGAAAGAGATAGGTCTAGGGAAATAAACACAATAAGAGAAAAGAAAGACAATCAAAGTACTCATGGGGGGGGAGTCAGAATGACCCTCCTAGAATTATAAACCCAAGGGATGGGATGTAAAACCAAAATGCCACTTTCCCAATTCCTTTTCTTGGAATTGAAAACAAGAAAATCAGAAACAAGAAAAAGTGCCAAACAGAGAAAATGATAAGGTTGAACCTAAGATTCCTTCGCCTAGCTCATAGTGCACTAGTGGTGACGCTTTCGTCACTAGTTAATTTTCATGTGATAATCATTCTTAACCTTGCATGCACTAAAAACTCCATTATTTTTTAGACATCAAGCCTCTTTTTCTTTTCCCAGTTCCTTTCTAGGAATAAAAACCCATAAAATCTCTCAAAAACCCTTAAATATAGGTCGTTCATTATGCTTCAGGCAACGAAGAAGACATTTATATCTATCTCCACCCATCCTTTATTATAACATAAAAACAAACGTCCATTGATTCTCATAATAGCCTTTGAAGTTCTACTGCAAGTCAAATATAGGATAGATCATCCTTCACTAGTTTCCCATACAAGCGTAGTCTTCGACGAGCTAGCCAACATTCTTCCCCAAGTGCCTTGTAACTTAACACATGCAAGCTACCATTTGGAGGGTAGCATGCCACTATCAATTATTTCTTTAGCTTTGATTCCAATTCTAGGAGGATGCCCCCATGCAAGCACTTGCCATGGGGATTGTTGAAAATGCAGCAATAAATTCTTAATTTAATTTTCCCTTGAATTTAATTAGGAGAAAATCGAAATTCCACATCGCAAGACAACTTGAATGAGTTAACTAAGTTGTTATCACTCAGTTAGCCTAGTTAATTCGAGTTGAGGGCTTAACTTGAGTTGTGTACAATGATTCTTAAATTTTAGGAGCCTAGGTTGAGTTAATTTCAGTTGTAACAATTTAATTCAGCTAAATTGAGTTAAGGTCAGTTAAACTAGTTCTAACTGTTGGAGGAACTAGTAGGAATTCTAGTAGTGGGGTGCATCTTCAGTGTTCAACCAGTTAACTGATCAATCAACCTTAATTAACTCATGCATGTATTTAATTCGATTTACCCAGTTGAGATTGGGGTCCAAGGGCAATGTATTATCAATTATATAATTATCGAGTGTATCAAAGAGAGCCTAACTACGCTGTAGAGCACTGTCTCTCACTCAAGGGTGCTCTGTAGATCATTGTCCCGTGACCAAGCCTGCGCTAATTCCTGAGAAGCCACTCAAGAGTCATCTAACCTCAATTCTTTGACGAAAAAACACTTCAACAAGGCTGAAATAGAATCAATGAAAGTAAGTAAGGTCTACTAGGGTGTCCTAGGATGTGGATAAACTACTTAGAACGATGATGCATCCCCAGTTGAGTCACCAATTTGTTATGAAGAATTTGTTATCTACGGATAAATACTAATTCCCTAGATAAGTAGTTATATCTAGAACAACAGTTTAAACAATAGATAAGAAAAAGAGAATGAGAGGACCTACTTGTACTTTCGCTTTCCCCTTGTCTCCTTTGTATCGATCTTGCTGCTCCTTCTCGTACTTAACATGCTTGAGAAGTACCTATAAATATCAACAAAAGACAAATAACCAATCAAATCAAAATATCTATTGATTACAAGTAAATGGAATCAGATACATTCACACATATAAGCATCGCATATGAAGATAAGAATATGGAAAAAGGTGCAAATACTTTATTGAATAGAAGGAATAATTACAACCATGAAGCTTGATTCGAAGTCACTTCTCCAGCTTTGGTTCCATCCACATCACATCATAAGCATGACAATATGGCAGCATAATGACCCGTACAATAGTCTCAATTCTCAAACTAACATTATCTCCTTACGATTCATCAAAGTCCAACCCTTGATAACTTAGATGAGTGCTCAATCTATAGGAAGATGGAGGAGGTTTTGTCATCAATGAGGGTATTGAATGGCCTTCCATACTTAGAATTAGTTCCATGGAGGAAGGGATGAGAGGATAGGATGTATCTTAACTCATTCCTCATCCATTTTCGAGCTCATTGGAGATGATAAGTGTGGGAATCTTCTAGAAGGTTCCAGAAGATAGGAATATTCCCTAAACCCTATGTGAATTTCACTCAAACTCGCCCAATGTGGTAGGCCCATGCAAGGGTGCACTACAGAGCAGTTAAGTCCATGCTAGGGTGCTCTATAGAGCACTTAGACCCTCCTTGACCTGAGCTGGGCGAGTTTGAGCGAAATTCACATAGGGTTTGGGGAATATTCTTATCTTCTGGAGCCTTCTAGAAGATTCTCACACTTATCATCTCCTATGAGCTCAAAAATGGATGAGGAATGAGTTAAGATACATGATATCCTCTCATCCCTTCCTCCATGAAATTAATTCTAAGTATGGAAGGCCATTCAATACCCTCATTGATGACAAAACCTCCATCTTCCTATAAATTGAGCACTCATCTAAGTGATAAAGGGCTGGACTTTGATGAATTGTAAGGAGATAATGTTAGTTTGAGAATTGAGACTATTGTAAGTGTCGTTATGTTGCCAGATTGTCATGCTTATGATGTGATGTGGATGGAACCAAAGCTGGAGAAGTGACTTCGAATCAAGCTTCATGGTTGTAATTCTTCCTTCTATTCAATAAAGTATTTGCACCTTTTTCCATATGCTTATCTTGATATGTTATGCTTATATGTGTGAATGTATTTGATTCCATTTACTTGTAATCAATATATCTTTTGCTTTGATTGGTTCTTTGTCTTCTGTTGATGTTTACAGGTACTTCTCAAGCGTGTTAAGTATCGGAAGGAGCGACATGATCGATACAAAGGAGACAAGAGGAAAGTGAAAGTAGAAGTAGGTCCTCTTATTCTCTTTGTCTTATCTATTATTTATAGAAAAAGGTTAAAGTGCATTAAACTGTTGTTCTAGATATAGCTACTTATCTAGGGAATTAGTATTTATCCATAGATACCAAATTCTTCATAACAAAAACGCAGGTCATAAATGTATCGGTCGCCAAGTGGGGGAATCGTTCTGTGTCCGCCAAGTCCCAATCCTCTAGCTTGAGATGGGGGATTCGCACCAAGAGTGGGCCTTCAAAGGTAATTTGGTCTGGCAAGAATGGGGTATTCAACATGAATTTTCCCTCATCGGGTCCTTTGGGACCTTCACCTTACCTTGGCATGGAGGAATGTATTTTGGTAACTTCGAAATAGGCTGTGCCTTCAATGTCAATGTCCTCTGCGCCCATACCAATTTCTTCTACGTCCTTGTCAAGTTCTAGGTTTACTACCTTGCCCTTCTCATGCACGGTGGGCTTTTCTTTCTTCTGGTGTTTCCTCAGTGACTCACACACTGGCTATGCCACTTTTTTCCTATCCTTCTTTGTCTTTGGATCCTCTCTGGTTGACGTAGGCCTCGACGATTTTGGTACTTCTGCAAGCAACTCTACACTTACAATCTCAAGGGTAGCTCCCTTAGAGACCATCAATCCTCTAGCACTTGCGGTTTCCACGGGTGCCAACATGAGGCTAGTAAGGATCTCCTGGGTTTCCTTTGGCAACTTGTCAGACACTGAGTTAGCCACCAAAGCCTCGAAACTCTCAGGGTTCATGCACGCCTAATAGCTCAACACCTCAATTCTCAAAATGTAAACGTTTTTCATTGGGCAACCATCTGTAATTTATAGGCAAATTCGAATTCAAATTCGACCATGCCCCGCAAAATCCACTCATAAATGCTAGATTTGCGGCATATTTTCAAAGATCTTGCTCTTAAATTCTAACGTAAATGCAGCCCCCCACTCCACTTAGTTGTTTTCTCATTGTCAAATCATGAACAGTGACCATAACGGTCACTTTCTAGCTATTGTGCGTTGTCTCTCCTTCAATAGCGTAGCTCCCCTTGCACTTCTGCCGACACTGTGACATTCCTCCCTTCCACGTAGTCCCCCAGTCGTGCAGCTCTATAACCCAGGCAGTGTAGTTTATAGTCCCAGGCCTCCTTTCAGCTACCTGGAGTGCTAATACTATGCTTCCACCATATAGTCATCTAGCCAGATCCCCGGGGTATGGCTTCAATCGGCCGCCATTTACCATTCCTGGGAAGTGATCTCCATTCAACTTCACCAACTAAGCTGCTCAACCATTGGTAATCTCCTTGATGACATATGGCCCCAGCCAATGCATCCAAAATTTTCTTGGAAATTTGTCAAACTTGCTATCTATTGAAAAGTGTGCAAAAAGAAATGCTAAAATTAGAAATTGCTAAAAATAGAAGTTTGGCCACTGAGGTCATTGGCCACATTAGGTGAGAGGTGAAACTGCTAAAAATAGCATCTTCTAAAAATAACATTTCTGGGTCCCTTCCTATTGTTAGCAGTCCCTAGTCTAACTATAGGAAGTAAAATTCAAATTCGGTCTTACCAGTGGTTTGAATATTAATTAATTAATTCTCCATGAGTTAATTACTTGAGGAGAATCAGACCAGAGGTCTTTGTGAGATCATGCAATTATTTTCTCCCTTCAGTTGACTTAGTTTAACTTAGTCAAGTCCAGTTAGATTGATTTAACAAGTTGTTAAATTAATGAGATAGAGTTTGTTGATGCTTTCATGCATGTGACAGCTGTTACTTTCAGATAACTGAGTATTCCCTCATGGATAATTGATGCATGGTAGTTCAAACAGAGACCCAGTTGAGATCATATGAGGGACAGTGTACTATCAGATGCTAGGATATTTCTAGTAAGTATTCCTTGCATGAGGAAGGAATCTTCTTCCTTCTATGACTGCGTAGTTGGACCTATGGTGATAACAGATATGATCAGGCCAATTACATGTGATTTTGTAATTGGACCCAAATAAAAAATGCACAAGGAAATAGGAGCTTGGACCTAAGGTGCAACCTATATATTGAGGCCTAGGTAGTCCATGATCTTCATCATCTGATTACAGAGAGAGCAAGATAGTTTTTGAACTGATTCTTTTTGTATGTTGTTGAGGATTTCCACTTGATTGATAATACAGAGTTGGGGTTTTATGTTGATTCTTTCCCCAGTGATATATCTTGTGTTATGATTTATTATTTCTCTTACTCAGTTATATATGTTTATGCTTGATGTTGCTCATCAATTCGATTATGCTTCCGCTTAATGTTTTGTAGAACTAGATCAAATATTATGCTTTAGTACATTGCATATATCAGGTTGATCTACAGGTGAAATTTCTACATGGTATCGGAGCAGAAGTGATCAAGGAAGAACATTATACAAGCAAGAGAAGTTGGAGTTTGTGGTTTCTGAATATTGAATTGAGTTCTTATCACATCTATTTCACCAATGGCGTTTTATGGTTTGAGGCTTGAGTATGCCCTTGATGGCGGCTCAAACTACATAGCTTGGAAGGATCTCATGGAGGCAGTATTAGAAGATAATGGCCTTAAGGACTTCATTGATCAAGATGTCCCTAAGCCGACTGATGCTACTCAACTGGTGGAATGGAAGAAGTGTGTGGCTAGAGCTAAGAGAATCCTATTGGAGGGAGTTCGAGATCACATTGTCTCAAGCCTCCATGGGAAGGAGACTCCATTTTTGATGTAGAAAACATTGAAAGATCTTTATCAAAATAGCAGTGATCAGAGGAAGTTGCCACTGAAGGACAAACTTTGAAAGATCAAGTGTGAAAAGGATGAGACAATCCCTATGTATCTGAACAAGCTCACCTCATGAAGGGATGAGCTTGGAAGTGTAGGGACTATGACAAAAGATGATGATATGGTGAGTCTAGCACTCCTTAGCCTTCCTAAGAGTTGGCATAGCTACCAGGACTCAGTTAATGGAAGGGATAAACTGCTAGATTGGGAACGACTATGGTCAGATTTGATGTAGGAGGAGATCAAACGGAGCACCAGAGATGGTTATTCATCCATGGAGGATGAAGAGAATTGTGCCTTAGCGAGTAAGGTGAAGAAGGGGAAAGAGAAGGTTTCTCTTTCTGAATCCAGTTCTTCCCATGGTGGGAAGAATTTTGACAAGTCAAAGGTGAGATGCTTTCGTTGTCATGAGTTGGGCCATTTTGCTACAAATTGTCCATAGAGGAAATCCAAGAAGGGATCTGAGGAAGGATCTCAAGGTGAGGCACTTGCTTCACAATTTGAGTTGGATTTCACACTCTTTGCATGCATGGTTTCATCCATGGTGGGGAGTGGTTGGTTTCTTGACAGTGGAGCTTCTTTCCACATGACCCGTGACAAGAGTTTGTTCAGTACTTTGGAGGAGAAAGATCTCCAGATACTCATAGCGATGGGTAATGATGAAAAGTATAGTGTCTCAGGTGTAGGCACGGTTATTTTTTGGAGGGAGCATGGAGCTTTCCTTACCTTGATCGATGTCAAGTACGTACCATGAGTGAAGCGAAACTTGGTGTCGATCGCGATGTTGGAAGATAGAGGCTATGATGTAGTCTTTAGTAAGGGAAAGGTTTTCCTTAGACACATCATCACTAGACAGGTGAAGCAGATTGGTTCACGGGTCAAGAACCTGTATGCTCTTGAGGTTCAAGATGCATGCAAATCCTTGAGTAGCAAGGCAATTGATGGAGACTTGGTGGTTGAGAGGGAGAGTAAATTACCTCTCAACATGTAGCGTTGGAAGAAGTCTCAGATGATTGTGGAGGAGCCACGATTGGTGCATCAACTTCAGGAGGTTGTGGAACAACCATAACTAGAGAAGCTGAGAGGAGATCAAGTAGAGACATCTACTCATACAGAGATCTCCAGTAGGGGGAAACTTTGAGCTAGGTGGGCAGAGGGATCACATGCAGCCTATATATTGAGGCCTAGGTAGTCCATGATCTTCATCATCTAGTTACAGAGACAGTAGGATAGCTTTTGAGATGATTCTTTTTGTATGTTGTTGAGGATTTCCACTTGATTGATAATACAGAGTTGGGGTTTTATGCTGGTTCTTTTCCTAGTGATATATCTTGTGTTATGGTTTACTATTTCTCTTACACAGTTATATCTATTTATGCTTGATGTTGCTCATGAATTCAATTATGCTTCCCCTTAATGTTTTGTAGAACTAGATCAAGTATTATGCTTTAATACATTGCATATATCAGGTTGATCTACAGGTGAAATTTCTACACTATCATATAATAAAACCAAATCGTTTACCTTGAAGGTACACAATTTTATGTGCTGATCGTGCCATGCCTTTTCATGCTCCTTTTGAACTTGCTAATGGAATCCAGCCAAAAATCTATCCTCTTCAAGTTCTGTCAGTTGTGCGATCCACTCTTCTAGGGCTCCGCGATCTGCCATTCCTATGAATGCCACTATGTGTAGACTAGGTACAATGTATTCCATTGGCATCATAGCTTCTACGCCATAAAACCAACCTAAAAGGCATTTGTCCAATCGGATTTTTGCAAGTTGTTCTGTAAGCCCATAGCACCGAAGGTGCGGAAACATATCAATCATTCCTTTTTGCATTGCAAACCTTCATCAACGTGTTCTCCAATATCTTATTAAATGCCTCCACTATCCCATTAGCCTGCAGGTGATATGGCGTACTCTTCTGATGATAAACCTGGAATTCTTCCGTTAGTGCGTTGATGGTTTCATTAAGGAAATGTGTGTCACGATCACTCATCAAAATCTTCAGGAAATCGAACCTAGTCAGCACATACTCAAAAAGGAACTTTGCTATCATTTCCCCTGTACAGTCCTTTACAGGCTGCGCCTTCGCCCATCTCGTCAAATACTCAGTCATGGTGATGATGTACTGTGCACTCATCTTCTTTCCTAGAGGCTGAATCGGTCCTACAAAGTCAATCACCCACTTCTTGAATGGCTGCAATGAATCTACATATTTAGAGGCAGATCATCCCTCTAAGATGGCCTACTGGTCCTTTGACATGCATCGCATGCCCTATAATAAGCTTTTGAATCCCTATGCAAGGTCGGCCACCACAACCCAATGTGTAAAATATTCTACGTTGTTGCTTTTCCTACATAATGTCCTCCCATAGCCCCTCCATGGGCTTCAGTGAGGATGTTGTTCCGCTCAAACTTAGGCACATAGCATCGTAGTATTTCATCTGAGCCCATTTTATACAAATGTCATGCAATGATAGAAAAGTTTGCCACGCGCACCACCAATTCCTTCTTTTGTTTGTGTTGTAGGGAAAAGTATCCGACTCGGATGACCCTATCCCACTCTAAGGGTGATAGTGCCTCAGCAACAACTGTAAAGCAAACTGCTTAAGGTTTACTTCTTTATGAAAGCAGAAGAGAGTGGAGAAATGCACTAACCGTTGCCTTGCACTTAATGTCGAATCCAAACTCTTTTCTTTGGCCGCTTGCTCCTAGCTCCTTGCTCTTTTGCTGGCCCAGCTACAATGAGATCCTGCAAAATAACAAAGAAGGAAACTACAAGAGGCATGCAATCATAACTGGTTCAAGGATTAGTGTAAACCAAATATACAATTATCACAATATATCATTGAAACAAGAGCATATAGAAGAACCTCAATAGCTTTTATTAATGAAGAAGTAAAGGTTCTGAGAGCATTACAACCATTGAAGGCCCCAATCCAGCAACACCTCCCAGCAGAAAGAATTTCTCCTCTTCACCTCTCTCAAGCAATCACCCAATAGCTCTATAGTGAAACCAACAACATATCATTACTTTGCACAAAATTCCAGCCTCCTGAGCTCATAGGAGAGAGCTCAATATATAGATGAATTGAGAAAGGATGAGTCAGCTTGCAACTGATGTGTAGCTGCCTTGTGTCCTCTCTCTCTTCAGTTAATCTTTAGTTGATCTTCAGTTCTTGAGTCCACTTGGAGAACCTTGCTTCCACTTGGAGAAACAGAGCCTCTGACTCATCACAAGGCGAAATCACTGATCCAAGTGTCATTTTTGGAGCAATGACTCAGTGTGCCACTTGTCCCATCTCGCTCAGCGCGGGTGGCCTTTGTTCCACTTGCTTTGCAACGCAGGTACACCATGGAGGATCTGAGTTTCAGCGCAGAAGCCTAGTGGAGCACCTGCTTTGATTTCAGGATTGCTTGTTTTTTAGTGTTTTCAGGTGGAGAACTGATCTGAGAGCTGTTGGTTTGCTGACCTTGTTCCTCTAGGGGTAGGAACATCATGTTTAGGGAACTTTGGATCCCTTGGATTATTGACAATTCATGCTTGTTGCTGTAAGGCACAAAATTGTCTATAACAGATGCCCCCTAAAGTATGAGGTCGTTTATCGGGTGAAATTCTTTATTGAGAGGATCCGAAGTTCATTCAATCTGCTGAGAAGTGTCCTGTAATAAGATACAATACAATACATTATTTTTCATACATTTTCATGATCTAGCTGAGGCGGGCATTCCCATGCTCAGCTTTATAAATACATTTTGGTACATAGAACAGACGATCGTCTGATTGTAGACCGATAATTCTCTGCTGAAATTATCATCCTTTGAGAAGGATGATCATCTGCTGTAATGATGTACATATCAAATGTCTTTATGTCCTGAATATATATCGCAGCCCGGATGGATGAAACTAGATCCGGGGTCTTCAATATCTTCCGATCTTCACTCGATGTACAAGTCAATCCATGTGAGAATTTCTTGAAGTCGAACATGGAAAGACATCGCTTGATTACCGGTCAATGATGTAAACCGTTAACAAGCGCGAGAGGAATCACCGATAAGGATGATGACCCTCAAGGTACGGCAGTACAATTCACATGGTGGGAATAAAGGACTTGGCGTCGACCACCATGCAAAATCTTCTGGTCGAAGGTCATTGATGTATACCTGTCGCCGGAAGTGAGAAACTTGCCATTGAGGCATGCAAGCTTCAAAGTACTGAAGGGGGTGTTCCTAGATCAACTCCTTGGATAATGAGCTGATGTCGACAAGGAGCGATCCGTCAAAGGAGGGCCTTAATGAATCCCACATCAGTGACACGGAACGGAGCTAGTGATTGTGATGAGGTGAAAACAAACTGTGATGTATGATTCAGGGTGGCGGCCATGAAGTGGATGAAGGATAATGTATGGCAGTGGATGGGACACGGTTGACTCTTTGCAGAACTACATCTCTTGAACATATAACGACACTGATGTGATGGATTGGTAGCATTACCCCAATTGCGGATGGTGTGGCGAGGACCATGGTTATGAGACCGGTGAATGAAACAACCCAACCCGATGTGATACGGAGGACAAAGTGTCATGTTCAAGAGCGACTTGCTACCATTAACGCTGTGAGGTTCTCCCAATTTTTCCCCAGTCATTGCTGACCAATACCTCTTTATTTTTGTCAAGCTTGAGGAGGATAACATATGCTTGTTCTATAACCTGCCCTTCGGGCAAGCCCATCGCTATGTTTTAACGAGCCTAGCGATAGGGAAACTCGTTCTCGTCTAAAGACAAGTTTGTCGCTATTTAATCATTTTAACGAGTCTAACGACAAGGAAAACTCGGTCCTTTTCATTTTTTGAGAGTCTGAAAAGGTACGGAAAGTTAACTCCAAAATTCCTTTTTCGTCATCTAATCCCTTAAGTCCGAAAAAGTATAAAACAATACAGAAGGGATGAATTTTCGATTTCTTTAACGAGCCGAACAAAACAAGCGCTCGATCTTTTTGTGCAATAATCCCTCAGGTCCAAAAAGATTAAAATCTAGAGGAGGGATAGCTCTTCCGGTCCTTTTAACGAGCTGGAAGGCCAAAACTCGGCAAACTTTTCATATTTTACGAGTCAGTGAAAAGAGCTCAAAGAAGACTCGTCTTTTGAGGAACGAGTGATAAACAGGGATAGCAGCAGATTCCAGGTACAGGTTGGAATTTTCCAATCACGACAGTGTCACAAGGATGGCTAAGTGAAATCACTCTTCGCAGCTGTTCCTCAAAATGGGTAAACAAACATATGGAGATGAACAATTGGCCAAATGAACGGATGGAGGTGACGGCATATAAACACGACCAAGGGCTTTAATATGGCTATCAAAGGTTACATTTCTCAAGGTTATTTACCGGTTCATTTTTTCTGGGTGAGCTTGAACTGTTAGGGAAAGATTGCTCACAATTTATGTTTATTTTTTGACGAGCATGAACTCTATACAAAAACTGCTCGATTCTTGCATTTATTTTTTAACGAGCATGAACATTGCTAAAACTGCTCGATTATATGGTTTACTTTTGATTTTTACCATAATTAGCTTCTCTTCTTCATTGATAGCACTGCATTTTCAATTTGCTGCAACAAACTAGTTAAAAATGGGTAATATTTACTTGAAAATGAGATTAACACATTAATATTTACCTTGAATTACGTAAGAAAGCAAATAAAAAAGGGTTTTACCTCTCATTTTACCATTTCATTTGCATTTTTCTTGTTGGAGCTTTGGAGGAGCCTCTTTCCCCTCGATTTTCATCAGCTGATTCCGGGAGATTCTGCAGACGATTTTCGGCGCCGTTTGGACCAGGTAGGAGCTAAACCTTAGCTCTTCATTTTCATGGTTTCATTTTCCTGTTTTATGCATGTTTCGCTGTTCTATTGAGCCTTTGGGGTTTTGCCAGGGCGCCCTCTGATCAACGCAGGTTCCCCATTCGCAAACTGCGTTGGGATCCAAGCTGCTTGAAGGCAGCTTGTCCCCCAACGCAGGTAGTACACTGGGCACCTGCTTTGGGGCATAAAAGCAACAATTTTTTACAGATTTTGATGAAATTTTCGCCAGTTTTTCATCAATTTCAGGAGCTGACTCATTCTCTTGTTTGTTTTGCAGGGATTCTTGAACAAGATGGCCCTAACATGGCGAGAACGAGAACATGAAGAAGAAGATATGATTGCCCTTCATGATCCTGTTACGGTGGGCGCATTACGAGACTGTGGTTTACTAAAGTTTTTCCGTATCTCTAGCATGAGAGCACATATTTCACTACTGCAGTACTTGCTTGATGCTTGGGATCCTGTTAACCAAGTATTCCAGATCAAGAACAAACCTATTCCATTGACCGTGACAGATATTTACTTCTTGACTGGCCTGTCAAGGCGGGGTGCCCCTATTTCTTTATCAGGTACAGTTCGGGGGAATGATTCCGTGAGAGATTATGTCCGCCAGTATTGTAGGGAGGGGTCCCAGCCGAGCAGAGACGGCAAGGTGGTTATCCGTGACGTTACAAGCAGGCCTCTCAGGTCCATTCTGTATACTCTTGGTAGGATGGCCGGTAGCGCATCTTTACATGTTGCCAACAGGTCTCATATGCAGCACGCCTTGGAATGTCTCCAACCGAAGATCTTCAACTGGAGTGATGCAGTTCTTAGTCAGATGAAAAATCAATTGAACAAGGTGAAGGACGGGAAGCTGAAGAACTTTGGTTTTGGTTCAATTCTGACTGCCTTCGCCTTGGAGAAGATCCCTCTGATGCAACCTCAGTACATTGATCTCGGAGTGCCTTCTCCTACCGAGCCACGTATGCAGCGATGGGTCGATCACATGTCCAGACATGCAGGTCAATCCCAGATTTCTTTCAATGCTGCTTTCTTCAGGTGGTTCGATCGCCAGGAGATGTCTTTTTCCGAGTACCCATATGTTGGTATGGATTTCCGGGGTGATCCGGATATGGTACTGCCAGACGGTGCTCAGTGGGATGCTACTGGTAAGAACTTCAACCATATTACCGTTCATTGTTTTCATTTATAATGTTCTTGTGCTTTATTCTATCAAGACTTTAATTGAACTCATGTGTGCTTGCAGATGTCGGTCCTGTTCGTCCGGCATTTCGTTCAAGACCACCTGTTACTGCTCCGACAGAGGAACCTGCTTGGAGAGTTATTATCCGTGATCTTAGCGACACAGAGACCCTTACAGTTGTGCAGGGGCAGGTTGAGAACCTTACCCGTGGTCTTCCGGATGTACAGATTGACGAGTTACCTTTACCGATGCAGCAGCATACTATCGGTGTACCTAGACGATGGACCCGTCTTCTGCGCATGATAGCACAGACTGTGGCTTACTATCAGGAGCATCACTAGGCTAGGGTGCCCCCTAGCATTTTGAGTTTTTAGGTCATATGACCAATTTTGTCTCGGTTACAGAACATTATGTATGAACTTTATGAACAGCTTATATATATATTTTGATTTTCGAGTCTTATTCTGGTTGATTTGGATGATTCATATGTACACTTTTTATGATGTGTCCTTTTTATAAATGTTGCAAATGTCTATCTAACACATAGTTTGCCAATGAGTCAGTTAATGTGTTTAGATTTCTTGAAATATGTTGATATTGAATTGAATCAAATCGTCTTTCCAAGATCTTTACTCTTAGGAACATGCGATAAATAGCTGGATTATGAACAGAATATATACCATTGAGTTGTAGTACTACGAGCTGTGAGTCTAGCCTGACAATTAGTCGGCGTATGCCTCGTGTGATGGCATCAGAGAGTAGTTCTATCAACGCGCTATATTCAGCGATGTTATTCGTTGATTGCCCAATACATACACCTCTGAAACTTACTAACTCGCCACTTGGATCAAAAATGGCCCATGCTGCGGAGGATAGGTTTCGCGAACTACGACTTGCTCCGTCGGCATATCCAACACATGTCTCCATAAGGTTTGACATCTGCGACGAATGAAAAGGGGGAATCACTCAACCAGAACAAGAACTTTGGCGAAAACAAAATACAACAAAAGCATGCAGGTTACTATTTAAGCATAGTAACGCTTGAGGTACAGCCCGTTCCGGGGCTGCGCCAGTGGAATTCCGTCGTAATCTATTAACTCGTAGGCTCCTTTTGCTAACACTCTTTTAACAATATAGGGGCCCATCCATAAGGCATTGAATTTACCTGCTCCTAATTTATCGGATTCTTGGTCATAAAGTAAGACCAAATCACCTTCTGAGAAGACACGGGGTTTGACATTTTTGTCGAACTGAGCCTTGACTCGTTTCTTATGGGCTTCGTTAGCCAAAGCGGCATCACGACGGGTTTCGTCCAATTGGATTAATTCCAAGAAACGAGCCTCTTCTTCTGAAGTTCCGGGGAGGAGATCAATTGCGAGTTTAAGCGACGAAATTTCACACTGGATCGGTAAGACTGCTTCTAGACCGTACACCAATTGGAAAGGTGTGAATCCGGTCGCGTTTCTTACCGAGGTTCAGTAGGCCCACAAGGCTGCATACAGGATTAGGTGCCATCTTCTTTTATGAACTCCGATCATCCTTTGCAACATACGCTTCAGGACCTTGTTGATTGCTTCAACTTGTCCGTTGGCTTGTGGATAATACGGAGTAGAGCTGTCGTGAGATAGCCCTAGTTTGGCAGCTAATTCGACCATCATGTGATTGCGGAAATGCGATCCATGATCTGTAACTATAGCCTGGGGTACGCCGAACCTGGCGACTACATGATTAAAAAAGAAAAGGGCAGCTGTTTCACCAGTATTGTCTAATGTAGGCATCGCCTCGGCCCACTTGGTAAAATAGTCTACTGCGACTATAATATACCCATGCCCCCCGGTCGAGGTGGGGTTACATTGCATGAAATCGATGCCCCATTTGGCGAAAGGACCAACTGCAACTATTGGTTGCAGGGGTGCGGGCGGTCTTCTGGTTTTGCTATCAAAGATTTGGCAGGAATGGCAACTTCGGACTGTGATTATGCAATCTTTGAACATTGTTGGCCAAAAATATCCTGCTCTTAATATCTTTTGGGTTGTAGCGAAACCTAATTGATGTCCCCCACACGCGCCTAAATGACACTCATTCAGGGCTTTTTTGGCTTCTTCATGGGTGAGACACCTCCTCAGAACGGTATCGATACCACGACGGTAAAGAGTATCACCGACGATCATGTAGTCTTTTGCTTGGTATCGTATACGTTTCTGTTCAGAGTGCGAGGTGTCTGGTCGAAACTTTTGGGTTTGGAGATAGATAATTATATCTCCATACCATTCATCGCTTGCGGATATCAGAAACAAATTCTCGTCCACGATTGATTCCTTGGAGGTTTCATCGTTGGACGACGAAGGGAGGTCGCATAATAATTCTGCGAATACCAGAGCTTTCTTTGACTTGGATTTCACAAATTCCAGATCAAACTCTTGAAGAATATCCATTTGGAATACTTGCCCCCCAGCAACTGTCGCGACAGTATATAAGTCATGGGGTTGCAATCTGACAGAATGGTAGTTTTCCTAAAGAGGATATAATGTCGAAATCTCTGTACTGCTTGAACAGCAGCAAGTGCTAGCTTTTCAACGTAAGAATATTTACTTTCTGTATCATTTAAGTTTTTACTTAAATAATATACAGGATGTTCAACTCCATCGACTTCTTGAACTAAAACCATCGCAATGGTTGTATCTGCTGCAGCTAGATACAGGTTAAAATCCCTAAGATAGTCTGGGGCGTACATTAATGATGCTTTTATTAGAGATTCTTTCAAAGCGTCAAAGGAAGCTTGCGCAACCTGGTCCCAATCGAAGGGTACATCTTTTTTCAAAAGACGTGTATAACCTTTAGCAAGTTCTGCGTAATTTGGAATGAACCTCCTCAGAAAGTTTGCTTTCCCTTGGAGTTTCTGAATCTGAAGCAAATTCGAAGGTGGAGGCAAATTGATTATTGCCTGAACCTTACAAGGATCGAGACGAATCCCATCTTTGGAGACTACAAAGCCAAGTAAACGACCAGAACCGACGCAAAATACACATTTGTGTGGATTGAGTCTTATCTTGTAGTGTCGGCAACGTAGAAATATCGCTCTTAGATGCTGCGGATGATCAGTCCGCTTTCGCGAATGAGCCGGAAGATCGTCGAGATATGGTTGAACAATGCTCTTGATGTCATGGAAGGCATAATTCATAGCCCTCTGAAATGTCGCCCCTGCGTTCTTTAAACCAAAGGGTAATTTTCGATATGCGAATGTGCCCCACGGACATATAAATGCAGTCTTTGACTGGTCCTGCGGGCGTATATTAATTTGATTATACCCGGAGAATCCATCCATAAAGGAAAAGATTTCACATCCGGCGCATTCATCAATTATCTGGTCGATGAAGGGTGTAGGGTAGTTGTCCTTCGGACAAGCTTGATTTACATCTCTATAATCGACGCACACTCGTATTGTTCCTTGTTTTTTCATAACAGGAACAATATTCGATACCCAATCGGTTAGAGGAACCGGGTAGATGAATCCAGCATGGAGAAGTTTCTCAACTTCTGCCTTAATGGCAGCGGCTTTCTTAGGGTGAACCTGTCGAAGCCGTTGCCTTACTGGTTTGACATCAGGATACATTTTAATTTCATGTTCAACGATACTCGAGTCGATGCCTGGCATTTCATCATATGTCCAAGCAAAGACATCTCTAAATTCGCGAAAAAGAGCATTATATATTTCCAGTTCTGAAGGGGAACAACCTTTGCCAACATGAATATTCTCTACAACACCTGTTTTGGTCGAGATATTTATGGCTATAGTCTCTTCAATATTGGATAAGTTTCGCTCGGAATCCACCGTGTTTACAGTATTTGTTAGGAATTCAAAGACTGAAGGGTGGTAAAGATCCTTTTGAGTATCTTCTTCGTATTCTGGAAGAAGGGAACGATGGTGGTGGTCATTCCATGGTGCCCCCTCAATCATCATTGATTGTAAGATTCCTTCGTCAGTCCCATGTACTTTTGACCAAGGATCTAATGGGGTACCATTTTCTCTAGATCTATCTACCCAAACGCTCGATGAGCGCTGATTGGGGTTCGCCTCCCAGGCCTGAAACATTGATTGCTACAATATTTCAATGGGGCTTGGTGGCAAAACCATCGAATGATCCATAGCGACTCTGCCTTCTATGACTTTCAAGGTGGATACCATATTGCATGTTGCTACGAGTGGTACATTTCCTATGCAAATAGGAGGTGGTAGCCCGAAAGTTCCCATCATAGTGGGATCTTTCAACAGACCTACTCCAATATCTTGAATCGACCGGTCGCTGCCATGGATCATGGGAACGCTTCCTGTAACTTGTGAACCATTAGGGAGGAAGTTTTGTTGATCGACGACCGTAATCCCTCCTTCAAAGGGGAATGCGATCTTCCTAAAATAAGTCGACACAACAGCTTGCATGGCATAAATCCATGGTCTTCCCAGTAGGATGTTATAGTCAAGATTGCCATCAATGACTTCAACATCTATTTCTACTGTTTTGCCCCCTAGTTCAATTTTCAGGTTACTAAGGATACCGTAAGGGGTATATATCCTTCCGTCGAATGCTTTTAATGTTGTCGATGATCGCGACAAGGTTGGAGATCCTAAAGTCTTCCAGCAACTCATCGACATAATACATGTCGATGCCCCCTCATCGATAATCGTTCTATGAACTGTTTTGTTGAGGGCTTTCACTTGGACGAGGAAAGCTAGTTGAGCTGGTAACTGAGGATCATAACCTTTGTGATCAAAGGACACTAGATTGGAATCTTTAGGATCCACCCCACCAATTGCTGATAACAATGCCTGCCTTTGGGATGGGCAATGTTGTAGTACCTCAAGAGTCGACATAGCAGATGGCGATTGCGCCAAATCTTCCACTATGTTATAATGCTGTGCCGCTCTGGCACGAGGATTAAAGGTCGACTTGTGCACTACTCCCTTTGGCGGTTTTATTGTTAATTCATGCGTGATGGGGGGTACGACTTCTGCCGAAGTTGTTGTCGAACTGCTAGGTTGATCTTTACCTTTATCGTTCGACACCTGTGGATTCCCGTAATCTTTGTTCCTTGTCGAAATCAAAGCATCATTTTGCTGTTTTGAAACCGACAACATAAGCACTTGAGATGGGGAAGCGTTTCCACTATCAACCAGATTTTGACCTGGGTTAGGAAATTGATCACTTGACACAGTTGAGGTATGAGGACTTTTAAAGAACCTCTTTAGCTCAGCTTTGAATGGGAAATCCTTAGTGTTGTGATCTTTGTCATCGCATATTTGACATGGATACCGTTTCCTATTCCCAGGAGGGTTTGAAGAATTTTTCTTAGGAGATGACTCACTTTGTTTATTCTTCTTCCCTTGGTTTTGTTTCTTCTTGCTTCCTGGTTGATTGGTTTCTTTGCCCTTATCTGTCGATACGGCATTTACTTCCGAAGCAAGAACTTCTTCATGCGCATTTTGATTCGAATCCTTATGGGCCTTCTTTTGATTGGTCCTTTTCGGATTCGTGTTTGCCGTGCCAATCACGCCATCGCCGGCATGAGAGTCACTATTTGATTTAGGAGGAGGAGGGATTGAAAACTCTGGTCTAGGGGCATCTGGTATTTTGTCATAGAGCGTGCCGGACTGAGTATATACTAAGTCCAAATATTGTGCACGAGCGATAACTTGCTCTTCTGTTACGACTCCCCCCTTTGCCACATCTTCCGTTATGGCCGGAAGTAACGACTTTATAAACCACTCAGCTAAAAGCTGGTCAGGAACGTATGTTTTAACCATTCTTCGTCGACGTCGCCACTCATGTATATGATCTGATATATGAGTTGCGGTTGTCTGTTTGAAGTTGGTCAATATCTCTGTTCCCGTTTCATACCTTATTGGTAATTGAAAGTGGGTTAAGAATGTCGTGGCAAGGGAGCTAAAATTGTCGAACGAAGCTCTAGGCAATTCTATATACCATTTTGCCGTTGGACCTGTCAATGTCCTCTGAAAGAGGCGAAGCCTTATCGAATCGTCATTTAAAGTGTTCGACGAACACCATAGATGAAATGTCATCACATGATTCGACGGGTCTTCACCTGGATTTCCATTGAATTTAGGAATGTCGGATGGAATTTTGTGCAGGATCACTAGCCACCATGGGGCGTAAGCAATTGGATCATTGGTTAATCGATGTAAATCAGGAAACTCTAAAGTCGCCACGAATGGTAACTGTTGATTCAAGTTAGGTGAAGCGTAACCAGGGTACGATGGAATCGCTTGAACAATTGGTCTTTGCATACCAGCATAATGGAGTTGATGTTGGTATGACTGATACGGTTGATGGACTTGACCACTATAAAGTGGTTGATTTTGACCATTTTGGATATATGGTTGTCCCGTATTCGCAAAGATTTGCTGTTCAGAACCCTGGTACACTTGTTGGAATTGCGGCTGTTGGTATTGCACTATCCACGGTTGCGACACCATGGGTTGTTGCGCTATACTAACCATTGGACCAAGATGTGGGGTAGTTGTACCCGACTGTACTTGTGTTGCCCCACCAGTAGGCGATTGTGGTTGGGTCGCAGGGTTAAGGGGCTGTTGCATGAGAACCTGAGAAATCTGAGGTTGACATACAACAGGTATTGTTTGAACTTGTGACACGGTCACAATAGCCGGTGTAGTTGGGATGTTTGTCACAGGTACACACTGTTGCATAGAATATACAACTCTTGGTGGCTGGGATAGCATAGGTACCCAACTACTCGTTGCAATTCCACCATAACTTGAATAAGGTTGAGAACTCCCGTATGGGTACCCTCCCGGAGGGGGTAATGAAAGGGCATACTGCCCCCCATACGGTAGCAATCCAGAACTCAAGGCAATTGATTGTCCTGGAGGACTGGATGGCCTAATTAGATTCCCAAAAGGGTCAATTTGATGAGTCTCACCATGAGAGTTACCAGACATTACTCCGGAACAAACAGGAACAGACCATACTGTCGAGATAGTCTCTTGGTGGACTCCTTCTAGCGACTGAGAGCTAGTTGGGACAGATGGTATGCCGGCGAACATTGTTGGATTTGCAGCAGGTAATTCCGCTGTCGCCATGTCATTTGACACAGTCCTAGATGTCGACGGTTGTTCAGACATTTTTAGTCTATCCAATTGATTGCCCAGTGATTCTACAGGAATTTCCAATGGTGATGGACAAACTTCTGTTGTAGCAGGAAATAGAGTGACCCCTACTCCAAAATGAGTTGGAGTGGATACTTGCGGTTCCTCTATAATTTCCTCTATCGCAATCAGACCAGGTGGAAGAGGAAGACCGTCAGGTCCGTAAAAGATTTCCGGTGCCGAAGAAGGGGTTGTAACGACAGCGACAGATGTTTGAGGAACAAAACTCTCTAGACCGGTTACAGATGGAACTGGTTCAGTCATACAAGTATTTGCCCCCAGACTAGGATCAGTATTAATGTCCCTCTGTGGCGGTTGAACTTCTTCTATGGAGGCAGGGTTTCCGGAAATGTTTGGAGTAACCAGAATCTCAGATGTTGTTGGAACACTTGTTCTAACTTTTAAAGGGGATTTTGAACTGGTTCGACGAGTTCGCTTTGCCCGGATTGTTTTCGATTTCGGAGACAAAGACGGTTGACTCGCAAGCCTCCGAGAACGACGGATATTCAATTGACTTTCTTCCACGATTGCGGATTACTCGATCAACTAAAATATAAAGGGGAAAATTTGTGTTTCCGATTTGAATGAATTTTATTAGACGCTTTTAAACATAACTTTGCTTTTTCATGTTTTAAGAGTCGAGAAAAAGCTAAAGATGACTCTAGTCTCCTTCGATGTATTAACGAGCCCGAAGTGACAAATGCTCGGTTGGACCTTTTCCGTTATAGAGTTTGAAAAGGGCCAAAAGAAACTTCTCTGGAGTTCTAGGCAGAGGGTGTGTCAAACTTTTCGCGAAACCACAGAATACGTTTTACGGTACGGGTGGTCGATCTTCGTGAATGCTGTGTTCACTGCATCGCGATCAGTAGGGCGGCCGACACGGATTCCTATGGATAAAGGATAATTTCCTATAGGAGTCTCCCAATATATACGCGACGGTACATGGGAGCACAAGTCCGTATTAGTGCCACCGACTCTCAGGAGGAATCACCCACCTTCGTAGAGATCGACAGTCACTATGTTTAACGACGCCGGAACACGTCTCTACCTAGACCTCTAGATGTTTGCGTTATGTTACAATGCGTTGTTAGGTTCATTCAGTATATTTTAAGTTGATCTTTTTTAAAGTTTTCCTTTCAAGGTTCACCACGAGATGTATATGACAAATTCCTAAATGCAGCCTAAGATGAGAAGCAAGCTTTTTCAAATCTTTTTGACTGATGAAAATCTTAACTATTGAGGGAGAAGAAAGGCAAATTCTTTTCACACAGCTCATACAGCACAAACTAATGCACTTTCTCCTAAATCATCATGCAAACTTTTTCAAATGCAAAATGCACAATGCATGTATTTTCTTTTCCCTTTCTTAATGTTGATGTTTTACAAAAAGAAAGTTGTTATATAACTTTGATTTCGATTTAAAGTGAAAACAAACAAGCTTGTCCAAAATAAAAATACACCTTAAGATTTACTTGCTTAATCACTGGAAATACATGAAATCAAACAATAATGACGAAAGTAAAATGACTAATCAGCTATGGACAGCAAACAAGCTAACTCTTTTAGACCAACAAAATGCCTAACACAGGTTCAGATCTAAGAGGCCAAAAGCAAGACTAGTTTACTCTTCGTTATGGGAAATTGTAAATGATTAAGAAATACAAAAGAACAAGTACAATTTCGTTATATAACAGAGGCAGAATGATGGCAAGTAATGTTGGTTTCAGAACAGGTGCAAGACTGGTAACTGGCAGCCAAATCTATAGTGAAGACAGGCAAGAGAAAAGGAGGAAACCCCAACAGCACTAGGCAAAATTGGGCCAACGCAGGTGCTGCACAGCCAGTCTGGCTCTCAGCGCAGGTAGCCCCTTCGGGACCTACGTTGCAAAGCAAGTAGCCTGTGTACTACCTGCTTTGGAAAACGAAAGTTGCGTTTTCACAGTTTCCGGGTCATAATTTTCTCAAAAATGCACAGTTTTGGCTCAAATCAGAAGCAATCAGTCAAGCACACTCAAAGGGATGATAAGGAAGGTGAAAAGCTATCACTAAGATCTTACAAGGATCCTTGTAGATCAGCTCTTCAAATCATGAACATGCTCAGAAATGAGCTAGAGTAGCTGCCCTCTACTTCGCTTTTGATATAGTCAAAAGCTTTTCGATTTGGTACTCTTTTGTTCAGGAAATGAATAGCAAAATACTACAAACAATCAAACAGATACGATCCCCAGTGGAGTCGCCAGTTTGTTGTAGGGAAAAGTATCCGACTCGGATGACCCTATCCCACTCTAAGGGTGATAGTGCCTCAGCAACAACTGTAAAGCAAACTGCTTAAGGTTTACTTCTTTATGAAAGCAGAAGAGAGTGGAGAAATGCACTAACCGTTGCCTTGCGCTTAATGTCGAATCCAAACTCTTTTCTTTGGCCGCTTGCTCCTAGCTCCTTGCTCTTTTGCTGGCCCAGCTACAATGAGATCCTGCAAAATAACAAAGAAGGAAACTACAAGAGGCATGCAATCATAACTGGTTCAAGGATTAGTGTAAACCAAATATACAATTATCACAATATATCATTGAAACAAGAGCATATAGAAGAACCTCAATAGCTTTTATTAATGAAGAAGTAAAGGTTCTGAGAGCGTTACAACCATTGAAGGCCCCAATCCAGCAACACCTCCCAGCAGAAAGAATTTCTCCTCTTCACCTCTCTCAAGCAATCACCCAATAGCTCTATAGTGAAACCAACAGCATATCATTACTTTGCACAAAATTCCAGCCTCCTGAGCTCATAGGAGAGAGCTCAATATATAGATGAATTGAGAAAGGATGAGTCAGCTTGCAACTGATGTGTAGCTGCCTTGTGTCCTCTCTCTCTTCAGTTAATCTTTAGTTGATCTTCAGTTCTTGAGTCCATTTGGAGAACCTTGCTTCCACTTGGAGAAACAGAGCCTCTGACTCATCACAAGGCGAAATCCTTGATCCAAGTGTCATTTTTGGAGCAATGACTCAGTGTGCCACTTGTCCCATCTCGCTCAGCGCAGGTGGCCTTTGTTCCACTTGCTTTGCAACGCAGGTACACCATGGAGGATCTGAGTTTCAGCACAGAAGCCTAGTGGAGCACCTGCTTTGATTTCAGGATTGCTTGTTTTTGAGTGTTTTCAGGTGGAGAACTGATCTGAGAGCTGTTGGTTTGCTGACCTTGTTCCTCTAGGGGTAGGAACATCATGTTTAGGGAACTTTGGATCCCTTGGATTATTGACAATTCATGCTTGTTGCTGTAAGGCACAAAATTGTCTATAACAGTTTGCTAGTATACTCTTCTGGAAATGTTCTCATTGTTAGGAAGTGTATAATATCTTCAAAGTGATTGTCAGTGACACACATCGCAAAGATCTACACGTCAGGTAGTCCTTCCTCCAAATTGGTAGGCTTGTTATAGACATTTTTGTGCCTTACAACATAGAGCATGAAATGTCAATAATCTAAGGGATCCAAAGTCCCTAAACATGTTGTTCTTACCCTTAGAAGAACAAGGTCAGCAAACCACAGCACTACAGTTCAATTCTCCACTGAAAAACACTCAAAAACAGGTCAATTTTGGATCAAAGCAGCTGCTCCAAAGGCTACCTGCGTTGCATAGCAGGTGCAACAAAGGCTACCTGCGTTGCATAGCAAGTAGGACAAAGGCTACCTGTGTTGGGCGTACTTGGACATGTGGAGGAATCTTTTTCTCAAAGTGCCAGTGCCCAGGAAGCTTCCAGAAAGACACTTGATCATAAGATTCGCCTAATGATGAGTTAAGAGCTTCTAAAACTCCAAGTGGAAGGCAGAAACTCCAAGTGAAGAACTGAAGAACAACTGGAGTTGAAGAGGACAACAAGTCACACATCAAGCTGGCTTATCTTCACTCCAAAACTCTATATAAGGATCTCATCCCATGGGATCTAGGAGGCCGGAATTCAGTGCAAAGAATCGCTGTTGGTTTGCAGTTGAGAGTATTGGGTGATTGCTTGAGGGAGGTGAAGAAGAGATTTCTCTCCGTCGGGAAGGTGATGCTGGATTGGACCTCTCATGGTTGTATCACCGCCTGAACCTTACTTCCATATATTAATAAAGCATTTGAGGTTCTTCTATTCGCATGTGTTTCAATGGTGAATTGTCTTACTTGCGTTTTTGATTTATGCTAATCCTTGAATCATTTATGCATGCATGCTTCTTGTAGTTTCCTTTTCTTGTCTTATTTGCAGGATCTCGTGTAGCTGGGCCCGTGAAAAGACTTGGAGCTGGGAGCAAGCGGCAAACAAAGGAGATAGGATCGACCATTTGCGCAAGACATCGGTAAGTGGATCTCTCCCTTTTATCTCTTGCATGTCATAAAGAAGAAACTTTAGATAGCTTTGCTTTCAGCTGTTGCTAAGGAACTGTCACCCTTAGAGTGGGTTAGGGTCATTCCGAGTTGGATACTTTCCCCCACAACAGACTGGCGACTCCGCTGGGGACCATGTCTTGTTGGTAGCTTGTGTTTCTTGCTATTCATTTCTTAAACAAAGGAGTACTGAATCGAACTGCATTCGAGTCCTTCGAATGCAAAGTAGAGGGGCAGCTACTCTAGCCCAGTGCTGGGCATGTTTATGATTTGAAGAGCTGATCCACAAGGACTCTTTTTAGCTCTTTGTGATAGTGTTCATCTTCCTTTAATCATCCTCTAGTGTATACTTGACTGATAGCCTCTGATTTGGCCAAAAACCGTTCATTTTTGAGCAAACTGTGACCCGGAATCTGAGAGAGACGAGAGTTGTCTCGTTCAGTGCAGCTGCAACAAAGGCTACCTGCACTGCAACGCAGGTCCCGAAGGGGCTACCTGCGCTGCATCTCAGATTGACAGTGCAACACCTGCGCTGATCCAGTTTTGCCTTGTGCAACTTGGATTCTCCACTGTCTGTTGCCCAGTTTTCAGTATTGTTTTTGTAGCCTGTTATCAACCTGTATACCCAGCTGAAACCACTTCTCTTTGCCTTCATTCCCCCTCAGTTGTATGAAGAAACCGTGATTGTTCTTATTGTATTTCTTGCTGTCATTCACAGTTTCCAATAGCGAAAGTGAACTAGTCTTGCTATGACCTCTTGGATCTAGACTTGTGAGAAAGTGTCGTTGTGATTCTAAGAGCTAGTTTATTGCTGTTCATAGCTGCTTGAGCATTTACTTTCGTTATATGGTTCGAATTTCAGTATTTCTTGTGTTTAAACGAGTGAATCTTAAGGTGTTCTTTTGATTATTGGACAAAACTTGTTTGCTTATGTTTGAAATCGAATTCGAAATTATACAACAGCTTTCTTTTTGTAATCATCAACATTAAGGAAGAAGAAAAGAAATACTTGCATTGTGCATGTGCATTTTGATAGTTTGCATGTCGATTTAGGAAAAGTGCATCAGTGTGTGCTCTATGATCTGTTTGAAAAGATGATGTCTTTCTTTTCCTTCAGTAGTTAAGGTTTTCATAAGTTGAAAGAATTGAAAAAGCTTGCTTATCATTCTTAGACTGCATTTAGGAGTTGTCTCATACATCACGTGGTGATCCATAAAGGCAAACTGCTAAGCAAGATCAACCTAAAAAGAACTGAATTTATCTAACAATGCTTTGAAACATAACGAAACACAGTAGAGGTCTAGGTAGAGACGTGAACCGGCGTCGTTAAACATAGTGACTGTCGATCTCTACGAAGGTGGGTGATTCCTCCTGAGGGACGATAGCACTAATACGGACTTGTGCCGCCGCGTACCGTCGCATATATTGGGGGACCCCTATAGGAACAAAGCCTTTATCCATAGGAAGCCGTGTCGGCCGCCCTATTGATCGCGATGCAGTGAACACAACATTCACGAAGATCGACCACTCGTACCGTAAAACGTATTCTGTGGTTTCGCGAAAGGTTTGGCACACCCTTGCCTAGAACTCCAGAGTAGTTTCTTTTGGCCTTTTTCAAACTCTATAACTGAAAAATTCCATCCGAGCATTTGTCACTTCGGGCTCGTTAATACATCGAAGGAGACTAGAGTCATCTTTAGCTTTTTCTCGACTCTTAAAAAGTGAAAAAGCAAGTTGTGTCTAAAGCGTCGTCATATAAAATTCATCTTAAACGGAACATAATTACCCCTGATTCCTACGTTGATCTTAAGGTTGAGAACATGGAACACACCAACAAAGGGATTCCACATGATGGGACCCCTAGCCCTTTCTCCTCTTGGGGAGAAGTTGGTGCGCCCCACATGGCCACATTGTCGCTTCCAGGGCTGACAATTGGCCTGCCAGTTTGGCTATTCTCAACCGCTGTAGTTCAGACCACCACGGTTCCTGAACAGTCGAGTCAACAGTTAGACCCGTCTAGAGCTACCCTCCAGCCTTCCACTTCTTATACACCTTCCTCCGATCCTTCTTCTTCGAAAGGTCAAGCCGCCAAAAGCGCGGCTCCCATAGAAAAGAAGAAGGAAAAGAAGAAGAAAGAAAAGAAGCAGAAGGAGCCAAAGGCGCCTGGGGGCAAGCAAAAGGTATCTAACGAAAACCCACACACAGCACGGACCGGGCCCAAATCGCCATGTGTCATATGTAGAGGGAACCACCTCCACCGTGATTGTCCCAGTATTCCCCGGATACTAAGGGACTGGTCCCCTCGTTTGCACAGTTCGGAAGCGTCAACCTCTGGCAACCAGGTTGAATGCTTGCCGTCGACCAGCGAAAGTGAAGGTTCTAGACGACGAGGGGGAATGAGATTCCCCTGCGAACTGTGTGAAGGCAATCACACCCTTCGCCGTTGTCCCTTTTTAGACGAAGCAAAGAGAGTTTTGGAAGATCAATCGGTTGCACCGTTGCTACTTCCTCCTGGATACCAAAAACTTGCGCCAAGTCCTTCGTTGGTCGAAAATACAGTTGCCCCGCTCATAGGGCCAGCTGAAGTGTCAGTCACTGAAAGTGAACCTACTGAATCCGGACCGGACGAAAGTCCAAAGGTCGAAACGGCAGTTGACCCGGTTCTCCCTTCAGAAGTTTCATCTTCAAATACCACAGTCACTGAGGATTCATCTTCAGTTGACACCCCCACCGAAGAGAGTAAGGATGACACCGTCCAGGTTCTCTTCATCAACACCGATTCTGATGAACATCAGGGCAATGTGCCCACTCCTTTATCGCAGGAAGGAGCGTCGTCAGGATCATATCCGGCCGTATATTCGGTCCCACCACCAAGCAACCTAGTTGTGTCCTTTGATTGGAGCCAACTAGGCAGACCCCGGTTACCAGCCAGTATACCATTTAGAATTATAGTCCAAATATACAAAATGGTGATGGCTGGAACTATCATTGATGAAGGGGCATCTGTGAGTATCCTGTCTTCTATTGCTTGGAAAGCACTGGGTTGCGCTTTTGCCCGAGACAAGGCATCTCTCGGGTTTTGACAAAGGAACCAGTCGACCATTAGGGATTCTACCTAATGTGCCTATTACACTGAAAGGGAAGGCTGTCAAGATGAATTTGATGGTCGTCCAAGGACCCTTGGATTATAACCTACTCCTTGGATGAGACTACATATATTGCATGGAAGCAATAGTCTCCTCGCTCTTTCGAATAATGTGTTTTCCATACGAAGGAAGAATGGTCAAGCTCGTAGACCAACTTTCATTTCCGGGATCACGCATCGCAAATAGTCACATGCCTATCCTGAATGGTCTATTTGATCAAGAAAGGTCTCTACCTCCGGTTCTTCTTCCTGATGAGCGCGAGTGATTCGGGAAAGTAGGGCCGGAACCCAGGGGGCATGCATCCTGGTCTGCTCTGGAGGCAGAAAAAACCTTGGGTGTAAAGTAGAATTTCCGCGGGAGAATATGACTAGTCCGTACCCTGTTCCCCTCCTTCTTCTTCGTAAAACAGAAGAGACGGGAAGAGCTCTCATGCGGAAGAAGGGGCTGTTAGGAATGGGGTTGTTCTGGAAAAAGATTCTTTTGTTAAAGTTATGAGTGTGTGGCGGAGCATCGTCATTCACCGTCGCCTAGTCGGCGTCGCCGAGGAAAGTTCTGTTTGAAAGAATTAGCAGAACAATCTTTGGGTAACCTGAAAGAGGTAAGCCTCACCTGTTGAAAACAAAGGTTTTTAACGGAAAAGTAGGG
Organism: Pinus tabuliformis; assembly: GCA_031772625.1. Lineage (NCBI taxonomy): Eukaryota > Viridiplantae > Streptophyta > Pinopsida > Pinales > Pinaceae > Pinus > Pinus tabuliformis. The sequence continues at coordinate 1,901,578,306 of CM062817.1, forward strand.
GCAGCCTTGAAATTAGACTTACACCTGGGGGCATGCAAACCTCTTCAAATGCAAGCGTGGGCGGCTTTTTAGTTTTAGATAGGACTAACCCCTCTAACCCGTAGGATGGGCCGATACCCAGCTTGCATGAAGAGAGGATATGGAGAAAAGCGTAGGGAGATGAAGCTCCTTAAAAAATAGGGATCTTCCATGAGACCTTACTACTTTATGACTGGTAAAAACGAGCAGTTTTGGCAAAGTTCATGCTCGTTAAAAAATAAACGCAAGATCCGAGCAGTTTTAATGCGGAAATTCATGCTCGTTAAAAAATAAACATAAGCTTGTGAGCAGGCTTCCCCCAGAGTTCAAGCTCATTCAGAAAAATGAACCGGTAAATAACCATTTGAGATCGTAAATTCATCAGCCATAAAAGCCTTGGTCGTGTTTGTGCACCGTCACCTCCACTTTTCATTTGGCCGATCATTCACATCCACTTGATTGTTTACCTATTTTGAGGAACAGCTGCGAAGAGTGATTTCACCTAGCCATCCTTGTAATACTGCCATGATTGGAAAATTCCAACCTGTACCTGGAATCTGCTGCTATCCCTGTTTATCACTCGTTCCTCAAAAGACGAGTCTTCTTTGAGCTCTTTTCACTGTCTCGTAAAATATGAAACGTTTGCCGAGTTTTGGCCTTCCAGCTCATTAAAAGGACCGGAAGAGCTATCCCTCCTCTAGATTTTAATCTTTTTGGACCTGAGGGATTATTGCACAAAAAGATCGAGCGCTTGTCTAGTTCGGCTCGATAAAGATATCGAACATTCATCCCTTCTGTATTGTTTTATACTTTTTCGGACTTAAGGGATTAGATGACGAAAAAGGACCCCTTGGAGTCTACTTTATGTACACTTTTCAGATTCTCTAAAAATGAAAAGGACCGAGTTGTCTTTGTCGCTGGGCTCGTTAAAAATATTAGATAGCGACAAACTTGTCTGTAGACGAGAACGAGTTTCCCTATCGCTAGGCTCATTAAAAACATAGCGATGGGCTTGCCCGAAGGGCAGGTTATAGAACAAGCATATGTTATCCTCCTCAAGCTTGACAAAAATAAAGAGGTACTGGTCAGAAATGACTGGGGAAAAATTGGGAAGAACCTCAAAGCTTAATGGTAGCAAGTCGCTCCTGAACATGACACTTTTGCCTCCGTAAATATCGGGTTGGGTTATTATCATTCACCGGTCCCTTCACCATGGTCTCGCCATACCATCCATACATGGGGTAATGCTACCAATCCATCACATCAGTGTCGTTATATGTTCAAGAGATGTCATTCAGAAAGTGTCAACCGGGTCCCATCCACTACCATACATCATCTTTCATCCTTCCATGACCGCCACCCTGAATCATATTTCACAAATTGTTTTCACCAATCCTCACTAGCTCCGTTCCGTGTCACTGATGTGGGATTCATTAAGGCCCTCCTTTGACGGATCACTTCTTGTCGACATCAGCTCATTATCCAAGAAGTTGGTCTAGGAACACCCCCTCAGTACTTTGAAGCTTGCATGCCTCAATGGCAAGTTTCTCACTCCCGGCGATAGGTATACATTAATGACCTTCGACCAGGAGACTTTGCGTGGTGTTCGACGTAAGATCCTATATTCACACCACGTGAATTGTGCTGCAGTACCTTGAGGGTCATCATCATTATCGGTGATTCCTCTCGCGCTTGTTAACAATTTACGTTATTGACTGGTAATCAAGCGATGTCTTTCCATGTTCGACTTCAAGAAATTTTCACATGGATCGACTTGTACTAAAGTGAATATCGGACAAGTTTGAAGACCCCGGATCTAGTTTCATCCATCCGGGCTGCGATATATATTCAGGAGATAAAAACATAGACATGTGCAGCAGATGATCATCCTACTAAAAGGATGATAATTAAAAGCAGAGAATTATCAGTCTATTATCAGACGATCGTCTGTTTATGTACAGCAAATGTATTTATAAAGCTGAGCATGGGAAATGCCCGCCTCAGCTAGATCATGAAAAGAAAGTATGAAAAGATAATGTACTGTATTGTATTTTGTTACAGGTCACCTCCCGACGAGTTGAATGAACTTCAGATCCTCCTAATAAAGCATTTCACCCGATAAACGACCTCATACTTTAGGGAGCAACTGTTATAGACATTTTTGTGCCTTACAGCATAGAGCATGAAATGTCAATAATCTAAGGGATCCAAAGTCCCTAAACATGTTGTTCTTACCCTTAGAAGAACAAGGTTTGCAAACCACAGCACTACAGTTCAGTTCTCCACTGAAAAACACTCAAAAACAGGTCAATTTTGGATCAAAGCAGCTGCTCCAAAGGCTACCTGCGTTGCATAGCAGGTGCAACAAAGGCTACCTGCGTTGCATAGCAGGTGCAACAAAGGATACCTGCGTTGCATAGCAAGTAGGACAAAGGCTACCTGTGTTGGGCGTACTTGGACATGTGGAGGAATCTTTTTCTCAAAGTGCCAGTGCCCAGGAAGCTTCCAGAAAGACACTTGATCATAAGATTCGCCTCATGATGAGTTAAGAGCTTCTAAAACTCCAAGTGGAAGGTAGAAACTCCAAGTGAAGAACTGAAGAACAACTGGAGTTGAAGAGGACAACAAGTCACACATCAAGCTGGCTTATCTTCACTCCAAAACTCTATATAAGGATCTCATCCCATGGGATCTAGGAGGCCGGAATTCAGTGCAAAGAATCGCTGTTGGTTTGCAGTTGAGAGTATTGGGTGATTGATTGAGGGAGGTGAAGAAGAGATTTCTCTCCGTCGGGAAGGTGATGCTGGATTGGACCTCTCATGGTTGTATCACCGCCTGAACCTTACTTCCATATATTAATAAAGCATTTGAGGTTCTTCTATTCGCATGTGTTTCAATGGTGAATTGTCTTACTTGCGTTTTTGATTTATGCTAATCCTTGAATCATTTATGCATGCATGCTCCTTGTAGTTTCCTTTTCTTGTCTTATTTGCAGGATCTCGTGTAGCTGGGCCCGTGAAAAGACTTGGAGCTGGGAGCAAGCGGCAAACAAAGGAGATAGGATCGACCATTTGCGCAAGACATCGGTAAGTGGATCTCTCCCTTTTATCTCTTGCATGTCATAAAGAAGAAACTTTAGATAGCTTTGCTTTCAGCTGTTGCTAAGGAACTGTCACCCTTAGAGTGGGTTAGGGTCATTCCGAGTTGGATACTTTCCCCCACAACAAGGCTCCTCTCCTGTTTCAATGTGCGACAGATGATCTAGCCCCACATTCAATCGTCCTTGCTTCAAAATGAATTAAAAATCATATTTTTGGAACAACAACAACCATCTACATATCTTCCCCCTCAACATAGGCTTGTTGACCAGGTATTTCAACGCAGAATGGTCTATATACATCTTAAAGTGTCTGCCTAACGAAGAGTTTCTAAATTTCTAGGGCACGTACACCATAGCCAACCCTTCGCGCTCTGTCATCAAATAATTCTTCTCAGCTTTAGACAAATTCCTACTTGCGAACACTATAGGATGATCCAATTCTCCCTCACTGGGCACTGTAAGTACTTCTCCTAGTGCAATTCATGACGCATCCACATGCACATGAAATTCCTTCTTCCAATTTGGGAAGACTAGGATCACCGCGGTGACCATTTTCTCCTTTAATACATCCAGGATCCACTGACATTCTTCACTCCAATAGAACATAGCATCCTTATTCAATAGTTTTTCCATTGGCGTGGTAATCTGGGCATAACCCTTAATGAACTTCCTATAGTATCCTATATGCCCCAGCATTGTGTGTAGCTGTTTCACACTTCTTGGCACCTCCAAATTGATGATGACCATGATCTTAGCAGGGTCTACCATTAAGCCTTGTCTGCATACCACATGACCCAGTAAGATCCAAAAAAGGACACAGAACAAACATTTCTTCAAATTGTGTGCGATCTGATACCTCTGGCATGTATCCAACATCAAGCGTAAACTAGCTACATGGCGTTTTACTAGCCCAAACACCGTCCAATCATCAAAGTATACCTCCAGAAACTTATGAATGAAATCCTTGAACGCCATGATGACTACACACAAAAATATCACCGATGAATTCTTCAGCCCAAAAGGCATCACAATATACCAAAAGCATCCCCATTCAGTCGCAAAGGTCGTCTTACTTCTATCCTCAGGCGTGATCTTGATCTAATGGTACCTTGAGAACCCATCAGTGAATGAATATGCTTCCTAACCACCAACGTTATCTAGCACTTCATCGGTGAATGGAGTCAGAAAGGGATCATGTACGTAGGGATCATTCAACTTCCTGATATCTATGCATATCTTCATTTCATCCTTCTGTTTCTTTTCCTGAGCTACCATTGGGCTCACCCAATCAGATTCTTCCACTAGTTCGATAATGCCTGTTGCAAGCATTTTATCCAACTATAAGCAGACCTTTTCTTTATACTTCGGGTTGAGGCAGTAAGGCCTTTGCTTGACTGGCTTCACGTCCGATTTTAGAGTAATATTCATAACACCCAAGTTCCCTATTATCCCCTAAAAATATGAAAAATCTGTAGGGAACAAGTCCTAATATTCATGGAGAAATTCAGTGACCTTATCTACTATTGCATCATCCCAGTAGTCCCCAATCTTTGCAAACTTCGGCTCCGCTTCTGTGCTAATGTTAACCTGTCTAGTTTTGAGTGGTGCGATGACATCTGGATTCTCTATTTGGGATCCCTACACTTCACGTTTACCCTCAGTCTCTGGGATATTAATGTTTCTTGGATCCTCGTCGTCTTTTTCAATAGTCACATTATAGCACTCCAACACGTGGCTCAGCTGGTTGGTCCAATCTAGTTTAATCAAATCCAAAGGATCCTACAATATTCTAAAGATCGCTGACTTGACCTCCTATAATACCTCATCAATACATTCAAATCCATATTCAAAGTTTTGATCCTCTTATCCTCCATGCCTATGAACTTTACAACAACTTCCTCCATCTTCCAGGTCCGAAGGTTGTATACTAAGGGAAGAAGGTGATTCAAAGCAACTGTACTTCATTAACCATATGAGGCCTCAAGGCCCTCGGCCATATCAACAGGGCATGTAAGGTGTACACTATCCTCATTACAATCCAAATCAGAATGCACCTTTCCAGCCTTGGTACCCTTCCACTCATTCATCATGGCTCACACCTCCTCCTTGGCCTTATGCCCCTCAATATCCTCCTCAGCCTATTAACCCTCCTTTCCAGCCATATCCACCTTAATCTTACAATTGGGGAAGCCTCTTACTAGGTTGGAGGCCTCAAACAACCCAACCTCCTTCTTTACTTCCTCATCCTCAACCTATACCTCAACCACATCTCCCTCACCATACCCCACCTATGTAACCTAAAATTCACATTCAACTCAATACGAACTTGAACAATAAGTAGGCACAACAGATTTATAGTGGAGAGACATCCTATCTTTCTTATACCGTAGAAATCCAAGAGATCAACCTTCGGTCTGGGAATGTTCTCCTAGATAATCACCCACCTTATACACCTAGAGATCTTGGAGAGGAGAAGGAAGAGAGTTCCCCTCAAGCCAATGCACCCCCTTATCCTCAAAGGTTGGTCCACCCTAAACAACACACCCTAGAAGAGGTTAAAATTATGGGAGAATTGAAGAAATTTTGTGTCAAAATACCCCTTCTCTAAGCCATTAAGGATGTCCCCATTTACAACAATATTATCAAGGAAGAATGTTTCAAAAGTCTTGGAAGAAGAAGAAGAGATACCCCCACTATCAATGATGTTGGGAAACTATCTAATCTTATGCTTGGAAGGGTAATCTCCCCAAAGTACTTGGATCCTATTAGCCCAACATTGGATGTGCACATCAATGGCATTATGGTCCCTAATACCTAAATTGACCTTGGGGATGCAATCAATGTGATGACCAGGGAAACCATGCTTAAGCTCAACCTCCAAGGGGCATTGAGGAAGACCACTACAATACTGCAGCTTGCAGATAGATCGACAGTAGCTCCTAAGGGAGTTATTGAAAATATGATGGTCTCCATTGACTTCTGGGAGTACCCCACTAATTTCCTTGTCCTCTAGCCCAAAACCAAGTTTAATGGTTATCCTCTCATCCAAGGAAGACCTTGGTTGGCCACTGCTGATGCCTACATTAGCTACAACATTGGGAACATGGCCATTAAGAATGGGCATCTATCAAAACAACTTGTGTTGTATCCTCCTAATCAACCTTCTATTGAGCATGATCATCCCTTATGGTTAGAGGATGAGGAAGAGGAAGAATTTTATCAGACAACCCCCTTCCTAGCCTACAAAATAGTCATTGTTATAAAGGGAGGGAATATTTATTGTTATAGCTCCAAATCTCACTCTTATGGTTTGTGATGCTGCACTCATGGCCTAGGGCAACCCCTCCTTCTAGACCTGGTCCCAAAATTTAAAAAATAGTGTTTTATCCCCTATACGCGACATTTCCCTGTGTTAAACGTGTGTATACGCGGGTAGGCTTATACCCAACCCACGTATATGTATTAAAACACTTAAAAAAATATAAAACTCCTTAATTTCGGGCGGAGATCGTGGGTTTTACCTGCTGATCACCTGTTAGTGCCCGTGGCCCAACTGTTCCCAACCAACTCCCAACTAAAAAACTACTTTGGGAGAGGTATAAAAAGACCTCAATGGGAAGGCCTAAAGGAGGAGAGAAGAGAGAGAAAGGTTATTATGCTGAGATTTTTCCCTTGACCAGGTCTGAAGACCCTTGTGCCTTCTGCACTTCCCCCATTTGTACAGGAAACCCTTGTTTCCTTGTATGTTGATGTTCATCCACTACTTATGACATCATTGAGCAAGTCATGGAAGGAGGTTGTTAAAGGCTTGAGGTTGGACGGATCCGGAAGGAAGCTTTGCTTGGAGCCTGTGAAAGGTGACTCAGGTGAAATTATTCCTTTTCTGTACTTTATTTGTCTATAATAAAAGAAACACATGTCTTGGTTCCTGATATAAATCTTCTTTATGTTTATGATATTCATGTTAGAATACATATGTGAATGGTTGTTTATATTTTATAACTAACTACCTTTCTTTATAACATGAAGATGGTTTCTTTATAAGGTTTTGTCCATATATTGCCGTGTTCTTTGGAATTGGTTGTTTTGCAGGACAAAGGAGAAAAAGGGAACTCGAAGAAGGGTTTGGACCCTAAAAGGCCTTCTCAAACGTAGGACCTAAGGTACGTCCCTTTATCATAAAATTTGTTTACGATAGCATAATGGCTGTGTGAATGTGTGTTTCTCTGTATAGACAACTTTCAGTCTGCTAGGGTTTCAACCCAAAAGCCCTAGGGGAACATTTCCCTCAAAAGAATTGGCGACTCCGCTGGGGACAACACTCTTGTTGTTCCTAGTTTGGGTGTTTTCAAGCCAATCAGGGCTCAGTTGCCTGCTTGCTTGTTGTTTCTGTGTGGTCTGTTCTTGAATTCTAAGTTTTTCCAGTTTCTTCAGTTTGTTTTTTATTTTTCTTGAAATATTTTATATACGCTGTTATTCTTAGTTACAGAGGCGTATATACGCAGGTTTCCTTAAGTAAACTCGCGTATATGCAGGTTTCCTTAGTTACAGTAGCGTATACATGCAATCTGTACACCCGTACAGTCACGTATATCTTGCAATTTTAAAGATTTTTAAATCTTTTTACCTCTGAAGGTCTGTCTACTGGTTTAATTCAGTCTGAAACAGTCATTTTCCAGTATCAGTTGTTTGTTTTACAGCAAGCATCTTGTTCCAAATTCTCTCTGATTATAAGAAGTATTGGTCTTGTTTTTGTTGTTGCAAGCGTCATCATTTTTTGCTTTAGCACACAAGATTTCTTGCTGGAATCTTGGTTGCTCTGATTCATCAGGTCAGAAAGATTGGTCTCAATCTTTGTGTTAAATCTTGCTTTTGGTGACTTTTTGTTTGCTTGACAAAAACCGTTTTTGTGACCATCCACTTCCTTGTTTCATGAAAGTTGTTGATTGATACTTTCTTGAAATTTGTCTTTTTGATCTTTTTGGTTTTTGTTGCCAAAGCTTTCATTGCTGCTTTTGATTGTTAAGAGCATCCTTAAACACGTTTCTTTTTGTTGAGTTTTCATCCATTGTGTGGTGTCAACTTGCAAAAATGTTTGTTGCCTATTCTTCAATCACAAAGTTTCAGTCTTGTTGAGAGCATTTTTGAAAAGACTCTTTTGTTGTTGCTTTGAAGAAAACTTTTTGAAAAACTTCGTTTTGCTTTCTTGAACTTGGTTTTCATTTGGTTTCCTTTTAGTGAATGAAAGTGCTTTATGTTTGTCTTGAAACTTGTTTTTAGTGTTTAGACGAAATGAATGGTAGCATCTCATATTCCATCTAGACATTTTAAGTGGCAAAATAAAAATTGATAAGCAAGCAACTTTCATTTCTTATTTTTAGAGTAGTTTTGAATCTTGCATCAGCATATCTTTGTTGCATTAGGATATATTTGCATGTCTTTTTAGGCATACATAGCTTTGTTAACTTTTTTGAGTGTGAAGCGTGAATTAACGAAAAGAAAAGAAAATTTTGTTTTATTTGAAGTTCCTCTGAACGCTATAGAAATTGCTTTTCATCGAAAAACGAAAACAAGTGCATGTGCATGTAGTTAGGTTTTTATTAATTTCTTTTGCGTCAAAAAACACCACTAGTTTCACTTCTGTTATCCCATGACTTAATGCATAGCCTATTTTGCAATCAAGCGCTAACTAAAATTCACTAAAACTCTTTTTTTTTTAAGTTAGATACACCAACAAGTTTTAGGATTTTAGGGCCTTGGATTAGGCGAGTGGAGAGTTAACTCTTCAAGGCCATATAAACGTCAAATATAGGAGTCTAAATAGTGAGTGAAAATCCAATAGCGTTAGGAAGACCAGGAAAGCTCCGGATCTGCGAGTTAAGCGTGAGGGTCTGTGAAGACAGGGAAGAGAGATACCCCCTCTCCTACTTGTCCGAACTTACCTCACGACTGTTCCACCTGGCTTCTGCGACGAGTTGGTATCCATAGTTGCTACTCCTATGGATCTACACAGGTGGCTGCGGAGGGGAATCCCGTGGCACCTGAGGTCGACGTTGCATCACTCTCAAAGGTACTACTGGAGGGCACCCTTGCGAATCTTGGGGGCTTGCACCAACGCAGGCTATTGTTAGGAGGTAAGCGTAACTTCCTCTGACACCTTCACTGATAGGAATGGACCCTCATCATCCCAGACTATCTTCGGAAGGCCCCTTAATTCACTTTCTTGTATTTTGGTGTCTGGTCCTAATCACCCGGAGCGGAAATACTTGGAAGTTGTTTGACTGGCTGTTATCTTTAGGGACTTTATAGTGTGTGCTCTATGCTCTTAGTTGGCCTAGCTTTCAATTTTTTGAGTCTTTAGTTAGATCATAACAAAAAATTCAAAGTGGCTGATCGATCTCCTAGACAATCTCGAAGACTTCGTGGTCTTTCACCACCAAGTTTAGAGCCTTCTCCTAGAAGGCGTAGAGGTAATACTGCTAGTGGGTTTCGTCCCATGGCAGTTGACGCATCGGGGATTGATCCTCCTCTCAGGGGCATTAGTGTTCAAGCAAGGCCTGGCACTTCCGTAGAACAAGAGAGGGACACTCCAGTTCTTTCTCGAGTTCTCTTTCAAGCGGAGAATAACATAGAGGTAGAAGAACTCTCAGAGTCGTTAGCGGATCCGAATTCTCCCCTACCATCTAGTCTTCCGGACGTATTACAATACGTTAGGACTCCGACGCATAGACCGTCAAGTCCAGGTTACGCTACGCGCTTACCATCGATGACCACTACTGGAAACATGGATTCTACTACAAGTGCTACAACTATGCAGACTCCAACATCGGTACAAGGAGGAGGAATGATTTCCATCTCCTCTGCTTCTTTGTTTGGATGTTTTTCTAGCACATCTTTAGTTGGGTCTACCTCCATTCCGTCCACGAGTGGAAATGCCCAAACAAATGCTTTTGGTTCTGGATTCTTCCCATTTTGTTATAGACAATTTTGTGCCTTGCAGCATCAGGCATGAATTGTCAATAATCCAAGGGATCCAAAGTCCCTAAACATGATGTTCCTACCCCTAGAGGAACAAGATCAGCAAACCAACAGCTCTCAGATCAGTTCTCCACCTGAAAACACTCAAAAACAAGCAATCCTGAAATCAAAGCAGGTGCTCCACTAGGCTTCTGCGCTGAAACTCAACTCCTCCATGGTGTACCTGCGTTGCAAAGCAGGTAGAACAAAGACCACCTGCGCTGAGCGAGATGGGACAAGTGGCACACTGAGTCATTGCTCTGGAATCTTCCAAAAATGACACTTGGATCAGGGATTTCGCCTTGTGATGAGTCAGAGGTTCTGTTTCTCCAAGTGGAAGCAAGGTTCTCCAAGTGGACTCAAGAACTGAAGATCAACTGAAGAGAGAGAGGACACAAGGCAGCTACACATCAGTTGCAAGCTGACTCATCCTTTCTCAATTCATCTATATATTGAGCTCTCTCCTATGAGCTCAGGAGGCTGGAATTTTGTGCAAAGTAATGATATGCTGTTGGTTTCACTATAGAACTATTGGGTGATTGCTTGAAGGAGGTGAAGAGGAGAAATTCTTTCTGCTGGGAGGTGTTGCTGGATTGGGGCCTTCAATGGTTGTAACACTCTCAGAACTTTACTTCTTCCATTAATAAAAGCTATTGAGGTTCTTCTATATGCACTTGTTTCAATGATGTATTGTGATAATTGTATATTTGATTTATGCTAATCCTTGAATCAGTTATGATTGCATGCTTCTTGTAGTTTCCTTCTTTGTTATTTTGCAGGATCTCATTGTAGCTGGGCCAGCAAAAGAGTAAAGAGCTAGGAGCAAGCAAAGAAGAGAAGAGATTGGAGCAAATATTAAACGCAAGGCAATGGTTAGTGCATTTCTTCATTCTCTCTTGCTTTCATAAAGAAGTAAACCTTAAGTAGTTTTATTTACAGTTGTTGCTGAGGTACTATCACCCTTAGAGTGGGATAGGGTCATCCGAATCGGATACTTTTCCCTACAACAAACTGGCGACTCCGCTGGGGATCGTATCTGTTTGATTGTTTGTAGTATTTTGCTATTCATTTCCTGAACAAAAGAGTACCAAATCGAAAAGCTTTTGACTATATCAAAAGAGAAGTAGAGGGCAGCTACTCTAGCTCATTTCTGAGCATGTTCATGATTTGAAGAGCTGATCTACAAGGATCCTTGTAAGCTCTTAGTGATAGCTTTTCATCTTCCTTGTCATCCCTTAGTGTGTGCTTGACTGATAGCTTCTGATTTGAGCAAAAACTGTGAATTTTTGAGAAAATTGTGACCCGGAAACTGAGAAAACGCAACTTTCGTTTTCCAAAGCAGGTAGTACACAGGCTACCTGCTTTGCAACGCAGGTCCCGAAGGGGCTACCTGCGCTGAGAGCCAGACTAGCTGTGCAGCACCTGCGTTGGCCCAATTTTGCCTTGTGCATTTGGGGTTTCCTCCCTTTTTCTTGCCTGTTTTCACTATAGATTTTGCAGCCAGTTACCAGTCTTGTACCTGTTCTGAAACCAACCTTACTTACCATCATTCCGCCTCTGTTATATAACGAAATTGTACTTGTTATTTTGTATTTCTTACATCATTTACAATTTCCAATAACGAAAGTGAACTAGTTTTGCTTTGGCCTCTTAGATCTGAACCTGTGTTAGGCATTTTGCTGGTCTAAAGAGTTAGCTTGTTTGCTGTCCATAGCTGATTAGTCTTTTTACTTTCGTCATTATGGTTTGATTTCGTGCATTTCCAGTGTTTAAACGAGTAAATCTTAAGGTGTCTTTTGATTTTGGACTAGCTTGTTTACTTTCGCTTGAAATCGAAATCAAAGTTATATAACAACTTTCTTTTTGTAATACATTAACATTAAGAAAGGGAAAAGAAAATACATGCATTGTGTATTTTGCATTTGACTGTTTGCATACTGATTTAGGAAAAATTGCATTAGTGTGTGCTCTATGATCTGTGTGAAAAGATTTGTCTTTCTTTTCCCTCAGTAGTTAAGATTTTCAAAGTTGAAAGATTGAAAAGTTTGCTTCTCATCTTAGACTGCATTCAGGAATTTGTTACATACATCTCATGGTGATCCTTAAAGGCAAACTGCTAAACAAGATCAACATTAAAATAAATTCAATTTACATAACAACGCTTTGTAACATAACACAAACACATAGAGGTCTAGGTAGAGACGTGTTTCGGCGTCGTTAAACATAGTGACTGCCGATCTCTACGAAGGTGGGTGATTCCTCCTGAGAGTCGGTGGCACTAATACAGACTTGTGCTCCCACATACCGTCGCGTATATATTGGGAGACCCCTATAGGAACAAAGCCTTTATCCTTAGGAAGCCGTGTCGGCCGCCCTACTGATCGCGACGCAGTGAACACAACATTCACGAAGATCGACCACCCGTACCGTAAAACGTATTCTGTGGTTTCGCGAAAATTTTGGCACACCCTCTGCCTAGAACTCCAGAGAAGTTTCTTTTGGCCTTTTTCAAACTCTATAACTGAAAAAGTCCATCCGAGCATTTGTCACTTCGGGTTCGTTAAAACATCGAAGGAGACTAGAGTCATCTTTAGCTTTTTCTCGACTCTTAAAACATGAAAAAGCAAAGTTGTGTCTAAAGCGTTTGTTAATAAAATTTATTTTAATCGGAACATAATCACCTGTTATTCCCACGTTGATCTTTCAGTTGAAAAGTATGGAGCCCACCAACCAAGGAAGTCACCTTGGTGGAAGTCCCAATCCCTTCTCCTCTTGGGGAGATGTTGGTGCGCCTCATATGGCCACGTTGTCACTTCCAGGATTGACAATTGGCCTACCTGTATGGCTCTTTTCAACTAATGTAGTTCAGATCACCACTAATCCTAAGCAGTCGAATCAACAGTCAGACCAGTCTAGAGCTACCCACCAGCCTTCCACTTCTTACAATTCTTCCTCTGATCCTTCATCTTCGCAAGGTAGAGCCGGCAAAAGTCAGCCTCCCATGGAGAAGAAGGAGAAGAAGAAGAAAGAAAAGAAGCAGAAGGAGCCTAAGGCGAAGGCGACTGGGGGCAAGCAAAAGACATCTGACAAAAATCCACACACTGCACCGACCGGGCCTAAATCGCCATGTGTCATTTGCAAAGGGACCCACTTCCACCGTGACTGTCCTTGTATTCCCCGGATACTAAGGGACTGGTCCCCCAGGTTGCACAATCCGGTAGCATCAACCTCTGATAGACATGTTGATTGCATTCCGTCAACTAGCGAGAGTGAAGGACAAAGAGGGAGACCAAGATCACCCTGCAGACTGTGTGAAGGCGATCATGCCATCCACCGTTGTCCATTCTTAGATGAGGTGAAGAGAGTTTTGGGAGATCGTCCGGTTTCACCGTTACGACTTCCTCCTGGATACCAAAAACTCGTGCCAAGTCCCTCGATAGTTGAAAATCCAGCTGGCCCGATCAAGTGGTCAGCTGAAGTGTCGGTCATTGAGAATGAACCTACTGAATCCAGACCAGACGAAAGTCTAAAGGTCGAAACAGTAGTTGACCCGGTTCTTCCTTCAGAGATTTCATCCTCAAATGACACCGTCGTTGAAGATTCATCTTCAAATGACACCCTCACTAAATAGAACAAGGATGACACCATCCAGATTCTTTTCATCACCACAGACTCTGATGAGCATCAGGGCAACGCGCCCATTCCTTCATCCCATTTTGTTATAGACAATTTTGTGCCTTGCAGCATCAGGCATGAATTGTCAATAATCCAAGGGATCCAAAGTCTCTAAACATGATGTTCCTACCCCTAGAGGAACAAGATCAGCAAACCAACAGCTCTCAGATCAGTTCTCCACCTGAAAACACTAAAAAACAAGCAATCCTGAAATCAAAGCAGGTGCTCCACTAGGCTTCTACGCTGAAACTCAACTCCTCCATGGTGCACCTGCGTTGCAAAGCAGGTAGAACAAAGACCACCTGCGCTGAGCGAGATGGGACAAGTGGCACACTGAGTCATTGCTCTGGAATCTTCCAAAAATGACACTTGGATCAGGGATTTCGCCTTGTGATGAGTCAGAGGCTCTGTTTCTCCAAGTGGAAGCAAGGTTCTCCAAGTGGACTCAAGAACTGAAGATCAACTGAAGAGAGAGAGGACACAAGGCAACTACACATCAATTGCAAGCTGACTCATCCTTTCTCAATTCATCTATATATTGAGCTCTCTCCTATGAGCTCAGGAGGCTGGAATTTTGTGCAAAGTAATGATATGCTGTTGGTTTCACTATAGAACTATTGGGTGATTGCTTGAAGGAGGTGAAGAGGAGAAATTCTTTCTGCTGGGAGGTGTTGCTGGATTGGGGCCTTCAATGGTTGTAACACTCTCAGAACTTTACTTCTTCCATTAATAAAAGCTATTGAGGTTCTTCTATATGCACTTGTTTCAATGATGTATTGTGATAATTGTATATTTGATTTATGCTAATCCTTGAATCAGTTATGATTGCATGCTTCTTGTAGTTTCCTTCTTTGTTATTTTGCAGGATCTCATTGTAGCTGGGCCAGCAAAAGAGTAAAGAGCTAGGAGCAAGCAGCGAAGAGAAGAGATTGGAGCAAATATTAAGCGCAAGGCAACGGTTAGTGCATTTCTTCATTCTCTCTTGCTTTCATAAAGAAGTAAACCTTAAGTAGTTTTATTTACAGTTGTTGCTGAGGTACTATCACCCTTAGAGTGGGATAGGGTCATCCGAATCGGAAACTTTTCCCTACAACACATTTTGCACCCACTCATAGGGTATTCCATCAGTTCCGTTTAGTGTCGCTACGTCCATGATGGGTGGATCGGCTTCATCCCAGGGTTTTCCTTTCAGAAGTGGTCATATACCACATTCCAACCCGACAATAGGATCCATGCCTTTTTCTTCTATAGGACAAAGCAGCAATCCTTTCCAAGGTTGGACTAACCCTGGGGTTAGTGGCATGGGAACTGGGAATCCGTCTTTCGGCCAATAAGGGAATAGGCTGTACTCCACAGTTAGTTCGTTTCGAAGTATTCGTCCCTTAGCTTCGGCTTGGAATCCGTATCAGGGGTTATCAACTCCTTATAATCCTTTAAGAGGAAACTTTGCTGGTTATGGAGGCTTCACCGCCGGAGTTGGTCAAACCCCGAATTTTGCTGGATCACAAGGCTTGCCTTTTGGTTCAGCCGGATCTGTTGGTTACTTTGGGCAGCCTGGTGCCTTCCAAAATCTAGGCCAATCTTTTTAGAACTTTGGGAGTTCCGCCCAGTCTGGGTGGAATCCCTAAGGTCCTCCTAGGCTTCCGTTTTTGGCAACGTTGAACTTGCCAGATCTCACTAAGTTAACAAACGATCCAATCAAGTACAATCTGGCCTGGCCTCCGGTCCCAACCAAACTCCCTTCGGACATCCCAAAGTTCGAAGGGAAGAGCGGTGAGGACCCAGGTGACCATGTAACCACATTCCATTTGTGGTGCTCATCTAACTCCCTTATCAATGACTCGATTAGGTTGAGACTTTTTCAACGCACCTTGACTGGTAATGTGGCCAAATGGTATATAGAGTTTCCAGGGGGTAGCTTTA
Source organism: Pinus tabuliformis (assembly GCA_031772625.1). Classification (NCBI taxonomy): domain Eukaryota; kingdom Viridiplantae; phylum Streptophyta; class Pinopsida; order Pinales; family Pinaceae; genus Pinus; species Pinus tabuliformis. Next base: position 1,901,594,039 of record CM062817.1, read on the forward strand.
CATCTTTCGCTGACTTAGCCAATATTTTCTTAAATCATTTCCAGTTGCCTATCCGTTATGATGCCGGAACTGAAGTTCTGGCCCCTTTTCGTCAGGATAAGGCAAGCCACATTTCTGACCATATTCAGGAATGGAGACAGAGAAAGAGGCTCATTAAAGCCGAAATGCCTCCGGAGTACCGTCTCGAATGGTTTTTGAAATCGTTACAACCCGAGATCTCCAAGGATGTCTCCATGTCTCGAGTCTATTCTGAGGAGCAAGCTATTTTTAGGGCCCAAAAATTAGAACTGATCTACTCTTAGTCTGGGATCCTACAAAAATACTTGCCAGATGCTCCTAGGTCTAAGGTTGACATAGCTAAGTCGAAGCCAGGTCCCCATGTGGATGGTATCATTGGGTCGGTAGACACAAATGCAGTGAACTTGTTGAACCAATTGCAGTAGTTGTCTTTACAAACTACTTCTAACAACCAAGTCACATCGTCTAACCCTCCGGCTTCCCAAACCTATTCGATTAATGCTGTCCAATCTAATAACCCCAAAGGAAATCAAAATTCCAATGGGAAAAAAAAAGGATGAGGTAAGAAAAAGAATCAAGATGGGAAGGCTGACGCAAATAAATCTGGCAATAATGTTGGCGGTGGTGGAAATGAGTCTAGAAAGAAAGTCAAGTTTCCATGCAAGTTGTGCAGTGGAGACCATTTAACTCATCTCTGCCCCAAGATTCAAGACGCTCAGCGCTTGTTAGGACAGAAAGGGACTTCTAGTTCTCAGGCTATGTTAACCAACCCTTTTCCCCAAGGGCAACAAATGCTTGCTGGCGCGAGTTGAAATCTTGGTACCTTCGCAGGGGGAAACCAGGAAGGGGACAAGTCATCAAATGTTTTCATGATGGTTTCTCACGCTAATGTGGCCACACGGTCACACGATTATGGTGAAGGTGAAACTTCCAAGGGTAAGTCAGTTCCCAAAACTAACAACCCACTTCATATTGAGCGACCTTCTGTCAAGACTATACCACGGGTACCGAAAGGTTCCACTAAACGTGCAACTATCAACCCTAATATTAGGGCAACCTAGAATTACTCCATTGTTAAGGATCTGGCTCAGATTCCATGTGTTATGTCCGATTTAGAGGTTCTCCAGTCATGTCTTGCTCAAAGAAGTGCCCTGCTATCGGCAATGGGGGCAGTAGATCCAAGTAATTCCTTAGCTCTCACTTTTGATATGAATAATGTCAAAAAGAGACTTCCTCATCACATGGCTTTCCAGATAAAGTCTACCTACCAGAAAATGAATATTTTTTGGACGGTTATAGATGAGGGAGCTTCCACGTGTGTCATGTCTATGTCATGCTGGAAGGCCATTGGATCACCGTCGGTTGTTCCTTCACCTACCCTCTTGACAGCGTTTGATGGTCATTCTCATAGGCCATATGGGATTATCCTGTCCTTTCTTATATGTGTTGGATGGAAGGTCGTTAATATCAAAGTAGAAGTCATCGATGCTAACCTAGACTACAATCTCCTCTTAGGAAGGAACTGGGTATACGAAATGGAAGCCGTTGTTTCGACTCAGTTTTGTGTCGTTTGCTTTCCTCATGAAGGGAAAATTGTTAAGGTTGATCAATTGGATTATTCTCCAGTCGATCCTCGAGCAAATTCTGAATCTACTGTCCCGTTAGTGGATAACCCCCGTCCACCTACTGAGAATCTAGGAGTCGGGATGTACTCTTCATTGATCGGTACGTTTGATCTTCCCCCTCCTACGGCTAGAATAGATATAATTTCATCCTCCAGGGACCCTTTACGGAGAGAGTTTGTTCAAACTCCTTATTCTTCGGATCCTGGAACCTTAGCTTCATCTATGACCACATCAGATGACGATAAGGCGGGTGGAATAGAATCTCTTATGTCTGTAGTAGAACCTAGATGTGAATCTATCGATAACTCTGCAGATAACCATTCTACTCCTTCCTCTAGGAAAGAGATAGATGGTAATGTGGCTCATATTCGGACCCTTGATTCCACCTCTGCATCGGATTGCTCAGATATTGTTTTTCCATCGGATGAAGCGATATTCGAAGCAATGACGGTTGTAGATCGACCTTTGGAAGATTTATATCATCGGTCACACTTTCATTCCCCTGTGCATGAAGTCGAATCTAGGTCCTTCGGTTTGACTAGCGATGTTTGTATGGCTCCTTTGGCTCCAACACAGTTATTCGCCGAAGGAAGTATATTGATTGGTTCAATCATAGTACCTACAAACATCCCTAGGAGCAAGTTGGCGGAGCCCCTTGACGGGTTCTACCTCAGGAAGTACTTTGCTTAGTTTTGGCGAAGCAATGGCTTCTTTGTACATTATGCATATTTGTACATATATCATCGAGAGTTTTTGATATCAACACTTTTTGGTCTGCTGTGGCAGGTGTTGATGGATGACTTGGTCTATTTTGGATTCGCCGATGGTGCTAGTCGGCACACTCGGAATCTCGCTTCCGCAGCTTGGGTACTTTATTATCCAACTGGTCAATTGATGGTATCAAGAGGCGTATGCATTGGTCCCGCTTCAAACAATATGGCTGAGTATACTGCCGTTATTAATTTACTATCTGAGGCAATTTCTCACGAGATCGACTCATTGGTAGTTTATCTTGATTCTCAATTGATAGTGTCACAATTAAACAACATTTATCGGGTAAGGGATCCATGTTTGTATTGCCAATATTTAAGGGTGAGGTTGTTGCAAAGATCATTTAATTATATTAATTATTTGCACATTCCAAGATCTCATAATTGGTTAGCTGATTCTATCGCTAATCAAGCATTAGACTGGCACATCAATCATTCATCACAATAAAATCAAGCATCAAAAATTCGAACTGTATATATATATATATATATATATATATATATCATAAAGCGTCTCGAGTGTACATATGTTTGTCCAAAAATATACAAAATTGGGACTCAAATGCCCATAATCATGTCCGACATATCTAATGCCCCGGCTCAGGATGAGCGGCTAAGTAGGTAACTATCGCATTGGCCACACGCCGAAATGTGCGAACCCAATCATGTGGCATGCCAACCACATGACGCTGCATATCCTCAGGAAGGTCCTCTATGGCAGCCATCGGTACTCAGCAGCTCAGTCTCGCCAAGTGTCGCTGGACGTTATGTAGAGTTCGTTCTGTATCAGCAGCCACCTCTTCGGCTCCTCGGCCGTGCCGTCCATGCCGTGGGAACCCATCTGGTCGTACCGACCCAATGTCTGGAACATGATCATCATATTAGTCATTTGAATCTCATCAAAAATATATTTCAAAATTCATCATTATATTTGAAAAATCCAAAAAAAATCATAAAATCAAAAAATTCTTACCAATCTCGCCCCATGTTGCGTTCGGTGGTAATGCTAGATCAGGATCTCCTCGGAAATCTAGCCCAGCATAGGGGTAGTCATCTACGGCGATGATCTACTGATCCCACCAGGTGAAGAAGTCATCATCAAAGGTAGTCCTTGGGACCTCGCACCCCCCAGACGTTTCATCAGATTAGCCCACCGGCCCATGCGTGGATCTCGTGGGGTGCTGATGGAAACTGCTACCCTGGGGCGGAGTGCGGGAACCTTCTCGAAAAAGAAAGTACACAGGATAGTCCCATATCCAAAGTTTTTGGTCTGTCCCCTCTTGATAGAAGTGAGCTGGCTCTTCATGTTGGCCAGAAGAGGAGTACACCAGTCGAACACAGTAGTGAGACAGTCAACTGCCACGCTCATGGTTAGCCATGATGCCTGATGCAGAGAGGACGATCCGTTCACTCGAGCTATGGTGAATAGGATTATCCTCAGTGATAAACTCACCACATGTGTGATGGAAATCTGGCTCCCAACCTTCTTGGGATGTCTCGGGCAATATATCTGTACGTAGTCCTCTATCGTGAGACTGCTCCGTGTCCTGCCCTGGGAATGTACTACCTCTCCCCTTCGGGAAAGGCCCGTGATGAAATAGATATCCTCCACTTCTACCCTGAGTGGCATCTGGTCAATCATAAAGGCTTCCTCCTCGACGTCCCAATAATCAATGAGCATCTCAAGCAGACGTGTGTTTGCTTTCATATTCGGCAGTTTGAAGAATTTAAGCAAACCACATCCCCGTAGGGCATCCAAAGCTTCAGGATCGTTCATGACTTCATTATCCACCGCTGCATGCTCTCTTTCTCGGCACGTGACCGACATTCTGAGGAAAAAATGATTTTCAACTGTGAGTTTTTGGTTTAAAATTGTTCGTGGCGTATACGCGGGTCCCTGTGCACACAGTCGCGTATAGGGCCTGCGTGTATGCGGGTTTCATATTACCAACCCGTGTATATGCCGCGGTGAAATTTTGGGCAAAAAATTCAACGGTGAAACATTAATTAAAAAATCTTAAAACCAGTCACAATCAATTGCAAGCTAAGTATAAGAGTTACCTGGAGGTTTTTGAAGAATCTGGACGGTTGAATTTGTCGTATGGGAAGTTTGCTCCTTTTGCTCCAAATCTTTGCTCTCAAACTCAAATGGTGAAAATGGTGAGTCCAAAATCCTTTTTATAAGTTTTGAAAATGCAAATTTTTTTCAAACTTTTATTTTGTTTGGCCTCATGTGAATTTTAACTTGGGAGCTTGGAATGTCGAGAATGGTTTGTTTTTCAGGACATTTTGGACGTTTTTTCGACAGTTCGAGACGGTTCCATGACTGTTGACCCGTCATGGTAGTTATCGTTTTCTCACTGGCATATAGGTTAGGGACACCATTTTTTCGTTGCATTATGCATACTAGCCTCCATTTGCCGATACATCTGCCATAGGGTCGACCCCATCGTGTTATGTTTCACAAGCCATCTTCACTCGCCGATTCTTTAAAAAATGACACGATGGTAGGGCCATCCTTTACATGGGCATCGTAGTTAGCACCTCACTGACATTTGTTGCCCATGCTGCTCTGATTTGAGTAGGCTCGGGAGTCCTCTGTAGTCCTGCCATGACTTATGCATTGAAGACTCATTCCTCTTTGCTTCTTCGCTTCGTTCTGGCCTTATACCCTAGAGGCTCCTTTGTGTTGAGTTGTACTACTGCATTGCATGTTGACCATTTGCACCTTTTGGCCTAGAGCCGGCTTCACTTGGACTCGTGTCTAAGACAACTTTTGACCATGACGACTACAAAATCAACCTTGCATACCTTTGACTTCTGCAGCTTGACACACCTTGACCCGTGGAGAGAACGCACCTTTAAGTGTCACTGACCAGTTTTCATCTCCCTACATTGAGCATAGGAACGTTCCCAGGAACGGGATAGTGTTTCCATTTACTGTTGGCAGCTAGAGTCAGTCGTGTCGCCCTTGAACAAAGCACTCAAATCAAAGTCTCCTCCATTTGGGCAGGATTTAGTTTGACTTAGGTATGCCTTAACCTTGTTATTGAGTCAGTTCTCCCCCGATTGGTTATCTCTTCCAATCATATGGAGGGTTCGTTCATGCCTCCTGCATGACGAACTTATACAGAGTCATCATATGCTGCCACATAGTCACATTGAGTCATGCTTTTGTTCAAGGGAAGTTAGCCTGAGTCAGCCTCTCTGCGGTGTCTCTTGACTCATTTTCAGTCGGCCATCCCTGGTTGTCAGTATCATGTCTATCATCACATTAGTTATATTGGTCCTTTACTCGTGCTGATTTGAGAAGGTCCCCATTGACTTCTTGCTGGCGGGTCTTGTCCTTATCGACGACGACATCTTGCTCTGAGGACAGGCCTAGAGCTGCACCCTGGCCCTATTTTCATTATTGATAGGTCACCTTGTGCTCAGCATCGATCAGTATCATGGGTCTTTGACTGAGTGGTTTCCCTTGTGTTTGACATCAGCTTACATTATCAAACATTGGGATTCGTGCAGTACCTTGGTTTCCATTTGACCCTATTGGTGGATACCTCGACTCTGTGTCAGCTTCCATTATTGGTTGGTTCAGAGGGTTTCTGTCGTGCGCTAGCCACATCTTGTGTACACCAGAAACGTACTTCGGTTGGGTTACTACATCTCTTTCGTCCGATTCCTTCCACATTATTGGCCTACGGGTTATACTCGCGCTAGATTGATGAAGGATGCCTTAATGCCTTCCTTATAGCAGATCTTTCCCTATCGACTCCGACTCATTGCTCTAGGGCAAAGATCTAGAGTCCATTTGGCAGTACCTTGGGGTTTGTAGTCATTAGTGGCAGATCCTTCACTATCGACAGTGGGAAACCATCATTGTCTCCTGATCGATAGATTCTTACAGGTGTTCAACTCCAGCTCATCTATTCACACTTGTTAGATTGTATTGGGTACCTTGATGCTCATTATCATTATCGGTGAGTAGTCTCGCGTTTGTTAACGGTATACATCAATGACTGGTAATCAAACGATTTCTCACATGGTAAACTTCAGATCATTTATTCCCATGGTGTAGAAATGTACCACGACGGTCGATGAAGACCTCAGGTTGTATCAGCATTCATTGGTTCACTTGACAGTTGCTCCTGTTGCTGCTAGTTGATACCACTCCACCTTATATGTTGCAGTCAGTCATAGCGACATTCTATATGCTGGCACCTGAGTTTGCAGTGTAGTACCATCCTATTCCATCATTTTCAGTTGGTATCTTTTGGGATCAGTCTTTGATATTAGTGATCTGTTGCATCTTTCAGTATCATTGACTGTCTTATATGAGACATTCAGACATGTACTTGTTCGATCATGATCAGATGATCTATTATGTATTTTCCAGTCATTTATACTTGTATAGTTAGTGGATCCGCTTGTATTTGATATGCGGACATGCTTTACATTTTCTGAGCATGGGTATGCCCACCTCAGACAGTGTTTCTTTCTGATCTCCTTTTGTGGCTTGGCAGGCTGAATTCTGGTGAAGTCCTCCTCGGTTTTTGGCAGATTTCCTTTCCATATACTTTCTTAATACATTTCGGCCATCATGTACCCCTTCTGACCTCATATATTAGGGGGCATCTGTTATAGCTCCAAATCTCACTCTTATGGTTTGTGATGTTGCACTCATGGCCTAGGGCAACCCCTCCTTCCAGACCTGGTCCCAAAATTTAAAAAACAGTGTTTTATCCCCTATACGCGACATTTCCCTGTGTTAAACGCGTGTATACGCGGGTAGGCTTATACCCAACCCGTGTATATGTATTAAAACACTTAAAAAAATATAAAACTCCTTAATTTCGGGCGGAGATCGCGGGTTTTACCTGCTGATCACGTGTTAGTGCCTGTGGCCCAACTATTCCCAACCAACTCCCAACTAAAAAACTACTTTGGGAGAGGTATAAAAAGACCTCAATGGGAAGGCCTAAAGGAGGAGAGAAGAGAGAGAAAGGTTATTATGCTGAGATTTTTCCAGGTCTGAAGACCCTTGTGCCTTCTGCACTTCCCCCATTTGTATAGGAAACTCTTGTTTCCTTGTATGTTGATGTTCATCCACTACTTATGACATCATGGAGCAAGTCATGGAAGGAGTTTGTTAAAGGCTTGAGGCTGGACGGATCCGGAAGGAAGCTTTGCTTGGAGCCTGTGAAAGGTGACTCAGGTGAAATTATTCCTTTTCTGTACTTTATTTGTCTATAATAAAAGAAACACATGTCTTGGTTCCTGATATAAATCTTGTTTATGTTTATGATATTCATGTTAGAATACATATGTGAATGGTTGTTTATATTTTATAACTAACTACCTTTCTTTATAACATGAAGATGGTTTCTTTATAAGGTTTTGTCCATATATTGCCATGTTCTTTGGAGTTGGTTGTTTTGCAGGACAAAGGAGCAAAAGGGAACTCGAAGAAGGGTTTGGACCCTAAAAGGCCTTCTCAAACGTAGGACCTAAGGTACGTCCCTTTATCATAAAATTTGTTTACGATAGCATAATGGCTGTGTGAATGTGTGTTTCTCTGTATAGACAACTTTCAGTCTGCTAGGGTTTCAACCCAAAAGCCCTAGGGGAACATTTCCCTCAACATTTATGAATATTACCTTCTTGACCATATCTTACAGAATTAGGCTCCCACTACCATACCAGTTGATGAACTAATAAAGGAACTTGAAAGTAGTCCTTGGACTTATTTTTTCTCTACTCACTATGGCCCATAACATGCCAAGATTGTGGAAACTAACCCATTCAGAACTTTAAAGATCAACCCGTCTCTCTCAGCCAAGCAGGAAGAACAATTATGCAATGTGTTGAGGCAAAACTTGGATGTGTTTTCTTGGGATTATAAGGAGATGAAGGGTGTGCATGCTGATGAATCCCATCAATAGGTACATTTTGAAGATTAATAGCCATCCTCTAGCCTTAAAACTACCCTTCTCTTGCATTAATTCACATTTTTTGTTATATTATGCTTAGTAAGAGGAGAAGAAGGTGTTTGTCATAGTATGTGGCCTAATGTGGTTTAATTGTAGGAAAATGAGGCAGTTTTTAGGCTATAATTATGCAGGGGCTCAATGGAGACAACAAAGAGAGAATCTAGGGGTTTTGTCCACCTCCTTAACTCCTTAAACTCTGCTTGGGATCACCATATCATCTCTCACCCGTTCGAGTTCATTGACAGTCGAGTGATGTTAGTTTTTTGTATCATCGAAAGTGATCTAGCCTTGAAAATTGGTGGAGAGGCTAAGGCACATGAGTTCTAAAGAACCCATAAACCGTTTGGTGAAATTCCACCCGGATTGTAATTTATTAAAATAATTAATATGTTTAATGGGGATCCTAAGTCTAAACTTAGGAAAATTAAAATATTAATGGGCGTTAATCAAAATATGGGTGAGAATGATCTAAAAGGTGGATCAATTCATGTTTTAATCTTAGCCATTGATTAGAGACTTAATCTTGGTCGTTAAAGACTCAACAAGAAAAGTATAAAATGGAGGCTTGGGGTTCATTTGGAAATACACAGAGAGAGAGAGAGAGAGAGAGAGAGAGAGAGAGAGAGATAATTGATCTAGAGTTCAATTTTTGGGGCTTGGAAGCTGAGAAATTCAAACTAAGAATATTTTACAGTAGAGGGGCAGTGAGAATATGGGAGAAGGACTTTCCGAAGAATACTGACAGAGAGGTGGAAAGACGTGACATAGAGGTAGTGTAGTAGCCGAGAGAGATGACGTAGAAAATTTTCCTGTCACCCAAAATCCAGAACTTCCAGAACAGTCGGAACTGTCAACACTGCCGGGAGAACTGATGCAGAGGCAGCACAATAGCCAGAAGAGTTGATGTAGAAAAGTTGCCAATCACGTAGAATTAAGAACTGTCGGAAAAGACAAAACTTCTAGGAACTGTCAGAACTACAAAAACAACCAGGAGACCTGACATAGAGGGCAGAGAAGGTGATGTAGGGCTGACGTAGAGCCAATGCAGAAATAGCTGGGGCTAGCTAGTCTTGTGTCGGATCAGCCGAAATTCTGTTGGGTGAAGTGCAGTAAAACTCACTCATATTTTTTGCCAGTATTTATCTCTGTAAAGGATTTCTAGATGAGAATCCTAGATTTGTATTCAATATTTCTCTTATGTAATAATAAACCCTCAGAACTACTGCACCGGTTTTCCCACATTGGGTTTTTCTGGGGACTATTGTGTCCAAAAATAAGTGTGTCATATGTATCTTGTTCTTTGCTCTATTTTCTATTTCATCAGATCAAATATTTAATTAGTGTAGGCTGTAGAAGTAATTTTCTTTAGTATTCAGAAGAATAACTTGATAATGTATGTTAAAAAATCAAGTAGGTGAAGTCGATTCAGATTTTCTGCAGTAAGGGTTCCTTCGAGTCTAGGAGTTTTCACATGGTATCAAAGCATTGATTTTGAAACAGGAAGAGCAGATCAAGTGCTGAGTAGTGAGGCTGAAAGTCGCACTTGGTAGTAATTCGAATCCCCTTGAAGGGATTACATAGTCTTTGTTGGAAGCAGATCCGAGGAAATCTGTTTATGAGTGAGACAACAGAGAGATATGATTTCCAGTTTGTGAGTTTTTAGAGGTAGAGGGAGTGACATAGAGCCTCAGCGTAGTATTTAAAGGGCGTAGTTTTTGCTGGGGCAAAAATCTACTAGAAAAGAATGAAGACACGTAGAAGGGGAATTTTCTCCTCAGGGAACTTTCCACCAGAAAGTTTGAATTTGTCACTTACTGAGAAGTTGAATAGTGCTAGGCAGTTACTAGAGGATTTAGTTCGATAGTTGGTTGAGATGGAATCACATGAGCTCAGAGATCAGGACAGGTTGGAAGGTGCTTCCAACTATGTCATATGGAAGACGAGAATCTTAGTTGTGTTTGGAGGAATATGATCTCAAGGCATACATCGATAGTGTTGTAGTTGTTCTTGCTGACAACAATCAAAAGAAGGAGTACAAGTTCAAGAAGGGGAAGGAAAAGAGGCTCATTCTCGATGGAGTTCGAGATCGTGTGGTATCACACTTGCAGGGAAAGGATATAACATGAGAGATGTGGGAAGCCTTATATTCTTTGTATGAAGGCTCTTCCAAACAACGGAAGACGTCTTTGGAGTAGAATTTGTAGCAGACTTTGATGTAGAAAGGAGAAGAGGTGAACCTCTATCTTCAGTGTCTTCAAGACACTAGGGACAAGCTTGCTGCAATGGGGTCCACTCCTCAGCCAATTGCGATGGTGAGGATAGACCTGAATGGAGTCTCGGATGAATGGAAAGTTTTTTTCCAAAGCATATTAGGTAGAGAAAAACTACCTTCATGGGAAAAGATGTGGGTAGCTCTTCAATAGGAGGAGTTAAGGAGAGACCTAGTGAAGGTCAACCTCAATGGTAGTAGTGGGAGTGACACAAATACGAAGGAGGAGGAGGAGAACATAGCTCTAGCATCAAAGGTACAACAGAAGTCGAAGTGAAAGAATGACATTTCGAAGGTGAAATGTTTTAGTTGTGGCAAGATGGGCCACTATGCATCCCAGTGTCCTTTGAAGAAGAAGGAAAAGGATGAGAAACATGATCCTAAGGGTGGTTCAACAAATATTGATGAGGATATGTTCTCCATGAGTGCCCATGCATCTCCAGCAGGGAGATGGGGTGATATTGAACTGTAGTCGGGAGGACTACATGTGGACAAGATCCTGGAGGAGTCCACCTCTTGGATCAATTCCTTGCTACGGGAGCCCAAGATTTAGTAGTAGAGAAATGGAATTAGTGTCGGATGACGCATTGGAGTGTTTGGAGGACAGATGAAGTAGCTGGGGACCAAAAATTGATTAGTGCAGAACAAGGTTGGCAGCAGTGCAGTGGGCACAATACAGGATTCAGTAGCAGTGTAGAAGATTCAGAGGGTCAGAATTTGCAATGTAGAAGATTTAGAGGGTCAGAATCCATAGCAGTCAGATTCCAAAATTCATTGTATTATGTTCAACACAGTTAAGTTCAACTAATTTTGGATGTTTTTTAGTTGCTTCTCTCAGCAACTGAGTTGCATTACGGATGCAGTGTTAGTAGTGGCAGTGCTAGCAACATAACAAATGCAACGCTTGAGAGGGAGTTTTAGTACATATGCAGCAGTGGAAGTGGTAGTGTCATGGGTAGCAATACAGTAGCAACAGTAGCATAGTGTTGGTGGCAACAACAGTGCAGAAAAGAGGTGCTTCAGAAACAGAGAAGCATGTAGTTGGACATTGTTGCGAGAGCACTTTCCTTGCTAAGAGGGCATGTTTTTTTTTGGTCTCATCGGAAGTGTTCTAGACTTGAGAAGTGGTGGAGAGGCTAAGGCACATGAGTTCTAAAGAACCTAGAAACCGTTTGGTGAAATTCCACCCATATTGTATTTTATTAAAATAATTAATATTTTTAATGGGGTTCCTAAGTCTAAGCTTAGGAAAATTAAAATATTAATGGGTATTAATCAAAATATGGGTGAGAATGATCTAGAAGGCGGATCAAGTCATATTTTACTCTTAGCCATTGATTAGAGACTTAATCTCGGATGTTGAAGACTCAAGAGGAAAAGTATAAAATGGAGGCTTGGGGTTCATTTGGAAATACACATAGAGAGAGATAGAGAGAGAATTGATCTAGAGTTTGATTTCTGGGGCTAGGAAGCTGAGAAATTTGAACTAAGTTATCATTCTACAATAGAGGGGTAGTGAGAATCTAGTAGAAGGAATTTCCAGAGAATACTAACATAGGTGGAAAGAGGTGACATAGAGGCAGCGTAGTAGCCAGGAGAGCTGACGCAGAAAAGTTGTCTGTCATGCAAAATCTAGAACTACCAGAACTTTCGGAACTACCGAGAACTACCGAAACTTCTAGGAACTACTGGAATAGCTGGGGCCCACGAACTACCGGAATAGTCCAGAGAGCTGACACAGAGGCAACGAAGTGTTGTAGTGGCTACAACCACCCTCCAAATTTTTTCCTTAGCCCGTTTTGGAGCCTCCCTACCAACCTTTCACAATACCTTGTCTTGCTTCATCAAGTACACAAGCTTCAGTGTTTTTCTTGCACAAAGGTAGCCAATCGATCATAGTTTGAGCCATTCCCCTCAAAAAGATCTTCACCTGGACTTGGTCCAGCTGCAAGCATTGTAAGCTGAGCAGCTTCTCCAAGAAAGTTGGACATTTCTAGATGGAAACTAGCCTTCCCTCCAGAAATTGTGCAATCATGTCTTGTAGTCTACTAGGCTTCAAGATTGTGCAATTCTACCAGTCAACACTCCCAACAGGAATTGCGTAATTTTCCCTAGCAGGGCTGCTCAACCCAGAATTTGCACAAATCTGGGCAACAGTCAGTTGTTCTGCCCAGAAATTGTGCAAACCTCTTGGGCAATCAACCTAGCTCTCAGCCAGAAATGTGTATTTTCCTCAAGCAGTTGAGCAGCTTCATGCATGAAAAATCTGGTTGACTAGTTCCACCCGGGACTAAGGAAACTTAACTTGCATGCATGCATGACTTGCTTTTTCCATGAATAGAAATAGGCACCATGCAAAAGGTATGCCATGATTCAGGGAGCTATTTTTAGCAGCTGGAGGTCACATGCAAAGTTGTTTTAGAAACTTCCTTCCAAGTGTTGCTTTTTCCTAGATTTGTGGCATGCGCGTCATGAGCCCAAACTTATTTATTCAACTCATCATAGCTCATTTTGTCACATCGATCTTGGAGCTCTTACATCCCACTGCACATCCAGGACTCTTTAACACATCTGGCTCAACTATTCATGGGTAAGTGACCTCAACTTGTCTTTTTCAGCATTTCAATCACTTTTTGTGTATTTTCTTGTGTGAGTGTTGTTTGCTTGATTTCTTTGAACAATTGCTATCGTTTACATGTATACTAGATTTTCCTTTGTTTCAGTTTTCATTGGTATCTCACTGTTGTCACATGCATGAAACTATTTTTCACAAACGTTCGCCAAACCAGCGAATCGCTTCACCGACATTCATGTTGATCTGTTTGTTGGATCTTTCATTCATGTTTTCCATGCGTTATCATCACTTATTCTATAACTTAGTGGCGCCATGCATTCACTGTCTTATTTGCTTTTAGTTTCTCATCGGCGAGTCGGTCCAACCTTGGCTTAAACTCTGCCTTCAGTGAGACTGCATTGCACAATCTGGGGAAGGAAGGATCTACCTTCCTCTCTAGAAATGCTTATTTCTACCCGGAATTGTCCTCCGAGATTGTTTTGTGCATTTCTGAGGGACAGTGACTGTTGGCCCAGAAAATTACGCAATGCAATCCTTGGGCCTACAGTCCTTCCCAGTTGGAATTGTGCATTGCGCAGATCCAACAACTAGTCCTACCTCCCAGACAACCTAGAATCCCTTTTCCGTAGTTTTGGTAGCTAGTCACCCAACCTCCCAAAAGAAATTGTGAACTCTTTCTCATTTATTGCCCAGGTATGTGCTGTGTCGTTCCTCGAATTTGCTTTATTTTTGTTGATAGATTTCTTGCCATGCATGTTGCTTGTCTCCAGATCTTTCAGGTGTTCATCTATCTTAATGGCTTCCAAGAGAACATGATCACAGGACACTGATGGAAATGCAGTTGAGCAAGTGTCCTCTAATCTGCCGATCTATGAAGATACAAAGCTGTATCTAAACAAGGACATCAAAATGAAGTGGCAAGAGGTCAATGAAAAATTCGCAGGAACTTTTTGGGAAGACCTCGAAGACCGTCAGGTGTACGTGAAAATTCACAAATCCATCTTGTAATGGATTGCATGCAGGTACCTCGGGTTCCCATTCATAGACATGATACATTGGATCGTATATCACACTAATCCCAAGACGATGACCTTGGGCAGTGTCAGTGGGACGAAGCTCGCAACCTTCTGGGCATGAGATTATGATGAGATTTATCAGATGTCAGAGTCTGTGAATGTCATGAGCACTCCATTCAGCTTGCCCAATAGTAGAGCTAACTCCAAAGACATTCTTAAGGATTGGGTAAAGGAGTCAGCTCATTTTAGGATGACACCCAATCATATCTACAAGACGAAGATACTGAGGAAGGTGTACCAATACTTGGTCATATTCGCATGTCGACTGTATGGCCAAGCCAACACTAAAACCTTCCCACAGAGTTGGGTGATCACACTGGACCAAATGGCATGAGAAGGAAAACCATGTAACTGGTCTGGCATGCTAGCTCATCAGCTGAAGGAACAAGTCACATAGGCTCGAAAATCACCTGGAGGTATGCATATAGATATTTACATGTCTTCTTACATCCGAGACGTAGTGTGTGCCCGACATGAGTTCCCGGGCTTGGAGTGGGCATGGTCACTAGTAGAGATTGTAGTGAACACATATTTCAAGTTGTTGTCTAAATGCAACTTTAGAGGAGTAATCATATGGTTGTCCGATCATTTTATCACCACAATGTACAAGATGATATTTGAATAGGATCCACCTTGCATGTCAAAGGAAGTAATGGAGGCATTGATAGGAATTGCAGATTGGTATGCCTCACCATTCGACACTTTCATCCAAATGTTCAGTGCGGAGAAGGCTCCACATGTTTTGCCAAAGTTTTCCTTGGACGTACTTGTCATGCAGGAAGTATCATATCACATCTCAGTAGGATTGATAGCTAGACTGCATCGGAAGAAGAAGGCACCTTGTCCCACTCTTCCATTGCAGATTGGGTTATATGAGGTCCGGAGTATCAAGTAAGCGGATGTCGAAGGAAAACAAATGAAGAACTACCTATTCGACCTCCAAAGCTACAATCCATATGACCCACATTTCATTGTGAAGGATCACTGCACGAGAGTTCAGTTCAACTGGATCCATGGGGCATTTCATTGGGCCGAGGAGGACTCATGGACATATTGCTACACTTTCTCTAGAACCAATGAACAGGTCGGCTTTGCTGTGGAGTGTTTAGAAAAGCAACATGAAGCAACATCATAAAGAGCACTAACAGTAGCAGTAGCAGAGGCAGAAGAGGCAAGCATACCAGTGTGCAACAAAGGGAAGAGGAAGATTGTCGATCGCATGGAGGAGGAGCAAAGCTACAAGTTTTGAGTAGATCCACTTGTAGTGCAAGTAGCTATGGCTATAGAGGTAAAGAGGCACCATCACGAAAAGGAATCATGCGAAGGCAGAGGGATAAGAAGAGAATGGAAGAATCAGATAAGGAGATGCATGAGCTGAGGGAGCAACTTTGAAAAGAACAAGATCTACGCAAACAGGAGAGGGAAGTGCAATAGCAACAGAACAGTAGGGGGCACAACATGTGCAAATAGATGAAGCAGTCCCGGTACAAGTAGTTGATTCATCTGAAAAGATGCATGAAGAAAATAGGGTGAACCATCATTGGAGTGAGAGTTTGTTCATGAGATAGAATAAGCACTTCAATAGTTGGATGTAGACATGGGGCAATAAGAGTTGTAATAGGACACCGACGTCATGCCTCAGCACAAAGAGGTCAACTCACCAACTTTAATGCATCCAAATGATGAGAAATTCTTAGATGACCGAGGAGACACTAATATCCTTGGTGGTCAGCCAGAAGGAGAGATGCACAACATCTCATTTGACGAATCTCATCATAGAGTTGTGCAGTCTCACAGAGTACCAAATCCGGAGGATCATACATCCCCTACACAAGTTGAGGAACAATTGATCATGACTAATGTGCACAAACATCCATCTACCTTGGCCGATGCAACTAGAGTGTATGCTGAAGGCACTAGCTCAAGTACTCATTTCCTGATAGCTGAGAATGAGCGAACGGTGAAGGAACTACAGGTAGCCAAGCAAGGAGGAGACTTGGTGACAATGTCCGCCCAAGATGAACTAAAGAAGGAAATACTAGATGAATTATTGTCCCTTGACACAGTTATGTGAGAATTGTACTCCAAGTTTAGTACCGTGCATAAGGCAGTCGTCCATCTCAACGGATGGCAGCAGGGATGTGCTAGAAGAGCACACATCTTGATGAACGTGCATGCTGTCGTTGATAACATGCAAACATGGACGATGAAGTACAAGGGAGCCCCACTTCACTTTCCAAAGATGATGAGGGCCAATGCGGCCTGTAAGCACATATCGAGAGTCAGATCCGGAAGTATGAGGACGTCTCGCAACTCATCACTAACATACAGGCTTCCCATGCACGAGTACTAAAGAGCATGGATGTTGTGGTGTCGACACATGCGATCCCATCGCTTAGGACTCTCACCCAGGCGAAGACAAAGAAGTAGGTCTGACTTGAGCTTGAATCGTACTTCGACGAGTTGATGCACATCGCCACCAGCCTAGACTTGCCTATCAGTGTAGACATCATGCACAAGTATGTTGCTGGTTCAGCCACTTTGAAGACAATAATGTGCATGCTTTCAGACGAGTTGGATAGAGGAGCCTGAGTAGTGTACCCAGATGCTATGGAGGCAAGGTTCATGTTTTAGACAGATTTCACCGCAGAACACATGGACACTATCAAAAGACTACAGATCTTGGCATCAATATGTTACTGTTGATCAACATGAGGATGTCGAGCAGTTGGACTTCTATAGTTGTCTAAGTCAAAGTGATGTCTAGTTTGGCTTGCTCAAGCCATTTTGTTCACATGGGTACATGTGCATTGTAATGTTGAGTCATGTCAAGTGTAAGTCAAGTGTCAATAGTGGATGTAACAGTCATAGAGTAGGTGAAGAGTCATGAGGGTAGTTGAATGGTAACAAAGGGGAATGTCAAGGGTCACCCCACCCTTTGCTATAAATATTCCCTCATAACTCATTGTATAGGATTTTGGTCAGCCAATCTTCTGATAGTACTATCTTGGAAAGAGTTTGGACAGTATTGTAACACACCTTGGCTTCTCCACTGCACGGAGCTAGTTCATCTCTTTGGAGGAGAAGGTGGATGTGGCTGTAACATTCCACTATTGGGGCTAGCAGGTTTACATGGATGTATTGTATGATTGGAACTTACACTTGTTTATATAATAACAGCCAACACGTTTTCATGCATGTGTTGTTATTGCAGTTGGACTATTCTAGTTACTTAACAATATATGTTTTTTAACTTACGTAGTTGTGTATGAAAAGTTTTGTATGCAATTATATGAATCTTTTTGCAGATGTGTTTTTGGTTTAACCATCACTTTGGATTACGAGACTGACCTGCTTTCCATCTTGTGATGCATCTTCACTCGTGAGTTCCCTTCCCAGCTGTGTACACTTACAGTTTACCAAGGGGCGCACTCATATCAACCCACCTGTGTTAGGAAACTCTCATGTACCTTCCTTGAATTACTGCAGTGGTCACACCCTTGGTACCAACAAAGTTATGTTTCTTGCCTCTATGTGACATTGTGGTCAAGGCATTGCTCTACGACCCACTACTGGGAATCCTACACCAAACGGTTTGAGGTCTAATTGGAACTTCTTACTAAGGAGATCCCCTTGACATGTTGGCGGGTCTAGCACCGTCAACACGAAGTAGTCAAGAGAGCTAACGCAAAAAATCAAGAACTGTCGAAACTGTCAGGAATTGTTAGAACTGACGAAACAACCAGGAGAGCTGACACAGAGAGCAGAGAAGGTGACGTAGGGATGACATAGAGCTAGTGTAGAAATATTCGAGGTTAGCTAGTCTTGTGTCAGATCAACCAAAATTCTGCTAGGTGAAGTGAGGTAAAACTCACTCATATTTTCCGCCAGTATTTTTCTTTGCAAAGGATTGTTAGATGAGCATCCTAGATTTGTATTCAGATATTTCTCTTGCATAATAATAAACCCTCAGAACTACTGCACCGATTTTCCCTCATTGCGTTTTTTCGGGGACTATTGTGTCCAAAAATAAGTGTGTCCTATATATCTTATTCTTTGCTTTGTTTTTGTTTCATGAGATCAAAAATTTAATTAGTGTAGGCTACAGAAGTAATTTTCTCCAGTATTCAGAATAATAGCTTCATAATGTATGTTAAAAAATCAATTAGGTGAAGTAGATTCAAATTTGCTACAGTAGGGGTTTCTTTGAGTCTAGGAATTTTCACAAGTTACTCCTAGTCCAAGTGAAGATCAAGGAGGACAAGATCCACCATTTTCGAGATCAAGAAGGGAACCATTCCTATTTTCAACGGACCTGCTTCAACTACCCTTTTGTATAAATAAACTAGAGTAAGGGCTCATGGGAATTTCAAAGTTTTTTTTGGTTAGGTGTAGCTATTGAGCTCCAAGAATTTAAATTTCTATTTTCAACTTTAATGTGATGTATTAGACTTGCACTTTTTGATAATGAGAATTTGGATTTAAAGTTTCATCTGAGTTAGTTTCAGAGATATGAGACCCTTGGATTTGGGCCAAACCTAAAGGTTTTGGTCCCTCTTCTTGCACTTATGTTTCTTCTTAATTCCAAGCAGTTCAAGTTTCTTGAATTTAAGTAGAAGTTAACCTATAAAATATTTTGGTTAAATCCTCTACATCACCTCTCTTGTGGGAGAATAAGAGGAAGGATTCAGAACCACAACCCAAAAAAAATGGGGTTTATGATTTCTTGGATGTAGAATTTCTCACTGTAGATCAATAGATTATGCAATATTCTAAAGCAAAATACAAGATCTACTTCTACAACAAACTTTGCAGAAGCTTAATCAAATACGAGCAAGATCAATTAGAACACATATAACAGATAAACAAGGAAGAATACTCTGGGGAAAGCCTCAGCTTAAAACCTTGATTTATGTAATATCATACAAGTGGAAATATGTTCAGATTACACAAAGCTTCAGATCACAAGCCATCCAGCTCTCAGTACAATCGAACTTCTACTCATAGACAGTGAAAGGCTTCTCACAAACCTTCTCCTCTACCCTCCAAGCCTCCTATTTCCTTGCGCAGTTTCTGCTGGGGTCCAATGCTACCACCTGTGTGAATTTACCTCTCACACAACACATTAAACTCAATAGTAACTCCGCAGTCCTGAAGGAGATAATTCCTTCTGCATGGATGAGTTTTCTATATAGGAAAAATCTTCCAATTGATAGTACACTGTCCCTTCCTCTGATCTCAACTGGGTCTCTGACTGAACTGACATGCATGAATTATTTATGAGAGAATATTCAGTTATCTGAAGTGCAGCAGTTACATGCATGCACGCATTAACTAACTGAACTCACAATCAGTTCCCAAAACTATTGGAACTAATCTAACTGGACTTAACTCAGATAATTGAGCTAACAAATTACAACTCAAAGTACAACTCATCTTGATCTCCTTAATCAAGGGATAACTTCCTCAGTCAATGGAGAAACTGTTGCATGTCTTCACATAGACTTCGTGTTTGATTTCCTACAACTAATTAACTCAAGATGAATTAATTAGTTATTTTACAAACAGCTGCTAAGATCAAATTCGAATTTTACTTCTCAATTTTAGTTCAGGGACTAACTAAAATTGGAATTTATCCTGAAATGCTATTTATAGCAATGCTATTTTTAGCATTTCTATTTTATCATTCCTTGTTGCTATTTCCAACACTGGTACCTGAGATGCTATTTATAGCAATGCTATTTCTAGAATTTCTATTTTTAGCATTTCTTATTGCTATTTTCAACAATGGAAATATATTAGTATTGGTTGTCCTATTTTAGTTCAATGACTAGATCATTGGTTTGCATGAATTAGATGTCATTTAAATTCAACTCATCTTTTCCATCATAATTTATTTCATTTTGCGAATGATAAATGGATGCATGCATGTGATTGATTGTAGGGATGATTTATATGCAGAGAAGGGGACCTTCATTACTTCTATCCTAAGCTATTTCACCTTCTCCTTCCACCTCTAAGCTCTATCCAAAAAACTTTATTTTATTAGTTATTCTGTCTAAGTCACCGAGAGCACCCATCCTAGTGCAAGACAGGTCTCCGAGAGGTTATGAGCTTGGCTATGGGATCAAACCAACCTTATTTCATTTTCTTCAACTACTATTCACATCTCTATACCCTCAAGCCAACATTTTCATCTCCAAAAATCACTCGGATGCCCTCTTGTAGCATTACAAGCCTGCCTATAGCATTATAGGCCTCATGTAGCATCGTTTGTAGCAAACCTATAACAACCTTTTTTTTCATTAGTATCAACCCACACTGCAAATTTTACCTAACATAGATGCATAATGACCTCCAACTATGATAATATGATTAGGAAAATCTCCTAGGCCACTCCAAACCTTCCTTGTCTTCAATACAAAAAGAAAGTAGAGTTATTTTTTTATCATGCAAATAGGTTATTGATTTATGAGAAAGTATGAACCAGGTAGATGGTACATGTGATTCTAATTGTTAGTTTTATGTATTATGCAAGATAGATTAGTTTCTTTTTTGCAACTAGATGAGGTAGTGTGATGAATTTTGCAAGACAACATAGCTTCATTTATGTAATTAAGTTAGCTTTTATCTTTTCATTAATTGAGTAATTAAGGTTTTACAAGTTGAGTCAATGGAATTTCTATGTTCACACTTAGAAGCAATTTCCAATTTGTTATTTTATCAAGTTTTCATTCTAATTCGGTATAAGGAAGGGCATTTGAGAACTTTCTGATCTAATGTCATAATTGAGGGTGGCATGAGTGGAATCCTATCTGATGTGCATATAGCACTGTCACCTTGAAGTTTGTACGGACCATGGGTTTCCCTTGGAGTTATAACATTATTGCTGCAATACCAAGGGTCACCACATCCCTCAGTCTATACTCCTCATATCTACATCAAAGTGGGATGAAAGCCTGTGCGCCAACCCTAGAGAAGGATGAACCCAACCCTTAAGGACATTGTGAAAGAGGAATTACAAAAGCTACTTGATGCAAGGTTTATAAACCCCATTTTAGATAGTGAGTGGGTGTCCCCTCTCATTTTAGTCCCCATGAAAAATGGGAAGTGGAGAATCTGTGTTGACTACCGAGAACTTAATAAGGCTACAAAGAAGGACCATTTCCCTTTTCCCTTCATTAACTAAGTCCTAGATGGAATTGCAGTGAAAAACTTATTCTCCTTCATGGATGGATTTAGAGGGTACAACCAAATACAGATTAGCCCTAAAGACCAACATAAGACCAAATTCACATGTCCTTCAAGTACCTTTTTTTATAGGGTCCTTCCTTTCGGTCTGTGCAATGCCCCTGCTACCTTCCAAAGGGTAATACTAAGTATCTTTGTTGAACTTGTCCATGACATTGTTGACATATACATGGATGACTTCACTCCTTATGGATGTGACTTCCAGGAAGCTCTTTCTAATTTGTACAAAGTCTTAAATAAATGCATTGAAATGAATATTTCATTGAGTCTTAAGAAATGTGATTTTTTTATGAATGTAGGGACTTTCCTTGGCCATTCCATATCCAAGGAAGGGATACAGGTTGACCCAAAAAAAATTTCCATCATTAAAAGGGTCCCTATCCCTAAAAAAAAGAAATGTCTGAAGCTTCCTTGGATTAGTTGGGTATTATAGAAGGTTCATTAAAGACTTTAGTAAACTGACTTCACCTTTGTTTGGACTACTAGCTAAAGATTCAGACTTTTTTTGGAAAAACAACTGTCAAGAGGCCTTCAAAGTGCTAAAAGAAAATTTGACCACTGCACCCATCCTTAGAGGCCCCAACTAAGCATTACCTTTCTATATACACACAGATGCATCAGCTAAAGTTGTAGGGGATGCCTTAGGACAAGTGGAAGACAAGTTGCCTTATGCTATATATTTCATCAATAATAACTTCTCTAAAGCTTAGTTAAATTATACAGTCACTGAAAACAAACTCTTGGGTGTGGTACATTCTTTGAAAAATTTTAGGCATTACATCGCTAGTTATGAAACTTTTGTTCACACTGATCATGCAACCATTAAGTATTTAGTGAATAAACCTGATGCCAATGCTAGTATAATTAGATGGTTGTTGTTATTGTAGAAATAATATTTGACTATTATTAACAAACTGAGAAAAGAGAATATGGTTTCATGTTTCTTGTCAAGACTAACCTTGCTTGCAGAAAAGGAGGAAATGGTAGTCGATGATCAACCCCAAGATAAACAACTCTTTTCCATCTTGGTACTCTCTCCTTGGTTTTCTAATATATCCAACTACTTGGTTGTTGGGAGGTTCCCTCCTAATGTATCCTCTTAGGAGAAAATAAAGATTGTTAGGAAAAGTTCCCCATTCACTTGGATTGGGGGAAATATTTTCAAAACGGGGCTAGAGCAAATCTTGAGGAGATGTGTGAGGGAAGAGGAGGCCTTTGAAATCCTCTCAGACATTATGGAGGCTATTTTGTTGCTAAGAGAACAACCTTCAAGGTTCTACATGCAGGTTATTACTGGCCCACTCTACATCAAGACGAAACAAGATACACCACCAAGTGTGATTAGTACCAAAGGATGGGTAAGCCTACACCTAAGGATGAAATTCCCTTACAACCTCAAATGACTCTAGAGCCATTTGAGAAATGGGGCATGGACTTCATTGGTCTCATTGATCCCCCATTAGGGTAGAAGGAGTATATCATTGTGTTAATTTATTACTTAACTAAATGGGTTGAAACAAAGGAAGTTAAGGAAACAACTGAGAAGAAGGTGGTTGCATTTTTTAGAGAGAACAACTTCTACAAGTTTGGTTTTCCAAGAGAGTTGGGCACTGATCAAGGAACACAATTCAAATCAAATATGATCAAATATCTCATGAAGCAACAGAAAATTAAGAATAGGAAATCCACTACCTATCACCCTCAGTAAAATGGGCAAGTGGAGGTCACAAACTGAGCATTGGAGAACATCCTAACTGAGGTTGTTAGTAGCAGCAGAAAGGATTGGGTAGATAGAGTTGTAGAAGCCACTTGGGCCTACAACATCACTTGGAATACCACCACTGGATTTACTTCATTTGAACTAGTCTATGGGAGAGGTCACGTTCTCCTTGGGAAATGTTGGGAGAGATGCACCAAGATTCCTTCATCACTTATCTACCCCATTCAGCCAAATTCATCCTAAAAATTCCACTTTTGTCATACATAAAAAAAAACTCAGAAAAAGGACTATGCCTTCACCTTTTTCATTGCCTTCACCACCTTCTAAATATCCTAATCATATCCCTAGACCAATTATTTGTCCTATTCCCTAAATGAAATATGAGGTCTTGGGGGGGAACTAAGTGACTACTAGAGGAAGGAGATCAGTCTTGTAGCAGATGGCATAGTTCTAGTAAGACCTTGAACCAATTATTTTTTACAGCTCCAGAGTAGAAGATCCAACCACCCCGAGGCATCATGAGGCTATTATTGAAGCTTATAAAGGTCACACCATCCCCGAAGAGAATATTTAAGGTCATATATCCACACCAACAACAACAGATTAAACACTGGAAGGAGGCCTGCATGGAAGACAAATTTCATTAGTCGACTACATTAGTATGTTGTGAAGACCTATGCATAAACAAACAAAGAGAGTCAACACCTCCAGGGGCGAGTTTATCAATCATCAGTAGCAACAACTTACATGCATTTCCAACATTTCAACGTCATAGGTAGTCTCATGTATGACACCCCTCACCTCTTCCCTATGGACATAGTGGTAAAAATTGTGTTTAATGACTGAGAATGGAGTTTTTATGGGATGGAGGTGGCCAATAAACTTGGCCGCCTTCAATTAGTAAAATATGGCTCACTCAGCCACCCATGCACATGGAAAAGTCAAAGTAAGTGGGGTGATTATTAAGATGAGTGGGGGAAACGATTGCAAAAGGGAAATTCATGTAAGAGCCAGGTCACCAAAGTGTTCTGAGCCATTACCAAAAAAGGGAATAAAAGTATGAGGCTTGATTTCATTTTCACAAATGTACATTTCTAGAAAATAGTTGGAGAGACCCACTAAGGTACTAATGGGTGAGGTAGATGCTGCTAGAGTCTACCTAGGGTGCCACCAAACTGCTTTAGTCTGAGTTTGCAGGTGTTACTGGAGGATATGAATTGCTACAGGAGAACAAAAAAGAAGATACATGGATGAATTAAGGGGAAAAGGGGATCCAAAATAACCAGAAGTTTTCCTCCAACCCTCATGCACATGAAAGAGTCATCTTGGAAAGGGTAACTGGCCTCCTCCCTCTCTAATTTCCATACACTTGCATGAATATTTATGCTTAAAACAGGTACCATGTAGCAACCATTGTGTAACAATTTCCTTTGAAATTTTATCATATAAGAAGTTAGGGACAGAGAAGTTTTCTCGATAGTAAAAATTATCATCCTTCTCCTCCTCTGTCAAAATGAAAACTAGACACTATCTTTGCACCCAAGACTGCTCTGAGGAAAATGTTGAAAATACACCTAATATAGCTTAGAGAAGGAACAATAGCAATGATTGGGGTACGTTTCAACATAAGAGAACCCACATACACAAAAAGGATCCATCAACATCTTCCTATTATGGACATTTTTCTGAGACATGAGTGGATGGGATTCTTTGAGCAATTAAAGGGTTATGATGATGAGATAAATCAAGAATTTTCTATGGCCCTCAATTCTTAGGGAGAAAATACTACCATTACTGTTGTTAGAGGACTTTCAATCCATTTAAGTGCAAAGCTTATAATAAAATTAACCACCATACCCTTAGAAGTTCGATGGAGCAAGGGGGATAAGGTAATAAGTGTTATAGCTAGGAAAAACTTCTTCCCCCATAGAGAGAATCCCGTCGAAGACAAAAATGGAGTAATAAGAGAAATCCTCCCTTACACTTGGGATGAAGTGGCGTCTCATATCCTCAAGAAAATATTCTGCAAGGGGAGGTTGAGCATTATGTATGTATATCAATTTAGGCTGCTCTATGAGCTAAGGTTCTGGACAAAGTTACAAATTCCAAATAGACATAGTGTCCCACATTTCCTCTTATAGTCAATCATTGAAATGAGCTAGAATGCAAGGGAAGGGAAGCACCAACACCTAGTGCATAATGGACTCATCAAGCTAATTATCATGGAAAACTTAAGACACCTAAGGAACCATGTGCTATGGAATAACTTTGTAGACTTGGACAGGGATGTTTTCATTGAAACACAAGTGCTCACCTCCACTTAGAAAGAAGAAACACTAGCCTCTAGTACTGGGGTAGGGAAGAGAAGGAAGAAGAGAAGGAGAAAGAAAAAAAATTAAATAATATGAAGAGAAACAAAAAGTAGAGGAAGAGAACTCTGAGGTTCCCTCTAAACCTCAAGGGACAGAAAGACAAGGGAAACAAATGAGCCTCTCACTAGGAAACATAGAGCAAGAGGTGGCTACCACATTGGCCACACTTGGCACACCATTCAAGCCCAAAAGGAGGCATCCAAGGAAAGGCCCCTTGTACTTTAAAACAAGGAAGAGAACTAGGATAAGGCAAGGGAAGCCTCAGCCTCCTTCAAAGGTCCCTATCACCATTAAGGAATCAGTAAGTAAAAGGGAAGAAGTGGGACCTAGTGAAGGGAAGATTGAAGAAGTTATCTCTCCCAAAGCCAAGAGTAGACAACTTGTGCCACCCATAGGGAGGCCCACCACTAGAGAAGTCACATCTAAGAGGCTCAAAGCATAAGCTTCCCTAGTACAAGACAAAACATAGGAGCTACAGGAGAAACAAGGACTGCTACAGGATAAAAAATTAGGGGAATTTTGAGCTTTAAAATGGGCCTCCTAAGGAAATTATAAAATAATAATGGAAATAATAAAATAAGATTAGATTGCATCATCAAATTTTCAAGCGAAAAAAAAGAAAAAAATGTATTTTCAACTCCTATTTTCAACTTATCTCCCTACGGGTTTACTCAAATTTCAAGCGGAAACACTTGTTGGATGCAAAATTTCATTCCTTGTCTAAGGAGTACCCATGTTGCATACTTTCGATGGACCCTACTACACGAAAAATGAGAAATACATGAAAAACATGATTACAATCATGTTTTTCATGTATTTCTCATTTTTTATGTAGTAGAGTCCATTGAAAGTATTCAATACAGGTACTCCTTGGATGGAGAATTAAATTTTGCATGCAATGAGTACTCCTGCTCGAAATTTGAGTAAAAGCTTAGGGAGATAATTTGAAAATACGAGTTGAAAAAGTAGTTTTATTATTTTTATTTTTTTACTCCAAAAATGATGAATAATCCTGCATGGTTGACATCATCATCTTGAATCCTATTGGTTCTTATAAAGTTTATTTTGGTTGTACATTTTTCTTAGGAGGCCCATTTTAGACCTCAAAATTCCCCTAATGATGGGCTACTAGAAGAGCAACAGAAGATGCTACAGGAAGAGGAAGCCACATCAAAAGGAAAAGAAGAAGGTACACAAGAGCTCTAATAGCCTGATCCACAACCTAGCCTTGAATCCTACTACAAATTTTTTAAAGGAGGTAGGATTATACCTGAGAAATTTGCTATACCACTCTTCTTTGAGTTGGAAAATGAAAGAGGCAAGACTCATAGGTGGATGAAAATTGCAAAATCTAAGAAGGTATAATATGTTGGCCTCATGGAGGAGAGAGTGAATGAAATGAGACATGAATTGAATAACTTAAGGCTAGGGGAGTTAGCCATGAGGGAGCATATATAGATCGAAAAAAAAAATACTAAGAGAGAAACTACAAGAAAAAGAGGTACAACTTTCCACTATGGTAAGCTTATCCATGGAAGCCATACAATGTAGGAAACTATCCAAATCTTATGCCATCTTCCTCAACGAGCAGTGGTTGAAATTCCAAATAAAGAAATTAGCATAGTATGGATCTCAACCTTTTCAATACTACAAAAAGTTCATTAAATTTTGCAAAAAGGAAAGTGTTGAGGATAGAGCCAAACTAGTTGAGTTTTACATACATAATACGATCCTCATAGACATGAACTTCTAGGACCCCAACTCAATATTGGGGGACATACAACTAATGGCATTAGACTCTTGGTTGACCCATGAGGAAACAAAAGTTGAAGAAGTAAAGAGGGTGATGTAAAAAGAGGAGAAGGAACCTCTACACATCAAAGCATAATTACTGAGCCCTAAGGTTATCATCAGTAACCACAACCTCATCTCCACTGATCCTGAATTAGTTCTTCGGTATATGTGATGGGCCTCTAAATTAGACATAAATTAAGGCCCATGCCTCTAAATTAAACATAAATTAAGGTCTATGACCATCCTTCAGCACATTAAACCTCTCTTTTTGATTTAGATAATGTATTTTTAACTTTAATATAGTCATTAGGAAGGTTTATGAATAATTGGGTATGTGTGCCTAATGTTATTTATTTTTGTGGAATATTATGAGAATATTGGGCAGATTATGAAGATTTGGAGGAGGAGATAATTTAGGGACTTTCTCCCTACTAGAGGAGGATCAATATTAAATAATAAATAAACAATATATTATGGAATTATGGCACAAATTATGGAACTCTAATGATTGAGAAAATCTAGGAATGTGTTCCCTGCCATTTAATGCAGATTCTAGTATTGGGAACCAGATCCACTAATCAAGGAATTTTGTGGGGAAAGCTTCATCCTTTCATGGGGAATTATTCCTAATTATTTTTTATAAATACCAAGTCAAATTTTCCTCTAGGGATAGATTTTTATTAGTCTTCTTGTGGAGAGAACTCGTATTTTTGCAGTTCCATTGTATTTTCTTACAGGGATGTAATTATATTGATTAAATGAAGACGGGTGTCATGTTCAGCTTCTAAATCTTGTTCTCCTCTATAGGTCCTTGGTTTTCCTTGGGATTGAACATCCCAAGAGCCTCAGAGCCCTTTTGTATCATTTTATTTCCTTCTTTTCACTTCTTATTCACATGCATCTCTTGTTTTTATTTCTTTCTATTTTTGCATTTAGTATTAATGATTTCTTGTTGTAGGATTGGATTAAATTGTTAATGTAAGTTATTTTTTCAGGATCACAAGTATCATTTCATCCTTGGAAAATATTTGGAAGGTCACAGTAATCATTGAGCTACTTGGATTAGTCTTCTTATTCCCAAATCTAGATTTCTGGAAATCCTTTATAGCGAAGAACAATAAATTTCTGCTACTTTTTAGAGCATGATAATGAGTTTCAATCAAGTTGGTTCAACTTGAATTAGGTCACAAAACATTCTATTTAATAAAAAAAATTACCGTATTGCATTTTCACTTGATTAGGTTAGGAATTTTATAGATTTATTAGCTCATTAGTTCTCAAATTTTTTATTTTTAGACTAGTAATTTTCTGCAAATTTTTAGCATGGGTTAACATAGGTCTTTTTGAGTGATTCCACTTGGAATGGAGACCTAAGACATCCTAGTCAATAAAAAAAATTGTCCCATCCAATTTGGATTTGATTTTATTTGGCATTTGATGAATTATAATTTCGTATAGTAAATCTGTAACATCCTATAGTAAATCAGGGGATCCTATAGGAGAACTAGGGGATCCTATAGGAGAACTAGTACATCCCATAGGAAATCCTGTAGCAGCCTGTTTTGAGCCCGAATTAATAAAAATCATCATTTAAATTGGGATTAGGCCCCTGCTTGACCTCCAAGCCGTCAAAATAATTGTACCCCTCTTCCTCCACACCTGTCTCCTCTGCCAAAGATCAAGGAAAGATTAGCATTTGCATTTATAAAGCAAAAAGATTAAAAAAATGAGTTATTTTATATTTACACATGCACAAAAAAATTAGTACTCTCTAGATCATATTTCATGCTTAGATTAATTAAAACATCACATGTGACAAATAAGGTTAAAATAGGGTTCTTTTGCAAGCAAAGTGTGTTAATAAGTAGATAGAGGATTTCATGTTACTTTACAAGCATTTTTGAATTTAGTATTTCATTCCTGCAAATAGGAAGCATTTATCTTCTCTCGTGATAGCAAAGTAAAGAAACATTGTATGCTACACATACAGTGTCGATACCTCTTAAGTTTGTACGAACCCCAGGTTGATAATTAAAGTTAGTAGCCTTGGGAGTTGCAACATTCTTGTTGCAATACCGAAGCTCATCACTTTTTGGCATCGTTTCCGGGAGGTTTCAAAGTATGCATTGTTTTCTTCCCTAGTTGATTCATTTCTTTTTACTTTGTGCAAAACAAAAAAAAATATTTTCATTAGACACATTTAATTTCAAAAGTAGAAACTTGCATTGCATTATAGTTTTCATTCAATCATAAAAACAAAAACAAAATTTCTCCAACACCAACCCACCCCCCCATTTGATCATGTGGTGCAATAAGAACCACATCACCATTCACTTTTTCAAGTAGAAGAATAATATGGAAAATAATGTAGAAGAAACAGATGGAGATGATTGCAATGAGGAGGATCTTATCGGATTTCCCATTCAAGGTACTAACTGTAGTGTGCATATGAAAAACATTCCTCCGTCTTTTCTTCCAAAATTTCATGGTCTAAGGTCTGAGGATAGGGAAACCTTTCTCTTTGAATTTGAAATTGTTTGTAGACCTTATGGTTACTTATTAAAAACTCAAAAACTGAGATTGTTTCCAACAACATTGAAGGATAGAGCTCCTAAATGGTTCATGAGTTTAGGGACTAATTCAATAAGATCATGGAATGGTATGAAAAATATATTTCTAGAAAAATATAAAGATCATGATTTTAAGGAAAAAATATTTAGAATGAATCAAAGAGAAGATGAGAGCCTTGAGGATCTAATATAAAGGTTCATGTATAATGTTAAGAGGGAAAAACTACATCATTTAGAATCTGACACACTAAAATCCCTCTTACTTAGAACAATTAGGGATGAGTGGATTGATCTCTTTGATCTCATGAGTAAAGGTGATGTATACCAATTATCATTTGAAGAAATTTGTGAAACGTGCAAACACATATCAAGAGGAATGGAAAGAGTAGGTAAATCAGCATCAAGATCGATAAGTCAAGCTAAATTTAGAAATTTGTTTGATGATTTTAAAATATAAATTCTTAGCAATGTAACCAAACAAGTAGAAATGTTAAGGATGCAAGATGAAGAAAAAAAAGATGTTGATATTTGTGTTGTCCATGCAAAATCACATGATGTTAAACATTGTCCATCATTACCAAGGTTGAAGGAAGTTTAGCAAGAGGACAATGGAGCAAGTCAATTGCCAATGTAGTTATGTTATGTAGCACCAAGAGGACCATGGCATCCTATTCAACCTAGTATGATTATTGGCTTGTTAGGTCCTAACCCAAGTTCAAAGTTAGTTAGCCAAACAAATCCCGGTACTACTGGCCCTTTCGGCAACAGTCCATGGAGTGTAGACTGAGGTCTCACCCGAAGTAGTATGGGAGGGTGCTAGAACCAGGTTTCTGCACCCTGGAGATGTCTAATGAGTTTGACTAGTCTGTGGTTTCTCCCTACGTGCAAATTTCTTCATGCACCTTTCTGTTCCTCGTGACCTGATACATTGCATTCACGTAGCCTTATCCAGGGGCTGTGTCGTGTTTTACACTATTACCCAGGACCTTGCTTGTATTCCAATATTAGTTAATTATCTTTGCCTACTTGAGTGCTTTGAGTTATACTTAACAACATAAAACATTCATATAGGTGTGCGCAGTAAATAAACAGTGTATTTGAAATTTATATCAATCATACATTAACCTAAGAATAGATACACAAAATTATAACCAAACTTCTCTTTATTGATTCTTTCCATGGTTACAAACTTGATTCGCCCTGCGCACTCAGCGGCAGGGATCGGCGCACTCAGCTGCAGACTACTAGGCCTCTGTGCACTCAGCTACAGAGTCGTCTCCTACTCTACAACCCAAAGACACACTTTACACTTCGACTCAATCACTTGGACTTTCTTATTTTTCTATCTTCTTTTACCCTTTGAGCCTCCCTCTATTTATATAATCCCATGGTCTGCGAACCATGGGTAGGTCTATCCAGCCGACATTACATTACAAAATTAGGGTGGACAACCCTGTGACTCTATCATACTTTCGCACCCCATGCCTATAATTCGCGGAGCTTTACAACAAGATTCGGTCAAAACTTGGGCTTTGAGCCCCAAAACATGCCTTGGGGGGATTCCATGCCCAACAGGCCCCCAACAAAAACATCGTGACTCACCCTCGAGTCACTCTATCAGCACAACAATCTTTGCATGGAGTCCCTCCAACTGTTCTCAAACTATGCAGAGGTCAGCAACGCATTGAGATGCTACTTGCTGGATCTATTACATACGTTGTTCCGAGACATCTGTGTCGGGAGTGCTTCTCTGCATCAATGTGTGCAACCCTTGCATGTGTGCGAGCTTGCCTTCTATTTCTGTTGTGATGGTGAAGGTCTTGTCGATCCAAGGCTAAAAGCGTGCCTTCAGGACTGCTTCCTTATGTTGTGCCATGTCCACCTGCTCCTTGAGGGCTTTAGCCTGCTGCACCCGTGCAAGCCTCCGAGTGAGGACCACCATCTGTGCAGTTCCTCAGACACTATCATATTGTTGTTGGAGTTATTGCACCTTTGTCTCTAAGCATTGAATGTTGGGGTCCTCTTACAGATTTGAGAGGACTTCAAGTGATTCTTCAACATACTGGTGTAGTCTCGCACTGCACCTCCAATTTCCTCCAACCCCACTGTGATAGCGCTAGTGCACTGTTCTCTAACTTCCGGGGGAGTGGATGGATGCACCTTTAACCACAGCTTGACGATCTTAAGATTCAGCTCCAGCTGAACCTTTGTCATTTTTTCCCTGGCCTCACAGACCCCTGCAGCTAACCTATGGATTCGCGCCTCCGCTGGTATGTCTTGTAAGATAACAAGCTCTGGGCTGCTTCAACAAGTGTCGTCTATTAACTGTACCAACTACTGATTTTGCGACACCAATTCATCGTACTGCAAGCTTAGTTGTTCCATATTTATTTTCTACTTTCCGAGGACTTGGAACACGCAGCTCTCCCTAGCTCGCAACTTTGCAGTTAACCCATCCTGCAACACATATAAGGTCTCGTGCAAGAGTGCACCTAGATTAATATTGAGACCTTTCAGTGCGATAACTGAAGGCCTATCGGCCTCATTTGATGTCACTAGTGCCCCTTCCGACAACACTATGGTGTTCGTCACCCACGCATGCAACATCTGCTCTGCTGTCGTGGTTCTGATTGTGAGGTTGGTCAAAGGGTACCAACCCGAGGGGGGTGTTAGAAAATTATATATTACAGAGCAATGGAACACATAAAATATTGCAGAAATATAAACACAAAAAATGCATAAAACAAGAGAGACACAGATATACGTGGTTCACCCAGTTTGGGCTACGTCCACGGAGAAACAACCAATCCTTCTTTTTATATTATCCAGCAAACTGAAGAGATACAACCTACAACAGATCCACTGTAACTCCCTCTTCGCTCTCAATCTCCTCTCTCTTCCTCACTCAGAATACATATATGCATAGACGCAATACAATTCCCTCATATATAGTGAGGGGTTGCCTTCTAGGGCAAAAAACCCTAAATTAAACATAACTTCTACTATCAGATCATCTGCCTAATAAACGGCCCAGATTGACTAGAAATTACTATACTTTTACGAGGCAATCTTACATATGTTTTTACGTTTGGGGGACTGCTGGCCTGTGGACCCCCTAGCCAAGGGGGATGCCCCCCCCAAACCCCCACGGGGGGGGACAAGGCCCCCCCGCATCGCCCCCTACATGGAGGGGTGTACAATCTTCTTGGGGTATACATCTGGCTGAAACATTTGAATACAAAAGATAATCAGGCTCCACCTAATGTTCGACTCTCCCTAGCTCGCAGCTTTGCAGTTACCCCATCCTGCAACACATATAAGGTCTCACGTAGGAGTGCAGCTAGATTAATATTGAGACCTTTCAGTGCGCTAACCGAAGGCCTTCGGCCTCATTTGATGTCACTAGTGTCCCTTCCAGCAGCACTATGGTGTTCGTCATCTGCGCACGCAACATTTGCTCTGCTGCTGTGGATCTGATTGCGAGGTTGGTCAAAAGGGTACCAACCTGAGGGGGGCACACCTATAATTCATACAACTACGCTTTGAGGGCTCCAAACATAAACTGGTTCTCCTGTATGAAATCTTGGAGAGCCTCAGAGGTGACATCGTGCATAGTTTCACCAATGTCATGCAGATCACCCTCGGTTAGGGTGATCAGGTCAATGGACAACTTTGATGCCTTGACCTTCTTATGTGACCCTTCCCACTTTGTTGGGTGCTGGTACTTTAGCTAGGTCGACGTGGTTCGTGGGTCCACACCTCCTTCTTTTGTCTCTGCTCCCTCTGGTTCCTGCCCCTGTGTCGTGTGGCCCTCGCCCACCTTCACGACTACTACCTGTGTTGCTACTGCTGATGCAGCCTTTTCCTACTCAGTGACTTTCTGTGCCGCGTCCCACATCACCCATACTTTTGTTGTCGCTACTTCCTTCCTTCACTTTTTGGCCAACTGTGAATGCGTAGCTTGGCCTTGTCTTTCTTCTTTTGCGCTGTCAACTTCTTGATCTCTACGATGTCTGGGGCGTGTCACTCCGGCGGCCATGCCTCCACTACATTGAAAATAACATTGTCCGTGGCTATGAAGGGTAGCTTTGTCCACTATTTAGTCAGGTCCTTACGCACCCTGATATAGATGTTATGCATGTCTGCTTTAAATTCTGCAAAAACTCTACAGACTGTTGTACACAGTGGGTGATAACCATGGCTTACGGTTGATCCACATTCTAAAGTTCATCTCCATGAACACTGAGAATATTTTGCTGTCACGTATCCTTTTAGCATCCTTTGTGGCCTAGAGTGAAGCGTACTTCACAACCTCTGTAAATCCCTGTTAATTATGAGGAATTGACTGTCCTCCGGCAATTTCCCAGCCACGAGCACTATGGACAACAATATCCATTCATAGTGGAACATCTTGCCTTGTTCCTAGGCTTTGCGACAATTTTCTAAGAACTCCTTGCAAAGGAATTCAGACTAGTTAAACTCAACCCCCTCTGCGCATTTCTTAGCCAGTGCTACCACTGACATGGTTACTTCATCTATGCAGGACTTGTGCATGAGCTTTCCTACCAGGATTTGGGTCACCATGCGCACTACTTTATCCTTGATGCTAGAGATGGTGTAGCCCCTTTTCTTCTTTTCTAGCTTGTACTTTTTCTTCATGGCCTCTGTGATGGCCAAGTCACTACCCTTCCCTTCTGATATGTCTGCGGGGTCCTCTCCTTTGCATGGAAGCTGAGATATGCGTTGAATCAGGTCTGCCGTGATGGGGATGGGTTCCTCTAGCCACAAATACCCATCATGCACAAGGCAAAGCAGTTGCCTGATGAAAAAAATGGTTATTGGTGCGCGGTGGAAGTGCGACACCCAAAAAAAATTCAGTAGTCCAGAATTCTCCACTCCGTGCAACCACTTCCGTGGCTCTAGCTCTATAACCCCTGCCACGGTGTTCTACTTGGGCTTCATAAGGTTCCTGGTCTCAAGGTGAGGGAACTTCTCATGGTCAGCGAGGTCCCAATCTTCAAATTTCAGGCTCGGAATGTGTCCCAGATGCATGCCTTCAAACATAATATTGCCTGGGAGGAGCGGGGTTTGGAGTGAGCTCTTGGTCTCGCCCAGGTCCTTGGGCACTTTTGCCTTCCCTTTTTTCAGGGGGACATAGGAAGGAAATTTTATCGCGAGGTGCACAGGCTGAGTGTCCTCCTCCATGCCTTCATCCTCCTCCTCTGCGATGATAAGATCCTCCAGATCTTCTTCTTCTTCATCAATTTATATAGTGATAGCTTTCCCTTTCTCCTCCATTGACAACTTGGTGCACAACAGTTTCCGTGGGGACATACGTACAGGGACCATTGCTTGTTTGTCCTTCTTGGGTCTTGGCATGTGCAATGATTTTGGGATTTCTATCACAAACCCGACGCCTATTGGAACATCCCCCACAGTCAGGGCCTACACAGCTTCCTCGGCATTTATTTCTATTATGTCCATAACATCTTGAGCAGTTGCCATCGTACTCATCGGGAAATCTAGCACTCGCGAACTTAGGGGCTCGATCAACGCTCAGCTCACAACACTTAGGGCTCTACTCGATCGTTCAATTCGCAAATGATCAAGTGTTTCTTATTGGGCAGACCTTTGTATTTTATAGCACTTTTTGAATTCAAATTCGACTGTTCCCCCCAATTCTGGTTCATTAATGCTTTCTTGGTGGAAGATTTTCCAAAATATTGCCCATAAATCACGTCTTAAATGCCTATCGCCTGCTCCATTTGGCCTCAAGTTGAGCATCCTATCGTGGATAGTGACTTCAACAATCACTTTCTGACCAATCTGTGCTGCAGTGCAACCCCCTGTGCGTGATCATGGACCTTGTGACTTTTTGTTTTTGTGCGCAGCTCCAACGTCGCGCAGCTTCTAGGCAGAGTAGTTTATAGTCCTATGCTTCCTTTCAATTGCTTGGAGCACTAAGACAATATTTCCTTCAACTAGTTTGGTGGACACGCCACCCATGTAAAGTTCCATCCTATCCTCTGGCATGACTCCTGGAGAATCCCCACCTTTTATTGTTACAATTGGCATCGTGCACTTCACCATTTGCAATGTGATACCCTGGTCACTATGCTTAGCAATATGCGGTCTAAGCCAAGGCATCAGACTAATCAATTCATGGCGATAGTTCTCAAACTTGTTCAGCATGATCGTACACACCCTGCCTTACCATCCTAGTTTTTTCGAGAAAATCTTCCCTTATCTTGTCCTCTAGTTTCTTGACTTCCATGTCCACCAGAGCGCTTTTCTTCCTTAACCGTACCCTTTCTTCTTAAAGTTCTTAGAGTCTAGGGTTTCCCTGTTGGATTTCTGCTTCCAAGGTTTCGCGATCCGTCGTCTCTACCAGTGCCGGATTACGCTTTTCAAGTACTAGAGAGCTTACAACATTCGTTTCATATTCAAGCCTTGGCGATGCCTGCACAGTCAGGTTCTTGCACGTAGTCCTATACACCCATAGAACCACTGGTACGCGCAAGTCTCAGTCAGTCTATTTTGCATTGTGGGCCCTGTTCAGTAATTCACACACTTTGTCAAAGGCTTCCATGCGGATAACCTTCTACGCGCTTGGTCTTACCATACCTCCGAGTCCCAAACAGCGGGGTTGTTCGCGCCATTGTCTTGCTCGCTCCTACTTACCAATCATGTTTCCTACTGTGCGGATGGTGTGCCTTCGTGTAGGTTGCGCACCATATGCCTGTATCCATCTAGAAAGGTGGGCGCACAGGCCACTTTTTTCACCATACTGGCTTTTATCCACATCTAAGGCTTCCCAAATCGTAGGCACATCATCCTTCTGCATTCATGCCAGTCCTCAAAATTCTGTTGGTGCGTACCCCACCACCTTGTGGGTGTAGTGCACAATACCCATTTCAGAGTGTCAAAACGCTGTTGTTCCGACACTTCTTTTTCAAATTTGTTTAGGAACTGCTCCACCTCACTTAACCCATCATATCTAGGCAAGTCTCTTGTCTCCATTGCTATGCAGTGCAATGACCTTATCATCATGTTACAGTTGAGCATGGTTACCTCATGTAACCGGTTCTGCCATCATTCTATCTCTTCATCAAAATCTGATGTGTAGGAGCTTTCGCGCTCCCAAGATATTCAACCATCCGCAGTGGGATTTACCTAGTATTTGTCCCATGTGGTTATCTTGTAGATGTAGTCTAGATCGTTGTCACTGTTGTTGTCATGCACTAGTTCTGTGTAGAACCATCCTTCTGTAGGGTTTAAAGGTACCACTACGTGCAGTGACTTTTTCTCAAAAATCATCTTGTGCTTCTTTAGATTTATCACACTATTCATGTCAGTTGCCCAATCTATTCCCAATAACACAGGATAGGGATTGCTGTCATCAACAATATCTATCACTTTGAAATCTTCTAGGGCACTCACTCCTTTTATATCTACTGTGATTACCTGCAATCTCCCCATAGGTAGGATCTTTTGCTGGTTTGCCATTCATAGCTGGATAGGAGACCATTGCAGCGCAGGCCTGCCCATGCGCTCCCATGTCTGATTTGGCAGGATGTTCAGGTCCGATCCTAGATCCAGAATCACTTCATCCATCTCATATTCCCCGATCTACACGGTCAATATCATCTCCCTTCCTGTTCACGTCATGTGCTTCTCGAGCTTTCAGACTATGCGTGGTTCTCTTGGTGCAGTCCCAACAAATCTAGTTATGAGTTCTTGTAGCCCCTTCACAACATTTTTGTTGCGCAGCAGCTTCATGCATGTCTCTAAGAATGTAGTGAGCATTGACGGGTCCATTTCCAGTTTTAGTCTATCTTTACTTCCTGAAGTGGAGGCATCTGCGAAGCTCCTCTTAGCTTCCATGAATGTCTCTTTAGCATGCTCTAAATCAAATTCATGTTCCTTCGTCAGAGCCTTGCGAACCTAGGTACTTTCTTCAGGCTACTTTCCCTTGTCATCCCCCGTCACAATACTGCTTCGGAGCATGATATTTAGAATATTTTCTTCCTTGTGCGGCTGAGACATCATCATTTGCAGGTTCTAAGTCAAGGGAGATTAGAGTGCTCCTTTATCGTGTAGCCTCGATATCAGTGTTGGCCAGTCCTCTGTATCATGATCAAACAATGTAAAATACAAGCATGATGGTCACGTTGGATTTGTATAGTCGTGGGCATAATGTCCTGGCCCTCCGCAATTGTAACATATCAGTTGGCCGCGATCTCTTCCTGGTCCCATTCCTCCTTGGCCTCATCCACGCCCCTAAAATCTGGTGTGCATCATTCCTATGTTTTTATCAAGGGCCCGTGTTTCAGCTTGAACTGTGTAGGTAGGAGTTTGATCCATCATCAATTCATAACTTCTATAGGTGTGCTCGTCATGTCCCACTGATCTGCAGAAATTACAGAACAACTGCTGGGAAGTTTGTGTATACTTCTGTAATAGATGGCAGTTATCTGTAGCATGCTTCCCTCCTATCATACAAATCGTGCACCATAATGCAGGTGCTACACTTGGGCCTACTTGTGCCTCCGGTCTCAATGGCATTG
This sequence comes from Pinus tabuliformis, assembly GCA_031772625.1. Lineage (NCBI taxonomy): Eukaryota > Viridiplantae > Streptophyta > Pinopsida > Pinales > Pinaceae > Pinus > Pinus tabuliformis. The sequence continues at coordinate 1,901,632,633 of CM062817.1, forward strand.
GTACTCCTCTCGCGAGGTAATTCACAAACACCGGGAAGTGGTCCTTGTCGTGCCCCTAGCCCCTACACTTTATGCACCATACCTCGTTGTGCACTTTTGGATGAGTCGTCCTGTCTTATTTCAAACTCTGCATCTCTAGGCACAAGTTTTTCGACTGCACATGAATCTATTGGACTTCCAGGTTTGGATCTTGTATCGGAGTCTCATGCAATCTCATTGCGACCTCCAAAGCTTCAGCCTGAGTTGTTAGCCTTTGTTGCGACAACACGTTCTACAAATGTGGTGTTAATGATGCTACAAACCATTCGTGATGTTTTCCATCTGTTAGTGTCATGTTTGCTTCACGAATTGTGCACTTCAATATTTGATCCAGCTCCCATGGGGTTTCGCCTGGTAGCATTGTGATTTCCTTGAATCCAATGATCGATTGTGCCTCCAATTTTGGTCTGCTAAATTCCTTTTTTAGCGCAACTTAGATATCCACTATCCCTACATTCATGTTGTCATTGGAGTGCTTAATGTACTAAGTTAGCGCGCAATCCTACAAAGCACTGACCAATGTTTCCTTTATTATATTGTCATCCATGACACCCTGTGCTTCCCATACTTCTTTTACCATGAACCAAAATTGGTATGGATCTTCATTTCCTACTCCCTTGAACACTGGTAGCTTTATCGCGTTGGCCATATTGCTTCACGGTGGTGGTAGAGGTGGTATGGGCGAAGTCGAGGGTGGAGATGGTGAAAATGGTGGTAGTGTGGGTGGGGGTGGTATGTGTGGAATTCTCTGCTTTATCAGATTAATCTCACTTCTTGGTGAAACCTTCGTGAGTTCTTCTTCACCTTCGCGTAGAGGTGAAATCAAGGGGCTAGTTTCTAGTTCTGTGCTACCTTCTATTTGCATAACCCACTTTTCACACAATAGCATTTTAATCCAGGTGTTAAAATATTTAATGTACTTACCTCGCGGTCCCTTGAGGAAGCATCGTTCTACCTCTCTATAGATGAATGAAGTTGAAGCATCGTTCTACCTCGCTATAGTTGACTGAAGTATCTACCGTGAAGTTGGCAATGAATCCTCCGATGATTCGATCTAGCCAGTGATCGATAGTACATATGATCCTATCTTTCAATGCTTCCAGTCTGCGCACCAACTTTGGAGTCCACACAATAGGTTTGTCGAGTTTATACGTTCCTTGGCTATCTGCTAGCTTCGCGATCCACTCGTACAAATTAGTGGGGAAGGATGCAAAGAAACTTTCATGGATCTCTGTATACAAGTATAAATCTAACAACTCTTCCTTTGATAATTGTAGATTCCTGTTTTCCTGTGCCGCGAACTCGTGAATCTTTCAGTCCAACCACTCCTCAATTCCTTTCATTGTTGGATTCCAGTGGTATGACATCAGAAATATTTATGTAGATCCCGATCCTGGAAACAAAACCATTTGTTGGCTTGTTGGGGCCTGACCCAGGTTCAGAGTTAGTTAGCCAAACAAATCCTGGCACTACTGGCCCTTTTGGCAATAGTCCACGGAGTGCAGACTGAGGTCTCACCTGAAGTAATATGGAAGGGTGCTAGAACTAGGTTTCCACACCCTGGAGATGTATGATGAGTTTAACTAGTCCGTGGTTTCTCCCTGCACACAAGTTGATTCGCGCACCTTTCCATTCCTCGCGACTTGATACACTGCATTTGCATAGCCATATCCAGGGGTTGTGCCACGTTTTTCACTATTACCCAAGACCTTGCTTATATTCCAATGTTAGTTGATTATCTTTGCCTACTTGAGTGATTTGAGTTATACTTAACAACATAAAACATTCATACAGGTGTGCGCAGTAAATAAATAGTATATTTGCAAGTTATATCAATCATACATTAACCCAAGAACAGATACATAGAATTATAACCAAACTTCTCTTTATTGATTCTTTCCACGGTTACAGACTTGACTCACCTTGCACACTCAGCTATAGGGGTCTGCACACTCAGCTGTGGACTACTAGGCCTCTGCGCACTCAGCTGCAGAGACTTCTCCTACTCTACAACCCAAAGACACACTTTACACTTCAACTCAATCAGTTGGACTTTCTTATTTTTCTATCTTCTTTTACACTTAGAACCTCACTCTATTTATACAATCCCATGGTCTGCAGACCATGGATAGGTCTATCCAGCTGACATTACATTACAAAACTAGGGTGGAAAACCCTGTGACTCTATCATACTTTTGCACCCCACACCTGTAATTCAGGGAGCTTTACAATAAGATTCGATCAAAACTTGGGCTTTGAGCCCCAAAACATGCCTTGGGGGGATTCCATGCCCAAAAATGATGCAAGTGTAGGTTTTAACCCTATACAGAAATTAACTGCATACGAATTCTAAAACACATAAAATAAACAATGCGAGAGCATAACACATATAAACAGATATTTTCCCCTGGATCCCAAAACCAGGACTACTAGCTTGATTTTTCATTATGTTCCTTTCAATGCTATAACACATATTTATACATGCTAAAGCATCCAATACTATGGACCAAAAACCATCACATCCAAGACCATGGACCAAAAACCATCGCATCCAAAAAACATGTGCGAAAATCATGCACAAAACCCTATGTGGGTCTGCCCAGCCTAACATAGGTTCCCCATAAAGTGGGGTTACCTGCACCCCTCAAACCCCCCAGTTAACTATGTGGGCTAGTTGTGGAAAGAATATAACACCACCCAACATTATCCCACTTGTTTTCTCTTTCCACAAGGGGCCACATCGGAGAGTAGTCATTTATCCAGCCCTGCAACGCCCATTGTTTCTCTACACCAAGAGAACTTCACAAAGCTCACAGATTTTGTCAATGCATTTGCAGTATTCTTCAAAGTTTCCACCTTTACTAGCAACACCTTTTTTTCTTCTATCATATCCCTCAAAAAGTGATACTGAACATCAATGTGCTTTGTCTTTGAATGATATGTAGGGTTCTTTGCCAAGAAAATTGCACTTTGGATGTCACAGTCTATCCTTATAGCTCCCTGTACTAACCCCATACTTGAACAAAATCTCTGCAACCAAACTGCTTCCTTTCTTGCATGAGTGGCTGCCATGTATTCTGCCTCTGTAGTTGATAGTGCCACTACAGATTGTTTCTTACTCATCCAACTGGCTGCACATCCAAATAGGTTAAACACATACCCACTTGTAGATATTCTCTGATCCAGATCTCCAACCCAGTTTGCATCAACAAAACCATGAATAACCAAAACTTTGTCCAATCCTGGTCTTCCTTGGTAGCACAAACCATAATCACTAGTGCCACACAAATACCTGAAAACCAGCTTCACTGCTCTCTAGTGATCCTTCCCTGGTTTTGACATAAACTTGTTCAATGCTCCCACTGCATGTGCAATGTCTGGTCTAGTACAGACCATTGCATACATCAAGCTACCAACTGCACTTGCATATGGAACACAGGACATGTCCTCTTCCTCTTCTTGTGTCTTGGGACATTGTTCAGCAGATAACCTCACACCTACAGGAATAGGAACCTTCACTGGTTTACTATCCTGCATATTAAACCTCTGCAGTATTATTTCGAAATAATTCCTTTGGTTTAACCAAAGCTTCCTCTTTTCCCTGTCTCTATTAATTTCCATGCCCGAAATGTAGTTTGCAGCACCAAGATATTTCATTTCAAATTTGGAGGACAATTGGGTCTTCAAATCCTAGATAATTCCTTTGCCATTTCCAACCAACAACATATCATCCACATACAAGACCAAATAAATAACAAGGTCACCAATTAATTTAAAATACACACAATGATCTGCTTTGCTTCTGGTAAAGCCAAGTCCCCGCATAAATGTATCAAATTTCTGATACCACATCCTTGGTGATTGTTTTAACCCATACAGAGACTTCCTTAGCTTGCATACTAGTTCTTTCCTACCCTTCACCGCAAAGCCTTCAAGTTGCTTCATGTAGATTTAATCTTCCAAATCCCCATGAAGAAATGTTGTCTTCACATCCATCTGTTCTACCTCAAAATGAAAAGCATTAGCAATAGATAAAAGTAATCTAATAGAAGTTACCTTGGCATCAGGAGAAAAAATATCACCAAAATCAATTCCTGGCACCTGGGAATAACCTTTTGCTACCAACCGAGCTTTGTATTTCTCCACCTTTCCTTCTGCATTTGTCTTCTTCTTGAACACCCATTTGCTTCCAATGGGTTTCCTTCCAGCCGACAACTCCACCAGATCCCAAGCCTTATTTTTGTGCAAAGATGCCATGTCATCAACCATGGCCTCTTTCCAGAGTTTTCCATCCTCTGAATCTACTACTTCCTTTACAGTTCTAGGATCATCATCAGTAATAGATAAAGAAAAATTTGAACAAAAAGCAGATGGACTATACCTTTCTGGCTGCCTTCTTTCTCAAACTGATCTTCTCACACCCGGAGCTTGTGGCTCTTCATATTTTGATTCCTCCTCTACTGTAGAGTATGATTCTTCCCACTTTAGCTCAAACTCTATCTTCTCAGGTTCCTTTGGTTGGACTTCATGTTTAATAACATCTTTTACCTCTCTGAATACCACATCTCGATTGTAGACAAGCTTCCTTGATACTGGATTCCAAAGCTTGTAACCCTTTAAACCATCCTTATACCCAATAAAGATGCACTTTTCAGATTTACTATCTAACTTGGTTCATTTCTCCTTTGGAACATGTACATAGGCATCACATTCAAATACCCTCAGATGTGAAAGAGAGGGTTTCTTACCAGTGCATACCTCTTGTGGAGTCTTATCCTCCAACGATGTTGAAGGTGACCTGTTGACCAGGTAACATGTAGTATCCACCACCTCTGCCCAGGATTCATGTCCTAACCTGGCACCACTGAGCATGCTTCTTGCCCATTCCATCAACGTCTTTTTCATTCTTTTTGCAACTCCATTTTGCTAAGGTGTACATGGAGCAGTCTTCTGCCATGCTATACCACACTTCTTATAGAATTCTTCAAATTCCTTGCTACAAAACTCTCCACCATTATCTGTCCTTAGCACCTTTATCTTCTTCTCTGTTTGATTTTCCACTAGAGCCTTAAATTCTTTAAACTTTTCAAATACTTCAGATTTCTTCTTAAGGAAATATATCCATGTATTCCTTGAGAAGTCATCTATAAATGATACATAGTACACAGACTTACCTAATGATGGAACCTTTACAGGTCCAAACACATCACTATGCACAAGCTCTAATATCTGTTTCACCCTCTTACTACCAGAGGGGAAGCTCACCCGATTCTGCTTCCCATATACACAATTTTCACAAAAATCAAAATCCAGAGAGCTATTACTCATACCTTCTACATACCTTTACCATGAAGTATTCAAAGGCCCTTCTCTCCAATATGTCCAAGCCTTTGATGCCAAAACATGGTCTTCTCTCCAGAGACCACTAGATTTTCTGCTCCACTTTCAGGAACCATAGAACTGTTGCACCCATCAACAACCATGCTACCTTGTGGTTTGTACATAGTTCCAATCCGAACTCCCTGTATCAATACCAGTGCTCCCCGAACCATCTTGCAGGTATACTTCTCAAACACTGTTTTTACACCTGCATCATCTAACTTTCTTACAGAAATCAGATTTCTAGCCAATGCATGAATATACAGAACACCCGTAAGTGTTCTAACCCTTCCACCTTGCAACTTCAACTTTACTTTCCCGTGACCAATGATTCTAGCCTTCCTGTCATCCCCCAAGAAGACATCACCACCATCATATTTCTCATACTCACAGAACCACTCTCTATGGGGAGTGTAGTGAAAGGATGCACCTGAGTCAATCAACCATACCTCATGATCTACATGTGTACTTGAAGAGGCAAAGTAGACATCCCCACCTTCACTTGAGGTGGTTTTTGCCTCTGTAGAAAGAGCATCATCGAATCCCTTTCATTTATCAGGAGCTTTAGATTTACAGTCCCTTTTGTAGTGCCCTTCCTTTCCGCATTTCCAGCACACCACCTTTACAGGTTTTCTTAGAGATTTAGATCTCCGTCTAGATTTAGATCTCCCACTTGATGATTTATTTTTGTTTCTGTTTTGGGACCATCCTCGTATAGACAACGCACCACCATTCCAGATCTCCATATTTTTCCGTCTCATCTCTTCCGTCAACAAGGATGAGACTATTTCATCAAACTGCAAGGCAGTTGCATTGCTACCTATTGCAATAACCAGACTATCCCACGAATCTGGTAGAGAATACAACAAACTGATGCACTTATCTTCATCTGAAATTTTAATATCAACAGATGCTAACTAACTTACCATAGTATTAAATGCATTCAGATGCTCTGTCATCGAGTCTCCATCTTTCATCCTCAGGTTATACAGCTTTTTCCGTGGGAACAGTTTATTCACCAGACACTTAGATTGGTACAAAGTCCCTAAATTTTCCCACAAAGTCTTCACCATAGCTTCCCATGATACCTGTTGGTTTAGTACCCGGATCTACCATGATCCACTGATCTTTATCCACCAACAGATCCTCCATCTTGAGTTTCCACAACTCAAAACTCTGACCATTAAATTTATCGATCTCTATCTTTCCACTACTCGCCATCTTCTTTCACCACCAGAATCGATCTCACAAATCTCCCACTGAACAGGGTCTACCATAGGACCGAGCGAAACCACTCAGCAACAAAGGCGTCCCCTTGAAGCAAAAACAACTTTGGTACCAAATGTAGGTTTTAACCCCGTACAGAAATTACCTGCATATGAATTTTAAAACACATAAAATAAACAATGCGAGAGCATAACATATAAAACACATATACACAGAGATTTTCCCTTGGATCCCAAAATCGGGACTAGCATCTTGATTTTTCATTATGTTCCTTTCAATGTTATAATACATATTTATACATGCTGAAGCATCCAATACCATGGACCGAAAACCATCGCGTCTAAGACCATGGACCGAAAACCATCGCGTCCAAAAAACATGTGTGAAAATCATGCACAAAACCATATGTGGGTCTGCCCAACCTAACATAGGTTCCAAAACCAAAATTTTCTAGGGCGCTGCCCCCGACCCCATAAAGTGGGGTTACCTGCACCCCTCAAACCCCCCAGTTAACTACATGGGCTAGTCATGGAAAGAATATAACACAACCCAACAACAAGAACCTAACTCACAATTTCAAGCTTATGCACATCCATCTCAAAGTAATTGGAACACACCCTTTCCTTAGCAAAATTGGCCATCTCAACCCCAAAGCCAACTTTGGCAACAAGGTTGACAAGGAACTTATGGGAGCCATCCACAATATCCTCAGTGTTTTCCTCAATATCCTTCATACCCAACTCCATGTTATCCCTACCATTCATCTCCACCACAACCACATCCCCAACCACATCCATCTCAAATATCCACTCCCACTCAACTACCTGTACCACCATTTCCAAACCCGCACATTAAAATAGCTCAGCCCACTTACAATGCTGGGGTACAACACTTCCAAACATCTCCTCTTGAGATCAATGGTATTCACCATAGCTCACGAAGAGTATTGCAAAAAAGAGATTATCTTGATATCATTGAAGGATCACATTCAGAAGAAGAAGATTCAAATGAAAAGACAATAGAATCATGGGCTGCACTTGATGAAGAGCAGAAATCAAATTCAGAGATTGAGAGAGCTCCTTCATGGTTACCATCAAATCCTCCATGTATCCAAGAGAACAATCCACAAAAAGAGGAATATTTGAAGGTCATGGTAGAAGAAGACATGAAGAATGATCCAGATAAGCAAGAAAAACAAGGACATCAAAGTTATATTGAGGTTTGGTTCCAAAAAATCAACAAGATGGAGCATCACTCTCTTCTTCAACTATGCTTGATCCTTTCAAAGTCAAATCATTTGGTCTCTGAAATCCAAGTACATGTCAAAGCATACATTTCAATCCTACACATCATTTTTTCTGTCATCTTGATGTGCACATGGCTCCATTGGAAGTATTCTTATACTTGAAGGTGATTTTGTTTTCCAAGTAGAGTAGGTAGATAAAATAAAAAATTAAAAATAAGAGAAAATAAGATAAAATCTCGGGTGAAAACCTCCTTTGAAGCACTTGATATTGGCTCATTGATTGAAAACCTCCATGAGGCGGTCATTGGGCTGGGAAAAAGAGAAAAAATAGAAAAAGAAAAGAGCCTAGGTGAAAACCTCCATTGAGGCACCTAAGAAGACCTACTTGTTGAAAACCTCATTAAGGCGGCTAGTAGGCCTAGAAGAAAAAAAGAAGAAGAGAAAAAATAAAAAATGTGTGCTCCATGTATCTCTCTGATGAATGTATGTTCCCGCCAACATCTGCAAGCAACAAAAACGAGCTGGCACCAAGAAAAGAAAAAATAGCACAAACCTAGTCAAAAGAAGTCAAATTTTGACTTTATCCTCCTTTGCTCAAATGCTCCAACAAGGCCAATGTCACACCAATCCATCACCCCCATCTATTTCCACCATCCACTCATCATTCTGAAGCTTCTACCACTCATTTTCATTGTTGTCCCAAAATACTATAGGAAGGCTTTGTTTTACTACAAGAAACAAAAATACAGAGCATAAATTTGTTTTTGACATAACTTTAAAACCATACATCCATTTACTAAGATATTTCAAGGGGAGATGCATATGGATGATGGTAACATTCTCAAGCAATTTCAGCAAATTCCAGTGCACAGTTTTCGAGAAATCAACCTCCATCACATAAAATCCTTTTTATTTTTCTCGATATCCATGCATCCATTTAAAAAGTTGTTTCATGGAGATATTCATATGCATGATGATAACATGCCCAAGAAATTTCATTAAATTCTATTGCATGGTTTCCAAGAAATCGACCTCCATCACTTTCAAGAATTTTTAGTTTTTCTCGAGATCCGTGCATCCATTTACCAAATTTTTTTTATGGGGAGGTTCATAATGATGATGGAAACATTCTCAGAAAATTTCATGTCAATCCATTCTACTATTTGCGAGATATGGACAAAACAAATCTTCTACAAGAGACCGTCTTGAATTACCGCAGGAGTTTCCCGTAGTACTACAGGAAGTTTTGAAAATCTATAGGAAAGGCAGCCCGATGGAAAAATTATGATGTAGGCTTGTTTTGGGATAGAAAAAAATGACATTGACTTCACCACATCTCAGCCAACACCCATCATGACCATGTCACTCTATGGCCACACCTTCCACTCATTCCAATACCTATTTACCCTCCAATAGAGAAAGGACACAAACATTAAAAAAAAAAGGCAACTACAACAACCTATTTGGAAGTAACAACAAGCTCCAGGCCTAAACTTCAACACCATGTTTGAAAGAGGAGAAGCATAACTATAAACACAATGGAATGCCTCCAGAGCTCAGCAACAACAGAGGAAGCCATCACCTGCACATCAATAAGAAGACAACCCATCAACAAAATAAGATCAACAAAAAGAAAAATGTAGTCAAGAAGATGTACCTGAGTCATGAGAAGCACAACAACATCAACTCAGCAGCAGCATGCATGTCTCTCCAACAACCATCGGGTAGGTATAGGTATGTAATATTCTATACCTCTTCTCTTGAGCATATTATAGTTAGAAATTTGTTGTCAATGCATGAGAGATGATGTTTTATAAGCTAAGGATGGGTCAACAGTCTCAACCGCCTTCAACTAGTTAATTGCAGCTCACTCCTTCACTCATGCAATGTTAAAAGGTCAAATTATGAAGGGTGATGATTTCAAGGAATGAGGACAACAATTAAAAGAAGAAATTTTTGCAAAGGCCAAGTCACCATAGCACTCCAAGCCCTCCATCCACTTCATATTCACTATCTATCCATCATTCATCCATCCCATTTCATAATTTCAAGAACAAATGCTATCTCACCCTGAAAATTTCTTGAAAAAGCAAACATAGCATCCTCTCCATTTTCACAAACCTACATAATTTTTCATCACTCCCATACAGTTTGAAGACTCTGAAGGAAGAAGGAATGACTACTACAAGAAGGCAGAATGCTACTACAAGAAGAAGAACGAAAAAATTGTGCTAAAACACAAAATGATAGTGCCTAAGCGAGACCTAATAAAAACAGAGAACTCCAAGTCCATTAGGCAGCCATCTAGGCCACAAGAGAGAAGAAGAAGGCAACAAAAGGAAATGAGGCATCCACCATCAAAACAAAACTCAAACTACAGTGATGAAAAGATACTTTCCAAGAGGTCTCTAATCTCTTTCTAGCTTTTGTCCAAGGCCTAAAAGATGTTATAGAAATGAGAGAAAGGCATGGGAGTCAAGTTGAGGGCCTGCCCTAACCTCAAACTATCATTTATTCTTAAAACTAGTTTCCTGTAGTTTTAATAGGGTTTCCTGTAGTTTTGATAGGAATCACTATAAGATGTCCTAGTTCTCATCTAAAGGCATTTTCAAGGTCTTAGAGGCGTCCAAATGGTGGAACAAGGTAGCAGAAAGTTGATAACAATATGGACGACCTTGCTAAATTGAAAAATATTCAAGAACCCATCTTGAATAAGGGTAAGAAGGCAAGCTAATGGTCTCAAGAAACAATGATTTTTCATTGCACAAATATGTTTTTGGGCTTGTCCTTGCAGAACTTGCAGCCAATATTCTTAATGCACAAGAGAGAGGCCACCAGGGCCATGCGTGAGGCACAATGAGGTCACTAAGTTTCTCAGAGGATAAGAAACAATTTCAGCAGGGGGTATGATGGGCCTCTAAATTAGACATAAATTAAGGCCCGTGCCTCTAAATTAAACATAAATTAAGGAATATGACCATCCTTCAGCACATTAAACCTCTCTTTTTGCATTAGGTAATGTATTTTTAACTTTAATATATTCATTAGGAAGGTTTAGAATAATTGGATATTTGTGCCTAATATTATTTATTTTTGTGGAATATTATGAGAATATTGGGCAGATTATGAAGATTTGGAGGAGGAGATAATTTAGGGACTTTCTCCCTACTATAGGAGGATAAATATTAATTAATAAATAAACAAGATACTATGGAATTATGGCACAGATTGTGGAACTCCAATGATTGAGAAAATCTAGGAATGTGTTCCCTGCCATTTAATGCAGATTCCTAGTATTGGGAACTAGATCCACTAATCAAGGGATTTTGGTGGGGAAAGCTTCCTACTTTCATGGCAAATGATTCCTAATCATTTTATATAACTACCAAGTCAAATTTTCCTCTAGGGATAGATTTTTATTAGTCTTCTTGTGGAGAGAACTCGTACTTCTGTAGCTCCATTGTATTTTCACTACAAGAAAAAAGGTCATTGGTGAGGGTCATGCCTGTGACGGACCTCTAAGGTCCATCACCAATGTCGCATATGGTGACGGTCTTTAAAAAAACATTGTTGTAAGTGTATATAGTGATGGTCCTTTAAGGTTTGTCACCAAGGCCATTTTTAATGACACCAGGGAAAATTTTAAGAACGCCCCCTAAATTTATAAGTATAATAAATGGGTGAATCTCCATGGTATATAGGAAAAATGGAAGGCGATTTTATCAATAATATAATATGTATATATAATTGTTTGGCGAATCTCTCACCAGGCATGGCGAATATTTTACTCAATTATAAAATCTTGTAAGATCTTGGCGAGTCTTTCACTAAATAATAAACCTTTGTAAAGTCCTAGTGAATCTTAGCATAGGCTACATGTTGGTTTAATTCCCCCATTTAAATAGGCTACATTCCAGGTGAATACCATGGGTCAATACCATGTGCCCTTTTGGTGAATACCATGGGTCAATACCATGTGCCATTTTATTTTTATTAATTCTAATATTAGCGTTAATAATGGTTTTTTGCATGGTATTAATAACAATCTAGTCCATGGTATTTGTCCCATAGTATTTTGGCCATAGGTTTCACCTAAATATAACCCATTTTTTGAGTGTTCGTAAATATAAGGTGACTTATGGAGTAAATATAAAAAAATATTTTATTTGTTTACCATACCTCTCGTTTATTTATATTTTTATTAATTTACCATACCTCTTTTACAAATATGGTATTTGGCCCATAGGATTCACATAAATAAAACCTCTTTCTTGAGCCTTCATAAATATAATGAGGGTTATGGACTAAATATAAAAAGAAGTTTTATTTATTTACGATACGTCTAGTTTATTTATATTTTTATTTATTTACCATACCTTTTGAGTAAGTATAAAAAGACGTTTTATTTATTTACCATACCTCCACTTTACTTATATTTTTATTTGTTTACACCCTTACATGTATATAAGGTGACTTATGGAGTAAATATAAAAAATGTTTTATTTATTTACCATACCTCTCATTTATTTATATTTTTATTAATTTACCATACCTCTCATTTATTTATATTTTTATTAATTTACCATACCTCTTTTATAAATATGGTATTTGGCCCATAGGATTCACTTAAATAAAACCTATTCTTGAAAATGGGTGAATGGATTCACTTAAATAAAATCTATTCTTGAAAATGGGCGAATGGAAGGTTGTAAGTCCTAATTTCAAGGGCTAAATTTACCTTTTTTACCCTCTCCCTTAAAATAAGGTGGGCTATTTGAGGTGATTTGTAAAAATGTACTATGATACAAAATATTCGCCCACTAAAAATTAAAAACCCCTTAATTTCGCCAAAGGGCGAATATTCGCCCCTAAAATTATCCTTGAATGACACTTTTGGTGAGGGTCGTTAAAGGCCTGTCACTAATTCTCTCTTTGGTGACACTTTTGGTGAGGGTCATTAAAGGCCCATCACTAATTCACTCTTTGGTGAGACTTCTAGTGATGATCTTTTATTGACCCTCACCAATGCTCTAATTGGGTACTTTTGGTGACGGTCAAAAAATATTCGTCATCATTGATCATTCCAATGATTTTTCGGTGACGCTTCATGCCTATGACAGACCTTTAAGGTTCGTCACCAATGTCGCATATGTGAAGGTCTTTAAAAAAACGTTGTTGTAAGTGTATATAGTGATGGTCCTTTAAGGTTTTTCACCAAAACCATTTACAATGACACTTTTGGTGAGGGTCATTAAAGGCCCATCACTAATTCTCTGTTTGGTGACATTTTTGGTGAGGGTCGTTAAAGGCCCATCACTAATTCTCTCTTTGGTGACACTTCTAGTGACGATCTTTTATTGACCCTCACCAATGCTCTTTTTGGTTACTTTTGGTGATGGTCAAAAAATGTTTGATATCATTGATCATTCCAATGAGTTTTTGATGACACTATGTACCTGTTACTATATTTTTTCAAAAGATAACGATTTAAGACCATTGTTGTAGAGTATTTTTCATTATGTGTCCAAGGTCATAGTGGTTATAGTCAGTCAATTTGTTAAGAAGTAATTAGTGTGTATCATTTCCCTCAAGTCATAAGAATATAGTTTTCTTATGAGTCAACACATTATTCATCTCTATTATGTTTATTATCTAGCAAATTTCCTTTAAATAAAGCTCCACTAGTGTGTGAAGGAACTATAATATTTAATACACAATCAAGCTCTATCAATTCTATTAATGAGAGAGACCTAGCACTCCTCAGCACTCATGTCACACCTTAACATGCTTTAGAACAATATACTAACATTCCTTACAAAAACTCACATGTCCTTGAACATCTTTGTACCTAGAACATCTTGCCATGAGGAGGATGCCCAAGCACATGTTGGCAAGCCCTAGCATAGCATAACACTCCCTTATCATGTGTTGGCATGCCCTAGAACACCTTAGCATAATATTTCATTGACAAACATTAGCACTTGGCACACATTGGCACTTGGCATGTATTGGAACATATTATTGGTGTGCCTAACATGCCCCTTTTGAAAAAGATAAAGTCCCAACTTATTAACCCTCTTATGTGTTCATCTCCCTACATTTTAGCTTGGTTATTCCTTTTTTTGCCTTGAAACTCCTTGACGCATATTGGCATACTTTGGCACCTTGCACATCCTAGCATGTCTTAGCACTTGGCATGCCTTGGCACTTTATGGCACATGTTAGCACACCCTAGAACTACCTAGCACACTCTAGCACTTCTTGACATGCCCTAATTTTCCCTGGCATGCCTTACTCGTGCTTAGCATACCTTGTCACTTCCTCCTTGGCATGACAACTGGCACTCATTGACACTCCCGGACACACCCTCATATTCCTTCACTTCCATGCATTTTGACCTAGTGCTCCCTTGTGTTTTCCTAGTACTCCCTAACACTCTTCAGCATGCATTGGCACTCTCTAGCACACCTTATCACTCTTCGATATGCTCTGCCACTTCATAGCATGCATCACACTTTCTGATGCACATTGGCACTTGACAAGTCTTAACATGTTTGGCATGTGCTGAGATGACTTGGTATGCTTTGGCATGGTTTAATATTAAAGTTATTTGAGATCAATTACTGGAAATTAGATGAGAAGAAACAGAGGAAGATTTGGCACTTAGAATGCATTAAAACTTGGCACTTGGCAACTATTGGCACCTAGTGTTGGTGTGCCTAGCATGCCCCTCATGGTAAAGGTAAATTGATGACTTATTAACCCTACTATGTGCTCATTTCCTTGTAGTTTAACTTGTTCCTCCCTTTTGTTGCCTTAACAATCCCTAGCATGCACTGTCACACCCTTGTATATCTTGGCATGCCTTAGAACTTGGCACATCTTAGCTTGTTTGACATGTCTTTGTACTATCAGGCACATGTTAGCATGCCCTAGCATTCCATAACACACCTTGGCAGTCATGACCTCACAACTAGCATTACATTTTTCCATGACTTGGGAACCTTACATTCACTAGAATACCTTGGCACTCCCTAGTTGTCATGCCCTCTATTATCCTCCACAATGTGCTAGGTTGATGAGGAGATCGACAGAGGTAACCATAAACCAAGCTTTTAGTTTGGTAGCTAGCCCTACCAAACCAGAGAGGGATCTCTCTATGAAATCACAGGCAAGAGATGACTAGAATGTAAACAATTTTAGGCTAGATAGCTAGGCTCAGGTGGATTTTCGAAAATTTAGGGTTTTTTTACTGGATAAGGGAGAAAAACCAGGTAGCTAGGTCAGAGGATCAAAAGGTTACATCTGAAAAGATATAAAGGAATAAGGTAGCATTACTTTTGTGATGGATCTTATGGTTTTTCGGTGTAGTGTAGTGTTTAAAAGAAGCTAAAGGTCTTAATGAGCATGAAACATGAATTCATTAAGCAAGAAAGAAAGTAACACATAATGATTTTTCCATCAAAACAGAGCTTTATGCAAAGAATTATGTTTATAATCTGTAAGGAAAACCATTGAAGAATTGATGAATGGAAAGAGAAGATGAATATCTTTCATATAAATCTATAACAGAGAAAAAACAACATCACAAACTTACTACACATGAATTCCTAGATAATAGCTGCAAATTGTGTCCTTTGATTTCCAGAAAATGTCTAAGTACAAGCTACAATAGTTCTCTCCTCTGAAATCCAACCTATTCTATCACTGAGAAACTGATACATAAAGACAAAAAAACATTTCCCCACTCTCAGGGGTCAAATCCATGACTCTAGGAACTGTTCCATGAGTTGTTCTAACCAAACCCTAATGTCTAGGGAAGTTAAAAACAACTTCTACAATTAACTTTGACTCCAACCTCTCTCATAAATGAGGTCAAATTTACATCGAAACAACTTACAAAGACTAAGAACCCAATATTTACGTTTAATTTTACCCCTCACATTCATCTACTTCACCCTTTTTACTTTTACCAAAGTCAAACTAGGAATTACAAAAAACTACACAGTGAAAATTTCACAAAAATCTTAGAAATTTCTAGGTGTGTAGGAAGCTGTTGGAGGCCATTGTTGAGTGTCTTTTTGAAGTCCAAATCTAGACCTGAAGCCTTTTATAGAAATATGGGAGAGTGTAGATGTCTTTAGAGTATTGTTTCACTCAAAATGACCCACTTTTTGGCTGAGATATGGCCATTCTCCCAAGGTGTCCCAAGGTGTGCAATGAAATGGAAAAAGAGGGGCAAAAAGGTGATTTTTGGTCTCATTTTTGAAAATTTCTCAAAAACTGAGCCCTAGACTAGGAAAGTGGGAAAATGGGTTTTGAGAGAGGTTCATAATATTTCCAAAAATTTTTATTTTCCATCATTTGGAGCCCTGAGGAAGAAGCGCAGTGTGAGCTCGCTGTGCTCCTAGACAGAAAATTGCCAAAAAATTTCAAGTCTGCACCAAAACACAAATTTTTCTCCAAATCCTCCCAAAATTTGTCCAGAGATGCCTAATGAGGTATGTTATGCAATCATGGATGCATTAGAAAACAAATATAACTTACCCTTCTCCTCTTGGTTGATTAGGGGTTCCTTGAATTTTTCCTTCAACTACTTTATTTTGACCTTGGCAACTTGATTCCTTGTGTAATAATGGATGGCAATTTTCTTTTGTAACTTGTTATTCCCGTTGGCCTTGTCAAGTAGATTCTCAAGGTGGAAATTTAATTTTTCAAGCCAAAAATCCTTGTCCTCATTTATTTCCATGGCAATCTTATCTTCAAAGGTCAATTCTTCCATTGGTGGCTTTTGTTCTCTTTCCCTCTGAAGTTCCTTACTAAGACCCATTGTCCTTGGTCTCTTCCTTGCCACATGTCCTTAATGATTCTCAGTGTCCTCATGGTCCACCAATTCCTTTACTTTCATCTCTTGTTTCTTGGCATTGAATTTCTCTTTCTCCATGACTAGCTGTTTTGCCTTAAGTTGATTATTTTCTTGCTCAAGGAATGAAATGATTAATTTGGCCCTTTCCAAATTGTCCTTGAGCTCCATGATTTGAGAATCCTTCTCTTTGATGACTTGTTGTAGGTTTTTATGCTCATCATCTACCTCCAAATCAACTAGGTCAAAACCATGCTCAATGGGCTCCTCATCATGCAAAGAAGCCTCATGATGTGATGGTGATCCTTGTTTAGTTGATGTAGTAGGCTTGGCCCCTTCCTCAATTTGAGGAGAAAACACAAGCCTTTTGCCTCTATGATATGTCTTGGTCACCTTAGGCCTAGGTTCCTTGGAAACCTCATCATGTTTGCTTGATGACCCCACTTTCATGGGATGTACTGACATGGTTTGGTGCTGGCTTGGTGAAGTGGTTATATGTGTTTTCAAGGCTACCTCAATGAAGGTGTCCCATTTCACATTATTCTTTGTCAACTGATGGAGTAATATAACCTTTATTAGGCTATGGTGAAAGAGGCTGGGATAATGCACTTTTCCTTTCAATTTCACCCTTTCAGACATTTTGGTTAGGCTCCTATACAAGTAACTAGACAAATTTAGAGACTTGGCAGCTCTAAAGTGCATGATCAATCTTATGTGGTATTGATATAGCCTGGAAAATCTTCCCTCACATGTGAAGAAATTCATGACAACCTTCATCAATGCTTCATATCTCTCCAACAAGTATCTAAATGGAAAAACATGTGAGTGAGCTCTTTTGTATTGTGATTTCAAGTAGGGTTTTTACTCTTCCAGGTCTAGGTTCATGCCTTTGAACTAGTTTTCACCATGGTTTGGTATGCATGTAGCTTGAGAGATGGCATCCACTGAAATCATGAAATCAGTCCCTGCAATGGTGATCTTGTCTTCCTTCAAGGTGAGGGAAAATATACCTGTGAGATTCTCATGGTAACCTACTTCCTACACTCTTTGACAAAACCCTAAACAATTGACATCCTCAAAGAATTTCATTAAAATGGAGAGGAGGCGATTTCATTACAATTAGAGGGTTCAAACCTCAGTATCTTTCCCCCTTTGTTGTACTTCCTCTTCTCTGATGGTGATGAGTCAGGGTCCATACTTCAAACCCTAGGTGAAAGTCAAGCAAAAATAATGAAATTTGTTGTTGTGAGGGAATGAGGTCGTATGATGGACTTAGCAATTGCCTAAATTTGTAAGGAAATTTAGGAGGGTAGAGGATGATGTCAGTGAGTAGGGGAAAAAGGAATTTTGGGAAATGAGTGAGGGGAGGGGGTGGAAAAGGCCAAAACACAGACCTATCCTAGAAAGAGATAGGGTAGATTAGGGTTTAGAGGAAAATGATGGAAAATGAGGGGATAAAGCTTTGTGATGGATGGAAATGTTGTATTAACTACAAATAGAGGTGTAGGGACAAGGAATCTAGGGTTTAGGGTAGAAACCCATCATTTGAGGATCAAAACCCTAAAAATCGTGTAAACCCTAGAGGAATAAGTATTTGATCATTTTCTTGACATATGAGGCAAAGGAGGGCATGAAAATGATTAAACTTACTTGATATAGAGCTTGGAGGATGAAATGACTGAAGAGGAGCTTTTAAAAATGAATTTTGGTGGTCAAATAACAATTTTGGACAACTCTACCTCGTGCGCAGTGAAAACTTCCTGTGTGCAACGTGTTGTGTAGGTGCACGTCGAAGGCTCTCTGTGTGCACTGAGAGTCAATTTTTGCTAGTGAGGGCAATGGAATCAGATTTTTTTTCAAAGGAGAGGGGGGAGCTCGATGCTAGGATGGTAGACAAGTGAAAATGAGTGTGAATAATCTCCTCCATGTGCTTTTATAATTTTCTTTTGGTGTCTAAGTGATTAATGAGGTAGGATGGCCCACCTCACCAATTCACTTTCTTTTTGAGTTTTATAGCCTTAGGATCTCTTCTTTTAAATTTTTAACCTTAGGAACATGATTACATATAAAAACATAAATTACATTTGAAATCAAGTGTTATTGAAAAAATTCACCTATTGATACTCCTCATTTTCCGGATTTATACATGAAATGGTTGATTTTGTGACCTTAACCCTAATGACCTAATGGTGACACTTAGCTAAATGGAGACCATGATGATGTGACTGAAGTGATATTAATGATGTTTTCATGATGGTAGACTCAACTGAGAGATGAAAGTGACCGACATATGAAATTTTTGAGAGAGTGGAAATAACCCTAGTCACACTCGCTAATGACCAAATTTTTATTTGAAGACTCACTGAAATGACAAAAATTTGACTTGACACTGTAACAAAACCTTGTAAGAGCATATTTGATCACTAGTGACCGGCTGAACTAATTGACACTAACACCCTCACATATAACCTTACTTTTTTTGTGACTTGGGAACCCAACCAATTCATTAGCAAAATGATATTGTCCCCAACCCAAAGTCTCCCTTTCTCCAATTTGAGGTCAACGATGCCAAGTTGGAGGTCCACCAAGTCGAATTTCAAAAAGATGTAGAAATGAGAATTTTTATATTTTTATATTTTTTAAGATTGAAATGAGAATTTTCTATATTATTATTGGACCAAAGCCCTAAAATTTACTCATTTAAAAGAATCCAGAAAATACAAATTTATTGGGAACATGCCCTTTGTTTAGCCTTCTTCTGCAAGTGTTGGTTCCGCACATTCAAACAAATAGAGGTAGGTCTTGGGAACAATATGGGTGTGTGTTATCACAAAATATAACCTTGATAGGTTGCTCATCAAGTCAATCTCAGAGTAACTATTTCAAACCAATCTTTTGGCTGAGGCTTAGCCTCCTCAACCTGAGAGGGCTCTCTCAAGGGTTAATGATATTGATTAAAGATATAGATAGATGGATAACTCTATGGTTTGTGATTTTATATGTTTATAGGTTGAAATATGGGGACTTGCTACCATTGGGCTATGGATTCAGTGACAGAGATAAAGATAACAAATAGCTCTTCTTATAAAACTGAGGCTTGTATATACTTTAATGAAAGAGTAACACATTCAAGAAAGTCTCAATAACTTGAAGTTCATAGAAGTCAGAGCATGTGGGAATGAATTCTGAGTAATGAAACATCAAGGTATTCAAAAGGAAAGTATTAAAAGTGATTCAACAAAGTTTAATACTTAAAGGAAGTCAGAGCATGAATAACCATGAATTCTGAGTAATAAGTATTAAAACATTGAAGAAAAACATCCAAAGATAGGACCCAAGAACTCAAATCACCATAGTTTAACACTTAAAGGAAGTCAGAGCATATTCCTCCATGAATTCTGAGCAATAAGCGTTAAGACTATGGAAGTAAAACATATCAAAGATAAAGGGTAAAGCTCACTGAAGTACACTAAAAATCTTAGATTCAGAAAAGAGTTAAACTGCTTCTGTATATATCAGTCCCTCTGTTATGCTCCTATACCAATAGGTGTCATATTTCATGATTGACTGGTAAAATGGCAAATATGTTCATCTTTTCCATGCTGCAAAGGTTCCATATTTTGAAAAAACCAAAAAATAAAAAAATGAAAACAGGGTATGCCCTAAAAGAAAGATCAAAGGGAAAAAAGAATGAATTGGTCAAAAAGAAAAGAAAATGAACCCCAAATGAAAAAGACCAGGAAAGTGTGCTAGTCCAAAATGCCACTACTATTCTGTTTTTGCAAAGAGTTTCATCACGTGCAGTTATTTGACTGTTGCCACACTTGATGGATGGCCAAACAGCTTAATCGTGGCCAGTCCATGTTTAAATTTCCTATTTTAGAAATAGAGAACAAAATCTGTCCAAACAGTTCAAGCTTGGTAGATAAGTAGTTAGATAGAGAAACAAAGGTGCTCAACAGCTAAATCTGAGCCCCTGGAAGAAATAAGGGCAGACTTAGATAGGATGGCAGTTAAAAGAAAAGAAAAGAGTAAGGGTTTTCCAGTTTAAATGCACCCAAGCAAAAAGGAAGAAAAAATGGTAGGTGCAATAGGCTGGGTAGGCAGTTTGGATGTTGCAGAGGCAGGTTTATGAGCAATTTTGTCCTTTAAAGGTGAGTCATCTCATTTGATATCATAAGCACAATGTCAATGATTTGGCTACAAATTAGGTGAAGCATGTCTAACTTCCCCTCACTCTTTTCCCTGAAACATTTGCTAACCTCCCCACAAGGACATTGAGATCTACTCAGTTCTCCTAAAACACTACATTTCATGAAAAAGACTAAGTGAAACTCTATTTTTACTTAGGCAAAGGAAGCCACATTTCTTGTGTAAAAATTCTATTTGTTCTCTAAGCCTAAGTGGATTCAACCATGTAAACTTGGCGCTTACCCCTCATAAACCCATATTAACCCTTAACTTTATTATATAATTCCTACATAACATTCCCCCCCCGTATTATATAACTATATGAAAACCCAAAAAAAATAAATAAATAAATATCCCAAACCCTGGCTAATTATAACCATATATTAATGTTTTATGGGATTAATGGTTCATTCGGGGCCATTAACAACCCTCTGCGCATAAAACATTGGGATTTATTTAACCTCTGGTTAAACAAATAACCAAACCCACAAACCTTACCAATGAATAAACCCGAAACCATTGAAAAACATTAAAATAATGGTGGACCCCGCGTCGTAGCCCTCCCCCGTTTCCCCTTGACCACTAATTGTTCAATCATGGCCCGCAGATCGGACGGCCCATAGCGATATCGCGACGGCCTTTCATGCCAACCTTTAGCGCCCGGGGGATGGTGGTTTTCCCGCCGTACCTTGGGACAGGTGGCGGCCTCCCGCAGTGCTCGCTGCCCTCCCCTCCGATACCACCTTTGCCCAAAAGCGGTGCGGGGCCAAAACCACGTACCGCCCCCCGCTGCCTCCCTACTGACATCATCCTCGCGTCATCAGCTGACGTCACAACCACGTCAGCGCCATGTCAGCACCACGTCACCCCGCTACACGACAAATTACCACGTCATGCTGATGTCATCCGACCGAAACGCGCCAAAAGCCCGCCAAAGTCAATTTTTTGTTAAAAAAGGCGTGAAAACGTCATTTTCACTCATTTTCGCTTATTTTCTCTGCGCGACCTGTGCATGCCATTTACGTCCAAAGTAGTGTTCGACCACACAGTCCGCCACCAAGCCAAATCAAGCCCGCAGTTCGGTCTTGTAGTTCGTCCCGCAACCTGCAATTCGCACAGTGCGCTGATAAAAAGAGGTATTTACCTTAAATTCTGTTTTCGAACCCTGTGAATTTCAATTTTCTCTGCAAATTTCCCAAAGGACCCAAATTTGAGTTCAATTCACCGTGCTGCCTTCAAACATACGCACCATAACCACTGCTCTTTTTCCCATTTTCACCAAAAAACCCTGTAGACTTCGTTTTTTCTGTAAATTCATCCAACGAGCTAAGTTCAAATCCACTGTGGTCTACAATTCCCAGAGAAAAGCCCCAGAGTTTTCATTTTGCCTATTTTTGCTACAAAAACCCAAATTCCAATTGAAAAATTACAGACAATTGTGTAATGAAAGCTCCAGTGGCCCTGAACATTGCTCCCCTCAATGCACCTCATAAGGACTTGGAGTGGTTGCCCTTAGCTGATAGGGATTTTCAAATACAAGACTTAACTGGTTACGAAAACCACCTCCAAGCATTCTGTGAAATTAGGAACAGTCACCTCAGAAAAACTGATCTCTATGGGATATGGGAATCCAATATGCCCAGATACTATCTCCCCTCAGTAAATGTATTCCCAGATGTAATCTGCCTGTGCTGTGCCAATTATGAACCTATCGAAAGAGCAGTTATGACTCCAATTGGAACTGTCCTCTTTCATATAACTCCTGAGTCCATACATGAGATATTGTGCTTCAAACCCACTTAGCCTATGGCTCCCCTTTCCATGGGATATTTGCTGGAGCAAGGCTCTAAACTATCCACTGCAGAAATAGGCCGGATTGCCAGCCCATAGAGCCACCTCCTTTTCACCATGTCTGGTTCAATGAAGCTGGAAGATTCATTATTGATATGATATCCTATGTCCTAAGATTTAATACAAGTGAATATGTTGATGATACCATCTTAGCTTTGATGTCCATGTTTATTCCAGGACATCCTCCTCCTGTCAAATATGATTTTGCTACTTTCATTTCCAACAAGATCCATGACCAATTCATGAGTCTAGAAAGAGAAGGAGTCTTCAAGTACTCCTCTTATATATATATCATCTATTCTTGTACTATCAAACATACAATTTTCAGTTTCCCATCAGAAAATTGGATTCTAAAGGAGAAAGGAGGTCTGTGATCTTTTGGACCTCAGTGTTCCATGAAGTCCATAACTCTCCTTACACTTACTATGAATTCATTGACTTGTTTATACATCTAGTCTCCTCTCTGCTGATGAGAACTCCTCCTCCCAGACTCTCTGGTGATATGCAGAAAATTTTACAGCGCTCCAAAAGCTACAAAATAGGTGACTGGTACTTCTACCAGAATCACACTGAGACCAAGATATATCGCTGTGAGCTGTGCCCTTATAAACTGCCAAAATATGTGCCTATGAGACTGTTTGCTCTAGAATACTTCAGGCAATTTATCAATTCAAATTTGACTCACTTTTATGGTGCCAAGAAAAAAGCTCAGCTGAAATTAAGAAACCAGTTAGGCCCTTTCATCATTAACAAAAAGGAAGGATGGCAAGATGTTGACAAGATATTGGGTGAACAACTCAAATTAAAGAGGAGCTTTTGGTGGGTACCCTATGACCCAAATGGATTCATCTGTGAAAGAAAAGTAAAAAATAGGCTATCAGCCTATAATCATTGTAGGATCCCTGAAATAGAGCAGTTTGCTAATCAAGATGAGTGGGTAGAGGGCACATTAATTGAAGAACTCACTGAGGAAGAAAAAATGGAACAAGCTATGAAAAATCTTGAAAAGACTTTTGACCTGGACACTTTTGGACAGGTGTCTTTCAAATTGCCTCAGCAAACCGGAGTAGGCACATCTGCTACTGGAACTTCATAACAATCTGCCCAAGAAAGCACTACACCAACTGCAGGGACATCTAAGGGCAAAGAAGTGTTGGATACAGAGCAACACATAATGACAGATCAGCCAGCATCATCAAAGCAACAAGGCCAAGGGCGAATTGCTCCTGTCCAGACCAAAGCACCAGAGGTACCAACATTACAGACTCCTCTAAATGAGGAAAAGGGCAGGAAAAGGGACAGAGAAGAGACCACATCTGTAAGTGGACCAGCAGAGCAACTAGGGGAAAAAAGGCAAAGAATAAATCCTCTACCTGAAGAGGAAATTATTGAGGAAATCTCAGAAAGTCCAAGAGGCAAGAGGGCAGCCAGCCCACAGACATCCCCAGTGGTAGAAACATCCACCAACTCTCATAGGCAGGAAATGGAGAAACAACATAGTGTGGAAGTTTCCTCCACAAGGCCACAAAGCAAGCAAGGTTCCGATATCAAAAGAACATTCACGGACATCAAGGCCCAGAATGAGCCCATAAGACTGCAACTTTATGATCAGTTTCTCAAGATGAACCCCACCAAACAGCAAAGGCTAATTTCTGCATATGACATTAAAGAAGGAAAAACGATCTTAAGTCACTTTAAGCCCAAAGTGCAGCAGCCACAGTCAGCAGCTGACTATATAAGAACAAATCTGGAGGTCCTTGCCAAAGACATTCATCCTATGGACCAGATTGAGTTGCACAAGCAAACTAGAGAGATGGTCTACTCTACATTGGCAGATAAGGCAATGTTAGCTCACAAATTGTAGAACTCATTAAACAACACATCCGCCCAACTAGATTTGGAAAAGGCATCTTCTTTAGCCAAGGACAACACGATAAAGTCCTTGGAAGAGATTATCATTGAGCTGGAACATGATCCCAAGGATGCCAAAGGAATAAAAGCATTGATGAAGAAGAAGGAAGAGGACATTGTTGCCCTCAGGAAACAGTTGAAGTTGCCTATTACCAAGCATCCACAAACCAGAGAGGTTGTGCAGGAAAAAGCAGAGGAGTAGATGATGGACTTGCTGATGAAAATGGATCAAAGACTAAGCGAGACAGAGCAAGAATTGGAGAAAGCATTACAGGAAAAGCAGGGAGTGTCGACCTCCCAGCCATCTCAAATAGCTCCAACAGTTACAACTGCTCCTCCCATAGTTACAACAACAGTGCCTCCCACTGGCCCAGCATCAACAACACCCGATACTTCAGCAACAGCAGCAGGCAGCAACACTACCATGATCACAGAGGAGCTGATAAAGGCTATGGAGGATTTAAAACTCCAAGTATCAGAATTAAAAGAGGCTAAAGAGAAATTGGCCAAGTTAGAAGTAAGTTATGACAAATCTAAAATGACTATGGCAGAAAAGACAAGAGAGGTGAAGGCATTAGAGAACAAAGTAAAAGCATTGGAAAATGACCTCTCTTTAGATAGACCTCTGGGAGAGATCAAGGGCATTTTGTGGGCTAACATTAGTGAATCCATTAGTAATGTCTGAAGTTCTATTCAAATTATATATGAGCAGATTGACTTGATAACAGCAGCCCAGGTAGAAATTCAAAGGGCTAGAAATTTAGCTATATCAGTGGAAACATCAGCGCGGAATATCAGTGGAAACATCCACTGGCCGACTCAGCGAGCTTAGAATCAACACATATCACCAACTGAGTCGTCAGCACAACAACATTTACTTCTGCATTTATTTATCCCTGTTTCCAAGATCATTTACTTCTCCTGTAAAGTAGGTAGAAGAAGTTATTACTAGATATTATCTCTTTGAGATATTTTGTAAACATTTTTGTACAAATACCTCCCCAAGCGAAGTATTAAGGGTTGGTGATATATTTCTCAGACTGCGTTGTAACTCTGAAAAACTTCTGAATACAAAAGTTGTTGGAATCCATTGTCTCTGGACTGTCTGGATGTGGAATTGATGGCAGAGGACCATGTTACATAATTCTTGGATCATTGCATGGATCAATAAGTCTTTCTAACTTGTGTTTTACTATTTTTGTGTTTTATATATAATTTATATATCATAATCTAAATAACAAGGAAAAATAATAACTCAGAACTTGCTTAACTGTACTCTGTGTTCAATCCCTGTTATTTTTAATGTTTTCTTCATGATTAGCATAGACAGGAATCCTTAACTGCTCCTGTTTCCCCTGGTTCTTACATCTTGAATATAGCTAAGGAATTCTTAACTGCTCCCTGGCAATATTCACCCACTTTCCCTCTGTCAACATGATGAAGGATTCTTAATTTCCCTTCACTCTCTGACTCCATCCCACCTGATTCCAGCTTACAATTTGTTCCATGGTTGATTACCTTGCTCTGTAGTACCACCCTCTGTCAAAGAAACCATATCCAGCAGTTCATCTTCATAGACTCCATTAGCCCAATGGACTGAACTTCTTAGATTTGCACTTCTATTCTGCAGAATGTCACCATCCAAAAATCAAACAAACCCTTGTACTTCATAACTAGCCTAATATACCTTAAAAAAAAAGCTAAATTATAAAGAGAGAGCCCTCTCTAGATGCAAATTGGCTAGAACCTGCATCTAAAAGATTGGTCTGTGGTTACCTCGGACGTATTCCCTTTTCTACAACTTTTGGGGAACAACCTGAGTGATAACATCATTAGCGAATCCACTGGGGATCTGAATAATTGTTTGTTACTGCTGTCTATTTTCTAAAGCTACAGATGGAGCCTGAAGTTAGACAGGTAGCCTTTGAAACTATTTTGCTATGTAATTACAGGAGTAAATAAAAGCTTCTTCAATCTATCTCCAGCCTAGTTTTAGGCTTTAAGCAGTTGTCTCAACGACTTGATCAGTTTCCTTTTTCAATATATCTTTAGGAAAATTCAAAACTCCCATATTTTAGGCTTCCTAGAAACATATTGTTAAAAGTTGTATCCTTCAAAATATTTCAAGAAAAACCAAAATATATATTCAGAAGCTGGATCCAAAGAAGAAAATCCGTTACACTAGATCAAATCCAGATCCAAATCCTCCATCTATTTTTGAAAATCCTAATTTGATCCCTAAGAACCTTAAGGGCCGAGATAATCAAGAAAATTCTACTGATTTAAACCTTGACACGCCTCAGTAGAACCCTATCCAAACTGAGATTACTGCTGGAAAATCACAAGTCCTTTCTGCCATTACAGTTGCTTCTCCAAGTTCACCGTCAACACTTCAAAACATCGTTTCCACTCCCCCATCCACTGCAAATATCTCAGCTGTTATCCCTGTTCTTCCAGCTGTTACACTTTCCTCTGTAAGTATGGCAAACCGATATGCTCCCCTGCAATTGCCTGCAAATCCAGGGGCTATGCCTCAAGATTATCAAATAAAAATTACCTATTTTGATGGTGCTGGTACTTACACAGCACAGCAACATACCAAGAAGATGACAGATTATTTTGAGAACTATGAAATTGATGATAATGATGTCAGAATGAAAATTTTTGTCCAAAGCTTAACTAGTGATGTGAGGACTTGGTTTAGGGCGCTCCCTGTAAACACTATTGTTGATCCAGAAGCCCTGTATCAAACTTTCTTGAACAGATGGGAAAAGAAGAAGGACCCATTACACATCCTATCAGAATATGAAAGCTTGAAAAGAGACCCACAAGAAACTGTTCAAGATTATTGTGCCAGATTTAATAATGTGTACAATGCCATTCCTCGGAATCTTAGATCTCCTCCAGACTTGGCCTTGATCAAATTCCTTGATGGATTTGATTCTGACATGGCATATTAGCTGAGGGAAGGAGCTCCTCCAAGCTTAAAAGACATGCAAAGTGTAGCTGTCAGTGTAGAAGCCAATCTGATTTCTAAACGAGCTCAAGCTAGAGCTGAAAGAAGAATACCTTACAAAGAAGAACCTTCTGCATTTGAACAAAAGTTAGATGCAATTATTAAAGGAATGGATAGACTGGGTGATAGAGTATAAATAATTGAGAGGAAATCTTCTTGGGATGGTCAACCAAATAACACCGAAAGAAATCCAAACTTGAGGAAAAATCAGAATCCTAATACTGGAAAGGCTGGTCCTGACCAAAACATTAGACCTCTATTCTAGGGAAACTATGCTGAGGCTTCAGCTTCTAGTGAGCCAACAGAGGACACTCAAATTAACTTAATGGGTCTAAACAGTGAACATCAAATCTTTTTGACCCAGGATGATCAAGAAGCTCACACCTTTAATCAGTGTCAAACCAAATCGGGGGAATCATTGATTTTAGAGAGGGATATGATGCAGCTGTCTACGAGGTCCACAAGAAATATAAGTTGAGAAGAAGAACAATAGATGTTCCTGAACCCACCAAGCAGAAAGGTGCCAAGTAGCCTAATAAAGCAAAGGTTAATACCTCCCCTATACAACTCCCTGCTAGAACAGATCTCAACCCAAAAGAACCAACGGTTGAGGACATATCAGATAGCCCACCATCAAATAGTCAGCCCTCCACTTCCTTCCCTCCCAAAGAAAATGCAAAGGAATCTCCTGAAATTAATTTTAAAGTGGATTTAGCTCATAACAATACTCCTGATAAAGAAAGAAGCATTGAAAACACAGCAAAAAAAGAAAATCTTGCTGCCCGAAATGCAAAAATTCAAATGGAAAAACCTTTCAACCTTGAAACAGAAATAGGCAAGTTAAAGATAGCAATTCCATTGTCCGAATTGGCTAAACATGATGTCTATAGAGAACAAATCAGCAGATCACTTCAAATTTCAGAAAACAAAGATGTAGTAAATGTTCTAGATGATCAGCCAAAATTAATTTTGAGCCCTGAAGTAAATGGAAAATCAGTAGATGGAGGTGTTCCTCCTTTTTATGTAAGTTTGAATATTCATGAAAAAGTACTTCACAATGCAATGTTTGATTTTGGAGCTTCGCATAATCTAATGCCCAAATCTGTGATGGAAAAGTTGGACCTAGGTATCACAAGGCCATACAAAGACTTGTTCTCTTTTAATTCTAGCTAGGTTAGATGTATAGGGTTGATCAAAGATTTATGTGTATCTCTAGTTCAATACCCTGCCAAAACAATTTTAATGGATGTAGTGGTAGTTGATATCCCACCAAAATATGGAATGCTTTTGTCCAGATCTTGGGGTGCAAAGCTCCAGGGATCTTTACAGTTGGACATGTCCTATGCTACCATTTCAGTATTTGGTCAGCCAAAGAGATTGTACCGGGAAACTTTGATGAAATATGTGGTCAGTAGCCAAGAGAAACCCCAAAATTTTCCCATCTATTCCATGCATTCTGATATGGACTCTTTCATCCTATTCAATGCTGAAATTTGCCCTCCAACTAATGACAAGGTTTTAGCATCAGCACAAGGAAAAAGCATAAATGAAGAATCTATTGCCCAAACTTTAGAAATTGCTGAAATAATTGATATAACAGACACACAAGGGAAACCACATGAGACTGAAAATCCAAATTTGCCTGCTAAGAAAATTTTAAAAACTCTTGATGCTAGCTGTAATCAAGAAGTCCTATGGTATCTAGAGTTTGATGGATCAGTTAATAAATTAGGAGCAAGGGCAGGAATTTGGATACATAACATGCAAAATGATCATGCTGAAGGACATGCATACAGGCTGAATTTTAGATGCACAAACAACATGGCTGAATATGAAGCTCTCCTGCTAGGACTCAAATTGATCAAAAGTCTAGAGGGAGTTAGGATATCAATTTTGGGAGACTCTGATTTGGTTATTCAACAAATGAAAGGAAACTTTCTCACAAATGATCTTAGGTTAAGAGCTTATATAGGGGCAGCATTTGAAATACTCAATACCTTTCTAGAATCACAGCTTGCCAAAATTCCAAGGAATCACAATTTGCATGCTCACAGTTTGGCAACATTCGCCAGCACTTGTAAATTGCCATTTCAGCCTAATCACCACTTTACAGCTGAAATAAAACATAGACCAATTGTACCAGACAATGTAAAAAATTGGCAGGTGTTTGACAATGACACTCAGATTAATAATTTCCTGACTTTAAAAGAAGAATTTTCCAGCACAAATATAGACACAAGCACTGTTTGTGAAACTGATCAAATAGACAAAATTGAAAAACACATTTCAGCTGAAACAACAAATCAGATATTACATCCAACAAAATTTACCAGCAAAGAATTACAAGAGCTGAAAGAAACAGACCTTGATGAAACTGCTGAAGGAGAGTCTGAAGTGATTGATTTAAAGGATAATTTCTTACCCACAAGATTAACCCCTCTGGAAGACATTTTTGATTCAAATGAAATCCCAAGGAAGCCCAAAATGCAGCCATTAAACGCAGAAATTGAGGACTGTAATATAGGCACTAAACAGAATTCTAAAATGATGAAACTATCTAAAGCTTTTCTTGCTGACCAAACGCCGAAATATATTGAATTGTTCAAATAATTTCAAGATGTTTTTGCATGGAGTTATGAAGATCTTAAGTCCTATGATACTTCTGTAATTCAGCATACAATACCCCTGAAAGAAAATCAAAAACCTTTCAAGCAAAAACTCAGAAGGGTCAATCCTGTACTCCTTCCCCTCATTGAAAAAGAGGTCAAAAGAATGTATGAAGCTAGCATAATTGCACCTATTAGATTTTCAGAATGGATCTGGAATCTAGTGCCCACTAGGAAGAAAACAGGAGAAATAAGACTGTTTTGATTTGAGGAATCTGAACAAAGTCTCTTTAAAAGATCACTACCCCTTACCTAAGATGGACCACATTTTGCAAGGGCAGTGGGAGCTTCTAGAATTTCACTACTAGATGGATTTTCAGGCTTCAACCAGATCCTAGTTCACCCTGATGATCAAGATAAGACTGCTTTTACAACACCTTCGGGAACTTTCAAATATGTAAAAATGCCTTTCAGACTCAAGAATGTAGGGGCAACATTTCAACGAGCAATGGACATAGCTTTTGCGAAAGAAATTCATGATTTCCTGGTCATATACCTAGATGATCTCACTGCCTTTTCCAAATCAGATCAGGAACACCTACAACATCTCAGACAGGTGTTTTTAATCTGCAGAAAATATGGCATACCATTAAACCCAAAGAAATCATTATTTGGCCTAGAAGAGGGCAAGCTGTTAGGTCACATAATCTCAAGAGATGGCATTAGAATAGATCCAGACAGAATACAAGCCATTCTACAAGTTCCTCACCCTAGAAATATCAAAGAACTTCAAGCTTTCCGAGGGAAAATCAATTTCTTAAGGAGATTCATACCCAACTTGGCTGAATTAATTAGACTGTTGAATAACATGCTGAAAAAAGATTCCAAAGTCAAATGGACAGTAGAAGCCAAGCAAGCTTTTGAAGAAATCAAAATAGCTTTAACTAAAACACCAGTCCTCACAAGCCTAAAATTTGACAGAGACTTTATAATCTTTTCCTCTGCATATGAACATACTATTGTTGCTGTTTTTCTACAAAAAGATGATCAAGGATGTGAGAAACCCATTGATTTTTTCAGCAAAGCATTGAGAGATGCACCGCTAAAATATCAAATCATGGAAAAACAGGCCTATGCACTTGTAAAAGATATTAAGGACTTTAGAGTTTACATACTATACTCTCATGTGATAGCTTATGTACCAAATACTGTGGTCAAGGATATTCTAACTCAAGAAGGAATTGAAGGCAAAAGAGGTAAATGGATAGCTAACATTTTGGAATATGACATTGAAATTAAACCAACAAAGCTGATAAAAGGACAAGGATTAGCTAAACTTATGACTGAAACCAACTTTCAAGCCCTTGACATCAATGAACTGGATAACGAATAGGAGATGGCGACTCCACAGATCAATCAAGCCTTTTTACAATCACCTTGGTATGTTGATATAATTTATGTATTGTTAAACCTGCAGGCTCCTCCAGGGTTATCCAGAACTAAAAAGAGATTTCTGAAAATGAAAGCTTCAAAATTCTGCATTTTAGAAAATATTTTATTTTGGAAAAATCATGAAGGCATTTTATTGAATTGCTTAACAAAGGATGAAACTGACAAAGTGCTGAAAGAGTTTCATGCAGGGGACTGTTGTGGACATTTGTACTAGAAATCAACTGCTGATAAAATCCTAAGGGCTGGATTTTATTGGCCCACCTTGTTTGTTGATGTAAAGAAATTTGTAACTTCTTGCCATAATTGTCAAAACTTTGAAGGCAAGAGAAAGCTTCTACCTCTACCCCTCAAGCTAATTTCCACTGAAAAACCATTTCAAAAATGGGGGTTAGATTTCATTGGGGAAATTCACCCTCCCTCTTCTGTCCAACATAAATGGATTTTGACTGCCATAGACTACTTCACCAAGTGGATAGAAACCATCCCTTGTAGACAAGCTAATGATTTAGTGATCATGCAATTCCTAAAAACCAATATCTTGTCTAGGTTTGGCTGTCCTGAAAAGATTATAACTGACAATGCTGCTGCTTTTAAATCCAAAATAATGATCAATTTTTGTCATAAATACCACATTACCCTAGGCCACTCCATAGCCTATTACCCTCAAGGTAATGGTCTAGATGAGTCATCCAATAAAAGCCTGATCAATATCATTAAGAAAGTATTGGAGGAAAACAAGAAAAACTGGCATAAGAAGCTTATCATGCACTTTGAGCAGATAGATTGACTACAAAGAGATCCATTGGAACAAGCCCCTATGAATTGGTTTATGGAATGGAGGCTATATTCCCTTCATCTTTGGGAGTCCCTGTGATAAAGCTGCTGCAAGAAGTGCAGGCAGAACCCAATGACATTCAGAGAAGAATAAATTAGACTATTCATTTACAGCAGATTAGAGAAGAAGTGTATCAAAGATCTCAAGTTCTACAAGAAAAACTGAAGAAGATGTTTGATAAGAGGACAAAGGCAGAGGATTTTTTCATAGGAGACAGAGTACTGAAATGGGATTCCAGAAGGGAAGATAAAGGAAAACATGAGAAGATTGACTTCTTATGGAAGGGACCTTTTATTATTCAGGCTTCACAAGGAAACAACACCTACTTTTTGAAAAGCCTGGATGGCACTGAAGCAGAAGATGGGCCAGTCAATGGTTGGATGCTGAAGCATTATTTTGATTTAGTTTGTTGAGATGTCAGGACTTTAACTTGTACATAAGAGTGTTTACTTTCTGTAGTTTATTACAGCAATAAGATAGGAAGGAATATCTAAGAAATTTTGAGAAAAAATCAAGGAGCTATGCCACCTTTTTGTGTTACCTTTTTTTGCTTCAAACAAAAGCTGAAGAAGAAGATTTGGGAGCTCTAAATATCAGAACAAACATTCAGACAAACTATCATAAACAGAGCTGCAATTGTTTGAATGAGCTAATGAGAAATGTATATATGTTGCAGAGGTACAGTTTTGTTTACTTACAACAAAGGAGAAATTTCGGAATACAGCAAGAATTGAATATAAGGCCATCTGGCCTACTGTTCTTAGCTTTTCATTAGGAAAATCCATCCCCAAGTGGAGCCAGTGTTATGCTCCTATACCAATAGGTGTCATATTTCATGATTGACTGGTAAAATGCCAAATATGTTCATCTTCTCCATGCTGCAAAGGTTCCATATTTTGAAAAAACCAAAAAATTAAAAAATGAAAACAGGGTATGCCCTAAAAGAAAGATCAAAGGGCAAAAATAATGAATTGGTAAAAAAGAAAAGAAAATGAACCCCAAATGAAAAAGACCAGGAAAGTGTGCTAGTCCAAAATGCCTCTACTATTCTATTTTTGCAAAGAGTTTCATCATGTGTAGTTAGTTGACTGTTGCCACACTTGATGGATGGCCAAACAGCTTAATCTTGGCCAGTCCATGTTTAAATTTCCAGTTTTAGAAATAGAGAACAAAATCTGTCCAAACAGTTCAAGCTTGGCAGATAAGTAGTTAGATAGAGAAACAAAGGTGCTCAACAGCTAAATCTGAGCCCCTGGAATAAATAAGGGCAGACTATGATAGGATGGTAGTTAAAAGAAAATAAAAGAGTAAGGGTTTGCCAGTTTAAATGCACCCAAGCAAAAAGGAAGAAAAAATGGTAGGTGTAATAGGTTGGGTAGGCAGTTTGAATGTTGCAGAAGCAGGTTTATGAGAAATTTTGTCCTTTAAAGGTGATTCATCTCATTTGATATGATAAGCACAATGTCAATGATTTGGCTACAAATCAGGTGAAGCATGTCTAACTTCCCCTCACTCTTTTCCCTGAAACATTTGCTAAACTCCCCACAAGGACATTGAGATCTGCTCAGTGCTCCTAAAACACTCCATTTCATGAAAAAGGCTAAGTGAAACTTTGTTTTTACTTAGGAAAAGGAAGCCACATTTCTTGTGTAAAAACTCTATTTGTTCCCTAAGCCTAAGTGGATTCAACCATGTAAACTTGGTGCTTACCCCTCATAAACCCATGTTAACCCTTAACTTTATTATATAATTCCTACATAATATTCCCCCCCCCGTATTATATAACTATATGAAAACCCCCCCAAAAAAATTAAAATATCCCGACCCCTGGCTAATTATAGCCATATATTAATGTTTTACGGGATTAATGGTTCATCCGGGGCCATTAACAACCCTTCGCGCATAAAACATTGGGATTTATTTAACCTCTGGTTAAACAAATAACCAAACCCGCAAACCTTACCCATGAATAAACCTGAAATCGTTGAAAAACATTAAAATAATGGTGGACCCCACGCCGTAGCCCTCCGCCATTTCCCGTTGACCGCCAGCCGTTCGATCATGGCCCGCAGATCGGACAGCCCACAACGATATCACGACGGCCTTTGATGCCAACCTTTAGCGCTCGGGGGATGGTGGTTTTCCCACCGTACCTTGGGACAGGTGGCGGCCTCCTGCAGTGCTCGCTGCCCTCCCCTCCGATACCACCTTTGCCCAAAAGCGGTGCGGGGCCAAAACCGCTTACCGCCCCCCGCTGCCTCCTTGCTGACATCATCCTCGCGTCATCAGCTGACGTCACAACCACGTCAGTGCCATGTCACCCACATCACCCTACTACACGACAAATTACCACGTCATGCTGACGTCATCCGACAGAAACGCGCCAAAAGCCCGCCAAAGTCAATTTTTTGTTAAAAAATGCATGAAAACGTCATTTTCACTCATTTTCGCTTATTTTCTCTGTGCGACCTATGCATACCGTTTACGTCCAAAGCAGTGTTCGACCACACAGTCCGCCACCAAGCCAAATCAAGCCCGTAGTTTGGTCTTCCAGCTCGTCCCGCAACCTGCGATTCGCACAGTGCGCTGATAAAAAGAGGTATTTACCTTAAATTTCGTTTTCAAACCCTATGAATTTAAATTTTCTTTGCAAATTGTCCAAAGGACCCAACTTTGAGTTCAATTCATCGTGCTGCCTTCAAACATATGCACCAAAACCACTGCTATTTTTCCCATTTTCACCAAAAAACCCTGTAGACTTCGTTTTTTCTGCAAATTCATCCAGGGAGCTAAGTTCAAATCCACTGTGGTCTACAATTCCCAGAGAAAAGCCCCAGAGTTGTCGTTTTGCCTATTTTTGCTATAAAAACCCAAATTCCAATTGAAAAATTATAGACAATTGTGTAATGAAAGCTCCAGTGGCCCTAAACATTGCTCCCCTCAATGCACCTCATAAGGACTTGGAGTGGTTGCCCTTGGCTGATAGGGATTTTCAAATACAAGACTTAACTGGTTACAAAAACCACCTCCAAGCATTCTGTGAAATTAGGAACAGTCACCTAAGCAAAACTGATCTCTATGGGATATGGGAATCCAATCTGCCTAGATACTATCTCCCCTCAGTAAATGTATTCCCAGATGTAATCTGCCTGTGCTGTGCCAATTATGAACCTATCAAAAGAGCAGTTATGACTCCAACTAGAACTGTCCTCTTTCATATAACTCCTGAGTCCATAAATGAGATGTTGCGCTTCAAACCCACTCAGCCTCTGGCTCCCCTTTCCATGGGATATTTGGTGGAGCAAGGCTCTAAACTATCCACTGCAGAAATAGGCCAGATTGCCAAGCTATTTATGAGACCAGATTGCCAACCTAGAGAGCCACCTCCTTTTCACCATGTCTGGTTCAATGAAGCTAGAAGATTCATTATTGATATGATATCCTATGTCCTGGGATTTAAGACAAGTGAATATGTTGATGAGACCATCTTAGCTTTGATGTCCATGTTTATTCCAGGACATCCTCCTCCTGTCAAATATGATTTTGCTACTTTCATTGCCAACAATATCCATGACCAATTCATGAGTCTAGAAAGAGAGGGAGTCTTCAAGTATTCCTCTTATATATATCATCTATTCTTGTACTATCAAATAGACAGTTTTCAGTTTCCCATCAGAAAATTGGATTCTAAAGGAGAAAGGGGGTCTGTGATCTTTTGGACCTCAGTATTCCATGAAGTCCATAACTCTCCTTACACTTACTGTGAATTCATTGACTTGTTTATACATCCAGTCTCTTCTCTGCTGATGAAAACTCCTCCTCCCAGACTCTCTGGGGATACGTAGAAAATTTTACAGCTCTCCAAAAGCTACAAAATAGGTGACTGGTACTTCTACCAGAATCACACTGAGATCAGGATATATGGCTGTGAGTCGTGCCCCTATAAACTGCCAAAATATGTTCCTATGAGACTGTTTGCTCTAGAATACTTCAGACAATTTATCAATTCAGATTTAACTCACTTTTATGGTGCCAAGAAAAAAGCTCAGCTGAAATTAAGAAACCAGTTAGGCCCTTTCATCATTAACGAAAAGGAAGGATGGCAAGATGCTGACAAGATATTGGGTGAACAACTCAAATTAAAGAGGAGCTTTTGGTGGGTACCCTATGACCCAAATGGATTCATCTGTGAAAGAAAAGTTAAAAATAGGCTATCAGCCTATAATCATTGTAGGATCCCTGAAATAGAGCAGTTTGCTAATCAAGATGAGTGGGTAGAGGGCACATTAATTGAATAACTCACTGAGGAAGAAAAAATGGAACAAGCTATGAAAAATCTTGAAAAGACTCTTGACCTGGACTCTTTTGGATAGGTGTCTTTCAAATTGCCTCAGCAAACCGGAGTAGGCACATCTGCTGCTGGAACTTCACAGCAACCTACTCAAGAAAGCACTACACTAGGTGTAGGGACATCTAAGGGCAAAGAAGTGTTGGATACAGAGCAGCACATAATGATAGATCAGCCAGCATGATCAAAGCAACAAGGCTAAGGGAAAATTCCTCCTATCCAGACCAAAGAACCAGAGGTACCAGCACTACAGACTCCTCTAAATGAGGAAAAGGGTAGGAAAAGGGATAGAGAAGAGACCACACCTATAAGTGGACTAGCAGAGCAACCAGGGAAAAAAGGCAAAGAATAAATCCTCTACCTGAAGAGGAAATTATTGAGGAAATCTTAGAAAGTCCAAGAGGCAAGAGGGCAGCCAGCCCATAGGCATCCCCAGTGGTAGAAACATCCACCAGCTCTCATAGGCAGGAAATGGAGAAATAGCATAGTGTGGAAGTCTCCTCCACAAGGCCACAAAGCAAGCAAGGTTCCGATATCAAAAGAACATTCAAGGACATCAAGGCCCAGAATGAGCCCATAAGAATGCAACTTTATGATCAGTTTCTCAAGATGACCCCCACCAAACAGCAAAGGCTAATGTCTGCATGTGACATTAAAGAAGGAAAAATGATCTTAAGTCACTTTAAGCCCAAAGTGCAGCAGCCACAGTCAGCAGCTGACTATATAAGAACAAATCTGGAGGTCCTTGCCAAAGACATTCATCCTATGGATCAGATTGAGTTGCACAAGCAAACTAGAGAGATGGTCTACTCTACATTGGCAGATAAGGCAATGTTAGCTCACAAATTGCAGAATTCATTAAACAACACATCTGCCCAAC
This sequence comes from Pinus tabuliformis, assembly GCA_031772625.1. Classification (NCBI taxonomy): domain Eukaryota; kingdom Viridiplantae; phylum Streptophyta; class Pinopsida; order Pinales; family Pinaceae; genus Pinus; species Pinus tabuliformis. Next base: position 1,901,670,477 of record CM062817.1, read on the forward strand.
TAGATTTGGAAAAGGCATCTTCTTTAGCCAAGGACAACACGATAAAGTCCTTGGAAGAGATTATCATTGAACTAGGACATGATCCCAAGGATGCCAAAGGAATAAAAGCATTGATGAAGAAGAAGGAAGAGGACATTACTGCCCTCAGGAAATAGTTGAAGCTGCATATTACCATGCATCCACAAACCACAGAAGCTATGCAGGAAAAAGCAGAGGAGGACATGATGGAATTGCTGATGAAAATGAATCAAAGACTAAGCGAGACAGAGCAGGAATTGGAGAAAGCATTACAAGAAAAGCAGGGAGTGTCGACCTCCCAGCCATCTCAAATAGCTCCAACAGTTACAACTGCTCCTCCCACAGTTACAACAGCAGTGCCTCCCATTGGCCCAACATCAACAGCACCGGGTACTTCAGCAACAACAGCAGGCAGCAGCACTACCATGACCACAGAGGACCTGATAAAGGCTATGGAGGATTTAAAGCTCCAAGTATCAGAATTAAAAGAGGCTAAAGAGAAATTGGCCAAGTTAGTAGTAAGTTATGACAAATCTAAAATGACTGTGGCAGAAAAGACAAGAGAGGTGAAGGCATTAGAGAACAAAGTGAAAGCATTGGAAAAGGACCTCTCTTTAGATAGGCCTCTGGGAGAGATTAAGGGAATTTTGTGGGCTAACATCAGTGAATCCATTAGTAATGTCTGGAGATCTATTCAAATTATATATGAGCATATTGACTTGATAGCAGCAGCCCAGGTCGAAATTCAAAGGGCCATAAATTTATTGGGACATATGCCTGAACAAGCCAACAGGTTAATACAAATTTTGAACACTAAGACCAGTGAAGAACTAGCAGCACTGGACATCAGAGACATGCTAGCCACCATTCTAACAATCAAAAGAGTTTTGACCATGAGAACCCTGATGCAGAATTTGGAAAAGAAGAGTGAGGATATGCAGGTGGAGATAAACTCTTTTATGGAAAGATTTTTAGTTTTGCAAGAAAGGGGCTTGCCAAGTCTGGTGGGAAACAATCAACGCCTGTTGAGGCAAGCTGAGTACTAGCTTAGATTGAATAAACATGCTGCTAATAAACTAAATGCATCATCAAGTACTCCAGCAGAGAAGACCCTTCCATTTGGATAGACTCTTTACAGCAACTTGGAAAATCTATTTTATATAGAACATGAAGTGAAACATCTTTTTTCAGTCCAGCCTAACTTCTACAGGTACACAGACGCCGGTGAGACTTTGAGAAGGCTTCTTAGACATCAATTACTAGAAGAACAGTGGTGGCAAAGCATGTTGGAAATCCTGTAGGCGGGTTTCAGACTTTTGTTTTTTCCAAGAATACAACAGATATCATAAAGCATAGAAAAGGAACTGAGGAGAGCTATGCGAGGCAGCAATATATTAAATCAAGATCAAATACACCCGAGAAAGCTGAGCCAACAGTGTGGAATATCAGTGGAAACATCCACCGGCCGACTCAGCGAGCTTAGAGTCAACACATCTCACCAACTGAGCGGCCAACACAGCAGCATTTACTTCTGCACTTATTTCTCCTTGTTTCCAAGATCATTTACTTCTCTTGTAAAGTAGATAGAAGAAGTTATTACTAGATATTATCTCTTTGAGATATTTTGTAAACATTTTTGTACAAATACCTCTCCAAGCGAAGTATTAGGGGTTGGTGATACATTTCTCAGACTGCGCTGTAACTCTGAAAAATTCTGAATACAAAAGCTATTGGAATCCATTATCACTGGACTATCTGGATGTGGAATTGATGGCAGAGGACCATGTTACAGAATTCTTGAATCATTGCATGGATCAATAAGTCTTTCTAACTTGTGTTTTACTGTTTCTGTGTTTTATATATCATTTATATATCATAATCTAAATAACAAGGAAAAAGAATAACTCGGAACTTGCTTAACTGTACTCTGTGTTCAATCCCTGTTATTTTTAATGTTTTCTTCATGATTAGCGTAGACATGAATCCTTAACTGCTCCTGTTTCCCCTGGTTCTTACATCTTGAATATAGCTAAGGAATTCTTAAATGCTCCCTGGCAATATTCACCCACTTTCCCTCTGTCAACATGATGAAGGATTCTTAATTGCCCTTCACTCCCTAACTCCATCCCACCTGATTCCAGCTTACAATTTGTTCCATGGTTGATTACCTTGCTCTGTAGTACCACCCTCTGTCAAAGAAACCATATCCAGCAGTTCATCTTCATAGACTCCATTAGCTCAATGGACTGAACTTCTTAGATTTGCACCCCTGTTCTACAGAATGTCACCATCCAAAAATCAAACAAACCCTTGTACTTCATAACTAGCCTAATATACCTTAAAACAAAGCTAAATTATAAAGATAGAGCCCTCTCTAGATGCAAATTGGCTAGAACCTGCATCTAAAAGATTGGTCTGTGGTTACCTCGGCCGTATTCCCTTTTCTACAACTTTTGGGGAACAACTTGAGTGATAACACCCTCCACAACATTTACAAAAGTAGTCCCTTTCTATAACATTTTCCAACTCATCTGTACATCGAAGTTTACATTACTTTTAGGCATCTAGCCTTTACAACAAGTTTGCCAAGTGGCTTGACCATTAGACTTTACAACTGACACCAAATATAACTACTAACTAGATTCATAAAACTAGGACTCAAACCTATTCGAATTAAGAATTAGAGTCCAACTATGACTCAAACAGCTAATTATTACATTTAAACCAAACTTATCCAAATATTCCTCGAAAGGAATCCTATCTTTTAACCACGTTGGCCATCAACCAAACATTAATATTCTGACTACCTTCGTGAAGTTACTCTGCCTATCATTAAGGAGATATCAGTTTGATGACCTAGCACATGTAGACTAGTGTCTTCAAACTCTTCCTTTAACTGAATATCTCCACTTGTCAAATGACTGATCTGATACTCTTTGTCATGCTCTGATACTCTTTGTCTGCTGATGTGGAACTGCTTTAAGTATGTTTTACCTTTCTCCCTCTACCCAACATTAATGATGAAATCTAACCTTGTTGTCAAAACTCTGTTTTGAGCTACGAAAATAGCCTGTTCTCGTAGCGCAACTTTTATACCACTGTAAAACACTTCTTTGACCATTCTTTCTTCTGCTTTTCAATCTGAGTCTTCATCTGTGATCTTAATCTTTCCATCAGCAACACCAAAATTTGAAAACCAGCAGCCTTTACCTCCCAAATACATGCATAAAATGCCCAAAATTCACCTTCAGCAGTTTCGTAGCGTGCTACGAAACTGCTATGTATGCTCCCTTTAACACAGTTTTCAGAAATTTACAGTTTGAAGATATTTAACATTCTTCAAGGATTGGTGTCAACATCAAAAAGCATAACAACTTGACCTTTAAAAGTGTTTTTCCTCAAAATTTGGTCTTCACCTTAATGAAAGACTGACCTATAAATTTATTAGTTTCCGCATTGTTTTTATTTGAAAAATAGGTGTTGAGACAAAGCCTATATCTTTTTTATATCTGATAGATGTTACAAAAATGGAGGAGTTTTTTGTAGATAAGAATGTTTATAAGAAAAACCTCTCTCAGGTTTTTGAAAAACAGCTTCAGTTGTCCGGAATTTGTAGTATAAAATCATGTATAAAATAGGAAAAATTCAGAATTCTAAAAATATGTCTCAAAGGAAACTTCGAATATCCAAATTGGTAGCACTTGGGAGAAATTTGAAAGAGGTTTGTGTTCCTTGTTATGTTCTTAGAAAAACCTCCTTCATATTTTTGAAACTCATCTTCATTTGCCTGAAAATTCCTTTTGAAACCAACAACTCAAAACAGTCCAAGAAACACACAAATCCCCTTGCAGCTCCTGGTAGAAATACATGTAACTTGTCTGGATGAAAGCTTGTGTGAAGCTGAGGTCATCCATGATCAGTTAAAGCTCTATAGGCTCCTATCCAAACACATAGCCTTCTTTTTATGCTTTCATCTTCATGGAAATTTCCCTTTATAACCCAAACTACCCTCTTAAAAATATGACAACTGTAAAAAACTATTTGGACAGCAAGTTGTTTGTCACAAAGTTAACTTTTCAAAGGTGACAACTGACTGATACATGCAAAGGTTGAAAAGTAAATGATAGAGAGGAGCTTGGGTAACTTGTTTAAGGAATGATATTTGAATGTGGAGAGAAAGGTGACAAAATGAGGGAGTGGAAAGCAAAAAATGAGTTTAGAAGCATGAACTTGCAACAGGAGTTTAAAATGATATGAATATACTTTATGATATCTTCCCTCACAGGTAAAATACCTTTCAATGTTGAAGATCAAGTTGGCATAGATGTATTTGATGTAGTTCCTTGGAATTGCCTAGGTTAAGTCTGTTTCTGCAAACTCTGGCTTCAGAAACAATTTACATGGTTCCATGTCAAATTTGAAGTTTTTGAACCATCTATCTTGCCCCTTAGGAATCTCTGTCACCAAAGCTATGATCTTAGGAGAAATTGGCAAGTTTAGGATTTCAATTTTTGTGATTGAGCTTGTGAAATGTAGGGCAAACTCCTTTGTCACCTGAGTGTGACCTCCCTGCAATTTTCACAAATTTTCCAACATCCTGTTTTCTTGAAGGCTTCCATTACTGATTTATCTCTGGCTAAGACCTCGGTCCTTTTAGGCTTCGTTATTAAACAATGACCAGACCTATGGTTTTTCCTTTCTTTTGTCATCTTTGCCTCTGAATTCCTGTACCAAATTAGCCTAACTTGAATTTTTGTTTATCAATCTTGCTTGCTTATGGTGGTTAGCCTCGCTTGTTTTATAAATGAGAGAAGCTTTGGTAAGAGATTACCATAAGCTTATCATTCGAAAACGGTCTGTTTGAGTGTTTGCATGCAAACTGCAATAAGAAACCAGCCAACCCTTTTGAATTTGAAATTACCTATCATGATAACCCCTACATTTGAAATGATGGATTTGGATGGTTGCATGCTTAAGAATTGACTCCTAGCTGACACCTAATAATGAAAAATTAATGGAATTTGAATGAATTGATGTTTTGACAAGACTGCCTATGAATTTGCACTTTTGTAGTGCACTTAGTGTATTTTTAGGGAAAAGTGCTACGAAAAGAGCAACGTTTTCATAGCGCAAAACATACCTTTTACACTGTCTGCACTATGAAAACGTGGTTTCGGGGCTAATTCCATTTTTTTTTCCAAAATGGTTTAAGATATGAGTTCTAAACAGAATGTGAGACTTCTAAGACATGGAATAAGGTTGTTAAACTTTATTTGGATATGAAAATGAGACTTTTGAGACTCTTAACCTATCACCTACCCATTAAAACATAAAATGACTTAACACCTATCTAAGACCATGACTAGGAACAATGTAAATTGTTCAGGTTTAGAGAAAAAAAGCTTTTATGGTGATAACAGTGTGCTAAGGAGATCACCTACCTCTTGATTGCACATGACTTATGAATGCTGGATGTGTAATGCCCAACAATAACATATTTTTATCTCATGAGGAGAAAAGTTGCTATAATATAGTAGGGCTCATCTTAGGACACTATTAGTAGCTCTACTATGGGATGGCGCTTACTCATCTCATCAAGGACACCTCAAATAGATCGTCTATATCACATATATTTTTAATTTCTCTTTTTTATTATGGGATATCCCTAGAGATCAATTTTAGGAAATTCCATTCTAACTAAGTAAAAAAAATCTTCTTTTTTTATCCTCGATGAAGAAAAATAATTGTCATCGGATACATCAAAAATAGATTTTGGCTATTGCAAAATGCCAAATGATAAGGGTTTTGATTTAATATAAGATGATCTAGTCCCACTAATGGATTCTTTTCATCATAGTTGTAAGGATGAGAAGAGGTTTGCACTACGAACCTTAGCTAGCAAGAAGGAATTCTTGGTTGAATCTAATCAACTAGTAGTGGTAGCATCGTCCCAATTGGCTAATGTTATATGTTGGATGAACTTGTTTGCACCCCTTGTTGGTTCTTATCTTCTTTTATGCCATAGCAACTTATTTTTGTCCCTTAATGGAAGACAAGTAAAACATATATATCAAGCAAGCTCTATCTCTACCTATCGCAAAAGGTTAGACCAACATCCACACAAACATAGGAGGACTACACTCATCCTTAACATATATGGTATGGGTTTCTTATGCATAGGCCAAGGAGATACTTATCAGTGATGTAAATGGCTTTGATGTGGAGACTATGAAAAAGAATAATATCATATGGCACATTAGACACACTGAATGGGTTTGAAACCCTCCTCTTTCATAAATAAACACCTCAACAAGGGGTGAAACCCTCATAAATTAATAGGACACACTTAATGGCTCTGATAGGCATCCAACCTCCCTCCATATAACACTTGACAGGTTGAAACCCTACATCAAGAAGTAAGGAAGGAAGGATGGGTTCCCATTTTGGTTGTGGACCATCATAGTTTAATGGGGAAAGTTCAACATCTCAATGCAATTTTCTTCGAGCCTCTCAATTGAAGGCATCCTACCACTATTATGGAAACCCCTGTAAATGCAAGTTTTCCCATTTGATATCACCAATGTGGGATTTCCTCATTGAAACACTCAAAATTAGATTTTGACACTATGGAAAAATGTGAAATGAGAGGGATCTACTGGAGTAACTATCATGCTAACTATTTACAATGAAGGAGGGGTTCGCATAACGAACCATAGAAGTAGGCAGGAAGGAATTGGTGTTTGCATAGCTCTCAACCATAGCTCTCAAACATAACTTCTCTCATGGTGGTGCCCTTCCATGGTGGATAGTTCAGTTCAACCACCTCATCAACTATGCGGTTGCTAAAAGCCTCTCCTATTTGTTTTTTTGAACCTCACTAACTTCATGGGGAACAACAAATTTGGCTATCCAAACAACCATACGAAAAAGCTTCGGCTTGCTTGACCTCAAAGAAATCCAAGGGGACACTCCCTAACACTCCCTAGCACACATTGCCACACTCTGTCATTTGGCACAATCTTGCCATGTCGCCCTGGCACTCTAGCATTCCTTAGCACTACCTAACATACCTTTTCACTCCCTCCTTAGCACACCTATAACTCACTGGCACTCCCTATCACACACTCTTATTCATTCATTTCCATGCATTTGAAACTAACACTCCCTTGTGTTTCCTTGACACTCCATAATACTCCTTGATATGCATTGGCACACCATAGCACCTGACAGATCTTGGCATGTTGCTTTGGACTCTATATTGTGGGGAGCGATTAAAGTTGTAACACAATTCAAGTAATTTACACCTCCAATGTAAATGACATCATTATATGTTTGTGTTAGGTTGTTAGAGAGGTTATTTATAGATAATACATTTAATGTACTTAGACTTCATCTTTTCAGGGCCTTGACTCTAACATGGATTTGTACCAGGAACACTTCATGCAAATGAAAGGGGGCCTTTTTGTTTAACCACATATGCACAAGAGCACCAAATGTTGCCCTTCAGATCCCCCTTGGTGTGTTCAAAGTGGGTTTACATTCACATCGAGTTGAAACTAATCATAATGACCTTCCTCTTCTTAATACCGATGACAACAAACTCATCTTTGACCTTAGACAATCTCGTCAGATATGAAGTCACTCCTTCACCCTGTATCATCTTGGTATACTTCAACTTATTCGCCAATACCAGTACCCATTTCTCGTTCTTAATCTAGAACAAATTTTGAAGAGCCGTCTACATCTCATGTGTAGTGTTCTTCCTCGACACTTCCATCTCCTTTAGATCAGTTGGCTTCTTGATGGCTTTCTTGATGAAATCCCAGATCTTGTTGACCTACAAGACCAACTTGATCCTTTCCTTCCATGGAATATAGTTGGAAAACCCCTCCAACTTGTCCTCATGCTGGAGACAAGCCTGAAATTTTGACATGGTCACTTACAATGTGCCCAACTCCCACTAAAGTTGTACTTCATTGTGCACACTCTAATTCACTGTCTTCCAAAGTAGCTCAGACACCCTATGATACCATTTTGAATTTCCATGATCTTGGGTCTAGGATAGAATCTTAGAATCTCTGACGCTACCAAACTAAGAATCTCAACAAAAGCTACTTTGCACAATCGAGAATAAATAGTAGTAAATTACACATGCACAAGTATAGAAAACGTTTTAACAAAAATATTGTACAAATATGTACAACCCAATATTCATTATATTAAACCAATCTGGATAATACAACAGTCTGTGGAATCAATCCTACGCTAAATCACACCTACCTTCTCATTTTTAAGATCTTTGTGAGCTTTCACCTATGAACCTTAAATTTAGTGCCCTTTAGTACCTCGAATGATGGAATAGAAGGCGCTGCGATAGGAGGTAAACTCCATCTCCCTTCACCTTTGTCAAGACCTCTAGAGACACCTGCAATCTATGCCCCTCCTTTGACTCAACATTTTTTTTTTCCACTTCCTTTACAAACCCTCCCTTCAAGGGAATCCTCACAGGAAGAGATTGTGGTATAAATATTAAGACAAAAAATGGGGCACATCATATCTTTATAGGGTTTAAAGGGAAGGGTATTGGAAAATAAGCGTCTTATCCTCTATAGCCCTTAATACCTTCTCAATGCATAAGCGAACCAACATAGTGATAATTGGACCCAAATATATATCTCAGCATTCAAGGCTAAACTCAAGTATAAAGAATCACACCATGGATTAAGAATTGGCATTTGGTTTTGGTTTAATCAAGGACCTCCTTTCAAGACCATGACCTTGCTTTTAGCATTCTAAAAAGGAAGGTTTAAAACCCACAATAAAAAGGGGATATTTACACCTTAGCCTTTTCAACCTTTGCCGATGACAAATCTATTTAATGGACTATTCTAGATATGTCATGTCTTGGAAGTCTAGAGTACCCAATCAGTGCTTTTGAGAGGCAAAATCCCTAGCTCCAACTAAAATTTAGTCCTATTGAAGATGAAACTTGAAAATTTTTACTAATAGGAGACATTTTTCCTTTCTTTTGATTGATTTACAACAAACTTCAATGCCTCTTCTTTCTTATCTCCCTCTTCCATTCCCCAACAAAAAATCATTAATCTTATATCATAAACACTCTATATAGATAAGAATTGGAATCATTTCCCTCAACTCATGGGGTACCTTTACACCTCAACCCATGCAAGTGGACCAAAGTCCATGGTACAACCCATCACACTCTAAGATGGTTCTAATTGTCTCCTCAAAACTAGGGCATAAGACACCTTACAATGCAAAATGGTCAAGCCATCTGAAACTTGTGTGGGATATTTGCCTTCATGGAACACATTCTAGCCAGTGCTCATAAAACATAATTCACTAACACTAATAACACACAAAAAAGGCCAAGATACTCATAAGATGTGGCCCACACCCAAGGCACTTAGACTACACCTCCATAAAATGCACCTTCAACTTTGGATGTCCAAAAATAGTAATATCCTAACCCAATATGGCCTATTTTTTAGATTTGTGTACTTCACTCCTTATCAAATCCTTGCACCTCCTTAACACTCCATGAGAAATCTACTCTAATGGTCACCTTCAAAGTTCCAACACCTTTTGCAACACAAAAAACCACCTATATATGTTGCAACAACCTTGTCAACTTCTTTAGCGGGTTGCACATATATTTCACATTTCTTCTTCGCCTTGCAAAGTGGTAGTGCAAGGAGAGGGTATCAACTTCAATCAAGGAATGTTCACTTAGTGCCACTTCCAAGTTTCCTTCCCCCAACTTGTCAAATGTCTTAAGTTAGCTTCACAACTTCTCATGGTGCATAACTTGCTTGTCTACACCTCTAAGTGAGACCACAATCCCCCAACCCCTCTAACTATTCCACTTCTTCAACCCTTGTTAGAGACTTTTTGGACGTGCACCCATGCCTCAAGTAGAACATAACACTAGAATCCCAAATGTGCATGCTCATTCCATCTTTTAATGCCTCGCTAAGACCACATTATCACATTGCTTAAAACGAAATGTTTACATCTTAAGGAAAAACACCTACTTTTATTATGACAACCTAAACTATGTGAGTGACTTTGAAAGGACTCCATTTTCTCAAGATAAAAACATAGGGTCTTACAAACCCATTCACACAACAATTTGAATATATTTAACCTAAAGAAGGGTACTACCCTACCCCTTCCAAATTTGTCATATAATTTTGAAGAAACTAACACTTGTTTTTAATTATTAAATCCTTACTATAGACTCTCTTTTGTTGGCACCCACCCAATACGCAAGAACACTTAAATATTTTCAATACAAACAATTTGAAAACATATGTTTCCTTTTTACACCTAAATGTTTACAATACAAAAAATATGATTCCTTCTAATAACATTCAAATTCCATAAATACAATATATCTACCTTCATAAATTTAACAACAAAATAACATTCAAATTCCCAAAATATAATATATCTACCTCTATAAATTTTAACAACAAAATTATTACATAAAAATAGTAATCTTAAAATTAAATTAAATTGTTTATGATAAATACACCAAATATACCATAAATGCTTTCAAACCCCACCAAAAACATGCATGAGGGTCTCAAATGAAGCTAAAAACTTAGTATGAAAGTGAAAATAAAATAATGTATTTAAATAAATATTTAAACTTAGTATGAAAATGAAAATAAAATAACATATTTAAATGAATATTTATTATTATTTAGGAAGGAAAATTTTGACATATTTAAAAAAAATAAAGCATTAATTTTGTTTTACAAAACCCCTCCAAACCCCATCATCATTTACGTTTAGAACACGTAGTGTCTGTTCAATTTTCACAGGTGGGAGCGAAAATGAGATTTTAGAGAGTTGTGAATGAGGGTTTTACTAGTAGCAAACCAAGTATCAAAGTCCCCTCTGATATTCAGTACATTGACGGTGCCAAGGTATGTTTTATTTTTAACTTCACCACGTTTTTCCTCATTTTCATTCTTCTACATAGAGAGTAGTACACATAGCTCGGGTCTCTAGTTCAATATCCATTGTTTTTTTGCATCACACTTGTATGTTTAGGCGCTGATCTCTGTGTTGCATTTTGTTACTGTTTGCAGGCATGGTGTTGGCATTTGATGAGTTTAAGAGGCCATTTATCATAATAAAGGAGAAAGAGCAGAAAAACCGAGCAGAAAACCCGAATGAAAAACTTAAATGCTCATAAGGCCAACATTGTGGCTTCCTGAGCCATCCCAAGAATCCTCTACACCTTACTCGGCTCCAAGGGAATTGGAAAGATGCTCCAGAACCCGACAGTGATGTCACCATTAGTAAGCTCATGTTCCACTTAATTGTTCTTTATTTTTGGATCTGTGAAACACATTAAATTATGAAAATAAGTAGACTTTACTTAAAAAACGTATGATTTATAAATAAAAATTACTTTAAAAAGTTCTGTAGATATTTTGCAAGGAGTGAAATAACCAAATATTCTATGATATGCTCATCTTTCTCACATAGTGCGAGGCCTGTGAGGCCCACTGAGTTCCTACAGACAGAAAAAAAGAAAAACAAAATACCATCATTAAGAGTAGCTTCTACTGATGCTAGATCTTGGTATCGCAATGTCGCTCTAAATGTCACTGCTTCATCATCCTTTGACTAGGATGGCACATGTGGATCAACTTAATTTAAGGATCTTGCACAACCTGTAATAGAAGGCAAGTGCCTTCCTGTATTGTAGTAATCAGGGTTGTATTTCATATCTAAATCATTATTCTATTATGTAATATCATTCAAGTTAGGTTTCTCAATCACTTCCTCATCAAGATTTACTGAACTAGATTTCTAGGTAAAAGGAAAACTCCCACCTCTCCACTCCTTGATTTGTGGTTTTTGTTCAAAACTCCCACTGTTCCACTCCTCCTTGATTTGTGGATTGTTTTCAATACTCCCACACATCCACTCCTCCCTGGCTTGTGGATTCTATTCAAAACTTTGACCCATCCACTCCTCCATGACTTGTGGTTTCTGCTCAACAGTAAATTCTGAATATTGGTAAGAATTCCCTCTATTTTGCTTCCTTTCTATAAATTTTCCTCCCAATGTAGTTCTGTATGATCCCTGTAATTGCAACCCAACTAGTTATCTTTCATCAACATTGGTGCACATTTTTTGAGAATTCCAATCTAAAAGGTTAGAGTTCTTCTATGGTATCTTCCATGAACCTTTCCTTACAGTTTTTATTTGATGGTTTACCTCAGACAGGAGGTTTTCTATGAGCATCAACATTCACACTATCTAGTTTAGAAGTGTGTCCAAACTAGTTAAGGGTGATTTCGACATCTTCATCATTATTGTTTGTTTTAGTGAGGTCTACCAGCTCCCTTGCAACTAAAACCTGGAAACTCCATCTTGAAATAGATTCATTGACATTGTTTGCACTTAAATTTGTATTTACCGTAGGAAGATCATCATCAATAAAACCATATTTTTTATAATTCCTCTCAGCATCCAATGAATTCATAGTGGAAATATGTGTGACAACATTATTTCCCATGTTTGTTGGGGGCATCTAGTCTGATGCCAAAACTAAGCCATCTCTCTGTTGGGGCCTTTCAGAGTCAACATGATACACAGTTCCCAACTCATCAAGGCCTGACACACTTTCCAACTCTTGAAAAATATCTGATGATGAACTTGGGGTAGTTCCACTTAGTTGTTCTGATTGTAAGCTCTCACATGAATTTAGATTCAGGCTCTCTCATAGGAAGATATCTAGCATTTTAGATAGAAGAATCTGATCAGTCCCTTCGACACAATGCTCTTTGTGCAAATAGGGATCATAATTGATATGGAAGTTGGATGAGTCTAAACCCATTGAAGGTGTGCCAATGTTTAGCTATTGTTCCTCATTAGTATCTTCTTGTGAAGCCTTTTCCTTGGCTAGGCGAAGCTGGGGGGCTTTGCCAAGATTTGAAAGAATTCATTGACTTCCATGTCTAAGTCCATCAGAGGTCTTGTATCGCCAATAATATTTCAGAATAATATTGTGCGAATAATCTTTTCAGAATTGCTTCAGAATAGTCCTAAAACATTGCAATGAAATAATACTCGATCAAGCCTTGAAATGACACTTGAGAGAGTCTTACTTTAGTCTTGGTTCAAGTGATTCTCAGTCTTAAGGATGTAGGAGTATTATGAGATCAAAATCCCACATTTATGTCATAGTGATCTATCATAGAAGGATCGATATGGGCCTTAGGAAGATGTGCAAGAAACCTTAGAAAAATTCCATAGAGGTCAATCATTAGCCATTCAGATAAAGGAAAAGACTCCAGTGAAGAATGTAGATGAGTTCAGAAACAGAACAAATCATGGTTCATGCCTCAGGTGATTTTAATACCCTCCTGTTCTAGGGGTAAAATAATTTCAGACAAAGGTTGGTCTTGTATCTCAAATAACCCAAAGAATGCCAAAGAATATCCAAATGAATCCTTAGTCAACAGTCCTCAAATTTGCATGGAGTAGACCTTGGAACAATGTGTAACTAACCTCAGATTAGCCTGAGAAGGGTTTCCAACCAGTGAAATCTTCATATATCGTCGACCCTTTTTCTTTGACCAACCATTGAAATCTTATTTTTTGGTCTCATACCAAGGCAAAACTTAGGATAAATATAAATAATTGAAACAATTTTAGCTTCAACTGAATTAATGCTACCATCGAATTAGCATTAATTCTAAAACATTTTATGTTAAGAAAGCACTTTCCATAATATAGTATACTCCTTTGTAAAAATGTAAACACCTCTGGCATATGTATCAACACTTTTGCATGGTCTGATGTGTTATCCATTGGATGTTAGCCTATCTTTGGTTCTACACATTGTTCTTTAAGCTTTCGCCTCCTCAGATCTTGCCTTTGTTTTGTTCAGTTTAGAGAAGGTGCACAGATATGGGACTGTTGTCCTTAGTGCCTGGGATTTCTTGTCTCAACATCAAAGAAATTCAATGTTGATTTCATGGACTTGATTTATGCTAAGAAATCGCACCAACATCCACAATCAAAGAGGAATTTTGGTCATGGCCATGGCTTTCCTCGAGCCTTCCAAGGGTTTTCATGTAATGAACATGTTTCAGAGCAACACTTGTTCCAGAAAACCAATTGGTAAGGAGGCTTTAAAAGTCCACTTGTCATATTATTACATATTTTATTTCAAATTTAAAACCAAAAACATCACTGTAATTGGCTAGTATCGGGCCTTGCCTATTATTGGCTACGTCATTAAAGTGAATGCACCTCTTATTACAAGCTTTCATTAGACTGTGACAAGCAACATCTGTAGGCCTCTTCCCTAACATGCTAAGGAATATATCTATCTCAGGCATTTGCGGTGCATTACCTTGGGTATTTTTCTATACCTCATCCCTCAGCCTACATTCGGTGATTTTAAGTCCCAATTACCTGGAAATAAAGTTTTACCATGAAAGGAAGAACATAAAGAATGCTCATTATGGCACCTTGTGCCTCCACATATCACCTAATGCAACCAGATTCAGACAAACAATGACTAAAACTGTGCATAGGATACACCCACTCAAAGCTAAATTCTTTGCGTAAAGAACACTCAAGGGTATTTATTCCTAAATAGTTAATCAACAAGTTTCTCTAAAATAGTACCAATGTTTGTCATTTTAAGTTAGATTACTCAGAATTATCAGTGTTTCTAACCGATCAATGACAATGATATTTTTCTTAAGCGTTCACATGTCAATAACACAAATGTGTGTACATGTATGTTTCTTCATTTATTTACAGTAGAGTTATTACCTTGATCAGGCAGTGAAACATCTGATGTGTCCTTTCCACTTATAAAGCTCCACCTATATAGCTCAACATTGTATCAATCAAAGTTCTAATTCCAAATATTTGATGCAAAACGGAACACTTTTCAATTTAGTAGTCTTTTATTCTATGCATCCCTGAAATTGGTTTCTGGTGGGTCTGGAGCGCATTTCTGGAAACCAGAAACCACCCTGGAAACGTTTCTAGGATGTTGTGTATCTTTTACATTCAAAAAAATTATTTTAAAAATGTCCCAAAAATTTCCCACTAACCCTAACATATCAAAACAAAAGCCTTGATGGTGAAAAAACTATCACAAAAGAGAGGGCAGACTCGTGCCCTTACAAAATAGAGAAGAAAACCAACCAAATAAAGCACTTTAACAGGGTTTATTGGGAAAATTTTCCACAACAGGAGGAAAAAAGTCACATTCCCACAATTCAGCCTTTTGCTAATAATTATCTTCCTTTGCTCATATACCCTCCAATAATGTGGGTGAGTGGGAAACATATCATATCCCTTCTTCAGTAATATAGTGTAGTCTTAACACCGAGTCAGCTAGCCTATACCATCTTTTTAATGTTTCGACCATTACATGACATTAAGGACACCATCGGGTCCCTTATCACTCAAACATTGAAGATGCAGGACCTATGCAACAACTTAGACCTTTAAAAAAGGGCCAAAATCAGTGAATTCATCCCCCTCAATGTAAATGCCCTAAGTTTCACCTGCAACTAGTTGCCACCAAAATCACTGGTTTTGCTTCCAGTGAAGATGCAGAACCCGGGTGAGGCCCCATCAAGCCAACAAATGGTTCTTGTTTCTGGGATAGAGCCACGATAGGTCGGCTCAAAGGATTGGGATTAAGTTTGGATACCCTACCACGAGAAATTTTATACCAGCTGCAGGATGGAGCAACGATAGAGCTCCACGCTAAGGAAGGACGTGAAGTACAAATGCTCAGTGAACAGAAAATCAACATTGAGCAGTTGAGCCTCAAACGTAATGAAGCAGTAGCACAGACTCAGCAGCTGGAGCAAATTGTTGAGGAAGCATGTCACTACACCCCTGAGCTCAAGATTGCAGCAGATTTACTGGTAGGCATAAGGATCCACAGATTGGCCAGTGGATTCCGCGAGGCGAAGGAGGAAGGAACAAGGATACAGTTAGAACTCATCTTGTAGATCGTAGAGCCGAAGCTCAAGGCACAACCAGCGACACCGCTAGAGGTTCAAGAGCAATGGCACTAGGCCATTCAAGCAGGATTGGAAGCTATAGAGCATGCCATACAGGATTGCACTGGCTTGCTAGATCAATCACTCTTCACCCTCACTTCACTACAAGAAGACCCAATGCTCTAGTGATTAAAGACTGAAGCACGAGAGTTGCAACAAGCTTATGACAATGTTCGAGGAACCGCGTAGAGTATCACCCTTACTCAGTGACTGGCCAAGATGAGGGAGGCCCAGGCCCTAAAAGCTCAGGTACATGTCGCGTGCCAAAAAGAAGTAGTTATTAAAGAATGCGTTTAGCCTTGGCTCGAGGAAGCATTCATGGTCACTGCCAAGATCAAGGGAAAATTGGCACACATGCAAGGCGTATATACACTTAGGAAAGGAATTGCACCTGACAACGAAATGTCGAAGATACGCGCACAATGGATACAGTAGACAGTGGAAGAATGTGCTGTGGATGTAAGCGAAATGCAGAAATTGCTAGATGAACTTCATGCAAATATCACTGCACCAGTAGAGTGACTCGGGATGAGTCACGATGATTGTGTTGGGGGCTTGTTGGGCAAGGGAGGCCCCGCGTAATGGTTTTGTGGCTTAAAGCCCACAATTTTGGGTAATAGCATTGTAAAAGCTCCGTGAAGTGCGCAAAGCACGAGTTATAATGAGTCAAGTCAAAGGGTAGTCGACCCAAAAATAGTGTAATTTAATATAGATCGTGTCGGCCTACCCATGGTCCACGGATCGTGGGAATGTATAAATAGAGCAAGGCTCTAAGGGTAGAAGGTAGATTTTTGGATCTGATCAAAGGTACTATGGGTTGTTGAATGCGATATTTTGTTTTGAGTCTGTAAGTCCGAGTCATGGGTTGTAGTAGGAGATAGAGGCCCTGCAGTTGTGTGCACAGAGGCTTAGTAGAGTCTGCAGCTGTGTGCGCAGACCCCTGCAGTTGAGTATGCAGGGTGGAATTGGGAGGTACTGGAACAAAAGTTAATAAAAGATAAGTTGTTCTTGAAATATTGTGCATTTATTCGCAGATCTAGATGTTTTATTCTTCTGTTATATGTTTATGCATGATTTATGATTGCATGCACTAATTAAAGAGGTTAAATAAGTAAATAAGAGACATTGAACTAAGTCATATATATAATACTCCCAAACGGGTTTAGGCTATACATCACCGTGCTCTGCACTGGGCTACGTGAGGGTTACACTGTTGCACAGAAAATTGTAAGTGCACAGGGCTGTTTTGCGACCCCTCCAGACTTCATCAGGACATTCCTAGGGTGCGGAAACTTGGTTCCAACACCCTCCCATACTACCTCAGGTGAGACCTTAGTCCACGCCCCGCAGACTGTTTCTGAAAGGGCTGGTAGTGTTGGGATTTGTTTGGCTAAAACACTTCTGAACCTGGGTCAGGCCCCATCAAGCCAACAAAGGTCACTAGTTTTGCATCCAAAGCACTACGGCCCACACTCGGAAAGCCTCAAAAAATTTCACCTACCACCATCTGCTACCAAGGTCACTGGCTTTTCTTCCAAAATAGTGTGACCCAAACTAGACAAGCATCAAAACCGTCATGGCAGTGTGTAGACAACCAAAGTAGCAAATCTCACACAAGGCTACCTTTCTTTCAAGCTTTCTGGCAAGAGGCAGCATAGAAGGTTTCATGGAGGATGGTGAGGCCTCCCAAGCCCCAAACATTATAAAATATACACTCAGGGAATCCATTAAACAACTTTTGGAGAGAGCATCATTTTGTTACTTGGTTGCAGAAAGAACCTTTAACTACAAGATTGTGTGAAAAAATTGGTAGGAGAACTTAAGTGACTGACCCTCTTTGACTCCTACCAAAGGAAGGAATGTTGTTGCCTGAATG
Source organism: Pinus tabuliformis (assembly GCA_031772625.1). NCBI lineage: Eukaryota > Viridiplantae > Streptophyta > Pinopsida > Pinales > Pinaceae > Pinus > Pinus tabuliformis. The sequence goes on from CM062817.1 coordinate 1,901,688,459, forward strand.
TTGTAGAAGACCTCTTTCTCTTTATGAATAGAATCTCTACTTTCCTCCATGTGGTGCATTACCTTACGTATTTGGCTGCACCTCATACCTCAGCCTATGTCCAGTGATGTTGTTAAATTTTATTTGTAGACAATTCATTTACAGTTGAATCTCCTCATGATGGTTGTTGATTGTCATTCAAATTGAGGATTGGTTGTAGAGAACCTTATTTAGAATCAACACTTCTATTATCTATTGCTGAGCTCAAGCATATTTTCATTTGAAAGTAGTTTTGTATAAACTCTTCCCTATGATGCCCCTGTTGCAGTGTAACTCAGACTTCAAAAATTCATTTCGAAAGTTCCTCAGACTTCAAAAATGCATTTAGAAAGCTAAATGTCCAGCGAATTTATTCAAAATTAGTCCTTAGTTCAACATAGTCAAGACATGTTTGAAAATTAGGGAGAATCAAATCCATGTAGATTGTTATTCTGAACTATTGATTTAAATTCTAGAAAAATAATGATTACTATTAAAATTTTGATTTCAGTTTGTTTTCTTGAATTGACAGTTTTTGGACATTCCTTTTTCTACCTTCAAAGGTACTTATCCTTCCTTGCCAAGAATTGTTTTCTAGATGACTTTATTTTCGTCCCAAGGATAAGTTATTATTTTCATGGTTTCCTATCTTCAAAAGGTGTCAAGATAAGAATTTTGTTAAGATCGTTGACTACAGCTCTTTTTGAATTCTTGCTAGTGTATGTTGTAGATGCTTCAACAAGTCCTCTAACTATGATCCTTGTCTTTCTTTAGGGACAATTATTTGCTAGGTTAAAACTCCTGAGCTGAATGAGTTCAAAGGTCTTTCAATTCCTTCAAACAGTCCATCACAGGATCCACAAACCTTCTTCAAGATGTGACTTAAACTTTGAACTATTAGTACAATTTTCTTGGACTTGTGAATTTCTCTTATTACAATTTTCAACTCTTTGAAATATCTCTATACCTTCGACCTGTGGTTTGTTGAGTACGCTTAGGTATAGAATTTACTACGCTTTCAGTTATGAGTTCTCCTTTCACATTGTGACTGTTGTTTAGGGCTTCTTGTAACAATGCCCAAAATCATTCAAATGATAGAACATTAATAAAACTTTAAACTGTGTGTGTAAGTATTTTAAATCAGAATACAATATACTAAAACCTTACGAAAGGTAATCATAGATTAACATCCCAACTATATGTGCTAACACTCCATGCAGATATACCCAACTTAGTGCACCAGATTAGAATCATTAATTAATCACAAAATATGTATATACATTTTTCGATGTTTGTTTCTTTCCCATTTTTTTTTAATCCAATCTCTCAGTTTCTACAATGCTAAGAAGACTACCTGATGTGTGCTTCTCATAATTCTTTCAATGTTTTAGAACCTTTGTCCTCTCGTATGGTATTGTGGTCTTGTTTCCGTATTGATTTAGCTCTAGACCAAGCCCTTAAACAATTCCCAGATTCTCATATTTTTTGTTTGATGGCTCCTCAGATTTTAGTTTGTTTCCTTGAATTGACAGTTTTTGGACATTCCTTTTTCTACCTTCAAAGGTACTTATCCTTCCTTGCAAAGAATTGTTTTCTAGATGACTTTATTTTCTTCCCGAGGATAAGTTATTATTTTCATGGTTTCCTATCTTCAAAACGTGTCAAGATAAGAATTTTGTCAAGATGGTTGACCACTGCTCTTTTTGAATTCTTGTTAGTGTATGTTGTAGATGCTTCAACAGGTCCTCTAACTATGATCCTTCTCTTTCTTTAGGGGCACTTATTTGCTAGGTTAAAACTCTTGAGCTGAATGAGTTCAAAGGTCTTTCAATTCCTTCAAACAGTCCATCAGAAGATCCACAAACCTTCTTCATGATGTGACTTAAACTTTGAACTATTAGTACATTTTTCTTGGACTTGTGAATTTCTCTTATTGCAATTTTCGACTCTTTGAAATATCTTTATACCTTCAACATGTGGTTTGTTGAGTATGCTTAGGAATATAATTTACAACTCTCTCAGTTCTGAGTTCTCCTTCACATTGTGACTGTTGGATTAGGGCTTCTTGTAACAATTCCCAAAATCATTCAAATGATAGAACATTAATAAAACTTTAAATTGTGTGTGTAAGTATTTTAAATCAGAATACAATATACTAAAACCTTACGAAAGGTAATCGTAGATTAACATCCCAACTATATGTGCTAACACTCCATGCAGATATACCCAACTTAGTGCACCAGATTAAAATCATTAATTAATCACAAAATATGTATATACATTTTTCGATGTTTGTTTCTTTCCCATTTTTTTTTAATCCAATCTCTCAGTTTCTACAATGCTAAGAAGACTACCTGATGTGTGCTTCTCATAATTCGTTCAATGTTTTAGAACATTTGTCCTCTCGTATGGTATTATGGTCTTGTTTCCATATTGATTTAGCTCTAGACCAAGCCCTTAAACAATTCCCAGATTCTCATATTTTTTGTTTGATGGCTCCTCAGATTTTAGTTTGTTTCCTTGAATTGACAGTTTTTGGACATTCCTTTTTCTACCTTCAAAGGTACTTATCCTTCCTTGCAAAGAATTGTTTTCTAGATGACTTTATTTTCTTCCCAAGGATAAGTTATTATTTTCATGGTTTCCTATCTTCAAAACGTGTCAAGATAAGAATTTTGTCAAGATGGTTGACCACTGCTTTTTTTTAATTCTTGTTAGTGTATGTTGTAGATGCTTCAACAGGTCCTCTAACTATGATCCTTCTCTTTCTTTAGGGGCACTTATTTGCTAGGTTAAAACTCTTGAGCTGAATGAGTTCAAAGGTCTTTCAATTCCTTCAAACAGTCCATCAGAAGATCCACAAACCTTCTTCATGATGTGACTTAAACTTTGAACTATTAGTACAATTTTCTTAGACTTGTGAATTTCTCTTATTGCAATTTTCGACTCTTTGAAATATCTCTATACCTTCAACATGTGGTTTGTTGAGTATGCTTAGGAATAGAATTTACAACTCTCTCAGTTCTGACTTCTCCTTCACATTGTGACTGCTGGATTAGGGCTTTTTGTAACAATTCCCAAAATCATTCAAATGATAGAACATTAATAAAACTTTAAACTGTGTGTGTAAGTATTTTAAATCAGAATACAGTATATTAAAACCTTACGAACGGTAATCATAGATTAATTTCCCAACTGTATGTACTAACACTCCATGTAGATATACCTGGCTTAGCACACCAGATTAGAATCATTAATTAATCACAGAATGCGTATATACATTTTTCGATGTTTGTTGCTTTCCCATTTTTTTTTATCCAATCTCTCAGTTTCTACAGTGCTAAGAAGACTACCTGATGGGTGCTTCTCAGAATTATTTCAATGTTTTAGAACTTTGGTCCTCTCGTATGGTATTGTGGTCTTGTTTCCCTATTGATTTAGCTCTAGACCAAGCCCTTAAACAATTGCTAGATTCTCAGATTCTTTGTTTGATGGCTCCTGAGATTTCAATTTGTTTTCTTGAATTGACAACTTTTGGACATTCCTTTTTCTACCTTCAAAGGTACTTATCCTTCCTTGCAAAGAATTGTTTTCTAGATGAATTTATTTCCTCCCCAAGGATAAATTATTATTTTCATGGTTTCCTATCTTCAAAAGGTGTCAAGATAAGAATTTTGTCAAGATGGTTGACTACTACTTTTTTTGAATTCTTGTTAGTGTATGTTGTAGATGCTTCAACAGGTCCTCTAACTATTATCCTTCTCTTTCTTTAGGGAGACTTCTTTGCTAGCTTAAAACTTCTGATCTGAATGAGTTCAAAGGTCTTTCAATTCCTTCAAACAGTACATCACAGGATCCACAAGCCTTCTTCAAGATGTGACTTAAACTTTGAACTATTAATACAATTTTCTTGGACTTGTGAACTTCTCTTATTGCAATTTTAGACTTTTTGAAATATCTCTGTACCTTAGATCTGTGGTTTGTTGAGTATGCTTAGGAATAGAATTTACTACTCTTTCAGTTCTGAGTTCTCCTTCACATTGTGACTGTTGGTTTAGGGCTTCTTGTAACAATGCCCAAAATCATTCAAATGATAGAAACTTAATAAAACTTTAAACTGTGTGTGTAAGTATTTTAAATCAGAATACAATATACTAAAACCTTACAAAAGGTAATCATAGATTAATGTCCCAACTATATGTACTAACACTCAATGCAGATATACCCAGCTTAGTGCACCAGATTAGAATCATTAATTAATCACAAAATATGTATATACATTTTCCGATGTTTGTTGCTTTCCATTTTTCTTTTTTAATCCAATCTCTCAGTTTCTACAATGCTAAGAAGATTAATTGATGTGTGCTTCTCAGAATTCTTTCAATGTTTTAGAACCTTCGTCCTCTCGTATGGTATTGTGGTCTTATTTCCCTATTGATTTGGCTCTAGACCAAGCCCTTAAACAATTCCCAGATTCTCAAATTCTTTGTTTGATGGCTCCTGAGATTTCAATTTGTTTTCTTGAATTGACAGTTTTTGGACATTCCTTTTTCTACCTTCAAAGGTACATATCCTTCTGTTGTGGTCACCAACAACCCCCCTCTTTGTTTGGTATTAGAAATAACATCAAGCAAAGGGGGACCCCTTAACAAAAAATCTCAAAAATATTTTTATCAAAATTTTTGTATTTAACTCCCTAAAAGCTATATCGCATCGCAAAGAGAGAGTGAAGCGTTTTCGTATGCGCATAAGTAAGCTGCAATGAAGCGATGCGACATTCATCGCATCGCATATTTTGAAAGTGCCCTTAAAAGAAAACCTAAGGAATCGCTGATGGCCGATGTGCGATGTCGCATATCGCAACGTCGCATAAGCAGTGCACAATGAGCAAATGAAAAATGCGATCTTGCGATTTGCGATCTGCGATCTTACAAACTGCGATTTTGCGATTTGCGATCTGCGACGAATGAGACTATTAATTGCTGCGATACGAATTGCAGAAACCACTCATCGCAAAGTTTCTTCGGCATGATCTGTAAACCCAAAATCGAGCGCGCACCTTAAGGGAAATTAATGATTGCACGCCTGAGTATCCAAAGATGATCGTGTTGCGTTTTTCGAAGAGTCAAGTCATTATGAGTGTCATGATTATGCATTCATTAGAACTTAAAGCTTTCATGTCAATCTTTTTGTCATTTCTCTTTTCCTTTGCGTAAACTGTAAGGCAGCAACTAATATAAATCTATATGCAGGAAACATCTAAGGAGAAAGGGAAAGTGCCAATACTAGAAGGACAGAGAGGAGATGCCTTCGCAAATGGATGCCGCATGCAGCAAGGCCGCAGATTCCAGAGTATCACTCCACAGACACTGATGAAAATAGACTATCCAAGACTCAGAGTCAAAGGCGCACAAAAGCAGCATGTTTGCAAAAGATCCTGAAGCTCAGACTGGGTAAAGCAAAAAGAAAAACGCTAAAGAGGGAGAACGCTCCAGAAAAGCCTGGAACAAAGAACGGAAACAATTTTCAATACAGAAGATTGTTCAGGCAACGAAATCCCTAACTCATTGAGTCATTCGCATGGCCGGAAACCGAAATAGCAACAGCACAATCGGTTTGAAAGAAATCTGGGTTATACTAAATATACACACAGCAAATACACCCAGCCAGAGGAAGATTTTCAAAAATATCTTCTAGTTTGTCGGAAAGAGGTGCCAGCTTTTGTTATTTCTACTTTTATCGCTCGAGCAAAAGGAAAAGACAACCAACCGACTCTTTCCAAGCGAACCTTGCATCGCTTACGGCACTAAGGAGCAGATACAGAAACGGTTAGAAATTAGATTCAATTTTTAGAAATAAATTTGTTTTAGTAAAAGGGCGGTCATTTGAAGCCGTTCCTAAATTTGTGTAATTAAGATTAGTTAGTTAGTAGTATTTAACCCTTCTCATGGCATTTGGAGAAGGGTCCGGAAATTTGTCAAAAAACTTGTCCTCAGAACATGCACTTTTGCACCCTCGGAGGTGGTTTTTGATGAATGGATGGATCGAGATTTATTTATGTTTTCATTTTAATGTCTGCTACTGATGTTGCACTTCTGTACTCTTAGTAGATGTTAGAAGTAAGTAGAGATAAATCGTTATTGCTTGAAGTTTGTGAGTAAAATCAGTCATAAATGGTACTTTTATCTCTTGATTAATTTCTGCTCATATTCTTAGAGTGATATACAGCTGATTTGTTTATATGTTGATGTCTCAATGTCTTGGTTACCATTTGGCACTTTTGTACGGTGGAATCATTTGTTTGTGCTTAACCTATGAATAACTTATCATGAAATATGTTGTTCACAACTGTTTTGCCTAACTTCTTATGTAGAATGGTTTATCTTAATTGATTTATATTATTATGATAGCTGAATGATCTTTATTACCAGTTATTGTATGAAATCTTTTTAGATCGCATGATGAAAGAATCCTACCCCGGGTTAGTATAGATTAGATGTGTTGTTTTTGTTAGATTACAGTAGCATAGAGTCAGTTTAGAGTTTAGAATTAGATTAGCTTAAAATTACCTCTAGATTAGCATCATCAAAATCTACACACACACACACATCCTTTAAATTGGGAAGCTGGTCCCATTATCCCCAGTCGGACCCGCTACACCAAACGGGCAAGGAGCCGCCAACCAGGTTCCGGACCGGGTGGGTATCCCCCTTGTTGTTGACCCGATTTTGGGGCCCTCAACATATTTGGCGCTAGAAGGAGGGCACGAACTATGAATGGAAACTAAGTCAAAATCTAAATACCATTCTGAGAGTAAATCACCCTCATCAACTCCCCCGACTTCTCCAATACGGTTAAACCCGGAGTTAGAAGTCACTCGAGTATCCACCGCTGCTACCTACCCTAATATATCAGACCAACTGATCATTGAACCCCCTGAAATTCAAACTTTGATTCGTAAACTCCAGGGATTCTCTATTTTTTCTCAGAGGTCTGATAAATCTCACAGCAGTGTGACTTCGCAGTACAATCCTGCTCATCCCCTGACCAGATTGAAGAGTGAAAAATTTGGTATTCAACCAAGTGAACTCCCTCTCCCTACTAGGAAAAGAGCAAGGAAAACACCACCAGAGTTTGACCGTGAGACTCTTTCATCTACTTCGTCCATTTCAACCCCCTCACCGTGAAGTCAACCACCCATATCCTCATCCCAAATCACTCATCCATCTTCCACGACCCTTCCTCTTCAATCATCAAAGATCATAATATCTTCTCTTCTCAGCATCAGGGACCGTCTTCTACACTTTCATTAACTGGCGGCTCAACGATGGCCCAGTCTCCATGGAACAATCCTGGGGCGGTTTTAATGCCTCCACCCCTGAGCCCAATACCGGCCCATCTCGAGAAATGACTACCCAAATTCAATCCAGAAACAGGCATGCTAGCCGAAGAGCATATCAATAATTTCATGCTTTCTGTTAATCTCAACGGAGTTACCAACGAGGATGCTGTCGTCCGGATTTTTCCTTATACAATGCAAGGAACAGCCGGGTCATGGTACTTTTCGTTACCTTCCGGGTCCATCACAAGTTGGGACATTTTTCAAGTCAATTCCTCACCAAGTTTGGCGATGACAGATCAACAGCGACATTGATTAATGACCTATCTAATCTTAAAGCTGAGACTAGAGAACCCATTAAAGATTTCAATTTACGGTTCAATAAGATCCTCAACAAGATTCCCGCTGCTTCTCAACCCAGCGAGGAAGTAAGATGTGAATGGTACATCACGGCCTTACCATCAAACTTGGCTATCTTCATAGATAGGGCAAACAAGACGACCTTAGTTGAAAACTTGACTAAGGCGTTAGCAGTGGAAAAACGCGTAGTTGCCCTAGAAAAGAGATCTGCAATAGAAGAACGCAAATCTAAGAAAATCTCTTTCAAAGAAGACACCAAGAAGAAGCAAACGAAAGATCCTTTCGATATGGAAGGATTACAAAAAGTGTTAAAGGCCATGTCCAATGAGATGATTGACATAAGAAAACAAGTAGCAGAAACTTCTTCAAAAATTCCCTACAGATCTTTTAAAAGAAATCCTCCCATGGAGGTGAAACCACCCAATGCTGTCTCAAACATCGAATCTGAAGAAGAAGAAGAAGAAGAGAATACCACTGAAGGGTAGACCGATGATGAAGAAGTTGTGGAACTACAAGGAATGTGGGATTTCATCCTCCCACAAGAAGAAGATCAAGAAGCATTTTCGGTCAGCACACGAAGCAAAAATCAACTTGATCCTCCCCAAACTACCCCTAAACAGAAGGGCGCAAGCCCTGCAACAAAAGATAAGGTCGCAACAAAGAAAACAACTGCTAGAGCGACCCAATTTAGCCCATTCCAATCAGATCAAGCACCTCCATCAAGAACACTGATAGTGTCGGATGAAATGGAGTATAACATTATCGATGACATGAAAAAGACTAGGGCTAATATCACTCTTTACGAATTGAGCAAATTGAAACATCAACAGAAAATAATGATGAAAGAATTACATGCCGTGCCTACTACATCTTTACCTACAGCTGTAGCTTCCCACAACATGGGAAGACCTCCAACCAACATGATCAATAAGATTGATCCAAATGACATTGCCTTGATTGGAGGAAGATCAAGATCTCATACTCCTCCTTTTCTTCTCACTTATGAAATTTTCAATAAAAACGTGCACAATTGCTTGGTTGATTTTGGTGCTTCAACGAATATTTTACCCAGATCAATATGTGCCAAATTGAATGTTCAGCCACAAAAATATGCAGTGCGCATAGTTCAACTTGATCAATCTCAAGTCGAAGTGATTGGTGAACTTAACCAGGTGACCATAAGATTGTCGTCTAACCCAAAAGTATGCTAGGTTATCGACATTCTAGTAGCTGATATCCCTGAATTCTATGGTTTAATTCTTAGCAGGGATTGGTCCAAAAAACTCCACGGATATTTATCAACTGACTGGTCGCACATGTGGTTACCCTACAACGGTAAACCCAATCAAATAAAGGTTGAACGAGAGTTGCACCAAAAATACATAGTGACTGAATTGGAAGGAGAGAATGAAGCAATAGCATACAACAGCAGTATCATAGGCAATTACTCAGTAGATTCTTTCCTCGGCAATTTCAATGCTCACACCTCACCTTACTTAGAAAATTCAGTTTTATCCCAAGTTGAAATTTTTTCCCAAACTGATGATTCAAAGTGTTTTAAATTTTTAGATAACTCTGTAAATACATCTTTGTTTTGAAAATTATATTTTGATGGCTCTAAATCTAACGAGGGAGCAGGAGCAGGATGCGTTCTGATTAGCCCAAAAGGAAACAAGACCATGCTTACATGCAGACTTGAGTTCGATTGCACAAACAATACAGCGGAATACGAAGCCTTGGTGCAAGGCCTATACAAAGCAATCGGGTTGAATGTTAAGTATCTTCAAGTCTTTGGAGATTCTGAAATTGTCGTCAAACAGGTACGTAACACCATACATTGCCTGTCAAGTCATTTAAAGCACTATCAATCTTTAGTACAAGATCTGACTTCACATTTCATAGCATTCAATATTTCGTCAATCCCAAGACTCCAAAATGCGAGCGCAGACCTGTTAGCTAACGTAGCCTCTAGACTTATTCCCTCCGAAGATTTTAGTCCCGATAGGTTCTCAATAGAATTAATCTTTAGACCAACCATCCCTGACAACATCACCAATTGGAGAGTATTCAATGACGATCCTGACATTGTAAATTTCCTCACTTCTGAAGGATCCTACTCAAATCAAATAATTGACGAAGACCATCATGATCACCAAATTCAACAAAATAGCACTGATAATGCTATACCTAAATCGGTGGTTAAGTTAGAAGATTTATATGATTTGAAAAGTCGCTTTAAAAGGTCTACCAATTCTAAACTCTACAGTTCAACTCTGAATTATGAATTAGTGAACCTAGGAACCGATCAGAAGCCGCAAAACGTTAATCTGGGCCACGGCCTAGCCCCTGAAGAAAAATCAGCATATATCCATCTTCTGAGACAATACAAAAACGTTTTTGCATGGAATTACGATGAGCTGAAGACATACAACACTTCTATCATTCAACACACTATCCCTATGATTGACATTGAAAAACCTGTCCAGCAGAAGCTCAGAAAAATCCACCCCAACTTAGAAAATCAGATAAAGACTGAGCTAAATAAGTTGTTGAGAGCCAGAATAATTTTCCCCGTCAGACATTCCAAATGGGTATCCAATATGGTGCCCGTTAGAAAGAAAAACGGAGATATTAGAATCTGTATTGATTTCTGGAATCTCAACAAAGCCTGTCAGAAAGACAATTTTCCCCTCCCACCTATGGAGCAAATACTACAGGCAGTAGCGGGCTCAGAATTAATGTCTTTCCTGGATGGATTTTCAGGATACAATCAAGTGCTGGTACATCCCGATGATCAGTTAAAAACCACATTCCAAACCAAATGGGGCACATACGCATATCGGAAGATGCCATTTGGTCTGATCAATGCCGGTGCTACCTTTCAGAGAGCCATGGACATCGCGTTTAAAGGTTTAGTCAATAAATCGGTAGTGATTTACCTGGATGATATAACAGTGTACTCCAAGAAGCGAAGCGACCATCTCAAAGACTTGAAACAAATCTTTCAAAGATGTTTAAGGTATGGGATTTCACTTAACCCAAAGAAATCTTTTTTCGCATTAAGTGAAGGGAAATTGCTCGGATTCATAGTGTCGAAATCTGGTATTCACATTGAACCTGACAGAATCAAAGAAATTTCCGAAATATCCATGCCCCATAACAAAAAGGCCATGCAATCTTTCCTTGGACAAATCAATTTTGTAAAAAGGTTTGTCCCGGACTTTTCACGTATTATTTCTCCTTTACAAAATATGATAAAAAAGAATTCAAATTTTAAATGGGGTCTAGATGAGCACGAAGCATTCAACTTGATCAAACAAGCTATCATCAACGCTCCATCTTTAGCTACCCCAAATTTTTCAGAATCCTTTATCTTATACACTTTTGCCTCAGAGAAATTTTATGCCGCGATTTTAACTCAAGCAAATCAAGAGAAGGCGGAAGCTCCAATTGCATTCTTTAGCTCGAAATTACAAGGTGCTGAGCTCAATTATTCAGACGTGGAGAAGCAAGCATATGTTGTTTTCAAAGCGATCAAATATTTCAGACCTTCTTACTTAAAGCCCATACCAAAGTCATAGTGCCGTTTCCAGCGGTAAGAAACCTGTTGGTACATAAGGATGTGGGCCAAAAGAGGGCGAATTGGATTACCGCTTTACAAGAATACGATCTTGAGATCAAACCAGCAAACATCGTAAGAGGTCAAGGCTTCTGCAAGATGTTAGCTGGAGCATCGCAAATTCCTGAGAACTCATCTGAAGAGGTACATACATATGAGGTAAGCCTAAACGACGCAGAATCATTACATGCGGACACCATTTATTATCTTAAGAACGGGTATGCCCCATCACACCTGGATCACACCAAGAAAAGAGCTCTGAGATTGAAAGCTAAACAATACCAGCTCATAAATGATGTTTTGTTTAAAAAAAATTATGATTCTGTACTTCTTAGGTGTCTTGAGAAAACTGAAGCCGAAAAGGTTTTGCAGGAACTCCACGATGGACCAGCAGGTGGACACTATGCTAGAGAAACTACTGCGCATAAGATCTTACGTGCAGGATATTATTGGCCCACGCTGTTCAAAGACTCATACAATTACGTAAGGAAATGCCAAATCTGCCAGACTGCTGCAGGGAAACAAAAGAAATCGTCCATGCCACTACAGCCGGTTAACATCGAGCAACCATTCAACCAATGGGGCTTGGACATAATAGGTGAGATCGTTCCTCACTCTTCTAAGCAGCATAGGTATATCCTCACGACAACATATTATTTTACTAAATGGGTAGAAGTAGTTCCACTCAAGATAGTTAATTCTGAAAACATTATTGAATTCATAGATCAATTTATCATCACTAGGTTTGGATTGCCAATGGCCTTAATGTTTGATAATGCATCATACTTTTCTGGAAATGCAATGACTGAGTTTGCACTTAAAAGAGGGTTCAAACTGAAGTATTCTGCCAACTACTATCCGCAAGGTAACGGGTTGGCTGAATCAACAAACAAAAACCTAATCAGGATTATTAAAAGAACAGTTGACCAAAACCAAAAGAATTGGCACAAAGCGCTGGTAAATGCTTTATGGGCAGATAGAATTACGAAGAAAGCTTCGATCGGCACTTCTCCCTTTAATTTAGTTTATGGGAAAGAAGTGGTTCTTCCTACTCACTTAGTCATTCCCTCTTTGTCTTTAGTACAACACATCGATGAAGTATCTACTTCCTCTTTGCAATTGAGACAAATGGAGATAATCAAACTAGAAGAACGACGAGAACAAGCTAAGAAAACCCATGCTCACCACCAAGCGCTAATAAAATCCTCTTTTGACTCAAACATCATAACCAGAAAGAACTTTCAGATGGGAGATTTAGTTTTGAAATGGGATAAGGCTCATGAAGAAAAGGGCAAGCATACGAAATTTCAGAAGCTGTGGCTTGGTCCTTTTCAGATTGTAGAAGTCACAGGCCCATCGACGTTTGTGCAGGATTTGGCAGGTAGAAGAGATTCTTTGCCTGTGAATGGACAGATTCTTAAAATGTATTTTCCATAAGAAGATCATTCTTCTATTTTTGTAGGATAGTTTTAGTTTGTTTTTTTTATCTTGTTTTTCTCTTTCTTATAAATAAAACCGGTTGTAAGCGATCATTGAAAAGGATTCATGAAAGAGCACACTAACTCTCTATCAGATTTTGATTTCACTTGTACAAATAGCAAAACTTTTCGAAAAATCTGATTTTTATTATTGACAGATAGAGTTAACTTTACCCTGAATATGATATTAGTTTCAACCTCTCAAAAGACTTTGATGAAAGCAACCTTTGGTAAAAAATTGTTTTATGTCAGCACAATGAAAGGTATCATCAATAATAAAATAAATATTCTCTGTAAAGCTGTTGTTTTCAAACTCTATTATTGTCATCCAGAGCTTTCTTAAAAAAAAACAATGACTTCCTCCCTGCTAAAGGAAACCGCAGCATTCAGAGAAACAATCCGAGAAAACACTATATCTCAAAGAATAAGAGGTCTGATCACGAGTCGGCTTATCATGATCACAGATATTATAACTTGCTGATTTTTCCAATACTGTCTATCAAAACAGGGCAACGACTCAAGATTGTTGCAATCAAAAGACAAGGGGTCTCATCACGAGCCAGCTTGTTCAGCAAGAGTGTAAATCAAGTGAATGACTGTGTCATAATTTGGCCACCAAACCAAGACATTGTTCTTTAGAGAATAAAAAAGGAAAAAGTGTCAAAAAAGGATTTTTCTCTGAAATGTTGTAAATAACCTCAAGCAGGAAAAAGGATCATTGTTGGATAACATGGTAACCCTGTCGAGGCTATGGACACTTGCGGGCAGCAGAGGCTCTACCTATGACAAATGAGCATATTTTAAAGCCAGTACGCAGAGAAGACCTTATTTTATCTTTAAAAAGGACCGAGTAATGTCTGGTATGAATGCAAGAACTAAGCCTAGGGAAGCAGACAATTGGGCAAAAAGAAAGGCTGAAACAAAGTATCATTGACAGGATGAGGGGTAATCTACTCTATCTGTCCATAACAAAATTTAGACATATGAAAATTTTTCTGTTTCGGAAGTGGAAATGTCAATAGAAAAGCAGAGATAACTCGTTCTTCACAATGAATCGCCATTGTTGTGGTCACCAACAACCCCCCTCTTTGTTTGGTATTAGCAATAACATCAAGCAAAGGGGGACCCTTAACAAAAAATCTCAAAAATATTTTTATCAAAATTTTTGTATTTAACTCCCTAAAAGCTATATCGCATCGCAAAGAGAGAGTGAAGCGTTTTCCTATGCGCATAAGTAAGCTGCAATGAAGCGATGCGACATTCATCGCATCGCATATTTTGAAAGCGCCCTTAAAAGAAAACCTAAGGAATCGCCGATGGCCGATATGCGACGTCGCATATCGCAACGTCGCATAAGCAGCACACAATGAGCAAATGAAAAATGCGATCTTGCGATTTGCGATCTGCGATCTTACAAACTGCGATTTTGCGATTTGCGATCTGCGACGAATGAGACTATTAATTGCTGCGATACGAATCGCAGAAACCACTCATCGCAAAGTTTCTTCGGCATGATCTGTAAACCCAAAATCGAGCGTGCACCTTAAGGGAAATTAATGATTGCACGCCTGAGTATCCAAAGATGATCGTGTTGCATTTTTCGAAGAGTCAAGTCATTATGAGTGTCATGATTATGCATTCATTAGAACTTAAAGCTTTCATGTCAATATTTTCGTCATTTCTCTTTTCCTTTGCGTAAACTGTAAGGCAACAACTAATATAAATCTATATGCAGGAAACATCTAAGGAGAAAGGGAAAGCGCCAATACTAGAAGGACAGAGAGGAGATGCCTTCGCAAATGGATGTCGCATGCAGCAAGGCCGCGGATTCTAGAGTATCACTCCACAGACACTGATGAAAATAGACTATCCAAGACTCAGAGTCAAAGGCGCACAAAAGTAGCATGTTTGCAAAAGACCCTGAAGCTCAGACTGGGTAAAGCAAAAATAAAAACGCTAAAGAGGGAGAACGCTCCAGAAAAGCCTGGAACAAAGAACGGAAACAATTTTCAATACGAAATATTGTTCAGGCAACGAAATCCCTAACTCATTGAGTCATTCGCACGACCGGAAACCGAAATAGCAACAACACAATCAGCTTGAAAGAAATCTGGGTTATACTAAGTATACACACAGCAAATACACCCAGCTAGAGGAAGATTTTCAAAAATATCTTCTAGTTTGTCGGAAAGAGGTGCCAGCTTTTGTTATTTCTACTTTTATCGCTCGAGCAAAAGGAAAAGACAACCAGCCGAATCTTTCCAGGCGAACCTTGCATTGCTTACGACACTAAGGAGCAGATACAGAAACGGTTAGAAATTAGATTCAATTTTTAGAAATAAATTTGTTTTAGTAAAAGGGCGGTCATTTGAAGCCGTTCCTAAATTTGTGTAATTAAGATTAGTTAGTTAGTAGTATTTAACCTTTCTCATGTGTTGTTGGGAAAAGTATCCAATACGGAATGACCCTATCCCACTCTAAGGGTGATAGTACCTTAGCAACAACTGAATGCAAAGCTATTCAAGATTACTTCTTTATGAGATGTAAGAGAGAGGAGAAAGGGATCCACTAACCGTTATCTTCCGCTAATGGTTGATCCAATCTTCCCTCTTTGCTACTTGCTCCCAACTCCTTGCTCTTTCACTGGCCCAGCTACACAAAGATCCTGCAAAAGCACAAGAAAGGGAAACTACAAGAAGCATACATCCATAATTGATTCAAGGATTAGAATAAATCAAATATACAAGTATCAATACGCCACAGAGACACATGCATATAGAAGAACCTCAAATGCTTTATTAATGGAAGAAGTAAAGTTCTGAGAGTGTTACAACCATAATAGGCCCAATCCAGCAACACCTCCCAGCAGAAAGAAATCTCCTCTTCACCTCCTTCAAGCAAATCACCCAATAGTTCTATGCACAAACCAACAACACTTCCTTAC
This sequence comes from Pinus tabuliformis, assembly GCA_031772625.1. Classification (NCBI taxonomy): domain Eukaryota; kingdom Viridiplantae; phylum Streptophyta; class Pinopsida; order Pinales; family Pinaceae; genus Pinus; species Pinus tabuliformis. The sequence goes on from CM062817.1 coordinate 1,901,704,217, forward strand.
ATTCACAAGATTCCAGCCTCCCTAGACCTCATGAGAGAGCTCTATATATAGGAGTTTTGGAGAAAGGATGAGTCAGCTTGAGCTTGGCATGGAGCTGACTAGTGTCCTCTCCCACTTCAGTTATTCTTCAGTTCTTGAGTCCACTTGGAGTTTCTTGCTTCCACTTGGAGATCTAGATCCTCTTACTCATCACAAGGCGAATTCCCTGATCCAAGTGTCATTTTGGAAGCTTCCTGGGCATTTGACACCTTGCAGAATGACTGTGCCACTTGGCCAATCTCGCCCAGCGCAGGTAGCCTTCATTGCTTTTGACATTCAGTGCAGGTACAGAGTGGAGCAGTTGACATTCAGCGCAGATGCTCAGTGGAGCAGTTGACATGATCCAGAATTAGCTTGTTTTTGAGTGTTTTCAGGTGGAGAACTGATTTTCAGTGTTGTGGTTTGCTGACCTTGTTCCTCTAGGGGTAGGAACAACATGTTTAGGGACTTTGGATCCCTTAGATTATCGACATTTCATGCTTCATGCTGTAAGGCACAAAAATGTCTATAACATCATGGCATTTGGAGAAGGGTCCGGAAATTTGTCAAAAAACGTGTCCTCAGAACATGCACTTTTGCACCCTCGGAGGTGGTTTTTGATGAATGGATGGATCGAGATTTATTTATGTTTGCATTTTAATGTCTGCTACTGATGTTGCACTTCTATACTCTTAGTAGATGTTAGAAGTAAGTAGAGATAAATTGTTATTGCTTGAAGTTTGTGAGTAAAATTAGTCATAAATGGTACTTTTATCTCTTGATTAATTTCTGCTCATATTCTTAGAGTGATATACAGCTGAGTTGTTTATATGTTAATGTATGAATGTCTGGGTTACCATTTGGCACTTTTGTACGGTGGAATCATTTGTTTGTGCTTAACATATGAATAACTTATCATGCAATATGCTGTTCACAACTGTTTTGCCTAACTTCTTATGCAGAATGGTTTATCTTAATTGATTTATATTCTTATGATAGCTGAATAATCTTTATTACCAGTTATTGTATGAAATCTTTTTATATCGCATGATGAAAGAATCCTACCCCGGGTTAGTATAGATTAGATGTGTTTTTTTTGTTAGATTACAGTAGCGTAGAGTCAGTTTAGAGTTTAGAATTAGATTAGCTTAAAATTACCTCTAGATTAGCATCATCAAAATATACACACATACACACATCCTTTAAATTGGGAAGCGGTCCCATTATCCCCAGTCGGACCCGCTACACCAAACGGGCAAGGAGCCGCCAACCAGGTTCCGGACCGGGTGGGTATCCCCCCTTGTTGTTGACCCGATTTTTTGGGGCCCTCAACACCTTCCTTGCAAAGAATTGTTTTCTAGATGACTTTATTTTCTTCCCAAGTATAAATTATTATTTTCATGATTTCCTATCTTCAAAAGGTGTCAAGATAAGAATTTTGTCAAGATGGTTGATTACTGCTCTTTTTTAATTCTTGTTAGTGTATGTTGTAGATGCTTCAATAGGTCCTCTAACTATGATCCTTCTATTTCTTTAGGGGCACTTCTTTGCTAGCTTAAAACTCTTGAGCTGAATGAGTTCAAAGGTCTTTCAGTTCCTTCAAACAGTCCATCATAGGATCCACAAACCTTCTTCAAGATGTGACTTAAACTTTGAACTATTAGTACAATTTTCTTGGACTTGTGAACTTCTCTTATTGCAATTTTTGACTCTTTGAAATATCTCTGTACCTTCGACCTATGGTTTTTTGAGTATGCTTAGGAATAGAATTTACTACTTTTTCAGTTCTAAGTTCTCCTTCACATTGTGACTGTTGGTTTAAGGCTTCTTGTAACAATGCCAAAAAAAATCATTCAAATGATAGAACCTTAATAAAACTTCAAACTGTGTGTGTAAGTATTTTAAATCAGAATACAGTATACTAAAACCTTACAAAAGTTAATCATAGATTAACGTCCCAACTATATGTACTAAAACTCCATGCAGATATACCTTGCTTAGTGCACCAGATTAGAATCATTAATTAATCACAAAATATGTATGTACATTTTCTGATGTTTGTTGCTTTCCCATTTTTTTTTAAATCCAATCTCTCAGTTTCTACAATGCTGAGAAGACTACCTGATGTGTGCTTCTCAGAATTCTTTCAATGTTTTAAAACCTTGGTCCTCTTGTATGGTATTGTGGTATTGTTTCCCTATTGATTTAGCTCTAGACCAAGCCCTTAAACAAATCCCAGATTCTCAGATTCTTTGTTTGATGGCTCCTGAGATTTATGTACTTAGAACCTCTCAAAATCTCTTAAATTTATGCATAAGTCTTTCATCTCAGATTCTCATGTATAGGACTTCGATCTCATGTTTAGCTGACTGTGTTCAATGTAATTTGCACAAAAATGATTTAGAGTAGGTATTTTTCTAGCTCGGCTTCCTTGGAAACTTCCTGTCATCCTTCAACGGTATGGTAATCTTCAGCTGCCTTATGACTCACCTTAGCTTTGATACCATGTTGAGAAATCAATGTACATAGATATTAGGGTTTTTTATTCCTATTTTTTGATAATTACCTGTGATATGTGATGATTTCGTCTACTTCTTTGTTATGTTGTCGTTCATCTAGCAATTACCAAATAAAAAATACATGATCATAAAAACAAGAGACACAAGATGTAGGCATTTAGCCAAGGAAAAGCCCCTCTCCTAAGGCAAAGCCCAGTCAAACCTTTCTTCTCTAATAGAACCAAGTAAAAGTGATACAATCCAATACCTTTTGAACAAGACAAATACCTCCTCCAATCACCATGTCAACCCTCTTTTCAAATAGATAAACTATTCCAAATTTAACATGAGTCAAAACCATTCATATTTTCTCCAACTGGAATTTCTGCCTCCTACAACTCAAAATTTCATACCTGTAGTCATTGCAGAAATTTTGCCCCCTGCAGCTTACCTAGAATCCATAGAAAATTTGCCTGTGTGAAAGAGAGATGCCCAAAACTTTGATTTTTGTTCTTCCTTTGATTTTTCCTTGTTGTCCTTGACTTCACACTTATTTTTCTTGTTACTTCACTATAGATCAAACTTGTGGATGTGTAGATTCCAAATAGGTTGAATTATCCTTCTATTTACATTACTTCCACAGGGTCAAATTGCCCAAAAGAAGGCAGACTTCATCAAGGTAGGGCCGACTTGGTTAGGAGGTGAAATATGATTGTTTTGACTAAAAATTATTGGATTCCATGAGCTCCAAGACATTTGGTGTGATAAGACAATGGTAAACACATTTCAAATAACAAAGTGATCAAATTCTATCAGATCCCTCACATTCTAGAAGATCTAGCAATGGTTGTTTTATGAGAATGGATGGAGGTCAACATGTTTCATAAGGAAATATTGTCAGTGGATAATGGAGTGACTACTAAAAAAGTAAAAGTTCATATGTTGAAACATGTATATGGAAAACTATTTTGGATTTTTTTTGAGTGTTGAAACTACTTTATAATACCACTGGTTTTGTCTAAAAAGGGTAATGTTTAACTTGACCTTATCCATAGTTATTTCCTGCTAATAATTGCATTTTTGTTGCACATATTACTAAGTGTACTTTCCCATGAATGAATATTTCATTGTTTGATGTAGGTATGATCAACTATGTTAGTTAAAGTTTAAGCCATCAAAAAATTCTCCATCATTATCCTTTGAGGCAAAGGGCATTAAGAGAAGCTCGGTGAAAGGAAAGTTTGGTATATTGAATCCTTTCCAAACATATAAGTAATTAGAAAGTTAGACTAATTTTTGAGAGTGTTTTAATGACAAAAATATTAATCTAAGGCTCATTTGGTTTTAAAGAAAAAACTCTCAACCTTAGGTTCATTTTTTAAAATCTCACTCAGGCAATGTTATTTTTCTTCATAGAGAAATTCTTGATACATGTGTTTTAGTAGGATTACTGAAAAACACGAGGATCCACCTGGAACCTTTTTAACACTAGTTCAAACTGACTTTTAGACTCAACTCACAGCGATCACATTTTTTACCAGCATGGTTCCTAATGTCAATTCGAAATGTCTATTGCTTCTAACTGATGCATTTTTTCCTTTTTGTCTCAGGTGTAGGTTTTAACCCCGTACATAAATTACCTGCATACGAATTCTAAAACACAGAAAATAAGAAATGCAAGAGCATAACACATAAAACACATATACATAGAGATTTTCCCCTGGATCCCAAAGCTGGGACTACCAGCTTGATTTTTCATCATGTTCCTTTCAATGTTACAATACATATTTATACATGCCGAAGCATCCAATACCATGGACCAAAAGCCATCGCATCCAATACCATGGACCGAAAACCATCGCGTCGAATACCATGGACCGAAAACCATCACGTCCAAAAAACATGTGCAAAAATCATGCACAAAACCATAGGTGGGTCCGCCAAAATTGACATAGGGTCCAAAACCAAAATTTTCCCAGACCCCATAAAGTGGGGTTACGGGTGCCCTTCAAACCCCCTGTTAACTACGTGGAAAGAATATAACACAACCCAACATTCTCCCACTTGTTGTTTTCTTTCCATAGGGGACTACAAGAGAGCTTAGTCATTTTCCTAGCCCTGAAATGGCCATTGTCTCTGTACAACAAGAGAACTTCTCAAAGCTCACAGATTTTTTCAATGCATCTGCAATATTCTTCAAAGTGTCCACCTTTACCAGCAACACCTTCTTGTCTTCTATCATATCCCTCACAAAGTGATATAGAACATCAATGTGCTTTGTCTTTGAATGATATGCAGGGTTCTTTGCCAAGAAAATTGCACTTTGGCTGTCACAGTCTATCCTTATAGCTTCCTGTACTAACCCCATACTTGAAAACAATCTCTGCAACCAAACTGCTTCCTTGCTTGCATGAGTGGCTACCATGTATTCTACCTTTGTAGTTGATAGTGCCACTACAGATTGTTTCTTACTCATCCAACTAATTGCACCTCCAAATAGGTAAAACACATACCCACTTGTAGATCTTCTCTGATCCAGATCTCCAGCCTAGTCTCCATCAACAAAGCCACGAATATCCAACACTATGTCCAATCCTGGTCTTCCTTGGTAGCACAAACCATAATTTCTAGTGCCATGCAAATACTTGAAAACCCACTTCACTACTATCTAATGCTCCTTTCCTGGTTTTGACATAAACCTGCTCAATACTCCCACTACATGTGCAATGTCTGGTCTAGTATAGACCATTTCATACATCAGGCTACCGACTGCACTTGCATATGGAACATGGCTCATGTCATCTTCCTCTTCTTGTGTCTTGGGACATTGTTTAGCAGATAACCTCACACCTACAGGAATAGGAACCTTCCCCGGTTTACTATCCTGCATATTAAACCTCTGCAGTATTGTCTCGACATACTTCCTCTGGTTTAACCAGAGCTTCCACTTTTCCTGATCTCTTTTAATTTCCATGCCCAAAACATAGTTTGCAGCACCAAGATCTTTCATGTTGAATTTGGAGGACAATTGGGTCTTCAAATCCTGGATAATTTCTTTGTCATTTCCAACCAGCAACATATCATCCACATACAAGAACAGATAAATAACATGGTCACCAAATAATTTAAAATACACACAGTGATCTGCTTTGCTTCTGGTGAAGCCAAGTCCCCGTATAAATGTATCAAATTTTTGATACCACATTCTTGGTGACTATTTTAACCCATACAGAGACTTCTTTAACTCTCATACTAGTTCTTTCTTACCCTTCGCTACAAAGCCTTCAGGTTGCTTCATGTAGATTTCTTCTTCCAGATCCTTGTGAAGAAATGTTGTCTTCACATCCATCTGTTCTACCTCAAAATCAAAAGTAGCAGCAACAAATAAAAGTAATCTAATAGAAGTTACCTTGGTAACAGGAGAAAAAATATCACCAAAATCAATTCCCGGCACCTGGGAATAACCTTTTGCTACCAACTGAGATTTGTATTTCTCCACTTTTCCTTCTGCATTTGTCTTCTTTTTGAACACCCATTTGCTGCCAATGGGTTTCCTTCCAGCCGGCAACTCCACCAGATCCCAAGCCTCATTTTTGTGCAAAGATGCCATTTCATCAACCATGGCCTCTTTCCCGAGTTTTCCATCTTTTGAATCTACTGCTTCCTTCATAGTTCTGGGATCATCGTCAGTAATAGATAAAGAAAAATTTGAATAGAAAGAAGATTGACTATACCTTTCAGGCTGCCTAATTTCTCAAATTGATCTTCTCACAGCCGGAGTTTGTGGCTCTTCATCTTCTGATTCCTCCTCTGCTGTAGAGTCTGATTCTTCCTCCTTTAGCTCAAACTCTATCTTCTCAGGTTCTTTTCGTTGGACTTCATGTTTAATAACATCTTTCATCTCTCTAAACACCACATATCGACTGTACACAACCTTCCATGTGATTGGGTTCCAAAGCTTATAACCCTTTAAACCATCCTTATACCCAATAAAGATGCACTTTTCAGATTTACTATCCAACTTGGTTCGTTTCTCCTTTGGAACATGTACATATGCATCACATCCAAATACCCTCAGATGTGAAAGAGAGGGTTTCTTACCAGTCCATACCTCTTGTGGAGTCTTATCCTCCAACACTGATGAAGGTGACTTGTTGACCAGGTAACATGTAGTATCCACCGCTTCTTCCCAGAATTCCTGTCCTAACCAGGCACCACTGAGCATGCTTCTTGCCCTTTCCATCAACATCTTACTCATTCTTTCTGCAGCTACATTTTGCTGAGGTGTATATCGAGTAGTCTTCTACCGTGCTATACCACACTTCTTACAAAATTCTTCAAATTCCTTACTGCAAAACTCTGCACCATTATCTGTCCTCAGCACCTTTATCTTCTTCTCTATCTGGTTTTCCACCAGAGCCTTAAATTCTTTAAACCTGTCAAAGACTTCAGATTTCTTTTTAAGGAAATATATCCATGTATTCCTTGAGAAGTCATCTATAAATGATACATAGTACACAGACTTACCTAGTGATGGAACCTTCACAGGTCCAAACACATCACTGTGCACAAGTTCTAATATCTGTTTCGCCCTCTTACTACCAGAGGGGAAACTCACTCGATTCTGCTTCCCATATACACAATTTTCACAGAAATCAAAATCCAGAGAGCTATTACTCATACCTTCTACCATACCTTTACCATGAAGTATCTGAAGGCCCTTTTCTCCAATATGTCCAAGCCTTTGATGCCACAGCATGGTCTTCTCTCCAGAGACCACTAGATTTTTTGCTCCGCTTTTAGGAACCACAGAACTATTGCACCCATTAATAATAGTGCTACCTTGTAGGTTGTACAGAGTTCCAATCCGAACTCCCCTCATTAATACCAGTGCTCCCCATACCATCTTGCATGTATCCTTCTCGAACACTATTTTTACACTTGCATCATCTAGCTTGCTAACAAAAATCAAATTTCTGGCTAATGCAGGAATATGTAGAACACCTGGAAGAATTCTAACCCTTCCACCTTGCAACTTCAACTTTAATTTTCCACGACCAACGATTCTAGCCTTCTTGTCATCCCCCAAGAAGACATCACCACCATCATATTTCTCATAATCGCATAACCACTCTCTATGGGGACTGAAGTGGAAGGATGCACCTAAGTATATCAACCATGCCTCATGATCTACATGTGTACTTGAAGAAGCCAAATACACATCCCCACCTTCATCTGAGGTGGTTTTTGCCTCTGCAGAAGGAGCCTCATCAGATCCCTTTCCTTTGTCAGGAGCTTTAGATTTACAATCCCTTTTGTAGTGCCCTTCCTTTCCACATTTCCAGCACACCACCTTTACAGGTTTTCTTGGAGATTTAGATCTCCCTTTAGATTTAGATCTCCCACTCGATGACTTATTTTTGTTTCTATTCTGGGTCTGACCTCGTACAGACAAGGTATCACCATTTTGGCTCTCCATATTTTTCCGTCCCATCTCCTCTGTTAGCAAGGATGAGACTATTTCATCAAAATGCAAGGCAGTTGCATTACTACCTATTGCAATAACCAGACTATCCCACAAATCTGGTAGAGAACACAACAAACTGATGCACTTATCTTCATCTGAAATTTTAATATCAATAGATGCTAACTGACTTACCACAGTATCAAATGCATTCAGATGCTCTGTCACCGACTCTCCATCTTTCATCCTCAGGTTATACATCTTTTTCCTCAGGAACAGTTTATTCACCAGAGACTTAGATTGGTATAAAGTCCCTAACTTTTCCCACAAAGCCTTCACCGTAGCTTCCCCTGATACATTCAGCAATACTGAATCTGAGACACACAATTGTATTGTGCTCTTTGCCTTCCGATCCAACTTCTTCTATTGTTCATCGGACACTCCCATTGGTTTAGTGCCCAGATCTACCGCGATCCACTGGTCTTTATCCACCAACAGATCCTCCATCTTAAGTTTCCACAACTCAAAACTCTGACCATTAAATTTCTCGATCTCAATATTTCCACTGCTCACCATCTTCTTTCACCACCAGAATCGATCTCGTAGATTTCCCACTGAATAGGGTCTACCACAAGCCCGAGAGAAACCCCTCAGAAACAAAGGTATCCCCTTGAAGCTAAAACAGCTCTGATACCAAATGTAGGTTTTAACCCCGTACAGAAATTACCTGCATAGAAATTCTAAAACACAGAAAATAAACAATGTGAGAGCATAACACATAAAACACATATACACAGAGATTTTCCCCTAGATCCCAAAACCGGGACTACTAGCTTGATTTTTCATTATGTTCCTTTCAATGTTACAATACATATTTATACATGCCGAGGCATCCAATACCATGGACCGAAAACCATCGCATCCAATACCATGGACTGAAAACTATCGCATCCATTACCATGGACAGAAAACCATCGAGTCCAAAAACATGTGTGAAAATCATGCACAAAACCATAGGTGGGTCCACCCAACCTAACATAGGGTCCAAAACCAAAATTTTCCGGGGCACTGCCCCGGACCCCATACAGTGGGGTTACAGGTGCCCTTCAAACCCCCTATTAACTACATGGAAAGAATATAACACAACCCAACATCAGGGAGATTGTCATGCTACCTTCAACTTTACAACAATTATGGACGTTCTAGTTATATTTATTTGTCAAAATAATGGATGGGCAATTTGTATCCCATCTTCAGAATAGTTCAAAAGTACTCTACATATTTAATAAGTTTGTATGCTTATTTGTTTCTAATATTATTCTCTCTTCTGCAAGAGGTCTCTGATTTGATTTTCAATCTGTTACCTATTTTTTGGCAATTTCCAGGTGATGGTGTAGTTGTTAGAGGACAAGGTTATGGGATAATAAGCACTTGTGTAGACCGGAACGATGCACTTTCTATGTACTCTACAACCCATTATCCTTTCCCTTCGATAAAGGTATCATGAAAACTTATATAAACTACCATACTTGAATAAAATGTCAAAATTAGACCATGATGAGAAAATTCTATACTGTAAACTCATCTAATAACTATAGATCATTAAATTTGAAAAACATCAAACGTAATTTCTGTTAGGGGTTCCCTAACCAACAAACACATATTGCTACTAAAATAGAATAGCAAACATGAACTTCTGAACATGAAAAATAAAATCTTTACTTCTCTATTAAATGTGAAAATATAAATCAAAAGCAATAGCTCCAAAATCATTCTTTAACCTCAAAATTGTGCACCTTATTGTCTTTTGTAAACTAGGAATAAAAGAGGTACAATCAATTTGGATGCATGCATAACATCACCTCTACTGGGTGTAAGAACTCCTAATCCTAGTGAACCTGGATGCAAAGATAATCGAGTCAAAAGGGGAGTGTGCTCTCCTAGAGATTTGTGACTTTCATTAAGTTGGGAAACCTCATGCATGCGTGCCCCTTCTATCTCAGGGAACTGTGCAATATATTTGTGCATGCAAAACTAATTAAGCCAAAAAAATGATTTAGAACTGACTAGTGACCATGAGAAATTTTTTTGGTTGTTTGAGTTAGAATCTCAGCTTACTATATTCCCATAGCTTTGACTTATGTTTGAGATTCTGAACACTTAGAAAAATAATGTCATCTTGTATGACACTCAACTTATTGGATGATTTAAGTCAAGGAGTGCATTTATATCTTAAAATTACCCACTCAGCTTGGTGGTACAGTTTCATGTTGTCCTAGTAAAATGGTCTTGTCCACAAGTCATAACATTGCATAGTTAGATACAAGGACTCTTATCTGATGGGTTTTCTAGCCTTTACAGCTCTATGCTTGAGCTTATTGATATGTTTCCAAGTTGAATGCCAACTCTTGGATGTTTAGCCGAAGAAGATTGATGTATCATCAAGGTTCATGATCATACTAGTTGTCTGCTTCTACTTGCATGTGTCCTCAATTTCATCAAAGATTATGTCCCATATTGGACTTGTGGCTACTAAATGGCCTTACTAACATACTGTTCTGGGAAAATCCAACTAAGCAGAGTTTGGTTGATGGTGCTCATACATGTTTGTACATCTTTGGCTCTATGTTAGATGCTTGGATTAGTGACAACGAGACAAAATTTTGGTTGTTAGAGTTAGAATATTAGCTTACTAGATTCCCACAGCTTTGACTTATGTTTGAGATTCTGAACTCTTAGAAAAATAACGTCATCTTGTGTTACACTCATCTTATTCGATGATTTAAGTCAGGGATTGCATTTATGTCTTAAAATTATCCACTCAGCTTGGTGGTATAGTTTCATGTTGTCCTAGTAAAATGGTCTTATCCATAAGTCATAAGATTGCATAGTTAGATACAAAGACTCTTATTCGATGGGTTGTCTGGCCTTTAGAGCTCTATTCTTAAGCTTATTGATATGTTTCCAAGTTGAATGCCAAGTCTTGTATGTTTGCTGAAGCAGATTGATGTGTCATCAAGGTTCATGGTCATACTAATTGTCTACTTCTACTTGTATGTGTCCTCCATTTCATCAAAAAGTATGTCCCATATCGAACTTGTGGCTAGTAAATGGCCTTACTAACACACTGTTCTAGGAAAATCCTGAAACTATGAGAAGAGCATGTAATCATGTGCTCTCTTCTCCTCTTTCATTTTACCCAAGGTTCACATTGGATTTTCATGTTCAAGTGAGTCCTATGACCTTTCTCTTCCTCTATTTTTCATGCCAAACTATGGATGAGAATGGAGCAAATTTTCTCTTGGAAGTCAGATAGGATTTCCTCCTCATGCGACAAATTTTGCATCTTAGACCCGTCCTGTCATCACTGGTTATGTTAAGAAATTTACTACATCACATAAATAATTACTAAGAGGAATAAATATAAAAATAACCAGCAACAACCATAAACACATAAACACAAATGTTTATCCAGGAAAACCCCAAATCCGGGGAAAAACCAAACCTAATAAGATCTCATTAGCATTGGCCGAAACTCTGGCCAATCCGACAAAGTGAGCCTTCACCGCTCACCTCCAGGTCTTGCATTACAATGAAGTCCTTCCAGACTTTTATAAGCTCCATTACATATAATACCATGGGCAGAATACTATGGGTGCACAATACCATGTGCCCCAAAACCATCACTGTTTAACCCAGTCAACTTTGACTCTATCCTGAGTCAAGTTTACCTAACAATTCCCCCCTTAAACTTGACTTGGGGTTCTTTGACTAACTCCAGCCAAACCTACTAAGTGAGACAATCCTGCTCACTCTAGCTCTTACCCCACTCAAATTTTTTACCTGGGGTATTGTTAACCCAACATCCCCCCTATCACCTAGGTATAACCCAGATTTTATCGGTGATCACCGAGGGGTACACATGCCTTACCCAGTCTTACAGTAGTATGCCCATTTACATGAAATAATTTTGACTTCATTAGTTTTTTTTTTTTTTTGTTTATTGCTGTTGCGATTCTTATCCATCCTCTCTTAATTTTATTTGCTCAAAAAATTCTATCAAATCGCTCCAACTGCGAGCCCGATGAGAACCTTGTAGATTCCAGCATTGGTGGCCTCTTGTAGTATAAACCGAACAATTTTCCAAGCCGCATGAACAATTTTATTCTGCTAACCAAAGGTATCTCTCAACCTTCTTTAAATAGCAGCATGAATCCTAAACAATTCATCAGCATGTTCCAAACCGGTAAATATCGCAAATGCATTGAGATCCCTGGCAGTTACGACACTATCTTCCACACATTCTCCTCAAGGTTCTTCCACGTACGATTGTTCCACCATTATTTTCCAGACCCAGATCTATAAAAAGGCTGCATTGATCTCATCAAGCACTATAAACCCCTGGCATCAAAGAATCCCTTTGAAGCCAATATCTGGCTCTGATACCAGTTGTTAAGAAATTTACACGAGAACACAAATTAATTACGGAGAATTATTGAGAGAAACAAATATAAAAAATAACCAGCAACAAGGTAAACACATAAACACAAATGTTTATCTGGGAAAACCCCAAATCCGAGGAAAAACCAAACCTAATAAGATCTCATTAGGATTGGCCAAAACTCTGGCCAATCCGACCAAGTGAGCCTTCACCGCTCACCTCCAGCTCTTGCATTACAATGAAGTCCTTCCAGCCTTTTATAAGCTCCATTACATATAATACCACGGGAAGAATACCATGGGTGCACAATACCATGTGCCCCAAAACCATCACTATTTAACCTGGTCAACTTTGACTCTATCCTGAGTCAAGTTTACCTAACAGGTTATTCTTTTTTGGTAGTTGAAACTTTATTGAATCATTCTATGCACACGCAATATTTGCCTTTGGACTTGGACACTTTTTTTCTCTGTAGTGCTACCCCTTTCTCTTGGTACGTATATTTTAGTTGTAAGTCACTCTAAGGAAGTGGATTGAGTTAGTTTTGGGCATTATCCTTGCCTTAATATAGATCTACTAAATGACCTTACTAATATATTGTTCTGGGAAAATCCAGCTAAGCAGAGTTTGGTTGATGGTGTTCATACATGTTTGTACATCTTTGGCTCTACATTAGATACTTGGATTAGTGACAATGAGACAAATTTTTGGTTGTTAGAATTAGAATCTCAGCTTACTAGATTCCCACAGCTTTGACTTATGTTTGAGATTCTTAATTCTTAGAAAGATAATGTCATCTTGTATAACACTCATCTTATTCGATGATTTAAGTCAGGGAGTGCATTTATATATTAAAATTATCCACTCAGCTTAGTGGTATAGTTTCATGTTGTCCTAGTAAAATGGTATTGTCCATAAGTCATAAGATTGCATAGTTAGATACAAAGACTCTTATCTGATGGGTCGTCTGGCCTTTAGAGCTCTATTCTTGAGCTTATTGATATGTTTCCAAGTTGAATGCTAACTCTTAGATGTTTAGCCAAAGCAAATTGATGTGTCATCAAGGTTCATGGTCATACTAATTGTCTGCTTCTACTTGTATGTGTCCTCCATTTCATCAAAGATTCATTTCATCAAAAAGTTTGTCCCATATCAGACTTGTGGCTAGTAAATGGCCTTACTAACATACTGTTCTAGGAAAATCCTAAAACTGTGAGAAGAGCATGTAATCACGTGCGCTCTTCTTCTCCTCTTTCATTTTACCCAAGGTTCACATTGGATTTTCATGTTCAAGTGAGTCCTATGACCTTTCTCTTCCTTTGTTTTTCATGCCAAACTATGGATGAGAATAGAGCAAATTTCTCCTGGAAGTCAGATAGGATTTCCTCCTCATTGTTTCCAGGAAAACTAGTGTCTATTCAGATCTGCTAGTCCCACTAAGATGGGTAGCTATCTTAGAAACAAACAATTCAAAGTAATTTGTGTTTTCCTTTATGAGAGATAGATGAGAGAGAAGTAGAGAGCACCAACCTTAGTCTTTCACTTGGCTCCTTGCTTGTTTCCTCTCTCCCTTGATAGAGCTTTCGCCACTCCTTTCTCACTTGTCTCCCTGTAGAGGCAAAGTAGCAAAATACCATTAAAGCATATAGATCTATAACCATAAACAATATAGGATCCGATGTACATTAACCATACACATGCATACACAAATACTATATTCAGAAATATACAAGTATATGGAGGAAAACTCAAATAACTTTATTGATAGAAGTAGTAGAAGAGAGGATTACAACCCAACTGTCTAATCCAGCACCATCCTCCCAGCATGAAAGCCCTCTTCACCTCATGAAAATCTAGATCACCCAACATTACAATGTCTCACGGAGAAACCAACAACATTTCCTTACAAAATACAAAATTTCAGCCTCCAGATCTCTAGGATGAGGGATCCATATATAGATATTTGCAGGGGTGTGAGTCAGCTTTGGGTTTTTGATTAGTGTCATTTCATTGATAGTTCTTGGTTCCACTTGGAGATTTCATGATCTCTTACTCTGTTGAAAAGTGTGCAACACGAAATGCTTGTTGAGAATACAACAAGATGATGGAGCTTAGTGAAAAGAGTCGCCTTCACTAAGTGGGCCCGCAGGCTATTTTTGGCGCAAGTCTATTTTTAGACTGTGTCTATTTTTAGACATATGGATCATGTCTATGTTTATGGATGATTGATCAAGTTGGGAAAAATAGATGGACTTCTATTTTTGATGAAAGTGTGAGTGATCACAGTGTGAGTGATCAAAGTCTATTTTTAGACTGGCTGTCAAAAATAGAAAAGTCAAATATTATTATCTCACAATAATATTTGGATTATAAACTTGATCTTATTCTCTTGGAGCACTTCAGTTTGAGCTACAGAGGTGGCACATGCAGCTGTTAGAAGGAAATACGCTTTTCTTATGAGTCAGTTGAGTTGTTGCATGCATGACTTCAGTTAGAACTCAAGTGAGTTGAGTTTAGTGGACTGGAGGTACAGTTGATGGAGTTGTGTTCAGTTTGACTTAGTTAAACTAGTTGTAGTTAGTCTAACTGCAGATAGACTAATGATGAGTTGTTAAACTAATTATTAACTCATAATACTACTAGAGAATACATCAGTTAACTCAGTTTCATGTCAGTGCATGTTCAGTTCAACAGGGACAGGTGGTAGAGAATCAGATTGCTATCAGTTGTGACTATAGTTGTGCATCAGATCTTGCAAAATCAAGGGACTGAGTATGCCAATGAGTTTGCTCACGTATTTGGCCCAAATTTTAGCCTTTGCTCACGTCCACAAAGAGTGAGTGACTATTTTGCAGGTGAAAATCGAGTTTGGGAAGCTATTCTCATCAGTTCTTGAGCAGGTATTGAGCAGTGGAGGCAGGCAAGCAGCGGGGGAGATTTGGAGATCAGATCTGAGCTGTATTGTGTGTAACAGCTGGAGATACTTGTGAGAAGTATTATGCTTTGTATTGTTACATAATTCAATCAATATAATATACAGATAGTGTGGGGTTTTTAGCGAGATGCTTTCCCCGGGATACATACTGTGTTTATGAGTTTGATTGATGCTTCTATCTGTGCCTGTGAATGTTTCTGCTTCTGTAAATTGATGATCAACGTAGAGGAGATTATGTATTATACATGTTCCGCTTATAATTGTATGATCAGGATAATCTCTGTGAATATGTGTTAAATTATTCAAAATTTCTACATGGTATCGGAGTTAGATAATTGTAGAAAAAGTTTCTACATGGTATCGGAGCAGCTTGATTTGTAGAAGAGATTTTTACAGGATATCAAGCGAGGATTGATCATCAGATCTACTATTCAGGAAGTGTTTACATTCTATTTCTCTAGGCAGAGCCTGTAATCGGGCCAGGTAGCCTCTGGATTCATCCTTCCTTTGGAAGGTGAAATATCCGGTGAAAGCCCATACAGTCAATCTCTGTACGAGAAATATTTTGTACTCACGAATTCTAGATCGGAAGCAGTTGAGTTGGTTGCTGGTGGAATTCGAATTTGCAGCAGTGTTTTTCTTGGTGACAACGAAGCAATGTCTTTCAACGGATTGCGATTGGAGTATGCTCTTGAGGGCAGCTCAAACTATATTGCATGGAAGGACAGGATGGAGGCAGTATTGGATGATAACGGGCTAAAGGAGTTCATAGATACGGATATCCCAAAGCCTACTGATGTTACTCAAGCTGATGCTTGGCAAAAGAAGACCGCAAAATGTCGAAGGATTCTGTTGGAGGGCGTGAAGGATCACATTGTGTCCAGCCTCCATGGAAAGGCTACTCCATATTTGATGTGGAAATCTTTAACAGAATTATTCCAAAGCAAGAGCGATTAGAGGAAGATGGCGCTCAAAGATAAACTCAGAAACATCAAATGCGAGAAGGGTGACAGTATTCCCAAGTATCTCACGAAGTTCACTCAGTGTCGAGATGAGCTGGGAAGTGTGGGGGTTACTGTCGATGATGAGGACTTGGTGAGCTTGGCTCTCCTTGGTCTTCCGAAGAGTTGGCATTCCTATCAGGACTCTGTCAATGGTCGGGAGAAATTGCCAGGATGGGAGAGACTTTGGTCGGATCATGTGCAGGAGGAGATCAGGCGGAGCACCAGAGATGGTTCTTCATCCATGCAGGATGAGGAGAATTGTGCCTTAGCGAGTAAGGTGAGGAAGGGGAAGGGGAAGGTTTCTCTTTCCGAATCCAGTTCTTCCAATGATGGGAAGAAGGTTGACAAGGCGAAGGTGAGATGCTTTCGTTGTCATGAGTTGGGTCATTATGCTACTAATTGCCCAAAGAAGAAGTCCAAGAAGGGATCTGGGGAAGGATCTGAAGGTGAGGCAGCCTCACTTGCTTCACAGTTTGAGTTGGACTTCACACTCTTCACATGCATGGTTTCATCCATGATGGGAAGTGGTTGGTTTCTTGACAGTGGAGCTTCTTTCCACATGACCGGTGACAAAAGTTTGTTCAGTACTTTGGAGGAGAAAGATCTCCAGATACTCATAGGGATGGGTAATGATGAGAAGTATAGTGTCTCAGGTGTAGGCACGGTTATTTTTCAGAGGGAGCATGGAGCTCGCCTTACCTTGACCGATGTCAAGTATGTACCAGGACTGAAGAGAAACTTGGTGTCGATCGCGATGTTGGAAGACAGAGGATATGATGTGGTCTTTAGTAAGGGAAAGGTTTTCCTTAGACACATCATCACTAGACAGGTGAAGCAGATTGGTTCACGGGTCAAGAACCTGTATGCTCTTGAGGTTCAAGATGAATGCAAAGCCTTGAGCAGCAAGGCAACTGATGGAGACTTGGTGGTTGAGAGGGAGCGTATATTACCTCTCAACATGCAGAGCCAGAAGAAGTCTCAGAAAATTGTGGAGGAGCCACGATTGGTGCAGCAGCTTCAGGAGGTTGTGGAGCAGCCACAACAGGGGAAGCTGAGAGGAGATCGAGTAGAGAAATCTACTCATACAGAGACCTCCAATAGGGGGAAACTTCAAGCTAGGTGGGCTGAGGGATCGCATGCAGCCATACCTCCAGGTAGGAGGTGGGGTGATGTGGATTGATTGTCCCAAGGAGGAGGGGCAGGATCCTTGAGGTACCCAACCTCTTGGATGAGACCTTGCTACGGGAGCCCCGATGTGTAGTAGCAGGAACTGACTGATTGGGTAGAGACAAATGCGGATGGAGCCGCAGAGAGAGCGACAGTGCAGGGAATCCCAAGACAGCACATAGCTAGCAGGCTGTAGCAATGTGAGAGGAACAAGTGTTTTGCACAGTGCTAGGTGGCACAGAGAGGTGTGCAATGGTGTGAGATGCATGGAGATGTTGTAGTAGTGCAGATGTCAGAGAGGGAGCACTTGTCAGCAGCAGGTAGAGCTTCAGCATCAGAGGGTGTTTCTATCCCAACAGGGAGGTCAGTTGGGAGGTGCAGTGCAGATGCAATGCTGGGAGATAGAACCAGCAGCAGCACGGATGCAGTCATAGATCAAAGTGACAGAGGCTAGAGAAGTCAGATACTGAAGAGCACAGAGATGCAGAATTTTCAGTCGACAGAGGCAATATAAGTCAGAGACTTTGATGACAGAGCAAGTGGACCGGCCAGATGTGTTGCATGGAGAACATTCCAGAGTTACAGGATCGGGTTTGAGAGGAAGCCTTTCTTGTTGAGAGGGAGTGTTGAAAAGTGTGCAACAAGAAATGCTTGTTGAGAATACAACAAGATGATGGAGCTTAGTGAAAAGAGTTTCCTTCACTAAGTGGGCCCGCAGGCTATTTTTGGCGCAAGTCTATTTTTAGACTATGTCTATTTTTAGACATATGGATCATGTCTATGTTTATGGATGATTGATCAAGTTGGGAAAAATAGATGTACTTCTATTTTTGATGAAAGTGTGAGTGATCACAGTGTGAGTGATCAAATTCTATTTTTAGACTGGCTGTCAAAAATAGAAAAGTCAAATATTATTATCTCACAATAATATTTGGACTATAAACTTGATCTTATTCTCTTGGAGCACTTCAGTTTGAGCTACAGAGGTGGCACATGCAGCTATCAGAAGGAAATACACTTTTCTTATGATTCATTTGAGTTGTTGCATGCATGACTTCAGTTAGAACTCAAGTGAGTTGAGTTTAGTGGACCTGAGGTATAGTTGATGGAGTTGTGTTCAGTTTGACTTAGTTAAACTAGTTGTAGTTAGTCTAACTGCAGATAGACTAATGATGAGTTGTTAAACTAATTATTAACTCATAATACAACTAGAGAATACATCAGTTAACTCAGTTGCATGTCAGTGCATGTTCAGTTCAACAGGGACAGGTGGTAGAGAATCAGATTCCTATCAGTTGTGACTATAGTTGTGCATCAAATCTTGCAAAATCAAGGGATTGAGTATGCCAATAAGTTTGCTCACGTATTTGGCCCACATTTTAGCCTTTGCTCACGTCCACAAAGAGTGAGTGACTATTTTGCAGGTGAAAATCGAGTTTGGGAAGCTATTCTCATCAGTTCTTGAGCAGGTATTGAGCAGTGGAGGCAGGCAAGCAGCGGGGGAGATTTGGAGATCAGATCTGAGCTGTATTGTGTGTAACAGTTGGAGATACTTGTGAGAAGTATTATGCTTTGTATTGTTACATGATTCAATCAATATAATATACAGATAGTGTGGGGTTTTTAGCGAGATTCTTTCCCCGGGATACATACTGTGTTTATGAGTTTGATTGATGCTTCTATCTGTGCCTGTGAATGTTTCTGCTTCTGTAAATTGATGATCAACGTAGAGGAGATTATGTATTATACATGTTCTGCTTATAATTGTATGATCAGGATAATCTCTGTGAATATGTGTTAAATTATTCAAAATTTCTACATGGTATCGGAGCTAGATAATTGTAGAAAAAGTTTCTACATACTCATCCCTAGGCGAATTCAGAGAGGCAAGTGTCATATGAGTAGTTTCTAGAAGATTCTCTGAGTTTCCACCTAGAAAACTGCCTCTGCCATTTGTCTGCTCTTGCTCATTGCACCCTACAAAAGGGATTTTAAGTATGCATCACACCCCTTGTGTGTAATAGGTGAGATGCATCGCACCCTTAGCATGGAGCAGTCTGTATGGTCCAGTTTTGACCAGTTCTAAACAGGTTTTCAGGGAGAACTTTTGGGAAATGATGTAATCAGTTGACCTTGATCCTTTACGGTATGAAACAAAACTTTTAGGGGTTTATAAGCACTTCGTTTATGGACATATGTGATTGGGGTTGCAGTGCCCAAATATGTCTATAACAGTTTCCCCCTAAAGCATGAGGTCATAAATCTTCTGATGTCGGGTGAAATGCTTTATCATGAGGATCCGAGGTTTTTCAAATTATAAGGTGACCTGTAATAAGATATAATACAATACATTATCTTCATAATATTTTCATGATCTAGCTGAGACGGGCATTCCCATGCTCAGCTTTATAAATTCATTTTCATGTACATAGGACAGACAACCGTCTATGTGGCAGACTGATGATTTTGGTAGAGCCATCATCCCTTAGCTTGGATGATTATTTGTGCACCTATGGAGTACATTTGATGTCTTTATTTTCCTGAATATCTCACAGCCCAGATGGATGAAACTAGATCCAGGGTCTTCAAACTCGTTCAATCTTCACCCACTGTACAAGTCGATCCATGTGAAAAGATGTTCTGATGTCGAACATGGAAAGATATCGCCTGATTACTAGCCAATGATGTAAGCTGTTGACAGGCATGAGAGGAATCACCGGTACAATGATCCCCAAGGTACTGTAGTACAATTCATGTGGTGTGATTACATGAGTCGATGTCGAACACCACGCAAAATATTTCGGTCAAAGGCCATTGATGTAAACCTGTCGTCGGAAGTGAGAAACTTGCCATTGAGGCATGCAAGCTTCAAAATACTGAAAGGGTTGTTCCTAAGTCAACTTCTTAGATAATGAGCTGATGTCAACAAGAAGTGACCCATCGTAGGAGGGCCTTAATGAATCCCACATCTACGACATGAAATGGAGCAAATGATTTTGTGGAGGTGAAAACGATCTGATGATACAAGGTTCAGGGTGGCAGTCATGAAAAATGGAGCATGAAGGTATTGCAGTGGATGAGGCGTAAGCTGGGTTGGTGAATTCTATGAGCGACTTCTCTTGAACATACCGGTGACACTAAAATGGATTGGTAGCATTAACCCCAAAAATGGATGGTACAGAGGACCAATGGTGATATGACCGGTGAACGGAATAACCCAACCCGACTCAATCATGGCGATGGAGTGAAAGTTTCATGTTCAAGAGCGACCTACTACCAATGAAGTTCTTCAAGTTTTATTCCATTTTTCCCTAGTCATTGCTGACTAATACCTCTTTATTTTTGTCATGCTTGAGGAGGATAACATATGCTTGTTCTATAATTTGCCCTTAGGGCAAACTTGTCGCTATGTTTTAGCGAGCCTAGCGAAAATCAAACTCGCTCTTGTCCGTATGGACAAGTTTCTCACTATTGTTTTAACGAGTTTAACAACAAATACAACTCGGTCCTTTTCTTATTTAGAGAGTCTGCAAAGAGACAGAAAGGAAACTCCAGTAGTCCTTTTTCGTAGTATAATCCCTTAAGTCCAAAAAAGTATAAAATAATACGAAAGGGATGACTTTTCAATAGTTTTAGTGAGCCGAACAAGACAAGCGCTCGATTTTTTTGTGGGATAATCCCTCAGGTCCAAAAAGATTAAAATACAAGAGGGATGGCACTTCCAATCACTTTAGTGAGTTGGAGAGGCCAATTGCTTGACAACCTTTTCATATTTAGCAAGTCTGAAAAGAGTTTAAAGTAGACTAGTTTTTTGAGGAACGAGTGGCATTTAGGGTAGCAAATGGGTTCCGGGTAATCTTTGATCTTCTCAAAACATGGTGTGTGAAGAGGTTGGCTAATAGGACCACTCATCGCAGCTTTTCCTCAAAATGGTAAACAATCAAGTGGCAGTGTATGATCGGCCAAACGGATGGAGGTGATGGAAAGAACACAACCAAGGTTCGAAAGGCAGATAGAATGGTAATCACAAAGGTTATTTATTAAGGGTGTATTCATTTTTTAATGAGCTTGAATCGGAAGAAACTATGCTCATCTTTGGTTTCATGTTTACACAAGCTTAAAACAAAAAGCTATGCTTGTTATAAGTTCACATGCCCCCAACATAATGACGCAAATCGAGGTGCATGCCCCCCAAGCTTCATTGCATTCAACGCAATGGTTGGAATGAAGGTTTACCTTCGAGACCTTTGAAAGACTCAACTTGCATTTTACGAGATCGTAATCAAAGACTCGATTTGGAAAGGGAGCTATTTCATTTTTTTAATGAGGTTGACATAGTAAAATAACTATCCTCATAACCCTTGTTTCATTTTGTAACAAGGTCGACACAAGATAAGAACCGTCCTCGGTGACCCATAGTATCAAAATGGTCAGAGTTCTTCTTAATCTTTGATGATGTAGAAGATATCATATGACAGGTTTCCACTATGGCCACTGCTGCCAGATTACTTGGAGGCGGGAGGGCAAAAGTACCCAATAAGGAAGGGTCTTTTAGGAGACCTACTCCGACATTTTGAAGCGATTGAGAACTTCCGAGGATCAATGGAATTCTTCCCGTAACTTGTGAACTGTTGGGGAGAAAGGTTAGTTGGTCAACGATCATAATTCCACCTTAGAAGGGAAATGAAATCTTTCTAAAATATGTTGACACAACTGCCGCCATAGCATAAATCCAGGGCCTTCCCAGTGTTGGAAATAATACTGAGAGGGGGGGTGAATCAGTATTATCAAGTTCTTTTAATAAATCTTCCTTATCTATTCTTTGAATTATTTTTGCATGTCAGTACCATAAAATAATGAGCATGAACAAAGAAAACAGATAGTCACACCAAAGAACACAAGATGTAAGGTGGAAACCCAATGTGGGTGAAAATCACCTGCTGCAATATGTCTCTATCTTCTTTCAAATTAGAAACTCCTTTTACAATGGTTTTGTACTGGTGCAGTCCTTTACCAGTACGCAGGCTGCAACCTGCAGAGAGCTACAACTCTCTCTCGTTTTCTAGTCTCTCCTAGAAGGGAGCTACAACCCCCTACTTCTTTTCTTTCAAGGACCACTTTTCATAAATTTTCAAATGGTATAGATCTGCGGATATCTGTACTACCTCCGCACCTGCGCCTTCTGTGGCGCCGCGACCACCGCACCTGCGCCTTCTGTGGTGCCTCCGCACTGCACCTTCTATGGCGCCTCTGCACTACACCTTCTGTGGCGCCTCTGCACTGCACCTTCTGTGGTGCCTTTGTGGCATCTCCGCACTGCGCCTTCTGTGGCGCCTCCACACTGCGCCTTCTGTGGCGCCTCTGTGGCGTCTCCGCACTGCGCCTTCTGTGGCGCCTCCGCACTGCGCCTTCTGTGGCGCCTCCGCACTGCGCCTTCTGTGGCGCCTCTGCACTACGCCTTCTGTGGCGCCTCTGTGGCGTCTCCGCACTGCGCCTTCTGTGGCGCCTCCGCACTACGCCTTCTGTGGCGCCTCTGTGGCGTCTCCGCACTGCGCCTTCTGTGGTGCCTCCACACTGCGCCTTCTGTGGTGCCTCTGTGGCATCTCCGCACTTTGCCTTCTCTGGCGCCTCCGCACTACACCTTCTGTGGCGCCTCCGCACTGCGCCTTCTGTGGCCCCTCTGTGGTGTCTCCGCACTGCACCTTCTGTGGTGCCTCCGTACTGCGCCTTCTGTGGCGCCTCTGTGGCGTCTCCTCATTGCGCCTTCTGTGGCGTCTCCGCACTGCGCCTTCTGTGGCGCCTCCGTACTGCGCCTTCTGTGGCGCCTTCGCACTTCCGCAGCTGCAGCGCTCGAGAGATCACCCTTCACAGATTCGCTTTCAACTTCCCTTTCATAGATCAAACTTTTGAAACAATAACCCAATATTTCAGATCTTAAGATATTCGATTTGCAAGAATGAATTAGCCAAGTGATCTCCTTTGCTTTATATAGACTTAGGCCTTTCACAATACCACGGGCCAAAACCATAGGATCAAAAAACTGTTGGACTAATACCATGAACCAACCATGAAAGTACGTGAGATCAACACTTTTGACGAAGTACCATGGTCCAAAACCATAGGTTCAAATACCAAGGACTAACTACCATGGACCAAAGGTAAGTTCTCCAACATATACGCGCTTTTCCTCATAGGTTCAAATACCAAGGACTAACTACCATGGACCAAAGGTAAGTTCTCCAACATATACGCGTTTTTCCTCATAGGTTCAAATACCAAGGACTAACTACCATGGACCAAAGGTAAGTTCTCCAACATATACGCGCTTTTCCTCATAGGTTCAAATACCAAGGACTAACTACCATGGACCAAAGCTAAGTTCTCCAACATATACGCGCTTTTCCTTGCATGAAAGTGCGTGAACTTTTTCTCTACATGAAATAAACTTTTCTCTGCATAAAAGTGCGTGAACTTTTCTCTACACTATAATTTATTATCTGAGATGAGTGGGTTGCCATCAAGTACAACATATGTATCATAATGCCAACACCCAGTAGGATATTGTAATCGAGGTTTCCATCGATAACTTCGACGTCAATTTCTATTGTCTTTCCCCCCAGTTCAACTTGAAAGTTAGTTAATATCCCATGCGGCATGTATGTTCTTCCATCGAATGCTTTTAATGTCATTGATGATCGTGACAAGGGTGGTGAGCTGAATGTTTTCCAGCAGCTCATTGACATTATACAGGTGGATGCGCCCTCATCAATGATTGTTCGATGAATAGTTTTGTTAAGGGATTTTACCTGTACAAGGAAAGCGAGTTGAGCCGATAACTAAGGTTCTTATCCTTTATGATTAAAGGCCACTAGATTTGAATTCGTTGGGTCAGTCCCACCTATTGCTGATAATAAAGCTTGCTTTTGGGAGGGGCAATTCTGTAGTACTTCAAGTGTCGAAATAGCGGATGGCGATTGGGTCAGACCCTCTACTATATTATAATTATGTGCTGCTCGGGCACGAGGATTAAATGTCGATTTGTGTACTACTCCCTTTGGCAGCTTTATTGTTAGTTCAGGAATGATGGGTGGCACAACTTCAGACGAAGTTGTTGTTGAACTACTAGGTTGATCTGTAGCCTTGTTATTCGACGACTATGGATTCCCGTAATCTTTATTCCTTGTTGATATCAAAGCATCATTTTGTTGTGTCGAGATGGATGGCATAAGCACTTTGGATTTGGAAGCATGATCTATAGCAACCAAGTTAGTTGCTGGGTTTGGAAACGGATCAGTCAACACCGCTGATTTAGTTGAAGTTTTTAAAAATTTCGCAAACTCAGCTCGATGTGGACAATCTCTCATGAAATGTTCGTCGTTACATATTAAACATGGATAACGAGGTTTCTGTTTCCCAGCAGGGTTCTCAAAAGATTTTTCAGGAGTTGAATCTTCCTGTTTCTTCTTGCCCCCTAGTTTCTTTGGTTCTTTGCCCTTGTCAGATGACATGGCATTAACCTCCGAGGTAAGAAGTTTGTCATTTTATTTTTTACTAGAAACTGCAAGGGCTTTACTAGTTTGAGCCTTTGTGGTTTGCGTACTTGAGGTGCCAATCATGCCATCGCCAGCATGAGATTCCCTGTTTGATTTAGGAGGAGGAGGAATGGAAAATTCTGGTCTACGAGCATTAATAATTTTGTCATAGAGCGTGCCAGACTGAGTATAGATCAAATCTAGATATTTTGCAAGAGCAATGACTTTCTCTTCAGTGACAACTCCTCCCTTGGCCACGTCTTCTGTAATAGAAGGTAACAATGACTTAATAAACCATTCAACTAGAAGCTAATTAGGAACATATGTCTTTACCATTCGACAATGACGTCACCACTCATGAATATGATCAAATATGTGAGTGGTTGTTCTTTGCTTAAAATTGGTAAGGAGCTTCGTTCCTGTCTCGTACCTTATGGGTAACTGAAAATGGGTTAAAAAGGTGGTAGCGAGGGCGCTGAAGTTATTGAATGAAGCTCTAGGCAATTCAATGTACCATTTCGTTGCCAGACCAGTTAGCATTCATTGGAAAAGGTGAAGCCTAATTGAATCATCATTGAGGGTGTTGGATGAACACCACAAATGAAAGGTCATTACATGATTCGATGGATCTTCACTTGGATTTCCATTGAATTTAGGAATACCTGATGGAAGTTTATGAGGAATTGCTGGCCACCAAGGGGCGTAAGCAATTGGATCATTTGTTAGCCGATTCAGATCTGGTAATTCTAAAGTTGCTACGAAAGGCAACTGTTGATTCAAGTTTGGCGAAGCATACCCAGGATAAGATGGGATCACCTGAGCAGTGGGTCTTTGCATACCAGCATAATGTATTTGATGCTAATAACTTTGATAAGGTTGATGGGCATAACCATTATAATATGATTTTTGGTAACCATTTTGAATATACGGCTGCCCATTACCCACAAAGCTTTGTTGCTCAGGTCCTCGGTAAGCTTGCTGGAATTGCAGTTGTTGATATTGCACCAGCCATGGTTGTTGGACCATTTGCTGTTGTCCAATACTGGATGTTTGACCAAGATGAGGGGTGATAGTACCCATTTAAGCCTGAGTCACTTCAGTTAAGGAGCCACTAATTAGCAGTTGTGATTGAGTCACGGAGACAAGAGGCTATTGTATTATGACCTGAGAGACTTGAGGTTGACATACAACAGGCAGCGCTTGTACTTGTGACACCATCACAATAGCTGGTGTAGTGGGAATGTTTGACACAGGTTGATTTTGTTGCATTGAATATACAACTCTTGGCTGTTGAGGCAGTATTGGTATCCAACCACTAGATGCAATTCCAGCTTGACCCAAATTTTGTTGTGAACTCTCATATGGTTGCTCTCCTGGAGGGAACAATGAAAAGGCATACTGCCCCCCATATGGTGGCAATCTAGTGTTCAAAGGGTAAATTGGTCTTTGGAGACTGGACTGCCCAAATTGATACTGATGTGAAGGATCAATTTGCTGAGTCTCAACATAAGAAACTCCAGATAAGATTCCAGATGAACAAATAGGAACAGACCATGCTGTCGAAACAGTCCCTGGGTGGACTCCATCTAGTGGTTGAGAACTAGTTGGGACAGATGGTATACCAGCGAACATTGTTAGAGTAGCGGCAGGAGGTTCTGCTGCTGCTATATCAGATGACATAGTCCTAGATGTCGATGGTTGTTCAGACATATTGAGCCTATCCAAAATATTTCCTAGCGATTCGACAGGAACTTGCGATGAAGGGTGATGAAAAGAACTAACTTCTATGGTAGAAGAATATTGGTGGATCCCAATTCCAAAATGCAATGGGGTACTAGATGGAAGATCCTCTACAATATCTTCTATAGCAATCAGTCCAGGTGAAAGAGGTAGACCGTTAGGACTGTAAAATATTTCTGGTGCCGAAGAAGGTATAGACTCTGCAGCGACAAATGTTGGAGGGGTGTGTTGTTGGGAAAAGTATCCAATACGGGATGACCATATCCCACTCTAAGGGTGATAGTACCTCAGCAACAACTGAATGCAAAGCTATTCAAGATTACTTCTTTATGAGATGAGAGAGAGAAGAGAAAAGGGATCCACTAACCGTTATCTTCCGCTAATGGTTGATCCAATCTTCCCTCTTTGTTGCTTGCTCCTAGCTCCTTGCTCTTTCACCGGCCCAGCTACACAAAGATCCTGTAAAAGCACAAGGAAAGGAAACTACAAGAAGCATACATCCATAACTGATTCAAGGATTAGAATAAATCAAATATACAAGCATCAATTCACCATAGAGATACATGCATATAGAAGAACCTCAAATACTTTATTAATAGAAGAAGTAAAGTTCTGAGAGTGTTACAACCATAATAGGCCCAATCCAGCAACACCTCCCAGCAGAAAGAAATCTCCTCTTCACCTCCTTCAAAGCAATCACCCAATAGTTATATACTCAAACCAACAGCACTTCCTTACTTGCACAAAATTCCAGCCTCTATAGACCTCATGAGAGAGCTCTATATATATAAGTTTTGGAGAAAAGATGAGTCAGCTTGAGACTGACATGAAGCTGACTAGTGTCCTCTCCCACTTCAGTTATTCTTCAGTTCTTGAGTCCACTTGGAGTTTCTTGCTTCCACTTGGAGATCTAGATCCTCTTACTCATCACAAGGCGAATTCCTTGATCCAAGTGTCATTTTGGAAGCTTCCTGGGCATTTGACACCTTGCAGAATGACTGTGCCACTTGGCCAATCTCGCCCAGCGCAGGTAGCCTTCATTAGATTTGACATTCAGCGCAGGTACAGAGTGGAGCAGTTGACATTCAGCGCAGATGCTCAGTGGAGCAGCTGACATGATCCAGAAATAGCTTGTTTTTGAGTGTTTTCAGGTGGAGAACTGATTTTCAGTGCTGTGGTTTGCTGACCTTGTTCCTCTAGGGGTAGGAACAACATGTTTAGGGACTTTGGATCCCTTAGATTATTGACATTTCATGCTTCATGCTGTTAGGCACAAAAATGTCTATAACAGTTGCCCCCTAAAGTATGAGGTCGTTTATCGGGTGAAATGCTTTATCAGGAGGATCCGAAGTTCATTCAATCGCTGAGAGGTGCCCTGTAATAAAATATAATACAATACATTATTTTTCATTCTGCTTTCATGATCTGGCTGAGGCGGGCATTCCCATGCTTAGCTTTATAAATTCATTTTGGTACATAGAACAGACGATCGTCTGGTGGTAGACTGATAATTCTCTGCTGAAATTATCATCCTTTGAGTAGGATGATCATCTGCTGCAATGATGTACATAACAAATGTATTTATATCCTGAATATATATATCGCAGCCCGGATGGATGAAACTAGATCCGGGGTCTTCAAACTCGTTTGATCTTCACTCTAAGTACAAGTCGATCCATGTGAGAATTGCGTTGAAGTCGAACATGGAAAGACATCGCTTGATTACCGGTCAATAATGTAAACCGTTAACAAGCGCGAGAGGAATCACCAATAATGACAATGACCCTCAAGGTACTGCAATACAATTCACGTGGTGTGAATAAAGGACTTGGCATCGAACACCACGCAAAATCTTCCGGTCGAAGGTCATTGATGTATACCTATCGCCGGAAGTGAGAAACTTGCCATTGAGGCATGCAAGCTTCAAAGTACTGGGGGTTTGTTCCTAGATCAACTTCTTGGATAATGAGCTGAAGTCGACAAGAAGCGATCTGTCAAAGGAGGGCCTTAATGAATCCCACATCAGTGACACGGAACGGAGCTAATGATTTTAGTGGAGGTGAAAACAATCTGTGAAATATGACTCAGGGTGGCGATCATGGGTGGATGAAGGATAATGTATGGCAGTGGATGGGACACGGTTGACTCTTTCTGAACAACATCTCTTGAACATATAACGACACTGATGTGATGGATCGGTAGCATTACCCCAGATGTGGATGGTTTGGCGAGGACCATGGTGATGAGACCGGTGAATGAAACAACCCAACCCGATGTGATACGGAGGACAAAGTGTCATGTTCAAGAGCGACTTGCTACCATTAAATCTTTGAGGTTCTCCCAATTTTTCCCCAGTCATTTCTGACCAGTACCTCTTTATTTTTGTCAAGCTTGAGGAGGATAACATATGCTTGTTCTATAACCTGCCCTTCGGGCAAGCCCATCGCTATGTTTTAACGAGCTTAGCGATAGGCAAACTCGTTCTCATCTAAAGACAAGTTTGTCGCTATTTAATCATTTTAACGAGTCTAACGACAAGGAAAACTCGGTCCTTTTCATTTTTAGAGAGTCTGAAAAGGTACAGAAAGTTAACTCCAAAATTCCTTTTTCGTCATCTAATCCCTTAAGTCCGAAAAAGTATAAAACAATACAGAAGGGATGAGTTTTCGATAACTTTAACGAGCCGAATAAAACAAGCGCTCGACCTTTTTGTGCAATAATCCCTCAGGTCCAAAAAGATTAAAATCTAGAGGAGGGATAGCTCTTCCGGTCACTTTAACGAGCCGAAAGGCCAAAACTCGGCAAACTTTTCATATTTTATGAGTCAGGAGAAAAGAGCTCAAAGAAGACTCGTCTTTTGAGGAACGAGTGATAAACAGGGATAGCAGCAGATTCCAGGTACAAGTTGGAATTTTCCAATCACGGCACTGTCACAAGGATGGCTAAGTGAAATCACTCTTCGCAGCTGTTCCTCAAAATGGGTAAACAATCATATGGAGGTAAACGATCGGCCAAATGAAATGGAGGTGGCGGCTGCAGCAAAAAACGACCAAGGTCTTTTTATGGTTGATTAGGGTACATTCTTAATGGTTATTTACCGGGAAGTTCATTTTTTAACGAGCTTAAACTTGCTCAAAAGCTTATGTTTATTTTTTAACGAGCATGAACTATGACGCTAAAACTGCTCGGATCTCGCTTTTCTATTTTTTAACGAGCATAAATTCCGCGGTAAAACTGCTCGAAATACCAGTCATAAGATAAGAAATGTCTCCTGCAAGATTCCAATTTTTATAGAGCTTGCACCTCACATAAGCTGTGCTCCATCTCATCCTTTCTTTATGCAAGTTTGGAAACGGTTAATCTCAAAAAACAGATAAATAACCGCCCCTAGCTTGCACTCCAAAAGGTTTTCATGCCCCCAGTATAAAGTATAATTTCAAGGCTGCCCCTACTTATCCGCTAAAACATTTGTTTTAAAGGGTGAGGCTTGCCTCTTCCTAGTTACCCAAAGATTGTTTTGTTAACACCATCAAACGAAAACACTTCCTCGGCACTGTCTACCGAAGTAGACAATGGTGAATGACCTTTGTCAGACAAGTAACCTTATCAAAAGAATCCTGTTCTAGAACAACCCCTCTTCCTTCCACGGACGGGGTACGGACTAGTCATATTCCTTCGCGGAAATTCTACTTTACACCCAAGGTTTCCTCTACCCGAAGCAGACCAGGATGCATGCCCCCTGGGTTCTAGTCCCATCTTTCCGAATCACTCGCACTCATCGGGAAGGAGGACTGGGGGTGGAGACATTTCTTGGGTGAATAGACCATTGAGGGTTGGTATTTGACTATTTGCGATGCGTGATCCCGGAAATGAAAGTTGGTCTACGAGCTTGACCATTCTTCCTTCGTGTGGAAAACACATTACTCTAAAGAGTGAGGAGACTATAGCTCCCATGCAATATATATAGTCTCGTCCAAGGAGTAGGTTATAATCCAAGGGTCCTTGAACGACCATCACATTCATTTGAACGGTCTTCCCTTTCAATGTAACAGGTACATTGGGGAGGATCCCTAATGGTCGACTGGTTCCTTTATCAAAACACGAGAGATTTCTTATCTCAGACAAAAGCTCTGGGGAACCCAGTGCTTTCCAAGCAATAGAGGAAAGGATACTCACAGATGCCCCTTCATCAATGATAGTTCCAGCCATTACCATTCTATAAATTTGGACTATGATTCTGAATGGTATACTGGCTGGTAACCGGGGTCTGCCTAGTTGGTTCCAATCAAAGGACACAACCAGGTTGCTTGGTGGTGGGACCGAATACACGGCCGGATACGATCCTGACGATGTTCCTTCCTGCGATAAAGGAATGGGCGCATTGCCCTGATGCTCATCAGAATCTGTGTTGATGAAAAGAATCTGGATGGTGTCATCCTTATTCTCTTCAGTGAGGGTGTCATTTGAAGATGAATCTTTAGTGACGGTGTCATTTGAGGATGAAACCTTCGAAGGAAGAACCGGGTCAACTGCCGTATCGACCTTTAGACTTTCGTCTGGTCTGGATTCAGTAGGTTCATTTTCAATGACTGACGCTTCAGCTGACCACTTGAGTAGGCCAGCTGTATTTTCAACCAACGAAGGACTCGGCATGAGTTTTTTGTATCCAGGAGGAAGTCTCAACGGTGAAACCGGGCGATCTTCCAAAACTCTCTTCGCCTCGTCTAAGAAGGGACAATGGTGGATGGCGTGATTGCCTTCACACAGTCTGCAGGGGGATCTTGCTCCCCCTCTTTGTCTTGAACCTTCACTTTCGCTGGTTGACGGTACGCAATCAACATGGCTATCAGAGGTTGATGCTCCCGAATTATGCAAACGAGGTGACCAGTCCCTTAGTATCCAGGGAATACAGGGACAATCTCTATGGAAGTGGTCTCCTCTACATATGACACATGGCGATTTAGGCCCGGTCTGTGCTGTGTGTGGGTTTTTGTCAGATGTCTTTTGCTTGCCCCCAGTCGCCTTAGGTTCCTTCTTCTTCTTCTCCTTCTTCTCCATGGGAGCTTGGCTTTTGCCGGCTCTACTCTGCGAAGATGAAGGATTGGAGGAAGAGTTATAAGAAGTAGAAGGCTAGTGGGCAGCTCTAGACTGATCTAACTGTTGACTCGACTGTTCAGGAACCATGGTGGTCTGAACTACATTAGTTGAGAAAAGCCAAATAGGCAGGCCAATTGTCAGTCCTGGAAGCGACAATGTGGCCATGTGGGGCGCACCAACTTCTCCCCAAGAGGAGAATGGACTAGGATTTCCATCATGTGGAGTTCCTTGGTTGGGGCGTTCCATGTTCTCAACTTAAGATCAACGCGGGAATAGGAGGTGATTATGTTCCGTTTAAAATAAATTTTATAACGACGCTTAGACACAACTTGCTTTTTCACTTTTTAAGAGTCGAGAAAAAGCTAAAGATGACTCTAGTCTCCTTCGATGTTTTAACAAGCCCGAAGTGACAAATGCTCGGATGGACTTTTTCAGTTATAGAGTTTGAAAAAGGCCAAAAGAAACTGCTCTGGAGTTCTAGGCAGAGGGTGTGCCAAACGTTTCGCAAAACCACAGAATACGTTTTACGGTACGAGTGGTCGATCTTCGTGAATGCTGTGTTCACTGCATTGCAATCAGTAGGGCGGCCGACACGGTTTCCTATTGGATAAAGGCTTTATTCCTATAGGGGTCTCCCAATATATACGCGACGGTACGTGGGAGCACAAGTCCGTATTGATACTTATCGCTTCACCGTGGAGGAATCACCCAACCACTCAACGCTAAGATATCACGTTTAACGACGCCGGAACACGTCTCTAGCTTAGACCTCTATGTGTTTGCGTTATGTTTCAATGCGTTGTTATGTAAATTCAATTTATTTTAAGGTTGATCTTGTTTAGCAGTTTGCCTTTATGGATCACCACGAGATGTATGATAACACTCCTAAATGCAGTCTAAGATGATAAGCAAGCTTTTCAATCTTTCAACTTTGAAAACCTTAACTACTGAGGGAAAAGAAAGATAACACCTTTTCACACAGATCGTAGAGCACACACTAATGCATTTTCCCTAAATCAACATGCAGACTGTCATAATGTATATGCACAGTGCAAGTATTTCTTTTCTCTTTCTTAATGTTGGTGTAATGCAAAAAGAAAGCTGTTGTATAATTTTGAATTCAATTTCAAGTGAAAGCAAACAAGCTTGTCCAAAATCAAAAGACATCTTAAGATTTACTTGTTTCGACACTAGAAAATATAAATTCAAACCAAATGACGAAAGCAAAAGCTCAATCAGCTATGAACAGCAAACAAACTAACTCTTAAGATCAAAACAACACTTTATCACAGGTCTAGATCTAAGAGGCCACAGCAAGACTAGTTCACTTTCGTTATGGGAAACTGTAAATGTACAAGAAATACACAAAGAACAAACACAGTTTCTTTATACAAACGAGGCGGAATAGTGACAAGGAAAGTTGGTTTCAGATAGGCACACTGACTGGTAACAAACAGCAAAAACAAGAGTGAAAACAGGGCAAGAAACAGCAGGAAACCCCAGCAGCACAAGGCAGGACTGGTCCAGCGCAGGTGGAACACTGCCTGTTTGACCTTCAGCACAGGTAGCCCCTTCAGGAACTGCGCTGAAATGCAAACAGCCTTTGTACAGCCTGCACTGAAGAACGAAACTTTCGTTTCTGGTGGTTTCCGGGTCACAAATTGCTCAAAAATTCAAAGTTTTTGCTCAAATCAGAAGCTATCAGTCAAGGACACACTAAGGGATGACAAGGAGGATGAAAAGCTATCACTAAGAGCTTATTAGAGTCCTTGTGGATCAGCTCTTCAAATCATAAACTTGCCCAGAAACTGAGCTAGAGTAGCTGCCCTCTACTTTGCATTTGAAAGATTCAAACACAGTTCGATTCGGTACTCCCTTTGTTTATGAAATGAATAGCAAAAACACAAACAACCAACAAGATACGCTCCCCAGTGGAGTCGCCAATTTGTTGTTGGGAAAAGTATCCAATACGGTATGACCCTATCCCACTCTAAGGGTGATAGTACCTCAGCAACAACTGAATGCAAAGCTATTCAAGATTACTTCTTTATGAGATGAGAGAGAGAAGAGAAAAGGGATCCACTAACCGTTATCTTCCGCTAATGGTTGATCCAATCTTCCCTCTTTGCTGCTTGCTCCTAGCTCCTTGCTCTTTCACCGGCCCAGCTACACAAAGATCCTGTAAAAGCACAAGGAAAGGAAACTACAAGAAGCATACATCCATAACTGATTCAAGGATTAGAATAAATCAAATATACAAGCATCAATTCACCATAGAGATACATGCATATAGAAGAACCTCAAATACTTTATTAATAGAAGAAGTAAAGTTCTGAGAGTGTTACAACCATAATAGGCCCAATCCAGCAACACCTCCCAGCAGAAAGAAATCTCCTCTTCACCTCCTTCAAAGCAATCACCCAATAGTTCTATACTCAAACCAACAGCACTTCCTTACTTGCACAAAATTCCAGCCTCTATAGACCTCATGAGAGAGCTCTATATATAGAAGTTTTGGAGAAAAGATGAGTCAGCTTGAGACTGACATGAAGCTGACTAGTGTCCTCTCCCACTTCATTTATTCTTCAGTTCTTGAGTCCACTTGGATTTTCTTGCTTCCACTTGGAGATCTAGATCCTCTTACTCATCACAAGGCGAATTCCTTGATCCAAGTGTCATTTTGGAAGCTTCCTGGGCATTTGACACCTTGCAGAATGACTGTGCCACTTGGCCAATCTCGCCCAGCGCAGGTAGCCTTCATTAGATTTGACATTCAGCGCAGGTACAGAGTGGAGCAGTTGACATTCAGCGCAGATGCTCAGTGGAGCAGCTGACATGATCCAGAAATAGCTTGTTTTTTAGTGTTTTCAGGTGGAGAACTGATTTTCAGTGCTGTGGTTTGCTGACCTTGTTCCTCTAGGGGTAGGAACAACATGTTTAGGGACTTTGGATCCCTTAGATTATTGACATTTCATGCTTCATGCTGTTAGGCACAAAAATGTCTATAACAGGGTGACACCTTCCAAATCATCCCTAGATGGGGTTGGTTCAGGAATAGAAGTGTTTACCATTACACTAGGATCAGTGCTAATGTCCTCTTGCAACTGCGGAACTTCTTCTGTAGAGATAGGGGTACCAGAAATAATTGGAGTACCTAGACTCTCTGATGATGTTGAAACACAAGTTTCAAATAAACCAGGAGATTTCAACCCAGTTAAACGAGATCACTTGACCCGGAATGGTTTTGTTTCCAAAGTCAAAGATGGTTGACTTGTTAGTCTCTATGAACGATAAGGTTTTGATTGAATTTCTTCCACGATTGTGGATTACTTGATCAACTCAAAATTAAAAGGGGAAAATGTGATTCTGAATTAAATGAATTTTATGATGCTTTGACACAACTTGCTTTTTCAATTTTGAAGAGTCGAGAAAAAGTTAAAGATGAATCTAGTTTCCTTCGATTTTTAATGAGCCTGAAGTGACAAGTGCTCAAATGGACCTTTTCTTTTAAGGAGTCGAAAAGGAACGAAAGTGACTACTTTGGAAATCTAGACAGAGGGATTACCAAACCAATCGCAAAACTGCAATATACACATCGGTGGTAAATTATAGAGAAATTACCGAGGACTTTACGTATGGTATTCAATCTTCCCGAATGCTATGTTCAGTGCATTGCGATCGATAGGGTGACAAACATGGCTTCCTAAGGATAAAGGATATCAGCCTATTGTGGTCTCCCAATATATACTCGACGGTACATGGGAGCACAAGTCCATACTAGCACTTGTCATATCAAAGAGGATGAATCACCCAACCTATGATGAAAACCACCGGAATACGTCTCTAGCCTAGACTTCTAGATGTTATGCGTTAGGTTCCAAAGCGTTTTTATGTACATTGAGGTTTATTTCACAATTGATATTTCTAAAGAAGTTTTCCTTTCAAGGTCCACCACGTGACGTAGATGTACAATTCCTAAATATGCAATCGAAGATGATAAACAGTTGTTTATTTTCTTTTAGCAATGAAAATCCTAGCTACTAAGGAAAGAAGAGTAAGATTCTTTCAACATAGAGCAGAGAGCACACACTAAATGCACTTTTCCTAAATGAATTTCCGCATGAAGTCTAAATGCAAATGCACATGAATGTATTTGTTTTTCAGTTTCCTTAATGTGAGAATGACAAAAAGAAAACTAATTACAGATCTAAAATACTTTTCTTCAAAGCGATACTTTAGCAATTTCTTTTCATAAACGAAAGGAAGACTAAGATGACACTTTCAATTTCGAATGGAAAACTGCTTTTGAAACTTCAAATAATTGACAGTTCAAATCAAATACAATCGAAAAAATATAATCGACTATCTAAAAGAGGAAGACTTTACGACACTCTTTTT
The DNA here is from genome assembly GCA_031772625.1 of Pinus tabuliformis. NCBI lineage: Eukaryota > Viridiplantae > Streptophyta > Pinopsida > Pinales > Pinaceae > Pinus > Pinus tabuliformis. The sequence continues at coordinate 1,901,740,511 of CM062817.1, forward strand.
CTTGACTGAAAACGACGGTTGCGACACTTTCGAATCAAAAGACGACAGTTCGATTGAGCTACTATTTGCAAAGGAGGACTGTAAATGATGAAAAATACATAAAAAACATTCACAATTCCTTATCAATGGAGGCTGAATAATGTAAAGGAAGAAGGCTTCAACAGTGACATACTGATCATAGGCAGCAAAACTACTGAATAGAGTTGAAAACAATGAACAAAAAACCAAAATCTGGAGAGAGAAACAATATCATTCAATCATCGCACCTATCCTTAAGGGAAACAGGGATGCATCTCACCTACAGCACACGGGAAGTGTGATGCATCCAGACTGCCAATGAGAGACAGTGCGATGGTCCAGGGATGAGACTGAGCTTGGTTTTCACCCACGGTTTGCAGCTAAGTTCAGGGATTTAGGCCGAGCTTATGATAGACAGTAAACACAAAGTATAGAGGTATGATCTAATGAGGTTGTTGAGCTACCACCAGGGCACTTAGGATGTTTGCAATTTAGATGTTTAGTTCATAAACCAACCCGGAGATTGACTGAAGAAGCATTGATATACTTTGCAGTTGCATAGAAAAAGCAGTTCAAAGGCTAGCTGGCTTAACTTCAGGCTCCGTCTATAGTTTATAAAGCAAACAAGATTAACAAACAAACAAACTATTCGCTCCCCAGTGGAGTCGCCATTTTGTTTCCAGGAAAACTAGTGTCTATTCAAATCTAGTAGTCCCACTAAGACGAGTAGTTATCTTAGAAACAAACAAATCAGAGTAATTTGTGTTTTCCTTTATGAGAGATAGATGAGAGAGAAGCAGAGAGCACCAACCTTAGTCTTTCACTTGGCTCCTTGCTTGTTTCCTCTCTCCCTTGATAGAACTTTTGCCACTCCTTTCTCACTTGTCCCACTTCAACGAATACCTGTAGAGGCAAAGCAACAAAATACCATCAAAGCATAGAGATCTATAACCATAAACAATATAGGATCAGATGTACATTAACCATACACATGCATACACAAATACAAGATTCAGAAATATACAAGTATATGGAGGAAAACTCAAATAACTTTATTGATAGAAGTAGTATAAGAGAGGATTACAACCCAGTTGTCTGATCCAGCACCATCCTCCCAGCATGAAAGCCATCTTCACCTCATGAAAAGCTAGATCACCCAACAATACAATGTCTCACAGAGAAACCAACAACACTTCCATACAAAATACAAAATTCCAACCTCCAGATCTCTAGGATGGAGGATCCATATATAGATATTTGCAGGGGTGTGAGTCAGCTCTGGGTTTTTGATTAGTGTCATTTCATTGATAGTTCTTGGTTCCACTTGGAGATTTCATGATCTCTTACTCATCCCTAGGCGAATTCAGAGAGGCAAGTGTCATATGAGAAGTTTCCAGAAGATTCTTTGAGTTTCCACCTAGCAAATTACCTCTACCATTTGTTTGCTTTCGCTCATCGCACCCTACAGAAGGGCTTTTCGGTATGCATCGTACCCCTTGTGTGTAACAGGTGAGATGCATCACACCCTCAACATGGAGCAGTCTGTATGGTCCAGTTTTGACCAGTTCTGAACAGTTTTTCAGGGAGAACTTCTGGGAAAAAATTGTAATCAGTTGACCTTGATCCTTTAGGGTATGAAACAACACTTTTAGGGGTTTAGAAGCCCTTGGTTTATGGAAATATATGATTGGGGTTGCATTGCCCAAATATGTCTATAACACTCATGCGACAAATTCTGCATCTTAGACTCCTTCTATCGCTACTGGTTATTCTAGTTTGGTAGTTGAAACTTTATTGAATCATTCTATGCACACGCAATATTTGCTTCTAGACTTGGACATTGTTTTGCTCTGTGGTGCTACTACTTTCTCTTGGTACGGATATTTCAGTTGTAAGTCACTCTAAGGAAGTGGATTGAGTTAGTTTTGTGCATTGTCCTTGCCCTAATACAGAACTGCTAAATGGCCTTACTAACATACTGTTCTGGGAAAATCCAGCTAAGCAGAGTTTGGTTGATGGTGCTCATACATGTTTATACATCTTTGGCTCTATGTGAAATTCTTGGATTAGTGACAATGAGACAAATTTTTGGTTGTTAGAGTTAGAATCTCAGCCTACTAGATTCCCACAACTTTGACTTGTTAGGATATTCCGACACATAGGAAATAGTTAAGTACAACTTAGTCTAGTATAGAGTTAGGTAAAGTGTGTTTCTTTACCTTGTACATTTTGTAACTTACAATCTGACGGTCACGATATGTAGTGATCCGACGGTTCATTCTCTCCTCGGTATTACCGACACTTGATCCGTGGCTTGACACCCAATTGGTCCATGATTTCTATTTAAAGCGCATGGAGGGTCTTTGTAGGGTAATCCGTCTATGAGAGAAGCTTATGTAAATTTTCATTCTTTTACTAATAAATTGCCTGAAGTGGCCGCGTTGGCTCAGGCCGTGGACTGTTTCCCTCTTTGAGGGTTTTAACCACGTCAAAAATACTGGTGTATTGATCTGTGATCTGGTTGTGAGCGGTGTCCTTTGGTGTTCTGTCTGAGGAACTTACCCTGTAAATTCCTACATGGTATCGGAGCTATTTGAGGGTCGCGTCCGTTGGTGATCCAAATCTGAAGCCGGTAGAACTGCATCCGACTGTCGTTTCCTAGATCTACTATTTATGACTGCTTTCGGACCGAGAGGACTGCTCTGTTGTGTTGGGATCATCTGTTCTAGTGAGGAACCCCTTTCATTTCACGCGAAAAGGTTTCCGGTAGCCCTAGCTGCGTCATTTTTAAGATCTGGAGGTATACAGTGTTTATTTGCAGTTTACAGTTATTTTCTCTCTGTTTATTTCGGTTTCGGTTTGTTTAGCCTTTTTTATTACCGGATCTATACCTTTCATTTCTGCGTATGCTCTTTTCCCTGCGACTCTGTGCGATCTGGGCAAATCAGAAACAGAAAGGAAGGATTTTTCTCATGCGTATGCTCTTTTCCCTGCACCTTAGTGTGATCTTGGAAAATCAGAAACATTGAGGAAAATATTTAGTTTCTGGCTAAAGCTAACTTTGAGCCGCAAGGTTCATTTTTGAAAATATTTAGTTTTTCGGCTAAAGCTAACTTCGAGCCACAAGGTTTGTTTTTTTTTGTATGTCCGTGTTGGGTTTTGTGATTTTTGTTTTGTAGGGAAAAAGAGCCTTCTCAAAGCACGCACGCAACCCAAAGCATCAACCTCTCTCTCTCTCTCTCTCTCTCTCTCTCTCTTGGGTTCAAATCTCCTTTTTGTGAGGGTGGATTTTTCATTTCCGCACATTCCCGCACTTCGTCGGCATCTTCAACAACGTTTTTTCAAAAAGCCATAACTTCTTCATCCGGAAGCCGTTTTTAGAGCCGTTTTTTTTAAACCAGCCTAATTTTTCGAGATCTATCCATTGGAATACTTAGTTTCAGCATTTTTAGCTTAAGTTTCCGTTGAAATGGAAAGTCAATACCAAGTTACCCTTGACAGCACCAACTACTTCCAATGGTTGTCCTACATTGAGGATTTACTTAGAAGTAAAGGTCTCTACAGAATAGCCTCAGGCCAAGAAAAGAAACTGAAGGATGAAGATAAGGCTGCTAAATGGGAAAATAGGCAAGATCAAGCACGTGGATTGATAGGGATGTCTATTTCTCCAGATCTTAGATTCCATATTGCAGAACTTGATACTCTTGATGAAGCAATGAAACAAATCAATAAAGTTTTTGGGATTAAAAATGAACTTAGAGCCCATCAACTTGAAAATGAGTTGCTTACATTGGACCCTAATAATTTTTCTTGCATTGAAGATTTCTTGTCCAAGTTCAAGACCCTTAGATATCTCTTGGAAGGTGTTAAGGTTAAGAAAGAAGATAGTAACCTTATCTATTCCATTCTTACTAAGTTGGGACCAGCCTACTCTGTGTTTGTTTCCACCTTCCATTCTACAAGAGAAGCCTTCATTTCTCAAGGAACAGACTACAAGTCCCCTTCCTTTGACTCTTTTTGTGATTCTTTAATAAGAGAACAAGAAAAACTCTTACACCTTGGTCTTCTTAATCTTGGAAGCTCTTCCAAGAAAGCGTTAGCCACCCAACAACAACCAAATTCAAAGAATCCTAAGAAGTCATATCCTAAAAAGAATGGTCCTAAACCAAACAAGGGTCCTAAGCAATCTCAGCCTCAAAATGAAAAATCATTTCAACAAAATGATAAGACAAATAAAAACAAATGGAAGAACACTGATAGACATTGCAACTTTTGTAATCGAGATGGCCACTTAGAATCCAAATGCTTTGAGAAGATGGAAGCCTTGGAAGCAACGATGAAGAAACATAACATCCATTTGGAGCAATCTTCAACTTCAACTTCATCTTCAGGAATGGAACTTTCTGCATGTGGTTGTCAAGCATCTCGGTCTAGCTATGCACTAAATGTATCTTCTTCTTCTCATTCTCATGAGTGGCTCATTGATTTTGGAGCTTCTTATCACATGGCCAAAAACAAAGCCATGTTTTCTCCTTTAAATGATTGTAACACCAAAAATATATATGTTGGTGATGATAGATCTCTTAGTGTTGTAGGGACTGGAACTGTTCATCTAGACAATGGTCAATTTAATGATGTATTATGTGTTCCAACCTTATCCTGCAACCTTCTATCTGTATATCAGATAACTCATTCAGGTGAAGGTAAAATCGTTGAATTTTCACCTCATGATGTTGTAATCAAGGACCTAAGAGATCCTAAACAGATTTTAGCTACCGGCATTGCTGATGATTCTACAAGGTTGTATAAGTTTCACAACTTTGGGTCATCAAATCTTCCCTCAGTATTTGTTGCTCATAACGATGAAGTGAGCAAACTTTGGCATGAGCGATTTGGTCACTTAAACTATCGCTCCCTTTAGCATCTATGTAAAGAAAATATGGTGACAGGTCTTCCTATGGTATCTTGCAGAGATGGTGTTTGTTCCAGATGTGTACTCGGAAAACATCATCGGGACAGTTTTGAAAAACGTGCCTCTTGGCACGCCTCAGCCCCTTTACAGCTTGTGCATAGTGATTTATGTGGTCCACTTCCAGTTGTTTCATTCTCTGGCTGCAAGTATTTCTTAACTTTCATTGATGATTTCTCCAGACACACTTGGGTATACTTCTTAAAACTCAAGAGTGAAGTATTTAACACATTTTTGGCCTTCAAGGCCTTTGTTGAAAAACAATCTGGACATCAAATTCTTAAGCTAAGATCTGATAATGGCGGAGAATATGTTAAAAACACATTCATCAACTTTTGCACTGAGAATGGAATTCAAATGCAACACACTGTTCCATATACTCCACAACAAAATGGTGTAGCTAAAAGGAAGAATCTCACCTTAAAGGAAATCGCTAATTGTATGCTACAATCTAAAGGACTTGGTCTTAGTTTTTGGGCAGAAGCAATTAACTGTGCAAATTACATAATAAATCGCACTCCTAATAAGGCTTTAAAGAATATCACTCCAAAAGAAGCATGGAGCTCAATCAAACCAGATGTAAGTCACTTTCGTGTTTTTGGAAGTGAAGTGTGGGCCCATATTCCAGATGAAAAGCATAAAGCTTTAGAACCTAAGAGTGAAAAATGTACTTTTGTTGGATATTCTGAAGATGTCAAAGGCTATAGACTTATTCCATTTAAGTCCAAAAATGTTATCATTAGAAGAGATGTAAAATTTGATGAAAATATATCGGCCTGCGAGCCTAGTCCAGCGGATGTGCCACCTCTCCCTATCTCTTCTACTTTTGAAAACATTTCTTCTTCAGATGATGAAAGTGAGGATGACAATCCTCCCCCACCATCTCAAGATCCTCCTTCAGCTCCTCAGCTTCCAAAATGGGTTCGTGCTACTCGAGATGCAGCAGGTTATCTTGCCGGTGATACTACAGATCAGTGACGCACATGTTCTTAGTTTGACAGAGCCTCTTCTTTACTGGCTCAAGCTCCAGTAAATTATGATCCTGACACCTTTGCAGAAGCTTCAGGCCATCCAGATTGGGAAGCAGCTATGAATGAAGAATATCATTCATTATTGGCAAATGATACATGGGATCTTGTTCCTCTACCAAAGGGACGAAAACTTGTTAGATGCAAATGGGTTTACAGAACCAAGTATGGACCAGATGGGAAAGTTGATAAACATAAAGCTCGTCTTGTTGCTAAAGGTTTTTCACAGGTTGAAGGCATTGACTACACTGAAACCTTCTCCCCTGTTGCCAAAATGAACTCTATCCGCCTTGTTCTTTCCCTTGCTGCCTCGTTCAAATGGGAAGTCCATCAGATGGATGTTAAATCTGCCTTCTTGCATGGGGACTTGCATGAAGAAATCTACATGGAAAAACCCATTGGCTTCATAGAAATAGACTCCAGCCTTGTATATTCTGAACTCTTAGAAAAATAATGTCATCTTCTATGACACTCATCTTATTCGATGATTTAAGTCAAGGAATGCATTTATATCTTAAAATTATCCACTCAGCTTGGTGGTATAGTTTCTTGTTGTCCTAGTAAAATGGTCTTTTCCATAAGTCATTAGATTGCATAGTTAGATACAAAGACTCTTATCCGATGGGTCATCTGGCATTTAGAGCTCTATGCTTGAGCTTATTGATATGTTACCAAGTTGAATGCCAACTCTTGGATGTTTAGCCGAAGCAGATTGATGTGTCATCAATGTTCATGTTCATACTAATTGTCTACTTCTGCTTGTATTTGTCCTCCATGTAATCAAAGATTCATTTCATCAAAAAATTTGTCCCATATCGGACTTGTGGCTAGTAAATGGCCTTACTAACATACTATTCTAGGAAAATCCTGAAACTGCGAGAAGAGCATGTAATCATGTGCTCTCTTCTTCTCCTCTTTCATTTTACATATGGTTCACATGGGATTTTCATGTTCAAGTGAGTCTTATGACCTTTCTCTTCCTCTGTTTTTGATGCCAAACTGTGGATGAGAATAGAGCAAATTTTCTCCTGGAAGTCAGATAGGATTTCCTCCTCATGAGACAAATTCTGCATCTTAGATGCCTCCTGTCACCACTGGTTATTCTATTTTGGTAGTTGAAACTTTATTGAATCATTCTATGCACACACAATATTTGCCTCTAGACTTGGACATTGTTTTGCTCTGTAGTGCTAGTCCTTTGTCTTGGTACAGATATTTCAGTTGTAAGTCACTCTAAGGAAGTGGATTGAGTTAGTTTGGCATTAACCTTGCCCTAATATAGATCTGTTGCATCGAGTTTAGCAAGTTGAACTTATAGCATGGGCTATCTAGAATACTTGGCCCTTTTCTCAATTTTGGTTGTGATCTCAAAAGTCCTGTATTCTTGCAAATGTTTCCTTAGATCAATTTTTAGCTGGGTGCCCTCCTCCACATTCTTGCGAGTTACTTGTGATTCAACTACCACAGTGTCTATTAAAGGTTGTCTTTCATCTCCCTTGATGATATTTGGCTCTTCTTTGAATGAGTTTGATCTTTGAGATCCTCTGTCGGCAAGTGTGTTTGAGACTTTACTGGCATTGATGCCATGATCTAATGTTTTGTGCTAGTAGAAATGCCATTGTATAACCTTTTGAGTGTGCTAGTCTCTTTTAACCCTTTGGATGAAGGTTTCTTGGCATTATTCCTGGGTTGTTTCTTCTTTAAAGGCTTGATCTTTGTGGGGATGCATTTGGCTCGAATTCCACCACTTTCCTCTTTATTTGATCTCTCATGGAAATTTGACTTGGAGCTTCTGTCTGCATTGTAGGAAGCACATCTCTTTAAAGTGGGTTCTCCTCCTTCAGCTTCTTTTTTAGTTTTAGTCTCAACAATGCTACCACTAAAATTCTCTTTATCTTCAAGTATAACTTGTGCAAAGTGTGGATCATCAAGCATACATTCTATCTCATTTCCAATAGTAACCCTCTTGACACCAGCTGACCTAGACAGAACTACACCTGATTGTGATTGAGATTCATCACAAGAAACCTATGACTTGGAGTGAGAAACCATAACAAAACTATGATCTTTGATAGCAATTGAACCACAAGATATCAATTGTATGAGGATAGTGGAGGCTCTGGTTTGTGTAGGCATAAAATAGGTCTCTCCTTCAAAAAATTGACATCTTAAAGTGCTTGCCTTGCCGTTGGATTTCATTTTGGAATCTGGACTCTCTGGAGAATTTCTTGAAGAAGATGGAGGAGATACCCCACCTCCACTCAAATCTGTGGGAATCTATTCTTCATGTTGGTTCTCCTTGGCTTGAGTGAAACTTGAGTTACATTATTCTTCTTCCTCTTCTTCAGTAGAGATTCCTTTGTTACACCTGACTATTCTTTCTTCTGTCTGTGCTATCTCTTTTTTGGGTAATGGTGTCTCTGAGTTAACGTGTTCTGTCCTTCTTTAGTGTTAGAATTATTTGTTTTATTAGTAGATGGATTGACAACAAGTGGAATAAAAGATTATTCCTATCACATCTACAACTTGGTAAGTGAGGCAAGGAAGATGGGAAGCTTATCATTAAGGAAACACACAAAGAAATTGAAATAGAAACTAACCATTAAAAAAAAGCACTAATATTTTAAACAGAGATCCTATCTTAAGGCATCCAATAAAGCTAATTTAAAGATACAAGTTCATTTTAATAGTCCAGTATTTGTACAAGAAAAAATTCTGCGAAATGTTTATGGGAGAGGAAAGTATAGAATACGGGCTAGAAATGCCTTAAAAATATTTTCTAGCCATTTCATGATCTTGGCAGGCATTTTCTGCAAAATCAAAATGCTTTTTATCATTAATGATGGATCCCATGATCAACAATTATTTTAAATTTTAAAGTGGAAAAAAGTATGAAGAGAAACTCCCAAATCCTAAAATCAATGCCAAATGTTTTCCAAACAAGATAAGGCTTATACATTGTAAATACAATGCAAACCCTCCATTTTTCTTCACTAATATCTTACAAAGACCTTGTACATTTTGTGAATAGAATTCATGTTTGCACGCTTTGGGAGATGCTTTTGATATGCAAGGTGAGACAGATACATAGTAAGAGATGTTTTCCAAGATTTTAGAGGGTTTCATGAATATGGACCATTAGGCTTTTTCATTCTTGAAATTTTCCTTCTTCACAATGATAATGGCATTTTCTTGTTTGAATGCCTCCTTTTAGGAGACTTCAAGACCTTTGTAAAACACATCGAGAGAGAACTAACCTCTTGGGAGGTATGTCACAAAGCTGCAAAGCTTGTAAGGAGGATGGTTTTGAGGGCATAGGTCAGTCTATGTGGGAAGTTTTATCAGGGCTCCATGTTTATCTTTTACAAGATAGTACATGGATTGAGTGTTGCCAAAGAATCTATTACAAAAAATATTGTCACCATGACTTTCTGTAATCAGTGTGAGTCTATCACCACTCATACTGTCCTCCTATGCAAGTCTTAAACCTCAGCTCTTCATGTCAAGCCTTAAAAGTGAGAGAAAACCTTTGAAAATCTCTAAAACTCTGGTTCCGCACTTTCCCTTAGCATTACCTGTGGTCGCGCACCCCCTGGTCATGTCCCCTATGGACCTGCCCGCTCTGTCCCTAAAGGAAAGGGTGCGGACCCCTGTAAAAGTAAAAAAGGCACAAGTTTATTATTAAAAACTCACTTTGGGTTAATTCTAGATGCTTCTAGAAGGAATCTTGAGGTGGCAAGTTCGCTCCTAGGTGGTTCATGCATCCCATAACTAAAGGAGCTAACCCCTTGATGAGAGGGGCTTATCCATTTGAAGGAGGACTCTATCCCTTTGAAGGCGGACCTGGTAACTTCCTTCCTCTGCACTATAAAATGAGGCATTGGGCTAGTTGCTAGGGAGGTTGAAAGCTGAATATTTTTGAGGGTAAATGCTATTGGAATTTAGACTTCCTAATTGAGCTTGAGAGGAGAGACTACATACCTTTTGGCTTCATTGGGAAGAGTGTGAAGCTTGTCAAAGTAGAGGAGATTCTTGCTGGACCCTGGGAGGAGCTTGTACAACATCAAGGCACCAAGGTTGTAAAGTTCTTCTTTGTTAAAAGTTAATACAATCAAGTTCATTTTTCTCAATAAACTGTCTTCTATGGTTTATTTCATGAATTCCTTGATCATCATGATAAATATGGTTTATTATATTGGCTATGCAGGTGTTATTTGATGTGTGCTTGTTTGTGTTTGCAGGTTCTTTAAAAGGAAGCTCATTTGGATGGTCGAAGCGTGGCTGCCACAAACTAGCGTTGGACTTCAGGTAGGGTCTAAAACATCTCTTGGCTTTTATTTATAAATCACAATATTTAGAGAAAGATAGAATTTTCTTGTCTTGCTTGTCGCTAGATATCTGTAGATACTATGGAGATTGGTCTTGTCTGCAAGAACGATTTATCCAGCCGACAATCGCCAACTCCAAAGTTTGCAAGGGAAAGCAAACTTTTACGTCGATTCATTCCTAACTACGCCGAGATAACAAAGGGTTTTACCAGGTTGTTGAAATAGAATACTCCATTCTTTTGGGATGAGATCGCTGACAAATCTTTTGATGCACTTAAACACGCATTGACCCATGCACCGTTATTACATCCTCCCAACTACAACTAGGATTACTTCTTGTATCTCGCCACCTCTCATTCCACCATCGGTATGGTGTTAGTTCAGGAAGATGAATTCGGTAGTGAACATGTGATTTATTATCTTAGTCGAACTTTGAATCCAACTAAGTTGAAATATTCACATGTGGAGAAATTGTCCTTGGCAGCTGTTCAAGCTGTCCAACGATTTCGTCATTACATTTTACTACGCAAAACTACCATAATTTCCGACTGTAACCCTATGATCTATATTTTGACAAAACAATTGATAGGGGGCAAGTATTCCAAATGGATTGTTATACTGCAGGAATTTGATTTGGAATTTGAAAAATCTAAGTCAAAGAAATCTTTAGTTTTTGTGGAGTTGATGTGTGACTTCCTGCGTGCTGACACTGAAACTGTGGCGGAAGAGCCCATTGTGGATGAATCCTTGTTTCTTATCAGCACTCTTGATCCATGGTATGGGAATATCATAGTTTATCTCCAAACCCAATCTTTTCGGCCAGAAATTTCACGATCTCGACAACGGAAAATATGTTTCCAATCCCAATAATACAAGATTATTGGAGATACACTTTATCGTCGTGGGGTGGACTCTGTTTTCCAACGCTGTTTAATTCATGAGGAAGCTGAAACGGTTCTAAATGACTTTCACTCTGGAGCATGTGGCAGTTATATGTCCACAGCCCAAAAGATATTGCGCGCTGACTATTTCTGGCCGTCTTTGTTTAAATATTGTATTGACGCGGTCCGAATATGCCACAATTGTCAAATTTTTTATCGAAAGATGCATGCTCCACCTGCTCCTCTCCACCCTATAATTGCCGTCGGTCCTTTTACGAAATGGGGTATCGATTTTATTACATGTAACCCTCACTCGGCTGGGGGGCATGCGTATATCATCCTTGTAGTAGATTATTTTACCAAGTGGGTCGAGGCGATGCCTACATTTTCGGCAGATGGCAAAACTACTGTGATTTTCATTTTCAATAATATAATTGCTAGGTTCGGTGTTCCACAAGCGATTATCACTGTCATGGGCGTCATTTTCGAAACATCATGATGACTAAACTAACAGATCAGCTTGGCCTGTGTCACGATAGTTCTACTTCATATTACCCACAGGCTAATGGTCTGGTTGAAGCCATCAACAAAGTTCTAGTCATTATGATCTGACGAATCATTGGGATTCATAGGTCGAATTGGCATAACATGTTATTTTCAGTGCTTTGGGCGTACCGAACCTCAGTAAAAACATCAACTGGTTTCACTCCTTTCCAACTAGTTTACGGTTTGGAAGCTATGTTACCCATTGAATGCGAAATCCTGTCATTGCAAATAGCCATAGAGTTACTCCCAGCCACTTCCGAAGAGGAGAAACGTTTGTTGTACTTGGCTCAGCTAGATGAGAATCGACATGATGCTGCATTAGTAATCGAAACTCATGCCAAACGAATTAAAGCTGAGTATGATCGAAATGTTACACCTCATAATTTTCGGAAGGTGACCTAGTCTTACTATACGATCAAGCAAACAATAAGCTAGGCGCTGGTAAATTCGTACCTATGTGGCATGGTCCTTATGTTGTTAAGTGAAAGCTGGCAAAAGGGGCCTATGAATTGGTAGATTTTGACGGTGTCTCTTTAGGTAAACCCAGAAATGGTCTTTACCTGAAGAGATATTATGCTTAAATCTAGGTGTGGAGATTTTAGTTAGATTAGTTTTCTTTCTAGCTGGTGTGTTTTAGATTAGAAAATTGTGCTTAGTTTAGAGAGTGTTTTTGTCATTATTCCTGCCTATCTTGATTTTACTCTTGATATCACAGATGTCGACGTCTCTTCAAACATATATTGATTTCGCTGATGGTGCTTGTCATAATACATGGAACATTTCTTCCGCAGCTTGGGTCATTTATTCACCCTCTGATGAGTTGGTATCTATGCATGGGGTAAGCCTCGGTCAAACAATGAACAACATTGCAGAGTATAGTGCAGTGATTGAGTTATTATCTGAATCCATTTCATTTGGAATTCGGAGTTTGATTGTGAGGTTAGATTCTGAAATCGTTGTACTACAGCTTAATAGAGTTTATGCCATTAGAAATCCAGTGTTATTAAGATTGTTTTTGAGAGTTCTTCTCTTGGAATGTGAATTTGACTATATTGAATATCAGCACATTCCAAGATATTTAAATACATTAGCAGATGCAATTTCTTCTCGGATGTTAAGTAGACATTTGCAATAATCAAACAGTGAATTTAAAAACATTTCATAACATGTTTTACAAGATAGCCAGTAATAGTGATATAACATAGCATAGAAGTGTGTCAAATATACATCGTCTTCGATCAGAGGTTGAAAACACACCTTATGATCGGCAAAAATGATAGTACAAAAAGCAAAAATGTCATATGAGTCTACAAAAGGCGATCATCCTATCACTGGTGATGATCACGATAAGAAACCACTACACGGGCCACCCTACAAAGGAACCTCCTAAAATGTCCTGGACCCCAATCCCATAGCACTGTAGCCTGAGAGGAATGTCATATATGCTAGTCTCTGGAAGGTCTGCTATCAAATGCTCTAGATGGTTTTCCAATTCGGCCAGGGTCTCTGTAGATTCATCCCGTGGGATTGGTACTGCTGCAGCTAGGTGTTTCCTCTCATAAGGCCGGAGAATGGCTGGTTGTCATGGACCTACATTTGCATTTGAAACTTTTTACTATCAGTTTTGGGACGATTTAAAAACAAAAAAAAAAATTAAATTAGAAAATGTTGAAAATGATTTTACCTGAGTCATCCCATTACTCTCCTAGTGGAAGAGCCATGTCTAGGTCACCATGATAATCCATCCCAGCATAAGGAAAATCCTGAATCGCAAAAACTTGGTTCTCTAACCAATGAAAATACTCAGCAGGAAATCGAACAACCTTTGAACCCTCCTCAGGATGACAGGCCATAACTGCAACCCAACGCATCAGTTTGGGCTCTTGGGGAAGTCCAGCTTGAATGGAAAGATGCTGTGGGACCAACATTGGGACCCTCTCTAGACCAAAGCTCACAATTAAAAAACCATATCCAAAGTTTTTCAGTTGTCCGTTCTTTTCTCTAGTCAGTTGGCCTTTTACGTTAGCCAACACAGCTTCGCACCAGTTGAAGACAATGCCTCGAAAACAATCTACTGCCATCCGCATTTGGGATCCGGTGGCCATATGCAATGTTGCGCTTCCGAAAAGTCTCGTGACAGTAAATGCAATCACTTTGAGTTCAGGACAGGAGATGGTTTTGATATCAATCCCTTTGTCCTTGGTTTGGTCGTTACAAAACTCTAGCCGGAGACTATCGACAGACTGACCACTTGGCCTAGTCCCAAATAGAGTCAATTGTTCACCTCTCTTGGGCAAACAATTCAAAAAGTAAATGTCCTCTAGCTCCATTTCGAGCTGGTGGCCGCCAATAATGAAACACTGGTCCTGTATATTCCATCTATCCACCAGCCACTGCAAAAAGTCCACTTGGGCCCTCATGCCAGGTATGGCCCAGAATTTAAATAAACTGCATGCCTTCAATGCATCTATCGAAGGTTGATGATTAATTGCGGCGAGGTCTACATCTTCGTGCTCCCGTTCCTGCCAACTAAGCATGGTATATATCCTACATTGAAAGAAAAGGCGGATTAAAACATTTTAAATCAAAGTTTTTGGGCAGAAATTGAAGAATTTGAAATTATAAAACCTATGCTGCGGGGACCGCACTCTCCAGTTAGAGACAGTGCGTAGGTCCGCACTCTGCCTAAATAGCAAGTGCGGGCCCCTGGCTTTTTCCTGTGTAGGAAAAAGTCGGGGTCTGCAGGTTTCGCATGCTGCGCCTGTGGACCCCCGCGAGCGGACCTTTAAACAATTTTCTTCCTAAAAAATCAAAATAGAAACCTAAAAACAAAATTCAAATGGTTGAAATACAAGATTAAAGTGATGTGGATTACCTAGAGGTGACGGTTTTCGATTCCAACGGACGGATTTTCCGCAATCTTCACAGGAAGTTTCTTACCCAAAAGCTCTCTTTTCTCACTCTGAAGTCAAATGGTAAAATTGAATTTACAAAAGCCCTTTTTATAAGTTTTTTTGAATAAATGAATTTTTAACTTGTTTATTTTTCACTTTAAAGAGGTAACTTTTTGATGCATTTTTATTTATTTTAAACAGGTATGAGTAATGTTTGAGTTTTTGTGCAGAATATCAGATTTTTCAGGAAAAATTGATCATTTTCAACAAAAATCATTAGATTCATCTTTAAGCTCTTTTCTAACTCCTAAAATATGAAAAGATTGCCGAGTTTTTCTTTTTAAGCTCGTTAAAACGGACTTAAGAATACGGTCCACTTACAGCTCTTTTTTGACCGTATAAACATGAAAAGATTGCCGGATTTTTTTCATTTCAAATTTGATATTGGTTATAAAACGATGTGTCATTGATCGCTTTTTTATTTTTTCAGATCAGAGACACTAATTATGAAAAGTACTCCTTGATCGTAATGGTCAAACGGTTCTCTCAAGTATTATTTTATACTTTTTCGGGCTTGGGAGACACAAATTTATGAAAAAGGACAACCATGGAGTTTTCTTAAGTTTTTCTTCTGACTCCCTAAAATTGAAAAACACTGAGTTTCTCCTATACTGGACTCATTAAAATTTAACAGTAAAGGACCTGTTCAATTACAAACAAGAACGGACCACTCCTTCTTAGGGTTCGAATTTAAACTAAGTTGGAATCATCTGAAGGATGATCTTATAATCAAGCAAATATTATCCTCCTCAAGCTTGTCAAAAATAAAGAGGTACTTGCCAGAAATGGTGGGGGAAAAGAGAGAAAAATGAACTTGTTTGTTATACTTTGTGTCTCAAAAAAACATTTAACCACTCTTGAACACGACACTTTTTATTCACCTGGGTTGGGAAATCCTTTGCCTAACAGTTAATCAAACCATTTTGAAAGTCTTCAGCCGGTTTCTGGGTATTAGCTTTGGGTCAATTGTCACCAAACCATCTACTGTGTCGTTATGTGTTCAAGAGGTCAGTGCAAATAAACCATTCATCTGCAAAATATCTTTCATCCATTTTGACCATCCCTGAGTCAGTCCTTGCAACTATATTTCTTCAAACTTGATCTATGATTTTGTGTTGTGGGCTTGCCTACGACGGATCGCTTTCTATCGACTTCAGCTCATTATCTAGAAATCGTCAGTACCTTGGAATCTGCATGCCTCAATGGCAGGTTTCTCGCCTTCAACAATAGGTTGCATCATTGACCTTCAATCAAAAGATTCCGTGACATGTTCGACATCAACTCATCTATTCAAATTTCATGGATTGTACTGAGTACTTTGAAAGCCATTGACATTACTGGTGGTTTCTCTCACACTTGTTAACAATTTACATCATTGACTGGTAATCAAGTGGTTTCTACCATGTTCGACTTCGACACATTCATTCACATGGATAGAATCGTACTATTTCGGGAGGTAGAAATCAAGACCCTGGATCTAGTTTCCACCATCCAGGCTGCGAGGAATTTTGTTATCCATTATACAGTGGACTATTATAAACAGATGGCTGCGCCCATACTGTGTCTACATATGTCTATACTTGTGATGTATTACAATATCATTCCTATATCAGAGCAGTTTAGTTAGTTTTCTAGTCAGTTTTGATCTGAGTATGGGAATGCCTACCTCAGCGATGATATGATCTCATATATATATTTTGTATTGAATGTTTTTACAGGTTCCAACCAGGCTCTCCACAAGACGATCCTCGAAATGATAAAGTACTTCACTCTTCTTAGATGACAAATACTATCTATTACAGACTTCGCACTTTAGGGGGAAATCTGTTACACAAAATATTGTCACCATGACTTTCTGTAATCAGTGTGAGTCTATCACCACTCATACTGTCCTCCTATGCAAGTCTTAAACCTCAGCTCTTCATGTCAAGCCTTAAAAATGAGAGAAAGCCTTTGAAAATCTCTAAAACTCTGGTTCCGCACTTTCTCTTAGCATTACCTGCGGTCCCGCACCCCCTGGTCATGTCCCTTGCGGACCTACCCGCTCTGTCTCTAAAGGAAAGGGTGCGGACCCCTATAAAAGTCAAAAAGGCGCAAGTTTATTATTAAAAACTCACTTTGGGTTAATTTTGGACGCTTCTAGAAGGAATCTTGAGGTGGAAAGTTCGCTCCTAGGTGGTTCATGCATCCCATAACTAAAGGAGCTAACCCCTTGATGAGAGGAGCTTATCCCTTTGAAGGAGGACTCTATCCCTTTGAAGGTGGACCTGGTAACTTCCTTCCTCTGCACTATAAAATGAGGCATTGGGCTGGTTGCTAGGGAGGTTGAAAGCTGAATATTTTTTAGGGTAAATGCTGTTGGAATTTAGACTTCCTAATTGAGCTTGAGAGGAGAGATTACATACCTTTTGGCTTCATTGGGAAGAGTGTGAAGCTTGTCAAAGTAGAGGAGATTCTTGCTGGACCCTGGGAGGAGCTTGTACAACATCAAGGCACCAAGGTTGTAAAGTTCTTCTTTGTTTAAAGTTAATACAATCAAGTTCATTTTTCTTAATAAACTATCTTCCATGGTTTATTTCATGAATTCCTTAATCATCATGATAAATATGGTTTATTATATTGGCTATGCAGGTGTTATTTGATGTGTTCTTGTTTGTGTTTGCAGGTTCTTTAAAAGGAATCTCATTTGGACGGTCGAAGCGTGGCTGCCACAAACTAGCATTGGACTTGAGGTAGGGTCTAAAACATCTCTTGGCTTTTATTTATAAATCGCAATATTTAGAGAAAGATAGAATTTGCTTGTCTTGCTTGTCACTAGATATCTGTAGATACTAGGGAGATCGGTCTTGTCCGCAAGAACGATTTATCCGGCCGACAGAACCATAAAGTCAAAAGATGAATGCCAATTATAAAGAAACAACATCAATTATGTTGGGCTAGGGAAAGAGTAAAAGAAGAGTCGGAGCTCGATTAACCTCTTCATCAAACGTCATAAAGCCAATGATTGAAGAGGGAGACAAGAAAAAGAAAAAATTCCAGATGGTTGGAAGAAGTTATCTTCATTGTTTGCTAATAATCGATCAATTTTATTAGACTTGCAAGTACTAGGTGAGTCTTAAACTGCTTTTCAAGTTTGATGCGATAGCCAGCCTAGATATAAAAACCAAGTATAAAATGTCATTCGTATCATCCAAAAATCTGATTTCATGTGGAGGAGGCCTTTCATCAGAGTTACAATTGTTTAATAATATAATTCCTTTTTACATCAATATTCAGAGAACTTTCAAGAATCTAATGAAGATATGAAAGGTTCATATGTTGGTTGGTTTACATTTCTTTCTTAATTCATATTGTAGTTCATGGTCCATGGTGTTTGGACTATACATATAAATTTTGAAACTTTGTACGATAATGTACCTAAACCTTAATGTAAATCTAAAATTCCACATTTTTCTATTTAATACTAATTATTTACATTACTGTTTATTTTGATGTTTATGAAGTGGATTTATCATGGAATGAATTGTTTTAAATTTTTTAAATTTGAGCGATTATATTTTCATTTGTTGAGTTTTATGTTGAATCTTCATGAGTTATTCCCAATTCTAAGTCACACTCGTGAGGGCATGATAACGAGAGAGTGCCAAGGTGTTCTAGTGAATGTAAGGTTCCCAAGTCATGGAAAAATGTAATGCTAGTTGTGAGGTCATGACTACTAAGGTGTGTTAGGGAATGCTAGGGCATGCTAACCTGTGCCAGATAGTATGAAGACATGCCAAACAAGCTAAGATGTTCCAAGTGGTAAGGCATGCAAAGATGTACAAGGGTTCCAAGTCCCCGCCTCATCTTCTTCCATATGCTATCCACTTATGACATTTCCTTTGCAATATTTGGTGAATTTGTTAGTTATAGGTCATTTATAGGTTATAAATATCTTTAGAGTTTCACTTCTAATTGAGTATTCAAATGAACATATTGATTCTCTTATACATAACTATTTTTCCCTCCACCCACTTTTTTTAACTTCAATAACCATTAGGTAGGGAACTGTAGCTCTGATGCTGCTTTGCTTATTTAGTAAAATATTGTCGAGATTTTAATTTATTGAAAGTTGTAGAATTTACAATTTATGAAGTTTCAAGGTCTAATTTTTAAAAGTATAATTCTTTAAAGGGTGCTAGCTCAATGGAAGAGCACCTGCTTTACAAGCAAGAGGTTGGTGGTTCAATTCCATCGTGCCCTGACATCCATATGAAATGGCGATGATCAATTTTTGGTGACGGAGACTCTTTTGACCATCACTAATGAGCTTTGGTGACATTTTTCGACCCTCACCAAAAATATGAAATGGTGACGGTCAACGAACGCCACCATATATACACATCAATAGTGATGACCTTCAAAGGTCCGTAACCATAAATCATTTTTGTTGATATGAAATGGTGATGATCATTGTCTGTCATTATAGTCATTATTCATGACGGACCTTGAATGTCACCACAACACCCATACTTTTGGCAATGCAACTTTTGGTGACGGTCAACGAACGTCACCATATATATGCATCAATAGTGATGGCCATTAAAGATCCATCACAATAAATCATTTTTGTTCATATGAAATGGTGATGGTCACTATCCGTCATTATAATCAATATTCGTGACGGACCTTGAATGTCACCATAACACCTATACTTTTGGTGATGCCACCTTTGGTGACGTTCAATTTTTGGTGACAAAGGATATGGTTCGTCACCATTGCTCATATGTAATGGTGACGGTTGCTATCCGTCATTATAAATCATTATTGGTGACGAAATTTGAATGTCACTACAACACCTATACTTTTGGCAACACCACCTTTGGTGACGAAGACTATGGTCTATCACCATTGCTCATACGAAATGGTGACGGTCGCTATCCGTCATTATAAATCATTATTGGTGACGAACTTTGTATGTCACTAAAACACCTATACTTTTGGCGACGCCACCTTTGGTGACGAATTCTCTTTTGACCGTCACCAATGAGCTTATGGTGACATTTTTTGCCCCTCACCAATGTTCTTTTTTCTTGTAGTGTTTCTTGCAAGGATGTAATTGTATTGATGAAAATAATGAAGATTGGTGTCATGTTCAGTTTCTAAATCTTGTTCTCCTCCATAGGTCTCTGAGTTTCCTTGGGCTTGGCCATCCCAAGAGCCTCAGAGCCCTTTGGTATCATTTTCTTTCCTTCTTTTCACTTCTTATTCACATGCATCTCTTGTTTTTATTTCTTTCTATCTCTGCATTTAGTATTAATGATTTATTTTTGTAGGATTGCGTTGAACGGTTGATGTAAGCTCTTTTGAATGATCAAAAGTATCATTTCAACCTTGGAAAATATTTGGAAGGTCACAATAATCATTTAACTACTTGGATTGGTCTTCTTATTCCCAAATCTATATTTCTAGAACTCCTTTGTAGCGAAGAATAGTAAAATTTTTGCTATTTTTTAGAGAATGATAACGAGATTCAATCGAGTTGGTTACACCTTCATTAGGTCACAAAAAAATCTATTTAATAAAAAAAAATTACCCCATTTCATTTTCAATTGATTAGGTTAGAATTTTATAGATTTACTAGCTCACTACTCTAATTTCGGATTTCTAGACTAGTAATTTTCTGATATTTTTTAGCATGGGTTAATAGAGGTATTTTTGAGTGATTCCACTTGGAATGGAGACCTAAGACATCCTAGTCAATAAAAAAATTTGTCCCATCCAATTTGGATTTGATTTTCTTGGTCATTTGATGAATTATAATTTTGTATAGTAAATATGTAACATCCTGTAGTAAATCAGGGGATCTTGTAGGAGAACTAGTACATCCTGTAGGAAATCCTGTAGTGGCCTGTTTTGAGCCTGAATTGAGAAAAATCATCATTGAAGTTGGGATTAGGCCCCTACTTGACCTCCAAGCCATCAAAATAATTGTACCCCTCTTCCTCCACACTTGTCTCCCCTGCCAAAGATCAAGGAAAGATTAGCATTTCTATTTACAAAGCAAAAAGATTAAAAAAATGAGTTATTTTATATTTTCACATGCACACAACAGTTAGCACTCTATAGATCATATTTCATGATTAGATTAGTTAAAACATCACATGTGACAAATAGGGTTAAAATACGGTTCTTTTGCAAGAAGAGTGTTTTAATAAGTAGATAGAGGATTTCATGTTACTTTACAAGCATTTTTAAATAGGAAGAATTTATTTTCTCTCGTGATAGCTAAGGAAAGACACATTGTATGCTACACATGTAGTGATGATACCTCGTAAGTTCGTACGAACCCCAAGTTGATAATTAAAGTCGGTAGCCTTGGGAGTTGCAGCATTCTTGTTGCAATACCGAGGCTCATCAATATGGCAAGCCAAGAACAAACCATCCTCCATTTTGGGGATACCTTTAGGATGTTGGGGATGTTGGTTTGTGTTATATTATTTCCACAACTACCCCACGCGCGAGGGGTGGGGGTCACAGGGGACCGGTAGCCCCCCTGTACTTTACGACGGGGGGTCACAAGGGAAGAATCATACTCTACAACAGAAGAGGAATCAGAAGATGAAGAGCCACAAATTCCAGCTGTGAGAAGATCATTTCGAGAAAGAAGGTAGCCAGAAAGGTATATTCCATATGCTTTATGTTTTATTTTTTTTTATCTATTACCAATGATGATCGCAAAACTATGAGGGAAGTAGTAGATACAGAGGATGGAAAACTCTAGAAAGAGGCCATGGTTGATGAAATGACATCTTTGCACAAAATGAGGCTTGGGATCTGGTGGAGTTTCCAGCTGGAAGGAAACCCATTGGTAGAAAATGGGTGTTTAAGAAGAATATGAATGCAAAAGGAAAGGTGGAGAAATAAAAAGCTCAGTTGGTAGCAAAAGGTTATTCTGAGATGCCGAGAATTGATTTTGGTGATATTTTTTCTCTCGTTGCCAAGCTAGCTTCTATTGGATTACTTTTATCTATTGCTACTCTTTCTTATTTTGAAATAGAGCAGATGGATGTGAAGATAGAATTTCTTCACGGGTGTTAGGATGGGGTCCCCTAGGTTAGTTTCGGGGTTAAAAACCCAAGTTTTGATGTAAATTTTGGCAAAATATGTAAATTCTCTGTGATTTGTGGATGTGGAGTGCATAGACGGTTAGAAGTAAAAGGGGTTTTATCCCCTTGTTCATGTAAAGTTGAGTCGATTTTGAGATCCACCCATGGTTTGTGGACCATGGGATTGTATAAGCAGGTGTGTCTTCAAGATTCTAAGGCATAATCTGATGATGATGGATGCAATGGGTCAATATAACATAGTGTAGAGAAGCGAGTCATAGAGGAGGGAAAGGCTCTATAGCTGAGTGCACAGAGGCCTAGTGTAGTGTCTACAGGTGAGTGCACAGACCCCTGTAGCTGAGTGCGCATGGCATTTTTGAGTCTATAATACCATATTGAAGATGAATAAAGAAGAATATTGAAGAATCCCTGTGTTTATCCGTTTACTTCTGTTATTTTTTTTTGCGATATATGTTGGGTTGAATAATGTCTTTATGAAATATTGATCTATTGATGCGCGACTCTATGGAATAAATCTTAGTAACTGTACGCAATGCATGTTAAGTACTTTCATGAAGATTATAATACATTATGTTATGTTTATCAGATGCTTAATTAAATTCGTGTGAGCTCGAATCTAGGGTTATTTCCTGATACACATAAGTGGATGATCCAACTGTTAAGGGTCCTTAAAGACCTATCATAGACCTTCGTGAAGGTAGAGAGGCCATTTAAAGGGAGTTACATTACTGAGCCCTAAGGGCTTATAGATCAGCATGAAGGCATGTCTAGGGCAATAAAAGACATCATACTGATGTGTGGATGCGGAAACTTGGTTCCAACATCCCCCCATACTACTTCGAGTGAGACTTCAGCCTGTGTTATGCAGTTTGATGCTGAAAGGGCCAGTAATGGAGGGTTTAGTTTGGCACAGTTAACTCTGAACCTGGGTCAAGACCCACTAAGCCAACAAATGGTTCCATTGTTGGTACCAAAATCTTCTTAAGGATATGTGTGATGTTGCATCACAGGAATCCGACCAAGAAAGAAATTAAGAAGCGGTTGGATAGAAAAATTCATGAATTCATGGTGCAGGAGAATAGGAATATGTGCCTGTCAAAGGAGAAGTGGTTGGACAGATATTTGTAGATAGAAATACACAAAATTTTCTTTTGCACCTACCCAATCGAGTTATACGAGTGGATAGCTAAGTTAGCAGACAACCAAGGAAGGTGGAATATTGATAGTCCAATAATGCGGACTCTAGAGATGGTACGACAGTTAGAAGCCTCTGAAGACAAGATCATGCACACTGTCAACCACTGGCTTGATTGAATTATAGGAGGATTTGTTACAGAGTTCATGGTTGATACCTCGGTCAGCTACAACGAATTAGAGCAATGCTTCTTCAAGGGACCATGAGGTAAGTATCTGAGATCTTTGAATATTTGTGTTAAGATGCTCTTGTCTGAGAAATGGGTTATGTCATTGCCTTGATGTTTGGAGCTACAAGAAATTGAAAACTCTTTATAAATCGAGAGAAAGCAGGTCCTGAATATAACCCATTGATTGGACATCCTTCGAGCAATGAAGAGGGAATGGTACATGCCTCACCACAGAATGTTGTCCAGCTGATAAGATAGGGTTTTCCGCTGATACATCATCCATCCACTCCACCTCGACCTTCACCTCCACAGCATACACCTTCGCCCACACCGCCGCTACCACCACAGCCATTCAACATGTCAAACTCAATAAAGCTGCCAATTTTCAAGGGTGTAGGGAGCAGAGATACAGATTAGTTCTGGTTTGTTGCGAATGTTGTGTGGACCACACAACAGATCACTGATTATAACATAAAGAAGGCACAGCTAGTTACTACTATGAAGGATCGCACACTAATGTGGTATATTAAGTACTGTGTTGATCATCCTATAGTGACGTTAGCAGAGACTAAGGATGCTTTAAACAAAGAGTTTAGCAAGCCTAAGTTTGACTCGCAGTCAGTGGTTGGATTTAAGGAAATCACGATGAGTTTTGATGAAATGCCTTGGGAGTTAGATCAAAGGTTGAAATGTGTGATCTGCAAAGCTAATATGCAACTCACAGATGGACAACATCGTGAGTGGTTTATAGCATCGCTTCTGCCCCAACTAAGGATTTCTTTATCGCAGCAGAAGATAGGAACTCAGGGAGAACACTTGGAAATCATGATGCAATCGCATATGATGCCCATGCAGGATGAAACCTTGGGGGGTACAAAAGATTCACTCCCAGTTGTAGAACCTTTGCTTGGAATTGCAGAGCTTGAAGAAAGAGAAGGAGACTAAACCTGAGGTGCACGAGGAAGTTTGGTGCCTGAAATGTAAGAGCTATGGGCATGATAAATACCATTGTCCGGTATTTACAAACTATATTACAAGAGGGGGGCCAATTCCCCTGAGGTCGGAAACTCCAATAGGACCAAGTGCGAGCGTCACGCTAGTGCGCTATTTGTCAGGTGGCTGGAAAAAACGCAATATATAATTACCATTTAATTCAAAATTCCATTCAAACGCCGCAATAGTTTTTGTGCAACTTCTACAAATCAGTGGGCCATGATGAGCGCCACTGTCGCAACTATGAACTAATGATGGAAAGAATGCCTACCTAACAAATGCAAGTAGAAACTCGGCCTCCAGATCAGGGTGCCAAAGGAGTGCATGGAGGATATCAAGGACGAGGACAAGGCCGAGGAGGAGGAGGACCTGGTAGAGGTTACGTTCAAGTTATTTTCTATAAATATGGGACACTAGGGCACTACAGGCAGGAGTTTCAGAATTAGACACGCCCATCCTGTCAATATTGCAGCCAGTTTGACCACACCATAGCAGAATTCCCTATGTTGATAGCCAAGATGTAGGATAAAAAGGCACAACCTACGCAGAATTTACAAATGATGAGATTTGAGCCCCACGAGGAAGATCCGAAACTGAATATCATGCTGAGAAGGAGGATAACAACTGTGGATGATAAGGGAAAAAAACTTGAAGAGGATGGATGGGTCCGCAAGGACCTAGAGAAGGAAGTTGGGTTTGATCTGGAGCATGTGAAGGAAACATTTATGGAAGCCAAGAAAATCTTCATTGAGGCATCTACATCATGGAGTTAGAGAAAAGTGTCAAAAACCAATGCGCGTACAAAGGTTCATCCCTCTGTAGTTACCACGTTCATAGAGACCTGCATGAAACTTCTACATGATAGCAAAGCTATGAAAGGTCTGCATGAATTGACAAACAACTGTGCTGGTAAAGAAAACACCCTTGATGGACACTGCGTGGTTAGAAAAATTGGCAAACATAAGGGAAGAATATGGTGAGAGATGAGGCTCACCGCGCAGATAAGAGATTATGAGATGTGTCAGTGCATTCTAGATCTAGGGTCTGACATGAACATTCTGCCTAAATAGACATGGGTAAGAATGGGGAGACCTATGCTGCAGTGGCCTCTAATCTAGCTTAGAATGAAAACCAACAAAAGATCATCCCTATGGGACGACTACATGGAGTCACAATGGATATAGAAGGTGTGAGCACGCTGGCGGATTTTGAAGTAATAGAGATCGTCAATGACAAAAATCCATACTCTGTGCTCCTCGAAATTGACTGGGCCATAGATATAAATGGATTCATCAACTTGAAGAAGACAACAATGTTGTTTGAGAGGAAAGCGCTTCGGGTCGTAGTACCGTTGGACCCTATAGAAGGACTGTGCTATACTGAATCGGTCTGTGAATATGAAGAAAGTGATGATAACTTGGATCAGATCTACAAAATAACAGTGCGAGATCAAGACTGGATTAATCCAACAGTTGATACCACAAATTCAGATGAAGAGTTGGAGCACTAGAAGAATAGGTTGCATGAAGTATCTACACTACATTGCAACATGATGACTAAATCTTTACATTGTGTGTCATCGGAGGTAATAAATTTACCCTATTATGATGGATTAACCGGCATCGATAAGTTTTTGGATGCTTTTGAATGAGAAGACCCTGAGGATCATCACTTCCATGCATTGGATTTGACGTTGTGCACTACGCCCGCATGATGGTGGGGTATGCACAAAGATAGCTTTGATGGATGGTTAGATTACAGAAGGATGATGAGGTTGTGATTTGGTTGTCCTAAAGTTCAACTAACTAAGAAATATGATAGGAGAAATGATCCGCGTGATCATCTAGCGAAGTGGACTAAAGCTTATGGAATGAAGCCAAAGCCGGAGTGGGTGCACTTATTCTGTCATACTTTGGATACAATTCCTATGAATTGGTATCTGGAGATAGAGCTCCGCCATGGCACTGCGAAGTGGGATATATTAAGGGAAGGATTTTTAATGCCCTTCAGTTTTGAAGATGGGTTTGAGGACATTGATGAAGCTCTGCCAGAGAGTCAGGCAGCGATCTTCAAAATCCTACAGGAACCTTTGGAATTGGTTCAACCATATTGGAGCACCCGACTGTACCATGTGCTGGAATTCTAAAATGTGACCGTTGAGTGGGAGGATGAAGATCCAAGAAATGCTATTATTCCAGAGGCAGAAGGCCATTGCGAGGTTGAAGGTCCATAAATAAAGAACCTGGAAATCATCGCACTATTGAAAACCAAGCAAGTGAACATTGGTACTGAAGCTGAGCCAAAATTTGCGAAGATTATGGATTACTAGGATGATGCCATAGTGGATAAAGTTGTTGAGTTACACCGTGAGTACCAAGATATTTTTCCTACCAAGTTTTCGAACCTGAAGGGCATCATAGGTGACTTGGATGTGATGAAAATCACTTTGAAACTGGAGGCGCAGCCTATTAAGGAGAGGTTGTATCACCTTAATCCCAGATACAAGGAAAAGGTCTGCTTGGATTTGGATAAGATGGTAGAAACAAGCATCATCGAACCTATGTAAGAATCTGATTAGGTGAGCCAGATGGTGGTTTAGGAGAAGAAACAGAATGGAGAAATAAGGATTTGCGTAGATCTAAGGAAGCTTAATTATGCCTGCATCCATGATCCTTTTTCAACACCATTTATTGATGAGGTATTGGACAACATTGGAGGGCAAGAAGCTTACTCATTCACTGATGAGTTTTTAGGGTACCATCAGATCAAGATCACACCGAAGATAGGAGAAAAAACAACCTTCGTGGTGAAATGGGGTTGTTTTCAATACAGAGTGATGTAGCTTAGGCTCAATAATGCACCTGCAATATTTTCTCATGTGGTTGTTGCGGCATTTAAGGAGTTTATTCATAAGTTCTTGGAAGTGTATTTTTATGACTGGATAGTGTTCGATTTAGTAAAGCACCATGTAGCAAGTCTGTGCCTGATGCTGGATACATGCCACAGATACCAGATCGTGTTGAATCTGAAGAAGTGTCTATTCTGTGTCCCCTTTGGGATCTTGCTGGGTCATGTTAGTGTCAGTGTCTTCACATCGCCATCAGTGATCAAAATTCACTCTTTTTCATTCATATTAGGAGTCCCATTCTCAATGAGTTGCATTTCACTAGGTCATGGATCAACTGATGGTAGGCACATTTCAGTTTTTTCCCTCATGACACATGTCTTCTCACCTCTTTTCATGTGTGATTCAGTTAATGGTTTAGGTTCAGGTTCATTTTCAGTACATTTCATCAAATTGGTTTTAGGTCTTAGGGTTTTAGTTTCATTAGGTATTAGGGTCTTACCATGTCAAATTTTCAGTAACCATTGAATAATAATGGTCAACAGACATATGAGGATGAAAATAATCATCAGGAAAGTTTTAATATCAAAATTTGTAAACTTAAATAATTTTTCACCTCAAAACCAGTTTTGAGGTGAAAACAGAGCATTGGTATTTATTTCGAAATTTTATGTAATTTCATCATTTCGCATATGTAATTAATAAGCCTCATGTTGCTACTGGTCACCTACTGATATTTCCAAATACATGCCACCGCAATAGCAAAAGATCATCAAGCATCAGTTTACCTATTTCCAACAAAATGTCAAGCATCCAAAAAATAGAGTATTTGAAAAAGCCAAAGGACATTATAAAGTGGGTTTTGAAAAATGAAAAATCAAAAGTGCCCAAGCCATATAAAGGTCATTTCTCTCTCAAGTTATTTCATTGTTTGAATTGAGTTTCAAGAGCAAAAACACAATTTTAAGGTGTTATTGAGCAAAGGGAGGGAAATTGTTGTGTTTTGGATAAAATTGCCTAGTGCTATGCACCTAAGCTCGGCGCTACGTACAGGAATGGTGCTACGCACCTGGGTTTTCTTTGCTGTGTTATTTTGAACTGGTGCTACGCACAGGAGTTGTGCTACGCACCTGGGAAAGTTCTCTACGCAGTTGGCAGTCGAGTTACAAATTGTTGCAAATGGCATCAAAATGCCTCAAAACTCCCAAATTCCTCCATTGCAAGTAAGTAACATCACTTTTCTTGCTGAAAAGAATTGTTGCATCAATTTTGGGTTGTGTTGTCTCTCAAAACCATCAAACCCTAATTGGCACTAAATTATCTCATATATTGTAAATTACACTTATTACTGTTGTCCCGTATCATCTTTTACTGCTTCCCTAAACCCCATCCTCTCATACATAATTCCCTAGACATCATTCCCTAAACCTTTCCCTAATTAGCAAATCCTATACCCATACATGCCAAATGCTATACAATACTCCCAAACCCTACACTATTCACTAACCCTACTTACTCCCTACATCCCTTTCCCATTCTTGTTCACCCTCACCTGTTTTCCTATTTAAAATCTCTTCATACTCATCTTACCTTCATTCACCAATCCACCACTCTTCAGTCACCACAATGAGAAACAACAGTGCAACAATGGAGATGGACAATGTGTATGAAATAGAGGAAGAAACACATAGTGATAGTTCTAGGGAGAGATACACTCAGGGCAAAAGGCCTCATAAGGGAGGAAAACATACCAGGGAGGAGCCCACCAGTTTGAGGGAACTGCAAGCCTACCCATTTTCCCTTTCCTGTTTCAGACATTAGTCATGTTTCAGTTTTTGTGAAATGGTGGAGAGGGTTAAATCTCATCATGAATTAGCAAGGTTTTTTGTGATACATTTGGATAACAATGAGGTACACCTTACTGGAGTCACATTCACTTTGTCACCAGCTGTCATTTTAGAGGCTACAAGTATTCCAAATGTGGGTGAAAAGTGGAACAAAGGTCAGTACATTGACAGGGAGTACTATGAGCCTTACATTAAGGCTAAATATCGTAACAAACTCAGCAGAGTATTCCCCTTTAAATTCTTGGAGGACAATTTTGCTCCAGTGATGAAGATCATCATCAAGTACTTTACTTGTGAAGATAGGTTCTCCAGACTGTTTACCTACCACATTAGACTGCTAATGCATTTCACTAGGGTGAGAATGATGAATATCCCCTACTTCATATTCAGAAACATTGAGAATATGGCACTCATTGTAAAGAAGAAATCATACCCCCAACAGTTAACCATCATATACCACTTCTCTTTGATTAAAATCATTGTTTTATATCAGTTGAACCTTCTTAACATGCCATGGGAAACCTTCATTTCTCATAAAATGTTCAAAGGCCCTCAAGTATTTTCATCAGTACCTCATGAATAAGGTGGTCCTTCAGGGCATGAAAGGGTCCAAGGCACTGAAAATGTTGGAATGTCAGTATTCGTGACATATGAGAGGGGCACTAGGAAACTTTTTGCAACTGCCAAGCAAGTATTATCTCCACAAGGTGTGGAAGGGGTCTCGCCTTCATCTTCAGGCCACAGGAAAATGCTATATCCATAAGGAGTGGAAGGGACTTTGCTTTCTTCTTCAGCTACATAGGTACAGGTTGGGCAGCAACCCAAGGGCAAAGATAAATGCAAGGGAAAAATGCATGAGAAGGACCCTAGTGATGGGCAAGAGAGAGATTTTGACCTTGTTGATAATGAGGAGACACAAGGATTTGATGTCATTGACTTGGATGCTCAAGGTACAAAGATTGTTAATGACATGATCATGAAGGAGCAAGAGGCTGAGATACAAGCTTTGTCTGAAAACTTAGAGAGGGCTAAGTGGATAATCAAATATTTAGAGCAAGAAAACAAACAATTAACAGAAAAGCAAGTTCTCATGGAGTTGCAAATGATCAAGGAGAACAGGAAAAAGGCTAAGAAGACAAAGGTTAAGTTGACCTCCATTGAGAAAGAGATTGAGAATGACCAGGAAACTTGGCTTGAAAGGGTCAACACACACCTTGAGAGGTTTCTTGACAAAGCCAATACAGACAAAAATATGCTTCATCACATGGCCTACCACTACATGACCCGAAAAAAAAATATGCAATATAACGATGAGGAAGCTTAAAGTAAGGTTGAGGAAGGCATTGAGGAGAAAAAAGGAGCATGAAAAGCTAAAAGTCTTGGCTAACGCCTCACTATCCCATCAAAGCAATTAATGAGAGTGCCTTGTGCCAAATCTGGGCAAGTTTTGGTGAGTTTTTGTCATTTTGAAATTTTGAAATTTTCTAACACAGAAAATTGCATTAGGTGTGTAGCGCCACCGGCGCTATGATTTTGACTGGGAGACTTTATGGAGGAATGGTTTTCATAATTAGATTCAGCATGATGAGAAGATTAATCCCTGAAATTTTCAGCAATTTTGGAGCAAAAATTGGTCACCTAAAGGTCAAACACCATCAAAAAATGACCTCTCTGCCTCTTTTTGGGCACACAAGAAGAAGCCTTGGGAGATTCCACATTTTAGGGGGCGAATGACCTCCAAATGAAAAAATTCAAGATGTTCCAGAAGCAAGACAGGAAGACCTTTCCAATTAGCTAGCTTGGGCGCAATTTGGCTAAGGGGAAGGCCTCTAAAATCACCTGAGAAGTGGCGCTATGCACCTGGCCAGTGGCACTACGCATAGAACCAGTTTGCTCAAAAATCCAAATTTTACCTAGTTTTTCTACAAGTTGACTTTTTCTCTCATCTTGGATGAATTTATGATTGTAAATGATGCTACTCTATGTAAATGTAATTGTAAAATGACGTTAAAGGGTAGATTCATCATTTTGAGGTAGTTTGGGGGTGAATGAATCAATTTCCATGGTTTTAGAGGCAAGCTGTTACACTGCCTATATTCCTGTTCTTAGTTTAGATATGGTTGAAATAGTCCCGTATCTCTTGGATTCAACCCCTGATGGCTAGCATGAGTTTTTTGATGCCTATATTATGTACTTTTTTATTCATTTGCAAAGGTTGGACTCTTTTGGCAGCTCTAAGCTACATTGTACATCTCTACAGCAGTTTGGAAAGGAAATAAACCAGGATTTGCAACTATTTTTGTGGGATTCTTGTGGTAATGTGTTTTATGCATAGTTTCTCCTTCTATCATTTGTTTTTATCATGTGTTGTGTGCCAAAAGCTATTTCATTCTTCTTAACTAAATGAAATCAAGATAGATAGGTAGAATACATTAGTAACAGTGCTCTGCCTTGGGAATACATTTAGTTTTTTATGTTTTCAGCTATTTGAAGAGGACTCATGATCTTTGCATGCCCTCCTCAGCTCCTCACCAGTCTTAGACCTACCATCCCATTCAATTCCAAGTGCCAAAACACCTACCTAGCTCACCCCATAGAACACCCTGCAATTCTGACTTGATTTCCCGGACCCAAAGCTGCCTGCTCCATTTGATCCAGCAATGAAACCATCAAAATCAATCAAAAAACCCTAGAGATACTATACCTAGCATAAAATCCATATCTGATCCAGTCTTTCTTGAATTTGATCCATAAGGAGAGAGCCCTCTCCCGACCTGGTAGGGCTAGCTACCAGGTTAAGCTTGGTATGTGGTTATCCTAGGATTGCCTCCCTTCAGCCTGAGGTTGATCTAGGCTCTAACATAGTGGCGACCATACTGGGGAAGAAAGACAAATCACCCCAGTACTATTGAGAATTTCTGAACTTTTGGATGATAATTTTAGAATTCATTAGGCTAAAAAGTGAAAAGTTATAAAGCAATATAGCAAATCTTGAGAACTTTGAACACACTGGCTTCAAGAAGATACACGGAATCCAATCCCGATCCTAATCCTCCTCTCGTTTTTGAAAATCTTAATCTCATTCCAAGAATACTCAGGAAATAGAGTTTATCAAGTCCTAGACCAGTTTTCAGATCTCATTCATGCCCTGTGGAGTGCCTGTTCATTGAAGATTTCCCTTTTGACGAATACTTTGGTCTCTCCCTGTTTAGAACCACATCTGATAGCGAATTGTTGGAAATAGTCACAAACCAAAAATTCACCAAAGAGCTTGAAATCCAAAGGGCCGAATTGATAAGTAACGAAAATCTTCAAAACTCTCCTTAGTCATCCCTCACTACTGATAGAATTCCTAAACTCTCTAATTTGGCTTCAACATCTTTCGCCTCATTATCATTTCCCCATATTTCAGAGAATCATCCATCATCTCCATTTATAACCTCACTCCCTCATCAGCCTATTATAACCCCTCAAACACCCATCACATCAACTGCCCTTGTTGTCATAAATCCCCCTGTTTCCCCAAGGCCAGTTTCAAATCCACCTCAAGTAATGGTTGCCAGATATGCACCTCTCGTTTTGCCTCAAAATTTGGATGATATGCCCAATGATTACCAAAATAAGATACCTTTGTTCGATGCCACTCAAAGTATCACAGCGTAGCAGCATGTTAATAGGATGAATGACTTCTTCGATCTTCATGAGGTAGAGGCCGAAAATGTGTCCATGAGATTATTTGTACAGAGCTTTGGAGGTGAGGTTCGAAAGTGGTTTCAAGCCTTACCAGTAGCATCTATCAATACTTTTCTGGTTCTCCATAGACAATTCCTTGACCAATGGGAAGTGAAAAAGAACCCGCTCCAAATTCTATCTGAGTATGAAAACATCAAGAGGAATGTAGGAGAAAGTGTCCAAGATTACTGTGTAAGGTTCAATGTGGTTTATAATGCAATTCCAGCTGATATCAAACCATCGATGGGGTTACCACTAATCAAATTTTTGGATGGTTTCGATCTTGATATGGCATATCAGTTGCGGGAAAGAGATCCTTCCACACTTGAGGATATGCAGAAGAACGTAGTGACTGTAGAGGAAAATCTGCTAGCCAAAAGAGAAAGGATGAAAACTGAAAAGAAGGTGACTATAAAGGAAGAAGCATCTTCCTTAGATGTTAAGGCAGATAATATTCTCTGGAAAATTGAGAATATGTTTGATCGGTTTACAATTGCAGATAAGCATAAAACAACGATCAGAAATCCTAACTTCAGAGGGTAGCAGCAACCCCTATTCAAGATTAAACAAAGGGAACAAAAGGCACAATATCAGTCATCACAACAGTAGGTCAAAACTCCTTTGCAGCAAAACTATGTACACGGATTGGAGAGTGAATATGACGATGATCCGTTGGTCGAGGCAAATCATTTCTTCACTTCTAATGATTTTCCCATGTTTCTTACGAAAGACGAAGAATATGCGGAAGTTACAGAAACCCAAAGAGATGAGGATTTCATATTGGCAAACGAGGAAGTGTTGGAGGAGGAATTAGATGATTATCAGCGAGGATATATGAATGCAATGACAGCACAGTAGAAGCAATATTCATTGAGAAGCAGAGATGTTCCAGTCAGTCTGTTATGAAACCAGCTCAAGAAAAGATAGAAAAGATAGATCAACGCCTTAGAATTCAGCCTCTTCGAGGGGGCAACCTCCTTTACATTACATAAATGAACAATTATTGGATGATACAAATGACAAAACCTCCTTTCTATATATAGGAGTCTAGGGAGTCACAATATAATCCAGCCGACCTAACAATAATAATATAAAGCCACAAAAATAACAATAGAGGGACTCTATGGGGCACAGAAATAACAATATGAGGGTAATAGGGGCACAACAATATAAATAAGGGGTATAACTACAATAGTAATGGGGTAATCACTAGTATTATAGGGACCCAACATGCCCCTCTCCTTCAAAAAAGTGTTGTCCTCAACGCTTGAGTAGTTCTGGATACTTCTGCATAAAATTCTCATCCTCCCATGTGGAATCTTCAGTGGATAAGTTCTTCCACTTGATAAGATACTCTGAAATTGATCGATTTCGTAGCTGTCGAGTTCTTGTTTCTGTGACTGCTTCCGGTTCCAATATAATTTTTCCTTCCTCGTCAAGTTCTGGCAATATTGTTTGAATTGGGAGCTTGTCACCTATAACCTTCTTTAAACATGAAACATGGAAAACTAGGTGCAATCGAGAAGCTGCAGGAAGCTCCAATTTGTATGTCATAGTACCAATCTTTTGCAACACCTTGTACGGACCATAATACTTTGGTGATAATTTATTATCCTTCTTAGCTTTCTTTAGGGACATTTTCTTATATGGTTGTAGCCGTAGGAATACCCAATCACCTACATCAAAACTTCTTTCACTGCGATGTTGATCTGCCTGTTGTTTCATTCTATTTTGTGCCAACACGAGGTTATCCTTTAAGAGTTGGAGGACTTGTTGTTGATGTTCGATGTGATGTTCCATTGCCTGAACCTTAGAATTTTCTCTTAAATATGATCTGATGGATGGTGGTTGATACCCATAAAGTGCCATAAATGGGGTCATTTTTGTTGCTATATGGAAGGAAGTGTTATACCACCATTCAGCCAGAGGCAACCATTTGACCCACTGTGTCTGTTTATCAGATACAAAGCAACGAAGATATCCTTCCAAACATTTGTTTACCATCTCAGTTTGCCCATCAGATTGAGGATGATAAGATGAGCTATGAGCTAACTGAGTACCAAGACAAGAAAATAATTATGTCCAAAAATTTCCAGTGAAAATGGGATCTCTGTCACTTACAATAATCTTTCGGTTTCCATGTAGCTTTTGAACTGTTTCCATAAATGCAGTAGAAACTGTACTGGCTTTAAATGGATGTGATAATGCACAAAAGTGTGCATACTTGGTAAGTCTGTCAACTACCACCATGATGACACTCTTTCCCTCAAACTTGGGTAAACCTGTGATAAAATCCATTGAAACCTCCTCCCAACGTTGGCTTGGAATGGATAAAGGTTGTAATAGACCCGGTGTCTTAATTGTTTCAACTTTATTTTGCTGGCAAACCAAACATTCCGCCACAAACTTTTGAATATCTGATTTAAGGCCATCCCAAAAAAATTCCTTCTTAACCCTGTGGTAAGTTTTTAAAAATCCTGAGTGCCCTCCTAAGGGAGAAGTGTGCAATTCCATAAGAATCTTTTGTTTTAGCTGGGAATTATTACAGAGGTATAAGCGATCTTTCTACCATAACGAATCATTTTTCCAGCTAAATGTATCAGAAGTACTAGAATCTTGTTGTAGCTTTCGAATAAGTGCCCACACTTCTTCGTCATTCTTCCATTCCTCCCTTGCCTCGTTTATCCAATCTGGTTGGATAATAGAAATGGCACACAACAATGCTTCCACATCCTCATCCTTTCTTGAGAGTGCATCTGCCACCACATTTTGCTTCCCTTTTTTGTAGATGATTTCAAATTCATAACCCAACATCTTTGTGACCCACTTTTGTTGCTCTTCAGAGGATAATCTTTGTTCTAAAAAGTATTTAAGGCTATCATGATCCGTTTTTACCTTGAAGTGTCTTCCCATTAGGTAGGGTCGCCATTTCTTAAGTGCATGGAGTATTGCCAACATTTCTTTCTCATAAATAGCTTTGCTTAAAAACTTTCCCTTGATTGGACGACTTTCAAAAGCAATGGGTCTTTCATCTTGCATTAGAACAGCACCAATTCCATTTTCTGAAGCATCACATTCCACAATAAAGGTTTTTGTGAAGTCCGGTGTAGCTAAGACCGGTGCTTGGCACATTGCCTCTTTAAGATGTTCAAAGGCCTTTGTTGCTTCCGGAGTCCATGAAAATGAATCTTTCTTCAATAATGTTGTTAGAGGTGTTGCTATTCTCCCATAATTCTTAACAAAATTGCGATAATACCCTGTCAACCCAAGAAATCTCGCAGATGCTTTATGAATGTGGGGATTTTCCATTCCTTAATGGCTTTAATTTTGCTAGGGTCTACCTTAACTCCTTCATGAGATACAATATGACCCAAATATTCCACCTCCTAGACTCCAAAGAAACATTTGGATCTTTTTGCATATAATTGTTTCTCCTCCAATAGTTGTAGCACCCTGTCAACATGTTCAACATGATCCTTCCAAGACTTGCTGTAGATTAGTATATCATCAAAAAATACTAACACAAATTTTCTAAGGAATGGTTTGAAAATTGAATTCATCAAACCTTGAAATGTTGAAGGTGCATTGGTAAGGCCAAAAGGCATGACCAAAAATTCATATTGACCCTCATGAGTTCTAAATGCCATTTTCGGAATGTCTTCAATCTTCATTCTGATTTGATGATATCCCGAATGAAGATCCAACTTGGTGAAGTAAATTGATCCATGCAATTCATCCAGTAATTCATCAATAACAGGAATGGGGAACTTATCTTTAATAGTGAGCTTGTTGAGCTCCCTATAATCTAGACACATGCGCCATGATCCATCCTTCTTGTGCACCAATACTACTGGAGCTGAGAAAGAACTTTGACTCGGTTGAATTATACCAGCCTCTAGCATTTCTGCAACCATACATTCAATTTCACTTTTTTGGACATAGGGATATCTGTACGGCCTGATGTTTGGAGGAACACTTCCTGGAATCAGATGAATAGCATGATCATGATCACGCATAGGTGGGAGACCCTTGGAAGTCTAAAATACCTTGGAATGATTGTCCAGGACTTTTTGGAGATCTGGAGAAATAGATGATTCCAATGTGGAAACAGCGAGCACATAATTGTGCAATTACACCTCTTTGCTCCTTTTTTAGAAGCTTTGTCATACCATGAGAGCTGATTATCTTTCCTGGTTTCCCTGCAATACCCCTTAATTCAACTTCCTTTCCTTCCGTAGAAAATTTGATGAAAAGTTATTGAAAATTAAAAGCTATTGTACCCAAGGATTGTAGCCATTGGACTCCTAGTACAACATCCACACCTCCCATTGGAATGGAAAGCATTGGGCTAGTCAATACATATTCTCCCATGGATAGCTTGATATTATGGCACTTTCTGTTGGGTCCCTATAATACTAGTGATTACCCCATTACTATTGTAGTTATACCCCTTATTTATATTGTTGTGCCCCTATTACCCCCATATTGTTATTTCTGTGCCCCATAGAATCTCTCTATTCTTATTTTTGTGGCTTTATATTATTATTGTTAGGTCAGCTGGATTATATTGTGACTCCTTAGACTCCTATATATAGAAAGGAGGTTTTGTCATTTGTATCATCCAAGAATTGTTCATTTATGTAATGTAAAGGAGGTTGCCCCCTCGAAGAGGCTGAATTATAAGGCGTTGATCTTTCTTTTCTATCTTTTCTTGAGCTGGTTTCATAACATTTGGTATCACAGCTTTGGATTCTAGGGTTTCGCTGCTCCAAACAGGTCATCGTGGAATTTTCGCTATAACCTTTTTTCTGTGACGTTTCAGAAGTCGCAAAAAAAAACCATTTGAGAAGAAATCGCGCTGAATCGTGGGTCCGAATTTCAGATCTTTTCGCGCGATATTTGTGAAGATATGCTCTGAGGAAGTTGGTCTTTTTGTAGACTCCTGAATTACATTCAAAATAGGTGACCTAGGGAAAATCTTCATAACTTTCTCTCTGGGGATCGGATTGAAATTTCGTAAGAAGGTACAGAAAGAGGACAGACTTTAGTTTCTTGTATATCGTTTGCAAAACCAAAGGTCGAAAATTGTACACGTGGCACTTCATACAACTTCACTCTTTTGGAAAGGTCTATAATCAGGGCATCTTGGGAGATTGTGAATAACTCTTTCTTGGAGAATCCAATTTGGATCAGACTGGTGGCATTGGAAAGAGGACACAGAGAGCTACTACAGGTCACAATTTCAGAACTAGATGATTGGAAAGTACAGAGATACATCAGAGGCAATATCAAGCTCCTACAAAGTGAAAAAAGGTGTGTAGATTTTTTTAAATTTTTGCTTAAGCTTGGTTTGAAAATTTATTTTGAAGGAATTCAAAGGGCATAGTAGAGCATTATTATCGGTAACTGATGCCCTGAGGAAAGAAAATGCAAACACCTAGTAAGGAACCTGAAAGCTCTAGCATGACTCATGAAGAAGAGGAAGAAATGCAACATGATATATCAAAATTACAAGACCAAGTGCAACAATTGTCCCTTGCACAAAAAGGAACAGAATCTAAGATGGATGGTTTAAAGAAAGATGTAGAAGCTAAGATGGATGGTTTAAAGAAAGGTGTAGAAGCTAAGATGGACTGTTTAAAGAAAGGTGTAGAAGCTAATATGGATGGCATGGAAGCTAAGGTGAATGGCATGGACACTAAAATTGATGGCATGGATGATAAGATGGACGAATTGAAGATAAATATGAATAAGTGGCTACAAGAAATGGTCACTAAGGGTGAAAGAGTACTAAAGGAAACTCATGATGAGAACAAAAGAAATGTTAATCATGATTCCATAGACTCTAATGTTGGATCGAAGACTCACCATGTTCCAAAAATCGATATGAGGAAGTTTGATGGCAAGGATCCCGCCACATGGATATTACAGATGGAGCAATTCTTCGATCTCAATAATGTGCAAAACACACAAAAGGTACGTATGGAAACTTTATATTTGGAACCAAATCAGTTTGTATGGTATCAATGGCTTTGTTCTCGTAAACAATTTATCACTTGGGCAATTTTTACGGAAGAATTGATAGCACATTATGAGGATACAAAAAGCAACACTTTTTTTAGCCAATTGATAAGTCTCAAACAAAAGGGTTCAATAATGGAGCACATTGAGGAGTTCCAAAAATTGAACATAAGGGTAAAAGATATTCCAGAGGAGCATAGGATTGATGTGTTCATAGGGTCTTTAAAGGATAATATCCAACATGATGTGCGCCTTTGGGAACCTGATTCATTAGAGAAGGCATTCAGGTTAGCAAGAAAAATGGAAAGCAAAATTATGGCAACTAGAAGCATACCATTCACAACTATAAAGACGGAAGTGTTGTTGCCCATAGTCTTCCACAACCTACAAGGTTGACACCACAACAATTGGAAGAAAAAAGAGCAAAAGGGCTTTGTTACAATTGTGATAGCAAATACACAAAAGGTCATAAGTGTGCTGAGAAGAAATTATTCTACATAGATTGTGAAGAGGAAGAAGAAAAGGAGCAAGAAAGGTCAAAAGAAGAGGATATATTCCAGGAACAAAGCCTAGATGAAGAACAAATAAATCCGACCATATCTTGTAATGCATTGGCGGGAATTACCACTCCTCAAACCATCAAGATAGAAGGACAAATCAAGAAGAAAAAGGTAATAGTGTTGATTGATTCAGGAAGCACCCACAATTTTATTCATTGTAGGGTAGCAAAAGAATTGAATTGCTTCCTATATCCAGCACCAGAGTGTCAAGTGATGATTGCAAATGGAGGAACAATAAATTGTTCTGGAAAGTGCCATAATATCAAGCTATCCATGGGAGAATATGTATTGACTAGCCCAATGCTTTCCATTCCAATGGGAGGTGCTGATGTTGTACTAGGAGTCCAATGGCTACAATCCTTGGGTACAATAGCTTTTAATTTTCAAGAACTTTTCATGAAATTTTCTGTGGAAGGAAAGGAAGTTGAATTAAGGGGTATTGCAGGGAAACCAGGAAAGATAATCAGCTCTAATGGTATGACAAAGCTTCTAAAAAAGGAGCAAAGAGGTGTAATTGCACAATTATGTTCGCTAGATGTTTCCACATTGGAATCATCTATTTCTCCAGATCTCCAAAAAGTCCTGGACAATCATTCCAAGGTATTTGAGACTCCAAAAGGTCTCCCACCTATGCGTGATCATGATCATGCTATTCATCTGATTCCAGGAAGTGTTCCTCCAAACATCAGGCCGTACAGATATCCATATGTCCAAAAAAGTGAAATTGAACGTATGGTTGCAGAAATGCTAGAGGCTGGTATAATTCAACCGAGTCAAAGTTCTTTCTCAGCTCCAGTAGTATTGGTGCACAAGAAGGATGGATCATGGCGCATGTGTCCAGATTATAGGGAGCTCAACAAGCTCACTATTAAAGATAAGTTCCCCATTCCTGTCATTGATGAATTACTGGATGAATTGCATGGATCAATTTACTTCACCAAGTTGGATCTTCGTTCGGGATATCATCAAATCAGAATGAAGATTGAAGACATTCCGAAAACGGCATTTAGAACTCATGAGGGTCATTATGAATTTTTGGTCATGCCTTTTGGCCTTACCAATGCACCTTCAACATTTCAAGGTTTGATGAATTCAATTTTCAAACCATTCCTTAGAAAATTTGTGTTAGTATTTTTTGATGATATACTAATCTACAGCAAGTCTTGGAAGGATCATGTTGAACATGTTGACAGGGTGCTACAACTATTGGAGGAGAAACAATTATATGCAAAAAGATCCAAATGTTTCTTTGGAGTCCAGGAGGTGGAATATTTGGGTCATATTGTATCTCATGAAGGAGTTAAGGTAGACCCTAGCAAAATTAAAGCCATTAAGGAATGGAAAATCCCCACATCCATAAAGCATCTGCGAGGATTTCTTGGGTTGACAGGGTATTATCGCAAGTTTGTTAAGAATTATGGGAGAATAGCAGCACCTCTAACAACATTATTGAAGAAAGATTCATTTTCATGGACTCCGGAAGCAACAAAGGCCTTTAAACATCTTAAAGAGGCAATGTGCCAAGCACCGGTCTTAGCTACACCGGACTTCACAAAAACCTTTATTGTGGAATGTGATGCTTCAGGAAATGGAATTGGTGCTGTTCTAATGCAAGATGAAAGACCCATTGCTTTTGAAAGTCGTCCAATCAAGGGAAAGTTTTTAAGCAAAGCTATTTATGAGAAGGAAATGTTGGCAATACTCCATGCACTTAAGAAATGGCGACCCTACCTAATGGGAAGACACTTCAAGGTAAAAACGGATCATGATAGCCTTAAATACTTTTTAGAACAAAGATTATCCTCTGAAGAGCAACAAAAGTGGGTCACAAAGATGTTGGGTTATGACTTTGAAATCATCTACAAAAAAGGGAAGCAAAATGTGGTGGCAGATGCACTCTCAAGAAAGGATGAGGATGTGGAAGCATTGTTGTGTGCCATTTCTATTATCCAACCAGATTGGATAAACGAAGCAAAGGAGGAATGGAAGAATGACGAAGAAGTGTGGGCACTTATTCGAAAGCTACAACAAGATTCCAGTACTTCTGATACATTTAGCTGGCAAAATGATTCGTTATGGTACAAAGATCGCTTATACCTCTGTAAGAATTCCCAGCTAAAACAAAAGATTCTTATGGAATTGCACACTTCTCCCTTAGGAGGGCACTCAGGATTTTTAAAAACTTACCACAGGGTTAAGAAGGAATTTTTTTGGGATGGCCTTAAATCAGATATTCAAAAGTTTGTGGCGGAATGTTTGGTTTGCCAACAAAATAAAGTTGAAACAATTAAGACACCGGGTCTATTACAACCTTTATCCATTCCAAGCCAACGTTGGGAGGAGGTTTCAATGGATTTTATCACAGGTTTACCCAAGTCTGAGGGAAAGAGTGTCATCATGGTGGTAGTTGACAGACTTACCAAGTATGCACACTTTTGTGCATTATCACATCCATTTAAAGCCAGTACAGTTTCTACTGCATTTATGGAAACAGTTCAAAAGCTACATGGAAACCCAAAGATTATTGTAAGTGACAGAGATCCCATTTTCACTGGAAATTTTTGGACAGAATTATTTTCTTGTCTTGGTACTCAGTTAGCTCATAGCTCATCTTATCATCCTCAATCTGATGGGCAAACTGAGATAGTAAACAAATGTTTGGAAGGATATCTTCGTTGCTTTGTATCTGATAAACAGACACAATGGGTCAAATGGTTGCCTCTGGCTGAATGGTGGTATAACACTTCCTTCCATACAGCAACAAAAATGACCCCATTTATGGCACTTTATGGGTATCAACCACCATCCATCACATCATATTTAAGAGAAAATTCTAAGGTTCAGGCAGTGGAACATCACATCGAACATCAACAACAAGTCCTCCAACTCTTAAAGGATAACCTCGTGTTGGCACAAAATAGAATGAAACAACAGGCAGATCAACATCGCAGTGAAAGAAGTTTTGATGTAGGTGATTGGGTATTCCTACGGCTACAACCATATAAGCAAATGTCCCTAAAGCAAGCTAAGAAGGATAATAAATTATCACCAAAGTATTATGGTCCGTACAAGGTGTTGGAAAAGATTGGTACTATGGCATACAAATTGGAGCTTCCTGCAGCTTCTCGATTGCACCCAGTTTTCCATGTTTCATGTTTAAAGAAGGTTATAGGCGACAAGCTCCCAGTTCAAACAATATTGCCAGAACTTGACGAGGAAGGAAAAATTATATTGGAACCGGAAGCAGTCACAGAAACAAGAACTCGACAGCTACGAAATCGATCAATTTCAGAGTATCTTATCAAGTGGAAGAACTTATCCGCTGAAGATTCCACATGGGAGGATGAGAATTTTATGCAGAAGTATCCAGAACTGCTCAAGCGTTGAGGACAACACTTTTTTGAAGGAGAGGGGCATGTTGGGTCCCTATAATACTAGTGATTACCCCATTACTATTGTAGTTATACCCCTTATTTATATTGTTGTGCCCCTATTACCCCCATATTGTTATTTCTGTGCCCCATAGAATCCCTCTATTGTTATTTTTGTGGTTTTATATTATTATTGTTAGGTCGGCTGGATTATATTGTGACTCCTTAGACTCCTATATATAGAAAGGAGGTTTTGTCATTTGTATCATCTAAGAATTGTTCATTTATGTAATGTAAAGGAGGTTGCCCCCTCGAAGAGGCTGAATTCTAAGGCGTTGATCTTTCTTTTCTATATTTTCTTGAGCTGGTTTCATAACACTTTCCAGAGAAATTTATTGTTCCTCCATTTGCAATCATCACTTGATACTCTGGTGCTAGATATAGGAAGCAATTCAATTCTTTTGCTACCCTACAATGAATAAAATTGTGGGTGCTTCCTGAATCAATCAACACTATTACCTTTTTCTTCTTGATTTGTCCTTCTATCTTGATGGTTTGAGGAGTGGTAATTCCAGCCAATGCATTACAAGATATGGTCGGATTTATTTGTTCTTCATCTAGGCTTTGTTCCTAGAGTATATCTTCTTCTTTTGACCTTTCTTGCTCCTTTTCTTCTTCCTCTTCACAATCTATGTAGAATAATTTCTTCTCAACACACTTATGACCTTTAGTGTGTTTGCTATCACAACTATAACAAAGCCCTTTTGCTCTTTTTTCTTCCAATTGTTGTGGTGTCAACCTTATAGGTTGTGGAAGACTGGGGGCAGCAACACTTAACAATGTAAAATTTGAAACGGGAACTATAAACTCAAAACGGGAACTCTGGCCAAAAAAC
This sequence comes from Pinus tabuliformis, assembly GCA_031772625.1. Lineage (NCBI taxonomy): Eukaryota > Viridiplantae > Streptophyta > Pinopsida > Pinales > Pinaceae > Pinus > Pinus tabuliformis. The sequence goes on from CM062817.1 coordinate 1,901,783,972, forward strand.
CCCAAAAAAACATCAAAAACAGTGCTAAAAACGAAAAGTGTGTATACTAGAACGATGTTTTTATTTTTTAGGCATTAATTTTGAACATGTTTTAAAAATGGCAGTAACTACGAACTTTACTATGAAATTTTCGTGCAAAATATAGCTTCAAAATGAAAGTGATGATACTGGAATAATGATTTTTTTTTTTAGGGTCAATTTTCAACATTTTTTAAAAAATGCTAATAAAACCAAATTTTTATGTGTCAAACAAAGTTGTTTATGAGGAAAAAAAAACACATTAATGTTTTTGGTAGAATATCATTTTTCTTTCCTAAGTATAAATTTAACATCTTTTCAACCATAACATGCTAGGGTGGGTGCCACAGCGCGACTCGTCCCCTACCTCTAACCCCCTCTCGACACCCTTACTACCTTCACCCACAACCCACACCCCTGGCCCCTTTAATCCCTACCAACCCAAACCAACGCCTGCCCGAGCGCCCTCACCCTTCCCCCTGCCCGGCCCGGGCGCCCTCTCAACCCCCGCCCCCCCAACCCTCCCAACCCCCCCCCCCCCCCCCCCCCCCCCCCCCCCACCGGCCGAGGCGCCTTGCAACCCTCCCCGCCCGGGCGCCCACACAACCCCCCGTGCCAAACCCTCTCAACGCCCCCCTCCCCTGGCCCGAGCGCCCTCACCCGCCCCCAGAACCGACCCCCCACCCGGCCCCGACGCCCTCAGCCGCCCCCCGGCCCTGGTGCCCTCACCCACCCTCACCCGCCGACCCACCCGGCCCGGGCACCCTGCCAACCCCCCCCCGCCTGGGCGCCCACACAACCGCCCGCGCCCCAACCCTCTCAACCCCCCCTCCCACCAGCCGGGCGCCCACAGCCGCCCCCCACCCGGCCCCGGCGCCCTCACCCACCCCCGGGCCCGGCGCCCTCACCCACCTTCACCGGCCTGCCCGCCCAGCCCGGGCACCCTCACCCGCCCGCCCGCCAGGCCCGGGTACCCTCACCCGCCCCCTCGCCCAGCGCCCTCACCCGCCCCCCCACCCGGCGCCCTCACCAGCCCGAGCGCCCTCACCCGCCGGGCCCGGGCGCCACCACCCGCTTGGCGCCCTCACCCGCCCGCCCCCCCCCCCGCGTGCCCTCACCCGCCTACCAGCCTGGGCGCCCTGACCCACCCTGCCTCAGCCACGCCCCCGCCTGGCAGGCGGCAGGGCGATTCTTGGAATCGCCCTGTCGCCTGCCGGGGGGCGGAGCGAGCCGCCCGGCAAGCGGCAGGGCGATTCCGGGAATCGCCCTGCCGCCTGCCGGGCGGGGACGCGGGCTGCCCGGGTGACGCCTGGCTCCGCCGCGCAGCGGCGCGACCCGGGCGACCTGCGCCCCCGCCAGGCAGGTGGCAGGGCGATTCCCGGAATCGCCCTGCCAACTGTCGGGGGCGGGCGCGGGCGCGGGCTGCCCGAGTGGCGCCTGCCTCGGTCGCGCCACCAGGGCGGCCCGCGGCCCCTCCCGGCACGCGACAGGGCGATTCCGGGAATCGCCCAGGCGAGCGGGTGAGGGCGCCTGGGTGGGCGGGCGAGGGCGCCGGGCGGATGTGCGGGCGAGCGCGCCAGGGCGGGTGAGGCGGGTGGGCGGGCGAGCGCGCCAGGGCGGGTGAGGCGGGTGAGGGCGTCGGGCGGGCGAGCGGGAGAGGGCGCCCAGGCATGTGAGGGAGCCGGGCGGGCGGGCGAGGGCGTCGGGCGGGCGAGGGCGCCCGGGCGGGTGAGGCGGGTGAGGGCGCCGGGCAGGCAAGGGCGCCCAGGTGGGTGAGCCGGGTGAGGGTGTCGGGCGGGCGGGCGAGGGCGTCGGGAGGGCGGGCGGACGAAGGTGCCCGGGCGGGTGAGCCGGGTGAGGGCGCCGGGCGGGCGAGGGCACGGGCGGGCGGGCGAGTGAGGGCGCCCGGGCGGGTGAGGGCGATTCCGGGAATCGCCCGGGCGCACTCACCCGCCTGCCCGCCCGGCGCCCTCGCCCGCCGGGCGCCCTCACCCGCCTGCCCGCCGGGCAGGTGAGGCGGGTGAGGGCGCCGGGCGGGCGAGGGCAGGGGCGGGTGGGCGGGTGAGGGTGCCCGGGCAGGTGAGGGCGATTCCGGGAATCGCCCGGGCGGCCTCACCCGCCCGCCAGCCCGGCGCCCTCGCCCGCCCGGCGTCCTCACCCGCCCGCCCGCACGGCGCCCTCACCCGCCTCACCCGCCCGGGCGCCCTCACCCGCCCGCCCGGCACCCTCACCCACCTCACCCGCCCGGCGCCCTCACCTGCCTCACCCGCCCGGGCGCCCTCGCCCGCCCGCCCGGCACCCTCACTCACCTCACCCGCCCTCACCTGCCCGCCCACCCGGCACCCTCGCCCGCCCGGCGCCCTCACCCGCCTCACCCGGGCGGGCGGGCGGGTGAGTGCGCCCGGGCGATTCCCGGAATCGCCCAGGGCGGGTGAGGCGGGTGAGGGCGCCGGGCGGGCGGGCGGGTGAGGGCGCCCGGGCGATTCCGGGAATCGCCCGGGCGCCCTCACCCGCCCGCCCGCCCGGCGCCCTCACCCGCCCGCCCTCACCTCGCCCGCCCGGCGCCCTCGCTCGCCCGCGCCCTCACCCGCCCAGGCACCCTCGCCCGCCCGCCTCGCGCCCTCACCCGCCCAGGCGCCCTCGCCCGCCCGCTCGACGCCGTCACCCGCCTCACCCGCCCGGGCGCCCCCACCCGCCCGCCCCGGCGCCCTCATCCGGCTGCCCGCTCGCCCGGCGGCCTCACCCACCTCACCTGCTCGGCGCCCTGACCCGCCCGCCCCCCTGCCCGGGCGCCCTGACCCACCTTCCCCCCCCCCCCCCCCGGGGCACCCTAACCCACCCTACCTCGTCCGCGCCACCCGGGCGGCCCCCGCCCCGGCCCGGCAAGCAGCAGGGCGATTCTGGTAATCGCCCTGCCGCCTGTCGGGCGGGGGCGTGGGCCGCCTGGGTGGCGCCTGCCTCGGCCGCGCCACTCGGGTAGCCCGCGCCCCCGCCTGGCAGGGCGCCAGGTGAGGGCGGGCGGGTGAGGGCGCCGGGCAGGGGGCGGGTGAGGGCGCGCGGGTTGGGCGGGTGAGGGCGCCCAGGCCGGGTGGGGGAGCGGGTGAGGGTGGGTGAGGGCGCCCGGGCCGGGGGGCGGGTGAGGGTGCCGGGGCTGGGTGGGGGGGCGGTTGGTGGGGCGGGTGAGGGCTCCCGAGCCGGGGGTGGTTGAGAGGGTTGGGGCGCGGGGGTTTGTGTGGGCTCCCGGGCGGGTGGGGTTGGCAGGGTGCCCGGGCCGGGGTGGGGGGCGGGTGAGGGTGGGTGAGGGCGACGGGGTAGGGTGGGGTGTCGGTTGGGGGGGCGGGTGAGGGCGCCCGGGCCGGTGGAGAGGGTGGGTTGAGAGGGTTGGGGCGCCGGGGGTTGTGTGCGAGATTCGCAGACATCAAAGACCCATTAGAAGAGGAAAATGAGCAAAAGGAAACAGAAAATATTGTGGAAGAAGGCAATGATGAAACTCTAGAGGACGAAGAGTTTGGATTACGTGACATTGTTGATTAAATTTAAGTTATGCTTGTAAATCAAGCTTTGCAATGTTTTGACTTTGACATTTTATGAGAAGAATAAACACTCAATTAGGGTTGTTATACATTCAATATCTATAATATGTGATTTTCGCATTGATTTTTAAGTTAATCATTATTTTTTGAAAAAAAAAGTGATTATTATTAGTTTTTTGACATGAAATTCATAAAAAAAGCTATTATTTAACCATTTTTAGTTAAAATTATCATATAAAAATTGTGATTTTGACATGTCAATTCTAGCAAAAAATTATCAAAACGTATAGTTTTTTAGTTATATTTATGTTAAAAATGGTTATTTTTATGTCCATTGTTAAAAAATATTGTATTTTAGAAACAATTATTTCATGTGGATTGAAAAATTAATTAAGGATGTATAAATATGTAGAATATCGAAAATTCTAAATATCGACCTCCTAATTTAAAAATGCAAAACAATAAAAACCTCACTAGAAAAAGAGTTAAAATTAAAATAAAAAACAAGAAAATGTGAAGAAAACGACCACTTCAAAAATGATCAAATTTAGAAAATAATTATTTACATTTTATACATTAGAAAATTTAAAGCCAAAAAACAGGTCTTTTAAAAAAAGGGGGTGATGCAGAATACTCACTTTTTTAAATCAGCATGAAAATCACTATGATTCTAAAACGTAATGTACATAAAAGAATTAAAGTGCCAAAAACTATGCTCTAAGAAAAACATGTTTGTTCTGCATCACCCCTTTTCAAAATCAGGTCACTTTTTTGCTATCTCTACGAAACGGGTAACAGTATCAGTTCCCGTTTCAAAGTTTACATTGTTACTTCCGTCTTTATAGTTGTGAGTGGTATGCTTCCTGGTTGCCATAATTTTGCTTTCCATTTTTCTTGCTAACCTGAATGCCTTCTCTAATGAATCAGGTTCCCAAAGGCGAACATCATGTTGGATATTATCCTTTAAAGACCCTATGAACACATCAATCATATGCTCCTCTGGAATATCTTTTACCCTTATGTTCAATTTTTGGAACTCCTCAATGTGCTCCATTACTGAACCCTTTTGTTTGAGACTTATCAATTGGCTAAAAAAAGTGTTGCTTTTTGTATCTTCATAATGTGCTATCAATTCTTCCGTAAAAATCCCCCAAGTGATAAATTGTTTACGAGAGAAAAGCCATTGATACCATACAAACTGATTTGGTTCCAAATATATAGTTTCCATATGTACCTTTTGTGCGTTTTGCACATTATTGAGATCGAAGAATTGCTCCATCTGTAATATCCATGTGGCGGGATCCTTGCCATCAAACTTCCTCATATCGATTTTTGGAATATGATGATTCTTCAATCCAACATTAGCGTCTCTGGAATCATGATTAATATTTCTTTTGTTCTCATCATGAGTTTCCTTTACTACCTTTTCACCATTAGTGACCCTTTCTTGTAGCAACTTCTTCAATTCTTCCATGTCTGCCTTCAAATCTATCTTCAAATCTGCCATGTCTCTCTTCAAATCTGTCTTCGAATCATCCATCTTAGCTTCCATGCCCTTTATCTTAGATTCCACGCCATTTATCTTAGATTCCACGCCACTTATCTTAGCTTCTGTTAGCCTTTGTGAGCGTGACATTTGTTGCACTTGTTCTTGTAATTTTGATATATCATGTAGCATTTCATCCTCTTCTTCATGAGTCATGCTAGAGATTTCAGGTTCCTTACTAGGTGTTTGAATTTTCTTTCCTCGGGGCATCAATTACCAATAATAATGTTTTACTATGCCCTTTGAATTCCGTTAAACCAAGCTTACACAAAAATTAAAAAAATAACTACACACCTTTTTTCACTTTATAGAAGCCTGATATTGAATCTGATGTATCTCTGTAATTTCGGATCATCTAGTTCTGAAATTGCTACCTGTAGTAGCCTTCCGCGTCCTCTTTCCAATGCGACAAGTTTGAGCCAAATTTGATTCTCCAAGGAAGAGTTATGTGAAATCTCCCACAGTGACTTGTTTTTAGACTGGTTCAGTAGAGCGAACTTGTACGACGTGCCACGAGTCAGTGTTTTAACCTTTGAATCTGCAACACACACACACAAAACTGCAGTCTGTTCTCTTTCTGTACCTTCTTACGAAATTTCAATCCGATCCCCAGAGAGAACGTTATGACGATTTTCCCCAGGTCACCTGTTTTGAATGTAATTCAGGAGTCTGCAAAAAGACCAACTTCCTCAGATCATATCTCCGCAGATATCGCACAAAAAGCTCTGCAATTGGGACCCTAGGTTCAGCCCGATTTCTTCTCAAATGGGTTTTTTTTGTGACTTCTGAAACGTCACAGAAAAAAAGTTATAGTGAAAATTCCACGATGACCTGTTTGGAGCAGCGAAACCCTAGAATCCAAAGCTCTGATACCAAATGTTATGAAACCAACTCAAGAAAAGATAGAAAAGATAGATCAATGCCTTAGAATTCAGCCTCTTCGAGGGGGCAACCTCCTTTACATTACATAGATGAACAATTCTTGGATGATACAAATGACAAAACCTCCTTTCTATATATAGGAGTCTAGGGAGTCACAATATAATCCAGCCGACCTAACAATAATAATATGAAGCCACAAAAATAACAATAGAGGGATTCTATGGGGCACAAAAATAACAATATGGGGGTAATAGGGGCACAAAAATATAAATAAGGGGTATAACTACAATAGTAATGGGGTAATCACTAGTATTATAGGGACCCAACACAATCCAATTCAGAAAAGAAAAGAAGCACAAGCTAAAAAAGATTCTTCAGGTAGTCAGAGGAAAGGAAAAGAGCCTGCTGATCCAACTTGCAGCAAAGGACCATCAGCAAACAATGTTGCAAATGAGAAGAACAGTTAGCAAAATGCAGCGAAAGAAAGAGCCGAGAAGAAGGACTTTCCAATCAAGGAGGTAGATAAAATTTCAGCTTTTAGTTTAGAAAATGAGATAGCTAAATTAAAGGTTTCGATTCATTTGACTGAATTGATCAAGAATAGTAGTTATAGAAACCAAGTGTCCAAAATTTTGCATATAGATCCTTTATCTGATATGGTTACTGTAGAAAATGACTAGCCTGAGCTCATCTTTGGCCCTGCCTTAGAAGGTCAGTCTGAGGATAGTGAAGTCCCTCCATTCTACATAAGCCTAAGATTACATGACTTTGTCCTTCATAACACTATGTTCAAATCCGGAGCTTCCCATAATCTAATGCCAAAAGCCATTATGGAGAAACTGAGCCTTGACATTACTCGAAAGTATCATGACCTGTATTCTTTTGATTCTGGTAGGGTCCGTTGTATTGGTCTTATTAAAGATTTGGTGGTATCTTTAGACCAGATCCCTGCAAAGAATGTTCTCATGGATGTGGTTGTCACGGGCATTCCACCACGGTTTGGTATGCTTTTGTCTAGATCGTGGGGTGCGAATCTTAAAGGGACTTTACAACTAGATTTTTCCTATGCTACCATTCCCATGTTTGGCCAATTGAGAAAACTATACCCAGAAAAGAAAATGAAGCACATGATTACAAGCAAGGAGAAACCACTTAATCATCCAATTAATGTTGTACATATAGATTTAGAGTCATTTGTATTATATTTAGATAGTGGTTTGAATGATGTTGATAGTTAGTTAGTTGAAGTAGAAGATGTTCCAGAGATTTCAGAAAATTTCAGAGCAGTCCTTGATTAAGAAAAATAGAAAATTGCAAGTACGGCTGAGCAGTCCACATTTCGGCAGCAGCAAAAAGACAGTGAACAGTAGAAAAATGAAAAGAGCAGTCAAAGTAAGAAAGAGAATGAAATGGAATTTCAACATTTAGAAGAAGAAGCAGGCCTATGGAGCATGGATTTTGATGGATCCGTGGGTAAGGATGGTGTCGGCATAGGGATTTGGATTTGCAGTCCTATTTTCCAGCCAAATAAAGTCCCTAGTAATGTCAAAATTTGTTCATATAAATTGGCCTCTGACTATTCTAACAATGAATCCGAATATGAAGCGTTGATTGCAGGTTTGAAAAATCTCAAAAAGTTGAATGCAAAAAGGATATCATTCTATGGAGATTTGGAGCTGATAATCAAGCAAGTCAAGGGTGATGCTCCAACCACTCTTTGGAGGATATGATCCATCTTCGGCAACGGGTAATTGTCCTTCAATGACACTTTATTCAAATTCCAAAATTCGATACACAATCTGATCTCTCCGATCTTCTTTCTCACAGGAACAAGATTCGAAATCCAATCAGAAAATTTGATTGGGACAATTATACCAGTCTTGTACAATCTATTTACCTCTTTTTCAATGGAAAGTAGCAACTTGGGATTGATTCTTCTCAACTTCTATCAGAACGGCTTCTGATTTGGCTTGATGGGAATAGTGTGTTGGATTATGTCTTTGTCATACACCTTTAGATCTGAATCATCCCAAGCAAATACGTCAGAAAATTCAAACAACAAACTAACGTATTTAGCTTTTACCTCAAGAGGCAATGTCTTTGACAATTTCACAAATTTGGGCTTATCGGCTGTCCCATGATTCACATCCTCAACACCTTTGTCTGTAGGCACCAAGCTTGGCTTCCTAGCCACATCATCTTGATCAAAAAGTTCTTTTAAAGGTATGAGACCTTTAGGAATCACATTGTCTTTCAGCTACCAAACTTCCATCTGGTTCACCTCAATTTTTGGTTCTTCGTCATCATGATCACAATCTATGGAAGCATCCTTATAGTTTCCTTCATTCTGCAAGAAATTATTGATCTCCTTATCATCCCAAAACACTTGCCAGTTATAGAACTCTCAAACTTAAAGCTGCTAAATTCTTCATTTTGAATAATGCCCTTTATTGGAAGGATCCATGAGGTGTTTTGCTAAACTGTTTAATTGAAGATGAAGCCCAGCAGGTGATGAGTGACTTTCACAAGGGTGATTGTGGTGGTCACTTGTTCTGGAAGACAATAGAAAAAAAGTAGTGAGAGCAGGCTGTTACTGGCCAACCTTATTTTCAGATGTGTACAAAACAATCATGAGCTATCATGAATGTCAGGTCTTTCAAGGTAAAAGAAAATTGCTACCTCTTCCTCTAAAACCGGTTGAAGTCAATGCATCATTTCAGCAGTGGGGATTAGATTTTATTAGGGAAATCCATCCAACTTCATCCACGCAGCACAAGTGGATCCTAACAGCAACCGACTATTTTACCAAGTGGATTGAAGCAATCCCAACCAGACAGGCAACAGATGCGGTAATCATTCAATTTTTGGAATCAAATATTTTATCTTATTTTGGTTGTCCTAGCAAAATCATCACAGATAATGCAGCTGCATTCAAATCCAAGAAGATGATCAATTTTTTCAGCAATTATAAGATTACATTGGGTCACTCCACAGCATATTACCCACAAGGTAATGGTCTGGCTGAATCATCCAATAAGTCATTGGTGAACATCATTAAGAAGCTGCTGAAAACAAATAAGAAAGGCTAGCATAAAAAGTTAGTTAATGCCTTGTGGGCTGACAGGGTGAGCCAAAAGAAGGCCATAGGTATGTCTCCATTTGAACTAGTTTATGGCATTGACACAGTCTTTCCAACTTCTCTTGAAGTTCCGGTTTAGAAACTTTTACAGGAGGCTGGCAGTGAGGAAGATGATTTTCAGCGAAGAATCAATTAGATGATCCATTTACAGCCAACAAGGGAGGAAGTTTTTCAAAACACGTTCAGATTTTAGGAGAAGATCAAAAAGATCTATGACCGGAAAACAAAAGTAGACAAATTCCAGCTTGAGGATGTAGTGTTGCAGTGGGATGCTAGGAATGAAGACAATGGAAAGCATGGCAAGTTTGAAAACTTATTGAAGGGACCTTATAAGATTGATGCCTACAGAGGACAAAATGCATTTCTGCTCAAAGAGATGGATGGACAAGATTGTTCAGGAGGACCAGTCAATGGCAAGCTTGTGAAGCGCTACTTCTTCTAATGTGATTTCTGAAATCATGAAGTGATCATTGTATATGCCATTTTCCTTTCATTACAAGTGTTCAAAGGTACACAATCGTTTCAGCTTGGGGCCCAAGGTGAAGGCTATAAAGTTGAGTGATTTGTATCAGTTTGAGTCTTGAGTCAGTTTTCATAGTGTCAGTTTCATTTTTTTGAAGTATCTTGATCGTATTGCCCAATGGATGAGGCACTAGTCTACTTATCCCAGAGATCTATGGTTCTTGGCACCTCCAAGGAGCTACCATCCCTATTAGAGCCAATGTTAGTGTCAGTGTCTTCACACCGCCATCAGTAATCAAAATTCACTCTTTTGCATTCATATTAGGAGTTCCATTCTCAATGAGTTGCATTTCATTAGGTCATGGATCAACTGATGGTAAGCACATTTTAGTTTTTTCCCTCATGACACATATCTTCTCACCTCTTTTCATGTGTGATTCAGTCAATGGTTCAGGTTCAGGTTCATTTTCAGTACATTTCATCAAATTGGTTTTAGGTCTTAGAGTTTTAGTTTCATTAGGTATTAGGGTCTTACCATGTCAAATTTTCAGTAACCATTGGCTAATAATGGTCAAAAAACACATAAGGATGACAATAAAAACTTAATTAATTTTTCACCTCAAAACCAATTTTGAGGTGAAAACAGAGCATTGGTATTTATTTCTAAATTTCATGTAATTTCATCATTTCTCATATGTAATTAATAAGTCTCATGTTGCTCCTGGTCACCTATTGATATTTCCAAATACATGCCACTGCAATAGCAAAAGATCGTCAAGCATCAGTTTACCTATTTCCAACAAAAAGTCAAGCATCCAAAAAACAGAGTATTTGAAGAAGCCAAAGGACATTATAAAGTGGGTTTTGAAAAATGAAAAATCAAAAGTGCCCAAGCCATAGAAAGGTCATTTCTCTCTCAAGTTATTTCATTATTTGAATTGAGTTTCATGAGCAAAAACACAATTTTAAGGTGTTATTGAGCAAAGGGAGGGAAATTGTTGTGTTTTGGAGAAAATTGTCTAGTGCTACACACCTAAGCCCGGCGCTACACACCTGGGTTTTCTCTACTATGTTATTTTGAACTAGCGCTACACACAGGAGCTGTGCTACACACCTAGGAAAGTGTGCTACACATCTGGAAGTCGAGTTACAAATTGTTGCAAATGGCATCAAAACACCTAAAACCTACCAAATTCCTCCATTGCAAGTAAGTAACATCACTTTTCTTGCTGAAAAGCATTGTTGCATCAGTTTTGGGTTGTGTTGTCTCTCAAAACCATCAAACCCTAATTGGCACTAAATTATCTCATATATTGTAAAATACACTCATTACTGCTGTCCCATATCATCTTTTACTGCTTCCCTAAACCCGATCCCTCCCCCATCCTCTCATACATAATTCCCTAGACATCATTCCCTAAACCTTTCCCTAATTCCCAAATCCTATACCCATACATCCCAAACCCTATACAATACTCCCAAACCCTACACTATTCACTAACCCTACTTACTCCCTACATCCATTTCCCATTCTTGTTCACCCTCACCTGTTTTCCTATTTAAAATCTCTTCATACTCATCTTACCTTCATTCACTAATCCACCACTCTTCAGTCACCACAAAGAGAAACAACAATACAACAATGGAGATGGACAGTGAGTATGAAATAGAGGAAGAAACACATAGTGATAGTTCTAGGGAGAGAGACACTCAGGGCAGAAGGCCTCATAAGGGAGGAAAACATATCAGGGAGGAGCCCACCAGTTTGAGGGAACTGCAAGCCTGCCCATTTGCCCTTTCCTGTTTCAGACATCAGTCATGTTTCAGTTTTTGTGAAATGGTGGAAAGGGTTAAATCTCATCATGAATTAGCAAGGTTGTTTGTGACACATTTGGATAACAATGAGGTACACCTTGCTGGAGTCACATTCACTTTGTCACCAGCTGTCATTTCAGAGGCTACAGGTATTCCAAATGTGGGTGAAAAGTGGAACAAAGGTCAGTACATTGATAGGGAGTACTATGAGCCTTACATTAAGGCTAAATATCATAACAAACTCAGCAGAGTATTCCCCTTTAAATTCTTGGAGGACAAGTTTGCTCCATTGATGAAGATCATCATCAAGTACTTTACTTGTGAAGGTAGGTTCTCCAAATTCTACGCCTACCACATTAGATTACTAATGCATTCACTAGGGTGAGAATGATGAAGATCCCTACGTCATATACATTGAGAAGATGGCACTCATTGTAAAGAAGAAATCATACCCCCAGTAGTTAACCAACATCTACCACTTCTCTTTGATTAAAATCATTGTTTTATATCAGTTGAACCTTCTTAACATGCCATGGGAAACCTTCATTTCTCATGAAATGTTCAAAGGCCCTCAAGTCTTTTCATCAGTGCCTCATGAAGAAGGTGGTCCTTCAGGACATGAAAAGGTCCAAGAGACTGAAAATGTTGGAGTGTCAGCATTCGTGACATATGAGAGGGGCACTAGGAAAGTTTTTGCAGCTGCCAGACAAGTAATATCTCCACTAGGTGTCGAAGGGGTCTCGCCTTCATCTTCAGGCCACAGACCAATGCTATCTCCACAAGGAGTGGAAGGGGATTTACTTTCTTCTTCAGCTGTATAGGTACAGGTTGGGCAGCAACACAAGGGAAAAGATAAAGGCAAGGGAAAAATGCATGAGAAGGATCCTAGTGATGGGCAAGAGAGAGATTTTGACCTTGTTGATCATGAGGAGACACAAGGAGTTGATGTCATTGACTTGGATGCTCAAGGTCCAAAGACTGTCAAAGACATGATCATGAAGGAGCAAGAGGTTGAGATACAAGCTTTGTGAGACAACTTAGAGAGGGCTAAGTGGATAATCAAATATTTAGAGCAAGAAAACAAACAACTGACCGACAAGCAAGTTCTCATGGAGTTGCGAATGATCAAGGAGAACAGGCAAAAGGATAAGAAGGAAAAGGTTAAGTTGACCTCCATTGAGCAAGAGATTGAGAATGACTGGGAAAATTGGCTTGAAAGGGTCAACATACACCTTGAGAGGTTGCTTCAGAAAGCCAATAGAGACAAATAGATGCTTCGTCACATGGCCTACCACTACATGACCCGGAACAAAATATGCAATATAAGGATGAGGAAGCTTAGGGCAAGGTTGAGGAAGGCCTTGAGGAGAAAAAAGGAACATGACAAGCTAAAAATCTTGGCTGAGGCCTCACTATCCCATGAACTTGTGCCAAATCTGGGCAAGTTTTGGTGAGTTTTTGTCATTTTGAAAATTTGAAATTTTCCAACACAAAAAATTGCATTAGGTGCGTAGCGCCACCGACGCTACACTTTTGACTGGGAGACTTTTTGGAAGAATGGTTTGCATATTTGGATTCAGCATGATGAGAACATCAATCCTAAAAATTTCAACAATTTTGGAGCAAAAATTGGTCACCTAAAGTTCAAAAAACCATCAAAAATAACCTCTCTGCCTCTTTTTGGAAACACAGGAAGCAACTTTGGGAGATTCCACGTTTGAGGGGGAAAATGACCTCTAAATGAAAAAATTCAAGATGTTCCAGAAACTAGATAGAAAGACCTTTCCAATGAGCTATCTTGGGCTCAATTGGGCTAAGGTGAAGGCCTTGAAAATTAGCTGAGAAGTGGCGCTACGCACCTGGCCAGTGGCACCACACATAGAATCAGTTTGCTCAAAAATCCAAATTTCGCCTAGTTTTTCTACAAGTTGACTTTTTCTCACAGCTTGGATTAATTTATGATTGTAAATTATACTATGTTATGTAAGTGTAATTATAAAATGATCTTAAAGGGTAGATTCATCATTTTGAGGTGGTTTGGGGGTGAATGAATTAGTTTCCATGGTTTTAGAGGCATGTTGTTCCACTACCTATATTCATGTTCTTAGTTTAGATATGGTTGAAACAATCCCATATCTCTTGGATTCAACACCTGATGGATAGCATGAGTTGTTTGATTCCTATATTATGTACTTTCTTAGTCATTTGTAAAGGTTGGACTCTTTTGGAAGCTTTGAGCTACATTGTACATCTCTACAATAGTTTGGCAAGGATATAAACCAGGATTTGCAGCTATTTTTGTGGGATTCTTGTGGTAATGTGTTTTTTGCATATTTTTTCCTTCTGTCATTAGTTTTTCTCATGTGTTATGTGTGCCAAAATCTATTTCATTCTTCTTAACTAAATGAAATCAAGATAGATAGGTATAATACATTGGTAACAGTGCTCTGCCTTGGGAATACATTTAGTTTTTTATGTTTTCAGGTGTTTGAAGAGGACTCATGATATTTGCATGCCCTCCTCAGCTACTCACCAGTCTTAAACCTACCATCCCATTCATTTCCAAGTGCCAAAACACCTACCTACCTCACCCCACATAACACCCTGCAATTATGACTCGATTTCCCGGACCCAAAGCTGCCTGCTCCATTTGTTCCAGCAACGAAACCATCAAAATAAATCAGAAAACCCTAGAGCTACTATACCTAGCATAAAATCCATATCTGATCTAGTCTTTCATGACTGTGATCCATAAGGATAGAGCCCTCTCTCGACCTGGTAAGGCTAGCTACCAAATTAAGCTTGGTTTGTGGTTATCCTAGGATTACCTCCCTTCAGCCTGAGGTCAATCTAGGCTCTAACATGTCATGTGGTGTGCATGTAAGGGATGGTGGTGGACCCTGCAAAGATCACGGTAATAGGAAATTTGGAGGCCCAGAGAAGTGTCAAATGGCTACACACAATGCTTGAGCATACAGGATATTATAGGAAGTTCATCAAGGCTTATGCTCAGATTACTGTGCCCATGGAGAAACTACTAAAGAAGGACGCTACATTCTGTTGGGATGAAGAATTTCAGTGTTCTGAAACTCTTCTGATGATGGTAAACCTGAAACTCTTCTGTCAGTTTAGTGATCATTTCATTGAGAAAATGTGTACCGCGATCACTCATCAATACCTTTAGGAAACCAAACCTAGTCAAGACATATTCAAACAAAAAATTTGTTGTTTTTGCCCCTGTACAGTCCTTCACAGGCTATGCCTCCACCCATCTGGTCAAATACTCTTTCACGGTGATAATATAATGCGCACAAGTTTTCTTTCCTCGGGGTTGAATTGGTCTTACAAAATCAATTGCCCATTTCTCAAATGGATGTAATGAAACCTTCAGATTCAAAGGTAGCTCATCCCTCCGCGATGGTCTGCCTGTTCGCTGACATGCATCGCATGCCCTATACTATGCTTTGGAATCGTTATGCAGTGTCGACCAACATAACCCAACACGTAAAATCTTATGCGTTGTTGCCTTTCCTGCATAATGCCCTCCTGCAACTCCTCCATGAGATTTAGCGAGGATACTATTCCATTCAAAATCAGGCACATGACTTTGAAGTATCTCGTTCGATCCCATTTTATAAAAATGGCCTGCAATTACAGAAAACTTTGCCACGCACACCACCAATTCTTTCTTCTGTTGACTTTTGTATCCCTCTGGAGTTGTGCCTTTAGTCAAGAAGTGGATAATATCAATGAAGTGATTATCTACTATGTTCACCATGAAGAGTTGTGCATCACGAAGCCCTTCCTCCAAATTAGTAGGCTCCTCTCCTGTTTCAATGCACGACAAATGGTTTGGCCCTGCATTCATCCTTCTTGGCTTCACAGTTACCTCGAAATCACATTCTTGAAATAATAGCAGCCATCTGCATATTGCCCCCCCAACACAAGCTTATTGACTATATACTTCAATGTAGAATGGTTTATCTACATCTTGAAATGTCCGCCTAGTAGGTAATGTCTGAAGTTCTGGAGCACACACACCATAGTCAGTCCTTTGCGCTCTATCGTTGAATAATTATTTTCAGCTTTTGACAACTTCCTACTCACAAACACTATAGGATGATCCATCTCCCCTTCACCAACTTGTGTCAGCATTGCTCCCAACGCAATACATGAAGCATCAACATGTAGGTGGAATCCTTCATCCAATCTAGGAATACCAGGATCAGTGTGGTGACCATTTTTTCCTTCAATACATCCATACTACGCTGACATTATTCATCCAACAGAATCTAGCATCCTTCTTCAGTAGCTTTTCCATGGGCGCAGTAATCTGGGCATAGCTCTTGATGAACTTTCGATAGTATCCAGTATCGCCCAATGTTGCGCGCAGCTGTTTGAGACTTCTTGGTGCCTCCAAATTAACTATGACCATGATCTTAGTAGGGCCCACCATTAATCCTTGCTTACACACCACATGACCCAGGAAGATTCCGAAAGGGACACAAAACAAGCACTTTTTCAGGTTTAGCACAATTTTATACCTTCGGCATGTATCCAACATTATGCGCAAACTGGATACATGAAACTTTACTAGACCAAATGTTAGAAAATTATATATTACAGAGCAATGGAACGCATAGAATATTGTAGAAATATAAACACAGAAAACGCATAAAACCAGAGAGACACAGATATACGTGGTTCACCCAGTTTGGGCTACGTCCACCCCGAACAGCTAGTCCTTCCTTTCTATTATTCAGAAAAATGAAGAGACACAACCTACAGTAGATCTGTTATAATATCCTCTATTTTCTCTCACAGTCTCACCTCTCTGTTTCTCGCTTGGAGAATACACATCTATTACACAACCTAAAAAATACAATGCCCTCATACAAAGAAAGGGGTTTCCTTCTGTTATCTCAAAATCAGGCCCTGGAAGGCTGCAGACCAGGAAGACTTCAAGTAACTTTTTCAAACCTAATTTAGGCTGAGGCTTAGCCTCCTCAACCTGAGAGGGCTCTCTCTAGATGGGTTAATGATTTTGATTAAAGAATAAGATAGATGGCTAACTCTATGGTTTGTGATTGTATATGTTTATAGGTTGAAAGATGAAGGTTGGCTACCATTGGGCTATGGAGTCAAAGTATGTTCAGTACCACAGCAAGATCAGCTTAACAGGAAGTCAGGGCATAGAGAGTTTTTATACATCAACAAAACAAAGATACAATGCAAGGAAACACAGTTTATAAATACATGAAGGAAGTTAGAGCATCATTGATGAGTTCTAAGTAACATGTATTCATACCACTGCAAGTAAGTGAAAGAGGAAAGCCATGAGACAATAGGACATTAAAAACCCTCTTTGAATCCTGAGTAGTGAAGCCAAAACATTCTACCTAGCATGGAAGTCAAGGCATTATAGAGTTCAAGTGCAGAAATGCAAATATAAAACAGTGAAACACAGTGAGTTTATCTATGAAGGAAGTCAGAGCATCATTGATGAATTCTGAGTATCATAAGTAAACCTCAGTGTAATGTAAGTATTGGAAGATGCCATCAAAACAAGAACATACAAGAACTCTTCATGAATCTTGAGTTGTCTAAGTAGAAATTCTGCATTAGGTTAAAAATATACACAGTCTGCACATAGAGAAGCAGTTGAGCCAAAAAGTCTCCAACCCTTTGCTAATTCGACCTCTTTCTCTATATAAATCATTTACAATTAGGATTCCATCATCCCTCATCAAGAGAATTCGAATTTTCCATCAGTGACACCTATTCTAACCATAAAACCAACCATTAATTAGAACTAGTTGTTAACTAGGAGTGCTAGTGACCTAATACAACTAGGAGTGTAACTCCTTATTATGACTAAAACAACCTTATCTAAACATTTAAAACATTATTTTACACCTAAGACTCCATGAAGTCGAATTTGATGAAGCCTCCCACGTGGTCATCTGACTGCTGAAGACAAACCCTAGCAATTAGGGAACATGTTTCCTTGTTTTTAGGTTTAGAATCCCTGAAAATGGCACGTGGGACAGAGCCGTTATCTCCTCATCCATGACATATTTTACGAAACTGAAGGAGGTTTTTGTAGCCCATCTTGTCTAGCACAAAAACCTCTCCTGGTTTTTTAAAAAATTCCTCCAGCTGTTCAGAATCGGTTTTTGAAAAACACATGCCAAACAGGAAACTGTCCCTTGCTCTGTTCTGGCTGAAAAATAGGTCTTGGGACAGAGGTCATAACTTCTCGTACAAAATGTATTTGGAAAAACTGAAGGATTTTTTTGTGAAACAATCGATGCTGAACAAAAACCTCTTTTGGTTTTTTGAAACACTACTCCAGCTGCCCAGAATAAGTCTTTGAAAAACAGTTGTCAAACAGGAGATGAAAAACTGCACCTACAGCAGTTTTGTAGCGCAACTTTTGTCCTTCATTTCTCCCAGGTTATAATGGATTTGAAGAAAGTGGAATAGGGTTTTGTACTTTAGTATCTTAGAAATAAAAACCTCTTTCAATTTTCAGAGATGAGTTTTCAACTGCTCAGAAAATCTTTTGGAAGTTAACTAGTAAAACAGTTTTTTCTGCTGAAACAGGCCGCTACAGGGGTTTCGTAGCGCTATGAAAACACTGATTTCGTAGCGCAAAACAGGATTTTTACACTGTCTGTGCTACGAAAACGTGGATTCGTAGATAGTTTCAAAATTTCTCCGAAATTATGTGAGATATGTCTTCTAAACACATGGTGAGGCTTCTAGGACATGGAATGAGGCTATCAAACTTTATTTGAAGATGGACATGAGACTCTAACCCTATGAGTTAGACTCTAAAACATAAAAATGACTTCACCATGACTTCACCATGACTGATACAAGAATTGAGAAACCATGTAAGTTGTCCAAATTTTTTAAGGAAGTTTTACAGTGATAACAGTGGCTCCACTAGGGATAGTGTGCCCTTGTGGTACATTAAGAACCTGTAGCTCCAGTGCCGCTATCCATCCTCTAGAAGAAAACTTTGAACTTCTGCCCAATTTGCTCCTCAAGCCTTGAATGATTTTTTGTAAGAAGAATTCAAACTGTACCTACTGAAATAGATGCTCAGTCAACCTACCCTGAGCTTATTTGCACATTCCTACCTACCCTATCAGCTGCAAGCTCCACTTGTAGCTCAAGCAACATGATATTTCCAATAAAGCCAATCAATTGTCCTTTCTGATATGGGAGGCTCTTAACTGCATTCAACCTCAAAATAACCATGATAGTGAGATGATCAAATCAACTTATAATGTACCTGATCTTCATAATGCAAATGAAAATGAAATACTGGTGTGCAAAGCTTTGCCATGTATTCACTTATAGGGTCAAAGAAGACATGGTTATTTTGATGATCATAAGAACACTCTACATCTTTAGACAACTGATTCTCAACCACACAAAATTCCTTTGATGTGCTATCCAACTGCCTTTCTGCATGATTCTCATAAACAACGTAATTTTCCTCACTATTGTTATCATTCTTTGAAGTAAGCTGCTGCAAGGAATTACAAAATTGAACAACCTTTTCTTCTGCCTGAGGATTATAAGAAATTTCTTCCAGTATTTCTTCTTGGTCTTTGCAATCAATTTCATATTCTTTATGATCAAAAGATTGACAAATCTGCTGCATCTTTTCATTCATATCAAAGGATGAAACATGGTTTTCACAAATAAACCCCTGCTGATCTTCATGCTGCGTTTCATGAGATGTTATACTTTCTTCTTGGTGCTGAAATGCATTGTTATGAAGACCCTCTAAAATTTCTTCATCCATAAATTCATCATCATCATAACAATCCTCCAAGTACTGAATAAGACTTAAAGAATGTCTACAGCAATCTTTGAGCAGCAATAAGGAAGGATAACATTCTTTATACATCTCATAGAATTCATCATGAAAACTAGCAAGCGAATATATTGAACCATTTTCCAAATTTTTATACCAAGACCATGCTTTTCCTTCTAAAGTGGTCATAAACATCTTCATGAGACAATCTTCAGGGAAATGAACCTTAAGACTGCGTACATGCATATGAAACCTAACCAAATGAAGAGCAACATTGTCCTTCTTTTCATCTTTGAATATTGGAAGATCATCTAACCAATCAACCTTTGGCATAGGATTTGGAAAACCAGGGATATGAGACCGATTCATAGGAGCATACCTGGCATTCATTCTTGTAGTGGAACTCATCTTGAAACTTCATCAAGCTATTGATCTTCTAGCAGTGGAGTCACCTTCAAATTTCTTATTCGATGTGTGGAGTCGCCAAGGTAGTTTTGCAGCCTCAAAAAGATGTTTGAGCTCCTGCTACCTTCAGAAGTTCAACCTCTTAATTTCGGGAATGAATAATCTTCAGACTCCCGGCAGACGCACCAAAATGTTATCTCAAAATCAGGCCCTGGAAGGCTGCAGACCAGGAAGACTTCAAGTAACTATTTCAAACCTACTTTAGGCTGAGGCTTAGCCTCCTCAACCTGAGAGGGCTCTCTCTAGATGGGTTAATGATTTTGATTAAAGAATAAGATAGATGGCTAACTCTATGGTTTGTGATTGTATATGTTTATAGGTTGAAAGATGAAGGTTGGCTACCATTGGGCTATGGAGTCAAAGTATGTTCAGTACCACAGCAAGATCAGCTTAACATGAAGTCAGGGCATAGAGAGTTTTTATACATCAACAAAACAAAGATACAATGCAAGGAAACACGGTTTATAAATACATGAAGGAAGTTAGAGCATCATTGATGAGTTCTAAGTAACATGTATTCATACCACTGCAAGTAAGTGAAAGAGGAAAGCCATGAGACAATAGGACATTAAAAACCCTCTTTGAATCCTGAGTAGTGAAGCCAAAACATTCTACCTAGCATGGAAGTCAAGGCATTATAGAGTTCAAGTGCAGAAATGCAAATATAAAACAGTGAAACACAGTTAGTTTATCTATGAAGGAATTCAGAGCATCATTGATGAATTCTGAGTATCATAAGTAAACCTCACTGCAATGTAAGTATTGGAAGATGCCATCAAAACAAGAACATACAAGAACTCTTCATGAATCTTGAGTTGTCTAAGTAGAAATTCTGCATTAGGTTAAAAATATACACAGTCTGCACATAGAGCAGCAGTTGAGCCAAAAAGTCTCCAACCCTTTGCTAATTCGACCTCTTGCTCTATATAAATCATTTACAATTAGGATTCCATCATCCCTCATCAAGAGAATTCGAATTTTCCATCAGTGACACCTATTCTAACCATAAAACCAACCATTAATTAGAACTAGCTGTTAACTAGGAGTGCTAGTGACCTAATACAACTAGGAGTGTAACTCCTTATTATGACTAAAACAACCTTATCTAAACATTTAAAACATTCTTTGACACCTAAGACTCCATGAAGTCGAATTTGATGAAGCCTCCCACGTGGTCATCTGACTGCTGAAGACAAACCCTAGAAATTAGGGAACATGTTTCCTTGTTTTTAGGTTTAGAATCCCTGAAAATGGCACGTGGGACAGAGCCTTTATCTCCTCATCCATGACACATTTTACAAAACTGAAGGAGGTTTTTGTAGCCCATGTTGTCTAGAACAAAAACCTCTCCTGGTTTTTTAAAACATTCCTCCAGCTGTTCAGAATCTGTCCTTGAAAAACATGTGTCAAACAGGAAACTGTCCCTTGCTCTGTTCTGGCTGAAAAATAGGTCTTGGGACAGAGGTCATAACTTCTCGTATAAAATATATTTGGAAAAACTGAAGGATTTTTTTGTGAAACAATCCATGCTGAAAAAAAAACCTCTTTTGATTTTTTGAAACACTACTCCAGCTGCCCAGAATAAGTCTTTGAAAAACAGTTGTCAAACAGGAGATGAAAAACTGCACCTACAGCAGTTTCGTAACGCAACTTTGGTCCTTCATTTCTCCCAGATAATAATGGATTTGAAGAAAGTGGAAGAGGTTTTTGTACTTTAGTATCTTAGGAATAAAAACCTCTTTCAATTTGCAGAGATGAATTTGCAACTGCTCAGAAAAGCTTTTGGAAGTTAACTAGTAAAACAGTTTTTTCTACTGAAACAGGCCGCTACAGGGGTTTCGTAGCGCTATGAAAACACTGATTTCGTAGCGCAAAACAGGATTTTTACACTGTCTGCGCTACGAAAACATGGATTCGTAGCTAGTTTCAAAATTTCTCCGAAATTATGTGAGATATGTCTTCTAAACACATGGTGAGGCTTTTAGGACATGGAATGAGGCTATCAAACTTTATTTGAAGATGGACATGAGACTCTAACCCTATGAGTTAGACTCTAAAACATAAAAATGACTTCACCATGACTTGACCATGACTGATACAAGAATTGAGAAACCATGTAAGTTGTCCAAATTTTTTAAGGAAGTTTTACAGTGATAACACCTTCTAGGGCAAAAAACCCTAAACTAAACATAAGTTCTACCATCAGATCGTCTGCCTAATAAATGGCCCAGATTGACTAGAAATTACTATACTTTTACAAGGCAATTTTACATCTATTTTTAGCTTCGGGTGGGGTCCGTTCATGATCCTTTGTCAAGACAAGTCCCCCCCCCCGCACCCCCCCGCGAGGAGGCGTGTACAAACTTCCTGGGGTATACATCTGGCTGAAACAAAGACCTCTAAATAATCATGCTCCACACCCAACACCAAATACTGTCTAGTCATCAAAATTTACTTCTAAGAATTTGTGAATAAATTCTTTGAATGCCGTGATGACTACGTGCAAAAATATCGTCGGCGCAATCCTAAGTCCAAACGGCATTAGTGTGTATTGGAAACAACCCCATTCCATCACGAAAGTTGTCTTACTCTGATCCTCTAGCACAATCTTAATCTGATGGTACCCAAAGAATCCATAATTGAATGAGTAGGCCTCCTGCCCTCCAACATTATCTAGCACATCATCTGTAAATGGTGTCGGAAAAGGATCATGAACGTAGGAGTCATTAAGTTTCCTAAGATCTACGTAAATTTGTATTTCTCCCTTCTGTTCCTTTTCCTGGACTACCATTGGGCTCACCCAATCAGATTCCTTGACTGGTTCAATAATGCTTGCCTCGAGCATCTTACCCAACTCCAAGAGGACCTTTTCCTTATATTTGGGATTAAGGCGATATGGTCTTTGCTTAATCAGCTTCGCGTCCGTCTTCAAGGTAATTTTCATCATGCCCAAGTCCCCTATGATACCTTTTAGGTCTGAAAATTTGGTAGGAAAAAAGTCCTGATATTTGTGGAGTAATTCAACGACCTTATCTATTGTGGCATCATCCCAATAATCCCCAATCTTTGTAAACTTCGGTTCTGCTTCTATACCAATGTTCACTTGTCTAGTTTTCAGTGGCATGGTGATGTGTGGATTCTCTATCTGCGGTCCTTCAACTTCGCGGTTGCCTTCTGCTTCTGCGATGTTAATATTTCTTGGATCCTCATCTTCTCCTTCGGCGGTCATATTATAGCATTCCAGTGCATGGCGCAGCTAGGTGCTCCAATCTTGTTGAATCAATTCCAAAGGATCCTGCAGTATTTTGAAGATTGTTTCCTTAACCTCCTGTAGCACTTCATCAATGCTTTTGAACCCATCCTCAAAGTTGAAGGTCATCAAAAATCCTTCCCTTAAGATATCCCACTTCCAAGTGTTGTGGTGGAGCTCTATCTCCAAATACCAATTCATAGGGATTATGTCCAAAGTGTGACAAAATATATGCACCCACTCTGGTTGTGGCTCCATTCCATAAACCCTAGTCCACTTTGCTACATGATCACATGGATCTGTTAAACAAACATGGGCAGTAAGAGAAATATGAAAGATAAAACATGAGAGTACAATTTTTATTAACAAGAGATATACATTTATAGTACATTATGTGACCGTTGGGTTCCACATCCCAAGGTCTCTTGGACTACTTTGTCTATTCGGCTTCCACACTAACCCATTGAGGATTAGGTGTCCAACATTCCCCCCCTTAATCCGAAGGGTTATGTATGAGTCGAAGAAGATAGCTGTAATACAAAATGTGCAAAAAATGCATGGCAGCACTAGGCTGAATGTGCTCTCTGAAATGTTGGTATAAAGGGCGGTGGTTTAAGGATGACCACCAACACTGGAACGCTTAGTGCAGTTCCCGGAACTCTTCCAAAACTGGCAAGAAGCTGAAGTCTTCTGCTAGAGGAAGTGCTCCTATTGTTTTGAAGAGGGAAACCTTCAACCAATAAAGGGAGGTCACACCTCGCATAAAAGGGAGAACTTCAACCTGAAAAGGGAAGTCTCAACCTGTGATGGTTTAAGGATGACCATCAACTCTGGAATGCTTAATGCAATTCTTGGAACTCTTCCAAATCTAGCAAGAAGCTGAAGTCATCTGCTAGAGGAAGTGTCCCAGTTTACCAATTGAAGGCATGTTCACGGTCATCTTTGTCTCTGGTTACAACTCTGAAACTGGTGTGGCAGGTTATGGCTCAGGCTCGCTTGATGTGACTTTGAAGCTTGTAGATGACCATCATTTCCCCCCTATCAGATACAAGGTGAGATGATGGAGAAAACTCAACTGCAAGACTATTCAATACTTTAGAACAAGTTCTGACATGTGATTGGAATATCTTCTTGGCTGTTGATGCCCATTGCTAAGAAGCAATCTATCCAAGATGAATCTTTGTTCTTGCAAGTCGTTTGTTTCTGAAGCATCTGTGTGAAGAATGACTGGTTTTATGACAGTGCTTACATGGATGAAGATCAAAACAATGATATTTCAAATGGCCAACTCGGTCACAGTGTTGGCATTTCATAATCTGTTGTTATTGTTGTTGCTGTGGAAGAGGGGCAAAATTTGGAACAGATGAAGGTGAACTGTCATGAATGAATCCAGCACTCTGAAACTAAATGGGCTTGGCATAGTCTAGAACATGAAATGACAAGTCCATGTCATATCCAAGACCAGTTCTATGCTTGTTGTGGACAAGCTGTTCCTAAGGTTTGATGATGGGCTTGGGAAGTGCAGATTGAGTTTCTGCATTTGCATGTACAACTGCTGCTTTATTGGGCACTGGCTCTGAATGAACTTCAACAATATTGTCTTGCTGTTTATTGGAGTCTGCTTCATTGTTCTGAACAAAAACAGGTTCAGAATGACTCCTCTGTTTTAATTCTTCTTGCTATAGCTGAGATTCGAGCTGCAAAAAATCAATTTTCTCTTGTGCATTTTGTAGACAGACCTGAATGTTTGTGAGAGAAACTTTGCTGACTTTTAATGTATCCTGATTAGTAGACAATATGAGAATTTTGAGGAACTCTAGTACTTCACTGATCTTAGCCATTTTTTTTTCTTCAATGTCAAATTTACACCTTAAAAATTGATCACAACTACTACTCAGTGTAGAAAAGTAATACCCACTAACAGTACACAACAATATCCTTTATAAATGTGTAGCAAATGAATCAAGGAATCAATACATATATATATATAGAGAGAGACTATAATGAGTTCTAATACCACAACTGGGGCAGCAGCAACTGCAAACTTGCTTGGATCCTTCAAATACTCCTTCACTTTCAAATCAGAAATGATGGCTATCAAAACTTCAACAATTATAACACAATTCTCTGATCTTGCCACTTTCTGGCAATGAAGATAAGCAATGAGAGTGAATTCTAGCAAGGACTTTCAGACCCAGAATGCTGCCCCAACACTTTCTCAGGTCATAGGCATTGGAATGAGTCTCTATCACACTAAAACAACAGTGATAGACCTCCTTACATGTCCAAATACTTAGCAAACTATACAATGCTGGTCCTTTGGCTTATATTAGTCAACAGTACAGTGTTTCGTCGCCCCACAATGTCATAATAAACTCCACGCAGAAGGGTATCACAGCTACGTCTAGCAGAGGTGGTGCATTCCTTGTTGTTGGCTCATGTAAATATATAATATGCTAGACAAATACTTGTGGAAGAACTTCAAAATTTTAATTTGATATCAACTTTAAACCCAGCAAGCATAAATCATATTAATAATACCAGTCATCCTTTCCTCCATGCACATCATAAGGAGTACTCCACACTTCATAAGAAGAAGTCAACGCAGAACTTATGAATCCAATATTAAAAAGGCACCAAGCATAGTCATCGAGTTAATGCACCAGAACAGCAGTGTTCTTGGACAGCAGTATTCTTGGACAGTAGATGGCAGGGGTATTCCAACAGGCAGTAAGGTCTAGCCAACAGAGAGCAGCGTGGAGGGTTAATGGTGAATGGAACACACTCTGGTGTTGACGCATTTCAGCGTTCAATGGATGGGGCAGTGATCAATACATGTTGCGTTCAATGTAATACACAAGACATCGTAAATATAAGAACTGCGTTAACATATATATATATATATATATATATATATATATATATATATATATATATATATATATAGATATAGATATAGATATAGATATATATATATATATATATATATATATATATATATATATATATATATATTTAAAGTTCCATCCTTCAATTCTTTTATAAAAGTCAAGCTTACAACAAATGGGTAGCGCCAACCCTCCAACTTGGCTCTCTTCTCAAAGCATGTAAATATTACAATACCATGGAGTGTCACAAAAATTCGGTTTGCTTGGACAATTCACCAAATTCCAACCCTCAGCTCTAGTTCACAAAATTTCTTACATACCTTTCCCTTTGGTTTGTGCGTATGGTTTCAGAACGAAGTCGCAAGGAAGACAAAGGAGTTTGGTTGAAGAATTCAAGTGAGCTCCAAAGAGATTCGACCTTCAATGTGGGAAAATTGAACCTGCGTCAAGGATCAATGCGATCTCCGGAAATATGCATAAACTTGGCCTCCATAGTAGGTTGGTTTAATTGCCAAGGAAATTATGAATTTAGCCTACCTCAAAGAATTCAACCTTCAATAAAATAATTTCATCCTTAATCAATAGACAAACTTGATCCTTGATCAGACACGCTTGATTACCAAAGGAAATGAACTCTCATCCCTGAGGAAATATAATGCTTCGGTCGTCTGTCAATTTTTTCTCAATCTTGATTCAAAACTCACCAACATATATGTTAGTCCAGTAGCACAATACCACCAAGATGATGTTAACAATGCTTTATTTCAACAATTATGATTTCACAGACTCCTTCGCGGAGACTTCATTCACACAGTTTTAAAAATTTATGAGCTATACTTCTCACCTTCTCACATAGGCATGGGATTCCGTTGTAAAACCAATTGATTGTCACATGAAGACTATGAATATTTCAACGAACATATATACAATAGTGTTTAGCATTCCAATGTGCTATGACTGAAATGAACCGCTTGAAGGAAACAACATACCAAAAACACGCATTATCTCTTCAAATGAAACTATCTCCAGAAAGTTTATATCACTACATTTGTTTCCAGCTTTGACTCAGTTTTGTTTTTGTTCACAGAGCACCTTTATGTTCACCAAAAGACTGAGAGGACAACATTTAGCAAATGCAGAATATGAGTGTTATTTGCATGGGAGAATGCACAGAGTGCAAGTCTAGCAAGGGTAATAGAAATGTCAGTGTTGGCATTTATGAAAGGGGCGAAGAGGATTTATGACATAAAAACTTATTCATATACCTAATTTCTCTCAATGGTTGTTCGCTATCTGAGCATTAGAAAAGGAAAACAGTCGTGGGAAAATAAATGTATGCCACCTGTTGTATGTAAGAGTCTCTAGTATAGGTTAATAACGTTAAAAGCAAGATTTTGTTGAAGGCATAATAGGTACGCAGAAGAGAGTTTCGTTGGAATCAAGCCAAGTAGAGAGAGGGCAGGTGACAGGTGTTGGAATAGCCCAGGTTGTAGAAAATTATGCACAGAAGACACTCAGAGAGGCAGCGTTTGCAGAAGGTCTCTTGACAGAGGGTACAGGCATGACAGAGGGCGCAAAAAATATCAAAAACATATATGACATTGCCTGGGGTAGGCTATAATAAGGTGCAGCGGTAGGTGAATGATTAATAACAAGATTTAGTGGGGCAGATAGCCCAATTTAGGTCCTGCGTTCTAGAAGTTGCAGATTTTAGAGAGTCTAGATAATGCTAAGGTTTAAAAACAAACTCACAGAAAATGACCACAAAAATTAGTGGCTTAAATTGGAGCAAGACCAGCAATCGCCCGCTCTGATACCATGTTAAACACACATGGGCAGCAAGAGAAATATGAAAGATAAAACATGAGAGTACAATTTTTATTAACAATAGATATACATTTATAGTACATTATGTGACCATTGGGTTCCACATCCCAAGGTCTCTTGGACTGCTTTGTCTATTCGGCTTCCACACTAATCCATTTAGGATTACGTGTCCAACAATTTCTCCCATCATATTTCTCAGTTAGACAAACTATTGGGTGACCAAACCGAAATCTCATCATTCTTTGGTACTCACACCATTCATCAAAATTGTCTTTATGCGTACCCCACCATCGTGTAGGTGTAGCACATAGTGCCAAATCCAGTGCTTGGAAGTGATGTTTCTCAGGTACTCTTTCAAAGGAATCCAAAAAATTATCTACATCAGTTAAACCATCATAATAAGGTAAATTTATTACCTCGACAACACAAAGGGTAGTGATTTAGTCATCATATTGAAACACAACGTAGATACTTCGTGCAACCTATTCTGCCAATGCTCCAACTCTTCATCTGAATCTGATGTACAAGAACTTTCGCAGTCCCATGAAATTCATACATCCACCATTAGATTAACCCAATCTTGCTCTCGTGTTGTTATTTTATAGATCTAATCCAAATCATCATCGCTTTCTTCATAGTCACAGACTAGTTCAGTATAACGCAGTCCTTCTGCAAGGCTCAATGGTACTACTACGTGGGGTGATTTTCTTTCGAATGACATCATCTGCTTCTTCAAATTGATGACCCCATTCATATCAATAGCCCAATCAATTCCAGGAGCATAGGGTATGGATTTCTATCATAAAATCTCTATCACTTCAAAATTGGCCAGCATGCTTTCTCCTTCTATATCTACGATTACTCCATGAAATCACCCCATATGGATAATCATTTGTTGATTTTCCATCCTTAATTGAATCGGAGACCATTGCAGCGCAGGTCTTCCCATTCTTTCCCATGTTTGTTTAGGAAAAACGTTCGCATCAGATCCCAGATCCAAGATAACCCAGTCCATCTCATAATCTCTTGTTTGCGCAGTGAGCCTCATTTCGCGTCCTGTTCTAGCCTTGTGTTTGTCGATTTTTCTAACTGTGCGGTGCCCTTTAGGGGCATTTTCCTTACTCATGCATTTATTTATCAATTCTTGCAGCCCTTTCATGGCTTTTCTATTGCGTAGCAGCTTCATACAAGTCTCCAAGAAAGTGGTAAGCATAGAGGGGTCAACCTTTGTGGATAGTTTATCCTAACTTCCTGAGGTAGAGGCCTCAACAAATCTCTTCTTAGCTTCCATGAATGTTTCGTTCGCGTGCTCTAGATCAAAACCAATCTTCTTTTCTAGAGCCTTGTGGACCCACCCAATTTCTTCAGATTGAATCCCTTTATCATCACCAATGATCATTCCACTTTGCATCACAATATTCACATTGGGATCATCCTCGAGGGGCTCAACCCTCATCATCTGTAGGTTTTGTGTAGTTTGTTGAGGTTGCACCTTCTTTTCCTGTATTTTAGCTATCAACACTGGGTATTATTTGATTGTGTGGTCAAACTGAGAACAATATCGACATGACGGGCATGTCTGGTTCATACATTCACGTGTGTAGTGTCTTGGTGTCCTGCAATTATAGCAAATGATTTTCCCATGACCTCTACCAAGTCCTTCTCCTCCTCGGCCTCATCCGCGCCACTGATATCCCCCGCGCGCTCCCCCAGTGCCCTGATCTGAAGGTTGAGTTTCTACTTGCATTCGATATGTGGGTGTTCTTTCCATAATTAATTCGTAACTACAGCAATGGCACTAATCATGGCCCACTGATTTGTAGAAATTGCAGAATAATTGTTGTGGCATATGTGCAAACTTTTGCAGCGAGTGACAATTATCTGTTACATGTTTTCTAGCTACCTGACAACTAGTGCACCATAGCGTGGGTCCCACACTTGCTCCTTCTGGCCCTTCCTGCCTTAGGGGCATTGGCACTCCTCCTATAATATAATTCACGAAGACAGGGCAATGATCTTTATCATGCCCCTGGATTTTACACTTGAGGCACCAGACTTTTTCGCGTACCTCTTGTCAAGTCTCTTTTTCTTTTTTCAAGCTCTGCAATTCCAGACACAGATTCTGTAACTTTTCATGACTCTATTGAACTCCCAAGGAATCATCCTGGATAGGGGTCTCATGCAATCTCATTGTGATTTCCAGAGCTTCTGCCTGAGTTCCTATATTTTGCTGCGACAAAGTGTGATGAAGTAAAATTATAAGTGCGAACACAAACAAATTCCTCTAGCCCAACAATGGGTCTAGCCACAACTGATACATTCTATGGAATATTTCCTTAGGTTAGAACCAATCAATAGGGCCTACCTCTTAGTATGCTTATCCTGTTTGATGATGTCCTTGCTTGCTCGCTTCAACTATCTCTCGCTTCCTTCTTCAAACACCTGAAACAAGTAAACAACAACAAACAACAACCATGATAATAGACAAATTGTAATTCAACATACTTAACAAGTCAAGAAACATTAAGCCATGAATATGTAAGATGATAAATCATATATGAAATCAATTGATAGTTGCAAATATATTGAATTAAGAAGAGATTATAACCATTGTCTTGATGTTGCCGTTCTCTTTTGACAAGACAAGGTTCCCACACACTTCTACTAGCATTCCATGATGTCCTCAATCAACAATAGTTTTAAGGTTCTTCCCTTTAGGCTTCGCTCCGAACCAAAATCACACTTCTCCCTCAAACAACTAGAGAGCTACAACTATTAATAACTTGTTGTTTACTCGAAACCAAAATAGCACTAGCACACCAACATTAACACTAGATTGTGCTTGGGAAGAAGGGAGGTTTATAAAAGATGAATGGATGGGAGATAGATCCTCTTCTCATGGGAGAAGGTCTTATCCCTTGAGGTAGTTCTATCATTATATATGAAAAGAGCTCAAACTAACATCCTCGACCCCATCTGGCCAAACCATTTACCAGACTTCTGTTATGAAGCTTCTAGAGCTGGAAGCTTTGGCTCTTAATTTAAAAAAATTTCCATAATAGGACTGGCGAAACTCGAACACAACATAGTCACTTCGGTCATCACTAGGAACAATGCTAATCTCTACACATCAGCGTAGGGAAGACAAGGCGCATTAGCACTAGTCTTGTAAATTGGAAAAAATAGAAGTTTCAGGGGAAATAGTGCAAAAGGGAATTGATCTACTTATGAAGATGGACACAATGGGGGTTTTTTCATGAAGGGAAAGCATGTAGGGTTCACGGTAGAGGTCCTCTAGGATCAAGGAATGGGGAGTATACGGACAATGACAAAATTTTGTGTAACAAATGCCCCCTAAAGCGTGACGACCGAACTAGAGTGAGGGATGAAATGCTTTATGAATCAGTGCAGGGAACCATAGTCTTCCATCGGAAAACCTGCAAGCAAGTACAGATACATATACATAACTGAGAACTGTGTCAAGTGATACATGAATTGTGGCATGGGCGCAGACATCCAGAGTGTTATCTCAAAATCAGGCCCTGGAAGGCTGCAGACCAGGAAGACTTCAAGTAACTATTTCAGACCTACTTTAGGCTGAGGCTTAGCCTCCTCAGCCTGAGAGGGCTCTCTCAAAGGGTTAATGATTTAGATTAAAGATATGAATAGATGGCTAACTCTATGGTTTGTAATTGTATATGTTTATAGGTTGAAAGATGAAGGTTGGCTACCATTGGGCTATGGAGTCAAAGTATGTTTCAGTACCACAACAAGATCAGCTTAACATGAAGTCAAGGCATTCAGCATTTGAATATTCAGAACATACACTCATATGGAACCACACAGTTTATAGATGCATGCAAGAAATCAGAGCACATTCAGTGAATTCTGAGTGATTATACATCCATACCACTGTAAACAAAACTAAGGAAAGGACAACACACATTCTGAATATAAGAAATCCTTCATGAATCCTGAGTAGTGAAGCCAAAGCATTCTACCTAGCATGGAAGTCAAGGCATTATAGAGTTCGAGTGTAGAAATGACAATACAAAACAGTGAAACATAGTAAGTTTATCTATGAAGGAAGTCAGAGCATCAGTGATGAGTTCTGAGTATCATAAGTAAACACCACTGAAATGTAAGTATTGGAAGATGCCATCATAACAAGAAAATACAAGAACTCTTCATGAATCTTGAGTTGTCTAAGTAGAAATATGCATTAGGTTAAAAATATACACAGTCTGCACATAGAGCAGCAGCTGAGCCAAAAAGTCTCCAACCCTTTGCTAATTCGACCTCTTGCTCTATATAAAGCATTTACAATTAGGATTCCATCATCCCTCATCAAGAGAATTCGAATTTTCCATCAGTGACACCTATTCTAACCATAAAACCAACCATTAATTAGAACTAGCTGTTAACTAGGAGTGCTAGTGACCTAATACAACTAGGAGTGTAACTCCTTATTATGATTACAACATCCTTATCTAAAAATTTAAAGCATTATTTGACACCTAACACTCAATGAAGTCGAATTTGATGAAGCCTCCCACGTGGTCATCTGACTGCTGAAGACAAACCCTAGAAATTAGGGAACATGTTTCCCTGTTTTTAGGTTTAGGATCCCTGAAAATGGCACGTGGGACAGAGCCTTTATCTCTTCATCCATGACACAATTTACGAAACTGAAGGAGGTTTTTGTATCCCATGTTTTCTAGAACAAAAAACTCTCCTGGTTTTTGAAAATATTACTCCAGCTATCCAGAAACTGTCCTTGAAAAACACGTGGCAAACAGGAAAAATCCGTTTTCTGAAATTAGGGTTTCAACGAAAGCTTATTATCTCCCAACTGAAAACACTTATGAAGAAATTGAGATAGGTTATTGTAGTAGGAGAGTTAATAAAGATAAACCTCCTTCATAATTCCAAAATACCCTTTCATGTGACCAGAAACGGATCTTGAAAAAGACTGCTAAAACCAGTAGACAAAGCTTGACTTTGAGCAATTTCGTAGCGCAAGTTTAACCATAAATTCCTCCCACCTCAGAACGAATTTGAAGAAACTGAAAGAGGTTTTTGTATTGCAGCAGGTTAGGACGAAAAACCTCTTTCAGTTTGAAAAATTAAGTTCTCAGCTGCTCAAGAAAGCGTTTGGAAATTGACTAGTAAAAGCAGAAAACAGAATTTTTCTGCTAAAACAGGCTGCTACAGGGGTTTCGTAGCGCGCTACGAAAACGCCTAGTTCAGTGATTTCGAAGCTAGTTTGAAAATTTCTCCAAAGTAATGTGAGATATGACTTCCAAACTCATGTTGAGGCTTCTAGGACATGGAATGAGGCTGTCAAACTTTGATGGAAAAGAGATATGACCTTGAAAGACTTCTAACCTTATGACCTAACTCTTAAAGCATGAAATGACCTAGAGACCCTTTAACACCATGACTAAAAGAAGGGTTTGTAAATGAGAATGACACTTATTGTGATGAGCTGACTCAAAACTTATAAGACTATGATTAGAAACAAGGCAACTTACCAAAGCTTAGAGACAAAGATTTTAGGGTGATAACAGTGGCTCCACTAGGGATAGTGTGCCCTTGTGGTATACTAAGAACTTGTAGCTCCAGTGCCGCTATCCATCCTCTAGAAGAAAACTCTGAACCTCTGCCCAATTTTCTCCTCAAGCCTTTTATGTTTTCTGAACGAAGAATTCAAACTGCACCTACTAAAATAGATGCTCAGTCAACCTACCCTGAGCTTATTTGCACATTCCTACCTACCCTATCAGCTACATTCTCCAATTGTAGCTCAAGGAACATGAAACTTCCAATGAAGCCAATCATCAATCTGATCTGAAACTTGGATCTCCTTACTGTGCTTGAAGCATAAATAAACCAGATACTGAAATAACCAAGGAAGCATGAGGTGTAACTGTTCTTCAAGATGAACATATAATTGGAAGCCTGAACAGTAAATCGTTTCCATGTAGTCAGCTATAGGGTCAAAAAACACATGGTTAGTTTGATGATTCTCATAACATTCTATATATTCAAACAACTTATCCTCAGCCACACCAAATTTATTTGATATGCTATCCAACTGCCTTTCTAAATGATGCCCACAAACAATGTAATTTTCTTCATTATAAAGATCATTCTTTGATGCAAGCTGCTGCAAGGAATCACAAAAATGAACAACCTTTTCCTCCGCCTGAGGGTCATAGAAAATTTCCTCCAGTATTTCTTCTTGCTGTGTGTAATCATTTTCATCTTCATTATGATTCGAAGACTGAGAATTCTGCTGCATCTCTACATCAATCTCAGAGGATGTAATATGATTTTCATAAGTAAACCCCTGCTAATCTTCATGCTGCATTTCATGAGATGTTATACTTTCTTCTTGGTGCTGAAATGCATTGTTATGAAGAGCCTCTAAAATTTCTTCATCCATAAATTCATCATCATCATAACAATCCTCCAAGTACTGAATAAGACTTAAAGAATGTCTACAGCAATCTTTGAGCAACAATAAGGAAGGATGACATTCTTTATACATGTCATAGAACACATCATGGAAATCAGCAAGAGAATATAATGAACCATTTTCCAAACTTTTATACCAAGACCATGCTTTTCCTTCTAAAGTGGTCATAAACATCCTCATGAGACAATCCTCAGGAAAGTGAACCTTAATACTGCGTACATGCATATGAAACCTAACCAAATGAAGAGCAGCATTGTCTTTCTTTTCATGTTTGAATATCGGAAGATCCTCTAACCAATCAACCTTTGGCATAGGATTTGGAAAACCAGGGATATGAGACCGATTCATAGGAGCATACCTGGCATTCATTCTTGCAGTGGAACTCATCTTGGAACTTCATCAAGCTACTGATCTTCTAGCAGTGGAGTCACCTTCCAATTTGTTATTTGATGTGTGGAGTCGCCAAGGTAGTTTTGCAGCCTCAAAAAGATGTCTGAGCTCCTGCTACCTTCAGAAGTTCAGCCTCTTAATTTCGGGAATGAATAGACTTCAGGCTCCTGGCAGATGCACCAAAATGTTATCTCAAAATCAGGCCCTGGAAGGCTGCAGACCAGGAAGACTTCAAGTAACTAATTCAGACCTACTTTAGGCTGAGGCTTAGCCTCCTCAGCCTGAGAGGGCTCTCTCAAAGGGTTAATGATTTAGATTAAAGATATGAATAGATGGCTAACTCTATGGTTTGTAATTGTATATGTTTATAGGTTGAAAGATGAAGGCTGGCTACCATTGGGCTATGGAGTCAAAGTATGTTTCAGTACCACAACAAGATCAGCTTAACATGAAGTCAGGGCATTCAGCATTTGAATATTCAGAACATACACTCATATGGAACCACACAGTTTATAGATGCATACAAGAAATCAGAGCACATTCAGTGAATTCTGAGTGATTATACATCCATACCACTGTAAACAAAACTAAGGAAAGGACAACACACATTCTGAATATAAGAAATCCTTCATGAATCCTGAGTAGTGAAGCCAAAGCATTCTACCTAGCATGGAAGTCAAGGCATTATAGAGTTCGAGTGTAGAAATGACAATACAAAACAGTGAAACATAGTAAGTTTATCTATGAAGGAAGTCAGAGCATCAGTGATGAGTTCTGAGTATCATAAGTAAACACCACTGCAATGTAAGTATTGGAAGATGCCATCATAACAAGAACATACAAGAACTCTTCATGAATCTTGAGTTGTCTAAGTAGAAATCTGCATTAGGTTAAAAATATACACAGCCTGCACATAGAGCAGCAGCTAAGCCAAAAAGTCTCCAACCCTTTGCTAATTCGACCTCTTGCTCTATATAAAGCATTTACAATTAGGATTCCATCATCCCTCATCAAGAGAATTCGAATTTTCCATCAGTGACACCTATTCTAACCATAAAACCAACCATTAATTAGAACTAGTTGTTAACTAGGAGTGCTAGTGACCTAATACAACTAGGAGTGTAACTCCTTATTATGATTACAACATCCTTATCTAAAAATTTAAAGCATTCTTTGACACCTAACACTCCATGAAGTCGAATTTGATGAAGCCTCCCACGTGGTCATCTGACTGCTGAAGACAAACCCTAGAAATTAGGGAACATGTTTCCCTGTTTTTAGGTTTAGGATCCCTGAAAATGGCACGTGGGACAGAGCCTTTATCTCTTCATACGTGACACATTTTACGAAACTGAAGGAGTTTTTTGTATCCCATGTTGTCCAGAACAAAAACCTCTCCTGGATTTTGAAAACATTACTCCAGCTGTCCAGAAACTGTCCTTGAAAATCACGTGGCAAACAGGAAAAATCCGTTTTCTGAAATTAGGGTTTCAAAGAAAGCTTATTATCTCCCAACTGAAAACACTTATGAAGAAATTGAGATAGGTTATTGTAGTAGGAGAGTTGATAAAGATAAACCTCCTTCAGAATTCCAAAATACCCTTTCATGTGACCATAAACTGATCTTGAAAAAGACTGCTAAAACCAGTAGACAAAGCTTGACTTTCAGCAGTTTCGTAGCGCAGGTTTAACCATAAATTCCTCCCACCTCAGAACGCATTTGAAGAAACTGAAAGAGGTTTTTGTAGTGCAGTATGGTAGGAAGAAAATCCTCTTTCAGTTTGCAAAATTAAGTTCTCAGCGGCTCAGGAAAGCTTTTGGAAATTGACTAGTAAAAGCAGAAAACAGAGTTTTTCTGCTAAAACAGGCTGCTACAGGGGTTTCGTAGCGCGCTACGAAAACGCCTAGTTCAATGATTTCGAAGCTAGTTTGAAAATTTATCCAAAGTAATGTGAGATATGACTTCCAAACACATGGTGAGGCTTCTAGGACATGGAATGAGGCTGTCAAACTTTGATGGAAAAGAGCTATGACCTTGAAAGACTTCTAACCTTATGACCTAACTCTTAAAGCATGAAATGACCTAGAGACCCTTTAACACCATGACTAAAAGAAGGGTTTGTAAATGAGAATGACACTTATTGTGATGAGCTGACTCAAAACTTTTAAGACTATGATTAGAAACAAGGCAACTTACCAAAGCTTAGAGACAAAGATTTTAGGGTGATAACACAGAGAATGATCATGTAAATGGATCCAGTTATGGGCGTAGCCATCTGCCAAAGAGGATTATAATGAAACCAAGTGATCCAAAAATGGATCCTAGATAAACCCCTAAGTCTAAAAGACTTCACATAAGAGGTAAAAGGTTCCAAATGGCACAAATCCTTTGTAAATTAGAGGAAAATGAAAGTCACAAGCTACTCTCAGACATAGTCTCATTGCAGAGATCCCTTCATTCTGAATCCAATGCAACCTGAATGGATGAAAATGGACTTCAGATGGGAAAGTTATCATAAAATGAAGTTTCCCTTTTTCAAAGGAAAAAGAGGCAAAAATCCCTTGATAATGGGCCCTAAAAACCCTCTAAGTCTTCCAAATCTCCCAAACGGGCGAAACCATTGTAAAAGGAGAAGTCTTGGAAAATTCAGATTTACACTATCGAAACCCAAAAGCATGAAGAAAACCATGAAAATGAGCCTATCGGAGGATTAAGTCAACAATGAATCATAGCCATCGGATCTAGCCGATCAACAGTCTAGATTTGATTGGCAATCGCAATCGGTAGTTGCTATCGGAGGTAATCGGAGGCATAGACGATGGGACGAGGTTGATGCGATACCGCGATCGCCGATATCGGCAGATCGCAATCAGCGCTGGCATAGACCCTATCATATGGGAAAGACCTAGGGCTTGTGTGATCTGCGATTGCGACTTGTCACATCACAATACTGCGTCACCACATTACAACGGAGTGGTTATATGTTATATGTTATATATGCAATGCGATGGATGGACCCGACATGGCAATAAACAACATTTGATATATTTTGAAGTCCGTTAAAAGGGTAGTTTTATGTGTATTTCATATATTTCGTTAATAAACAAAAAGCAAAGGAATGTGCCTAACATGATGAAACCACACCCGAAAGGGTTCCGAAATGCCTCTGTAAAATATTTCAATTCCGACAAGCGAGACTTTCCCATATTTTAATGTATTTTCGTATATTTCGTTATCAAATGAAATACGAAGGAAAACCTTCGAACAAGCCATTTGCGACTTGCAATAGTGACTTGTGGGTGGACTCGATGGGAGTTTAGGGCCCATCTATGAAAAATTGAAGTCCGGGAACAGTGTTCTCTGTGGATTTTCCCGTGTTTTACAGCGTTCTCTATGTAAACAGAGAATGACTATTTTTGAAGGATTTCAAGCACCGATGGGTCCATTCTGTTATAGAATAGGTGGTCGCCTTCTCTAAAGGCATGACGTAATGATTATTGAATGCTAGAAGAGGGATTTGAGTAGACCAAAGCCAGAGGTGGCAGAGCCCGAGAGGGAAAATGAACAAGTAGTGCGATTTGACTTAAAAAGCCATAGAACAATAGAACGAAAATATTTTTGGTTATTGAGGGTGTTGTTGGGGTTTTTGTTGCTGAAAACCAAGACAAAGCAAGAAGCTAAGGCAAAAGAGGCAGCGTAGAAGCCAAGGAGGTAGTTCAAAAGTAAAAGAGCAGCCAAGGGAGTCACTTGGAAGCCAAGTGAAAAGCCAAGAAGGTTGTAAACTAGTAGAGGGCCAAGAAGCCAGAGCTAAAGAGCCAAAGAGCCAAAGCCAGAGCCAAAGAGCTAGAGCCAGAGCCAAAGAGCCAGAGTTAGAGCCAAGAGCCAGAACTAAGATCCAAAGAGCTAGAGTTAGAGCCAAGAGCCAAGAGCCAAAGCCAAGAACAAGAGATTCAAGAGCCAAGGGATAAATTGGTGTTTGAACCCACTGTTTTTGTGTAAAAATAACAGGAGTTAAGCCAAGAGCTTGTAAAAAAGACTTATACCATAATCCC
The DNA here is from genome assembly GCA_031772625.1 of Pinus tabuliformis. NCBI lineage: Eukaryota > Viridiplantae > Streptophyta > Pinopsida > Pinales > Pinaceae > Pinus > Pinus tabuliformis. The sequence goes on from CM062817.1 coordinate 1,901,822,555, forward strand.
AGAGAGCCTAGTTGAATTAACTAGAGCTCACAGGGATGTAGCCCAAGAGTTGTGGGTGAACTCCAAATTAAACTGTTGTCTTTTGTGTGTGTTTTATTGCTACATTGTCTCTGATGCCTTATTCACTGTTATATGCACTTATGTATATGTTTAAGCACATTTACATATCAGCTAAAACAACAGATTTTTAAATCATATAATCAGTTTAAAAGAGGTATAAGCATCCACTATATTGTCAAGCATATTCTCAATTACGCATTGGTTAATCATTAAGGCCTGGGAATATTCAAGCTTTGGAAGTGGGAGAGGTTCTTGTAAGCTAGACAAGAAGCCCGAGTGCCCCATTTTCAGATTAGGTGGTATTAGAGCCTAAGTTTGGTTAACCACACCTTTACTAAGGTTATATCAAAATTCTTGATTGACAAAGCAAAGATTGCTTGTCTAAAAGGTGTTTGAACAGCAAGAGGTTGATTGTATGCTTGTTTTACAGATTGACCATTTTTTGAGTTTGCAGAGGTGAAGGGGAAGCTATTGATAGCTCAGTCCAGGAAGGACAAAGAGGAAAGAGAGTTGAAGGCACTCTTCTTATCCCAAGGGACCTCAAGGCAGTCCTTAAAGCACAAGAGGTTTGTTGCAAAAGGTTGTTGAAATAAGCTCTTTACTTATCTTGTTGAAGTTTTTTTTGTTCATTGGCATAATGACAACTTCTACAAGTGGGTCCTCAAATTTTTCTCTCTTCACAAGACTCTTTGATGAAGATATGAAGCAAGAATTTTCCACCATGATGGATATGGTGAGAGAAATGTATAGGACGGAAGGAAGAGCAGCATGCTTAGAGAGCAGTTGAATTCCATGAAGGAAGAGAAGCAGTTACTTGCTAACAGACTGCAGGAAATGGAGAGGCAACTTCATATTGCAAATATGAACCTGAAGAGGATGCATGAGTTAGAAACACATCTATTTGTTGCCCAAGAAGCCTTAGTCAAGTATCATCTTGAAGAAGAGGTAAGCCGTTCCAGTTTGTCTTCAAATTCCCCTAAAAATACTTATATTGGTTCTTTTGAAAAACATACTAGAGGCATAGGTTCCAAGCTAATGTCCAAGATGGTCTATGAAGGAAAGGGCTTGGGAAAGCATGCTCAAGGTATTGTTGAACCAACAATGGTTGAGGAAAGGCCTAAGTATTTGGGTCTTGGTTATGGATAGTCTTATGGATAGAGTTCCAAAGCTGCCATGAAGGCCATTAAAATAGTCCCAAAAAGGAATTTCATTTCATGTCCTCTACCTCAGAAGTGTGAAGGCTGTATTCAAGAGGAATACAATAGCTTGAAACATCAATTGCAGGATGCAGGTGTTCAGAAGCACACACTTGAACCAGAGAGTTGGGGAGACTCCAACAGCCTTGAAGAGATTGATGGTGTTCCAAAGGGAGCCACTTCTTCATTTGCTTCATGTTTGGTCAGTTTAGAGTGTCCTAAAGTGCTATATTTAATTGTCAATTCGGAAGTCGTAAACTGTTGAAGTGTGGTGCACTATATGTGCAAGATAACCTATTTCTTACTTTTTGTCGTTTTTTATTTTTATTTTGTTTTTGGGGGTCTTTATCTTAGTTTGTCTCCTACTTGTGAAATGGAAATTCTAAATGGATATAAATATGCAAGGCAATTATCTCCTTTGAAATGATTTCCAAAACTTCAACTTCAGAAGATCTTAGAACATGCAATGATGAAATTAATTCCTAAAAGAAAATGAAAATGTGTCACTATTCTAATTAAACAAACAGTGAACTATTGATAAAGAAACCATTATCCCTGTTGCTGTCTGAATGCAAAAGAAATGAATTAAGCTATTGTACTCAAAGAAATCCAAAAATTGCAAGTAAAGTAAAGCTAAAATCAAATTATATCAGTTCATATTCTGACCCCTCGCCAGTTAGTCTCGCTATGGCTTTCGGAGGTAATCATCAACAACCTGAGCAATCTGATATCTAATTTGCAGAAAAATAAACTAATATCAAATTACACACTCATACCTCAATCCCTCACCATTAGTCTCGCTATGGCTTTTGGAGGTAACTGATAATGACATGAGCAATTTAATATCTAATTTGCAAAGAAATAAACTAATATCAAATTACACACTCATACTTCAATCCCTCACCATTAGTCTCGCTATGGCTTTCGGAGGAAACTGATAATGACATGAGCAATCTAATATCTAATTTGCAAAGAAATAAACTAATATCAAATTACACACTCATACTTCAATCCCTCACCATTAGTCTTGCTATGGCTTTCAGAGGTGACTGATAATGACATGAGCAATTTAATATCTAATCTAACTAATAAAGCCAATGAACAATCTTGAAATAAACAAAACAGTGCTGGAATTAAAAGCTAAGAAAAATAAATCAGTAGAAAGACAAGACTGATTCCATGTCATTAGTCATTGTGGAAACTATATGCAGATGCCCGGTTGCCTACTGTAATCTGGAACAAATACACTGATTAGCGTTAACAACAATGTAAAGCATGTAGAATTATGGACAAAAATGAAACGTTAATACCATAAGAAATGAAATATATACAAGTGAATAACTATGGCATAATGAATGTAGAGAAACACAGCATGAAACTGTACAGCAATAAACAAAACCTCGGCATGTGCAGGGGCCCTCTGCACAACCTCGAGCAACAGCTATCAACCACGAATTATGCTCAGAAACAGAGTCTTCTCATATATTTAGAATGGAGTCATAACAACGAAACAATGTCACGGCATAGTGGGCTCGTTAATAGTCAACAATACATTCAAAGGACTAACTATTATGCGTATGGAAACGCATTATTTATAACAGAAGGCTACATAACTAATTTCCTAAAAACTACGCTGACAGAGGACATGTGAACAACAATGTCCATGGATTTAGCATCATGGCTGCCGTGATGATTAAATCTATTGAGGGTGGCTGTTGGATTCCCCTTATGGAGCAGTCCACAGGTGTTGATATGTCCCCAAAGATCTAGGAATGACCATGCAAGTCTTCATGTGCTTAGAAACGGAGTCCTATTGCTGTAGGACTCCTATATTTGACCACCGCTTGACCACCTTTGACCACGGCCTTCTTTGATGAATTCGACTTAGCCAATAGGACTCGGTCCATGTCCACGTCATTTTCAACTTGCCCATGTGGCTCGATTTGCCTGAAGACACCTGCAATACAGATTTTAACAAAAAGGCCACGGAAAGTTGAACTAGCTGCAGAAAGTGACAAGATTCTGCAGCTTATGAGCAAAAATCTAGTTCAAACAGCAAACATAAGACATAGTTAGAAAACCACTTTATGTGTTCTTTTAAACTCAATATGCAATGATGTTGATAGCTTAGGAGGTCCAGGTAAATGGAAAGAGTCTAGGAAAGTGTATGGGAAAGATGCAAGTTTGGGGCTCAACACTTCACCTCCTCATGAAGGCAATAAAGGTGAAAGAGGCGGTATAAATCTGGTTCTAATCATATTCCTTTTGATTTTGAAAAGAATGGTATATTTCCACATAAGTATGGGGAAATAATTGCTTTTTCCTTTTGTGGGTTGGATAACCATAATGTTTCTAGATGTTGGAAGAAAATGGCCACATACAGGAAGCAGAAGGAAAAGAAGCAAGAAGCCAAAGGTCCATTGGACAAGGCAAATCATGCTGTCAAAAGGATGCACATGTGTTGCACTTTATGCCATAAGCAAGGGCATCTTTCTGCAAAATGTTGGACACTGAATCCAGCAATGCTTCCACCAAAGTTGAAGAAAGTGGAAAGAGAAGATGGCAGAAATGGAAAGGAATATTCCATGAGTGAAGTGTCTCAAAAAGATTCACATGTTGATGTTGATGTGTAGATAAGGGTAGTACCTTTGAAAGGGATTGGTAAGAAACGATTAGAGTTCTTATTCAATTAAGATTGCATGTCTATTGATGCATCTACATTATATTTCATTACAGCTTCGAAAGTATAGTGTTCTTGAGTGAAAGTTGAAGGATGAAATGCATGCATGAGCATGAGATGCATGAACACAGGGATGTTGATGATTTCCTTGTTTTTGAACATGTATGTGTAATTAACTTGCAGGGTTGATTGCTTTGACATGCATGTGATGACATGTTGACTTGGAAGAAGTTAACTTGGTCTCCAAATGGAGATAATGTTAAAGTGTCTTCATCTTCTAAAAAAGAGTCCTAATGGTCTTTTTCTACATGCTTGACTTGAAGGGTCATTTGTTTAAAGGCATGTTTTGTGGGTTTGTATCTAGTCCATCATTTGTATGCAGATGTAAGACATGGAGGTGTTTAGAAGACGTGAAATTTGTTTCTTTTGTTGAAGCAAGAGTTTAGTCCATCCAGTTGTTGTATGTATGCCTGTTGTTGTTAACAGTTGTTGTTGATAGCTTGTCAAACAGGTACAAATGAAAGTTTTGTGTAGCAGACGTACTTCACATTTGTTTGAGCAACCTTGGATCAATGATCAAGGCAAAGAAGTTCAAACCACCTTCTATGACCATCTCAAGAGAAGTTCTGTAGGAAGGCAAGGAGGAAGACAGTTCTTCCCAGGAAGACCAACCCATCCAAGAAGGGAAGTGTTCAGAAACTTTGGTTCAGAGGCACTATGCAAAGGCAACTGTAGGGATGTTGAAAGAAGAGGGCGAGTCACTCTGATTTACTATTCAGATCAATATATCAGCCTTTTGGAGACCAAAAGTTCTTTTAGTGGGAAGGCATGATCCAAAAATGGATCCTGGATAAACCTCTAAGTCTAAAAGACTTCACATAAGAGATAAAAGGTGCCAAATGGCACAAATCGTTTGTAAATTAGAGGAAAATGAAAGTCACAGGCTGCTCTCAGAAATAGTCTCATTACAGAGATCCCTTCATTCTGAATCCAATGCAACTTGAATGGGCGAAAATGGACTTCAGATGGGAAAGTTATCATAAAATGAAGTTGCCCTTTTTCAAAGGAAAAAGAGGCAAAAATCCCTTGATAATGGGTCCTAAAAACCCTCTAAGTATTCCAAATCTCCCAAAAGGGCGAAACCATCGCAAAAGGAGAAGTCTTGGAAAATTAAGATTTACACCATCGAAACCCAAAAACATGAAGGAAACCATGAAAACGAGCCTATCGAAGGCTTAAGTCAACAGCGAACAGTAGTCGTCGGATTTTTCCATTCAATGGTCCAGATCTGATCGGAAATCGCAATCGGCAGTGGCTATTGGAGGCAACCGAAGGCATACACAATGGGACTAGGTTGATGCGATACTGCAATCGCCAATATCGGCAGATAACAATAGGCGCTGGCATAGACCCTATCATATGGGAAAGACCTCGAGCTTGTGTGATCTATGATTGCAACTTGTCACATCGCAATATCGCTTCGGCGCGTTACAATGGAGCGATTATATGTTATATGTTATATATGCAATGCGATGGTCGCACCTGACGTGGTGATAAACGACATTTGATATATTTTGAAGTCAGTTAAAAGGGTAGTTTTATGTGTATTTCGCATATTTTGTTAATAAACAAAAAGCAAAGGAATGTGCCCGACCCAATGAAACTGGACCCGAAACGGTTCCGAAATGCCTCTGTATAATATTTCAAGTTTGACAAGAAAGATTTTCCCATATTTTAATGTTTTTTCGTATATTTCATTATCAAACGAAATATGAAGGAAACCTTGGAACAGGCCATTTGCAACTTGTGGGCAGACTTGATGGGATTTTAGGGTGCATTTATGAAAAATTGAAGTCCGGGAATAGTGTTCTCTGTGGATTTTCCCGTGTTTTACAACATTCTCTGTGTAAACAGAGAACAAATATTTTTGAAGGATTTCAAGCACCGATGGTTCCATTCCGTTACGGAACAGGTGGCGGCTTGCCCTAAAGGTGTTATGCAATGATTATTGAATGCTAGAAGAGGGATTTGAGTAGACCAAAGCTAGAGGTGGCAGAGCCCAAGAGGAAAAATGAACAGGCTATGGAGTCAAAGTATGTTCAGTACCACAGCAAGATCAGCTTAACATGAAGTCAGGGCATAGAGAGTTTTTATACATCAACAAAACAAAGATACAATGCAAGGAAACACAGTTTATAAATACATGAAGGAAGTTAGAGCATCATTGATGAGTTCTAAGTAACATGTATTCATACCACTGCAAGTAAGTGAAAGAGGAAAGCCATGAGACAATAGGACATTAAAAACCCTCTTTGAATCCTGAGTAGTGAAGCCAAAACATTCTACCTAGCATGGAAGTCAAGGCATTATAGAGTTCAAGTGCAGAAATGCAAATATAAAACAGTGAAACACAGTTAGTTTATCTATGAAGGAAGTCAGAGCATCATTGATGAATTCCGAGTATCATAAGTAAACCTCACTGCAATGTAAGTATTGGAAGATGCCATCAAAACAAGAACATACAAGAACTCTTCATGAATCTTGAGTTGTCTAAGTAGAAATTTAGGTTAAAAATATACATAGTCTGCACATAGAGCAGCAGTTGAGCCAAAAAGTCTCCAACCCTTTGCTAATTCGACCTCTTGCTCTATATAAAGCATTTACAATTAGGATTCCATCATCCCTCATCAAGAGAATTCGAATTTGCCATCAGTGACACCTATTCTAACCATAAAACCAACCATTAATTAGAACTAGTTGTTAACTAGGAGTGCTAGTGACCTAATACAACTAGGAGTGTAACTCCTTATTATGACTAAAACAACCTTATCTAAACATTTAAAAAATTCTTTGACACCTAAGACTCCATGAAGTCGAATTTGATGAAGCCTCCCACGTGGTCATCTGACTACTGAAGACAAACCCTAGAAATTAGGGAACATGTTTCCTTGTTTTTAGGTTTAGAATCCCTGAAAATGGCACGTGGGACAAAGACTTTATCTCCTCATACATGACACATTTTACGAAACGGAAGGAGGTTTTTGTAGCCCATGTTGTCTAGAACAAAAACCTCTCCTGGTTTTTTAAAACATTCCTCCAGTTGTTCAGAATTTGTCCTTGAAAAACACGTGTCAAACAGGAAACTGTCCCTTGCTCTGTTCTGGCTGAAAAATAGGTCTTGGGACAGAGGTCATAACTTCTCGTAAAAAATGTATTTGGAAAAACTGAAGGATTTTTTTCTGAAACAATCCATGCTGAACAAAAACCTCTTTTCGTTTTTTGAAACACTACTCCAGCTGCCCAGAATAAGTCTTTGAAAAACAGTTGTCAAACAGGAGATGAAAAACTGCACCTACAGCAGTTTCGTAGCGCAACTTTGGTCCTTCATTTCTCCCAGATCATAATGGATTTGAAGAAATTGGAGGAGGTTTTTGTACTTTAGTATCTTAGGAATAAAAACCTCTTTCAATTTTCAGAGATGAGTTTTCAACTGCTCAGAAAATCTTTTGGAAGTTAACTAGTAAAACAGTTTTTTCTGCTGAAACAGGCCGCTACAGGGGTTTCGTAGCGCTATGAAAACACTGATTTCGTAGCGCAAAACAGGATTTTTACACTGTCTGCGCTATGAAAACGTGGATTCGTAGATAGTTTCAAAATTTCTCCGAAATTATGTGAGATATGTCTTCTAAACACATGGTGAGGCTTCTAGGACATGGAATGAGGCTATCAAACTTTATTTGAAGATGGACATGAGACTCTAACCCTATGACTTAGACTCTAAAACATAAAAATGACTTCACCATGACTTGACCATGACTAATACAAGAATTGAGAAACCATGTAAGTTGTCCAAATTTTTTAAGGAAGTTTTACAGTGATAACAGTGGCTCCACTAGGGATAGTGTGACCTTGTGGTACATTAAGAACCTGTAGCTCCAGTGCCGCTATCCATCCTCTAGAAGAAAACTTTGAACTTCTGCCCAATTTGCTCCTCAAGCCTTGAATGATTTTTTGTAAGAAGAATTCAAACTGTACCTACTGAAATAGATGCTCAGTCAACCTACCCTGAGCTTATTTGCACATTCCTACCTACCCTATCAGCTGCAAGCTCCACTTGTAGCTCAAGCAACATGATATTTCCAATAAAGCCAATCAATTGTCCTTTCTGATATGGTAGGCTCTTGACTGCATTCAACCTCAAAATAACCATGATAGTGAGATGACCAAATCAACTTATAATGTACCTGATCTTCATAATGCAAATGAAAATGAAATACTGGTGTGCAAAGCTTTGCCATGTATTCACTTATAGGGTCAAAGAAGACATGGTTATTTTGATGATCATAAGAACACTCTACATCTTTAGAAAACTGATTCTCAACCACACAAAATTCCTTTGATGTGCTATCCAACTGCCTTTCTGCATCATTCTCATAAACAACGTAATTTTCCTCACTATTGTTATCATTCTTTGAAGTAAGCTGCTGCAAGGAATTACAAAATTGAACAACCTTTTCTTCTGCCTGAGGATTATAAGAAATTTCTTCCAGTATTTCTTCTTGGTGTTTGCAATCAATTTCATATTCTTTATGATCAAAAGATTGACAAATCTGCTGCATCTTTTCATTCATATCAAAGGATGAAACATGGTTTTCACAAATAAACCCCTGCTGATCTTCATGCTGCGTTTCATGAGATGTTATACTTTCTTCTTGGTGCTGAAATGCCTTGTTATGAAGAGCCTCTAAAATTTCTTCATCCATAAATTCATCATCATCATAACAATCCTCCAAGTACTGAATAAGACTTAAAGAATGTCTACAGCAATCTTTGAGCAGCAATAAGGAAGGATAACATTCTTTATACATCTCATAGAATTCATCATGAAAACTAGCAAGCGAATATATTGAACCATTTTCCAAATTTTTATACCAAGACCATGCTTTTCCTTCTAAAGTAGTCATAAACATCTTCATGAGACAATCTTCAGGGAAATGAACCTTAAGACTCCATACATGCATATGAAACCTAACCAAATGAAGAGCAGCATTGTCCTTCTTTTCATCTTTGAATATTGGAAGATCATCTAACTAATCAACCTTTGGCATAGGATTTGGAAAACCAGGGATATGAAACCGATTCATAGGAGCATACCTGGCATTCATTCTTGTAGTGGAACTCATCTTGAAACTTCATCAAGCTATTGATCTTCTAGCAGTGGAGTCACCTTCAAATTTCTTATTCGATGTGTGGAGTCGCCAAGGTAGTTTTGCAGCCTCAAAAAGATGTTTGAGCTCCTGCTACCTTCAAAAGTTCAACCTCTTAATTTCGGGAATGAATAATCTTCAGACTCCCGGCAGACGCACCAAAATGTTATCTCAAAATCAGGCCCTGGAAGGCTGCAGACCAGGAAGACTTCAAGTAACTATTTCAAACCTACTTTAGGCTAAGGCTTAGCCTCCTCAACCTGAGAGGGCTCTCTCTAGATGGGTTAATGATTTTGATTAAAGAATAAGATAGATGGCTAACTCTATGGTTTGTGATTGTATATGTTTATAGGTTGAAAGATGAAGGTTGGCTACCATTGGGCTATGGAGTCAAAGTATGTTCAGTACCACAGCAAGATCAGCTTAACATGAAGTCAGGGCATAAAGAGTTTTTATACATCAACAAAACAAAGATACAATGCAAGGAAACACAGTTTATAAATACATGAAGGAAGTTAGAGCATCATTGATGAGTTCTAAGTAACATGTATTCATACCACTGCAAGTAAGTGAAAGAGGAAAGCCATGAGACAATAGGACATTAAAAACCCTCTTTGAATCCTGAGTAGTGAAGCCAAAACATTCTACCTAGCATGGAAGTCAAGGCATTATAGAGTTCAAGTGCAGAAATGCAAATATAAAACAGTGAAACACAGTTAGTTTATCTATGAAGGAAGTCAGAGCATCATTGACGAATTCTGAGTATCATAATTAAACCTCACTGCAATGTAAGTATTGGAAGATGCCATCAAAACAAGAACATACAAGAACTCTTCATGAATCTTGAGTTGTCTAAGTAGAAATTCTGCATTAGGTTAAAAATATACACAGTCTGCACATAGAGCAGCAGTTGAGCCAAAAAGTCTCCAACCCTTTTCTAATTCGACCTCTTGCTCTATATAAAGCATTTACAATTAGGATTCCATCATCCCTCATCAAGAGAATTCGAATTTTCCATCAGTGACACCTATTCTAACCATAAAACCAACCATTAATTAGAACTAGCTGTTAACTAGGAGTGCTAGTGACCTAATACAACTAGGAGTGTAACTCCTTATTATGACTAAAACAACCTTATCTAAACATTTAAAACATTCTTTGACACCTAAGACTCCATGAAGTCGAATTTGATGAAGCCTCCCACGTGGTCATCTGACTGCTGAAGACAAACCCTAGAAATTAGGGAACATGTTTCCTTGTTTTTAGGTTTAGAATCCCTGAAAATGGCACGTGGGACAGAGCCTTTATCTCCTCATCCATGACACATTTTACGAAACTGAAGGAGGTTTTTGTAGCCCATGTTGTCTAGAACAAAAAACTCTCCTGGTTTTTTAAAACATTCCTCCAGCTGTTCAGAATCTGTCCTTGAAAAACATGTGTCAAACAGGAAACTGTCCCTTGCTCTGTTCTGGATGAAAAATAGGTCTTGGGACAGAGCTCATAACTTCTCGTACAAAATATATTTGGAAAAACTGAACGATTTTTTTGTGGAAAAATCCATGCTAAACAAAAACCTCTTTTGGTTTTTTGAAACACTACTCCAGCTGCCCAGAATAAGTCTTTGAAAAACAGTTGTCAAACAGGAGATGAAAAACTGCACCTACAGCAGTTTCATAGCGCAACTTTGGTCCTTCATTTCTCCCAGATCATAATGGATTTAAATAAAGTGGAAGAGTTTTTTGTACTTTAGTATCTTAGGAATAAAAACCTCTTTCAATTTTCAGAGATTAGTTTTCAACTGCTCAGAAACGCTTTTGGAAGTTAACTAGTAAAACAGTTTTTTCTGCTGAAACAGGCCGCTACAGGGGTTTCGTAGAGCTATGAAAACACTGATTTCGTAGCGCAAAACAGGATTTTTACACTGTCTGCGCTACGAAAACGTGGATTCGTAGCTAGTTTCAAAATTTCTCCGAAATTATGTGAGATATGTCTTCTAAACACATGGTGAGGCTTCTAGGACATGGAATGAGGCTATCAAACTTTATTTGAAGATGGACATGAGACTCTAACCCTATGACTTAGACTCTAAAACATAAAAATGACTTCACCATGACTTGACCATGACTGATACAAGAATTGAGAAACCATGTAAGTTGTCCAAATTTTTTAAGGAAGTTTTACAGTGATAACACCTTCTAGGGCAAAAAACCCTAAACTAAACATAAGTTCTACCATCAGATCGCCTGCCTAATAAATGGCCCAGATTGACTAGAAATTACTATACTTTTACAAGGCAATTTTACATCTATTTTTAGCTTCGGGTGGGGTCCGTTCATGATCCTTTGTCAAGACAAGTCCCCCCCCGCACCCCCCCGCGTGGAGGGGTGTACAAACTTCCTGGGGTATACATCTGGCTGAAACAAAGACCTCTAAATAATCATGCTCCACACCCAACACCAAATACTGTCCAGTCATCAAAATTTACTTCTAAGAATTTGTGAATAAATTCTTTGAATGCCGTGATGACTACGTGCAAAAATATCGTCGGCACAATCCTAAGTCCAAACGGCATTAGTGTGTATTGGAAACAACCCCATTCCATCACGAAAGTTGTCTTACTCTGATCCTCTAGCACAATCTTAATCTGATGGTACCCAAAGAACCCATAATTGAATGAGTAGGCCTCCTGCCCTCCAACATTATCTAGCACATCATCTGTAAATGGTGTCGGAAAAGGATCATGAACGTAGGAGTCATTAAGTTTCCTAAGATCTACGTAAATTTGTATTTCTCCCTTCTGTTCCTTTTCCTGGACTACCATTGGGCTCACCCAATCAGATTCCTTGACTGGTTCAATAATGCTTGCCTCGAGCATCTTACCCAACTCCAAGAGGACCTTTTCCTTATATTTGGGATTAAGGCGATATGGTCTTTGCTTAATCAGCTTCGCGTCCGTCTTCAAGGTAATTTTCATCATGCCCAAGTCCCCTATGATACCTTTTAGGTCTGAAAATTTGGTAGGAAAAAAGTCCTGATATTTGTGGAGTAATTCAACGACCTTATCTATTGTGGCATCATCCCAATAATCCCCAATATTTGTAAACTTCGGTTCTGCTTCTATACCAATGTTCACTTGTCTAGTTTTCAGTGGCATGGTGATGTGTGGATTCTCTATCTGCGGTCCTTCAACTTCGCGGTTGCCTTCTTCTTCTGCGATGTTAATATTTCTTGGATCCTCATCTTCTCCTTCGGCGGTCATATTATAGCATTCCAGTGCATGGCGCAACTAGGTACTCCAATCTTGTTGAATCAATTCCAAAGGATCCTGCAGTATTTTGAAGATTGTTTCCTTAACCTCCTGTAGCACTTCATCAATGCTTTTGAACCCATCCTCAAAGTTGAAGGTCATCAAAAATCCTTCCTTTAAGATATCCCACTTCCAAGTGTTGTGGTGGAGCTCTATCTCCAAATACCAATTCATAGGGATTATGTCCAAAGTGTGACAAAATATATGCACCCACTCTGGCTGTGGCTCCATTCCATAAACCCTAGTCCACTTTGCTACATGATCACATGGATCTGTTAAACACACATGGGCAGTAAGAGAAATATGAAAGATAAAACATGAGAGTACAATTTTTATTAACAAGAGATATACATTTATAGTACATTATGTGACCGTTGGGTTCCACATCCCAAGGTCTCTTGGACTACTTTCTCTATTCGGCTTCCACACTTACCCATTGAGGATTATGTGTCCAACATTCCCCCCCTTAATCCGAAGGGTTATGTATGAGTCCAAGAAGATAGCTATAATACAAAATGTGCAAAAAATGCATGGCAGCACTAGGCTGAATGTGCTCTCTAAAATGTTGGTATAAAGGGCGGTGGTTTAAGGATGACCACCAACACTGGAATGCTTAGTGTAGTTCCCGGAACTCTTCCAAAACTGGCAAGAAGCTGAAGTCTTCTGCTAGAGGAAGTGCTCCTATTGTTTTGAAGAGGGAAACCTTCAACCAATAAAGGGAGGTCGCACCTCGAATAAAAGGGAGAACTTCAACCTGAAAAGGGAAGTCTCAACCTGTGATGGTTTAAGGATGACCATCAACTTTGGAATGCTTAATGCAATTCTTGGAACTCTTCCAAATCTAGCAAGAAACTGAAGTCATCTGCTAGAGGAAGTGTCCCAGATTACCAATTGAAGGCATGTTCGCGGTCATCTTTGTCTCTGGTTACAACTCTGAAACTGGTGTGGCAGGTTATGGCTCAGGCTCGCTTGATGTGACTTTGAAGCTTGTAGATGACCATCATTTCCCCCCTATCAGATACAAGGTGAGATGATGGAGAAAACTCAACTGCAAGACTGTTCAATACTTTAGAACAAGTTCTGACATGTGATTGGAATATCTTCTTGGCTGTTGATGCCCATTGCTAAGAAGCAATCTATCCAAGATGAATCTTTGGTCTTGCAGGACGTTTGTTTCTGAAGCATCTGTGTGAAGAATGACTGGTTTTATGACAGTGCTTACATGGATGAAGATCAAAACAATGATATTTCAAATGGCCAACTCGGTCACAGTGTTGGCATTTCATAATCTGTTGTTATTGTTGTTGCTGTGGAAGAGGGGAAAAATTTGGAACAGATGAAGGTGAACTGTCATGAGGAGCAGGTGAACTGTCATGAATGAATCTAGCACTCTGAAACTAAATGGGCTTGGCATAGTCTAGAACATGAAATGACAAGTCCATGTCATATCCAAGACCAGTTCTATGCTTGTTGTGGACAAGCTGTTCCCAAGGTCTGATGATGGGCTTGGGAAGTGCAGATTGAGTTTCTGCATTTGCATGTACAACTGCTGCTTTATTGGGCACTGGCTCTGAATGAACTTCAACAATATTGTCTTGATGTTTATGGGAGTCTACTTCATTGTTCTGAACAAAAACAGGTTCAGAATGACTCCTCTGTTTTAATTCTTCTTGCTATAGCTGACATTCGAGCTGCAAAAAATCAATTTTCTCTTGTGCATTTTGTAGACAGACCTGAATGTTTGTGAGAGAAACTTTGCTGACTTTTAATGTATCCTGATTAGTAGACAATATGAGAATTTTGAGGAACTCTAGTACTTCACTGATCTTAGCCATTTTTTTTTCTTCAATGTCAAATTTACACCTTAAAAATTGATCACAACTACTACTCAGTGTAGAAAAGTAATACCCACTGACAGTACACAACAATATCCTTTATAAATGTGTAGCAAATGAATCAAGGAATCAATACATATATATGTAGATAGAGACTATAATGAGTTCTAATACCACAACTGGGGCAGCAGCAACTGCAAACTTGCTTGGATCCTTCAAATACTCCTTCACTTTCAAATCAGAAATGATGGCTATCAAAACTTCAACAATTATAACACAATTCTCTGATCTTGCCACTTTATGGCAATGAAGATAAGCAATGAGAGTGAATTCCAGCAAGGACTTTCAGACCCAGAATGCTGCCCCAACACTTTCTCAGGTCATAGGCATTGGAATGAGTCTCTATCACGCTAAAACAACAGTGATAGACCTCCTTACATGTCCAAATACTTAGCAAACTATACAATGCTAGTCCTTTGGCTTATATTAGTCAACAGTACAGTGTTTCGTCGCCCCACAATGTCAGAATAAACTCCACGCAGAAGGGTATCACAGCTACGTCTAGCAGAGGTGGTGCATTCCTTGTTGTTGGCTCATGTAAATATATAATATGCTAGACAAATACTTGTGGAAGAACTTCAAAATTTTAATTTGATATCAACTTTAAACCCAACGAGCATAAATCATATTAATAATACCAGTCATCCTTTCCTCCATGCACATCATAAGGAGTACTCCACACTTCATAAGAATAAGTCAACGCAGAACTTATGAATCCAATATTAAAAAGGCACCAAGCATAGTCATCGAGTTAATGCACCAGAACAGCAGTGTTCTTGGACAGCAGTATTCTTGGACAGTAGATGGCAGGGGTATTCCAACAGGTAGTAAGGTCTACCAATAGAGAGCAGCTGGAGTGTTAATCGTGAATGGAACACACTCTGGTGTTGACGCATTTCAGTGTTCAATGGATGGGGCAGTAATCAATACATGTTGCGTTCAATGTAATACACAAGACATCGTAAATATAAGAACTGTGTTAACATATATATATATATATATATATTTAAAGTTCCATCCTTCAATTCTTTTATAAAATTCAAGTTTACAACAAATGGGTAGCCCCAACCCTCCAACTTGGCTCTCTTCTCAAAGCATGTAAATATTACAATACCATGGAGTGTCACAAAAATTCGGTTTGCTTGGACAATTCACCAAATTCCTACCCGCAGCTCTAGTTCACAAAATTTCTTACATACCTTTCCCTTTGGTTTGTGTGTATGGTTTCAGAATGAAGTCGCAAGGAAGACAAAGGAGTTTCGTTGAAGAATTCAAGTGAGCTCCAAAGAGATTCGACCTTCAATGTGGGAAAATTGAACCTGCGTCAAGGATCAATGCGATCTCCCGAAATATGCATAAACTTGGCCTCCATAGTAGGTTGGTTTAATTGCCAAGGAAATTATGAATTTAGCCTACCTCAAAGAATTCAACCTTCAATAAAATAATTTCATCCTTAATCAATAGACAAACTTGATCCTTGATCAGACACGCTTGATTACCAAAGGAAATGAACTCTCATCCCTGAGGAAATATAATGCTTCGGTCGTCTGTCAATTTTTTCTCAATCTTGATTCAAAACTCACCAACATATATGCTAGTCCAGCAGCACGATACCACCAAGATGATGTTAACAATGCTTTATTTCAACAATTATGATTTCATAGACTCCTTCGCGGAGACTTCATTCACACAGTTTTAAAAATTTATGAGCTATACTTCTCACCTTCTCACATAGGCATGGGATTCCGTTGTAAAAACAATTGATTGTCACATGAAGACTATGAATATTTCAACGAACATATATACAATAGTGTTTAGCATTCCAATGCGCTATGACTGAAATGAACCGCTTGAAGGAAACAACATACCAAAAACACGCATTATCTCTTCAAATGAAACTATCTCCAGAAAGTTTATATCACTACATTTGTTTCCAGCTTTGACTCAGTTTTGTTTTTGTTCACAGAGCACCGTTATGTTCACCAAAAAACTGAGAGGACAACATTTAGCAAATGCAGAATATGAGTGTTATTCGCATGGGAGAATGCATAGAGTGCAAGTCTAGAAAGGGTAATAGAAATGTCAGTGTTGGCATTTATGAAAGGGGCGAAGAGGATTTATGACATAAAAACTGATTCATATACCTAATTTCTCTCACTGGTTGTTCGCTATCTGAGCATTAGAAAAGGAAAACAGTCGTGGGAAAATAAATGTATGCCACCTGTTGTATGTAAGAGTCTCTAGTATAGGTTAATAACGTTAAAAGCAAGATTTTGTTGAAGGCATAATAGGTACGCAGAAGAGAGTTTCGTTGGAATCAAGCCAAGTAGAGAGAGGGCGGGTGACAAGTGTTGGAATAGCCCAGGTTGTAGAAAATTATGCACAGAAGACACGCAGAGAGGCAGCGTTTGCAGAAGGTCTCTTGACAGAGGGTACAGGCATGACAGAGGGAACAAACAATATCAAAAACATATATGAAACTGCCTGGGGTAGGCTATAATAAGGTGCAGCGGTAGGTGAATGATTAATAACAAGATTTAGTGGGGCAGATAGCCCAATTTAGGTCTTGCGTTCTAGAAGTTGCAGATTTTAGAGAGTCTAGATAATGCTAAGGTTTAAAAACAAACTCACAGAAAATGACCACAAAAATTAGTGGCTTAAATTGGAGCAAGACCAGCAATCGCCCGCTCTGATACCATGTTAAACACACATGGGCAGCAAGAGAAATATGAAAGATAAAACATGAGAGTACAATTTTTATTAACAATAGATATACATTTATAGTACATTATGTGACCATTGGGTTCCACATCCCAAGGTCTCTTGGACTGCTTTGTCTATTCGGCTTCCACACTAATCCATTGAGGATTACGTGTCCAACAATTTCTCCCATCATATTTCTCAGTTAGACAAACTATTGGGTGACCAAACCGAAATCTCATCATTCTTTGGTACTCACACCATTCATCAAAATTGTCTTTATGCGTACCCCACCATCGTGTAGGTGTAGCACATAGTGCCAAATCCAGTGCTTGGAAGCGATGTTTCTCAGGTACTCTTTCAAAGGCATCCAAAAAATTATCTACATCAGTTAAACCATCATAATAAGGTAAATTTATTACCTCGACAACACAAAGGGTAGTGATTTAGTCATCATATTGAAACACAGCGTAGATACTTCGTGCAACCTATTCTGCCAATGCTCCAACTCTTCATCTGAATCTGATGTACAAGAACTTTCGTGGTCCCATGAAATTCATGCATCCACCATTAGATTAACCCAATCTTGCTCTCGTGTTGTTATTTTATAGATCTAATCCAAATCATCATCGCTTTCTTCATAGTCATAGACTAGTTCAGTATAACGCAGTCCTTCTGCAAGGCTCAATGGTACTACTACGTGGGGTGATTTTCTTTCGAATGACATCATCTACTTCTTCAAATTGATGACCCCATTCATATCAATAGCCCAATCAATTCCAGGAGCATAGGGTATGGATTTCTATCATAAAATCTCTATCACTTCAAAATTGGCCAACATGCTTTCTCCTTCTATATCTACGGTTACTCCATGAAATCACCCCATATGGATAATCATTTGTTGATTTTCCATCCTTAATTGAATCGGAGACCATTGCAGCGCAGGTCTTCCCATTCTTTCCCATGTTTGTTTAGGAAAAACGTTCACATCAGATCCTAGATCCAAGATAACCCAGTCCATCTCATAACCTCTTGTTTGCACAGTGAGCCTCATTTCGCGTCCTATTCTAGCCTTGTGTTTGTCGATTTTTCTAACTGTGCGGTGCCCTTTAGGGGCATTTTCCTTACTCATGCATTTATTTATCAATTCTTGCAGCCCTTTCATGGCTTTTCTATTGCGTAGCAGCTTCATACAAGTCTCCAAGAAAGTGGTAAGCATAGAGGGGTCAACCTTTGTGGATAGTTTATCCTAACTTCCTGAGGTAGAGGCCTCAACAAAGCTCTTCTTAGCTTCCATGAATGTTTCCTTCGCGTGCTCTAGATCAAAACCAATCTTCTTTTCTAGAGCCTTGTGGACCCACCCAATTTCTTCAGATTGAATCCCTTTATCATCACCAATGATCATTCCACTTTTCATCACAATATTCACATTGGGATCCTCCTCGAGGGGCTCAACCCTCATCATCTGTAGGTTCTGGGTAGTTTGTTGAGGTTGCACCTTCTTCTCCTGTATTTTAGCTATCAACATTGGGTATTATTTGATTGTGTGGTCAAACTGAGAACAATATCGACATGACGGGCATGTCTGGTTCATACATTCACGTGTGTAGTGTCTTGGTGTCCTGCAATTATAGCAAATGATTTTCCCATGACCTCTACCAAGTCCTTCTCCTCCTCGGCCTCATCCGCGCCACTGATATCCCCCGCGCGCTCCCCCAGTGCCCTGATCTGAAGGCTGAGTTTCTACTTGCATTCGATATGTGGGTGTTCTTTCCATAATTAATTCGTAACTACAGCAATGGCACTAATCATGGCCCACTGATTTGTAGAAATTGCAGAATAATTGTTGTGGCATATGTACAAACTTTTGCAGCAAGTGACAATTATCTGTTACATGTCTTCTAGCTACCTGACAACTAGTGCACCATAGCGTGGGTCCCACACTTGCTCCTACTGGCGCTTCCTGCCTTAGGGGCATTGGCACTCCTCCTGTAATATAATTCACGAAGACAGGGCAATGATCTTTATCATGCCCCTGGATTTTACACTTGAGGCACCAGACTTTTTCGCGTACCTCCTGTCAAGTCTCTTTTTCTTTTTTCAAGCTCTGCAAATCCAGGCACAGATTCTGTAACTTTTCATGACTCTATTGAACTCCCAAGGAATCATCCTAGATAGGGGTCTCATGCAATCTCATTGTGATTTCCAGAGCTTCCGCTTGAGTTCCTATATTTTGCTGCGACAAAGTGTGATGAAGTAAAATTATAAGTGCGAACACAAACAAATTCCTCTAGCCCAACAATGGGTCTAGCCACAACTGATACATTCTATGGAATATTTCCTTAGGTTAGAACCAATCAATAGGGCCTACCTCTTAGTATGCTTATCCTATTTGATGATGTCCTTGCTTGCTCGCTTCAACTATCTCTCGCTTCCTTCTTCAAACACCTGAAACAAGTAAACAACAACAAAAAAAACCATGATAATAGACAAATTGTAATTCAACATACTTAACAAGTCAAACCTCTCCTGGTTTTTGAAAACATTACTCCAGCTATCCAGAAACTGTCCTTGAAAAACACGTGGCAAACAGGAAAAATCCGTTTTCTGAAATTAGGGTTTCAAAGAAAGCTTATTATCTCCCAACTGAAAACACGTATGAAGAAATTGAGATAGGTTATTGTAGTAGGAGAGTTGATGAAGATAAACCTCCTTCAGAATTCCAAAATACCCTTTCATGTGACCAGAAACTGATCTTGAAAAAGACTGCTAAAACCAGTAGACAAAGCTTGACTTTCAGCAGTTTCGTAGCGCAAGTTTAACCATAAATTCCTCCCACCTCAGAACGAATTTGAAGAAACTGAAAGAGGTTTCTGTATTTCAGCATGTTATGAAGAAACACCTCTTTCAGTTTGAAAAATTAAGTTCTCAGCTGCTCAGAAAACCGTTTGGAAATTGACTAGTAAAAGCAGAAAACAGAGTTTTTCTGCTAAAACAGGCTGCTACAGGGGTTTCGTAGCGCGCTACGAAAACACCTAGTTCAGTGATTTCGAAGCTAGTTTGAAAATTTCTCCAAAGTAATGTGAGATATGACTTCCAAACTCATGCTGAGGCTTCTAGGACATGGAATGAGGCTGTCAAACTTTGATGGAAAAGAGATATGACCTTGAAAGACTTCTAACCTTATGACCTAACAACACATATTTCATTAAATTTGGAATTATGTAGTGGATCTAGAATTTCAAAATAACCAAAAAATACAATTCTAGTGAAGTCCTTGTAATACAAAAAATTCAATTTTAATGAAATATGTGTTTAACTCTTAAAGCATGAAATGACCTAGAGACCCTTTAACACCATGACTAAAAGAAGGGTTTGTAAATGAGAATGACACTTATTGTGATGAGCTGACTCAAAACTTATAAGACTATGATTAGAAACAAGGCAACTTACCAAAGCTTAGAGACAGATTTTAGGGTGATAACAGTGGCTCCACTAGGGATAGTGTGCCCTTGTGGTATAGTAAGAACTTGTAGCTCCAGTGCCGCTATCCATCCTCTAGAAGAAAACTCTGAACCTCTGCCCAATTTTCTCCTCAAGCCTTTTATGTTTTCTGAACGAAGAATTCAAACTGCACCCACTGAAATAGATGCTCAGTCAACCTACCCTGAGCTTATTTGCACATTCCTACCTACCCTATCAGCTGCATTCTCCAATTGTAGCTCAAGGAACATGAAACTTCCAATGAAGCCAATCATCAATCTGATCTGAAACTTGGATCTACTTACTGTGCTTGAAGCATAAATAAACCAGATACTGAAATAACCAAGGAAGCATGAGGTGTAATTGTTCTTCAAGATGAACATATAATTGGAAGCCTGAACAGTAAATCGTTTCCATGTAGTCAGCTATAGGGTCAAAAAACACATGGTTAGTTTGATGATTCTCATAACATTCTATATCTTCAAACAACTTATCCTCAGCCACCAAATTTATTTGATATGCTATCCAACTGCCTTTCTAAATGATGCCCACAAACAATGTAATTTTCTTCATTATAAAGATCATTCTTTGATGCAAGTTGCTGCAAGGAATCACAAAAATGAACAACCTTTTCCTCCGCCTGAGGGTCATAGAAAATTTCCTCCAGTATTTCTTCTTGCTGTGTGTAATCATTTTCATCTTCATTATGATTCGAAGACTGAAAAGTCTGCTGCATCTCTACATCAATCTCAGAGGATGTAATATGATTTTCATAAGTAAACCCCTGCTGATCTTCATGCTGCATTTCATGAGATGTTATACTTTCTTCTTGGTGCTGAAATGCATTGTTATGAAGAGCCTCTAAAATTTCTTCATCCATAAATTCATCATCATCATAACAATCCTCCAAGTACTGAATAAGACTTAAAGAATGTCTACAGCAATCTTTGAGCAACAATAAGGAAGGATGACATTCTTTATACATGTCATAGAACACATCATGGAAATCAGCAAGAGAATATAATGAACCATTTTCCAAACTTTTATACCAAGACCATGCTTTTCCTTCTAAAGTGGTCATAAACATCCTCATGAGACAATCCTCAGGAAAGTGAACCTTAAGACTGCGTACATGCATATGAAACCTAACCAAATGAAGAGCAGCATTGTCTTTCTTTTCATCTTTGAATATCGGAAGATCCTCTAACCAATCAACCTTTGGCATAGGATTTGGAAAACCAGGGATATGAGACCGATTCATAGGAGCATACCTGGCATTCATTCTTGCAGTGGAACTCATCTTGGAACTTCATCAAGCTACTGATCTTCTCGCAGTGGATTCACCTTCCAATTTGTTATTTGATGTGTGGAGTCGCCAAGGTAGTTTTGCAGCCTCAAAAAGATGTCTGAGCTCCTGCTACCTTCAGAAGTTCAGCCTCTTAATTTCGGGAATGAATAGACTTCAGGCTCCAGGCAGACGCACCAAAATGTTATCTCAAAATCAGGCCCTGGAAGGCTGCAGACCAGGAAGACTTCAAGTAACTATTTCAGACCTACTTTAGGTTGAGGCTTAGCTTCCTCAGCCTGAGAGGGCTCTCTCAAAGGGTTAATGATTTAGATTAAAGATATGAATAGATGGCTAACTCTATGGTTTGTAATTGTATATGTTTATAGGTTGAAAGATGAAGGCTGGCTACCATTGGGCTATGGAGTCAAAGTATGTTTCAGTACCACAACAAGATCAGCTTAACATGAATTCAGGGCATTCAGCATTTGAATATTCAGAACATACACTCATATGGAACCACACAGTTTATAGATGCATACAGGAAATCAGAGCACATTCAGTGAATTCTGAGTGATTATACATCCATACCACTGTAAAAAAAACTAAGGAAAGGACAACACACATTTTGAATATAAGAAATCCTTCATGAATCCTGAGTAGTGAAGCCAAAGCATTCTACCTAGCATGGAAGTCAAGGCATTATAGAGTTCGAGTGTAGAAATGACAATACAAAACAGTGAAACATAGTAAGTTTATCTATGAAGGAAGTCAGAGCATCAGTGATGAGTTCTGAGTATCATAAGTAAACACCACTGCAATGTAAGTATTGGAAGATGCCATCATAACAAGAACATACAATAACTCTTCATGAATCTTGAGTTGTCTAAGTAGAAATCTGCATTAGGTTAAAAATATACACAGTCTGCACATAGAGCAGCAGCTGAGCCAAAAAGTCTCCAACCCTTTGCTAATTCGACCTCTTGCTCTATATAAAGCATTTACAATTAGGATTCCATCATCCCTCATCAAGAGAATTCGAATTTTCCATCAGTGACACCTATTCTAACCATAAAACCAACCATTAATTAGAACTAGTTGTTAACTAGGAGTGCTAGTGACCTAATACAACTAGGAGTGTAACTCCTTATTATGATTACAACATCCTTATCTAAAAATTTAAAGCATTCTTTGACACCTAACACTCCATGAAGTCGAATTTGATGAAGCCTCCCACGTGGTCATCTGACTGCTGAAGACAAACCCTAGAAATTAGGGAACATGTTTCCCTGTTTTTAGGTTTAGGATCCCAGAAAATGGCACGTGGGACAGAGCCTTTATCTCTTCATCCATGACACATTTTACGAAACGGAAGGAGGTTTTTGTATCCCATGTTGTCCAGAACAAAAACCTCTCCTGGTTTTTGAAAACATTACTCCACCTGTCCAGAAACTGTCCTTGAAAAACACGTGGCAAACAGGAAAAATCCGTTTTCTGAAATTAGGGTTTCAAAGAAATCTTATTATCTCCCAACTGAAAATACCTATGAAGAAATTGAGATAGGTTATTGTAGTAGGCGAATTGATAAAGATAAACCTCCTTCAGAATTCCAAAATACCCTTTCATGTGACCAGAAACTGATATTGAAAAAGACTGCTAAAACCAGTAGACAAAGCTTGACTTTCAGCAGTTTCGTAGCGCAAGTTGAACCATAAATTCCTCCCACCTCAGAATGTATTTGAAGAAACTGAAATAATTTTTTGCATTTCAGCATGTTAGTAATAAAAGCCTCTTTCAGTTTGCAAAATTAAGTTCTCAGATGCTCAGGAAAGCGTTTGGAAATTGACTAGTAAAAGCAGAAAACAGAGTTTTTCTGCTAAAACAGGCTGCTACAGGGGTTTCGTAGCGCGCTACGAAAACGCCTAGTTCAGTGATTTCGAAGCTAGTTTGAAAATTTCTCCAAAGTAATGTGAGATATGACTTCCAAACTCATGGTGAGGCTTCTAGGACATGGAATGAGGCTATCAAACTTTGATGGAAAAGAGATATGACCTTGAAAGACTTCTAACCTTATGACCTAACTCTTAAAGCATGAAATGACCTAGAGACCCTTTAACACCATGACTAAAAGAAGGGTTTGTAAATGAGAATGACACTTATTGTGATGAGCTGACTCAAAACTTATAAGACTATGATTAGAAACAAGGCAACTTACCAAAGCTTAGAGACAAAGATTTTAGGGTGATAACACAGAGAATGATCATGTAAATGGATCCAGTTATGGGCGTAGCCATCTGCCAAAGAGGATTATAATGAAACCAAGTGATCCAAAAATGGATCCTAGATAAACCCCTAAGTCTAAAAGACTTCACATAAGAGGTAAAAGGTGCCAAATGGCACAAATCCTTTGTAAATTAGAGGAAAATGAAAGTCACAAGCTACTCTCAGACATAGTCTCATTGCAGAGATCCCTTCATTCTGAATCCAATGCAACCTGAATGGACGAAAATGGACTTCAGATGGGAAAGTTATCATAAAATGAAGTTTCCCTTTTTCAAAGGAAAAAGAGGCAAAAATCCCTTGATAATGGGCCCTAAAAACCCTCTAAGTCTTCTAAATCTCCCAAACGGGCGAAACCATTGTAAAAGGAGAAGTCTTGGAAAATTTAGATTTACACTATCAAAACCCAAAAGCATGAAGAAAACCATGAAAATGAGCCTATCGGAGGCTTAAGTCAACAATGAATCATAGCCATCGGATCTAGCCGATCAACAGTCTAGATTTGATTGGCAATCGCAATCGGTAGTGGCTATCGGAGGTAATCGGAGGCATAGACGATGGGACGAGGTTGATGCGATACCGCGATCGCCGATATCGACAGATCGCAATCAGCGCTGGCATAGACCCTATCATATGGGAAAGACCTAGGGCTTGTGTGATCTGCGATTGCGACTTGTCACATCACAATACTGCATCACCACATTACAACGGAGTGGTTATATGTTATATGTTATATATGCAATGCGATGGATGGACCCGACATGGCAATAAACAACATTTGATATATTTTGAAGTCCGTTAAAAGGGCAGTTTTATGTGTATTTCATATATTTCGTTAATAAACAAAAAGCAAAGGAATGTGCCTAACATGATGAAACCACACCCAAAAGGGTTCCGAAATGCCTCTGTAAAATATTTCAATTCCGATAAGCGAGACTTTCCCATATTTTAATGTATTTTCGTATATTTCGTTATCAAATGAAATACGAAGGAAAACCTTCGAACAAGCCATTTGTGACTTGCAATAGTGACTTGTGGGTGGACCCGATGGGATTTTAGGGCCCATCTATGAAAAATTGAAGTCCGGGAACAGTGTTCTCTGTGGATTTTCCCGTGTTTTACAGCGTTCTCTATGTAAACAGAGAATGACTATTTTTGAAGGATTTCAAGCACCGATGGGTCCATTCTATTATGGAATAGGTGGTCACCTTCTCTAAAGCCATGACGTAATGATTATTGAATGCTAGAAGAGGGATTTGAGTAGACCAAAGCCAGAGGTGGCAGAGCCCAAGAGGGAAAATGAACAAGTAGTGCGATTTGACTTAAAAAGCCATAGAACAATAGAACGAAAATATTTTTGGTTATTGAGGGTGTTGTTGGGGTTTTTGTTGCTAAAAACCAAGCCAAAGAAAGAAGCTAAGGCAAAAGAGGCAGCGTAGAAGCCAAGGAGGTAGTGCAAAAGCAAAAGAGCAGCCAAGGGAGTCACTTGGAAGCCAAGTGAAAAGCCAAGAAGGTTGTAAACTAGTAGAGGGCCAAGAAGCCAGAGCTAAAGAGCCAAAGAGCCAAAGCCAGAGCCAAAGAGCTAGAGCCAGAGCCAAAGAGCCAGAGTTAGAGCCAAGAGCTAGAACTAAGAGCCAAAGAGCTAGAGTTAGAGACAAGAGCCAAGAGCCAAAGCCAAGAACAAGAGATTCAAGAGCCAAGGGATAAATTGGTGTTTGAACCCACTGTTTTTGTGTAAAAATAACAGGAGTTAAGCCAAGAGCTTGTAAAAAATACTTATACCATAATCCCAGAGAGCCTAGTTGAATTAACTAGAGCTCACGGGGATGTAGCCCAAGAGTTGTGGGTGAACTCCAAATTAAACTGTTGTCTTTTGTGTGTGTTTTATTGCTACATTGTCTCTGATGCCTTATTCACTGTTATATGCACTTATGTATATGTTTAAGCACATTTACATATCAGCTAAAACAACAGATTTTTAAAGCATATAATCAGTTTAAAACAGGTATAAGCATCCACTATATTGTCAAGCATATTCTCAATTCCGCATTGGTTAATCATTAAGGCCTGGGAATATTCAAGCTTTGGAAGTGGGAGAGGTTCTTGTAAGCTAGACAAGAAGCCCGAGTGCCCCATTTTCAAATTAGGTGGTATTAGAGCCTAAGTTTGGTTAACCACACCTTTACTAAGGTTATATCAAAATTCTTGATTGACAAAGCAAAGATTGCTTGTCTGAAAGGTGTTTGAACAACAAGAGGTTGATTGTATGCTTGTTTTACAGATTGACCATTTTTTGAGTTTGCAGAGGTGAAGGGGAAGCTATTCATAGCTCAGTCTAGGAAGGACAAAGAGGAAAGAGAGTTGAAGGCACTCTTCTTATCCCAAGGGACCTCAAGGCAGTCCTTAAAGCACAAGAGGTTTGTTGCAAAAGGTTGTTGAAATAAGCTCTTTACTTATCTTGTTGAAGTTTTTTTTGTTCATTGGCATAATGACAACTTCTACAAGTGGGTCCTCAAATTTTTCTCTCTTCACAAGACTCTTTGATGAAGATATGAAGCAAGAATTTTCCACCATGATGGATATGGTGAGAGAAATGTATAGGACGGAAGGAAGAGCAGCATGCTTAGAGAGCAGTTGAATTCCATGAAGGAAGAGAAGCAGTTACTTGCTAGCAGACTGCAGGAAATGGAGAGGCAACTTCATATTGCAAATATGAACCTGAAGAGGATGCATGAGTTAGAAACACATCTCTTTGTTGCCCAAGAAGCCTTAGTCAAGTATCAGCTTGAAGAAGAGGTAAGCCGTTCCAGTTTGTCTTCAAATTCCCCTAAAAAGGCTTATATTGGTTCTTTTGAAAAACATACTAGAGGCATAGGTTCCAAGCTAATGTCCAAGATGGTCTATGAAGGAAAGGGCTTGGGAAAGCATGCTCAAGGTATTGTTGAACCAACAATGGTTGAGGAAAGGCCTAAGTATTTGGGTCTTGGCTATGGATAGAGTTCCAAAGTTGCCATGAAGGCCATTAAAATAGCCCCAAAAAGGAATTTCATTTCATGTCCTCTACCTCAGAAGTGTGAAGGCTGTATTCAAGAGGAATACAATAGCTTGAAACATCAATTGCAGGATGCAGGTGTTCAGAAGCACACACTTGAACCAGAGAGTTGGGGAGACTCCAACAACCTTGAAGAGATTGATGGTGTTCCAAAGGGAGCCACTTCTTCATTTGCTTCATGTTTGGTCAATTTAGAGTGTCCTAAAGTTCTATATTTAATTGTCAATTCGGAAGTCGTAAACTGTTGAAGTGTGGTGCACTATATGTGCAAGATAACCTATTTCTTACTTTTTGTCGTTTTTTATTTTTATTTTGTTTTTGGGGGTCTTTATCTTAGTTTGTCTCCTACTTGTGAAATGGAAATTCTAAATGGATATAAATATTCAAGGCAATTATGTCCTTTGAAATGATTTCCAAAACTTCAAACTTCAGAAGATCTTAGAACATGCAATGATGAAATTAATTCCTAAAAGAAAATGAAAATGTGTCACTATTCTAATTAAACAAACAGTGAACTATTGATAATGAAACCATTATCCCTGTTGCTGTCTGAATACAAAAGAAATGAATTAAGCTACTGTACTCAAAGAAATCCAAAAATTGCAAGTAAAGTAAAGCTAAAATCAAATTATATCAGTTCATATTCTGACCCCTCGCCAGTTAGTCTCGCTATGGCTTTCGGAGGTAATCATCAACAACCTGAGCAATCTGATATCTAATTTGCAGAAAAATAAACTAATATCAAATTACACACTCATACTTCAATCCCTCACCATTAGTCTCGCTATGGCTTTCGGAGGTAACTGATAATGACATGAGCAATTTAATATCTAATTTGCAAAGAAATAAACTAATATCAAATTACACACTCATACTTCAATCCCTCACCATTAGTCTCGCTATGGCTTTTGGAGGTAACTGATAATGACATGAGCAATCTAATATCTAATTTGCAGAGAAATAAACTAATATCAAATTACACACTCATACTTCAATCCCTCACCATTAGTCTCGCTATGGCTTTCGGAGGTAACTGATAATGACATGAGCAATTTAATATCTAATCTAACTAATAAAGCCAATGAACAATCTTGAAATAAACAAAACAGTGCTGGAATTAAAAGCTAAGAAAAATAAATCAGTAGAAAGACAAGACTGATTCCATGTCATTAGTCATTGTGGAAACTATATGCAGATGCCCGGTTGCCTACTGTAATCTGGAACAAATACACTGATTAGCGTTAACAGCAATGTAAAGCATGTAGAATTATGGACAAAAATGAAACGTTAATACCATAAGAAATGCAATATATACAAGTGAATAACTATGGCATAATGAATGTAGAGAAACACAGCATGAAACTGTACAGCAATAAACAAAACCTCGGCGTGTGCAGGGGCCCTCTGCACAACCTCGGGCAACAGCTATCAACCACGAATTATGCTCAGAAACAGAGTCTTCTCATATATTTAGAACGCAGTCATAACAACGAAACAATGTCACGGCATAGTGGGCTCGTTAATAGTCAACAATACATTCAAAAGACTAACTATTATGCGTATGGAAACGCATTATTTATAACAGAAGGCTACATAACTAATTTCCTAAAAACTACGCTGACAGAGGACACGTGAACAACAATGTCCATGGATTTAGCATCATGGCTGCCGTGATGATTAAATCTATTGAGGGTGGCTGTTGGATTCCCCTTATGGAGCAGTCCCCAGGTGTTGATATGTCCCCAAAGATCTAGGAATGACCATGCAAGTCTTCACGTGCTTAGAAACGGAGTCCTGTTGCTGTAGGACTCCTATATTTGACCACTGCTTGACCACCTTTGACCACGGCCTTCTTTGATGAATTCGACTTATCCAATAGGACTCGGTCCATGTCCACGTCATTTTCAACTTGCCCATGTGGCTAGATTTGCCTGAAGACACCTGCAATATAGATTTTAACAAAAAGGCTGCGGAAAGTTGAACTAGCTGCGGAAAGTGACAAGATTCCGCAGCTTATGAGCAAAAATCTAGTTCAAACAGCAAACATAAGACATAGTTAGAAAACCACTTTATGTGTTCTTTTAAACTCAATATGCAATGATGTTGATAGCTTAGGAGGTCCAGGTAAATGGAAAGAGTCTAGGAAAGTGTATGGGAAAGATGCAAGTTTGGGGCTCAACACTTCACCTCCTCATGAAGGCAATAAAGGTGAAAGAGGCGGTATAAATCTGGTTCTAATCATATTCCTTTTGATTTTGAAAAGAATGGTAGATTTCCACATAAGTATGGGGAAATAATTGCTTTTTCCTTTTGTGGGTTGGATAACCATAATGTTTCTAGATGTTGGAAGAGAATGGCCACATACAGGAAGCAGAAGGAAAAGAAGCAAGAAGCCAAAGGTCCATTGGACAAGGCAAATCATGCTGTCAAAAGGATGCACATGTGTTGCACTTTATGCCATAAGCAAGGGCATCTTTCTGAAAAATGTTGGACACTGAATCCAGCAATGCTTCCACCAAAGTTGAAGAAAGTGGAAAGAGAAGATGGCAGAAATGGAAAGGAATATTCCATGAGTGAAGTGTCTCAAAAAGATTCACATGTTGATGTTGATGTGTAGATAAGGGTAGTACCTTTGAAAGGGATTGGTAAGAAACGATTAGAGTTCTTATTCAATTAAGATTGCATGTCTATTGATGCATCTACATTATATTTCATTACAGCTTCGAAAGTACAGTGTGCTTGAGTGAAAGTTGAAGGATGAAATGCATGCATGAGCATGAGATGCATGAACACAGGGATGTTGATGATTTCCTTGTTTTTGAACATGTATGTGTAATTAACTTGCAGGGTTGATTTCTTTGACATGCTTGTGATGACATGTTGACTTGGAAGAAGTTAACTTGGTCTCCAAATGGAGATAATGTTAAAGTGTCTTCATCTTCTAAAAAAGAGTCCTAATGGTCTTTTTCTACATGCTTGACTTGAAGGGTCATTTGTTTAAAGGCATGTTTTGTGGGTTTGTATCTAGTCCATCATTTGTATGCAGATGTAAGACATGGAGGTGTTTACAAGACGTGAAATTTGTTTCTTTTGTTGAAGCAAGAGTTTAGTCCATCCAGTTGTTGTATGTATGCCTGTTGTTGTTAACAGTTGTTGTTGATAGCTTGTCAAACAGGTACAAATGAAAGTTTTGTGTAGCAGACGTACTTCACATTTGTTTGAGCAACCTTGGATCAATGATCAAGGCAAAGAAGTTCAAACCACCTTCTATGACCATCTCAAGAGAAGTTCTGTAGGAAGGCAAGGAGGAAGACAGTTCTTCCCAGGAAGACCAGCCCATCCAAGAAGGGAAGTGTTTAGAAACTTTGGTTCAGAGGCACTATGCAAAGGCAACTGTAGGGATGTTGAAAGAAGAGGGCGAGTCACTCTCATTTACTATTCAGATCAATATATCAGCCTTTTGGAGACCAAAAGTTCTTTTAGTGGGAAGGCGTGATCCAAAAATGGATCCTGGATAAACCTCTAAGTCTAAAAGACTTCACATAAGAGATAAAAGGTGCCAAATGGCACAACTCGTTTGTAAATTAGAGGAAAATGAAAGTCACAGGCTGCTCTCAGAAATAGTCTCATTACAGAGATCCCTTCATTCTGAATCCAATGCAACTTGAATGGGCGAAAATGGACTTCAGATGGGAAAGTTATCATAAAATGAAGTTGCCCTTTTTCAAAGGAAAAAGAGGCAAAAATCCCTTGATAATGGGTCCTAAAAACCCTCTAAGTATTCCAAATCTCCCAAAAGGGCGAAAGCATCGCAAAAGGAGAAGTCTTGGAAAATTAAGATTTACACCATCGAAACCCAAAAACATGAAGGAAACCATGAAAACGAGCCTATCGAAGGCTTAAGTCAACAGCGAACAGTAGTCGTCGGATTTTTCCATTCAATGGTCTAGATCTGATCGGCAATCGCAATCGGCAGTGGCTATTGGAGGCAATCGGAGGCATACACAATGGGACTAGGCTGATGCGATACTGCAATCGCCGATATCGGCAGATAACAATAGGTGCTGGCATAGACCCTATCATATGGGAAAGACCTCGGGCTTGTGTGATCTATGATTGCAACTTGTCACATCGCAATATCGCTTCTGCGCGTTACAATGGAGCGATTATATGTTATATGTTATATATGCAATGCGATGGCCGCACCTGACGTGGTGATAAACGACATTTGATATATTTTGAAGTCAGTTAAAAGGGTAGTTTTATGTGTATTTCGCATATTTTGCTAATAAACAAAAAGCAAAGGAATGTGCCCGACCCGATGAAACTGGACCCGAAAGGGTTCCGAAATGCCTCCGTATAATATTTCAAGTTTGACAAGAAAGATTTTCCCATATTTTAATGTTTTTTCGTATATTTCATTATCAAACGAAATATGAAGGAAACCTTGGAACAGGCCATTTGCAACTTGTGGGCAGACTTGATGTGATTTTAGGGTGCATTTATGAAAAATTGAAGTCCGGGAATAGTGTTCTCTGTGGATTTTCCCGTGTTTTACAACATTCTCTGTGTAAACAGAGAACAAATATTTTTGAAGGATTTCAAGCACCGATGGGTCCATTCCGTTACGGAACAGGTGGCGGCTTGCCCTAAAGGTGTTATGCAATGATTATTGAATGCTAGAAGAGGGATTTGAGTAGACCAAAGCTAGAGGTGGCAGAGCCCAAGAGGAAAAATGAACAGGCAACGTGATTTGGATTAAAATTCCACAGAACAATAGAACGAAAAGACTATTGGTTGCTGAGGGTGTTGTTAGGGTTTCTATTGCTGAAAGCCAAGCCAAAGCAGGAAGCTAAGGCAAAAGAGGTAGCACAGAAGCCAAGGAGGCAGCGTAGAAGCAAAAGAGCAGCCAAGGGAGTCACTTGGAAGCCAAGTGGAAAGCCAAGAAGGCTGTAAACTAATTGAGAGCCAAGAAGCCAGAGCTGAGGAGCCAGAGCTTCAAGAGACAAGGGATAAATTGGTGTCTGAACCCATTATGTTTGCGTAAAAATAGCAGGAGTTAAGCCAAGAGCTTCTAAAAAATACTTATACCATAATCCCAGAGAGCCTAGTTGAATTAACTAGAGCTCACGGAGATGTAGCTGAAGAGTTGTGGGTGAACTCCTAATTAAATTGTTGTCTTCTGTGTGTGTTTTATTGCTACATTATCTCTGCTACCTTATTCACTGTTATATGCACTTATATATATGTTTAAGAACATTTACATATCAGCTAAAACATCAGATTTTTAAAGCATATAATTAGTTTAAAACCATAAGCATCTACTATATTGTCAAGCATATTCTCAATTGTGCATTGGTTAATCATTAAGACCTGGGAATATTCAAGATTTGGAAGTGGGAGAGGTTCTTGTAAGCTAGACAAGAAGCCTGAGTGCCCCATTTTCAGATCACCAAGGTATGGTCGCAGCCATCCAATAATGAGAAGGATCATAGATGATAACCCATGGTATGGTCATAGCCATACATCTGAAAGAGACAAGTATATAACCATAATCATGTCACATCACTTCGCAACCTGGACTTTTGTGATCTGAGCCCAGGGTCTTACGCTCCAACACGACCCGATCAAAGTAAAAATCCTAACATGTGAATAGATGTGTTGACGTCAAACATGCTAGAAAGTCGCTTGATTACCAATCAATGATATATATTGCTAACAAGTGTGAGAGAAACCACCAATAATGACAATGGTCCTCAAGGTACTATCAGCATAATCCACAGAGTGTGAATAGAGGAACTGAAGTCGAACACCTATGAAATCAATCGATCGAAAGCGAATGATGTGAACTTGTCGTTGAGTGCAAAGAACTTGCCATTAGGGCATGCAAGCTCTAAGGTACTGGAAGGGAGTCTCTCGGGCAACTTCTCGGATAATGAGCTGAAGTTGATAGGAAATGACCATTACGAAGGAGGTCCATAATGTATCCCACATCATTGACATGAGAAAAAAGGATGCAAAATGATTTTGGGTGATACAGAGAATTAGAGTTAAATGTAACTGCAGAAGGACAACTCTTGAACATATCGGCGACACAACGGGAAGTCTGGCAGCTTTTGGATCCATAGGATCAGTGGTCATGATGATGTGGCAGAGATAAAATGGAAGGCAAAAATGAATGGCTCAACCCAGGAAAGGTCAACGATTCAAAGAAGGATATCCCAACCCGACACGAAGCAAAAAGTGTCATGTTCAAGAGTGAGATTCTGACACAATTGATTAGATTTCCAAGCTTTCCCCCACCATTTCTAGCAAGTACCCCAATTTTTTTGAATTGCAAGCTCTAAGGGGATAGCATATGCTCACACTGTAATTTCATGCTTTGTATGAATCCAACCTAGTAAGTTTAACGAGTCCTAGGAAGGAGAAGCTCATGTTTGTCATGATGACGAATCTGATGTGGTTTAATAGTTTAACGAGTCTGACAATGGTGTAACTCAGTATCTTTTTCATGTTTAGAGAGTTTGAAAAAGACACGTAAAAGAAAACTCCACATGGTCCCTTTTCATACATTTGTGTCTCTCGAGCGCGAAAAGGTAGAAAATGATACTTGAGAGAACTTCTTGACCATTTCAGTCAAGGGGTACCTTTTTCGTAAATAGCGCCTCCCAGCCTGAAAAAGGGGTAAACTTATACTAGGTGCACGACATTTCGCATCCATTAACGTGTTTGAAATTACAAGGGCTTGACCATGTTTTCGCTTTTAAAGGGTTAGAAAAGAGCTTCAAAGTGGACCCCCCATTTTATTCTCTTTTACGAGTCAAAAGGGAAAAACACTCGGCAATCTTTTCATATGAGCTATAATGAGTCGAGAAAAGAGCAGAAACGTGACTCATCATCATCGTTGAACATCCATCACCTATCGCTGCACCAAAAGGTAAAGTGTATTATCGAGTTCTTGAGGCAAAATAGGTTAAAGTATTTACAAAAACATAATATTTCAAGAAAAAATGAATAAAAAGGAGAAAAGAAAATATATTTTTACCATTTACCATTTTACGTTGCTGTGAAAACTTTTTTACTCACTTTTTACCTAATTGTTCCGGAGCAGATTGCGGGAGATTTGGGAGGTCAATTGTCGACCTGCTAGTTACAGGTAAGAGCCAAAGCCCTGAGCTCCATTTTCATGTCCTTTATTCCTATTCTTAACCATTTTTTTTTGTTTTTA
This sequence comes from Pinus tabuliformis, assembly GCA_031772625.1. Taxonomy (NCBI): domain Eukaryota; kingdom Viridiplantae; phylum Streptophyta; class Pinopsida; order Pinales; family Pinaceae; genus Pinus; species Pinus tabuliformis. The sequence goes on from CM062817.1 coordinate 1,901,856,928, forward strand.
ACAAAGCCCATTGCGTCTTCAGCACAACTATTAATAAAACAGGCCCACCAGCGCTGTAAATAGGGAAAAACCCTATTTCCTCAAAAGATCACTGTTAAAACTCAAAATTTATGGGCCAAGCATGATTGTTGACTTAAATTAATGGCTTTTGCAGGAAATAATTGCCGAAAATGGTGGACTAGAAAGAACGGGAACATGAGGATGTGGAAACCCAGGCATTGAGTGATCGAAATTGCCTGGAAGCTTTGAGGGCTTGTGGGCTCCTCAAATTCTTTCTCACACTAGGGATGCGGGCTCAACCCGAGTTGCTTCGGTACCTAATTAGTCTTTGGGACATTAATCAGGAAATAATTGTCATTGGTGACCAAGGGCTGGAGTTGGAAACTTCATATATATACTTCATCACTAGATTGTCCTGAAGAGGACCAATTAACTTGTATGGGTCATGACTTATTGGGGCAAGCATATCTTCATTGCTTGCTAAACACTACCCTGAGGCCCTGAAATCCAGGAGTGGGAAGATTGATATTTCCAGTGTTTTGGATCTGACACTAAGAGTGCTTCTGTTGACCATCAACAAAGTGGTGGGGTCCCATGCGGAACATGAGACCAACAAGTCGAAGTTCCTATATGCTATCAACTATACAACACCTATGATCTTCAACTGGGTAGAGGCAATCAAGACCAACACAAAGCACCAGCTATCCAAAGCTAAGGCGGGGAATATTAAGCAATTTTGCTTCAAATCTATGCTCGTGACCTTCTTCTTGGAACGGGTACCATTGTTCCAGTATCAGCTGACTGAGGTAGATCCTCCTATGCCATGTGATCCACGGATGGTCCGCTGGAGTCGTTTGATGCCCAATATCACTGGGGGTCAACACATGTCGTACAGACCTGCAGGCTTTTCATGGCTACAATGACATAATATTGTCATGGAGGACTGGCCATATAGTAGCACTGACTTCCGTGGAGATCCGGATATGCCCTTACTAGATGGAGAGGATTTCGATGATGAAGGTAAAAAATCAACTTTTTAATTTTGAGATTTTTTTTAATTGTTTTTGGTATATGTGATTATAACATTTCTCTTGTTAATGTAGACGTTGGACCAGAGCGACCTGCTGGGATGTCCTCAATAGCCAGGTGAGTCCCCCGCTCGATTGATGTTGTCTCACCTTATCAGGAGGGGAATGACAACGCGAAGGAGATCGCGAGGAACCTCGAGGGGTTGACGCGTGGTATTCCAGAGTATGATCAGGTAGGAGACTGTTATGAAACCAGCTCAAGAAAAGATAGAAAACATAGATCAACGCCTTAGAATTCAGCGTCTTCGAGGGGGCAACCTCCTTTACATTACATAAATGAACAATTCTTGGATGATTAAAATGACAAAACCTACATAGGAGTCTAAGGAGTCACAATATAATCTAGCCGACCTAACAATAATAATATAAAGCCACAAAAATAACAATAGAGGGATTCTATGGGCACATTAATAACAATATGGGGGCAATGGGGGCACAACAATATAAATAAGGGGTATAACTACAATAGTAATGGGGTAATCACTAGTATTATAGGGACCCAACATGCCCCTCTCCTTCAAAAAAGTGTTGTCCTCAACGCTTGAGTAGTTCTGGATATTTCTGCATAAAATTCTCATCCTCCCATGTGGAATCTTCAGCGGATAAGTTCTTCCACTTGATAAGGTACTTTGAAATTGATCGATTTCGTAGCTGTCGAGTTCTTGTTTCTATAACTGGTTCCGGTTCCAATATAATTTTTCCTTCCTCGTCAAGTTCTGGCAATATTGTTTGAACTGGGAGCTTGTCGCCTATAACCTTCTTTAAGCATGAAACATGGAAAACTGGGTGCAATTGAGAAGTTGTAGGAAGCTCCAATTTGTATGCCATAGTACCAATCTTTTGCAACACCTTGTACGGACCATAATACTTTGGTGATAATTTATTATCCTTCATAGCTTGCTTGAGGGACATTTTCTTATATGGTTGTAGCCGTAGGAATACCCAATCACCTACATCAAAACTTCTTTCACTGCGATGTTGATCTGCCTGTTGTTTCATTCTATTCTGTGCCAACACAAGGTTATCCTTTAAGAGTTGGAGGACTTGTTGTTGATGTTCGATGTGATGTTCCACTGCCTGAACCTTAGAATTTTCTCTTAAATATGATGTGATGGATGGTGGTTGATACCCAGAAAGTGCCATAAATGGGGTCATTTTTGTTGCTGTATGAAAGGAAGTGTTATACCACCATTCAACCAGAGGCAACCATTTGACCCATTGTGTCTGTTTATCAGATAAAAAGCAACGAAGATATCCTTCCAAACATTTGTTTACTACCTCAGTTTGCCCATTAGATTGAGGATGATAAGATAAGCTATGAGCTAACTGAGTACCAAGATGAGAAAATAATTCTGTCCAAAAATTTCCAGTGAAAATGGGATCTTTGTCACTTACAATAATCTTTGGGTTTCCATGTAGCTTTTGAATTGTTTCCATAAATGCAGTAGAAATTGTACTGGCTCTAAATGGATGTGATAATGCACAAAAGTGTGCATACTTGGTAAGTATGTCAACTACCACCATGATGACACTCTTTCCCTCAGACTTGGGTAAACCTGTGATAAAATCCATTGATACCTCCTCCCAACGTTGGCTTGGAATGGATAAAGGTTGTAATAGACCCAGTGTCTTAATTGTTTCAACTTTATTTTGTTGGCAAACCAAACATTCTGCCACAAACTTTTGAATATCTGATTTAAGGCCATCCCAAAAAAATTCCTTCTTAACCCTGTGGTAAGTTTTTAAAAGTCCTGAGTGCCCTCCTAAGGGAGAAGTGTGCAATTCCATAAGAATCTTTTGTTTTAGCTGGGAATTCTTACAGAGGTATAAGCGATCTTTGTACCATAACGAATCATTTTTCCAGCTAAATGTATCAGACGTACTGGAAACTTGTTGTAGCTTTCGAATAAGTGCCCACACTTCTTCGTCATTCTTCCATTCCTCCCTTGCTTCATTTATCCAATCTGGTTAGATGATAGAAATAGCGCACAACAATGCTTCCACATCCTCATCCTTTCTTGAGAGTGCATCTGCCACCACATTTTGCTTCCCATTTTTGTAGATGATTTCAAAGTCATAACCCAACATCTTTGTGACCCACTTTTGTTGCTCTTCAGAGGATAATCTTTGTTCTAAAAAGTATTTAAGGCTATCATGATCCGTTTTACCTTGAAGTGTGTTCCCATTAGGTAGGGTCGCCATTTCTTAAGTGCATGGAGTATTGCCAACATTTCCTTCTCATAAATAGCTTTTCTTAGAAACTTTCCCTTGATTGGACGACTTTCAAAAGCAATGGGTCTTTCATCTTGCATTATAACAGCACCAATTCCATTTCCTGAAGCATCACATTCCACAATAAAGGTTTGTGTGAAGTTCGGTGTAGCTAAGACCGGTGCTTGGCACATTGCCTCTTTAAGATGTTCAAAGGCCTTTGTTGCTTCCGGAGTCCATGAAAATGCATCTTTCTTCAATAATGTCGTTAGAGGTGCTGCTATTCTCCCATAATTCTTAACAAACTTGCGATAATACCCTGTCAACCCAAGAAATCCGCGCAAATGCTTTATGGATGTGGGGATTTTCCATTCCTTAATGGCTTTAATTTTGCTAGGGTCTACCTTAACTCCTTCATGATATACAATATGACCCAAATATTCCACCTCCTGGACTCCAAAAAAACATTTGGATCTTTTGGCATATAATTGTTTCTCCTCCAATAGTTGTAGCACCCTGTCAACATGTTCAACATGATCCTTCCAAGACTTGCTGTAGATAAGTATATCATCAAAAAATACTAACACAAATTTTCTAAGGAATGGTTTGAAAATTGAATTCATCAAACCTTGAAATGTTGAAGGTGCATTGGTAAGGCCAAAAGGCATGACCAAAAATTCATAATGACCCTCATGAGTTCTAAATGTCGTTTTCGAAATGTCTTCAATCTTCATTCTGATTTGATGATATCCTGAACGAAGATCCAACTTGGTGAAGTAAATTGATCCATGCAATTCATCCAGTAATTCATCAATGACAGGAATGGGGAACTTATCTTTAATAGTGAGTTTTTTGAGCTCCCTATAATCCGGACACATGCGCCATGATCCATCCTTCTTGTGCACCAATACTACTGGAGCAGAGAAAGAACTTTGACTCGGTTGAATTATACCAGCCTCTAGCATTTCTGCAACCATACGTTCAATTTCACTTTTTTGGACATAGGGATATATGTACGGCCTGATGTTTGGAGGAACACTTCCTGGAATCAGATGAATAGCATGATCATGATCACGCATAGGTGGGAGACCTTTGGGAGTCTCAAATACCTTGGAATGATTGTCCAGGACTTTTTGGAGATATGGAGAAATAGATGATTCTAATGTGGAAACATCTAGCGAACATAATTGTGCAATTACACCCCTTTGCTCCTTTTTTAGAAGCTTTGTCATACCATTAGAGCTGATTATCTTTCCTGGTTTCCCTGCAATACCCCTTAATTCAACTTCCTTTCCTTCCGTAGAAAATTGATGAAAATTTCTTGAAAATTAAAAGCTATTGTACCCAAGGATTGTAGCCATTGGACTCCTAGTACAACAACAGCACCTCCCATTGGAATGGAAAGCATTGGGCTAGTCAATACATATTCTCCCATGGATAGCTTGATATTATGGCACTTTCCAGAGCAATTTATTGTTCCTCCATTTGCAATCATCACTTGACACTCTGGTGCTGGATATAGGAAGCAATTCAATTCTTTTGCTACCCTACAATGAATAAAATTGTGGGTGCTTCCTGAATCAATCAACACTATTACCTTTTTCTTCTTGATTTGTCCTTCTATCTTGATGGTTTGAGGAGTGGTAATTCCTGCCAATGCATTACAAGATATGGTCGGATTTATTTGTTCTTCATCTAGGCTTTGTTCCTGGAGCATATGCTGTTCTTTTGACCTTTCTTGCTCCTTTTCTTCTTCCTCTTCACAATCTATGTAGAATAATTTCTTCTCAGCACACTTATGACCTTTAGTGTATTTGCTATCACAACTATAACAAAGCCCTTTTGCTCTTTTTTCTTCCAATTGTTGTGGTGTCAACCTTATAGGTTGTGGAAGACTAGGGGCAACTGCACTTCTGTCTTTATAGTTGTGAGTGGTATGCTTCCTGGTTGCCATAATTTTGCTTTCCATTTTTCTTGCTAACCTGAATGCCTTCTCTAATGAATCAGGTTCCCAAAGTCGAACATCATGTTGGATATTATCCTTTAAAGACCCTATGAACACATCAACCCTATGCTCCTCTCGAATATCTTTTACCCTTATGTTCAATTTTTGGAACTCCTCAATGTGCTCCATTATTGAACCCTTTTGTTTGAGACTTATCAATTGGCTAAAAAAAGTGTTGCTTTTTGTATCCTCATAATGTGCTATCAATTCTTCCGTAAAAATTGCCCAAGTGATAAATTGTTTACGAGAGCAAAGCCATTGATACCATACAAATTGATTTGGTTCCAAATATAAAGTTGCCATACGTACCTTTTGTGTGTTTTGCACATTATTGAGATCGAAGAACTGCTCCATCTGTAATATCCATGTGGCGGGATCCTTGCCATCAAACTTCCTCATATCGATTTTTGGAATATGGTGGGTCTTCGATCCAACATTAGAGTCTATGGAATCATGATTAACATTTCTTTTGTTCACATCATGAGTTTCCTTTACAACCTTTTCACCATTAGTAAGTATTTCTTGTAGAAAATTTGTCAAATCTGTCTTCAAATTTGCCATGTCTATCTTCAAATCTATCCTCAAATCTTCCTTCAGATCATCCATCTTAGCTTCCATGCCCTTTATCTTAGATTCCACGCCATTTATCTTAGCATCTGTTAGCTTTTGTGAGCGTGACATTTGTTGCACTTGTTCTTGTAATTTTGATATATCATGTAGCATTTCTTCCTCTTCTTCATGAGTCATGCTAGAGCTTTCAAGTTCCTTACTAGGTGTTTCCATTTTCTTTCCCTGGGGCATCAGTTACCGATAATAATGCTTTACTATGCCCTTTGAATTCCTTCAAACCAAGCTTATGCAAAAATTTAAAAAAAAAAACTACACACCTTTTTTTACTTTGTAGAAGCCTGATATTGAATCTGATGTATCTCTGTAATTTCGAATCATCCAGTTCTGAAATTATGACTTGTAGTAGCCTTCTATGTCCTCTTTCCAATGCCACTAGTCTGATCCAAATTGGATTCTCCAAGAAAGATTTATGCACAATCTCCCGCAGTGACCTGATTATAGACTAGTTCAGTAGAGCGAACTTGTATGAAGTGCCACGTGTCACGGTTTCAACCTTTATCTCTGAAAAATATATAAAAGAAAACTACAGTCGGTCCTCTTTCTGTAACTTCTTACGAAATTTCAATCCGATGCTCAGAAAGAAAGTTATCATGATTTTCCCCAAGTCACCTGTTTTGAGTGTAATTCAGGAGTCTGCAAAAAGACCAACTTCCTCAGATCATATCTCCGAAAATATTACGCTAACAGCTCTTAAATTCGAACCCAACATTCAGCGCGATTTCTTCTCAAATGGGTTTTTTTTGCGACTTCTGAAACATCACAGAAAAAAAAAGTTATAGCGAAAATTCCAAGATGACCTATTTCGAATAGCGAAACCCTAGAATCCAAAGCTTTGATACCAAATGTTATGAAACCAGCTCAAGAAAAGATAGATCAACGCCTTAGAATTCAGCCTCTTCAAGGGGGAAACCTCCTTTACATTACATAAATGAAAAATTCTTGGATTATTCAAATGACAAAACATATATAGGAGTCTAAGGAGTCACAATATAATCCAGCCGACCTAACAATAATAATATAAAGCCACAAAAATAACAATAGAGGGATTCTATGGGCACATTAATAACAATATGGGGGAAATGGGGGCACAACAATATAAATAAGGGGTATAACTACAATAGTAATGGGGTAATCACTAGTATTATAGGGACCCAACAGAGACATTCCTCGTTAGTACCAGAGACACGCAGTGGGAGTCTTGAATCGGATCCACTAATTTTTTACTCATGTTACACGAAATGTATCATGCTACTATGACCACCATGTCGATTAGTTCCTAGGTCTAGCACTTACATTTATGAGGTCTATGTGCCACAGATATATAAGGCCCACGAATCGCTGATGTTATTTTGGACACACATATTATTTTTTGGGGTTCTAATGTATCAAACATTATCACCATATATATATATGCCATATTTTCTTTTCTACTATGGTACAAATGGTTTGTTTTATCTCTTCACATGTTTCGTAAATTCCTATTCAACACATAATTAGATAATGCATCTATCAATTTATTCATGTGTCTAGGAATATTATGATATGTAATGTAATCAAAATGTCTTTCCAGTAGACGAATATGGAGATACATTCTAAATATTTGAGGGTTTTTGATGGAATATTGCCTGTTGAGTTGAAGGACGACAAGCTGTGAATCCAAGTTGACAACCAACTCTCTAATGTAAAGAGTAATGGCTTCTGACAACAGTTCGATGACTGCACTGTATTCAACAATGTTGTTAGTTGTGTGACCTAGAAAGATACCTTGAAGGTCAATCAACTCACCGTTAGGGTCATAAATCGCCCATGCTGCGGATGATAGGTTCTAAGTACTACGACAAGCACCATTAGTGAAACCGATGTTGGGAGTCACAAACATCTGGAAAGCAAGAAAAGCATACTAAATAGGAAAGTTGTTTGAAAACTAACACACAAAACCACACTGCATAAAAATGAATGACACACTAATGTACACAAGTAACCATGCAAGATAACCTAAGAATAGTACTTCTTGAGAAATTCCATGCTTGGACTCAGGTAATCAATCAACATAGATGAACACCGGAGTTTTACCGTTGACATGATGAGTAAGTGTTGTCTCGGCCAAATAATAGAGTAGAAATCATATAAGGCTTTGCCCCTATGCCCCCTAGGAGAGGGAGGGTTATGAGTAAGATGACAATCCCATTGCAATGATCGAAAATCAGGAGAAACTCGAGGAGGGAGAAAAATAATGAATCCATGATGGGATAAAGGTGCCCTCAGTTGAAAGATATTTATCATGTTAGGATAAAATGACATGTCAATAAGAGATTGAGAAGAGAACTGCTCAAGACACATAGATTTGACTACCAAGCTAGGCAGGAACAAGGAGCGAGGATGAGTATCAGTCAAAGGTGGTTCCTCGAGATACATGACTTCCATGATACCTTCATTAGCAAGGAATGTCTCAGCTAAGGGATCAGGTGATTCCAAAGTTCCAAGCCACAGGGATTGAGAGTACGTATCAAGAGGGGTGTTCGAAATAGAAGAATCAAAGGATGCGGAGCTTGAAGCCGAAGCAATTTCCATGTAATTGACTTCGGTGGGACTAAGCGGCATAACCTCGCTCCAGTTATCAACAAGATATGGTGAAGGTATGACCCAAGGATCAGATTTAACTGAGATCATGTTGACAAAGGCAACATGAGGAGGTGGGAGTCAAAAAATTCCCATCAAGGCAGAATCTTTGAAAAGATTTGCCCCCACACTCTCATAGGGAGCACCAGTGTGCTTGATGTATGGAACATTTCCATCCGAGGAGGAAGAGGCAAAGAAGGATAGCTGGTCGACAATGAAAATCTTCCCTTAATGGGAAAAATGAATCATGCAAAATAGGGAGGAGGCTACAACATTCATAATGTGGGTCCAGCTTCGGCCAAGTAGAAGATTATAATTGAGATTGGTGTCAACAATATCTACCTCGACCTGCATTGTCTTGCCTTCCAGAGTAATGGCAAGGTTAGGTAATACACCAAAGGGTCGCAAATCACGCCCATCAAAAGCTTCCAAAGTGTTCGGAGATTGGTTCAAAGTAGGAGAACCAATATCCTTCCAACATGCGGTTGACATGATGCAGGTGGAAGCAACTTCATCAATGAGAGTCCTGTGGATGGTCTTCTCATTGATGATTACTTGAATGAGAAAGGAAATTTGATGAGGGAGGCGTGGAACATGGTTCTCTAGATCAAAACATATCAAATTGGAATCGGTGGGATCGACGCCCCGATAGCTGATAGCAAAGATTTCAGTTGCAATGGGTAGCTTTGGAGCACCTCGAGAGCTAACATAGCTAACGGTGCCTGAGCCAAATCCTCAAAAAATTATAGTGCTGAGCGGCTCGAGTGTTAGGATTGTGTGAGGATTTCCATAGCACACTTCGAGAGGGTTGTCGGATAGCAGAATCAAGGTTAGGGTGCTTGATATGAAGAGGGCCAGAACTTGGGGTAGAATAAGAAGGGGTGGCTTCTTTCGCTTTCCCAGCTGCCGAGGTAGGAGTTTGATAATATTTCGAGCTAGTAGCCACAATAATAGGCGTACTCATCATAAACACTTGAGATCTTGATGAAGCAGATGATTGGGTTTGGTCTACCATTTGGGTTTGCTGAGACGAAAATGGATCTTTGAGGACAACAGGGGTCCCTTTGAGCAAGTGGCTAGCAACGATCTTTGGGGAGAATCCTTAGTGTATTGAACTTCCTCTCAAATGAGGCAAGGATACTTAGGTTTCCATTTTGAAGATTTGCCAACAAACAATTTGGGAGGACCCTATTTTGGGGCATTAGCTTTACCCTTGCCTTTGCCTTTCTTCTTACCTTTCGAGGATTTGTCCGCTGCGGTAGACTGGATAGCATGGACCTCTGAGGTTTTACCAGGGCCAGGTGGATTTTGGGAAGAACTATTAGGAACAACATTTGAGACCGACTTCTGTTTGGAAGAAGATTTAGCAAGGGTCTGGGATACTGAACCAATAACTCCATCAACAGGAGGTACAGCTTGTGACTTTGATGCTGCAGGATCAGATTATGACCATGGTGCATTGGGTAATAACTCGTACAAAGTGCCAGACTGAGAGTAAACTACATCCAAGTATTGGGCACAAGAGATGGATTTCTCTTCACTGACGCATCCACCCATAGTTATATTGTGAGAAATTGGGGCCACAAATGATTTGGTGAACCATTCAGTGAGCAACTAGTTAGCAATCTCAAATTTTATCAGGCAACGTCTACGGCTCCATTCATGGATATGATGTGTCACAGTATCTTGCTTAAGTGATGTGAGAAAATAGGTGCCAATTTCATAGTGAACTGATAGCTGAAAATGCCTAAGGAAATCCATGGCTAGAGAGTTAAATTCATGGTAAGTACTTTGAGGCAGCTCGATGTACCACTTGGCTGCAGTGCGCATGAGGGTTCGTTGGAAAAGACAGAGATGAATGGAATCGTCAACGTATGAGTTCGATGAGCACGAGAGGTGATATGTCATCACATGGGGTTGAGGATCTTCTTTAGCTTTCCCATCAAACTTTGGAAAATCGCTTGGTATCTTGGATGACACCAGAGGCTAGTATGGCGAATAAAGGATTGGATCATTTATAAGGAGAGATACATCTGGAAACTCAAGTGTGGCCAAGAATGGCAATTGGGTGTTAAAAGGCATGGGAGGTCAATAAGCGGGTTCGAACAGAAGAGCCCATCCCTGTTGGTAAGAATTTTGGCCCCACACTGGGGGATTTTGGCCATATGGCATCTGAGGTTGCCCCCATTACTGATTACCTTGACCATAGGGACAATTTTGACCTTGAATACCTTGGAACTGTTCGGCCATAGGTTGCTGATAAGCAACGTACGGGTTAAAAGGTTGTTGAGCCTATTGAACTTGGACATATGGGTATTGGACATATTGTCCTTGAACATACGGGTGATGAACCTATTATCCTTGAACAAGAGGATTTTGGACCTGATGTGTTTGGGCATAAGGTTTATAGACTTGTTTCTCTTTGACATATGGATTATGTACCTGCTTCCCTTCACCAAGAGGATTGTGAACCTGGTGACCTAGGGCGTTAGGGTTTTGTACCTGATGCCCTTGGCCAAAAGCATTCTAGACCTATTGACCTATGACATTAAGATTTTGGGCCTGCTGCTGCAGGACTTGACCTTGGCTCTACCCTTGCGAGGGTTGCCCCTATTGATATGTATACAAGGGTTACTGCTACCCTTATTGGTTTTGTTGTTGCAAGGGTTGACCTTGCCCCTGAGGCTGTAGATGTTGGCCCTAGGAGGACATGGGCTGGGAGGTGTGCAGAGCATATTGCATATACTGCTGCATGGTTTGTTGCAACTATTGCAAGGGTTTACCTTTCAGTTGTTGCGGTTGACTTTGTTGTGGGATAATTTGCCCTTGCGGTTGCACGGAGAGCCCTTGCTGCAACAAAGGTTGCCCTTGCAGTAATAAAGGCTACCCTTTTTGTTGTAGAGGCTATCCTTGTTTTTGCAAGGGTACTTGAACAGTCTCCGTGAAATTTTTGAACTGAATCTGGCCATAGCCACCTTGGAAGGTGGATGAGCTAGGCTAAATGTACTGCCTAGACTGAAGGGTGTAAGGTTGATTAACCATTGCTTGAGAACCATATGGAACATAAGGAGTTTGGTATTGGACCTGAGCCTCATAGGGTTGTTTATACTAAACATTTCGTGATCCAAACAGACCAATGGGATTCTAAACCTATTGGTACTGGACATTGCTTGATCCAGTAGCATCAACAGGGTTATGAATAATACTAGAAGAATGCTAGTTCATACCAACCATGTGAGCTTGTGAGCCACTCACATTGGTGGAACCTAACTCCATAGAAACATTCAGGTTCCCCCCCGAGGCAGTGACATAGCTTGGCCACTGACTAGAGGGATGGAAGAACTGACAGAGACATTCTTTGAAACTGTCGGTTGTGCCTCATGGGTAATTGGGATTGACGATACAAGGGTATTCTAAACGGTGGGTTGCACCGAGACGGAGGTAACGCCTGTTGGGAAGTCATGTTTGTAATGAACAAACTTGAGGTAGGCATGGGGCCTAACACCCAAATAGGGTTATGTAAAGTGATGAGGCACTAGGTGTACCTGAAACCAGCTGTGTCAAAGACACATAGTTGGGTGGAAAACTAGCGGTAATGCATCCTATATAGGGGAAACCCTCAGGGGGAAAAGGTTGCTCTTCCTCCTCAATAGTGTGTGGAGTAGACTCTTCGGACTCTTTCTTAGAGGTGATTGGAGCATCACCTTCGGGTTCCATATATGGGAACAAACGATGACGAATGGCCGAAGAAGTACGAGGGGATAGTTCCAAAGGAACATCTGGCTAGTCGTACAGACTGTAAGGATGTTGCGGTGATATTACAACAGGATCAAACAGAGGACTCAAAGGGTAGGTAACTAGTCCAAGCTGACCATTAGTGGTCAGAAAAGTCTCAGAAGTTTGAACAGGATTGTCCAGAGATTCCAGGCCAAGATCAACAGATGACCCAGTATCAAAAGTAGGCGGAGGACAAGATAACAAAGGCTGAATTCTCAGAAAAATTTCGACTTCAATGCCTTGGTCCTTGAGTGATTCTGGTAACTCAGGAAATCTCTCCTCAAATAATCTTTCAGATGGAGGAGAGGAAGAGGAACTGGGTGAACCAGAAGGTTCAACCACGCTGACCTTGTCCTAGTTGACAGAAAAATTAACTTCAAGGCTTTAAAATATTTTTTAAGGGAAACTCATGATTTGGTCTCAAAAAAGACTAATAGGGTGTTTTTGGATCGTGGGCAATCAATTATTAAGATGCATAAAAGGTTGGTGCTCTTTCATTTTTTAAGAGTCGAGAAAGAAAAAAAGATGACTCTATCGCTTTCGATTGGAAACAAGTTTGAAAGGACAAGTGCTCGAATGATATTTTAATTTTAATGAGTCAAAAAGATCAAATGATTTCTCTAGATGATCTAGGTAAACAGGATTAGCAGGCAACCTTGAACTGCAGAATACTTCCTAGCAAACTGAGAAGTACGAGGAAGCAATCTCCTTGAATGATGTGTTCAGTGTATCACGTTTGCAAGGCGGCTGACTCGACTTCCTAAGGATAGAGGATTGCAACCTAGAGGGGTCTCCCATTATATACTTGATGGTACAGGGAATGTTGGCATTATGATTCAGGTGTTGTCCTTGATGGCAAACCCATTCAGGTGATAAATCAAGAAGGACGCAGGAAATATGTTCAGCAAGTGCGTCCCCGCAGGTATACCATACAGAACCCGCGTCCAGGGACGCAGGCCAGCCGTTCAGGAGGTGCGTCCGCCCAGTGCACACATTTCAAGGCAGAGAAAAGCACGTGGGGGTTTCTTGTGTGGTATCTAGCCGACGGTTTTGTGTTTCTATGGTGTCGGCTCGTGGTTTTGTTCCATGTTTTGGGGAGAAGCTTGCCTATATAAAGCAAAGGAGTTCATTTGGATTAGGCACCATCTTGGTTGAATATCTTTTGGTGAGATCTAGTCCAGATCTATGAAGGCGAATCTTCTAATGGACTGTGATCTCTATGGCGCATGATCAGATCTGTGGATCTGAGTGTTTGGGTTGGTTCTGAAGTCCTCATATCTTTTATATCTGAAGGGACGCAGGTTCAGTGAAGGGTAAGTGCGCCGGGACGCAGTACAGTAAAGGCTCAGGTGCGTCTCTGAGGCAAAGGACGCGGCGCGACTGTGTTATTGGGTGCGTCTCTGAAGCAAAAGACGCGGCGCGATAGTGTTTTTGGGTGCGCCGGTCGCAGCAAAGCATAGAGGAACAGTGCGTCGGCACGCAGAACAGTGGAAGGTAGACTGCATCCAGTCGCAGGTCACAGAAAGAAAATATGCGTCCCTGTCTTAAGATGATCTGTTGACTGTATATTTCTGTTCATAAGGTGTTCTGGGTTATTTCTGTAATTACTGATCTGATATCTGTAGTGGACTGTATCTGTTGTATACTTGCTGATCTTTTGATTCTTCATGAAAAGAAGTAGGGGGTTGTAGCTCCCTTCCAGGAGAGACTGGAAAACGAGAGAGAGTTGTAGCTCTCTGCAGGTTGCAGCCTGCGTGCTGGTAAAGGACTGCACCAGTACAAAATCATTGTAAAAAGAATTTCTTGAAAGAAGATAGAGACATATTGCAGCAGGTGGTTTTCTCCCGCATTGGGTTTCCACCTTACATCTTGTGTTCTTTGGTGTGACTGTCTATTTTCTTTATTCATGCTCATTATTTTATGGTACTGATATGCAAGAATAATTCAAAAGATCAAATAAGGAAGATTTGGTAAATTGCTTGATAATACTGATTCACCCCCCCTCTCAGTATTATTTCCAACAATTGGTATCAGAGCAGGTCCTTCAGAAAAGCTTGATCGCTTGAAGGTAGATCGTTCATCATGAGCAACTACGAGAGAGAAGCATCAATCAGGCCACCAGTTTTTGATGGGACAAACTTCAATTATTGGAAGGTAAGAGTTACTGCATATCTTCAATCTCTTGGTACTGAAGTTTGGGACATTGTAGAAACAGGCTATGCTTTTCCTTCAGCTACTCCTACAGATCCAGCTGAGAAAAAGAAGTATGAAACAAATGCAAAAGCAGTCAGTACTCTATTAGGAAGTATATCCCAAACAGAATTCATGAAGGTAATGCATTTCAAATCAGCAAAAGAAATATGGGACAAAATTATCACAAGCTATGAAGGAGATGAACAGGTAAAACAAGCCAAACTTCAAACTCTCAGAATTCAATATGAGACTCTCAAGATGTATAATGATGAAAGTGTGGCTAATTATTTTCTTCGGGTAGATGAGATTGTAAATTGTATGAAAAATTTGGGTGAAGAAGTAAAGGAGTCTCTAGTAGTTCAAAAGATTCTAAGATCATTATCCCCCAAGTTTGAATCCAAAGTATCTGCAATAGAAGAAAAAGAAAATCTCCGTGTTCTTACTATGTCTCAGCTACATGGAATTCTAACTGCTTATGAAATGAGAAAGGGAGGACCATCAGACAGAAGGGAGGCTGCTTTTAAAGCATCAGGCAAAGAAGATTACTATGAAGCAAGCCATGATCCAGAAGAAGAGGAAGAAGAATCAAATTTTGTCAGAAATCTTCAAAGAGGTTCTGGAAGGTTCAGAGGTAAGCTACCTTTCAAATGCTTTGCTTGTGGAAGAGTAGGTCATTATGCTACAAAATGCTCTTATAAGGATAAAGGAAAGGAACCAGTTAGATGGAACAAGAAACAAAGCGCAAATAAGAAAAGCTACTACACCCATGAAGATAGTGATGGCTTATCAAACAGTGATGAAGATGAACAAGGTAATAAATATAGGTTGTTAATGGCATTTGAAGATGATGATTATGAGGATTCTGTAGATGTGGATAACCTTTATGATGAAATTACTAGACTCAAGAGATGCATAGAAGAAAAGAACATGATTATTGATACTCTACAATTCCAAATTGATGAAAAGGAAAAACATCTTGAAAAATTAGAAGGTGAAATTGTTGGTCTTAGAAAAGAAATTGAGAAAACAAAAATTATTAATCTCAAGTTTGTCAAAGGATCTGAAACTTTGGATGAGATTATCAGTGTGCAGCGGTCTCCACTAAATAAGACAGGTTTGGGCTATAATGGAGAAACTTCTCAAGCATCCACTTCAAAAAGTTATCTTGATGCAGCAAGAAGAAATGAGCAAGAGCACAAGGAAGATCATCAGGTAAAGCAGGGACAAATGTCAAGTAGAAACTATCAGGGGCAATCCAGCTTAAGGGTGAACAAAAGCCACAACCAGCCACAGGTAAAATCTTCTCAATTTGGTTCAAGAATAGATGAAAATAGAAATTACAATCAGTTGGCTGGTAGATCCAATAATCGCAGAAGCTTCTTCAATGGACAATGCTTTTCTTGCCATAACTTTGGTCACAAAGCAGCTCAATGTGTTGCGTATAAAACAATCATGACTAGAGAAGCTCAAAAACAAAGAAGTATGACAGGGATTACAAAAAGGACCTATAACAACTTTTCAGCTCTTGAAAATGAAGTTGAATGTTCTATTTGCAATAATTTTGGACATAAAGACTTTGAATGCAAAAGCAGGTTTCCGGAAAGAAAGGTACAAGAGCAAAAAAAGGAACAAGCCTCAGGCGCCAAAACATGGAGAATAAAGGAACCTCAAACAGAAAGATGTGGGATAGCATTTTATGCAGAAAGACAAGAAAATCTATGGTACATTGACAGTGGATGTTCGAAGCATATGACAGGTGATAAAGAAAAACTTGAGTCCTATTCTAATTTAGAAAAGGGAAAGAAAGTCTCTTTTGGAAATGATACTCCTGCAACTATAAAAGGAAAAGGTATTTCTCCTTTAAAAGAAGATGTTAAGGCTGGAAATGTTTTGTTTGTTGATGGATTGAAGCATAATCTACTAAGTGTCAGCCAGATGTGTGATCAAAGAACCGAGGTTATATTCAGATCAAATGGATGCCTTGTTCGTGATCTTGATACAGGTAAAACAGTTCTCAAAGGAAAGAGAACTCCAAATAATCTATACATATTTGATGAAGGACAACAACAATGCTATCTAAGCAAGAATGAAGAGCACTGGTTATGGCATCGAAGGTTGGGACATCTAAGCTTCTCACAAATAAGGAAAGCTTGCAAATATCAGGCAGTTCGCGATCTTCCAGATATCAAAATTCCTGACAACACCATATGCAGATCATGTCAGTTTGGAAAACAAACCAGAACTAACTTTCCAGAGAAAGAAGGATCAGCCAGCATGCCTCTTGAGCTAGTACATACAGATGTATGTGGACCATTCAGAAAAAGAACACCTAGAGGAGAGGAATACTTGATATTATTTATTGACGATTTCTCCAGGTTTGTTTGGTTAGGACTTATGAAGCACAAAGATGAAGCATTCGAAAAATTCAAAACCTTCAAAGCCTTGGCTGAAAATGAATCAGGTCACAAAATTAAGTGCCTCAGATCTGACAGAGGTGGGGAATTTACTTCAAATGAATTTTTCGATTTCTGTGATGAACATGGGATAAGGAGAGAATTCTCTACAGCTAGAACGCCTCAGCAAAATGGAGTTGTTGAAAGAATGAACAGAACAATCCAACAAATGGCTCGTGCTATGCTTGATGAATCAGGAACCCCCGCAACCTTCTGGGGTGAGGCTGCACATACTGCGGTTATTATTCTCAACAAGACAAATGTCCGGGTGAACAGCACTCAAACCCCTCATGAGCTCTGGAGTGGTAAAACTCCTTCGGTAAAGCACTTCAAAATATTTGGGAGCAAATGCTATATCAAGAATACTGAGGAGCAGCTTGGCAAACTTGATCCTAGAGCAGATGAAGGCATTCTTCTTGGCTATTCTCCACATAGCAAAGCATACAAATGCTACAATAAAAGACTTGGCAGAATTGTTGACAGCATTGATGTAGTGGTTGATGAAAAGGGATATATTCCTAGGCAAATACATCGTGAAGACATCGAAGAAGATGAGAGCTACCCTCAAAGACAGAATGATGAAGAAGAAGAACCTCAAGAAGAATCTCAAGAAGAACCTCACGAAGAAGCAGAAGAACGGACAAGAATAGAAGAAAAGACTCCATCCAGATATGTTTAGAAGAACCATCCAGAATCTCAGATCATGGGACAAAAAGAAGCAGGTATACAAACTAGAAGAACAGTTGCAGAAGCTTCAAGCTATTTGGCATTACTTTCCTCCACCGAACCACAAAATGTGAAAGAGGCATGCAAAGATGAATGTTGGGTGAAAGCAATGGATGAAGAACTTGAGCAAATCGAAAAGAACAACACTTGGGAGCTGGTTCCTAGACCAAAAGATAAGAATGTTATTGGAACAAAATGGGTCTTCAAAAATAAATTGAATGAAAATGGAGAAGTAATTAGAAACAAAGCCAGACTCGTTTGTAAAGGGTATGCGCAGCAAGAAGGAATAGACTTTGAAGAAACTTTTGCTCCTGTTGCAAGACTTGAGGCCATCCGAATGTTCCTTGCTCTCTCAAGTTTTCAGAACTTCAAAGTATTTCAAATGGATGTGAAATCAGCCTTTTTGAATGGAGACTTGGAAGAAGAAGTGTACATTGAACAGCCAGATGGGTTCATTCTTGGAAATGATCCAAATCTTGTATGCCGATTGAAAAAGGCTCTCTATGGTCTCAAACAAGCTCCAAGGGCTTGGTACTACCGGTTGGACAAATATCTTCATCAACAAGGTTTCTTAAAAGGTTCAGCAGATAGCAATCTGTATATAAAAGTTGAAAATGACAAATTGCTAATACTTGTTGTGTATGTAGATGACATTATTTTTGGCAGCAATGAAGAAGCTATGAGTCAAAGCTTTGCCTCAGTCATGCAGAAAGAATTTGAAATGTCCTTGCTAGGAGAACTGACATATTTCCTTGGTTTGCAAATCCAACAGAAGGAAGGAGGAATCTTTTTATCTCAAACCAAGTATCTCAAGCAGATTTTGAAGAAATATGGCATGGAAGATGCAAAACCAGTATGTACACCCATGGTCACAGGATGTAGTCTCAGTGCAAATGATGAATCTGCAGCAGTACATCAACCAACTACAGATCTATGATTGGAAGTTTACTATATTTGACAGGTACCCGACCAGACATCATGCATGCAGTTGGAATAGTTGGAAGATTTCAGGCAAATCCGAAGGAGACTCATCTTCAAGCAGTGAAGAGAATTTTCAAATATCTTCAAGGGACTCAAAATTATGGCTTATGGTATCCTAGAAATACAGATCTTACTCTTCATGCCTATACAGATGCAGATTGGGCCGGAAGCGTGGATGACAGGAAAAGCACAAGTGGTGGTGCGTTCTTTATGGGTCCCAGACTGGTCTCTTGGTTCAGCAAGAAACAGAGTTCAATTGCCTTGTCTACAGCTGAAGCAGAATATGTTGCTGCTGCATCTTGTTGCACCCAACTCCTTTGGATGATGCAGAATTTGCAGGATTATCAAATCACTTGTACTCCTCCAATCCCTATCTTATGTGACAACACAAGTGCAATCAGCATCTCAAAGAATCCGGTTATGCATTCAAAAACCAAGCACATACCAATCAAGTACCATTTTCTCCGGGAACAAGTACTTGAACAGAAGGTCAAGTTGGAGTATGTTCCTTCTAAGGAACAAGTTGCTGATATTTTCACCAAACCGTTGCCCAGGGACACTTTTGAATACCTCAGGCAAAAGCTGGGGGTTGTTGATGCATCATCTTACTGTTGATCATCTTCCTATTGGTGGTATAGGCTCAGGGGGAGCACATAATGCATTGTTGGCATTATGGAGAAGGAGATCTTGGAAATAGCTGCAATATGTCTCTATCTCCTTCATGATGGATTTCTGGTTACAGATCTGGAGATGCATGAGCATAGGGGGAGCATACCCTTTGCCCTTGATGTCAAAGGGGGAGAATGATGCTGAAGATTATGTGGTTGCCATCAAGTCCAAAGGGGGAGATTGTTGGCATTATGATTCAGGTGTTGTCCTTGATGGCAAACCCATTCAGGTGATAAATCAAGAAGGACGCAGGAAATATGTTCAGCAAGTGTGTCCCCGCAGGTATACCATACAGAACCCGCGTCCAGGGACGCAGGCCAGCCGTTCAGGAGGTGCGTCCGCCCAGTGCACACATTTCAAGGCAGAGAAAAGCACGTGGGGGTTTCTTGTGTGGTATCTAGCCGACGGTTTTGTGTTTCTATGGTGTCGGCTCGTGGTTTTGTTCCATGTTTTGGGGAGAAGCTTGCCTATATAAAGCAAAGGAGTTCATTTGGATTAGGCACCATCTTGGTTGAATATCTTTTGGTGAGATCTAGTCCAGATCTATGAAGGCGAATCTTCTAATGGACTGTGATCTCTATGGCGCATGATCAGATCTGTGGATCTGAGTGTTTGGGTTGGTTCTGAAGTCCTCATATCTTTTATATCTGAAGGGACGCAGGTTCAGTGAAGGGTAAGTGCGCCGGGACGCAGTACAGTAAAGGCTCAGGTGCGTCTCTGAGGCAAAGGACGCGGCGCGACTGTGTTATTGGGTGCGTCTCTGAAGCAAAAGACGCGGCGCGATAGTGTTTTTGGGTGCGCCGGTCGCAGCAAAGCATAGAGGAACAGTGCGTCGGCACGCAGAACAGTGGAAGGTAGACTGCGTCCAGTCGCAGGTCACAGAAAGAAAATATGCGTCCCTGTCTTAAGATGATCTGTTGACTGTATATTTCTGTTCATAAGGTGTTCTGGGTTATTTCTGTAATTACTGATCTGATATCTGTAGTGGACTGTATCTGTTGTATACTTGCTGATCTTTTGATTCTTCATGAAAAGAAGTAGGGGGTTGTAGCTCCCTTCCAGGAGAGACTGGAAAACGAGAGAGAGTTGTAGCTCTCTGCAGGTTGTAGCCTGCGTGCTGGTAAAGGACTGCACCAGTACAAAATCATTGTAAAAAGAATTTCTTGAAAGAAGATAGAGACATATTGCAGCAGGTGGTTTTCTCCCGCATTGGGTTTCCACCTTACATCTTGTGTTCTTTGGTGTGACTGTCTATTTTCTTTATTCATGCTCATTATTTTATGGTACTGATATGCAAGAATAATTCAAAAGATCAAATAAGGAAGATTTGGTAAATTGCTTGATAATACTGATTCACCCCCCCTCTCAGTATTATTTCCAACAGGGAACACAAATCCGTACTAGCGCTATCTAATTCCAAAGCTAATGATAGCTGCTAGGTTTAAAGACACCGGAACACATCTCTATCCTAGACCTTCTAGATATGATTGTTAAGTGTCAAATGTGACTTAGGTTAATTGAATTCATTTTAAAGGTTATCTTGTGTTATGTTTCAGTTTTCAGGTCTTAGCGATGCAACTTCAAAAACCTTAAATGCAACTAAATGAGATAAGACCCTTTCAATTCGATGAAATACCTACACTAGAGAGGGTAGAAACTACTCAATTAAATGAAAACAACCAAGCAACTGAAAGTGAAATGATCTTTCACTACCTTAATTTTTAGAAAAATAAACTAATGTAAAATGCATTCCAATTCCTAATTTCCTGACAAGCACATATCTAACAATCCCTTCGAAACCAAAAAGAGTTCTTTTCCTTTTTCAAATTCCAATGCAATTCTAGTATTTTAGTGATGCAAGCTATCGTAGCACAATGATCCAACAAACTAGAATTTGATAGTTTTTCATGAAACAACGAAATAAACTTTTCACATACAACCCTTCAATGAAAAAGTTTTCGAGACAAACAGCTCTTCAAACAAATGAAAACATGAAAAGAAAGGCTCATTCAGATTAATGAAGCACTGACTTTACCAACAACGAGACAAAAAACGTAATCCATGTTGGAAAAGAAAAGTTCAGAAAAGAAAATGAAAACTTTTCGAACTCGTGTAATAGAGGTCAAAGTCGTAAAAGGACAGCAAACGAAATGCAAGGAGTAAACACACCTACAACCCAAATCACTAAGTTCACAAACAGCCGAATGGACGACAACCTAGATGCCCTAGTGTCACTGACCACCCAATGATTCAAGTAATCAAGCAGAAAGATGATAATCCAACAAGAAAACAAAGCCAAATGAAAAGTAGCTTTCTAGTTAGGGAAAAAATGGTCTAAAAGGCTTACGGGGTCAAAATCATAAGAGCATAACACACTGGCCAAGATTGGGGATAAACCCTAATCTTCACTTATAGACATCGGTGCAACTGCCTAACTGACAACAAGTGCCAGAGGCTGGTCAGCGTCACTGTTTCTTAGCAAATCACATTGATCAGTGCAACTATCAGCGGATCAAGCACGCTGATCGAGGGAGCCAAGAAAAAAAATAAAAAAATTTGAAACAGAGACCAGATCTACTACTATGAATTTCAAACTTAGGCCAGTAAGAAGGAGAAAAGAAACAGAACCAAAGGGAAAAACTGGAACTAGAAAAGTCCATGCAAAATCATGAAATCCAAGACAAACAAAAGGATTGGTTCTCCCCAATATGGTCTCCGATTTGTCGTGAAGTAAAATTATAACTGTGGACACAAACAAATTCCTCTAGCCCGATAATGGGTCTAGCCATAACTGATACATTCTATGGAAGATTTCCTTAGGTTAGGACCAATTAATAGGGCCTACCTCTTAGTACTCTTATCTTGTTTGATGATGTCCTTTCTTGCTCACTCCAACTATCTCTCATTTCCTTCGTCAAACACCTAAAACAAGTAAACAATAACAGACAACAACCATGATAATAGACAAATTGTAATTCAACCTACTTAACAAGTCAAGAAACATTAAGCCATGAATATGTAAGATGACAAATCATGTAGGATATCAATTGATAGTTTCAAATATATTGAATCAAGAAGAGATTACAACCATTGTCTTGATGTTGTCGTTCTCCTCTGACAAGACCAGGTTCCCACACACTTCTGCTAGCATTCCATGATGGCCTCAATCAACAATAGTTTTAAGGCTCTTCCCTTTAGGCTTCACTCCAAACCAAAATCACACTTCTCCCTCATACAACTAGAGAGCTACAACTATGAATAGCTTGTTGTTTACTCCAAACCAAAACAGCACTAGCACACCAACATTAAGACTATCTTGTGCTTGGGAAGAAGGGAGGTTTATATAAGATGAATGGATGGGAGATGGATCCTCTTCTCATGGGAGAAGGTCTTATCCCTTGAGGTAGTTCCATCATTATAGGGGAAAGGAGCCCAAACTGACATCCTCGACACCATTCGGCCAAACCATTTACGAGGCTTCCATTATGAAGCTTCTAGAGTTGGAAGCTTCGGCACTTAGTTTAAAAAACATTCCATAACAGGGCCGACGCGACTGGAACACAGCTCAGTCACTCCAATCAGCTCTAGGGACAATGATAATCTCTGCACATCGGCATGGGGAAGACAAGGGCCATTAGCATTGGTCTTGTAAACTGGGAAAAACAGAAGTTTCAGGGGAAATGGTGCAAAAAGGGAATTGATCTTCTCATGGAAAGAGACACAATGGGGGTTTCTTCATGAAGGGAAAGCATGTAGGGTTCACTGTAGAGGTCCTCCAGGATTAAGGAACGTGGAGTACAGGGACAATAAAAAAATGTTGTGTAACAGATGCCCCCTAAAGTGTGAAGGTCGAACTAGAGTGAGGGATGAAATTATTTATGAATCAATTTGGGGAAAATACTCTGCTGTTGGAAAACCTGCAAGCAAGTACAAATACATATACATAACTGAGAACTTTATGAAGTGATACATGAATCGTGGCATGGAAGAAACCATCCAGAGAATGATCAAGTAAACGGATCTAGGTATGGGCGCAACCATCTGTCAAAGAGGATCATAAAGAAACCAAGGTATGGTCGCAGCAATCCATCTAAAAGAGACATGTATATCAACATAACCATGTCACATCACTTTGCAACCTGGACTTTTGTGATATGAGCCCAAGGTTTTGCGCTCCAACACGACCCGATCAAAGTACGAATCCTAACATGTGAATATATGTGTTGAGGTCGAACATGCTAGAAAGTTGCTTGATTACCAGTCAATGATATAAATTGTTAACAAGCACGAGAGAGACCACCAATAATGAAAATGGTTCTCAAGGTACTATCAGCACAATTCATGGAATGTGAATAGAGGAACTAAAGTCAAACACCCATGAAATCACTTGATCAAAAGCCAATGATGTGAACTTGTTGTCGAGTGTGAAGAACTTGCCATTAGGGCATGCAAGCTCTAAGGTACTGGAAGGGAGTCTCTCGGTCAACTTCCCGGATAATGAGCTGAAGTTGATAGGAAATGACCATGTCGAAGGAGGTCCATAATGTATCGCACATCATCGACATGAGACAAATGGATGCAAAATGATTTTGGGTGATACAGAGAATCAGAGGTATATGTAACTGTAGAAGGACAATTCTTGAACATATCGGCGACACAATTGGAAGTTTGGCATCTTTTGGATCCATAGGATCAGTGGTCATGGTGACATGGTAGAGATCAAATGGAAGGAAAAAATGAGCAGCCCAACCCAAGAAAGGTCAATGATTCAAAGGAGGATATCCCAACCTGACATGAAGCAGAAAGTGTCATGTTCAAGAGTGAGATGCCGACACAACTGATTAGATTTCCAACCTTTCCCCCACCATTTCTGGCAAGTACCCTGATTATTTTTAATCGCAAGCTAGAAGGGGATAGCATATGCTCGCACTATAAGTTCATCCTTCTTATGAATCCAACCTAGTAAGTTTAACGATCCCTAGGAAGGAGAAGCTCATGTTTGCCATGATGACGAATCCGGTGTTGTTTAATAGTTTAATGAGTTCGACAAAGGTGTAACTAGATATCTTTTTGATGTTTAGAGATTTTGAAAAAAGACACGTAAAAGAAAATTCCACATGGTCCCTTTTTGTACATTTGTGTCTCTCGAGCCCGAAAAGGTAGAAAATGATACTTGAGAGAACCGCTTGACCATTTCAGTCAAGGAGTAACTTTTTCGTAAATAGCACCTCCCAACCCGAAAAAGGGGTAAACTTATATTGGGTGCACGATGTTTCGCATTCATTAGCGAGTTCGAAATGACAAGGGCTCAACCATCTTTTCACTTTTAAAAGGTCGGAAAAGAGCTTGAAAGTAGACCCCCCACTTTATTCTCTTTTACGAGTCAAAAGGGAAAAACACTTTGCAATATTTTCATATGAGCTTTAACAAGTCAAGAAAAGAGCTGAAACGTGACTCATCATCATCGTCGAACATCCATCACTTGTCGTTGTGCAAAAAGGTAAAGTGTATTATCCAGTTCTTGAGGCAAAATAGGTTAAAATATTTATAGAAACCTGATATTTTCATGAAAAAATGAATAAAAAGGAGAAAAGTAAATATATTTTTACCATTTACCATTTTACCTTGCTGTGAAAATGTTTTTACTCAGTTTTTCCCTAACTGTTCTGGAGAAGAATGTGGGAGATCAAGAGGTCAATCGCCAAGTCACCAGTTACAGGTAAGAGCCAAAGCCCTGAGCTCCATTTTCATGTCCTTTATTCCCGTTTTTAACCATTTTTTTGGTTTTTTGAGGGGTTTTGTAAAAAAAAAAATTCCCTCGGTTGGTGCGACTTCTGGGCATGGAATCGCATCGGCTGAGGATGATTAACAAAGTCAGTCATGCAGCCGGTGCAACTGTTTTTAAAACAGGCGCGTCAGCGTTGTGAATAAGGAAAAACCCTATTTCCTCAAAAAATCACCATTAAAACTCAAAATTTATGGGCCAAGCATGATTGTTGACTCAAATTAATGGCTTTTGCAAGAAAGAATCACTGAAAATGGTGGACTGGAAAGAACGGGGACATGAGGATGGGGACACACAGGTATTGAATGATCCAAATTGCCTGGAAGATTTGAGGGCTTGCGGACCCCTCAAATTCTTTCTCACGCTAGGGATGTTGGCCTAACCCGAGTTGCTTTGGTACCTCATTAGTATTTGGGACATTAATCGGGAAATATTTTTCATTGGTGACTAGGAGCTAGAGTTGGAAACTTCAGATATATACTTCATCAATGGATTGTCCCGAAGAAGGGAACAAGTTAACTTTTATGGGTCACGATCGATTCGGGTAAGCATATCTTCATTGTTTGCTGAACACTACCCTGAGGCCCTGAAATCCAAGAGTGGAAAGATTGAGATTTCCAATGTTTGAGATCTGACACTAAAAGTGCTTCTATTGACCATCAACAGAGTGGCAGAGTCCCAAGCGAAACATGAGACCAACAAGTTGAATTTCCTATATGCTATCGACTGTACAAAACCTATGATATTCAACTAGTAAGAGGCCATGAAGACCAACATAAAGTGCTAGCTGTCCAAATCTAAGGTCGGGAATATGAAGCAATTTTTCTTGGGATCTGTGCTCATGACCTTCTTCTTGGAATGGGTGCCACTGTTCCAGTATCAGTTGACTAAGGTAGATCCTCCTATGCCACGTGATCTACAGATGGCCCGTTGGAGTCTTTTGATGCCCAGGATCACTGGGGGTCAGCACATGTCATACAGACCTTGCATTATTTTCATGGCTATAACAACAGAAGATTATCATAGAGGACTGGCCATATAGTGGCACCGACTTCCGTGGAGATCCGGATATGCCCTTACCAGATGGAGAGGATTTCGATGATGAAGGTAAAAAATTAACTTTTTAATTTTGATAATTTTTTTTTAATTATTTTTGGTATATGTGCTTATAACATTTCTCTTGTTAATGTAGACATTGGACCAGAGCGGCCTGCTGGGATGTCCCCTATAGCTATTTGAGTCCCCCACCCGATTGATGTTGTCGCTCCTTATCAGGAGGGGAGTGACAATGAGGAGGAGATCGCGAGTAACCTTGAGGGGTTGACGCATGGTATGTTGGAGTATGTTCGGGTAGGAGACATTCCTTGTCAGTACCAGAGGCACACGGTGGGAGTCTCAGATCAGATCTGTCAATTGTTTACTCGTGTTGCATGAGCTATATCATGCTACTATGATCACCATGTTGATTAGTTCCTAGGTCCAACACTTACATTTTTTAGGTTTGTGTGCCACAAATATATGAGACCTGTGAGCCACCAATGTTATTTTGGACACACATATTATTTTTTGGGAATTTGATGTATCAAACACACATATATCTATATATATATATATATATATATATATATATATATATATATATATATATATGTATGTATGTATGTATGTTGTATTTTCTTGTCTACTGTGGTACAAATGGTTTGTTTTATCTTTTCACATGTTTCGTAAATGTCTATCCAACACATAATTAGCTAATGCATTTGTCAATATCTTCATGTGTCTAGGAATATGATGATATGTAATGTAATCAAAATGTCTTTCTAGTAGACGAATATGGAGATACATTCTCAATATTTGAGGGTTCCTGATGGAATATTGCCTAGTGAGTTGAAGGATGACAGGCTGTGAATCTAGGTTGACAACCAACTCTCTAATGTCAAGAGCAATGGCTTCCGACAAGAGTTCGATAATTGCATTGTATTTAGTAATGTTGTTAGTTGTGTGACCTAGGAAGATACCTTGAAGGTTAATCAACTCACCGTTAGGCTCATAAATAGCCCATGACACAGATGATAAGTTCTGGGTACTATGGCAAGCACCACCAGTGAAACCGATGTGGGGAGTCGCAGACATCTGCAAAGCAAGAAAATTGTAGTAAACAGGAATTTGTTTGAAAACTAACACAAAAAACCACACTGCACAAAAATGAATGACACACTAATGTACACAAGTAACCATACAAGATGACCTAAGCATAGTACTTCTTGAGAGAGTCCATGCTGGGACTCAGGTAATCAATCAACATAGATGAACATTAGAGTTTTACCGTTGACATGACAAAACCACACTGCACAAAAATGAATGACACACTAATGTACACAAGTAACCATACAAGATGACCTAAGCATAGTACTTCTTGAGAGAGTCCATGCTGGGACTCAGGTAATCAATCAACATAGATGAACATTAGAACTCATATAAGGATTTGCGCCCATGCCCCCTGGGTGATGGAGGGTCACGATTCATATGAAAATCCCATTGCAATGATGGGAAATCGGGAAAAACTTGGGGAGGGAGAAAAATCTTGAATCCATGATGGGATAAAGGTGCCCTCAGTTAAAATATCTTGACCACGTCAGGATAAACTGACACGTCAATAGGTGATTGAGAAGAGAATTGATCAAGACACGGATTTGACTTTCGGGCTAGGCAAGAATGAGGAGCGAGGATGAGTATCGGTTCAAGGTGGTTCCTCGAGATACATGACTTCCATGATATCTTCATCAGCAAGGAATGTCTCAGCTAAGGGATCAGGTGATTCCAAAGCGCCAAGCCACGGGAATTGAGAGTCTGTATTGTGATAGGTCTTCAAAACAGAAGAATCAGAGGATGCGAAGCTTAAAGCCAAAACAATTTCCATGTAATTTACTTCGATGGGACTAAGTGGCATAAGCTCACCCCAGGTATCAACAAGATGTGGTGAAGGTATGACCCAAGGATCATATTTAACCGAGATCATGTTGACAAAGGAAACATGAGGAGGTGGGAGTGGAAAAATTCCCATCAAGGTAGAATCTTTAAAAAGACCTACCCCCACACTCTCATAGGGAGCACCAGTGTTCTTGACATACAGACCATTTCCATCCAAGGAGGAAGAGGCAAAGAAGGACAGTTGGTCAACAGTGACAATATTCCTCTGATGGGGAAAATGAATCATGCGAAATAGGGAGGAAGCTACAACATTCATAGCATGGGTCCAACTCCAGCCGAGTAGAAGATTATAATTGAGATTGGCATCAACAATCTCTATCTCAACCTGCAATTTCTTGCCTTCCAGAGTAATGGAAAGGTTAGGTAAGACACCGAAGGGTCATGAATCGCATCCATTGAAAGCTTCCAAAGTGTTTGGAGATTGGTTGAAATTAGGAGAGCCAATAGCCTTCCAATATGCGGTTGACATGATGCAAGTGGAAGCACCTTCATTGATGACAGTCCTGTGGATGGTCTTCTCATTGATGATTACCTGAATGAGAAAGGCAATCTAATGAGAGAGGTGTGGAACATGGTTCTCTAGATCAAAACATATCAAATTGGAATCAGTGGGATCGATGCCCCTGATAGATGACAACAAATATTTTTGTGGCGATGGGCAACTTTGGAGCACCTTGAGAGCTGACATAGTTGATGGTGCCTGAGCCAAATCCTAAAAAATATTATAGTGCTGAGCAGCTCGGGCGTTAGGATTATATGACGATTCCCGCAGCACACCTTAAGAGGGTGGCCGCATAGCAGAATCAGGGTTAGGGCACTCGATATGAAGAGGGCCAGAACTCAGGGTAGAAGAAGAAGGGGTGGTTTCTTTCTCTTTCGCAAATGCCGAGTCAGGAGTTTGATAATATTTCGATCTAGTAGCCACATTAATAGGCGTACTCATCATGAACACTTAAGATCCTGAGGAAGCAAATGATTGGGGCTGGTCTACCATTTGGTTCTGCTGAGGAGGAAATGACTCTATGAGGACAAAGGGGGTCCCTTTGATCAAGCAAACAATTTTGGACCATTGGGGACAATCCTTAGTGTAGTGATCTTCCTCGCAAATGACGCAGGGATACTTAGGTTTCCGTTTCCAAGATTCGCCAGTAGACGATTTTGGAGGACCCTGTTTTGGGGCATCGGCTTTACCCTTTCCTTTTCCTTTCTTCTTACCTTTTGAGGATTTTTCCGTTGTGGTAGACTGGACAACATGGACCCCTCGGGTTTTACCAAGGCCATGTGGATTTTGGGATGAACTACTAGGAACAACATTTGAGACCGACTTCTGTATGGAAGTGGATTTAGCAGGGGTTTGGGATACTGACTAATAGCTCCATCGACAGGAGGTACGACTTGTGACTTTGATGTTGCAGGATCAGATGATGGCCACAACACATCAAGTAATAACTCATACAAAGTGCCATATTGAGAGTAACCTAGATCCAAGTATTGGGCATGAGCGATGGCTTTCTCTTCATTGACGCATCCACCCATAGCTATATCGTGAGCAATTGGGGCCACGAATGATTTGGTGAACCATTCAGTGAGCAATTGATCAACAATCTCAAATTTAATCAGGTGACGTCTATGTCACCATTCATGGGATATGATCGGAGATGCGTGTCACAGTATCTTGCTTAAGCAATGTGAGCAAATAGGTGCCGGTTTCATAGTGAACTGGCAGCTGAAAATGCATGAGGAAAGCCATGGCCAAAGAGTTAAATTCATGGTAAGTACTTCAAGGTAGATCGATGTACCACTTGGCTGCAACACCCGTGAGGGTTCGTTGGAAAAGACAGAGATGAATAGAATCGTTAATGTATGAGTTCGATGAGTACCAGAGGTAATATGTCATCACATGGGCCTGAGGATATTCTTTAGCTTTCCCATCGAACTTTGAACAATCGCTTGGTATCTTGGATGGAGCTAGAGGCCAGTATGGTGAATGAAGTATTGGATCATTCATAAGGCGAGATACATCTGGAAACTTGAGTGTGGCCAAGAATGGCAATTGGGTGTTAAAAGGCATGGGAGGTCAATAAGTAGGTCCGATTGGAGGAGCCCACCCCTGTTGGAAGGGATTGTGGCCCCACAGTGGGGGAATTTGACCATATGGCATCTAAGGCTGGCCCCATTGCAGATTACCTTAACCATAGGGAGGATTTTGACCTTGAATACCTTAGAATTGTCCTTGAATACCTTGGAACTATCTGGCCATAGGTTGTTGATAAGCAACATACAGGTTAAAAGGTTGTTGAGCCTATTGACCTTGGAAATATGGGTATTGCACCTATTGTCCTTGAACATATGGGTGATGAACTTGTTGTCCCTGAACAAGAGGATTTTGGTCCTGATGTCCTTGAGCATAAGGTTGATAGACTTGTTTCCCTTCAACATAGGGATTTTGTACCTGCTTCCCTTGACTAAAAGGATTTTGAACCTGGTGACCTAGGGTGTTAAGGTTTTGTACCTGATGCCCTTGGCAAGAAGGATTCTGGACCTGTTGACCTAGGACATTAAGATTTTGGGCTTGCTACTGCAGGACTTGACCTTAGCCCTGCCCTTGTAAGGGTTTCCCCTACTGATATGTGTACAAGGGTTGCTATTGCCCAGGTTGGTTTTGTTGTTGCAAGGGTTGACCTTATGGTTCCAAAATTTGTCCCTGAGGTTGTCGAGGTCGGCCCTGTGAGGACATGGGTTGGGAGGTGTGCGAAGCATATTGCATCTACTGTTGCATGGTTTGTTGCAACTGTTGCATGGTTTATTGAAACTGTTGCAAGGGATGACCTTGCGGTTGTTGCAATTGACTTTGTTGTAGGATCATTTTCCCTTACATTTGCACGAAGAGCCCTTGCTGCAGCAAAGGTTTCCCTTGCGGTAACAAAGGTTTCCCTTGTTTTTGTAGAGGCTATCCTTGTTGTTGCAAGGGTACTTGAACAGTGCCTGGGAACATTCCGAATTAAATCTAGACATAGCCACCCTGGAAGGTGGATGAGCCAGGCTAAATGTACTGCCTAGACTGAAGGGTGTAAGGTTGATTAACCATTCCTTGAGAACCATATGGAATGTAAGGAGTTTGGTATTGGACTTGAGCCTCATAGGGCTACTGATACTGAACATTGCTTGATCCAGATGGACCAACAGGATTCTAAACCTGTTGGTACTAGACATTGCTTGATCCAGTAGGATCAACAGGGTTATGAATAATACCAGAAGAAGGTTGGTTCATACCAACCATGTGAGCTTGTGAGCCACTCACATTGGTGGCACCTGACACCATAGAAACATTCAGGTTTTTCCCCCTAGGCGGTGACAAAGCTTGGCCACTGACTAGAGGGATGGAAGAACTGACAGAGACATTCTTTAAAACTATCAGTTGTGCCTAACGGGTAACTAGGATTGACGATACAAGGGTATTCAGAATGGTGGGTTTCACCAGGATTGAGGTAACATCCTGTTGGGAAGTCATGTTCGCAACGAATAGACTCGAAGTAGGCATGGCTCCTGATGCCCAAAAAGGGTTATGGTAAAGTGATGAGGCACTGGGTGTACCTGAAACCAACTATGCCAAAGACACATCATTGGGTGGAAAAATGGCATGAATATCCCTTGTATAGGGGAAACCCCCAGGAGGAAAAGGTTGCTCTTCCTCCTTGATAGTGTGTGGAGTAGAAACTATGCACTCTTCTGGAGAGATGACTGGAGCATTGCCTTCGGGTTCCATATCTGGGAAAAAACGACGATGAATGGCCGAAGAAGTACGAGGGTATAGTTCCAAAGGAACACCTCGTTGGTTGTATAGACTATAAGGAAACTGCAGTGATATCACAATAGGATCAAACAGAGGATTTAGAGGGTAGATAACCTGTCTAAGTTGATCAACAGTGGTCAGCGAGTTCTCAGGAGTTTGAACAGGATTGACTGGAGATTTCGAGCCAAGATCAATAGATAACCCAATATCGAAAGTAGGCGAAGGATGAGATGACAAAGGTTGACTGCTCAGAATAATTCCGAGTTCAATGTCTTGGTCCTCGAGTGCTTCTGGTAACTCAGGAAATGTCCCCTAAAATAATCTTTAAGACACAGGAGAGGAAGAGGAACTAGGTGAACCAGGTGGTTTACCCACGATGACCTTGTCTTAGTTGAAAGAAAAATTAAATTCAAGGATTTAAAATGTTTTTTAGGGAAACTCACAATTTGGTCTTAGAAAAGACTAGTAGGGTGTTTTCGGATCGTGGGCAATCAATTATTAAGATGCATAAAATACTGACACTCTTTCATTTTTTGAGAGTCGAGAAACAAACAAAGATGACTCTATCACTTTCGATTGGAAATGTGCTCGAAAGGACAAGTGCTCAAATGATCTGTTAAGTTTAATGAGTCAAAAATATCAAATGACTGCTTTGGATGATCTAGGTAAACAGGATTACCCAGAAACTATGAACTATAGAATACCTCCTAGTGAACCGAGAAGTACGAGCAGGTAATCTCTCCCAATGTTGTGTTTAGTGTATCACATTTAAAAGGTGGCTGACTCGGCTTCCTAAGGATAGAGGATTGCAACCTAGAGGGGTCTCTCATTATACTTGATGGTATGGGGAGCACAAATCTGTACTAGTTTTGTGTAATGATGAATCTAATGACAACTGCTAGGTTTAAGGACGCTGGAACATGTCTCTAGCCTAGACCTTCTAGATATGATCGTTAAGTGCCAAATGTGCCTCAGGTTAATTGAATTCATTTTAAAGTTTATCTTGAATTATGTTTCATTTTTCAGGTCTTAGCGATGCGACCCGAAAAACCTTAAATGCAACTAAATGAGACAAGACCCTTTGAATTTGATGAAATTCCTACACTAGAGAGGGTAGAAACTACTCAATCAAATGCAAACAACCAAGTAACTGAAAGAGAAATGATCTTTCACTACCTTACTTTTTCGAAAAATAAACTAATGAAAAATCCATTCCAATTTCTAATTTCCTAGCAATCACATATCTAACAGTGCTTTCGAAAGAAAAAAGAGTTATTTTCCCTTTTTAAATGCCAATGCAATTCTAGTCTTTTAGTGATGCAAGCTATCGTAGCACAATGATGCAACAAACTAGAATTTGATAGTTTTTCATGAAACAACGAAATAAAATTTTCACATACAACTCTTCAATGAAAACGTTTTCGAGACAGTCATCTCTTAAAGCAAATGGAAACATGAAAAGAAAGGCTCATTCAAACTAATGAAGCACCAACTTTACCAACAACAAGACAAGCAATGTAATCCATGCCGAAAAAGAAACGTTCAAACAAGCAAACAAAAACTTTTCAAACTTGTGTAATAGAGATCAAAGTCATAAAAGGACTAAACAAAATGCAAGGAGTAAACACACCTACAACCCGACTCACTAATTTCACAAACAGATGAATGGACGACAATCTAGATGACCTAGTGTCACTGACCACCCAATGACTCAAGCAATCAAGAAGAAAGATGATAAGCCAACAAGAAAACAAAACCAAATGAAAAGCAACTTTCTAGTCGGGGAGAAAACTGTCTAAAAGGCTTACAGGGTCAAAATCATAAGAGCAGAACACATTGGCCAAGATTGGGGACGAACCCTAATATTCACTTACAAGCATCAGAATGACTCCCTAACTGACAAAAAGCACCAGAGGGTGGTCGGCGTGACTGTTTCTCAATAAATCGTGCTGATCGGCACGACTGTCAGCGAATTAAGAATATTGATTGAAGGAGCTGATGAGCCCCAAAAATGGGTAACTTATTGGGCTCATTTTCCCCGTTATTCTTGATTAATCCACCATTCTTCATAGTTTATGCATGCTTTTGAGTATATTTATGTTAATTGAATGAATGAGAATAGTCACTTGCCCATGAAGTCTAATACGTGCTTATTGCAGATTTTTGGACATCTTTTGGACCAAGGTCAAGCATTTATGAGCCAGTTGACAGCCAAATATGAGGGAACAAGGCTGAGGATTAGTAGGAAGGGTGTCTCCTACACTAAATGGCCCCTTCCTCGAGTTCTCCACCATCAGCTCGGAGTTCAGCAGCCCACCAAAGATGATTTCCAAGGGCAGTCGAGCAGCTTTTGTGAAGTGGCTGATTACTTGCAGTTTTGAGCAGCCAAGCCCCTTGAGTTAAGGAGGGCTGTTGGAGGTCCTCGTGGTGCATAAGTAGGAAGGCTTCCAGCCTTGGTAGTTTAGTTCTTGAACAGTTGTATTTTCGCACTTTAGTGCTGCTCTGCCTTTCAGCTCATTTTCGAGCTTTTGCTATAAACATTTTTGTGACATCGTTATTTTTTGAGTAATGGAGATCAGTTTCACTTTTCATTAGCTCCGAGCTTCTCTTAGGAGGCTGTAGCTCTTGGGGTTGGGCCCAACCTAAGTGCCAGTACCTCCTTTGTGTACTTTTATATGTTTTTGCTGCATTCCTAGAATAATTTCTGCTATTTAGATTGAAATCTTACTTGGTTACCTAGGTTGTTTTGTGATGATTGAGATAGTTTTTCATGCTTTAGGTTGATTTGATAGTTTGGTAACATAAAATATCTACAAAAATGCCATCAAGAAATCCTTGATCTCATCTCTCCCTCCTTGGGACCGTGAGCTAAGACCAAGGCATACTTGCTGCCACAAAAACATTGTTTTTGCCTTTTCATGAAGTGCTAGTGTTAGATTTTTAGTTAGGAAAGTTGATACCAGTTGTGATTACATGTTTAGATCTATTCTTTCTTAGTTCTCATAGTTTCCTTACATGATTTTCTACCAATACACTTTTGTCCATCATGATTGCTGGTATTTAGGTCAAATTAGGTCAGAATAGCTAGATCTTTGGTTTTCCTAGGCTTTGTTTGATCAGTTTTGGAAAATAATGTGCAGAACACCTGTAATACCTCCCTGCCTACCCTTCCTCCATCAATACAACTTGCTCCACCCCCTAACTCAGATTCTTGCCCTTCATTTGCCACATTTTCTTACTTTTCCCTAATTTCTACATTCGGGTGCAGCATTGCTTCTTCCATCCTTGAACGAATCCAACCACCTCAATCACTCCTCAACTTCATTCACTAGGTCCTAGACCCCTTCACATCCTCATCCAACCTCCATTTCCACTTTTACACCATTTTTCCACCATAAACCCTCCAAAATCCTCTTTCGGAACATCCTGTAGAACATCTTGTAGAACCCCTGCAGACTTCCTGTAGAAGATCACGTGAGCCATTTTTTGAGATTTGATCATTGTGAAACTCTCTGGAAGGGTGCTAGGGACCCCTTAAGCCCTCTTCTCACCTTCCCAACCTCTTGCAATCAGCTACCCCATTTCCCTTCACCAATCAACCTCTGCACAATCAAAAACAGTTAAAGCACATGCATAATAATTCTACAAGATTATTCAAAAATACAAAAAGATACTCCTTTTCAGATTTCACTTCAGTAGTAGCTTAGTCACATGCACTTTACCTTTCCAAGAGTCAATGGCATCCATTTCTGCAGCTTTCATCCCTTTTCTTGCACCAATAAGGTTAGTCGGTAAAACTAGGGTTTGCTAGGGTTTGCATTTCCTTTTAGCTTTTCGCTTCTTTCTGCAAGTAGATTAGCCTCTTTTAAGTTAGCTTTCATCCATCACGATTAAAAGCTTCTTCTAAGAGCTCATAGAAGTTGGCTTAAGCTCCTAGCGGACTTGTGCCAGCTGATCAAGTGACAGCCTGTAGCAAAAACTAGTACTTGTGCATATAGCACCGTAGCTTCCAAGTTTGTTACGAACTACCGGGTTGATAAAAGTAAAGAAGGGAGTCCCAGGATTTGCAGCATTATTGCTGCAATACTGAAGCCCACCATATTTTTGGCGTCGTTTCCGGGGAAGCGTCAGAGTATTTGTGATTGCTGCTTTTCTTCTATTTTCTATTGCAACCTTCTGCTAAGTAGTTTATTTCAGCAAGAGTAGAGTAGTTGTTTCATTTCGATTCTGCAATTTCATTTCTGCAAAAGTAGATTAGACATTTCCTGCTTTCATTTCATTTCAGCAAGCATAGATTAGATATCTCCCGCTTTCATAGATTAGCATTTCAATTCTGCAAGCATAGATTAGCGTTTCAATTCTACAATTTCAATTCTGCAACATAGCCTAGTCCTTTCTTGCTTTCATTTCAATTTTGCATTTTCATTTCAGCAAGATAGATTTTAGTTAGTTGCAGTTCAATCTATTTCATTTTTTCAAGTACAAGCAGAGAAAAAAAACAAAAATCAACCAAAAAAATTTCCATTTCATGCCTCTAGGAACAAAGACAATACAGGAAAATTCTTACCCAACACCCCCACCACATCACTGAGTCACCCTTCTCTCTTCTTTGGTGGAAGTGATCCAGAAGAACCTATAGGTGAACCTCCAGAGATATACGAAGATCCTATAATAGAAGAAGAGCAAGAGAACATTCCTCTTGAGACCATGGCTGAACACAAAAACGGTATAGGAGATGAGGAGAGAATAGAAGGTGCCTTTCCCATCCGAGAGACCAATGGGGACACCAAAATGAAAAGCATAAGTCCCTCAGCCTTACCTCACTTCCATGGATTGACCACCAAAGACGCTGATACCTTCTTGTTTGAGTTTTTTGTCCCCTGTCGAACTTATGACTATGCAGAAGACGAGCAAAAGTTGAAACTCTTTCCCTCTACCCTCAAGGATGCAGCACTACGCTGGTTCATGGGGTTACCTGGAAACAGTATCATAACTTGGGCTCAAATGCAGCAAGCCTTTAACAACAAGTACCAGGACTACTGTAGGTCAAAGGAAGCGAAGGGAGAAATCTTTCGGATGACCATGGGAAGTGATGAATCCTTAGAAGACTATGAAGAAAGGTTCCAAATTAGTTATAAAAAGGCCAAGTGCACACTTGACCCTGAATCTCTGAAGCTGGTTCTACTCTAAGGACTCCTTGAAGACCTTCTAGATACCCTCCATTTGCTAGCTGGAGGAGACATTTACCAGCTACCTTATGATGACATAAAGACTGTGTTTAGAAATCATTCTAGGGCGGCCCGAAAAAGAGGTAGGGGGAATCCACTTTCAACTAGCGCCACCTTCTCCAAACATGAGTTTACAAATCAGATGGAAGACCTTAAAAGTGAGGTGAGATAGACCATTGCCATGCAACTTGATACTTTTCGAATCCAACAGAGGAAAGAGGAAGCTGAGAGGGCTTTGGCCATCTTTTGTCCCAGATGTACAAGGAAGCATCCTAAGAATGAGTGTCCATTGCACTCAGTATAGGTATGTGTCATTTGAACCCTACAAACTAATGCCCAACCTTACCCGAACTTAAAGCTATGTACCAAGGGGCTGAAGGAGCCACTGAACCACTCTACTTCCTCAACCAAAGGAGGCCACATGGATCCAGACCTTACCAACAGGGGATGCAAGGGGCATTCCAAACTTATTACAACCCCAACCAATCCGCTCACATACCTTCTTGGGGTCCCCCTACTCATCCTTCTTGGTCTGCACCCCCTCCTTGGTCGTATCCATCTCAATACCATACTCAACCTGCTGCTCATTCGTTTCATTCTCATGTTCAGCCACAACCTCAGTGGAATGCACCTTAGCCGGGGTGGAGGCCCAAATACAACTCTCCTCCTGCTATTTTTCCTCCACCACCTGCTCAACCACAACCATTACCTCCTGCTCCTCCAAGACAACCCTAGATTCCTGCTCAACCGAACCCGAACCCCAACAACAAACAGGCCCAGCAGGTATATACTGGAGAGACAACATGCCCTACCTATGCTGTGGAGATTCAGGAGATCAACCTATGATCTAGGAAGGTCCTTCCAGATCACCAACCTCCTCCTCCGGAGGATGAAGAAGAGAAACAGGAAAGTGAACCCAAAGCCATTCCACCCTTTCCTGAGAGACTAACAGCAACCATGCAACCAAACCCAGAGGAGACTGAACTTCTGGGAGAACTTAAACAGTTGTGTGTAAGAATACCACTTCTCCAGGCCATAAAAGATGTGCCAATCTACAACCAATTGATCAAGGAGAAGTGTTTCAGGCACCCAATCAGGCGCAAGAGAGATGCCCCAACTATCAATGTCATAGGACAACTGTCCGATCTAATGTTTAGACAAGTAATTTGTCCAAAGTATTTGGACCCTGGGAGCCCTGTAGTTGATGTCCACATCAATGGCACCATAATCCCCCACACCCTGATTAATCTAGGGGCTGCCATTAATGTGATGACCAGGGACACTATGCTCAAACTTGACCTTCAGAGTTCCCTAAGAAAGACCTCGACAGTATTGCAGTTAGCAGACCACTCCACCGTGACTCCCGAAGGGATTGTGGAAGATGTCATGGTCTCTGTTGATTCTTGGGAGTACTCTGCAGACTTCCTAATCCTTCAGCCAAAGGAAAAACTCATTGGATACCCCCTCATTTTGGGAAGGCCTTGGTTAGCTACTGCGGATGCTTACATC
Organism: Pinus tabuliformis; assembly: GCA_031772625.1. Lineage (NCBI taxonomy): Eukaryota > Viridiplantae > Streptophyta > Pinopsida > Pinales > Pinaceae > Pinus > Pinus tabuliformis. The sequence continues at coordinate 1,901,895,586 of CM062817.1, forward strand.
AGTTATCGAGTTGGGAGCATGACCATCAAGAATGGGCCTATGTCCAAACAGCTAGTTCTATATCCTCCTGCCCAACCTCTGCTAGAACATGACTTACCTCTCTGTTTGGAGGAGGGGGATGAGGATGAAGTCTACTATGCACCAATGTGCACAGTGGAAGCCACGAGGGGAGGTCCTGAAACTGAAGATGACTTGATTGAGAATTTGATTCAAAATCCACCTCCCAGTGTGCTGCCATTAGAGGAGTTGGTGGAAGGTACTGAAGCCAGTGCTTTAGTGGACCTCTGTGTGGCTGATCCGACCTCTCCCATAGTTAAGAATGTGGAATTTGGCCCTGAAAGAACCTTGAAGATCAGCTCATCCCTATCTTCCTCTCAGGAGAATGAGCTGTGTAGCTTATTGAATCACCATTTGGATGCTTTCACTTGGAGCTATAAGGAGATGAAAGGAGTCCACCCTTCGGTCTGTACCCATCACATTTACATTAAAGAGGATTGTAAACCAGTCAGGCAACCTCAGAGGAGAATGAATCCAACCCTTAAGGACATTGTCAAAGAAGAATTGCAAAAGCTGTTGGATGCAGGATTCATATACCCCATCTTTGACAGCGAGTGGGTTTCTCTCTGGTGCTTGTGCCCAAGAAAAATGGGAAGTGGAGAATTTGTAGAGATTATCGAGAACTCAACAAAGCCACCAAGAAGGACCATTTCCCTTTGCCTTTCATAGATCAAGTGTTAGATAGACTGGCAGGGAAGAAGTTCTTTTCTTTCCTAGATGGGTTCAGTGGGTATAATCAGATCCAAATCAGCCCAGAAAACCAAGACAAGACCACCTTCACTTGTCCATGGGGTACCTTTGCCTATCGGGTCCTTCCCTTTGGGCTATGCAACACTCCTGCCACTTTCCAGAGAGCAGTACTGAGCATATTTGCTGAGTTGGTTCATGATTCAGTGGAAATTTATATGGATGACTTTACTCCTTATGGGTCCAACTTCCAAGAAGCATTGATTAACCTGGGAAAATTTCTAACCAAGTGTATTGAAATGAACCTGTCCCTCAATCCTGAAAAATGTGAATTTCTGATGACTGAAGGGACCGTGCTAGGTCATATGATTTCTCAGCAAGGATTACAGGTGGATCCCAACAAAATTGCTATCATCCAAAGGGTTCCACCTCCTCAAAAGGTAAGAGATGTTCGGAGTTTTCTAAGCTTGGCAGGATATTATAGAAGATTCATTAAAGATTCCAGTAAGCTAGCCTCTCCATTGTATGGTATTTTGGGGAAAGATGTTGAGTTTATATGGACTGACAACTGTCAAGAGGCTCTGGATGAGTTGAAAGATAAGCTGGTAATTGCCCCAATCTTGAGAGGTCCAAATTGGGCCCCACCTTTCCACATCCACACTGATGCCTCGAACAAAGCCATAGGGGCAGCCTTAGGACAAGTTGAAGAGGATTTACCATATGCCATATATTTTGTCAGCAAAAACCTGTCCAAGGTAGAATTAAACTATACTGTAACAGAGAAAGAGCTCCTAGCTGTAGTCCATTCCCTAAACAAGTTTAGATACTACATCACTGATTATCAAACATTCGTACACACTGATCATGCTGCGATTAAGTATTTGATGAATAAACCTAATGTAAATGCTCGTATCATTAGATGGTTACTTTTACTGTAGCAATTTGACTTGACCATTATTGACAAGCCAGGTAAGGAAAATGTTGTTGCTGATTTTCTGTCTAGACTAGATTTTCCTGCAGGTGAAGAAGGGACGGTCGATGCTCAAATTCCATATGAACACCCGTTTGCTATCTTAGTACTCTCTCCATGGTTTTTTGATATAGCAAATTACTTGGTTTCAACACAGTTCCCTCCACACCTATCCTAAAAAGAGAAGAGTAAGATCGTGAGGAAAAGTGCGCCATTCACTTGGATTGGGGACAACCTGTTTCAGCTTGGCCCAGATCAAATTTTGAGGCGTTGTGTTAGGGAGGAGGAATTTTTTGACATCCTATTGACCTATCATGATGGACCCTGTGGAGGCCAATTTGCAGCAAAAAAGATTGCCTTCAAAATTCTACAGGCAAGCTGCTATTGGCCCACTCTTCATCAAGATGTCAGAAGAAACATCATCCAGTTTAACCGATGTCAAAGGATGGGGAAACCGACTCCGAGGGATGAAGTGCCCCTCCAACCTCAAGTGACTTTCGAGCCATTTTAGAAGTGGGGCATGGACATTGTGGGTCCTATCAACCCTCCTTCAAAACAAAAATCTTACATCATTGTGTGCACAGACTACCTGACAAAGTGGGTAGAAACAAAGGCAATCAAGGCAGCAACAGAAGAAAAAGTGGCTGATTTTTTGAGGGAAAATATCTTATACAAGTTTGGCTACCCAAGATAATTAGTCACAGATCAAGGAAGTCAGTTTACCTCTAACCTGATCGAAGACCTGCTCGCTCATTACAAGATTAAGCACAGAACTTCCACCCCTTATCATCCACAAGCAAATGGGTAGGTGGAAGTCACTAACAGAGATTTGGAAGAAATTTTGACTAAAGTGGTGAGCAGCAGTAGAAAATATTGGTTAGATCGCTTGGTTGAGGCCACCTGGGCCTATAACACCACTTGGAAAACGACAACAGGTTTCACACCTTATGAGCTAGTCTACAGGAAGAAGGCTTTGCTGTCCACATAATTCGAGTACAAGACATTGAGGGTGGCAGCTCAGCTGGACCTAGATATCAGCCATGCACAATGGGAAAGATTATTGCAGCTAAATGGATTAGATTAACAGAGAATGGAGGCCCTCCTCCACTCGGAGGTGGTCCAGCTCCAAATAAAGATATGGCATGATCGGCACCTTAATGAAAAGCAATTTCAGCTAGGAGATTGGGCGCTGTTATATGACTTGAGATACAAGGATTTCAAAGGGAAGCTGAGGACAAGATGGCTGGGACCATATATAGTGGAGAAATGAAACGACAATGGTTCAGTTCTTATCAAGACCATTGATGGAGAAGCCATCCCCATGCTCCTCAATGGGCATCGATTGAAAATCTACACGAAGCCCCTTTCTAAGCAGGAGTTCATTGAAACTCTGGATAAATCAGTGTTGGTAGTGGAGCAGGACCCTGTCTCCACTCCACCCACACCTTGAGCATCATAAAAAGAATAAAAATATCCTTGGGTGGAAACCTCTTCGAGGTGCCCAGGGTAGACAGTGAGGGTGAAAACCTCCTGGAGGCACCCCAGCTGTCTCTCAAAAAAAAAAAAAAAAAAATAGAAAATAAACCTAATCTCTGTTGAATAATTGCAGGTCGCAGGGAGAAGATTGCAAGTTAGGAGGATCGCAAAAAATAAGGACAGAGGTCAGCACCAAGCTGCAATCATCCCTCACAATCAATTCCTCCATGACCACTCCCCTTTCCTAAGATTTGATCTCATTCGGGTTAAGATTTCACCTTCTACAGGAAGTTTTGTGTCTTCTACAGGAAGATCCTGTAGAACCTACAGACAAGCCAGAATTGATCTCGGAAGAGAATCCTAAGGTTGGGAATCTGCCTATGAGACCTGCTAACATCCCTATTTCCATCCTTCGTCGTATGTCACCCTCTTTCATCTCTTTACACCTCTGTTGCACTCATCCCTTTATTTGTTCCTGCACAGTCACATACAAAAAACCCTGTTTTCTTCATACTACCAGCAAAAACTTTTATTGACAAATCAAATAGTAGTTTCTCACTCACCATGCCTATCAATCTCCATCTGGACTCCTCATCAGCTGAACCCCTCGTCAGTAATTTAGCCCTGCTCATTCTAGCTTGCATTCCAGGAGGAGAAGCAGCTACAGGACATCCTACAGGAATCTTGTAGTAGCTGATCCCACTGGAAGACATACTCTGGAGACAGGGACAGCAAAGAATGGAAAAAGAGACATGCAAAGGTCTCTTCTTGAACGTAAGAATATCAGCAGTATCCGAAGCCAAGCATGCAATGTGTACACAGTAATAGCAAACGAAGGAATGGGTTCCAAAACCCGTGCATGCAGCAACAGCAAACGAAGGAGTGGTTCCAAAACCCGAAGTCTGCCTAACGCGGTCGTGACCACACATGTAAGTGCCTAAACTCATTCTTCAATTGCATAAATTATATTTTAAAAGTTGCATGCCTATGGAAATGGTTCGGATTGAGTGGAATCGGTGGCTAGTCAACTGGCCACCCTCGGCCAGTTACATATCCTCGTGGGATCCAAACGAGCCCCACCACATTCAAAATTGCCAACGAGATGTGTAGCCAGCACATGGGGAGTGTCCATTCAAGGAGAAATCATTGGGACTGGTAGTGGTGGCGGCGGATAATGGCAGAGGAGAGGTGATGGCAGTCAGAAACACGCAGAAGCATTATGGTTGTGACGTCAGATCAACGGTCCGGTCCAGCCACCTCATCCCCTCACCACAAATCACGCCATAGTTAAAAGATGCTCAACTGAAACATGCACCACCTTCTGTTCATTCTGCACTCACAATGTCCTCGACTGGAGTACGCGTCCACCGCTTCCAAAAACTGTTAACCAGTCGTCCTCCACCGGTTTTTCTGCTTGTTTTCAAAAATCTCCCGTGTATCGGGCTCACTCAGAAGCACAGTGTCATTCTATAGGAACCGAGGGCCTTCTACAAGAAGGGTTCTACAGGAAAGACAAAACAGCTTTACAGAGCAGGAAAACCTTGGATTTTCATTGAATTTGGAGCTCCAAACGAGGTAGGCTTGAAAAAACTCCTCTATGCATGGTGTGTTTGTGCAAGGTGGTGAATTGAACAGCATCAGATTAGAAAATCAGAGGAAAATTCTACCTGTGTATTGGAAGTAAAACGTTTGCCTGCATATTGCACTGAGTTTCTCCAGTTTTTCTACATCAAAAATCTCCTCCACATTTTCTTTTTAAGTTTTCCTGAAGGGAAGATATATTCAGCCGTATAGGCCAGCCTGTGTGTGAATTTTTTTTTTTGAAATTGAATATCTATTTGTGTGCTGAGAAGAGAACCTGATCCTTATGCTCTGTCTGTAAAAACAAAATTCTTCCTTTCATAAACAGACAGTAGAGTTCTGGGTGACAGCAGTCTTAAAACCAGGGAATTGTTGCTAGTTGATATTGAACACATGAGAAATTCCTTCTTGGGTTCAGGGGAAACCAAATTCAGCTATCCTCTGTTTCATATTTACTGTTTGGTTGCCTAAGCATTTCCTTTTTTGATTGAAACATAAAAAAGAGCACTCTCACCATGCCAGGAGGATTCATAAGGAAAGAACCCTCAGACTCTAGCAAACTGCACGAGCATCCTAAGGTGGTGGAACTTTTCACCCGAGCAAATTGGATATCCTTCTTTGACAAAATTCAGGGTCATGATGAGGAGATAACTGAGGAGTTTCTAATGTCCCTGAGACCACAATCAAAGACACATGACACAGTTAGTTTTAGGGGTTTGACCCTAGAACTCACCCCTGAGCTCATCAGTCGAGTTACTGGTCTACCATTGGGACTCCCTTGGAGCAAAGAAGAGAGGTCATTGAGCCAAGTTGCTAAGAAAACATTCTTTCTGCCTCAGGAGCATCCTATAGAAGAAAAAAACGGGGTTAGAAGAACCAGCTTGCCTCCTCTTTGGAGTGAAGTCAGTTTCCAAATTATGAAGTACATCATGTGTGAAGGGAGGTTTAGCATCATCTATGGTTATCATTTCAGGTTGCTGTGTGAACTGAGGCATGGGATTGACTTGCCTCTAGCCAAGAAACTGAGCATCCCCTATTTTGTTCTTCAGTCACTAATTGAATGTGGTACAAAGTTAAATGAAGGGATCCCGGATCAGTTGGCCCATCATGGGCTCATCAAACTATCGGTGGAAGATGCTTTACACACCTACACTGTCCCCATATCGTGGGAAATCTTCAGAAACATGTCCAGGGATGACAATATTAGAATTCTGGCCGAAGACATCACCTCATCTAGCAGTGGGGAGGGAGAACACACTGAAGAAGGTGAGAAAACCAATGGTGAAGGAACACAGGACATTCAAGCACAGAAAGAATAGAGAGAAAAAGGGGAAATGGGCCAGCTTGCTGAGCCTAAAACAGAGGAAGAAACAACAACAAAAACACCAAGGGAAAAGAGGATGCAGAGTAGAACAGAGAAGGCTGAAAAAACCCAGATGAAGGCTGCCACAGCCAAGGCAGGTGCACAGAAACAAAAGGAAAAGACACACCCTGAGATCTCAGCAACACAGACAAAAACAGTTGACACAGGGATTTCTACAGGAAGTAAGGAAAAAGAACAGCAAGAGGAGAAATCACCTGAGATATTGGCAAGGGAAGTAGCATCTGTGCTTGCTACCTTAAGCACACCTCCAAAGCAAAAAGGGAAGAGAAAGAGGCAAACCTCCATATACTTTAAAGCAAGGAGAAGTACCGGGATCAAAGTGGGCAGACCCCAGCCACAGTCAAAGGAGCTAATTGTCATTGAGGACACAACAACTAAACCAAAAGAAGAGTCTCCTTCAAATATATCTATCACCTATGAAAAAGGAAGCCCAAAAACCTCCACTTGGAGAGAGAGAATTAGGATGATGGACTCAAAGACAGCTCTACAGGAAGCTGAGAAATCTCTACAGGAAACTCTAGCTAAGTTACAGGAGACCGAGAAATTGGAGGAAAAGGCAGCCAAACAATCACAGGGAGAAGAAAAGACCAAGGAGATACTGGAACCAAGCCCTCAGCCTAGCTTGGGCTCATACTACAACCTGTTAGAAGCCGGGAAGATCATTCCCCAGAAGTTTGCAGTGCCACTCTTCTTTACATTAGAACAAGAAAGGGTTAGGTCTCACACTTGGATGAGGATTGCCAAATCCAAGGGTGTGGCAGACATAGGCCACCTAGAAGAACAACTCAAGGAATCAAGAAAATAATTGGCCATGTTGAGGCACGTGGAAAGCAGTCAAAGTGCAAAACTACAGGAGGAGAATGAGCTACTGAAATAACAGTTACAGCTACAGGGAAGTCATAAGGAAGACATGCCCTCCATTTTGGGAGAAAAGCAACAGTAAGAAGGGCCTCCAGCAGACAAGGAAACATCTAATGAATAGCAGAGAGAGGACAAACTGTAGGTTGAGGTTGAGGCACTAACAAAACTGCTACAGGAAAAGGAGTCATGGGCAGCAGAAGAAATACAGTTTTTAAAGAAACAGGTACAAGAGAAAGAAGCCCAACTGGCCTGCATGGCCAACTGGGCAGTAGAAGCCTTACAATGTAGGCAACCTGCTAAGTCATATGCCTTATATCTTAAATATCAATGGTTGCAATTTCAAATTAACACCTTGGCCCAAAGGGGCACCATTCCATTTCAAAATTACCATCAATTCATGGCTTTGTGTGACAGTAGCTCAGTAGAAGATAAGGCCAAGTTATCATAATTCTATTTACACAACTTGGCCCTTCCAAACATGAATCTGTGGGACCCCAATGCTGCATTGGGAGATGTGCAACTTATGGCCATGGCCTCTTGGTTAAATCATGAGGAAAAGAGGGTAGCAGAGATTCGAAATATTATGAACAGGGAGCTAAGTGAGCCACTCATGATCAGGGCAAAACCAGAGGATCCCTCAGCTTTAATATATGCCCATCAACACCCGGCCAACAACCCTCAGGTTCTCCCAAACTACATTTAAAGACAAGCTCAGGCCATTACTCACTTTGAGGACATGGAGAGACTGTTGGGGGATAACTGCATTCATGCTTACACAAGGAGATGGAACACACTGTCCCACAGTCTGAAAATAAGAGAATACCACTCCCCAACAAGGATGAGGGAGGCCTTGGCAAGAGTACCACTCTATAAACAGTCAATACAAAATCTGCAGGCCAACTGGATCGGCCGAAAGTTCAGTCCTCCCTTGCTTTTAGGACTGCTGGAGGGGGTCAAAGAAGAAGAGGAGCATAGGCAGTGGGAGCAAGTAGAGAGAAAAGCAGGGTTTCATGACCGAGAGGAGTACACCACCTCGGAAGCCTGGGATGCTAGAGAGGCAGTCAAGGCAATCAAAGATGATGAGCTGGATTAGTTGCTCAGAAGATGAGCAACCCATTTAACAGGGGGGTGATGATGAGCCCTAAAAATGGTTAACTTATTGGGCTCATTTTAACCATTATTCTCGATTAATCCACCATTCTTCATAGTTTATGCATGCTTTTGAGTATATTTATGTTAATTGAATGAATGAGAGTAGTCACTTGCCCATGAAGTCTAATACGTGCTTATTGCATATTTCTGGACATCTTTTGGACCAAGGTCAAGCATTTATGAGCCAGTTGACAGCCAAATATGAGGGAACAAGGACGAGGATTAGTAGGAAGGGTGTCTCCTGCACTAAATGGCCCCTTCCTCGAGTTCTCCACCATCAGCTCGGAGTTCAGCAGCCCACCAAAGATGATTTCCAAAGGTAGTCGAGCAACTTTTGTGAAGTGGTTGATTACTTGCAGTTTTGAGCAGCCAAGCCCCTTGAGTTAAGGAGGGTTGTTGGAGGTCCTCGTGGTGCATAAGTAGGAAGGCTTCCAGCCTTGGTAGTTTAGTTCTTGAACAGTTGTATTTCCGTACTTTAGTGCTGCTCTGCGTTTCAGCTCATTTTCGAGCTTTTGCTGTAAACATTTTTGTGACATGGTTATTTTTTTAGTATTGGAGATCAGTTTCACTTTGCATTAGCTCTGAGCTTCTCTTAGGAGGTTGTAGCTCTTGGGGTTGGGCCCAAACCAAGTGCCAGTATCTCCTTTGTGTACTTTTACATGTTTTTGCTGCATTCCTAGAATAATTTCTGCTATGTAGATTGAAATCTTGCTTGGTTACCTAGGTCGTTTGTGATGATTGAGATAGTTTTTCATGCTTCAGGTTGATTTGATAGTTTGGTAATAGAAAAGATCTGCAAAAAGGCCATCAAGCAATCCTTGATCTCATCTCTCCCTCCTTGGGACCGTGAGCTGAGACCAAGGCATACTTGCTGCCACAAAAACACTATTTTTGCATTTTCATGTAATTGCTAGTGTTAGATTTTTAGTTAGGAAAGTTGATACCAGTTGTGATTACATGTTTAGATCTATTCTTGCTTGGTTCTCATAGTTGTCTTACATGATTTTCTGCCAATAAACTTCTGTCCATCATGATTGCTATTATTTAGGTCAAATTAGGTCAAAATAGCTAGATCATTGGTTTTCCTAGGCTTTGTTTGATCAGTTTTGGAAAATAATGTGCAGAACACCTGTAATACCTCCCTTCCTACCCTTCCTCTATCAATACAACCTGCTCCACCCCCTAACTCATATTATTTCCCTTCATTTGCCACATTTTCTTACTTTTCCCTAATTTCTACATTCGGGTGTAGCATTGCTTCTTCCATCCTTGAATGAATCCAACCACCTCAATCACTCCTCGGCTTCATTCACCAGGTCCTAGACCCCTTCACATCCTCATCCAACCTCCATTTCCACTTTTCCACCATTTTTCCACCATCAACCCTCCAAAATCCTCTTTTGGAACATCCTGTAGAACCCCTACGGACGTCCTATAGAAGATCACGTGAGCTGTTTTTCGAGATATCATCACTGTGAAACTCTCTAGAAGGGTGCTAGGGACCCCTTAGGCCCTCTTCTTGCCTTCCCAACCTCCTGCAATTGCATACCCCATTTCCCTTCGCCAATCATCCTCTGCACAATCAAAAACAGTTAAAGCACATGCATAATAATTCTACAAGATTATTCAAAAATACAAAAAGATACTTCTTTTCAGATTTCGCTTTAGTAGTAGCTTAGTCACATGAACTTTACCTTTCCAAGAGTCAATGGCATCCATTTCTGTAGCTTTCATCCCTTTTCTTGCACCAATAGGGTTAGTCGGTAAAACTAGGGTTTGCTAGGGTTTGCATTTCCTTTCAGCTTTTCGCTTCTTTCTGCAAGTAGATTAGCCTCTATTAAGTTAGCTTTCATCCATCACAGTTAAAAGATTCTTCTAAGAGCTCATAGAAGTTGGCTTAAGCTCGTAGAAAACTTGTGCCAGCTGATCAAGTGACAGCCTGTGGCAAAAGCTAGTACTTGTGCATATAGCACTGTCACTTCCAAGTTTGTTACGAACTACCGGGTTGACAAAAGTAAAGAAGGGAGTCCCAGGAGTTGCAGCATTATTGCTACAATACTGGAGCCCACCAGGAGCCAAGAAAAAAAATAAAAAATTTGAAACAGAGACCAGATCAATTACTATGAATTTGAAACTCAGGCCAGTAAGAAGGAGAAAATAAACAGGACTAAAGGGAAAAAATGGAATTAGAAACGTTCACACGAAATCATGAAATCCAAGACAAACAAAAGGATGGGTTCTCCCCAGTATGGTCGTCAATTTTTGATGAAGTAAAAGTATAAGTGTGGACACAAACAAATTCCTCTAGCTCGATAATGGGTCTAACCACAACTGATACATTCTATGGAATATTTCCTTAGGTTAGAACCAATTAATAGGGCCTACCTCTTAGTACACTTATCCTGTTTGATGATGTCCTTTCTTGCTCACTCCAGCTATCTCTCGCTTCCTTCTTCAAACACCTGAAACAAGTAAACAACAGCATAAAACAACCGTGATAACAGAAAATTTGTAATTCAGCCTACTTAACAAGTCAAGAAACGTTAAGCCATGAATATGTAAGATGACAAATCATGTAGGAAATCAATCAATAGTTGCAAATATATTGAATCAAGAAGAGATTACAACCATTGTCTTGATGTTGCCGTTCTCCTCTGACAAGACCAGGTTCCCACACACTTCTGCTAGCATTACATGATGGCCTCAATCAACAATAGTTTTAAGGCTCTTCCCTTTAGGCTTCACTCCAAACCAAAATCACACTTCTCCCTCACACAACTAGAGAGCTACAACTATGAATAGCTTGTTGTTTACTCCAAACCAAAATAGCACTAGCACACCAATATTAACACTAGCTTGTGCTTGGAAAAAAGGGAGGTTTATATAAGATGAATGGATGGGAAATGGATCCTCTTCTCACGGGAGAAGGTCTTATCCCTTGAGGTATTTCCATCATTATAGGGGAAAGGAGCCCAAACTGACATCCTTGATCCCATCTAGCCAAACCATTTACCATACTTCCGTTATGAAGCTTCTAGAGATGGAAGCTTCGGCTCTTAATTTAAAAAACTTTTCATAAAAAGACCGGCGTGACTAGAACACATCTCAGTCGCTCTGGTCGGTGCTAGGGACACTGCTAATCTCTGCACATCGGTGCAAGGAAAATGAGGGCCATTAGTGCTGGTCTTGTAAACTGGGAAAAACAAAAGTTTCAGGGGAAATGGTGCAAAAGGGAATTGATCTGCTCATGAAGAGGGACATAATGGGGGTTTCTTCATGAAGGGAAAGCCTGTAGGGTTCACTGTAGAGGTCCTCTAGGATCAAGGAACGGGAAGTACAGTGACAGTGACAAAATGTTGTGCAACACAAAGCAATTCTTAAGTGGGGCATGAGCGCAGCTATAAACTAATCGTGGTGCTAACTATCTTTGAGATTTGTATTAGATTTGTGGATCTAACATTTCAATCTTTGATCTAATTCCCAAGGCATTTCGTCGACCCTCATTGCAATTTCCTTGAACCCAACTACTGATCACGATTCAGATTTAGGCTGACCGAATTCTTTGTTCAGAGCGGTCTGAGTGTCGGCTAATGACACAATGTATTATCATTGCAATACTTAATGTACCATGTCAACGCACGATCTTGTAGAGAAGTAACGAATTGTGCCTTCTTTATTTTATCATCTTTATTCTATTGTGTTGTCCAAACAGCATTCGTAACGAACCAAAATTGATCCTGATCCTCAGTTCCTAAGCCCTTGAAAATAGGCAACTTCATGGTATTCGACATGTTGAATGATGGTGGAGGTGGTGGCAGTGTGGGTGATGGTGTTTGTTTTGGAGGTGAAGGTGGAGGTGGTGTGGATGGCTGATGTATTCATGGAAAACCCTACTTTATCAAATGTACAATGCTTTGCGGTGAGGCTTGTACTACCCCCTCGTCATCACTCGAAGGGGATTCTATTAATGGGCTATATTCAAGACCTGCTCTTTCCTAATCCCTAAATATTTGTCCACTTCGCATAGATACAAACATCAAGGTAGTGGCATAACCTGCTTTTCACATAAGAGCATTTTAATCCAAGTATTAAAAGATCTCAAATACTTACCTCACAGTCCTTTGAAGAAGCGTTGTCCTGCTTCATTTTAGCTGACTGAGGTATCGACCGTGAATTTTGTCACAAATCCTCCTATTACTCAGTCAATCCAGTGATCAACAGTGTGCACAATCTTATCTTCAGAAGCTTCTAACCTTCACACTAGCTCTAATGTCCACACTATCGGACCGTCAAGCCTCCACCTTCCTTGGTCATCTGCCAATTAAGTGATCCACTCGTATAGTTCGATCGGGAAGGTGCAGAAGAAACTTTCGTGTATTTCTGTGTACAGATATCTATCCCACCACTGTTCTTTTGTCAGGCGTAGATTTCTATTTTCTTGCACCGCGAATTCGTGGATCTTTCTATCCAACCACTTCTCAATTTCTTTCTTTGTTGGATTACAGTGATGTGACATCACGCATCTCTTTATGTAGATCCCGGTCCTAGCAACGTAACCATTTGTTGGCTTAGTGGGTCCTGACCCAGGTTCATAGTTAGTTGCACCAAACAAATCACTACACTACTAGCCCTTTTGACTTCAATCCATGGAGTGTGGACTGAAGTCTCACTCGAAGCAGTATGGGGGGATGCTGGAACAAAGTTTCCACATCCAGAGGTCAGCGTGATGTCATTTTGTGACCTAAATATGCCTTCGCACAAATCGATAATCCCTTATGGATTATCGATGTAACTCCCTTTAATCAGCCTCTAGACCTCCGCGAATGTATACAACTGGCTATTGTAGACCCTGAACAGGTGACTTAACTACTTACACGCATCATAGATTACTTGTACCCCAATATTTACTTAGATCTACTTAAGTGTTTGATAACTTTATCATGCAATGATATATTCTTCATGTAAAAACTTAACATCAATTTCGCTCAGATAACAATATAAATAAAGTCACACATCAATACATTACTATTTCATACAACCAATATTCATCATAGCATAAGGCGCATTCATAAATAATAGAAGTAAATGGATAAACACAGGAATTTTAGTAATAATCTTCTTTATTGATAATTAGTAAATCTTACAGACTCAAGTCTTCCCTGTGCACTCAGCTACAGGGATCCATGCACTCAACTGCGGACACTACTCTAGGCCTCTGTGCACACTGCTGCATAGCCTTCCTTCCTACTCTTCTGCGCTAATTATCTAGACTCTTTCCATAGACCAAAACTCATCACTTGCCTTAGACGTCCCTAAGACACACCTATTTATACAATCCCATGGTCCACGGACCATGGGTAGATCTTCAAAAGCCGACTCAAGTTACATAAAAGAAAGGTAAAACCCTTTTTTACTCTTTAACTATGTACACACTCTGTGACCACAATTTGCAAAGACTTTACATCTTTTTACACAAAACTTGGGATTTCGCCCCAAAATTGACCCATAGGACCCCATCCCAACAAGTAGTATGCGCAATGATTTATTAGTGATTGTAGGAAAATTGTATAAAATTGGAGAAGCCGAGATATTGCAACGATATGTTCTAGATTTTGAGTAGAATAACATCCTCTTGAAGCTCATGGAGGGGATGCGGGAGACATTATGCAGGAAAGGTGACATCGCAAAAGATTTTGCGCACAGGTTTATGGTGGCCTACACTGCATAAAGATTCTAAAGCATATTGTAGGGAATCCAAGGCATGTCAACAAACAGGTAAACCATCGCGAACGGACGAGTTGGCACTGAATCCTCATGTATCGTTGTAGCCATTTGAAAAATGGGCAATTGATTTCGTAGGACCAATTTAGTCCACAAGGAAGAAGAAAGGCACGTGCTATATCATCACCGTGACAGAGTATCCAACCAAATGGGTAGAGGCACTGCCGGTTAAGGATTGGACAGGGGCTACAACAACAAATTTTTTGTTTGAATCTGTGTTAACTAGATTTGGCTGCCCAAAAAATTTGATGAGTGATCGAGGTACGCACTTCCTAACTGAGACAATCAACATGTTGACTGAGGAGTTTCAAGTCTATCATCAGAATAGAACACTATATCATCCTCAGGCTAATGGAACAGTTGAGGCCTTTAATAAGAATTTAGAAAATGGGCTGACAATTATTTGTAACGCGCAGTGAAATGAGAGGGATGTACACGTACCTGCAGTGTTATGGGAGTACAGGACTACTTGTAAAAATCTGACAAGACATACGCCTTTTAGATTGGTCTATGGTGTAGAAGTTATGATGCTTATGGAATATATTGTGCCTAGTATACACATAGAAGCTTTTACAGGTATGGTAGATCGCGAAGCTTTGGAAGAACAACTCGCGCAACTGATGGATCTTGAAGAAGACAGATTCTTGGCTGGATTCTATCATCAAGTATAGAAGGAACGTGAAAAGGCATGGCACGGTCGACACATCAAGTTGTGCAAGTTCAAGTTAAATGATTTGGTATTGTTATACGAAAGTGAGTTAACTAAGTTTCCAGGGAAATTTCAGATGCATTGGCTAGGCCCATATATTATCAAAGATATTACAGATGGAGGCGTAGTTCAACTCGTGAAGCTGAATGGAGAACCTTTTTCAGGAAGGGTGAATGGAAGTTGATTGAAGCCATATACAGGGGATCCTGCATAATGATTATATAGCAGTAGGATAGTCTTAGTGCTCCAGGTAATTTTAAGGGAGGGCAGGACTATAAACTACACTTCCAGGGTTGGAAAAATATGCAGCAAGCGGGCTGCACAAATAGTTATGGAGGGAGGTGCCACGAAGCACAGTAGGAATGTGACCGTTGGAGTCAATGTTCACAATTCGATAGCCAGAAGATGGTTAAGAGGAGCACGCTGGCAGTATTTAAGGCCAAAATATTTGAAGATCTGCCACCAAAACAACATTAATGATCGAATTTTGGGGGGAACGGTCGGATTTGAATTCAAAAACCCCTATAAATTATGCGTGCTAGTCCAACAGAGAACACTTTGCACCCTTAGATTTTTTGAGTTGTGTTGTTTGTTGCTTATGAACCACTCATTTTTTGAGGATTTGGTCATGAGCCCTGCATTTTCCAATTTACCAAAGTTGAATCATAAATTCATCCTTGAAACCATGTTAGGACCAAGCCCTACTGAGACTGTGAGCACTGGGGGAGATGTCGCGTCTGAAGGAGCTGCTCCAGAGGTAGTGAGTATGGAAGCTCTAGCTCCTGTGCCTATGATGCTAAGGTCACTTAGGCCGAAGCCTACTCATATTATAGAAACCTAAAAACCAAAGAAGGATAAACAAAAGAAGTCAATGCCAGTATGTGAATCACCCAGAAAACACTCTACAACTTAGAAACAGAAAAAAGACAAGCATCCCGAGAAGGTTGTCGATTTAGAGGCCGAGGAAGGATAGGGCATCGAGGTCATAAATTCTGAGGGACTGGAGCCTATTCCAAAGTTGCCTGACTATATCCCTCCTCGTAAGGGGAAGAAGAAGGTCACCAAGGACGCAGACCCAAACAAATTTGTCATTTCTATGCCCCTGCTACTAGAGCAGGTTCCCTTCGAAGGTCCACGCCTTGCAGGGATCCCCCTACTGAAAATGAAAGATTGGGACCTGTCAAACCATGAGCAGTTCCCTCATATTGCGACAACCAACTATATGAAGCATGTCTACTACCATGACTTAGGTGCAACTAGCTAGAGAAGATTGAATGGATATGCGAAGTAGAGAATTCAGGATTGTTGAACCTGTTGTGGGTGCCCCACTATCACTGCACCAATATCAACACCACCTGTGTGCGTTAATTCCTTACTCTAGTGCATGATGGGTACTTTTGGCTAGGAGGGCCTATACCCATCACTAACATGCTCATCCACAAGACCACGCACCTGCTGCATGAGGGTTTGAATCTAGCCAAGGAGTTTGGTGGAAAGGCAGGAGAAAAGGATTTGGCAAACAAGATGAAGAAGGAATTTTCCCTCATGAAAAAGTCTCGGATACTCAATCACTTCCATAAACAACCCTGTGGTGAAAATTGCCACACAAATATTAGTCGGGAAGGTAATGAAGAAGTGTCACGCGAACGAATTTCTAACTCCGGTGATCTCTCTAGCTGCACAATGCACTAAGTGTGTGCAGTTCAACTAGTCAAGCCACATGTGCAATGAATTCCTCGTAAATTGCCATGAGTTCCAGGATGAGACCAAGCCATTCCATTATGATTGGTTTCTACTATTCATTGTGTTGGTCGCATGGGAGTTGCTGGAGGACAACCAGTTTCCTCCGTTGAAAGAAGGATTATTGGAGGCCGCGCAATTTGCCTCCCTATGGGCCAAAAAGGACCCTACATGGGTCACAGAGACAATAATATTATGGGTTTTGATGGAAACAAGCATCTGCATGGCCATCAACCAGTACCCAAGGTGTTGAGTGTGGAGCCTGATTATCTTCTGTATTTCAAAGGTTTCAGCCAGATGTATACCCCAGGAAGGATACACCCCTCCACGCGGGGGGGTATGGGAGGGACTTGTCCCCCCCGTGGGGGTCCGGGGGGGGTAAATCCCCCTTGGTTGGGGGGTCCGGGGGCCAACATTCCCTCGACGGGGGTTCGGGGGCAGTGCCAACGAAGCTAAAAATAGATGTAAAATTGCCTTGTAAAATTCTAGTAATTTCTAGTCAATCTGGTCCGTTCATTAGGTGGATGATCTGATGGTAGAAGTTATGTTTAATTTAGGGTTTTTTGCCCTAGAAGGCAACCCCTCACTATATATGAGGGAATTGTATTGCGTCTATGTATATCTGTATTCTGAGTGAGGAAGAGAGAGGAGATTGAGAGAGAAGAGGGAGTTACAACGGATCTACTGTAGGTTGTATCTCTTCAATTTGTTGGATAATATAATAAAGGAAGGACTGGTTGTTTCTCCGTGGACATAGCCCAAACTAAGTGAACCACGTATATCTGTGTCTCTCTTTTTTTATGCGTTTTCTGTGTTTATATTTTTGCAATATTTTATGTGTTCCATTGCTCTGTAATATATAATTTTCTAACACAAGGTTGTCCCCGACCTTGTATGAGTAGCTGTCAACATATGCAGCGTTCAAGGCTAACTTCCATTGAGTTTACATCCAGGCACAGAAGGATCCACAGTAGAAATGGTACGATTTACCATACTTGGTCACAGATACAAATATACAGGAGGTAGTCAAGCGATGATCAGAAGAGTGGTGCACCCCATCGTACTTGGATGTTAGAACCAGTAAGGGAGCAGAAAGCTGAGCAGTAAACACAAGAAAAGATGTATCCAAGCAGGCTGCACAAAATTTGACTGCGCAGTGGAAAAATGAAGCCACAGAGCAGGCTCAGATGGAGGAGCGCGCTGCTAAGGAGCAGGCTAAGCAAGAGTAGCATGAATCAGAGTGAAGTGGCAAATCCCCTTCACCTGAGACCGAAGAGGAAGAGTAGTCTAAATAGGGCAATGGAGTAGATGAAGGGTAGAGAACCCTGTTTCTTCTCAATAAGCGCGAATAGGAGTAGCGGGCATGTCCCCATAAAAAGCAAAAATCAAACAATTCGTAGGGTGATCCCATGGTATTAACTAAGGGTGATCTCGATGAGATCGGTGATAAAATATGGGACACTACCACTGAAGTGTTGCAGCATTGCGAGTAGCAGTATATGCAGATGCTCGTGAGCATCCAGAAGGATCTATGTGAGATGTAGCTCTAGGCTAGCAGGATACAGGTGGGTACAGGTCAAGCGAGCGCATCACAAGTGAGCCTGGCACTAGGGACAAGTCAGGCTGTGGAATTGGTAAGGACACTGGACCGTTAAACGGTTGCTTTACCGGAATGGTCCCTATGCGTAGAGTCGTCCGATGACCGCATCATCTTAAGAACCCCTAAGAACATCGGGCTGAAAATTGTAGTGCTCCCCAATGAACTTCTTCATGCACTGCAGGTAGGAGTAATGAAGAAACTAAGAGCTTGCGAGTAGCGCGCTCTCAATTTAATCAGTGAATATAGGGTGAACAACGAGCAGATGTTCGCCAAGAAAACACAAGCCTTAAAGGAAAAAGAAATGTTGTAGGCATAGAGTTCCCGGCTGGAGTCCGCAGTTGTAGAGGCATGTAGGACAATGTTGAAACTTCACATTCCAGAGGATGCACAGCTAGAAGCTAAGATCCGGAAGTTAGCTGCAGGCATCCGTGAGGCAAAGGCAGAAGTTGGACAAGTTCAATTTGAACCTAACATGAAAATAATGGAGCTATAGCGCAAATTACAGCCTACAATTCCGCCCAAGGTCTGGGAGCACTGCGGAGCCACCATATAAGAAGGGATGGTCACTTTGGATGTCACGGTCATTGACTGCTCGACCTTATTTGAGTAGGCATTGGAATTAGTGACGACCCTGCAGGAAGACCCAAACCTGCATATATTGAATACAGGGGTTCACGAGCTGTAGAAGCAGTATGATGAGGTTCGAGCGACGACACACTCCATTGCTCTACTGCAGCGCCTCGCCAAGTTGCAAGAGGGGAAGTAGCTCCTCGCTCAGGTAGAAGCAACCCAGAAGAAGGAAGTCGTGCTTAAGGCCAGGTTGGGACCTTGATTAAAAGAAGCCTACCAGGTCACAACCAACATTTAGGAGAAGTTGATGGGCTTGCAGCAGACACAACAAATGATGAAGCTAGCTGCAGAAGGATCAGCTACAGAGAAACTAGTAGAAGAGGTCAAGTAGGCATCTACGCAGAGCATTGTCGAGGTTGTAGTCATGCAGGTGGAGTTGGGGGATCTTCGCAGAAAGATCATCATGCCAGCCGAGTGACTCGAGGGCGAGTCACGACCTTTATGTTGGGGGCCTATTGGGATGGGGTTCCCTAGTTCAGTTTTGGGGTTAAAAACCCAAGTTTTGGTGTAAATTTTGGCAAAAGATATAAATTCTTCGTGATTTATGGATGTGGAGCATGTATATGGTTAGGTGTAAAAGGGGTTTTAGCCCCTTGTTCATGTAAAGTCGAGTCGGTTTTAAGATCCACCCATGGTCCGCAGACCATGGGATTGTATAAGTAGGTGTGCCTTAGAGAGTCTAAGCCATAATCTGATGATCATAGATGTAATGGGTCAATAGAAGATAGCGCAGAGAAGTGAGTCATAAAGGAGGGAAAGGCTCTCCAGCTGAGTGGGCAGAGACCTAGAGTAGTGTCTACAGCTGAGTGCGCGGACCCTTGCAGCTGAGTGTGCAGGGTAGTTTGGAGTCTGTAATACCATATTGATGATCAATAAAGAAGGTTGTTAAAGAGTCCCTGTGTTTATCTGTTTACTTCCGTTATTTATGTTTCTAGTATATGTTGTGATTGAATAATTTCTTTACAAAAAATTGATCTATTGATGCGTGACTCTATGGAATAAATCTTAGTAACTATACACAATGCATGTTAAGTACTTTTGTGAAGATTATAACACATTTTGTTATGTTTATCAAATGCTTAAGTAAATTTGCATGAGCTCGGATCTAGGGTTATTTCTTGATACGTGTAAGTGGATGATCCAACTGTTAAGGGTCCTCAAATACATATCATAGACCTTCACAAAGTTCTGGAGGCCGTTTAAAGGGAGTTGCAGTACTGAGCCCTAAGGGCTTATAGATCTACACGAAGGCAGGTCTAGTGCAATAAAAGACATCACACTAACCTCTGGATGTGGAAAATTGGTTCCATCATCCCCCCATATTTCTTTGGGTGAGACTTCAGCCTGTGCTATGTGGGTTGATGTCGAAAGGGCCAATAGTGTAGGGTTTTGTTTGGTGCAATTAACTCTGAACCTGGGTCAAGACCCACTAGGACAACAACAGGGATTTGGAGGAAGAGATATACATGAAGCAACCTGAAGGCTTTGTAGTGAAGGGTAAGAAAGGACTAGTATGCAAGTTAAAAAAGTCTCTGTATGGGTTAAAATAGTCACCAAGGATGTGGTATCAGAAATTTTATACATTTATACGAGGACTTAGCTTCACAAGAAGAAAAGCAGATCACTGTGTGTATTTTAAGTTAAATGGTGACCATGTTATTTATCTGGTATTTTATGTGGATGATATGTTGCTAGTTGGAAATGACAAAGAAATTATCCAGGATTTGAATACCTAATTGTCCTCCAAATTCGACATGAAAGATCTTGGTGCTACAAACTATATTTTGGGCATGGAAATTAAACGAGATCGGGAAAAGAGGAAGATCTGGTTAAACCAGAGGAAGTATGTCAAGACAATACAATAGATGTTTAATATGAAGAATAGTAAACCGGTGAAAGTTCCTATTCCTGTAGATGTAAATTTATATGCTGAATAGTGCCCCAAGACATAAGAAGAGGAATAGGACATGTCCCATGTTCCATATGCAAGTGCAGTCGGTAGCTTGATGTATGCAATGGTCTGTGCTAGACTACATTGCAGATGTAGTGGGAGTATTGAGCAGGTTTATGTCAAAACCAAGGAAGGAGCATTAGATAGCAGTGAAGCGGGTTTTCAGGTGTTTGCTTGGCACTAGTGATCATGGTTTGTGCTACCAAGGAAGACCAGGATTGGACAGAGTTTTGGACATCTGTGGCTTTGTTGATGCAGACTGGGTTGGAGATCTGGATCAGAGAAGATCTACAAGTGGGTATGTGTTTAACCTATTTGGAGGTGCAATCAGTTGGATGAGTAAGAGATAGTCTATGGTGGCACTTTCAACTACAGAGGCAGAATACATGGCAGCCACTCATGCAAGAAGGAAGCAATTTGGTTGCAGAGATTGTGTTCAAGTATGGGGTTAGTATAGAGAGCTACAAGGATAGACTGTGACAGCCAAAGTGCAATTTTATTATCAAAGAACCCTGCTTATCATTCAAAGGAAAAACACATTGATGTCCAGTATCACTTTGTGAGGGATATGGTTGAGGAAAAAAAAGGTGTTCCTAGTAAAGGTGGACACTTTGAAGAATACTGCAGATGCATTGACAAAGTCTATGAGCACTGAGAAGTTCTCTTGGTGTAGAGAAACAATGGGCGTTGCAGGGTTGGATCAATGACTAAGCTCTCTTGTGGCCTCCTATGGAAAGAAAACAACAAGTGGGAGAATGTTGGGTTGTGATATATTCTTTCTATGGTTGTCCCCCTTGTCGGGGGGTATGCGGGGGGGTGGTAGCCCCCTGCATAGGGTCTAGGTTAGCGCCTCCAGAAAAACATTTTGGACCATATATTAGGTGGGCGGACCTACCTATGGTTTTGTGCATGGATTTTGCACATGGTTTTGGGCACGATGGTTTTCTTTCCATGGTATTTTGTAAATCTAGTTAAGGGAACTATGGTTATGTTCTAATCCAGGGTTAATGGATTGGGGTTTATGGATGCTTCAAAATGTATATATATGTATTGTAACATTGATAGGAACATAATAAAAAATTGATCTGGTAGTCCTAGTTTTGGGATCCAGGGGAAAATATTTGTGTATATATGTTTTATGTTTTATGCTCTCGCCATTGTTTATTTTCTGCTTTTAAGAATTCGTTTGCAGATAATTTTTTTACAGGGTTAAAACCTACAGGGGATAGAGAGTTTTTAAGCTTGCTAAAGAAGATGACATGACCTACCATACAGTTTGCAAATCAAAGAGTATCACTCTCCAGAAAGACTAAGGAATGCCTTGGAGAGAACCCCATCATAAAAGAGAATCATGTAAATGTTGAAGATCAAGTGTATAAGACTCTAACTCAATCCTCCCTTACTGTTGGCCCTGTAAGAGAGAATAAACTAGATAGGAGAACAAAAGGAATGGACAAACATAGAAGAAAATGCATATTTCTATCCACAGGAAGGCACACCATCTGAGATGCCTTGGGATGTTAGAGAGGAAACCAGGGCCATGAATGAACGTCATATTGGTGACTGAGCTTCTGAGAGGGTGAGAAACACCTTTAGTATGGGGGTGATGATGGGTCCCATAAATAGGTATATTTTGAGGCCCATTGTGCTATCTCCTAGCCCTTAAAAGTCTCCTTTTCTCACATTAATTTTCATTTTTAATCATAATATTATTAGTAGGAAGACTAAAGGGTGTTTATCATATTTCATGGCCTAATGTGATTAATATGTAGGCAAAAGAAGAATTTTTGGAGATATTTACTATGCAGGGGTCGATTGGAGACGTCTTGTTAGGTCCATATGATACTAATGTATCCCCCTTATTGTTATTGTTTTTCCCATTTAGCTCCCATATTTTTATTGTTGTGCCCCATAGAAGTCCACTATTGTTATTGTTGTGCCCTTACATTATTATTGTTATGTAGGCTCTGACTATATTGTGACCCATCAGACTCCTATATATACAAAGGAGGTATTGTCATTTGTATCATCCAAGAATTGTTCATTTATGTAATGTAAAGGAGGTTTCCCCCTCAAGGAGGATAATTTTTAAGTCGTTAATCTATCTTTTCTTCTATTTTGTGAGTTGGTTGCATAACATTCGCTATCAGAGCTTTGGATTTTAGGGTTTCGCTGCTTCAAATAGGTCATCTTGGTATTTTCTCTATAAAATATTTCTACGAAGATTCAGAAGCTAAAATTTTGACCACGTGGAGCCGAAATCATGGTGAACATTGTGTAAAGGTTTTTGAGCTTGGTTCACTATATTTTCGGAGATATGATCTGAGAAATTTAGGGTTTTTGTAATATCTCGAATTCAATATAAAATAGGTGACCTAGGGAAAAGCGTCATAACTTTCTCTATGAGCATCAGATTTAAATTTTGTAAAAATTTATTGAAGGAGAACAGACTCTATTTTCTTGTGTATCAGGTTTAGGGCTAAAGGTTGAAAAAGTGAAACATGGAACTTAGTACAAGTTCGCTATATTGAACCAGTCTATAATCAGGTCATCGTGGGAAATAAGGCATAACTTTTTCTTGGAAAATCCAATCTCGATCTGACTTACAATGGATTCAATATTGAGCTCTTACAAAGCAAGAAAAAAGTGTGTATTTTTTTAAAATTGGCATAATTTTTGTTTGAAAAATAAGTTTGAAGGGGTTCAAGGGGCATAGTGAAGCATAAATATCATTGTTTGATTCAAAAATGACTTGAAGCAATAAAATGGAAACACTTAGTAAGTAACCAGAAAGCTCAACTATGACACATGAAGAAGACGAATAAATGCAACATGATATATTCAAATTATGAGACCAAGTGCAAAACATTTCGCTCTCGCAAAGAGTAACCAAAAATGAAATGGAAGCTAAGATGGATGGTTTGAAGAATGGTTTAAAGGAAGACATGGAAGGTTTGAAGGATGGAATTTAAGCTAAGATGGATGTTATAGAAGAAAAAATGAAAGGAAACATGGAAGATTTGAAGAATGGTTTAAAAGAAGACATGGAAGGTTTGAAGGGATGTTTGACAAAGTTGCTACAATACATGCTTCCTAATGGAGAAAAGGTATTAGTTGAAAATCATGATGAGAAAAAAAAAAGAATTTTAATCCTTATTTCAGAGACTCTAACTTTCGATTGAAGGCCCACAATATTCGAAAGTTCGATATGAGGAAATTTGATGGCAAGGATCCAGTAACATGGATAGTATAGATGGAGCAATATTTTAATCTCCATAATGTGAACAAGAGGTACACATTGTATCTTTATATTTAAAATATAATATGTTTGTATGGTATCGATGGATTTGTTCTCGTAAACCACTTGTCACTTGGTCAAGTTTTAGAGAGGAAATGATAGCACGTTATGAGGATACCAAGACAAACACCTTCTTTAGCCAATTGATAAATATCAAACAAAAGGGTTCAATGGCAGTGCACAATGTGCACTTCCAAAAATTGAATATCAGGGTAAATGATATTCTAGTGGAGCATAGGATTGATGTATTCATAGGGAATTTAAAGTATATGTTGGCATTATGACACAGGTGTTGTCCTTGATGGCAACTCTCTCAAATGAAAGATCACAGTATAATAGTTATACAACAAAGAATGAAGAAAGAAAAGTATACACGCAGGTTCACTATATACCAAGTCACATATACAAGCAGCTTCTCTATAGATCAGGTCGCGTATACACGCAGGATCACAAGAAGAAAAGCACCTATACCTTGGAAAACTAAGCTTTTGGTCCGAAGTATTTGATCCATGGTATTGGTCCAAGGTATCGGGTCCGAGGTATTAACCCCTGGTATTGATCCAAGGTGTTGATCCTAAGTGGTTTTGGTCCATGGTATTGAGAAAGGCCTAAGACTATAAAAGGAGGAGAAGATCATTAGGCCAAGATACTCAAGTATTGAATATCTGATAAAGGATAAGATCTAGTATGCAGGTTATGGGTTTATGATGCTTTGCATGATCTGAACCAAGGAGGAGCCTTAATGGTTGATGGTGGACAAGATCTAATGATGGATCAAGATATTAAGTCTTGGAATGAATAATCTTTATATGGTTTGATCATGTTTATTCTAGATCTATATATTGATGCATGTGTTGATCTGTAAATATTATGTTCTGGTTATAATTGAAGTTTGGAATAGCTGCAAAATTATGAATGAATATTTACAGATGTATATGTTGATTGACCTTGGTAAAAGCGCGTATACACGTAGGTTTGACACATAGAAGTAGCGTATATCTGGTGATATATGATTTTTGAAGTTGCAGTTGGTATTGGTTGTTGAGGCAGAGTTCTAGGTTTTACATTGTGTTCTAGTGACTGTTTTTTGGTAACAGTATTCTCCATATTCAGATTGGTTGATTGTGATTTGCTTCAGTGTTGATGGATGAAATCTAATGATGGATCAGCTTCATAATGACTTATCATTACGTTATCTGATAATGTATGGGCTAGATCTGATCACTAACACATGTTTTATCCTCTATGTATGATTATGTCTGAAGTCTGGAAGTGCAATAAAGTATTTGCAGATCTACACGCGGGTTTTCTTTAGGGAAGGTGCGTATACACACAGGTTGGATTCTGCCAAATAGAGTATACCCTCTGAAGCATGGTTTTAAGGTTACAATTGATTCTGAATGATAATGTAACTCAGATCTGTGTATTGGTTACAGTGATCTATCTATTGAGGTTTATTAGTGAAAGTATGAATGATTGATTGATTCAGTTGTATCAGAGGTTGTTAGTGATTGATTGAGTTTGGTGGATTCAGATTGAGTTTCAATGATTGCGTAATATAGATATATTGCAATGGTGATTGATTTGAGCTTCAATGTTGTTGATGTGTCCAATATGAAAATTGGATGAAACGTGGCCTTTAGATTTCGATGTTGTGTTCCAGGAGTATCCAGTTTGAAAATTTATGAAACACGGTCCCTGGAGGAAGAGAGAAGGTTGTAGCCTTCTGTAGACCGGCGCCTACATACTGGTAAACATATTGGCGAGTACAAGAGCCAGGGGGTTGTAACTCCCTTCCAGTATAAGCTGGAGAACGAGAGAAGGTGGTAGCCTTCTGTAGGTAGACGCCTGCGTACTGGTATGAGTCTGCGCTAGTACAATGTTGTAAACAAATTTTCTTATTATTAAAAGAAGATAGAGACGACAGCAGCAGGTGGATTTTACGCACATTGGGTTTCCACCTTTCATCTTGGTGTTCATGTGTGTTGCTTATGTGTGATGGTTCTTTCTATTATTAACTGCACATGGTTACTGTTTAATGTTTAATAAAGTACGGATGCTCAAATTAAAGATCAACATATGATAATTAACTGAATCATTAGTTTGTTGGATATACGCTTGTTTCCTTAAACACAGTTGCGTGCACGCGTGGGTTACCTTCATTGAAGTAGCGTATACGATATGAAAAGAAAAAGATTATTGACTTGACTAATACTGATTCACCCCCTCCCCCTTCTCAGTATTATATCCAACAATTGGTATCAGAGCAGGTCCTTTGGTAGAAGCTTGATTGCTTGAAGGAGATTCGTACAACAATGGCAAAGAAGCTAAAGAAGAAAGCGCCTCAGAAGAAGAAGACATCTCAAAGGAACTATGACAGTGGGAGAATCGATTGGGGAATATGTGGAAGCAACTCTTTAGATTCAGAATCACCTCAGAATGAAAAACTATCAGGTATGAATTTGTTATCCTTTGGTGATACATTTCTCCATCCATTTGAAGATGATGAAAGTGATAGCGAAACAATTGAATTTTCTCTTATGGGTGAGGAAGAAAGATATCAAATAGAGGAAAAATCTAAAAGGCTTATGGACAAAATTAGAGATCAACAAGATCTCTTGGACAAAAGCGAATGTACCTTCAAAGAAGTAGCTACCAAACTAAAAGCTCATTTAGAGGAAGGAAACAAAGTAATGAAGCAATTCAAGGAAAAGGAAGATCAATGTCAAAAGCTATAGGATGAAGTGACGTCATTAAGAAATGAAGTAAACAAAAGGAGCACAACAATAAAGAAACTCAGAGATAGATCCAGTTACTATGAAAGTCTTGAAGCTAATATTCTCTTGCTAAAAGAAGATCTTGAAGAATCAAATAAGCAGAATAAAGAACTACTCCAAGCTCTTGAAAAACAAGAAAAAAAGGTTCTTGAATTAAGACATCAGATGGAAGAAGGAAGAAAAACTAAAGGAATCATGAAGAAGCAGTATCTTGAAAAGGAAGAGCAACATCAGGTTGAGGTAAATATTCTAAAGGATAAATTAGAAGAAAAGGATAAGATCTTACGATTTCAAGATAGTACTAAGGTCTTGGATGATATTCTTAATAGTCAAAAGTCTACTACCATCAAAATTGGTCTTGGTTTTCATGAATTTGTTGAAGGTGAATCTAGCTCACAAAGTAAGACAAGGAACACTAATGCAAAATCTGAAATGCTCAACAAGGAAATGAGAGGTCAATCCCATCAACAACCAAGGAAAGAATTTCTTCAAAGAAAATCTTTTACTCCTAACTGTGCAAGTGATAGTCAGTCATTTCCCCAAATAAATAATGTTGAATGTTTTATATGTCATAATCTTGGACATGTTGTAGCAAGATGCAGAAAGAGAATGGTTCAAGACCATCACACAGGAAGATCATCAGCTTCCAGGTACTTTAAGGGATATTGTTTTTATTGCAATATGTTTGGTCACAAAGCCATTGACTACTATAGAAGAAATATGAAACATGTAAGATGTTATGCATGTAACAAGTTTGGACATATAGCAAAGGAATGCAAGAGGAAATTTCGAAAGGAGAAAACATCATCACACTCGAAAATATGGAAGAAGAAGGAAGTACAGTCAGAAAAATGTGACATGGCACAACGTATAGACATAACAGATTCAGGGGGAGCTAAATGTGTGAAACTTCAATGTTCTAAATTTCATACGCAGCTATTATGAAGAGAAGTCGCATATATACGCGAGTTATATGCTACACAGTCATGTATAGGGTGCTCTGAAGAAAAAGCAGCGGGACAGACTCAGGAAAAGAAGTCTGAGGTGGTTCAGTCATTTATCCACTCTGTTTGATGATGGTATGTGTTGCTTGGCATAGGTTCAGGGGGAACATATACTTCAAATAACTCGTTGTTGGCACTATGGTTAAAAGTCCTTGGTGATGATTCTTATGATACATCTTGCTATGAGGTCACATTGTTGTTATTCAGATCAAATTCATGGATGATCACTTAAGTGGCATATTATTGGTTGGCCAAGAGAATGGTATTGCAGGTTACAGGTTGCTGATGTTGTTGAGAGATGCTTATGGTGCATGATAGTTGTTGATGACTATCATGGTCGTGTTTAGATCCTTGGTCTGTGTTAAAAATGTCATGTATATATTTTAAAGACCCATGAGACATATGATGAAATTTGTACCCCCACTATGCATGGGAAGGATGATGTAATAATTTCTATGTTCAGTCATGTATAAACATTTGGTTTATCCCCACTTGGTTGGGTGGATGAGTCAAAATGGTGTATCCCCAATTGGTTGGGAGATTGATGTATGTATGAGTCAGTGGTGATAGGAAGGTCATACTCACATAGTTGAGTTATAGAGTCATGTTATTCTCTTGAAAATTATTTTTTTAGACTTGGCTTGTGCTCATGGGGAGAATGGACGGATTGGTACATCTCAGCAGGTACAAAGGGGGAGCTCAATCAGAGATTTCAGCATGTACTCAAGGGGAGTATGGACAACATTATGTATATCAAAGGGAGAGAATATCTTGGTCCACCCTTTGCCCTTGATGTCAAAGGGAGAGAGTGACTTGGTGTGATTGTTGCCATCAAGTCCAAAGGGGGAGATTGTTGGCATTATGACACAGGTTTTGTCCTTGATGGCAACTCTCTTAGATGAAAGATCACAGTATAACAGGTATACAACAAATAATGAAGAAATAAAGGTATACACGCAGGTTCACTATATACCAAGTCGCATATACATGCAGGTTCTCTATAGATCAGGTCGCGTATACACGCAGGATCACAAGAAGAAAAGCGTATATACCTTGGAAAACTAAGTTTCTGGTCCGAAGTATTTGATCCATGGTATTGGTCCAAGGTATCAGGTCTGAGGTATTGACCCTTGGTATTGATCCAAGGTATTGATCCTAAGTGGTTTTGGTCCATGGTATTGAGGAAGGCCTAAGACTATAAAAGGAGGAGAAGATCATTAGGCCAAGATACTCAAGTATTGAATATCTGATAAAGGATAAGATCTAGTATGCAGGTTATGGGTTTATGATGCTCTGCTTGATCTGAACCAAGGAGGAGCCTTAGTGGTTGATGGTGGAAAAGATCTAATGATGGATTGGCATCTTAAGGCTTGGAATGAATAATCTTTATATGGTTTGATCATGTTTGTTCTAGATCTGTATACTAATGCATGTGTTGATATGTAAATATTATTATTTGGTTATAACTGAAGTTTGGAATAGCTACAAAATTATGAATGAATATTTACAGATGTATACGTTGGTTGACCTTGGTAAAAGCATGTATACACGCAGGTTTGACACATCGAAGTAGCGTATATCTTGTGATCTATGATTTTTGAAGTTGCAATTGGTACTGGTTGTTGATGCAGAGTTCTGGGTTTTACATTGTGTTCTGGTGACTGTTTTCTGGTAACAGTATTCTGCATATTCAGATTGGTTGATTGTGATTAGCTTCAGTGTTGATGGATGAAATCTAATGATGGATCAGGATCATAATGACTTATCATTACATGATCTTATAATGGATGGGCTAGATCTGATCACTAACACGTGTTTTATCCTCTATGTATGATTATGTATGAAGTCTGGAAGTGCAGCAAAGTGTTTGCAGAACTACACATGGGTTTGCTTCAAGGAAGGTGCATATACACGCAGGTTGGCTTCTGCCAAATAGCGTATACCCTCTGATGGTTTTAAGATTACAATTGATTCTGAATGATAATATAACTCAAATTTGTGCGCTGGTTAGAGTGATATATCTGTTAAGGTTGTTTGGTTAAAATATGAATGATTGATTGATTCAATTGTGTCAGAGGTTTAGAGGTTGTCAGTGATTGATTGAGTTTGGTTGATTTAGATTGAGTTTCAGTGATTGGGTAATATAGAGGTATTGCAATGGTGATTGATTTGAGCTTCAATGTTGTTGATGGGTCCAATATGAAAATTGGATAGAATGTTGCCTTCAAATTTCGATGTTGTGTTCCAGGAGTATCCAGTTTGAAAATTTATGAAATGCGGTCCCTGGAGGAAGAGAGAAGGTTGTAGCCTTCTGTAGGCCGGTGCCTACATACTGGTAAACATATCGGCCAGTACAAGAGCCAGGGGGTTGTAGTTCCCTTCGAGTAGAAGCTAGAGAGCAAGAGAAGGTGATAGCCTTCTTCAGGTAGAATCCTACGTACTGGTATGAATCTGCACCAGTACAATGTTGTAAACATATTTTCTTATTATTAAAAGAATATAGAGACGACAACAACAGGTGGTTTTTACCCACACTGGGTTTCCACCTTACATCGTGGTGTTCATGTGTGTTGCTTATGTGTGATGGTTCTTTCTATTATTAACTGCACATGGTTATTGTTTAATGTTTAATAAAGTAATGATGCTCAAATTAAAGATCAACATATGATAATTAACTAAATCATTAGTTTGCTGGATATAAGCTTGTTTCGTTAAACACAGTTGCATGCACACGCAGGTTACCTTCATTGAAGTAGCGTATATGAAATTGAGTATGAAAAGAAAAATATTATTGACTTAACAAATACTGATTCACCCCCCCCCCCCCCCCTTCTTAGTATTATTTCCAACAGTATACCATCCAAAATGAGGTTCGACTTTGGGAACCTGATTCATTGGAGAAGGCATTCAGGGTGGCAAGAAAAGTCGAAAGCAAAATTATGACAGCAAGGAAGTCTACCACTCACATTTATAAATATGGAAGTGTTGTTGCTCCTAACCTTCCACAACCTACAGGGTTGACACTAGAACAATTGGAGGAAAGAAGAGAGAAAAGGTTTTGTTACAATTGTGATAGAAAATACACTAAAGGTCATAAGTTTCTGAGAAAAAAAATATTTTACACAGATTGTGAAGACGAGGAAAAAAAGGAACAAGAAATGACCAAAGAAGATGATATCCACCAGGAACCAACCCGAGAGAAAGAAGAAATGAATCGGACCATATCTTGTAATGCATTGGTAGGAATTACCACTCCTCAAAATCTCAATATAAAAGTACATATTAAGAAGAAAAAGGTAATAGTGTTGATTGATTTGGGTGGTACCCATAATTTTATTCATTGTAAGATATCCAAGGAATTGAATTGCTTTCTATATCTAGCACCAGAGTGTCAAGTGATGGTTGCAAATGGAGGAACTGTAAATTTCTATGGAAAGTGTGATAATATCAAGTTATCTATGGGGGAATATGTATTGAATAGTCTAATTCTTTCCATTCCAATGGGTGGTGCTGAGGTTGTACTAGAAGTCCAATGGTTACAATCTTTGGGGATGATAACTTTTAATTTTCAAGAACTTTTTTTTTTTTGGGAAGGAAATGAAGTTGAATTAAGGGGTATCAAAGGGAAACTAGGAAATATAATCAGCTCTAATGGAATGAAAAAACTTCTAAAGAAAGAATAATGGGGCATAATTGCATAATTATGCTCACTAGGCATTCAAACATCGAAATCAACTATTTATCTAGATCTCCAAAAAGTCTTGGACAATCATTCTAAGGTATTTGAGTCTCCCAAAGTCCTCCCACCTATTCTATATAAAATCCTGTAGATTCACAAACTCATGCAATGTACTAAAGCACAAGAGAAGAACCTACTTCTACTTCCAACCAGCGGAAGCCAATAGATCGATGAAAACAATATGAACAAGAAGAAGATAAATCAATGGCACATAACACAAGATGTATCTGAGGAAATCCACTTCTCAAAACCCCACTATCTGTATTTCATATATCAGAAATATGAGTGAATATACAAAGCATGTTCTCACTAGAAGAATTCTGCCCAAGTATGCTCAACTCTCTCAGCTCAGAAGCTAGCTCTTGGCCAACACTTAGCCAATTCTACGACTCTCCAAGCTCCTAATCTCTTGCGTAATTCCTAGGATGAAATTATGTATTTAAAGGGAATCCATGCTTCCAAAACTGTGCAATCCAAACATAGGATCAATCTCTGATGCATGCATGATATTTACACTTGAGTAAATAATACCACTAATAGTACATTGTCCCTGCACTCTAGTCTCGATTGGGTCTTTCTCTGAACTGACATGCATGAGTTTCTCATGAGGGTATCTTTAGTTAACTGGAGTGGCAATAGTGGATGCATTAGTGCACAAACTAACTGTTAGTCTTCTATTAGTTCCAAAAACAATTTAGAACTAATTTAACTGAACTTAACTCAATAAATTAAGTGATCTAATTTCCAACTCAATTTAAACTCATACTGGACCCCTAAAACTTAGGGAGAACATATACATGACTTCCAAAATACTTCCAAATCAAAATTCCTAAGTTAATTGAGTTAATTAAACTAAATTAACTATTTACAAGTTGCTAGGGGAATAGAATTCGATTTTAATTCTCAGTTTAATTCAAGGACAAATTAAACTAAAATTTATTGTTGCCATTTCTCAACATATTCATGATCATGATCATGTTATTCATTTGATTCTAGGAAGCATTCCTCCAAACATCAAGCCTTACAAATATCCCTATGCCCAAAAGAGTGAAATTAAACATATGGTTGCAGAAATGATATAGGTCGGTATAATTCAACCTAGTACAAGTTTTTCCTCTGCTCCAATAGTAATGGTGCACAGAAGGATAGATCATGGTACATGTGTCCAAATTATAGGGAGCTCAATGATCCAAATTTAAATAGGAACGCAAAAAATATAGAGATGACCATAAAGACAGATATGCAACGGAAATAATACTTCATTTCATTAATGGAAAATACTGAAATATGCTTACAAATAGAAATAGAAATAACCCAGCTAGGGTGATGGTAGCTTATCTCTGAGAAGAGATGTGTTGGCTACATGCCTCTGAACTGTTCCCAACTGTGTTTACAATGAGGCTCTAAGGCCTATTTATTATTGAGAAACAATGGAAAACCCTCCACATTCCAGAACCTAACCCTAGAAGATGAAACGCCAAATTGTGGGCCCCGTTTTGGGGTAAGTTGGACAGCCAACTTCCCGGGGTCGCGAATTGGTCGTATTATCTCTGTTTGACGCGCATGATAGCCCGTTGGAAAGATCTCTCCGAGGACTACGACGAAAAAGACAATTTTTATCAGAAAAATTGATGGCGGTAGATTTCCCAAAAGACGTCGTTTATGGCCTCAAAAGGGCTCCGGAAGTTCAGGACCCGAAAAACTGCTAAAAATAGTAAGTTGTGCTACAATTAAGGAAACTGAAAATGCTGAGAGTAACAATGGTGGGGGTCCAGGTGGACTTGGCAGGTGGCCACCAAGATCCACCTAGATCACTCAACAAGATCACTATTAACGATAAATTTTCCATTCCTGTCATTGATGAATTGTTGGATGAATAACATGGAGAAATTTACTTCACCAAACTAGATCTTCATTCAGGATATCATCAAATTTGAATGAATAATGAAGACATTCCGAAAAAAGAATTTAGAACTCATGAGGGTCATTATGATTTTTTGGTCATGCCCTTTGGCCTTACTAATGCACCTTCTACATTTCAAGTTTTGATGAATTCCATTTTCAAACCCTTCCTTAGAAAATTTGTGTTAGTATTTTTTGATGATATACTAATCTACAACAAGTATTGCAAGGATCATGTTCAACACGTTGAATGGGTGCTAAGACTATTGGAGGAGAAACAATTATATGCAAAAACCTCAAAATGTTTCTTTGGAGTACAGGAGGTGGAATATTTGGGTCATATTGTATCTCATGAGGGTGTTAAGGTAGACCCTAACAAAATTAAATCCATTAAGGAACGGAAAATCCCCACAACCATAAAGCATCTTCGAATATTTCTCAGGTTGATAGGGTATTATAACAAGTTTATTAAGAATTATGGGAGAATAGTAGTGTTATGTGAGATTTATGACTTCGGACATAAATATCTCCCCTAGGTCTAGTGGACTAACCTAGAACAATAGAAAGACAAATGACTCAATCTTTTCATTAAAGTAAGTAGATGAAGGGATGAAACCTACTTGGAATCTGTTATACATTTTGCTCTTTCTTTGCCTTGAATGCTCCATTCCTAGCTCCAACTGCCAAAAATAGAACCTTCACAAATAGACAACACAAGCCAAGAAGCTACGAAATTTATGTAGCATCATCTATCTACTTTATTCAACATATCAGCATAGTATTGAAATACATGAAATAACAAAATCACATATATGAAAACAAATAAACCTTTGTATTGATATAAATGGAGTGATTTACAACCATAAATAGGTGTTGATCTTGTAGAAGGGCTCCTCCAAGTTGTTTACTTGTCCTTATTTTATCACAAAGTGCGCCTCCAATCACCCTAAATTCATGAGAACATCACTTTCAAAATAAGAGCATAAGGGTATAATCACTCTCCAAAAGCCAAGCCCTTGCATACGGAAGGTTGTAAATCTATAGAGGAGTGAGGTAATTTGGGAGTTCTTATCCTTTTACCAATCTTAGGATTGATATCCACTCTTGATGGGAGGATGATATCTAAGGATAAGGGGTGGAAACTCCAAGGTAGGATAGGGTAAGATTTGAGAGTTTTAATTGAGATAAATGGTTGCAATAGATCCTGGAAGCTTTTGGAAATGGAGGCTCCAAGATTCTCTCTCTTTTTACTGAATTTTTGGAACCAACATAGGTGCAAAGGGGAGAAACTTATATGTGATCAATGCATGCCACAATGGAGCAAACTGTAGGTGAACGTTGTCCAGAAAGAGACTAGGGTGTGTTGGTCCTAAAACTAGCTCAAATGAAGCAGTTTAGGGAAGAAACTGTGGGGAATGAGATATTCATGCATAAGGCTTTGTGCAATGATCATGTAAACAGGGAATAGGATGTTTATTGATCCCACTAGGAGGTCGATTGATTATATGAGACAAACTATCCTGTAACGGGGTGCCCCATAAAGCACAAAGTTAGAGATGATGACTGATGACTGAAGTGCTTTACCTTGTGACAAGTTGGGATCAATAACAACCAACGAGCTTCATATTCTGTTACAATAAATTTACAACATGATATCCTTTTGCTAAGGGAGGCATACCCATACTCAACACATAAGCTAACATTACATGTATAATGATTAAAATACATGTCGTTGATGATTGATGGTGGATCATTCTCAAGATCGCTACCTTGACCTCCTGTAATGCTTAATCAACTGTATTGCACTTTGTGGTGTAGTCAGCACTGTCTTTTCATTGTCACTTAAATGGGATTCAATGAGCGGAACTCTAAGCTCATTCCTTCGTTTCTTCTTAATAATTTACCAATTCGCATAGTTCCAAACATCAAGGTAATTGCATAACCCTCCTTTTGTATAACAACATTTTAATCCACGTTTTCAATGATTTCAGATACTTACCTCATGGTCTATTGAAGAGCCTATGTTCTACCTCGCTATAGCTGATATTTTGATCAACCGCGAACTCAGTCACAAAACTTCCAAGTGTACGGTCAATCCAGTGATACACATCCCGTGTGATATTGCTTTCTGATGCTTCTATACATTGCACCAGTTCTGGAGTCCACACTATAGGACCGTCGAGCCTCCACGTCCCTTGTCTATCTACCAATCTAGGGAACCATTTGTGTAGTTCGTCAGGGAAGAAACAGAAGAATGCTTTTGTCTCGTGTGTGTACAAATATCTCTGCAACCATTGCTCCTTGGAAAATTTAGGGCTTCAATTTTCTTGAGCTGCAAACGTGGGCACTCTTCAATCAATCCACTTCTCGATCTATTTCTTTGTAGGAAACCACTTATCACACATCTCTTAGATAGATCCTAGTCCCGGCAATGGAACCATTTGTTATCTTAAGGGGGCCTGACCTAGGTTCTGAGTTATTCACGCCAACCAACAAAACCCTACACTACTAGCCCTTTTAGCAACAACCTATATAGCACAGGCTGCA
The DNA here is from genome assembly GCA_031772625.1 of Pinus tabuliformis. Lineage (NCBI taxonomy): Eukaryota > Viridiplantae > Streptophyta > Pinopsida > Pinales > Pinaceae > Pinus > Pinus tabuliformis. The sequence continues at coordinate 1,901,931,432 of CM062817.1, forward strand.
GCCTCACCCGAAGCAGTATTGGGGGATGCTAGAACCATATTTTTGCATCCAGAGGCCGTGTGATGTGTATTCTGAAGCCTTTATAGCTCAGATCTGTCTTTGTGTAGATCTATACCTTCCAACTATTCATTGTTGCAACTTTATCCAATTGACCTCCAGGTCTTCACAAAGGTATATGATTGTGATTATCAGACATAAAAGAGGTAGATTCACGACTTTTGCTTAGTAAATAGCAACCCTAGATCTAGCTTCGTGTAGATCTACCCATTTCGAACAGTTTTAATAACAGACATAGTTACTATCTTCACAAACATGGTTCATTACTCATTTCATACATAGATATTAAAGATTCAATAGATTCGCGTAGTAGAACACATTCATTTATAGGAAACAATTTACAGAAAGAAGATATATTAACTCAAGCATATATCAAGAACAAAGCAGATACGTAACTTATTCAACCCAAGATCATCTTTATTAGATTCAACATTCAATTCACGGACTCTTCTACCCTACGCACCCAGCTATAGGGGGCACTTAGCTGTGGACTTGCCAAGGTCTCTGCGCACTCAGATTTAGGAGCCTTCCCCTTTCACCTAAGTACAGGAAACAGAGATTTCCTGCCTTAGCACCTTTCCCTTACAATGATTTTTTCCATCCAAATTTATTCACCTACAGTCACTACGACTCAAATATTTATAGCCTTTTTATTACAATACCATGGCCCACAGCCTATGGGTGAGTCTCAAAACCATCCTATCACCTACCCATTCAAGGGGATAAAGCCCCTTTGACTCTTACTTAGCTGTGCAATCCACTTCTTTCATGGAGACTTTACATTCTTTTCAAAATTCTAACCAAAAACTGATTAAGTTAACAAAAATAGACCCTAGGGACCCTATCCCAACACGAAATTTGTAGGTGTGGCATTTAACACCTGGAGTTATAACCTTTGAAGTATTGTACCCAATACACATGCTTTCCATGCAGTTAGCATGCGAAAGAAGAGGGGGATCCCGGAGCTCTCAACGAGGGCTGCCAAAGGTTGAAGCCGGTGGAGAACACACATGCCAAGATCTTTCATGTAGAGTAAATGGGTTATGAGAACCTATCCCTGCCAGAGAATGGTATTTCCCATCACTGGAAAATTTCCTTTAGTGATCACCCACATCAGGGAAAGGATTTTTTTCTCGTTGTCTTGTCTTGATGGACCAATTGATTAATCTGTATGAAGCCATCCTTTTATTTCATTTCATCTCATGAAGCATCGATGTCAATATCTACTTGTCGAAAACCCAAGTTAGTGAGGTAGTCTTACACCTTGTTTCCTTCCCTCCAAGTATGTAGTGGGATAATGTGAATCACCTTGTATCGGAATTAGTATGTAGCCCTTCTTCACCACGATTTGGAGCCTGCATTAAATCGCTCAGAAATCAGCCATATTTTTCATAGAAATCCCATAATATTGAGAAAAAACATCCAAAGGGTTTGAGTTTTCATTCCATAAAATACCCCCTATACCCGCTTGACCTAGATTTCCCTTTGAGGTGCCATCAAAATGGATAACAAAAAATGTGTGCAAAGGAGGAATGAAGTAATTTGTTCCTGGAGATCTACTTGGTTTTTTGTTTGAATAATTTCAACAACCTTTTTTGAGTTGGATACCCAAACTTTTCATTATAACACAATCAGTATCATCCATGCTGGAAACTTCTACTAACGAAGGGAATGCTATTAATGTTTCCTTGATGTTTGACAAAATAATATCTTTAAGTACGTGGAGATCTGCCTTCTTTCCCTCAAGCAGGCATGGGTTTCTTTATTTCCATAGGGCCCAAAGGGAGAATCCGATGGCTAGAAACTAGGCTTTTGCTATCCACGGGTGTTTGAAACTATGCTCATAATAAGCTTCCAACCATGTTTTAATTGTCGAGGTGATTGAAAACGCGCGTATAAATATTTTTTGAATGAAACATCATAATTTTTTAGCGAAACGACATTGCAGGAGTAAGTGAGACGTTGTTTCTTCCCCCTGTGAGCAGAGAACAGATACTGATGGACCCTCAAAGCCTTTAGATATGAATCGCTCCCATGTTAGTAAACGGTCCTAAGCAATCAACCAGATGAAGATTTTTACTTTAGGCCGATCACTCTCCTGCCATAGATGTTTCCAGAGCTATGATTGATTTTGAGATTGATTTTCCAAAAGCATGGAGTAGCTTTCCTTGATTGAGAGTGACCCTAAAGATTGGTTTCCCCAGCTTAGGAAATTTGGTTTTTGAGATATTCGAATTCAATGATTTTCTAGGGTCCTACTATATTATTTCCATTAGCTATTACCGTGTGTTTGATCTTGCAATGTGCACCAACCATTCTGAGTCTTCCAGCATCACCAAATTTGGTCTCCATCATGTAGTTTCCAGAAATCCACAACATGGTAAGCTCCTTGTGATTGAGTGAGGTCCTTGATTATTCAAAAGTGATCATTGGCTTGCAGAATAGGGTATTTTTGCCATGATCCCTGCTAGAAGGCAGCAGATGAGCCATTGCCAATTTCCTAGAAATCCTTTTTCTTGACCCAATGTTTGGTCTGAGAAGCCCAATTCTATAGTCCCGGCCCTTTAATATCCCCATCGAAACATAGTCGATTTTCATGTGTGTCTAAGGCAATGTATTTTCATGACCTAATTTCCTTCTAGACTTGGGGTCCCCCCTATACCCATTTCCACCACAATTGCATAACATATGTTGTGCTAATGAGAATAGCATCACTCAATCATAAACCACCTTGTACCTTAGGTAAATTCAACTTATGCCATCCCACCATAGCCCACTTATGTTTGTTAGGTGAACCTTTCCAAAGGAAGTTGATCCATAAAGATTTCAAATGATTCAATGTCATAATTGGGATAGGCATTGTGGAGAGCTAATGATTTGGTAGGGCTTGTAACAATGTTCTCAGGAGAATCAACTGACTTGGGCAATTAAGTGCTCTATAGGTTTAGTTATTAATTTTGCGATGTGACCTATCAATTAAATCTTCCCAAGAGGAGATTCTATTATCATATAACACCAAGGGCACTCCACGATATTTGGAGGGAAGGGATCCTCTATTAACTCCAATAGTTTTACCAAGGCATAGTTAAAAGACATGTTTTTTCAACATTATTTTCCATACCAGAGGCATCCATAAAAATTTGTAGGAGCCTCCAGATTATTTTCAAATCCTTAGTAGTTGGTAGAAAAAAAAGAATCCTATCGTCCACGAACTGTAAATCTGAGATTGGAAGGTCCTCACCAAATAGTCGGAGACCGTAAATATACCTCGACTCACTAGATTTTTTTTAACATTCTGCCTAAACCTTCCATAACCAAGATAAAAAGAAAAGGTGATAGGGGATCCCCTTGCCTCAAGCCTCTTGAGGAAGTAAAAGTTCTTAAGAGATACCCATTAATTAAAATTGAAAAAGATGTTAAAAATGCAACAAGAAAATCTCAGTTTGAATTTCCTTGGTCAAACTAGAGAAAATTTGAATTTCCATTTCAGTAAAAAAAGTTGGATGAGTTAAATTGAGTGACATGGCTTGTGTCACCTTGTTAGCTTACTTAATTCAAGTTAGAAGTCATGATTTCAGTTAAGCATGAGTGATTTCTAATTTGTAGCAATCTAATTCAGTTAAATTGAGCTATCACCAGTTAAACTAGTTCTAATTGTTAGAGGAACTAGTGGAAGGTCAAGTTGTGCAGTGTGACTTCAGTGACACTTAGTGATCAACCACTTAACTCATCAATCAACCCAAAATAATTTTTGCATGCATAGAATTCAAATTACCCAGATGAGGTGGAGGTTCCAAGGTAGTGTACTATCATTTGAATACTATTCCAATGTGTACAAGTGGTGCATGCACTTAGAGGATCAACCTAAAGGAATTGCGCAATCCAATTGAGGAAATTCCTAATTAGTAGGGGCCTAATTCCTCAAGGAACAACACAAGGAAATAGGAGCTTGGAGGGCTTGAAATTTTCTTAATTTTTTTCCAGAGTCGGTTAATCAGGCAGGGGGGTAGACTATACACATGTAGGTTATGCTTAGGCTTGAGCAAGCATATGTATTCATCTCTATTCTTTGACTAATGCAATACAAATAGGAAGGGGTTTTGAACAGTTGCTTTCCCATTGATAAATATTTGTGTATGTTTGTTATTTTTTGATGCATGTTTATGATATGTGTTGTAGATTGTGAATTGAATTCTACAAAATAATAGAGTATATTTGAGTCTTGTGATTTAGTAAATTTCATGAATAGTTTCCTATCTACACATATTTTCTACATGGTATCATAGAGGAATTCACATTAGATCGGGAATTTTAAATTTGTTTCTAAGGAGGTTTGAATTTTCAGTTCAATGTAGCAGGATCTCTTCAAAGTTGGGAAGAAGAGCTAGAAGAATGGCTTTATATGGAGAATGACTTGAGTATGCCCTTGATGGAAACTCAAATTTTGTTGCTTGGAAGGACCGCATGGAGGCAGTGCTGGAAGACAATGGATTGAAGGAATTTGTTGAGAATGACATTCCAAAACCAGGATCAGTTGATATCCAGGTGTTATAGACAATTTTGTGCCTTGCAGCATCAGGCATGAATTGTCAATAATCCAAGGGATCCAAAGTCCCTAAACATGATGTTCCTACCCCTAGAGGAACAAGGTCAACAAACCAACAGCTCTCAGATCAGTTCTCCACCTGAAAACACTCAAAAACAAGCAATCCTGAAATCAAAGCAGGTGCTCCACTAGGCTTCTGCGCTGAAACTCAACTCCTCCATGGTGTACCTGCGTTGCAAAGCAGGTAGAACAAAGGCCACCTGCGCTGAGCGAGATGGGACAAGTGGCACACTGAGTCATTGCTCTGGAATCTTCCAAAAATGACACTTGGATCAGGGATTTCGCCTTGTGATGAGTCAGAGGCTCTGTTTCTCCAAGTGGAAGCAAGGTTCTCCAAGTGGACTCAAGAACTGAAGATCAACTGAAGAGAGAGAGGACACAAGGCAGCTACACATCAGTTGCAAGCTGACTCATCCTTTCTCAATTCATCTATATATTGAGCTCTCTCCTGTGAGCTCAGGGGAGGCTGGAATTTTGTGCAAAGTAATGATATGCTGTTGGTTTCTCTATAGAGCTATTGGGTGATTGCTTGAAGGAGGTGAAGAGGAGAAATTCTTTCTGCTGGGAGGTGTTGCTGGATTGGGGCCTTCAATGGTTGTAACTCTCTCAGAACTTTACTTCTTCATTAATAAAAGCTATTGAGGTTCTTCTATATGCAATTGTTTCAATTATGTATTGTGATAATTGTATATTTGATTTACGCTAATCCTTGAATCAGTTACGATTGCATGCTTCTTGTAGTTTCCTTCTTTGTTATCTTGCAGGATCTCATTGTAGCTGGGCCCGCAAAAGAGAAAGGAGCTGGGAGCAAGCAGCCAAAGAGAAGAGTTTGGATTCGACATTAAGCGCAAGGCAACGGTTAGTGCATTTCCTCATTCTCTCTTGCTTTCGTAAAGAAGTAAACCTTCAGTAGTTTCCTTTACAGTTGTTGCTGAGGTACTATCACCCTTAGAGTGGGATAGGGTCATCCGAATCGGATACTTTTCCCTACAACAAACTGGGGACTCCACTGGGGATCGTATCTGTTTGATTGTTTGTAGTATTTTGCTATTCATTTCCTGAACAAAAGAGTACCAAATCGAAAAGCTTTTTGACTATATCAAAAGCGAAGTAGAGGGCAGCTACTCTAGCTCATTTCTGAGCATGTTCATGATTTGAAGAGCTGATCAACAAGGATCCTTGTAAACTCTTAGTGATAGCTTTTCATCCTCCTAGTCATCCCTTTGCGTGTGCTTGACTGATTGCTTCTGATTTGAGCAAAAACTGTGCATTTTTGAGAAAATTGTGACCCGGAAACTGAGAAAACGCAACTTTCGTTTTCCAAAGCAGGTAGTACACAGGCTACCTACTTTGCAACGCAGGTCCCGAAGGGGCTACCTGCGCTGAGAGCCAGACTGGCTGTGCAGCACCTGCGTTGGCCCAATTTTGCCTTGTGCAGTTGGGGTTTCCTCCCTTTTTCTTGCCTGTTTTCACTATAGTTTTTGCAGCAAGTTGTCTTTCTTGTACCTATTCTGAAACCAACCTTACTTGCCATCATTCCGCCTCTGTTATATAACGAAATTGTACTTGTTCTTTTTTATTTCTTCCATCATTTACAATTTCCCATAACGAAAAGTGAACTAGTCTTGCTTTGGCCTCTTAAATCTGAACCTGTGTTAGGCATTTTCCTGGTCTAAAGAATTAGCTTGTTTGCTGTCCATAGCTGATTAGCCTTTTTACTTTCGTCATTATGGTTTGATTTCATGTATTTCCAGTGATTAAACAAGTAAATCTTAAGGTGTCTTTTGATTTTGGACAAACTTGTTTGTTTTTCGCTTTAAATCGAAATCAAAGTTAAATAACAATTTTCTTTTTGTAATACATCAACATTAAGAAAGGGAAAAGAAAATACATGCATTGTGCATTTTGCATTTGAAAAAGTTTGCATGATGATTTAGGAGAAAGTGCATTAGTTTGTGTTGTATGAACTGTGTGAAAAGATTTGCCTTTCTTCTCCCTCAGTAGTTAAGATTTTCATCAGTCAAAAAGATTTGAAAAAGCTTGCTTCTCATCTTAGGCTGCATTTAGGAATTTTTCATATACATCTCGTGGTGAACCTTGAAAGGAAAACTTTAAAAAGATCAACTTAAAATATACTGAATGAACCTAACAACGCATTGAAACATAACGCAAACACATAGAGGTCTAAGCTAGAGACGTGTTCCGGCGTCGTTAAACGTAGTGACTGTCGATCTCTACGAAGGTGGGTGATTCCTCCTGAGAGTCGGTGGCACTAATACGGACTTGTGCTCCCACGTACCATCGCGTATATATTGGGAGACCCCTATAGGAACAAAGCCTTTATCCATAGGAAGCCGTGTCGGCCGCCCTACTGATCGCGATGCAGTGAACACAGCATTCACGAAGATCGACCACCCGTACCGTAAAACGTATTCTGTGGTTTCGCAAAAGGTTTGGCACACCCTCTGCCTAGATCTCCAGAGCAGTTTCTTTTGGCCCTTTTCAAACTCTATAACTGAAAAGGTCCATCCGAGCATTTGTCACTTCGGGCTCGTTAAAACATCGAAGGAGACTAGAGTCATCTTTAGCTTTTTCTCGACTCTTTAAAACTGAAAAAGCAAGTTGTGTCTAAAGCGTCGTTATAAAATTTATTTTAAGTGGAATAATCATCACCCTTCCCTCGTTGATCTTCGAAGTTAGTCCACCACAAGTGGAAGTTCCTGTAGAATCGCTAAGAAATCTTTTGGATAGACTAGATATGTCTGAACAACCATCGACATCTAGGACTGTGTCGTCCGACACAGCAGCAGCAGAACCTCCTGCTGCTACTCCAACGATGTTCGCTGGTATACCATCTGTCCCGGCAAATTGTCAACAACAAGCCGGAGTCCCATCAGGGACGACAATATGGTTAGTTCCTATTTCTTCATCCGGATTATCATCTGGTACTTCTTATGTTGAAACTCAACAAATTGATCCAATGTGTCTTCAAGGGCCAATTTTCCCTTTAAGTACTGGATTTCCACCATGTGGAGGGCAGTATGCTCTTTCATTGTTCCCTCCTAGAGAACAACCATATGAGAGTTTACAACAAGGATCAGGTCAAACTGGAATTACATCCGGCAGTTGGGTACCAATACTGCCTCAACGATCAGGAGTTGCATATTCAGTGCGACCAGTACACCCTGTGTCGAATATTACCACCACACCTGCTATGGCGAATGCGTCGCAAGTACAAGCGCTACCTGTTGTAATACAACAACCTCTTGTCTCAGCGGCTCAATCACAACCTCAGGGTAGTGCCTCCTTATCTGGAGCGACTCAGGCTCAAACAAGTACTGTGACTCCTCATCTTGGTCAATCATCCAGTATTGGTCAACAGCAAATGGTCCAACAACCACAGCTGGTTCAATCTCAACAACCGCCATTCCAGCAATCATATCAAGGACCTGAGCAACAAGTCTTTGTAAGTAATGGGCAACCATGCTATAATGGTTATGCCCATCAACCTTGTCAAAGTTGTCAGCATTATGCTGGTCTGCAAAGACCCATTGCTCAGGCGATACCATCTTATCTCGGATATGCTTCGCCTAACCTGAACCAACAGTTTCCCTTTATAGCAACTCTAGAATTACCAGATCTAAACCGGCTGACTAATGATCCAATTGCTTATGCCTCTTGGTGGCCAGCGATTCCGCATAAACTTCCATCGGACATTCCTAAATTCAATGGAAATCCAGGTGAAGATCCGTCGAATCATGTGATGACATTCCACCTATGGTGTTCATCAAACACCCTGAATGATGATTCGATAAGACTTCGCCTCTTCCAGAGGACATTGACAGGTCCAGCGGCTAAATGGTACATTGAATTGCCAAGAGCCTCTTTCGACAATTTCAGCTCCTTAGCCACGACTTTCTTAACCCATTTTCAATTACCGATAAGGTATGAAACAGGAACAGAACTCCTTACCAACTTCAAACAGACAACGGCCACTCACATATCTGATCATATACATGAGTGGCGACGTCGTCGTAGGATGGTGAAAACTTACGTTCCCGATCAGCTGTTAGCTGAATGGTTTATAAAGTCGTTACTTCCGGTTATAACGGAAGATGTGGCCAAGGGAGGAGTCGTAACAGAGGAGCAAGTCATTGCTCGTGCTCCATACTTAGACTTAGTATATACTCAGTTGGGCACGCTCTACGACAAAATACCTGACGCCCCTAGACCTGAATTTTCAATTCCTCCCCCTCCTGAATCGAATACTAACTCTCACGCCAGTAATGGCGTGACTGGCAAACGCAAAATTTCTAGTCAAAATGCAAATGAGGAACTTCTTGCCTCAGAAGTAAATGCCATGTCGACCGACAAGGGCAAACAACTAAAGCAACCAGGGGGCAAGAAGAAAAAGAAAAGGAAAGGGAGACCCCCGACAGGGTGTCATATATGCGATGAGGATCATTGGACGAAAGATTGTCCACATATACCTGAAGTTAAGAAACTCTTCAAGAGTTCAAAAACCCCAGCAGTATTGACTGATCCGTTCCCTAATCCAAGCCAAAATCTGGTTGCTAATCAAAATGCTTCTCGATCCCAAGTGCTTATGTTGTCCACCTCAAAGCAGCAGAATGATGCTTTGACAAGGAATAAAGATTACAGGAATCCAAAGCAGTTGAACAACAAGGCAAATAAACAACCTAGTAGTTCAACAACAACTTTGACCAAAGTTGTGCCACCCATCATTCCTGAACCAATGATAAAGTCGCCAAAGGGAGTAGTACACAAATCTACATTTAATCCTCGTGAAAAAATAACACAGGATTATAATATAATAGAGGACCTGGCTCAATCGTCGTCCGCTATGTCGACGCCTGAGGTAGCGCAAAATTGCACCTCCCAAGAGCAAGCTTTATTATCAGCTATAGGTGGGATTAGCCCAATGGATTCCAATCTAGTGGCCTTTAATCATAAAGGATATGACCCTCAGTTACCAGCTCAACAAGCTTTCCTTATTCAAGTGAAAGCCCTCAACAAAACTGTTCATCGAACAATTATTGATGAGGGGGCATCTACATGTCTTATGTCGATGAGTTGCTGGAAAAATTTAGGCTCACCACCCTTGTCGAAATCATCAACGACCTTAAAAGCATTTGATGGACGATCATACACTCCATACGGGATTTTAAGTAACTTGCAAGTTGAACTGGGGTGAAAAACAGTAGAAGTTGATGTTGAAGTAATCGACGGAAACGTCGATTACAACATCCTACTGGGAAGGCCTTGGATATATGCCATGGCTGCAGTTGTGTCGACCTACTTCAGGAGGATTGTATTTCCTTTTCAAGGAAAAATTACAATCGTCGACCAACAAACATTTCTCCCCAACAATTCTCAAGTTACAGGAAGCAACACAATGATCCATGAAAGTAATCAATCGCTCCAAAATATTGGAGTAGGTCTCCTAAAAGACCCTGCCTTAATGGGTACTTTTGCCCTACCGCCGGCAGGTAATCTGGCGGAAGTAGCCACAGTGGAAACCTACAATATGAAATCTTCTATATCCAACGGATTCAGAAGATTCCTAAATATTTTGTCAGCATGGATCGTCGCCCTAATGGAAATACTGTAAATACAGTGGGCCCCGAGGATGGTTCTTATCTCGTGTCAACCTCGTTAAAAAATGAAACAAGGAGTCATGAGGATAGTTCTTTTACTATGTCAACCTCAATAAAAAATGAAACAAATCCCCTTTTCAAAATTCAAAGGTAAACCTTCATTCCAACCACCAAGTTGAATGCAATGAAGCTTGGGGGGCACCCTCCTTTGACATGCGTCATTATGATGCTGGGGGCATGCATAGAATTGAGCAAGGTTTAGCACACAGTTCATGCTCGTTAAAAAATAAACGCAAGATCCGAGCAGTTTTAGCACATAGTTCATGCTCGTTAAAAAATAAACATAAGTTGTGAGCAATCTTCCCCTAGAGTTCAAGCTCACTCAGAAAAAATGAACCGGTAAATAACCTTGGTAAATGTAACCTTTGACAGCCATATTAAAGCCCGTGGTCGTGTTCTTGCAGTCTCACCTCCATCCGTTCATTTGGCCAATCGTTCATCTCCATATGTTTGTTTACCCATTTTTAGGAACAACTGCGAAGAGTGATTTCACCTAGCCATCCTTGTGACACTGCCGTGATTGGAATATTCCAACCTGTACCTGGAATCTACTGCTATCCCTGTTTATCACTCGTTCCTCAAAAGACGATTCTTCTTTGAGCTCTTTTCACTGACTCGTAAAATATGAAAAGTTTGCCGAGTTTTGGCCTTCCAGCTCGTTAAACGACCGGAAGAGCTATCCCTCCTCTAGATTTTAATCTTTTTGGACCTGAGGGATTATTGCACAAAAAGATCGAGCGCTTGTTTTGTTCGGCTCGTTAAAGCAATCAAAAATTCATCCCTTCTGTATTGTTTTATACTTTTTCGGACTTAAGGGATTAGATGACGAAAAAGGAATTCTGGAGTTGACTTTATGTACCTTTTCAGACTCTCTAAAAATGAAAAGGACCGAGTTATCCTTGTCGTTAGACTTGTTAAATTCATTAAATAGCGACAAACTTGTCTTTAGACGAGAACGAGTTTCCCTATCGCTAGGCTCGTTAAAACATAGCGATGGGCTTGCCCAAAGGGCAGGTTATAGAACAAGCATATGTTATCCTCCTCAAGCTTGATAAAAATAAAGAGGTACTGGTCAGCAATGACTGGGGAAAAATTGGGAGAACCTCACAGCTTTAATGGTAGCAAGTCGCTCTTGAACATGACACTTTGTCCTCCGTATCACATCGGGTTGGGTTGTTTCATTCACCGGTCTCATCACCATGGTCCTCGCCACACCATCCACATTTGGGGTAATGCTACCAATCCATCACATCAGTGTCGTTATATGTTCAAGAGATGTTGTTCTGCAAAGAGTCAACCGTGTCCCATCCACTGCCATACATTGTCCTTCATCCATTTCATGACCGCCACCCTGAATCATACATCACAGTTTGTTTTCACCTCATCACAATCACTAGCTCCGTTCCGTGTCACTGATGTGGGATTCATTAAGGCCCTCCTTTGACGGATCGCTCCTTGTCGACATCAGCTCATTATCCAAGGAGTTGATCTAGGAACAACCCCTTCAGTACTTTGAAGCTTGCATGCCTCAATGGCAAGTTTCTCACTTCCGGCGACAGGTATACATCAATGACCTTCGACCAGAAGATTTTGCATGGTGTTCGACGCCAAGTCCTTTATTCCCACCATGTGAATTGTACTGCCGTACCTTGAGGGTCATCATCCTTATCGGTGATTCCTCTCGCGCTTGTTAACGGTTTACATCATTGACCGGTAATCAAGCGATGTCTTTCCATGTTCGACTTCAAGAAATTCTCACATGGATCGACTTGTACATCGAGTGAAGATCGGAAGAAATTGAAGACCCCGGATCTAGTTTCATCCATCCGGGCTGCGATATATATTCAGGATATAAAGACATTTGATATGTACATCATTGCAGCAGATGATCATCCTTCTCAAAGGATGATAATTTCAGTAGAGAATTATCAGTCTATCATCAGACGATCGTCTGTGCTCTGTACCAAAATGAATTTATAAAGCTGAGCATGGGAATGCCCGCCTCAGCTAGATCATGAAAAAGTATGAAAAATAATGTATTGTATTGTATCTTATTACAGGACACTTCTCAGCAGATTGAATGAACTTCGGATCCTCCTAATAAAGCATTTCACCCGATAAACGACCTCATACTTTAGGGGGCATCTGTTATAGACAATTTTGTGCCTTGCAGCATCAGGCATGAATTGTCAATAATCCAAGGGATCCAAAGCCCCTAAACATGATGTTCCTACCCCTAGAGAAACAAGGTCAACAAACCAACAGCTCTCAGATCAGTTCTCCACCTGAAAACACTCAAAAACAAGCAATCCTGAAATCAAAGCAGGTGCTCCACTAGGCTTCTGCGCTGAAACTCAACTCCTCCATGGTGTACCTGCGTTGCAAAGCAGGTAGAACAAAGGCCACCTACGCTGAGCGAGATGGGACAAGTGGCACACTGAGTCATTGCTCTGGAATCTTCCAAAAATGACACTTGGATCAGGGATTTCGCCTTGTGATGAGTCAGAGGCTCTGTTTCTCCAAGTGGAAGCAAGGTTCTCCAAGTGGACTCAAGAACTGAAGATCAACTGAAGAGAGAGAGGACACAAGGCAGCTACACATCAGTTGCAAGCTGACTCATCCTTTCTCAATTCATCTATATATTGAGCTCTCTCCTATGAGCTCAGGGGAGGCTGGAATTTTGTGCAAAGTAATGATATGTTGTTGGTTTCTCTATAGAGCTATTGGGTGATTGCTTGAAGGAGGTGAAGAGGAGAAATTCTTTCTGCTGGGAGGTGTTGCTGGATTGGGGCCTTCAATGGTTGTAACTCTCTCAGAACTTTACTTCTTCATTAATAAAAGCTATTGAGGTTCTTCTATATGCACTTGTTTCAATTATGTATTGTGATAATTGTATATTTGATTTACACTAATCCTTGAATCAGTTACGATTGCATGCTTCTTGTAGTTTCCTTCTTTGTTATTTTGCAGGATCTCATTGTAGCTGGGCCCGCAAAAGAGCAAGGAGCTGGGAGCAAGCATCCAAAGAGAAGAGTTTGGATTCGACATTAAGCGCAAGGCAACGGTTAGTGCATTTCCTCATTCTCTCTTGCTTTCGTAAAGAATAAACCTTCAGTAGTTTCCTTTACAGTTGTTGCTGAGGTACTATCACCCTTAGAGTGGGATAGGGTCATCCGAATCGGATACTTTTCCCTACAACACCAGGATCTAGTAAAATGGAAGAAGTGTGTAGCCAAGGTAAGGAGAATAAGATTGGAGGGAGTACAGGATCACATTGTCTCAAATATACATGGGAAATAAATTCCTTATGAAAGGTGGAAGGCCTTGATAAATCTGTTCCAGATTAGGAGCGACCGCAAGAAACTGGTGCTCAAGGATAAACTTTGAAATATCAAGATGCAGAAGAATGACTCTATTCAATAGTATCTGAGCAAGTTCACACAATGTCGTGATGAACTTGCAGAATTTGGTGTTTTAATTTAAGATCATGATTTAGTAAGCCTAGACCTTCTAGGCCTTCCCAAGAGCTAGCACTACTACCAAGATTCGGTGAATGGGAGGGAGAAACTGCCAAACTGGGAATGCTTATGGTCTGATTGGGTAGATGAGGAACTCAAGCGAAATACCAGAGATGGTACTTCATCCAAAGGAACATATCAAGAGGACATTTATCTAGTGGGAAAAGGAATGAATTCCAAGGGAAAGAAGTCTGAAGGTGAGGTTGATTCTAGCCAAGAGGGAAAGAAGAAATACTTTTCCAAAATTAAATGCTTCAATTGTCATGAATTCGGTCACTATGGCACTAATTGTCCACACAAAAATTCTAGCAAGAAGGATCATGCAGTAGCAGCAGGTGAAGCTTTGGCTTCACAGTTCGAGCTTGAATTCACTTTTATCGCATGCATGGTCATCATGTTGATGGGATGTGTGTAGTACTTGGATTCAGGTGCCTCTTTCCAAATGAAAAGGAATAGATAAATTTTCAATGACTTGGAGGAGAAAGATCTCTAGATGAACATTGAGTTTGGAGACAACCAAAGGTACACCACAACCGAGATTGGTATAATCACCTTTCACAAGGAGTTGGGCTCCCCTCTCAGACTCAAGGATGTGATGTTTTTTCTAGGCCTAAAAAAGAATCTTATCTTTGTAGCAGTTTTGGAAGACTATTGTTATGATGTGATCTTCAACAAAGGGAAATCATTCTTGAGATACATAGCCACAGGGTAGGTGAAGAAAATTGATGCTCAAGTCAAGAACCTGTATGTACTTGAGGTAGAATATGCATTCAAAGCCTCAAGGAGCAAGGAAAAGATTAGAGACATGGTAGTTGAGAGGGAGAATGATTTACCTCTCAAAATGGAGCATCGGGAAGTTGTGGAGAAGCATACCAGAGGTAGAGTGGAGACATCCACTCAAGCAGAGACCTCCAGTAGGGGTAGAGTTTGAGCTAAGTGGGTAGAGGGAGCACATGCAACCATACCTCCAGGTGTGATGTGGGATGATGTGAAGTCCTAGTCCTAGAAATTGCAGAAATTTAAGCAGGGTCCATTGAGATGTTCTCCTCATGGATCATTACCCTTGCTATTGGGGACCACAATATTGAGTAACAAGAGGATCAATGTCAATCATATACCGAAGAGTGCATAGGAGTGTTGACAATAGAGCAGGAGGCTTAGTAGCATAGTCAATAACAACACAATTTTCCTAGTAGACAGTTGCAAATTGATTCAATGTTATTTTTTTTTCTTCTCATTTGAAGATGTTGTAGTAGAAACATCAAAAATGAGAAGAGTTGGATGAAATACATTCCATAGAGGCATGATAAGGGTGGGTGGTAATCCCTTTCTTGCTGAGAGGGAGTTTTGAAAATGCAACAAGAAAATATCAGTTTGATTTTCCTTGGTCAAGCTAGAGAGAATTCGAATTTCCATTTCAATAGACAACTTGGATGAGTTAGCTTGAGTGACATGGCTTGTGTCACCCAGTTAGCTTTAATTCACGTTGGAAGAATTGAGTTCAGTTAAGCATGATTGATTGCTCATTTGTAGCAATCTAATTCAACTAAATTAAGATTGTTAGTTAAACTAGTTCTAACTATTAGAGGAACTAGTGGAAGGTCAAGTTGTGCAATGTGACCCCAGTCACACTCAATGATCAACCATTTAATTGATCAATCAACCAAAAATAATTTTTGCATGCAGAGAATTCGAGTTACCCAGTTGTAGTGGAGGTTCCAAGGCAGTGTAATATCAGTTGTAGATTATTCCAATGTGTATAGGTGGTGCATGCAGTCAGAGGAATAGCCTAAAGGAATTGTGCAATCTAATTAATGAATTTCCTAATTAATAGGGGTCTAATTCGTCAAGGAATAGTGCAAGGAAATAGGAACTTGTAGGGCTTGAAATTTTTGTAAGTTTTGGCCATAGTCAGTCAATCTGGAAGATAAATAGACTACACACTTGAAGATAAATAGTCAATGGGGACTATTTCCTCCCAAGAGGGGGGAACTAATCCAGGTGGATATTAGTGGCCACCTTCCTATTCCACTTGAACCCCCAACATTGTCTCTTTCATGTTTTCAATTTCCTTAATTGTAGCACAGTTTACTATTTTTTGCAGTTTTTCGGCTCCTAAACTTTTGGAGCTGTTTTGAGGCCCTAAACGATGTTTTTAGGGAAAATAGAGACACTAAGAAGGTGTCAAGATAGAAAATTTTCTTGTTTCTAGCTTTCTCTTTGAGATCTTTGAAATGAGGTATTATTATACCTAATTGGAGATCGTATGCCAAACTTACGAGCTTGGGAAATTGATGTACCATTTACCCAAACGGGGCCCACAATTTTGGCGCTTCATCTCCTAGGCTTAGGTTTCTAGATGTTTATGGTTTTCCATTGTTTCTCAATAATAAATAGGCCTTGGAACCTCCCTGTAACACAGTTCAGAGGCATGTAGCCACCACATCTCTTCTAAGAGATAAGCTACCATCACTTGAGCTAGTCTTATTTCCGTTCTGTTTGTAAGCCTATTTCAGTATTTGATATTAATGAAATGAAGTGTTATTTTTGCTGAATTTTTGTATTTATGGTTATATCTATAATTTGTTGCATTCCTATTCAAATTTGGATCATATTATTTCCTTCTGAACTTCTAATGGAGCAGATTCAAACAAAATTTCCACAGACTCCCATCCAAAGAGACGACGATGTCTGGTTGAGGAAGACCCAACAACTCCACCTCTTCATGTTGGTTTCCACATCCTTGGAGACATAATTAACCTACAATCAACAAAGACCACTACTTCAACAAACCACATGAAAGGATTTACATAGAGAGAGGAAGATTGTAACACTTGGATGTGGGTTGTGACACTATAACTAGTTGTATGGCTAGGCAAAGATAATTGAGCGAGAATACAACCCATAGGATAAAACGAACAATGCAAGCTAAAGGTGACTTGCAAAAACCAACTAGATAGATTAATAAGCACAACTAATAGAGAGACTTGGGAGAGCTCATTAGGTTGACTAAATGTAGCTTGACTTGATAGAAAAAAAACTGGTCTTTGGGGAGGTGGAAACACTTCTTTTTTTGTAAGCTTGGTAGGACTACATTTTCATCATGTCCAACTTCTCACCCTGATCAGGGGGACAACACAAGATTTGAACCCAAGACTTCCGGTTCGGTGAGACTTCATTTCCACAACGATTTCCAATTAAGCTATCCAAGTGGACAGGTGGAAAGACTTAAATATGCGCTCAAAACCAAATAGAAAAGGTCCCCACGTACCATGCTCCATATACGAGCACCGGGAAATTAAATGAGACCCTAATAGGATCTGTGCTTTGCAAGGAAGTCAGGGAAAAAATGACCGCCAACTCAAAATATGGGCCATCCCCCGTATTGTGCAAGAAGAGCACAAGACACATGGAGTAACTTTCTCACCCAAAAACCCTAGACTCCTAGAAAGACGAGAACGATAAACAATACTCTAGTAAGACTATAACAAGAGTGAACCAGAACTAAATATGGGTCGAGCACCCAATAATGAAACCACCCACCCTTGAAATGGAGTGAGTGCCCAGCAGTTAAACAACATAAACAAAACCTCCCGACCTCCACTACCCTAATACCATCGTGAAGTATTTATAGACTGTTATCTGTATTTCAAGTTTTGTTGAAATGATGTAGACGATCTCAAGGAAGGTGCATGACACAGGACATGTGTCTCAAATATACCTTAGATTCCCACAAACTAAACCATAGCACATTATGAGCCCAATAATTAACAAAATCCACCTATCTGAGAAATCTCTAGTGATAACCAATTGAACATGAGAGGAGGCATGATCACAAAGACAAAAGGAATGAGAAAGTATATCAATCCTGAAGAGTTGGTTATGAAGAAGTTTGTAGGTGTAGCATTTAACTCCTGGAGATATAACCTATGAAGTATTGTACCCAATAACACATGCTTGCCACGCAGTTAGCATGCGGAAGAAGAGGGAGATCTCATAGCTCTTGACAAGGGTTGTCAGAGGTCGAAGTTGGTGGAGAAAATGCGTGCCAATATTTTTCATGTGGAGTAAATGGGTTATGAGAACCTATGCCTGCCAGAGAGTGGTGTTTCCTGTCACTCAAAAATTTCCTTTAGTGATCACCCACATCGGGGAAAGAATTTTTTCCCGTTGTCTTGTCTTGATGGACCAATTGATTAATTTGTATGAAGGCATCCTTTTATTTCATTTCAACCCATGAAGCATCAATGTCGATATCTGGTTGTCAACAAACCCAGTTAGTGAGGTAGTCTTCCACCTTGTTTCCTTCCCTCCAAGTATGTAGTGGGATAATGTAATCAAAATTTGATAATAATGATTGGATATTAGTCACCATTTCCTGTAAGTGACAACTATGAATAACTATGTCTGACGAATGGCCCATAGTTAATTTCTCGATTGCTTCTACGACAATTTGGGAATCGCCTTGTATCTTAATTAGTCTGTAGCCCTTCTTCACCACGATTTAGAGCTTGCATTCGATCACTTAGAACTCAACCATATTTTTCATAGAAATCCCATAATATTGAGCAAAAACATGTAAAGGAGTTGAGTTTTCATTCCATAAAATACCCTCGATACCCGCTTGACCTGGATTTCCCTTTGAGGTGCCATCAAAATGGATAACAAAAAAGGTGTGCGAAGGAGGAATGAAGTAATTTGGAGTTGGAGATCTATTGGATTTTTTGTTTGAATAATTTCCACAGCCTTTTGTCAGTTGCATACCCAAACTTTTCATTATAGCACACTCAGTATCATCCATGTTGGAAACTTCTACATATGAAGGTAATGTTATTAATGTTTCCCTGATGTTTGATAAAATAATATCTTTAAGTACTTGGAGGTCTACCTTCTTTCCCTCGAACAGGCATAGGAATCTTTATTTCCATAGGGCCTAGAGGGAGAATCTGATGGCTAGAAACTAGTCTTTTTCTATCAGTGGCAGTTAGAAATTATGCTCATAATAAGATTCCAACCATGTTTTAATTGTCGAGGTGATTGGAAACGTGCATATAAATATTTTTTGAATGAAACATCATAGGTTATTAGAAAAACGACATTGCAGGAGTAAGTGAGATGTTGTTTCTTCCCCCTATGAGTAGAGAACACATATTGATGGACCCTCAAAACCTTTAGATCTGAATATATCCCATGTTAGTAAACGGTCCCAAGCAATCAGCCAGATGAAAATTTTTACTTTGGGCCAATCACCCTCCTCCCATAGACGTTTCCAAAGGTGTGATTGATTTTGAGATTGATTTTCACCAAGCATGGAGTAGCTTTCCTTGATTGAGAATGACCCTGAAGATTGGTTTCCCTATCTTAGGCTATTCAATTTTGAGATATGTGAATTTGATGATTTTCTAGAATCCTACTATATTATTTCCATTGGCTGTTACCGTGTGTTTGATATTGTGATGTGCACTAATCATCCCAAATCTTCCACCATCACCAAATTTGGTCTCCATCGTGTTGTTTCCAGAAATCCATAACATGGTAATATCCTTGTGATTGAGTGAGGTCATTTATTGTTCCAAAATGATCATTGATTTGCAGAATATTATATTGTTGCCATGAAACCTGCTAGAAGGCAGCATATGAGCCATTGCCAATTTCCAAGAAAGCCTCTTTCATGATCCAATGTGTGGTCTGGGAAGCCCAGGTCCATAGTCCTGACCCTTTAATCTCCCCATCGAAACATAGTCAATATGCATGTCTATCTAAGGTGATGTATTTTCATGACCTGATTTCCTTCCAGATTTTGGGTCCCCACTGTACCCATTGGCACCAAAATTTCATAGCATATGTTGTGCTAATTAGAATAGGATCACTCAATCCTAAACCACCTTATACCTTAGGTAGAGTTATATGTTATGTTTATTAGATGAACCTTTCCAAAGGAAGTTGATCCATAAATATTTTAAATGATTCAACATTGTAATTGGGATAGGCATTGTGGAGAGCCAACAATTTGGTAGGGCTTGTAACATTGTTCTCAGGAGAATCAACCGACTCAGGAAGTTAAGTGCTCTATAGGTTCAGTTATTAATTTCGTGACGTGACCTATCAATTAAACCTTCCCAAGAGGAGATTCTATTATTGTATAACACCAGGGGCACTCCATGATATTTGGAGGGAAGGGATCCTTTGTTAACTCGAATCGTTTTACCAAGGCAGAATTAAAAGATGTGCTTTTTCAGCATTATTTTCCATACTAGAGGCATCCATAAAAATTTTAAGGAGCCTCTAGATTATTTTCAACTCCTTAGTAGCTGGTAGTCCAAAAAGAATCACATCATCCACGAACTGTAAATGTGAGATTTGAAGGTCCTCACCAAGTAGCCGAAGACCGTAAATATACCCCAACTCACTAGAGTTTTTGGACATTCTGCCTAAACCTTCCATAACCAAGATAAAATGAAAAGGTGATAGGGGATCCCCTTGCCTCAAGCCTCTTAAGGAAGTAAAAGTTCTTAAGGGAGACCCATTAATTAAAATTGAAAAAGATGTTAAAAATGTAGCAAGAAAATCTCAGTTTGATTTTCCTTGGTCAAACTAGAGAAAAATCGAATTTCCATTTCAACAAGAAAGTTGGATGAGTTAACTTGAGTGACATGGCTTGTGTCACCCTGTTAGCTTACTTAATTCAAGTTAGAATACTTTATTTCAGTTAAAAATGAGTGATTGCTAATTTGTAGCAATATAATTAAGTTAAATTGAGTTATTGTCAGTTAAACTAGTTCTAACTGTTAGAGGAACTAGTGGAAGGTCAAGTTGTGAAGTGTGACTTCAGTCACACTCAATGATCAACCAATTAACTCATTAATCAACCGAAAATAATTGTTGCATGTAGAAAATTCAAGTTACCCAGTTGAGGTGGAGATTCCAAGGTAGTGTACTATCATTTCTAGACCATTCCAATGTGTACAGGTGGTGCATGCACTCAAACGATCAACCTAAAGGAATTGTGCAACCCAATTGAGGAATTTCCTAATTAATAGTGGCCTAATTCCTCAAGTAACAATGCAAGGAAATAGGAGCTTGGAGGGCTTGAGATTTTCTTAAGTTTTGGCCAGAGTTAGTAAATTAGGTAGAGGGATAGACTATACACTTGCAAGTTGTGCTCAGGCTTGAGCAAGCATATGTATTCATCTCTATTCTTTGATTAAATCAATACAAATAAGAAGAGATTTTGAACAATTTCTTTCCCCTAGATAAATATCTATGTATGTGTGTTAATTCTTGATGCATTTTTATGATATGTGTTCTAGATTGTAATTGAATTCTACAGAATAATAGAGTATAGTTGAGTCTTGTGACTTAGTAAATTTCACGAATAGTTTCATATCTACACATAATTTCTACATGGTATCATAGTAGGATTCACAATAGAATAGGAATTTTTAATTTGTTTCTTAGGAGGTTCGAATTTACAGTTTAATGTAGCAGGATTTCTTCAGTGTTGGGAAAAGGAGCTAGAAGGATGGATTTCTATGGAGTAAGACTTGGGTATGCCCTTGATGGAAGCTCAAATTTTTTTGCTTAGAAGGACCACATGGAGGCAGTGCTAGAAGACAATGGATTGAAGGAATTTGTTGAGAATGACATTCCAAAAACAGGATCAGTTGATGGCCAGGATCTAGAAGAATGGAAGAAGTGTGTAGCCAAGGCAAGGAGAATAATATTGGAGGGAGTATGGGATCACATTGTCTCAAATATCCACGGGAAAGAAATTCCTTATGCAATGTGGAAGGCCTTGATAAATCTATTCCAGATTAGGAGAGACCACATGGAACTGGTGCTCAAGGATAAACTTTGAAATATCAATATGCAGAAGAATGACTCTATTCAACAGTATCTGAGCAGGTTCACACAATGTAATGATGAACTTGCAGGAGTTGGTGTTACAATTTAAGATGATGATTTAGTAAGCTTATACCTTTTAGGCCTTCCCAAGAGATGGCACTAATACCAAGATTCGGTGAATGGGAGGGAGAAACTTCCAAACTGGGAATGCTTATGGTTGTATTAGGTATAGGAGGAAATCAGGCAAAATACCAGAGATGGTACTTCATCCAAAGGAGCAGATCAAGCGAACTTTATCTAGTGGGAAAATGAATGAAGGCCAAGGGAAATATGTTCGAAGCTGAAGTTGATTCCATCCAAGAGGGAAAGAATAAATACTTGTCCAAAAATTAAATGCTTCAATTGTCATGAATTTGGTCACTATGACACTAAGTGTCCATGCAAAAGGTCTAGCAAGAAGGATCATACAGTAGCAGTAGGTGAAGCTTTGGCTTCATAGTTCAAGCTTGAATTCACCCTTATCACATGCATGGTCAACATGGTGATGGGAATAGTGTGGTACTTGGATTCAGGTGCCTCATTCCAAATGACGAGGAATAGATAATTTTCAGTGACTTGGAGGAGAAAGATTTGTAGATGAACATTGAGTTTGGAGATGATGAAAGGTACAACGAGATTGAGATTGGTATAGTCACCTTTCATAGGGATTCATGCTCCCCTCTCAGACTCAAGGATGTGATGTGCGTTCCAGGCCTAAAAAAAATCTTATCTTTGTAGCAGCTTTGGAAGACTGTGGTTATGATGTGATCTTCAGCAAAGGGAAAGCATTATTGAGACACATAGCCACGGGGCAAGCGGAGAAGATCGATGCTCGAGTCAAGAACCTGTATGCACTTGAGGTAGAAGATGCATTCAAAGCCTCAAGGAGCAAGGCAAGGGTTAGAGACATGGTGGTTGAGAGGGAGCATGATTTACCTCTCAAAATGGAGCATCAAGAAGTTATGGAGAAGCATACCAGAGGCAGGGTGGAGACATCCACTCAAGAAGAGACCTCCAGTAGGGGCATAGTTCAAGCTAAGTGGATAGATGGAGCACATGCAACCATACCTCGAGGTGTGATGTGGGATGATGTGAAGTCTTAGTCCTAGAAATTGCATAAATTTGAGCAGGGTCCATTGAGGTGTTCTCCTCATGGATCATTACCTTTGCTATAGGGGCCCACAATATTCAGTAAAAAGAGGATCAATTTCAGCCAGATACTGAGGAATTCATAGGAGTGTTGACAACAGATTAGGAGGCTCAGTAGTAGAGTAAAAAACAACGCAATTTTCCCAGTAGACAGTTGCAAATTGATTCAATGTTATTTTATTTTTTCTGCTTCTCATTTATAGATGTTACAGTAGAAACATCAACAATGAGAAGATTTGGATGAAATACATTCCATAGAGGCATGATAGGGGCAGGTGGTGATCCCTTTCTTTCTAAGAGGGAGTGTTGAAAATACAACAAGAAAATATCAGTTTGATTTTCCTTGGTCAAACTAGAGAAAATTCGAATTTCCATTTCAATAGACAACTTGGATGAGTTAACTTGAGTGACGTGGCTTGTGTAACCCTGTTAGCTTCGTTAATTCGCGTTGGAAGAATTGAGTTCAGTTAAGCATGAGTGATTTCTCATTTGTATCAATCTAATTCAGTTAAATTAAGATTGTCAGTTGAACTAGTTCTAATTGTTAGAGGAACTAGTGGAAGGTCAAGTTGTGCAGTGTGACTTCAGTCGCACTCAATGATCAACGAGTTAATTGATCAGTCGACCCAAAATAATTTTTGGATGGAGAGAATTCGAGTTATGTAGTTGCGATGGAGGTTCCAAGGCAGTGTAATATCAGTTGTAGATTATTCCAATGTGTACAAGTGGTGCATGCAGTTACAGAACTAACCCAAAGGAATTGTGAAATCTAATTAAGGAATTTCATAATTAATAGGGGCCTAATTCCTCAAGGAATAGCAGAAGGAAAAAGGAGTTTGTAGGGCTTGAAATTTGGTTAAGTTTTGGCCATAGTTAGTCAATATCGAAGATAAATAGACTATACACTTGTAGGTTGTGCTCAGAGTTGAGAAAGCATATGTATTCCTCTCTATCCTTTAATTAATGCAATACATATAGGAAGGGGTTTTGAGTAGTTTCTTTCCTCTAGATAAATCTTTGTGTTTGTGTGTTATTTCTTGATGCATGCTTATGATATGTGTTATAGATTGTGAATTAAATTCGGTATAGCAATAGAGTAGATTTGAGTCTTGTGATTTAGTAAAATGAGTAGTTTCATATCTACACATAATTTCTACAAGAGAGACAAATGAAATGATGGAGAGTACCCATGTTAGCCAATTGTCTGTGAATCCAAAAGCGTTGAGGATCTAACCTAGGAACGTGCAACTTATACAATCATATGGCTTAGATAGATCAAGTTTGAGGAACATACCTGAACGTTTGGTGATCTTGAGAGAGTGTAGGATCTCTTGCACCACTATAATGCAATCCGTGATTTGTTACCTTCAACATATCTCGATTGAGAAGGAGAGATAAGTGAAGGAAGAAGGGGTTTCAATCTATTGAGCATTACTATGGATATGATTTTGTAAATCACGTTACATAAAAGTTTTGTCTACCTTAAACATATCTCGATTGAGAAGGAGAGATAAGGGAAGGAAGAAGGGGTTTCAATCTATTGAGCATTACTATGGATATGATTTTGTAAATCACGATACATAAAACTTTTGTCTACCTTCAACATATCTCGATTGAGAAGGAGAGATAAGGGAAGGAAGAAGGGGTTTCAATCTATTGAGCATTACTATGAATATGATTTTGTAAATCACATTACATAAAACTATCGGTATAAAGCCCTTACATTACATTCAAAATGACTTGTTTTGGGTACTAACATGAGCAAGGTCGCATTGAGCGCTAGATGAAAGGATTGATTATATCGTGATAAGTGAAACCTTTATTACTATAATCCTTGCAATGAACCTTTAAATAATCAAGAATTACCAATCTTAAATGATGAATCTTTTTGACCCATAATTGTAATTCTTTAATATTAAGATTTAAAAAATTGTGCATAATTAAACCTTTAGTATTATGATCCATGAATATTTAAATAATCAAGATATACCAGTCCTAAATGATTGATCCTTTTAATTATATAATTCCATTTCTTTATTCACTAAATTTTAAACAATTAGATTAAATTAAACAAATCTAATTGAATAATAAATATTAACAGTTATCATCACAACCACAAACTCTTAAATCTTAATTAATATTATATTTTGAAATTTAACAATTATCACAACCACAAACTCTTAAATCTAATTAATATTATATTTTGAAATTTAACAATCATCACCCTCATAAACTTTTAAATTTCAACAAATATTATAGTTTATAAATTTTTAAAATAAAATATTATACTTGTGAATTTTTTTTTTTATATATATTTTATAAATGCATAAATAAAATTTTAACATGAAGTAATTCTTTACTTTCTTAAAACTGGTTAAAACAAAAATGGTTTTTATAAATGTTAATTATTATTGTTATATTAAATTTATTGTTGGTGTAAAGAATTCATAATGCAAGCGTTATGAACGAAGAAAGTAAATTAAAATACATATGTAATATCCAGTTACCCAGTTGCGGTGGAGGAAAATACATATGTAATATCCAGTTATCCAGTTGCGGTGGAGGTTCGAAGGAAGTGTAATATCAGTTGTAGATTATTCCAATGTGTACAGGTGGTGCATGCAGTTAGAGGATTAGCCTAAAGGAATTGTGCAATCTAATTAAGGAATTTCATAATTAATAGGGGCCTAATTTGTTAAGGAATAGTGCGAGGAAATAGGAGTTTGTAGGGCTTGAATTTTTTCTTTATGTTTTGGCCATAGTCAGTTAGACTAGAAGATAAATAGACTATACACTTGCAGATTGTGCTCAGACTTGGGAAAGCATATGTATTCCTCTCTATTCTTTAATTAATGCAATACAGATAGGAAGGGGTTTTGAGCAGTTGCTTTCCTCTAGATAAATCTCTGTGTATGTGTGATTTCTTGATGCATGCTTATGATATGTGTTCTAGATTGTGAATTAAATTCGGTAGAGTAATAGAGTAGATTTGAGTCTTGTGATTTAGTAAATTTGATGAGTAGTTTCAGATCTACACATAATTTCTACAAGAGAGACAAATGAAATGATGGAGAGTACCCATGTTAGCCAATTGTCCACGAATCCAAAAGCGATGAGGATCTGACCAAGGAACATGCAACTTATACGATCATATGCCTTAGATAGATCAAGTTTGAGGAACATACCTGAACGTTTGGTGATCTTGAGAGAGTGTAGGATCTCTTGCACCACTATAATGCAATCTGCGATTTGTCTACCTTCAACATATCTGGATTGAGAAGGAGAAATAAGGGAAGGAAGAAGGGGTTTCAATCTATTGAGCATTACTATGGATATGATTTTGTAAATCATGTTACATAAAACTATCGGTTTGAAGCCCTTAGGTGATTCAGAATGACCTGTTTTGGGTACTAACATGAGCAAGGTCGCATTGAGCGTCAGATGAAAGGATTGATTATATCGTGATACAATAAAACCTTTATTATTATAATCCTTGTAGTAAACCTTTAAATAATCAAGAATTACCAATCTTAGATGATGAATTTTTTTACCCATAATTGTAATTCTTTAATATTAAGATTTAAAAAGTTGTGTATAATTAAACCTTTGGTATTATGATCCATAAATCTTTAAATAATCAAGAAATACGAGTCCTAAATGATTGATCCTTTTAATTATATAATTTCATTTCTTTATTCACTAAATTTTAAACAATCAGATTAAATTAAACAAATCTAATTGAATAATAAATATTAACCGTTATCATCACAACCACAAACTCTTAAATCTTAATTAATATTATATTTTGAAATTTAACAATCATCACCATTATAAACTTTTAAATTTCAACAAATATTATAGTTTATAAATTATTTAAATAAAATATTATACTTGTGAATTTTTTTTATATATTTTATAAATGCATAAATAAAATTTTAACATGAAGTAATTCTTTACTTTCTTAAAATTGGTTAAAACAAAAATGATTTTTATAAATGTTAATTATTATTGTTATATTAAATTTATTACTTAAATATATCATTTTGGTGTAAAGAATTCATAATGCAAGCGTTATGAACGAAGAAAGTAAATTCAGATACATACTGTCATGGTAATAAGCATTTAAAATAAAAACACATTATTATTATTATTATATTAAATTAAATTAAATTTATTATTTAAAGATATCATTTTGGTTTAAGGAATTCATAATGTAAGCGTTATTAATGAAGAAAGTAAACCCAGAGTAGTAGTAAAAATTATATAATCGAAATAAAATAGTTTCCATTATATAATTTTTAGTTCCGTTATACTTCCACACATATACATAGATGCTTCCGAATGAAGTTCTATTCTGTATTCATAAAGAAAGTAAAATGAGATAAGATGCTTCGATGAGTTGATAGAGAAATGAGTAAAATTTAAAAACACAAAATCATTATCGCATTAAAACAAAGCGTGTGACACGGTACATTTAAACCATAACCCCCATGAGTATAGTGAACCATATTAATCTTCTATTTCAGAGGCTGCAGAGAAAGCAGGGGTGATATGTTCAATGCAGAAATTTTCTTGACCATAGATGATTGTCTTTCCATAGCCAAGGGCCCCACTTGGACCGAACTCCAGCCAACACACTATTCAGCAAGAATGCTGAAGAATATGGTAGGGAGTGCCACGTGGAAGGAGTCCTTCCAGAAAATTCCTGCCAAATTTCTCTATCAAGAATAAAACATCCCACCGTCCAGTTTAAAAAAACAAGTATCTGCACAGCAGCATATAGCCATTTCCCAAAAGCCTTCGTACCCAAAGTTGCTGCCACTATACTGCCCGACACAAAGCACATCATCTCCATATGTATCGCTGTCAAAATCAGGAATATATAAATCCCGTCCCTATCACATTCCCCAGAGTCCCAAGAGTCGTCAAGGCATGGAAGACACGGGATCAACCATGGACAGCAGACGTATGTCAGAACTTCCCGCTCCGAGACTCTTGTGAATAAGAATGTGTAGTTCATTGCCGAAGCAATACCAATGGTGGCCAATATCACTGCAACTCTGGGCATAGACGGAGGCGGAGAAGCATCAGCCCCACCATCAAATGCAATAAGCACAGCCCAAACAATAGAGCAAACCACGTTGACAAAACCCACTGTAAAAGATACCGTTCTGACGCCCACAACATTGCCTCTGAAGCTCAGCAATTGGCAGGTGTTCTCGGCATCACACTTGACAACAGCTTTGGTTAGGAATGCATTGGCCGCGAACCCACTTCCTTTGCTGTCCACGATGTAGTCTCTTACCGTTCTTCTAGCCACGAGAGCGCTAGAGAAGCCATCTACCTTGAACAAAACAGTAAGTACAACGTTGATTAATGTTTCTGTCAACCTTGGCACTATGAAGGAAGCAATGCTGTATTCGACTGTTCCCTCTTTGCGTCCGCTACCTCCAGCCAAGTAGCCTTCCAGGGCTTCCGAAGCCATGACTCTCACTCCTCTGCCTTCAGCATCTTTAGATCTGAATGATCTTATCAGTAGCTCTGTCCAATCATCACTTTCGGAATCATTTAGTGGAATGCAGATGCAGAAAGGCTCCCCTGTGCTGAAGGAATCGTCGTCCTCTAGAATTCCACATACCACATGGGGTTTTGCAACGGATTGCACGATGGAGTTACCCTCGCTCAATCTGTTGTCTTCTTTAGGGGATTGCACGATGGAGTTACCCTCGCTCAATCTGTTGTCTTCTTTAGGGGATTGCACGATGGAGTTACCCTCGCTCAATCTGTTGTCTTCTTTAGGGGATTGCACGAAGGAGTTACCCTCGCTCAATCTGTTGTCTTCTTTAGGGGATTGCACGATGGAGTTACCCTCGCTCAATCTGTTGTCTTCTTTAGGGATTGCACGATGGAGTTACCCTCGCTCAATCTGTTGTCTTCTTTAGGGGATTGCACGATGGAGTTACCCTCGCTCAATCTGTTGTCTTCTTCAGTATGCAACAGGCCACCGTTGCATCCATGGCAGCGATTTGTGAGGCATCTCAGACATGGGAGTAAGCACAGGGAATCAGACAATGACTTCAGTGTTCCGGGCATCCGACAATCAAGCTGGGCTCTCACTTCTTCACTTGTCCAAAAGACAATGCATTTGCAGACGCTGCAAGGACATTGCCGTGCATTTCGCACTGAATCTCCTAAATGTTCTGCATCTCTCAAAGGTAGGAATTGAAGTAGGACGGAGTCGACAATAGGGGCACTGGATTTCATGAACTCCCTCACCGAAGAATTGGGTCTGCCGTTTGACAACATTACGACATCAGCATCATTCAAACCGCCTTCACATGTGGTCAGTGCATATCTATCAGTCTCATCATTTATGACCCTGAGTTTGCGACCTAGTAGAATGCCCAGAGCATCCCTGGCACCGATCTCTAGATCGAGCCTTCCTCTAATGAGAGTTGTAACAAACACACCTAAATTACCTGCACAAGTAATTGCTAAAGCAGAAGGAAAAGCAACAGATCCCACTATACCTTCACTAATGCCAAGTTGTGCAAAACAAAAACTTACAGACCATGCCAACCAGCAAAACAACTGAATGATGACCAATTGCACGATGCGTCGGATTGCTGGCCAGTTGTTGAATAACCCCATTTCAAACTACACTCGAGTGAAGTCCGACCAACGTGCGATAAGCAAGAGCTTTTACACGTCCTCTCGATCAATTTTCTGCGACAAACATTACACAACGATATCGTGCCTGCAAATATCTTAATTTATAGCAAATCTCATATCATTGGTCTTAACATTCAAGTTTTAAAACATTTAATTTTATCTTTTCCTCTTTACTTTACTGTCTTCTTATACCCTACTTCTTTGTTTTTCCTAAACATATGTTTCTCATGGTACATTAAAGTTTTATATTTTAGTCTTTTCTTTTCCCTAATTATATGTTGTGAGGGTCCATTAAAGTTTTATCTTTTATTTTTTCCATACCACATGCTTTTTGGGAGTCCATTAAATTAAAGTTTTAGAACATCTAATTTTATTCTTTCCTCTTTACTTAAGTTATCTTGTTTTTCCCTAACCATGTGTCGATTAAATTAAAGTTTTAGAACATCTAATTCTATTCTTTCCTCTTTGCTTGAGTTATCTTGTTTTTCCCTAACCATGTGTTTCTTCTTAGAGGTCCATGTTAGAACATCTAATTTATTCTTTCTTCTTTACCTTACAATTTTATTTATTTATTTATCAAACTTTATATTTCTCAAAATCCATTATAACCATATAATTATGGTTTCTCTAAAATCCATTAGAACGCAATCAATAATCAGTTTCGTAATATTTCAAAGAAATCTATTATAACTGTATAGATAATGATCCCTAACATCTAATTCCATTCCTCTCTTCGAATTCATTTTCGTTTTATATGGGCAATGTTTTAGAACATTAGTTTCATTCATCTTTTTTACTAAATAAATTCTCAATGGAAATTAATTTATAATGTAGAAAACATCTAATTTTACACCTTTTCTTTCATTTTTACATTTTAATTTTTACACAAGCTTGATAATAAATTTTAGAAATATTTAATCTCATATTCTTCAACTTAATTTTCTTCCCTTTTAAATATTTGATTTTATGTATATTAGTTAATATAAAAAGATTAGCATATCTTGCCTCAATGATATTTGACCTATTCAAAATCACCAATGCTCTTGTCTGGTCAGCTTAGATGCACGGGTGGCCTACATTGAGAGGCATTTTCAATATGGGCAACACTCTCTAGTAGGCCGAAGTGCATAGGATCTCATCTCAACAACTTCCTCTGATGATTGATGCATGAGTTGGTCTCCTATTTTTATTAATGCAAGTATTTACCATTCATGGTTGAATATCTCTTTCCTAATTAGCTTGTGTGTTGTGTAATTCACCAGCCCCAGCTAAGGAGGAAGGGCCCTCCTTACCAGGGACCGTTGGTGAGAGAGGTATCGTCGCAATACATTTATTATCTCTTAGTTGTGATTTATGTATGATTTAGTGTTACTGTTACAGATATAGTGTTAGCATTATGGCTAGTGTGTTGGCCTAGATGTCAACCTAGATCATGATCTTGTCACACTATGCCAACCTAAAATGTACCACACCCTTGGTAATTGGCAATAGAATTGTAGGAGGATGCAAAAGTATCTAGCACCCTAGAGTCTTATGGTAATTTCTTGGTGGTTGCAAAGAAAGTTAGGCAAATTATGGATAAAATAAATTAAAAATTTAAAGTTATTAATAAGATAATATTATTATCATTTAGTCTAAAGCTTCCTTTTTTTTGCATTTATAAAATCATAATCTCATTCTTTTTCCGTTTTCCTTTTGCAACCTTTTATTTTAACCGAAATTGAAATTGATTCTTATTTTTTAGGAATACCTCTCCTTTTGATGAAACACTTGTATTCTTGAGCTTTAGGGAAATAAGGGAAGAGGCCTAGTATTTTGGGAGTCATATACCATCGTATTTCTTCACTTCCCCTTCTTTCCATACAACACTAATATTTTGAGAGACATATACGATAATATTTCCTTACTTTCCCTTCTTTTTTCAAAACACTTAGATTTTAGGAAATATATACTTTGGTATTTCCTTAAAACTTATTTATGTAGTTTTTCAAAAAAGTTAATTTCATTATCAAATTTTGATTCTTAGTGCGCAACAGAATCTTATAATCACGTCATTTGCACCAACGTAACCTGATGACGCACTTTCTCATGCACCTTCCAATATCTGATCCTGACTCCCCTGCTTCTACTTTTACCTCATCACGCACTCTCCCAATATCTGATCCTGATTCGCCTGCATTAACTTTTACGCAATTTTCCAAATGTCTGCTTTTACTTCTATTTTTTTAAATTTTCTTGGGGTCCGTCATAACTGTATCAATTACTCCTTACTTTGTCTTGCTCTGTTTGTTATTATCATACGTTTCTCGTCCATCTTGTCTTTCTATTTTCATCTATTTATTATCATACGTTTCTCGTCCTTACTTTCCCCTTATCACGTGCTTTGCTCCAACCTAATCTGATTATGCATCATTTTCAATATAGCAATTGCATCGTAGTCAAAGTTCTTGACTATAGTTTTTATAATTTTAATTAAAAAAATCAATATTTTCATTTTCTTGTAAAATAATTTATTTATTTATTTGTTTTTATTTGTTTTTATGTTTTTTATTTTTTTATTGGATAAATGAGTTTTGATTTGATAATCACGATTTAAAATTATTTATTTGTTTTTATGTTTTTTAATTTTTTATTGGATAAATGAGTTTTGATTTGATAATCAGGATTTAATTTAAGTATTTATCCATGTCTGATAAATCATTTTAAAATGAAAAAAACTGTTACCTAATACTGTTAGTGCGCACAAATCCTTTACCTAAATAATTAAAAAAAGTAAATATTTGTCTTTACGTAAATAATAAAAAGAAAATAAATATATGTTGTTGTGTAAGCTATCTCATATTACATTATTCCATTTTAAACTTATTATCTCTTATTTAATTTTCAACTTGTACACTTTTATTTTAACTTCTATTTTATTTATTTAAATTTATAAAATTTAATATATTATTTATTCAAAATTAATTGTAAAATATTAATTTTGATTTCAACATAATTTATATATTAAACAAAGTCTTTTAGTAGAAATCACATGAAAGAATTTTTTACCTGACACAATTTAAACCAACAAATATAGTTCCTATACAAAAATTTATATATTATTATTATTAATAATATTTATTGAACATTATATATATATATATATATATATATATATATATATAGTTATTTCATTTGACAATCAACATTTATCACCTTCCACGTTCCACGTTAGAAGACACTGCATTGTTAGGCATGGAATCCATGAAGGACGAGACAAATAGTCTTTCTCACTAACACAACTTGATTAATAATCAATTCAAGCATAAGACTTATGCTCCAATTGGAAATGATGAATTTAGAACTTCTATATAACATGTGTGAATGTGATGCATTGGGATTCACGTGTTCGATTATGTAGAGTATGTTAGCTCCCTGTACGGTCAGTTCTCACAGAAATCGTCTCGCGGTATTCCTTTTATTGTTGGGAGCTCTTGAAGTGGTCCATTACTTTTTCTACAGTTCTCTACCACATTCATAGGGCAGTTGGAACGTTCCCCATGATCAACTGAAGTTGCGGAACACTTGACATGTAGCCACCAATCGCTTGATGGAAGCTTGGCTATAAATACTTCAGTTTGGTCCCCAAACTCACCGCTCAATTCCCTTCAGTCTTACACCATCAAATCAGAGTGAGTAGAGTTTCAGAAGTGCCAAAACGGGAGAGAGAAACAGTGACAGAGTGTGAGCAAGTATCAATGGCCGGAGGTACAATTTCTTGGGCATTAAAGTTTTCGATTCTTTTAAGTGTTTATTCCACATTATAGAATCGTTATTATGCTAACATCTGGTATCGGAGCGGTTTTATCTCTGCCTTAGTGTTTATCGACATGCTCTGTTTGGTCTGCCTTGGTGTTTATGAATGACGTTTTGTCTCTATTTGTCTCCATGTTATTGTTGCTTTATCATTGGCAGTCTTTTTGAAACATTATGCAGTGACAAAAATGAGATTAGGCCTTGACCTTTTAACCTTTGTTCTGATAAGCTCAGCTATTTATTATTATTATCATAGTGATCAATATATATAGCAATGCTTCTTTATTGATATCAAACCCTTGAGGTAGGGAAACACCATACATTCACTCCTTAAGGAAGGAGAACACTCCACAAACCATATGCTTGTCCATACAATATTCCTTGACATATCTTTATGGGGAGTCTCTAACCTCTATATAGCCCTCATACATACAATACAATGGGCCATTTCCCTCAATACCATCTATCTAATACAGTGGGCTTATTATATTATTGCTAACTACTTGTGGTCCCTTACATGATACGGGTTAACCACTTTATTTATTACTATGGCCCATCCCATTTATTACATTATTCCCTTGGGTACCTCCCTCAGTACCCCATACTATCCCCCCTAGGTATACTACACCTTATATGTTGCGCAGGGCGCTACCAGGGGGTCACAGGGGAATGGCTACCCCCTGCACGGGGTTAGGGTAGCACTCCAAGAAAAAAAAAATTGGACCCTATATTAGGTGGGCAGACCTACCTATGGTTTTATGCATAGATTACGCACATGGTTTTGGGCATGATGTTTTACTATCCATGGTATTTTGTAGATCCGGTCAAGGGAACTATGGTTATGTTCTAACCCAGGGTTAATGGATTGGGGTTTATGGATGCTTCAACATGTATATATATGTATTGTAACATTGAAAGGAATATAATGAAAAATCAATCTGGTAGTCCCAGTTTTGGGATCCAGGGGAAAAATCTCTGTGTATATGTGTTTTATGTTTTATGTTTTATGCTCTCGCC
Source organism: Pinus tabuliformis (assembly GCA_031772625.1). Classification (NCBI taxonomy): domain Eukaryota; kingdom Viridiplantae; phylum Streptophyta; class Pinopsida; order Pinales; family Pinaceae; genus Pinus; species Pinus tabuliformis. The sequence continues at coordinate 1,901,965,808 of CM062817.1, forward strand.
ATGATTGTTTATTTTTTGCTTTTTAGAATTCATATGAAAGTAATTTATGTATGTGGTTAAAACATACATTTGGTATCGGAGTTGTTTTGGCTTCAAGGGGACACCTTTGCTACTAAGGGGTTTTTTGCTCGAGCCTGCGGTAGACTTTGTTCAGTGGGAGATCTTCAAGATCGATTCTTGTGGTGAAATAAGATTTCGAGCAGCGGAAAGATAGAGATCGAGAAATTTAATGGTCAGAGTTTTGAGTAGTGGGACCGTAAAATGGAGGATCTGCTTGTGGATAAAGATCAGTGGATCGCATTAGATCTGGGTAATAAACCAACAATAATGTTAGTTGAATATTGGGCAAAGTTAGATCGCAAGGAAAAGAGAACAATACAATTGTCTGTCTCAAATTCAATATTGTTGAATGTATTAGGGGAAGCCTCGGTGAAGGCTTTGTGGGACAAGTTAGGGACTTTTTACCAACCTAAGTCTCTGGTGAATAAATTGTTCCTACGGAAAAATATGTATAACCTAAGGATGAAAGATGGAGACTCAGTGATAGAGCATCTGAATGCATTTAATACTGTGTTAAGCCAGTTATTATTTGTTGATATTAAAATTTCAGATGAAGATAAGTGCATCAGTTTATTGTGTTCTCTACCAGATTCATGGGATAGTCTGGTTGTTGCAATAGGTAGAAATGAAAGTAACATACCAAACAGTTGAGAATAACTTTCTCCTCTCCCCCTGATTCCAGTGCATGTGAATGAACCTTTTAGACAGTGGGGTCCGGGCTTCATAGGAGAAATAAACCCACCGTCCAGTGGCCAACACAAGTGGATATTAACAGCCACTAACTATTTCACCAAGTGGGTAGAGGTCATCCCTGCCAGAAATGCCACAGATTCAATGGTAATTAAATTTATGGAGGAGAATTTATTATCTCACTTTGGTTGTCCCTTCAAAATTATCACTGATAATGCTTAGGTCTTCAAATCTGCCAAGTTCACCAGCTTCTGCCATAAATATAATATCATCATCGGGTACTCCACTACCTATTATTCTCAAGGTAATGGCTTCGCTAAGTCCTCAAACAAAATTGTGGTGATGGTGCTGAAGAAGACGATCACCGAAAATCAGAGGAACTGGGACTCCCAATTGAAGTTTTCCCTATGGGTCAATTGGGTAACTCCTAAATGATCCACTGGGAAATCGAATTTTGAGCTAGTGTATGGTAAGGTTGCGGTCTTCCCGATTCAATTAGCGATGTCGGTGGAGAAGTTACTACAAGAAGCAGAGGAAGAGCCAAGTGCCTTAATGTGAAGGATAAATCAACTAGTCGAGCTTCATGAGAATAGAGAACAGGTGGGGGCCAAATTGTCAAATTACCAACAAAAGATGAAATCCCTGTTTGAAAAGAAGGCCAAGGATCGACCGCTTCAACCAGGAGATTTAGTTCTTTGTTGGGATGTCCGATGGGAAGATAAAGGCAAACATGGAAAATTCAATCCGCTATGGTTTGGCCCTTTCAAGATTGCAGAAGAAAGAGGAAATAACACGTACATGCTTGAGAATATGGAGGGTGAATCCTTGGAACTGTCAGTAAATGGTCAGTTCCTTAAAATCTATTTCCAAAACTAGAGGTACTTGTCTTACACTCATTGTAACTACTGGTTTGTTTATTGTAATTGTTATATGAAATTTTTAGTTTATGTTGAAAAGTCCATTTGCATAGAATTATCGTTTATTTAAAAATGACTCCATGCTCAATGGAAGGAAGGATACTAGTTTGCAAGTTCTGAGCACCTTGCTAGCAAGGCATTGTCCCAAGTTGGAGCCGATGTTGTCACTCACTGCATTATGAGTTTTCAGTTGATCAAAGTTGCTAAAGAGAAGTAAATTTTTAAGCCTTCTTCCATTCCATATAAGTACGCAAAGCCAAATCGGATCCTCTCCATTGCATAGTGCTCGAAATAAGCTTCCCAATGGTAGGTGGAAGTTCAAAAATAGACTCCTAGATCAAACCTTGGAGAAGATTAAAGATACCCTTTCAAAGCCATAAAACAAAGAAAAATGGCTAAGCATTAGACTCATCGCAAATCACAATCGGGGTTTTTTTCTGGAACAACAGTAGTGGAAGGCAGCGAAACCTGTGATTGGTCGATCACCGATATCGCAAATCTCAAGTCAGTGACTGGAGGCCCATGTCACATAGCTCATCGAAGGTTCACGACGTAGAGCACCGATATCACATATTGGCGATCGTAGGTGCAAAGGGTGGCACACAAGCACTTGGTCATGAAAACCGTTGAACGACGATATAGCGCAAAATCGCCGAAAATTGGACTTTAGTGTTAAAGCGCTGGGAGGGGCCGATTTCATTTTACAAAGGAAATCAGTTGCAAAACTAGAGGTAGGTGAGCCTTTTCTCTCTCCTCCAGGGGGCCACGTGGCAGAGCACCATTAGTCCATATGAATCCACATCGTAGCTGATGTTAGCATGACGTGGCAATACAAAGGACACGTGGCATGTAGATTCTGCATTTTCAGGGGTCCTATGGGGGCAATTTATGGTGACACGTGTCATCAATCAAGAGGTGCCATGTGGCATTGATAATGTCATCAATATTGCAATTGGTGATCGCACGAAGCAAAGCCCCTCCTCCACCGAAGTCACTTCCGACTTGCGATTGCGATATGCGGGACCCCCACAGATGTGACATTTTATACAATGGAGCTAAAAAACTATTGGGTCCATCGCTTTTAAAGGTTGCATGCCCATTCAACAGCCCCATCTATGGACGGCCCAGATTGACTCCACCTAGATCAATGGCTCCCAAGCCTTCTCGCCTCCCCCCCGCCATGTTTCCCTTTATCAGTGAGGGGGAGGGGGGTTCCGAAAGTCGGTTTCCCATCAATACCCTTCGCTACGTGTCCCTCTCATATCATTTCGCACTACCCCCCCTCACTTACTACTCATCACTCATGCCCCCCTCCGAAAACCACTCGTCCTCAACTCCCTCTCCCGTGTTATGATTGTGATACCCTGGGTGGGCCTGATCGCACAGATCATTGATTGCAAGGTTCAAGGCTAGATATTAAAGGCAAACGTTATAATTCGTCGGTGTGTAGGATTTCATATAACAAAGGAAAAAGGCCTTCGAATAGGAGTCTAAAGGACCTAGCGCCTTAGGGATAAGCACCTGGTTCTAGACCCTGGTCACATGAAGAGAATCACAGAAAGAGGGCCGAGATAAGAGGACAAGGGGATTGAGACTCTCATGTTTTGTAATGTTTTAATGATAGGGCCAACGCTAGAAAGTCCTACATATTACAACATAAGTGACTCACCAGGCATATCAGGGCACCGATAGTATTCTGCAGAAATGTAAAGGCACGGTGGGTCGACAACTATGGCATTTAAGAAGGGATATGGAGCATTCAAACTCGACATGGGTTAATCCAGAAAGGATCTTTGAGACACGGAACTAGGGTCGATGTTGACAGAAGTAGAAAGGGACTTGGTAGCTTAGGAAGACTTAAGGATTGCCTAGGGGCCCTTTGTTGCAGTACTACAACGTGAAACTGATAACACCCACTCTCAACTTTAAAATGTGAATGGTTCAAGGAGTAAAGGTAGAAGCGACGAGAGTCGACTGAGCAGCATAGGAGGCCATACCATGAGAAAATTATAGCTTGAAGTAGAAGTGAGCACGGGATGGGCATGGAGATATTTTTCTGACATTCTTATGTGATTGACTGCTTTGTTATCCTATAAGGTGCCTCCCTTTACTGATGCGATTAATGTTTTGTAATGCTTTTGGGCCACAAAGCCATCCTTGGCCAAGACAGCCAGTCAACCTAACAGCTGAGACTCGGCCGAAGATTTTTTATGTAATGAATGTTCAACGCTCCTCCTCTCTAGCGAAATAGGGGGAATCAACACTTAATAAAGGTTCAAAGATCTGTAAAAAAAAACTACATGTATTTCAGACTGTATAAATTAATAATGTAGATCTTTCATAATATCAAGTAAATGGTGGTGATTATGCCTTCGAGTATTATAGTATGTTATCCTCCTGTTGAAATTCATTACGTTCATGTTTCTTCTCTGAATTCATGCAATAATAGTTGCTAGACATATTTCATACATCCTTACAGATTCATTTGTATTGATTTGTTAATGCATATGCTTGTATGAAGGGCTAAAATCGTATCTTTAAAACTGCGCTACATGAATCATATCACCCAACCTCTCTTTTGTCCATTATATCTACCTGTAACTCAAATAAGTGTAGAAATCCTTATTGTTTCAAGCTCTATGTCTTAAATATAAAATTCTTGATGCTTTGGGTTCTATGTGATGAGTTATTCTTCCTCCTTATCCTCTCTCATTTACTCTGCAAAAGCTTATTAAACAGTAATTCCTCGAACTACTCAGACTCCGCTATTTTATGTGTATATTTCTGGGAACTGTGTATGTAAAGGAGTACCAAAAATACATGACTTATACCTTTGGATTAATGAACCAACCCATTCCTCATATATATATATGTGTGTGTGTGTGTGTGTGTGTGTGTGTGATGTCTCCTCTTGCCGGAGAATCATTTGAGACACAAAAAATCTAGATGTGCCCAGGCACTGGTCTTATAAGCAATCCAAGGCTATCTCTGGGAGTCACAACACTAAAGACACATTGTGGGTGTAATTCCTAGTTGTCTGAAGAGTTTCTTGTAAGCAATCCAAGGCTGTCACTGGGAGCTACAACACTATGGACACATTGTGAGTGTGATTCCTAGCTGTCTGAAGAGTTTAGAGTAGAATATTTGACTTTTTTGTTTTTAATAATATTCAACATTGTTTTTATTTAAACTTTATTTCATTTTTATTTTAAAAGAGACATATGTCAACTCAAAGTTGAACAGGGAAAAAAAATTACACATCTTCCTCAAACGAAAGTGTAAAATACATTTAAAAAAAACAATAATTTCTAAAGTATTAATATTTTTTATAAAAAATAATATTCAAAATAATATTACCTTTATAAAGTGACACTTTCTTATGAGCTCCATAGTGAAACGGGTCGTTGGGCAGTTCCTAAAACACCATGGATGGAAAGGTTATGATTATCAAATCCAAGGACACTTATGCTAATTTTATGTATGACAATAGTAACTTGGAGGAAGTGTCTTCCTAGAAGTACCTAGGAATTGATATTCATGACAAGCTCAACTAGAACTATAGCATTGAGAAAAGGATTAATGGGGGATGGAAAGCTTATTTTGGTCTTGAAAATAATTGTAAAATGACAAACCTCGTAATGTGGGATAGAAAGAAGCTCCTCTTTGAAACTTTAGTCACTCTGATTATCTTATATGGATGTGAGGTTTGGGGTTGTAGCATCTCTAGAGAATCCTGGAGAAGGATTGAGCAAATCCAGAAGCGTTTTATAACGTATAACCTCAAAATTAAAAGTAACGCACCCTATCATATTCTCCTTATAGAAGTGGGTATTTCCCCTATCGAGAGCTTATTTATGACTAGGCTTCTATTGTACAAGCACAAACTCAATAACATAGGAGACCATAGACTTCCTAAGCTAGCTTTAAATTCCAGCCAAAACCATCTAAGGCTCAAACGAAGTTGGTATAAAGACACCAGGGCCTGGTTGAACCATTGGGAGATCGACGAGAATGTTGCATTGCAAAACATTAATAACATTAAAAATATTGATACTTCTAAGTTCAAAGAAAAAATGTGGTGTGAGAAAGATTTAGTAGCTAAAAGAAAATTAAGATATTATAAGGAGGTCATCAACCCCACCCTAGGAGATCAAGAGTATCTCTCTGTTTTAACTAGCTCAAAGAAGAAAATTAATATAGCCAAGATTAGAATGAACTCTCATGAGCTCCATAGTGAAACGAGTCGTTGGGCAGTTCCTAAAACACGATGGATGGAAAGGTTTTGCCATCTCTATGAGAATACGAACATCGAGGATGAAAATCACTTCCTCTTAGAGTGCCCCGCGTACAACCACATTAGATCTCAGTTTCAAAATCTTTGTTGCAATACTGACCTTCCTAGCCTTTTACGTTGTCAAAATTACAGTGAGCTCGGGAGGCTTCTCTCTAAGCCTTTTGAGCATAGGAATAAAATCTTAAATCAAACTAAATAATTTGTTTCTTTAGATCCGATAGACCAAAGTTTGGTCTCAATAGACGTTAACCATCATCATCATTATCATAAAATTTAAAATATATATATATATATATATATATAAATTAATTTTCTAATATAAATTTTTTAAAATAAAATTTATTAAATAATAATTAAAAAAATCACAATATTAATAATACTAAATTTTTTAAATAATATTAATATTTATAGTTTTATTTTTAAATCTAATTTTTGCATTAGCCATTACTCAACTTTATTTAAATTTTGAATAAATATTCCACTCGATAAAAATAAAAATAAAAATCACTAATTTAGTAGCCATCATTGAGGGAAAACATTAAAATTAAAATAAAGGTGGCTGCATGTCAACTTTGAAAACATTAAAATTAAAATCAAAATAACATTAAAATTAAAATTAAAATAAAGGTTGTTGCATGTTGTCGCAATAAAGTTTATAAAACATATTTGCCTTGATTTTCAAAGATATGGTGATAATGAAGTTTATAAAACATATTTGCCTTGATTTTCAAAGATATGGTGATAATGGTGATAAGAAATATAATCTAAGGTAAGAAATATTAGATTATAATCTAATATAAATTGTTTTTTTGGTCTTCATTATGCATAATTCCAAGTATAGCATGACCATTTCACTGTGTATTTATTAGATTATAATCTAATATAAAATGTTTTTTTTGGTCTTAGTGATGCATAATTCCAATTACAGCATCGACCATTTCACTGTGCATTTATTAGATTATAATCTAATATAAAATGTTTTTTTCTTCGTTATGCATAATTCCAAGTACAACATCAACCATTTCATTTCACTGTGTATTTGTCAGTTCATTTAGGTAAGATTTATTGGGGACTAGGGATCGAATTTGGATTCTTCTACATCTATAACACAATTTTTTTTTTGTAGTTTTGGCTTTAGATACTTCTTTAAAATTTTGCCTACATAATAAGAAAATTACTACAACACAAATGCCTTATTGACTTATCCAATCCTACGTCTTGGTTTGGAATTGCATAGAGTACTCACAATAAAATCTCCATAACCACAAAATCCAATGTCTTTGACTTGGACATGCCATAACACACACACGCACAACACACACACACACACACACACACACATATATGTATATATGATATACAACTAAGGAAATATGATAGGACATATAAGATCACCAATGAAAGTAACATATTTGCATAGTGAAACATTAATAAGTTGATATAGAAGATTTTTGGTTTCCTATAGAGTTTTTATCATTTTTGTTTGGGAAGATGTTCATTGTTGTTTGTATGTGTTAGTTAGTACAACATCAATATTAATTTGATCCACATCTTTATGTTTTTATACACATTTTCTTTTTTCGATGATTACTTACCACCAAACAAAAATCAATAGAGTTGCCAACCATATTTTATTTTCAAACCAACTCTAGGTATCACTATTGGGAAATATCAATCCATTAAAGTACGATCCTCATCATCTCTGTGGAATGTAACGTCTTCCAGGAAAATAAAGAGAGAGAGGTTCATGTCAAGTAGTGACCTCAATAGACCATAGTCAAGACCCGAGGAAACACGATTTAAAACTTGGTTAAGAGCGAGGGGAGGTGACCTAGGATTTGGTTAAGAATGATATAACTATCCAATGGAAAATTCTTTCAAGGAGAAGACCAAATAAAGTAAGGTTGTTGGATTTTATTTTCTTCAATTATGTTTCCATAATAAATATGCTACCTTTTAATAGAACACAATACAACTTTTTTCACCACTTGAACTTGAAGGCTCTAGATTAAGTTAAGTGTGAATCAAAGGAAAAGTACCTTTAATGACTCAATGGATTTTTTCCTGGAGTTGCTACACAATATTTCTACACATACATAAACATAAAATATTATTAAACAAATGAAATTAAATAAACACATCAACAAAATTATTGATTAAAATAAAACCCAAAAGCAACAATCCATACATGTTTTACTCACTCCACATAATGTGGAATGTACATCAACCACTGCTATAGGTTTAATCAATGAAACTATCACCTCCTCTCCCATAGGATACCAAATGTAAACAATAAAAAACTTTTAAAAACACCAATATCAAAGCCAAACAAAAAACCCAAATTCCACAAAAATATACAAGCAAGAACAACAAAATAGTCATTGACATAGCAAAATCATCAACAAAATAAAGAAGCATAATAATAAAAATACAAGCAAATCAATAATATACAATGGAATTGAACTCAACTCAACAACGGACAACCCTCTATAGCTTGCTCTGTAGCAATGTTCCTTCCTGCTTTGCTCAGTTTGAATGGAGGAGGGATTGGTAGTATACAAAATGGAAGAATATAAGAAAATGTGAATTTTCAAGAACATATCTTAATATTACATGTAACGAACAGAGTTAAATATATATAGCTATGATGAATAAAGGGTATTTACATAGATGAAATGTAGTAGCCTCTTCTCAATAACTCAAATCATGTGACCCTCATCACTCGAGGGATTGAGCCATTACATCCTCATGCTCCCGCTACCACCACACTTATTCTCTAAAGTTTATTGACAAATGTATGCCCTTTCCTACTCTAGATAAGAAGGTTGGTGACAATTCTTTTGGCTTCTCTTCAAATGATTATTCCTCTCTCTACCCTTCACCCCTGAACAAATTTAGAGGTTGTCTAGCCCATTTCATATGTCAAGCCCATTTCACATTTGGTTGCACCCATAAGAGTTTCACATTTGGTTGCACCCATAAGAGTTAAAATATTAAAAGGTCGAACTACCCAACGCCTTTTCCATGTGGAGAGTTTGAATTTCCTTTACATTATGCATGCACCTTCTATTAGTTTCTTATAAAAAAATTGGAGTTAAAATAGGTCTATATTAATTATAAACTAATTTTTTAATTTTGTAAGCTGCGGTAGTACTATTCATATTAACATATCAACATAAAATACAAAACAAAGGAGCCTCAATCTGCCCCGAGGGGAAACCAGATCTGTTGGCTCCTTATCAGTCAATAGTCATAATTGTCTATGCTTGCTTCCTGTTTCCTTAGTACTCAAATAAAGCTTCTCTTCCTCCATCAAGACTAAAAGAGGAGCTATTCTTTCAAAATTCTGAGACCCTATCCAAGATTCAGGCCAAGGGCCTCTATTCCTTCTCAGAAATCTAAACCTAACATTACAAGACTCTGAAAGTTTTTCAAAATTACAGAAGTTTCTCATCAAAATTTACATATTTAAATCTAGGAAAGAGAGCAGGAAACTGTCTCTTACTTCTCTGCAAAACCACGCTCGCTTGCTCGACTGACTCTGTCTTGCTGCATATCCTTCAGCATGGCTCTAATTTCTTGGAGAAGGTCATTTTGCTGACGCACCTGAGCAGCCAGACTGGAGGCCTCCTGCTGGGCAATTGCCGAGGCTTGCGCAATCTCCACCATTTCCGACGCCACCTGCTCCATAGCGTTCGCAAGGAGATGCTTGAGGACCCAATAGGTGTGCAGGGCGCGACGATACAGCGTAAGCCGTCCACGCGTGTGCCCAGGATCAGGTAGTTGGGAAGCCCACTCATTCATTTCTGGGTCTGAAGGTTCCTCCAGGACCCTCGTCTCCAGCCCTTCCAAGACTTGCCTAATGTTCTCATTTGTCTCCGCCTTATAAACTTGTTCTGCTGCGTACATGGCTGAACTGGTCGTCCTGTTTCTTCGCCTTTTCCTGGGTAGCGGTCGGGAGTCTTCAGTATCATTTACTTTGTTTCCGCTCGACCTTTTTGCTCCCTGCTCCGAATGGAGATAATCTCTTCCTTGCCTTTCCGGGCCCGGCTCTCTGCTACTCTGGCCCCATTCACCTTGGTTCCCCTTACCACTTCCGTTCTTGTAAGCCGACTCATCCGAGCTCTCTATGTCAATGCTTTCATACGGATGTTCCTGATATCTTCCCTCATCTTTTTGCTTCCCTTTGTGGATCTCCATCCTCGTCCAGGCATCCATTACGAGAACGGTTTTTTCCTGCTCTGTGACTGATTTACGTAAATCCTCTGTTTTCGCTACCTTTCTTATGCTAACACTGCCTTTCTGTCTGCCTCTGTTTCCTCTTATAACCTTGCTGCCACCTTTACCTGAATGATGAGATTTCTTCCTGCTCCCATGCGTGTCTTTATTTCGCATGATGCATAAAGTTATGGTTTTCGTTCTTTCCTTTGGGGTGCGTTCCTTCTTCGCTGTGAAATTAATATTCACCGCAATCCATGATTTTATGGTCCTGTCCTGCTGTCCTTTCCATTGTCTTTCCTGCCTTGACGTATTTTCTCCTCTCCCCATCCGCGCGGGGTAACTATTATTCTTGTCCGGTGTCATTTATATCACTGTCCATCAGTTTCCTTAATCCTTCCCAATTTTCTAGCGTGGACTGAGTTGTCCAGCTGTCATCTACTTTGCCGTTGTGTTCTCCACATCCCCAATTTGCTAAACAGTCAGCAGGTTTATTACCTTCCCTGCGGACATGCGCAGTCAGACTGTATTCAATTCCTTCTAGTATCTTTCCTATGTCTCTGACTGTGCTGGCACTTCGCCAGCTTGTCACCACATGCTCCCAGTTCTTTCCCTGCACTAGTTTTCTGATCGATTCGATGACCAGAGTGGAATCTCCTTCTATTTCAACTCTTCGATACCCATTTCGTTTTGCAATTTTGAGACCTTGGTATGCAGCCATAAACTCCGCCTCATTATTGGTCATCGTTCCGCCATTGTCCGCGTAGATCCACTCCGTTTTCCCCTGGTCATTCCTGATAATTCCTCCGAACCCTGCTGGCCCAGGATTTCCTTTCGCCGCACCATCAAAATTCAGCTTCATGAACCCGTGTGGAGGTTTGCTAAATTTTGTCCTGCTCAGATTTGTTGTAGGGTGTTGTTGCTTGGTTCCTTGCTGGAAGATCATTCCCGGTTCCAGGTTTAATTTCTTCAATATGACAGATTCTGCCTCCGTCGTTTTCCAGTCCTCATCATCCCAGTTCTCCGCGAGAATTGTCTCTCTGATTTGGTTTAAAGATCTTTTCCACACCTCTTCTGGCCCTGATGCCTTACCTCTGAAAAGGCGGAAGTTCCTTTCCTTCCATAAGTTCCAGATATTGAAACCTGCAGTTACACTCCACGCTCTGTTAACGACTTTGCTTTGGAATTCATCTTCTCCCCAATTTTTGATGGTTTGGATTATGTCCGTTGAGTTTCTGTTTGTTTTAGTGAAGAGCTTTAGCGTTTCCTCCCATTGATACTGCGCCACTGTGCACCCGTTAAGGATATGTTCCTGATTTTCTTCATTGGCATTACATAGATGACATCTGGAGGGGCCAGAAAAACCTCTTTTCTGAATTCTATCCCATGTTAGGATCCTCTTTCTTCCCACCAGCCATGCAAATAGTTTAACTTTTGGCCACCACTTTGTGTTCCAGATTTTTCCCCAAATTTGATCTTCCTCTCCTAGTTCTTGATAAGTTTTTAGCTTGTAGGCTTCTTTGATCGTGAAGGACCCTTTTGTTCCTTTTCCCCACCGTAGTAAGTCTTTACCTTCTCTGTTCCTTATTTTCCTTGAGTTCATTTCCTTGGTGAAGGTTGTTTTTTGCTCTTCTGTTGGGTTCCCTACCCATTGTTCCAGCTGTTTCCATATCCTCCATTCTCCATTTTCTTGGTCTACATCCCAATAATCCTTTACCGATATCCAATTCCTATTGATTCCTCTCCTTTGTATTTCCTGCATTCCAGTGAGATTAACCAGTTTTTCTCGCTGTTGCCAAGATTCATCCCAGAACCTCGCTATTTGCCCTCCTTTGATTTCCCAGAATATATTCTTATCAACTATTTCCCTATTTTGTATTGATAGGTTCCAGATATCCGATCCCCTGGGCATTTCTTGCTGTCTGATAATTTCTTCCGGATTATTGGGCATATGATATTTAGTTGTCCAAATTTCCTTCCATAAGTCTGGTCCTCCTTGAAGCCATCTCCAGCGAAGTTTAGCTGCCATCATTTGATTTAATATCCCTGGGTCTTTGAGGCCTAATCCTCCCTTTTCCTTTGTTGTGATTAAGCTCTCCCATGAGCACAGCGCCCATTTCTTTTCTTGTTTTGGTCCTCCCCACAGAAATTTCCTGTATAACTCAATCAGCTTGTTACATATTCCTTTAGGTGCATTCATTACAGACAGTGAGTATATCGGGATTGCCTGGAGTGTAGCTTTGAGAAGCACCACCCTTGCTGCTGCATTTAGGGCTCTAAATGTCCAGTTTTCCATTCTCTTTTTGATTTTCTCAAGGATATGGTGCCAATTCCTTATTCTTGTGGTTGAGGAGTCTAACATAGTCCCTAGGTATTTGGTTGGGAGTTTCCCTAATTGGAATCCCAAAACTCTGGTGAGATGCTTTTGTATAGGTTCCACTATATTAAAGAAGAAAGTCCTGGACTTTTCCTTGTTAACCTCCATACCAGTAGCTTCCATAAAAATCTCTAGAATTTTTTTGATTCTTTTTACTTCACGAAGGGTTGCTTTACAGTATATCATTATGTCATCCACAAACTGTTGATGGGTGACAGTGGTTCGGGTTCCCCATAGTTGTAGCCCTTGAATGTTGTTGTCCCTTAATTCCTTTTTGATATATCTTCCTAGGCCTTCAGCTGCTATTATGAACAAGAAGGGGGAGAGGGGGTCCCCTTGTCGGAGGCCTCTCGATGCATTGAAAGTTGTTGTGGGAGCTCCATTTAACAAAATAGAGTAATTTGGTGTAGAGATCATGCTTAATACCCAATTTATCCATCTGTCACAGAAGCCAAAAGCTTTAAGGATCTCAGTTAAATAACTCCAACTGAGTCTATCATAAGCCTTTGATAGATCCAATTTGATTAGCATACCTTTTTCCTTCTTTGTTTTCAGTGTATGGATTACTTCTTGAGCTACCACTAGCCCATCCACAATCTGTCTTCCTTCGACAAAACCAGTTTGCTCCGGAGAAATGATACTGGGGAGAATAAGTTTCAGTCTTTTTGCTACTATGGATGCTACAATCTTGTAGATGACATTGCACAGGGCAATGGGTCTGAATCCATCTGCTTGGTCTGCCTGATTACTTTTAGGTATAAGAGCAAGAAGCGTAGCGTTTATGCCTGACCATAATCTTTGATTTATCCTTACTTCTTCAGCTATCTCTACTACTTCTTCAGCTATAAAGTGCCAAGCTGCTTGGAAGAATTCAACAGTGTAACCATCTGGGCCTGGGGCTTTATTCCTCTTCATGCTTTTGACAATCTCCTCCACTTCTTCCTTGGTTATTTTCCTCATTAGGGCCTGGTTTTGGTCTCTGGTTACAATTTGAGGTATTTCTCTTTTTATCTTTGCTATTGCCTCTGTTCTGTTCAATTGAGTTTCCTTCAAGATGTCTTTGAAATGATTTACTAACACTTTCTCAATCTCTTCCTGCTGGAGAACTCTTTGTCCTTCTTTATTTTTTATTGAGAAAATTCTGTTGCCTTGACGATGTTGTACCATGGCTTTATGGAAAAATTTCGTATTTCTTTCTCCCTCCCGGAGCCAGTGAACCCTTGCTTTTTGTTTCCAGAGTATTTCCTCTTGTTTCCTTCTTTCCTCAAGCTTATTTAGGATCACTCCTTCTTCTTTTGTTCGTTCTTCCTGAATACCTTGAGTGATGTCCAATTGTTGTAGCTCTTCCATTTTCTGTTCTAATTTCTGCTTTTCTTCTAGGATATTCCCGAATTCTTCTTTGTTCCATTTTTTTAATTTTGTCTTTATTTCCTTCAATTTAAGCTGAAAGGAATGCATTTTGTTTTTACCTTTCGGATTACTTTCTCTCCACCAGTCTTCTAGTTTTCCAATTAGTCCCTCATCCCTCAACCAGAAGGCTTCAAACTTGAAAGGTCTGTTGGGAGGTCGCCGCTTTATGTCAATTTCTAGTTTGATTGGCCAATGATCAGACCCTATAACAGGAAGTATTGATGCTTCAATGAAGATATCCTTAATCATTATTTGCTCTGAGATTAGAAACCTATCCAAGCGCGAGGCTATTTGATTAGTTCCTCCCCTGCGATTATTCCAGGTGTGTTTTCCGTTTATGGTCTGGACATCAATCAGCTTTTGTTCTCTTATTAGGTCTCCAAATTTTTCTGAGACCGTATCCAATCTCCTTATTCCTCCTCTCTTTTCCTCTGTGGTTTTAATCATATTGAAGTCTCCTCCGAGTATCCATTGTTTTTCTGGCATAAGGTCTCTTAATGCTTTTAGGTTTTTAAGGAAATTCTCTTTTTCTGTCTGTAAATGCGGGCCATACACCCCAGTTATCATTACCTCCTCTGTTGTACCTAGAATATGAGCGTTTCCTGTTAAAATCCTTGGGAAACTCAACCAGTTAGAGAATTGGATTTCATCTGGGTTCCATAGAAATACCAATCCTCCCGCACTTCCCAAGGCATCTTGTCCCACCATCTCATACCTGCTTTTGTTTCTACTTAAGATTTCACTCATCTTATCTGTGCTTACTTTAGTTTCTTGAAGTATCATGATACTTGGTTTTTCTTTTTTTAATCTCTCCATGAGATACCTTTGTTTGCCTCTACTGTTGAGGCCACGTATATTCCATGTTGTGATTATCATTTTAACACTTTTCGGGAGGCTCGGAACACTTCTGACAGTGGTATTACCCTTCCGGAATTTACCAGTCCCTCACCTATAATTTGTATTGTCTCAGGGATGGGTTTTCTTCCTCGCTTTTTGCCACCTTTGCCTGCTCTGCCCGTTCCCTCATTTGATTTCTCTGTACCTTGACTTGTTTTCTCCTCTGTGCTCCTTTTCTGTTTTTCCTGATAGCGTTGAAAGGCTTCCTTGTATCTTTTTTTCTGTTCTTCTGGGATAAATCGGTCATCTAGCCTTCTCCATTCTTGTATTAAGTTAAGCATTTCCTGTTCCTCCTCATCTACTGCCATGTTCTGAGTATCTATCTCCATCTCACCCTGATCTTCTTGGTTATCACTTAAGGTTTCATTTTCCTGTTCTGTTTGACTTTGCTCTCTCTTATTGCTTTTCTGTTCCTCTGGTATCTCCATTTCCTCTGCTTCTTCTTCCTCACTACCCTCTGTTTCAGGGTCTTCTTCCTGCAGGATTTTGAACTTATTTTTGGTTTCAGGTTGCTGTTTTTCCTGTTGTTTAGGTTGCGTTGTTCTTTTGTTGTTTCTTCTTCCCCTTCTTTGTACTACTTTAAACTCTTCTGTTTCTCTCTTTAATGTCTCTGTTTCATTTCTCTTTGATATTTCTGCTTCCCTTACTTTTTCAGCTTTGGTTATAGGGCATTCTCTGGCTAAATGGCCATACTCATGGCATCTTCTACATCGGAATGGTATATGTTCGTAATCTATGGTTTGATTCCATATCTCATCATGATATTCCAGTTCAATGGATTCTGGGAGCGGTTCAGTTATGTTCATGTAGACGCAGATCCTAGCATAAGTATTATACTTACCTCTCTTCGTTGATTCAGCTATTTTAACAAAGGATCCTATTAGGTTTCCAATGCCTTGAAGGATATTTGGGTTCCAGAATTCCGAGGGGAGGCCGAAGAGCCTTATCCATACTGGGGCAGCTAATATCTTTTCTTTATCTGGGTTATAGCATTCAACCCAATGTCTCATTACCAGCCCTGCGTTATTCATGAAGTAAGGCCCTTCCTCAAATACCCTAGTTCTGTCTTCTAGGTTAGAAAATATAACCGTAAAGAACCCCTTTGCTCCTAACTGTACCTCTACATGACCTTTTGGTTTCCATTTCAGCTTGATCCATCTCATAAGATCTCTCTCCGCGGGCCAATATCCTATAAACTTGCATATTAAAGCGTAATCTCTCATGTATGCTCTGTATTTTTCAAGCGAGTTATGTGGTATTACTAACCTTGGGGTATTTAGTGATCGTGGTAGACATTTGCTCTGGATTCCTGCTTTCCTTTGTGCTCCTGCTGCTGAAGTCTCTCCGTCGTTGGATCGATCCACGTCTTCTTCTCTTTCTTTCCTTGCTTCGCCTGTAATTACTTCTTTATAGGAGGGGATCTCTCCCCCCCCTGCCTCCATCCCCATTCCTTCGGTTCAGGATCCGTGCTGCCTGAGTCGCAGTTTATGCTCTGCTCACGAAAGTGTCTGAGGGGATTCAGACATCCAAAAAAGCGTCTTCTCAGGATCTACCTGCCCCTGCTCTTCTCTTTCCAGGAAACGGTCAAGGTTGATCCCTACTGACCTGCGCGCAGACCGACGACGAAACCCTAGCTACTCGCTACCTCATCGCTCGTTCCATCCCGGTGTCTTTCCGAAAATTTTGTTTTCATTATTAAAGATGAATAAATTTTTTTCAATTATAAACTAATTTGAAACTAAGAATAAACTCTAAAATAAAACATATATCTAAAATTGATTATTTGCGAAATCGAATAACATTGAAAAAATTGATAATAAAATTGAATTATTTAAATTATAAACAAACTTTAGAATTTTTAATTTTAAAATAAACTTTAAAAAATATATATACCATCGGTTAGTTATAACAAAATTAGATAAAACATAAAATTTGAATGTTTTAATTATAAATAAACTCTAAAGAATATCATATAGAAAATTTGAATAAAGCTTCTCCAAAATTTAAAATAAACATTATATCTAATCCTAGTTTAAGGGAATGTCTTAATAACGTTTTGGGAAAAAACACACACCATCAAAATAACGTTTTATAAATTTCCGTCACTGGGACTTTATCATGCTTCTTAAGGCTCCTCTCTATCTGTAAAATGTCTCCACTGAGACATCTGTAATGCTGAACATTATATCATCTTAATATATCTATCTTGATTTTTTCCTCTGAAAAAAAACGTTTTATAAATTTCAACCCACATCACAAAGACGCTCACGTCAAATTTTCAAATATTAAATACGGGCAAAATGGTCGTGACGGGCATGTTGCCCGTCAAATTCCACCCCTAATGGGGACGCTATTGTGGGGTACCTTGAATTTAATTCCATGCCTCGAGCACCCTCCGAAAGGCGCGGGGATAATCACTATGTCAGACGTAACACACTATTGGTTTCGGGTTGCAGAAGTCTTCCGGGGATAATCACTATGTCAGACGTAACACACTATTGGTTTCGGGTTGCAGAAGTCTTCCGGGGATAATCACTATGTCAGACGTAACACACTATTGGTTTCGGGTTGCAGAAGTCTTCCGGGATAATCACTATGTCAGACGTAACACACTATTGGTTTCGGACTGCAGAAGTCTTCCGGGGATAATCACTATGTCAGACTTAACACACTATTGGTTTCGGGTTGCAGAAGTCTTCCGGGGATAATCACTATGTCAGACGTAACACACTATTGGTTTTGGGTTGCAGAAGTCTTCCGACGATAGACAGGAGACAGAGAGGTGGGACCAAACAACTACGTAATTAATGTAGGAGAATTGGTAATCGGGATAAGGGAACGAGGAGGCGGTTAAATTTTTTTCAAAAAGTTGTGTAGAAGTAGTGTTTGAATAGTGTTTTTGATGGTGGAAATAGATTCAACACCATCAAAAATTTCTAAGACACCTAAAATTTTGAAGTTTAACAACAATTATAACTTAGATTTACAAAAATCTTTACTGAATTTTCTCTAAATATAACTGAAATTTCCTTAACTTTCCATGCAAGTCCTCCGCCTCATTAGATTATGCGCGGATATTGGTTACCGGCTCGTTTGCTCCTCGCCCGATAGCCCATCATAGCGTGGAGCCATTGCTGATACCCAGATTTCATTGTCAATACTCAGTGAAATTAAATAAATGATGAAACGCCTTTGTAGGGGACCAGAATCGAGATGACATAGTTAATTAGTTTATCTAAAAATGGTCACAAAAAGCATGTGCTCACTCGAGTCGAGGTGAAGTCACTGTCGAATCTTATCTAGATCGATAACCACGACCAAGATGATTTATCGCCAACAAATCTTGGCGATGATATATTAAATAAGAAAAATTAAATAATTAGTAAAAACCAATGAATAAACCACGACCAAGAGGATTTATCGCCAACGAATCTTGGCGATGATATATTAAAATAAGAAAAATTAAATAATTAGTAAAAACCAATGAATAAACCACGACCAAGAGGATTTATCGCCAACGAATCTTGGCGATGATATATTAAAATAAGAAAAATTAAATAATTAGTAAAAACCAATGAATAAAGTGAAATTAATATAAAAATAAATGAATAAAATTAAACGTCCAGAAACATTATTGAAATAACTTTTTTCTGAACCCAAGAAACACATAGTTCAGAAAAATAAAGAAAACGAAAATGAAAGCAAAGGAAAAGGAATTGAATAGAATTAGATGTTAAAAAACTATAATATTAATGTTAAGCCAAAGGATATGAAATGTGGTGAGACACAATTTTATGGAAGAACTCCTCCCACGTGGGCCCCCCTGTCATATCCTTCCGCGTTCCTGCTCAATGCCTTCTTAGCTGGAGTTCGGACCAACTGGGGTCATTGGGAATGGAAAGTCGGTCATCTCCTTTTTATGCGGATTGTGTGGGCAGAATTGGAGATTAATATGGTTCACTTTACTAACGGGTTATCGTTTTATTGTACTTTTTAAAATTAACTTAGTTGGAATGGAATGACATTCATTTTGTTAATTGACATTTTATTTTAATTTTTAATAACATTATGGTATTTATTTTAATTTATCTCAGTATTTTATATTATAAAATAGTTTATACAATAAAATCATGTTTAAATAATTCAAATGTTTTTTAATTAAATAAATTTTATTTTGAATTTTTATATGACATCACATTTTAATTTACCTTCTTCAATAAGAGGTTCATATTATAAATTCATTAAATTAAATTATTTAGGAAATGTGTTCATTGTTCAGAAACTTTTCGGCAAAATCACATAACCAATCTTTTGTCGACGCGTTTCGAACCAACCAGCGTGGTTCATCGTCAGGACAAGTTGAAGAACTGATCCGGCTTAGCTTGATTAAATAGAGCATGCAGAGACTCCAACGACTATATTGCCAACAGCTAATTTTGACCTAATGGACAAAGTCAACCACTAAATGTGTTCATGTTAAAAAAGCATTTTAACATTTTATATTTCAATAATAAATCTAATTTTATCCATTATTAAATATGAATGGTGTTTTAATCAAATAAAATTCAATTAAATTTGTTTTGTTAATTAAAAATATATTTAATTTGTTTTCGCATTTCATTTATATATATATATATATATAAAACTAACTTTTATTCGTTAATAATTAGGATTTTGGCCGGAAGATAATTGTTTTTATTAAATAATAGGAGATGATTTATATTACTTCTAAAAAGATACACATAAACAAATTATCATTCACTATTTGTTTGCGGCTTAGGAAATTAGAAATTAGACCAAGAACATAAGTTTAATATTTTATGAGTGCTTATGCTATATGTGATCTGATTGCTTTCAGAATGAAGATGAGACTAGTAAAGAAACTAAACAAAAATCTGATAAATGCAATAATCACATTGTCATTATAAAAACATTGCTTGAGATATTTGGCTCGCTTGATTATCATGCAGGTGGATAGTCGACTTGAATCTGTGGTTGTGGCTTCCTGTCATGGTTCAAGGAAGAGAAGTCAATGTTTGTCAAATTCTTGGCTAGATTTGAGACTTTTTTTGTTAAGATTATCAACTTCTGCCATGAAAATTATTATTTTCTACTAAGTGTCATCTTTATTAATAATAGTTCTTCCTATGAGAATTTTCATTTTCCAACACAAATTGATGGTTTGAATATATGAGGAAGTTTTAGTTCTAGAAGAATTACCCACATTTGGAATCCATTCCTTGGTATCTTGGTTAACCTGCTGATCATAATTGTATCCTCTTGTTTGTCTAACTTACTCTTCAACATCTGAAATTGCTCTTTGGGCTACTACAGGGATGATATCCCTACATCTTTCCACAGTTTGCTTGAGTCATTGCCTGGCCCCGAGTTTGATTAAAAAAGAAGGGGGAAGTATTAAAGGAAGTAAAGAGACCTAGGTGTCTTCTCCTTCCACCTCAAGTAGATACTAAGATACAACATTTGACCATTAAATTAGAGTCCAGGAGAGAGAGAGAGAGAGAGAACAAATCTTGATATAATAGAGAGGATGGGAGAGGTTGAATTCCAAGCATGGACAGGGAAATAAACAAATGAGAAATTAGAGGAGCTCTCAAAGAATATGCAACTAAGATAAAATCTTAACATGGGAAAAAGAGGAAAATTTGTCTCAAGATCGAAAGAGATAGGTCTAGGGAAATAAACACAATAAGAGAAAAGAAAGACAATCAAAGTACTCATGGGGGGGGAAGTCAGAATGACCCTCCTAGAATTATAAACCCAAGGGATGGGATGTAAAACCAAAAAGCCACTATCCCAATTCTTTTTCTTAGAATTGAAAACAAGAAATTCAGAAACAAGAAAAAGTGCCAAACAGAGAAAATGATAAGGTTGAACCTAAGATTCCTTCGCCTAGCTCACAGTGCACTAGTGGTGACGCTTTTATTGCTAATTAATTTTCATGTGATAATCATTCTTAACCTTGCATGCACTAAAAACTCCATTATTTTTTAGACATCAAGCCTCTTTTTCTTTTCCCAATTCCTTTCTAGGAATAGAAACCCATAAAATCTCTCAAAAACCCTTAGATATAGGTCGTTCATTATGCTTCAGGCAACGAAGAAGACATTTATATCTATCTCCACCCATCCTTTATTATAACATAAAAACAAACTTCCATTGATTCTCATAATAACCTTTG
Organism: Pinus tabuliformis; assembly: GCA_031772625.1. Taxonomy (NCBI): domain Eukaryota; kingdom Viridiplantae; phylum Streptophyta; class Pinopsida; order Pinales; family Pinaceae; genus Pinus; species Pinus tabuliformis. The sequence goes on from CM062817.1 coordinate 1,901,986,870, forward strand.
AAGTTCTATTGCAAGTCAAATATAGGATAGATCATCCTTCACTAATTTCCCATATAAACGTAGTCTTCGACGAGCTAGCCGACATTCTTCCCCAAGTGCCTTGTAACTTAACACATGCAAGCTACCATTTGGAGGGTAGCGTGCCACCATCAATTATTTTTTTAGCTTTGATTCCAATTCTAGGAGGATGCCCCCATGCAAGCACCTGCCATGGGGATTGTTGAAAATGCAACAATAAATTATTAATTTAATTTTCCCTTCAATTTAATGAGGAGAAAATCAAAATTCCACATCACAAGACAACTTGAATGAGTTAACTAAGTTGTTATCACTCAGTTAGCTTAGTTAATTCGAGTTGAGGGCTTAACTTGAGTTGTGTACAATGATTCCTAAATTTTAGGAGCCTAGGTTGAGTTAATTTCAATTGTAACAATTTAATTCAATTAAATTGAGTTAAGGTCAGTTAAACTAGTTCCAACTGTTGGAGGAACTAGTAGGAGGTCTAGTAATGGGGTGCAACTTCAGTGTTCAACCAGTTAACTGATCAATCAACCTTAATTAACTCATGCATGCATTTAATTCGATTTACCCAGTTGAGATTGGAGTCCAAGGGCAATGTATTATCAGTTGCATAATTATCAAGTGTATCAAAGAGAGCCTAACTGCATTGCAGAGCACTCTCTCTCACTCAAGGGTGCTCTGTAGAGCACTGTCCCCTGATCAAGCCTGTGTTGATTCCTGAGAAGCCACTCAAGAGTCATCTAACCTCAATTTTTTGACCAAAAAACACTTCAAAAAGGCTGAAATAGAATAAATGAAAGCAAGTAAGGTTTGCTAGGGTGTCCTAGGATGTGAATAAGCTACTTGGAATGATGATGCATCCCCAGTTGAGTCGCCAATTTGTTATGAAGAATTTAATATCTACGGATAAATACTAATTCCCTAGATAAGTAGTTATATCTAGAAGAACAATTTAAAGCACTTTAACCTTTTTCTATAAACAATAGGTAAGAAAAAGAGAATGAGAGGACCTACTTGTACTTTCGCTTTCCTCTTTCTCCTTTGTATCAATCTTGTTGGTCCTTCCCATACTTAACACGCTTGAGAAGTACCTGTAAACATCAACAAAAGACAAAGAACCAATCAAATCAAAATATCTACTGATTACAAGTAAATGGAATTAGATACATTCACACATATAAGCATCACATATCAAGATAAGAATATGGAAAAAGGTGCAAATAATTTATTGAATAGAAGGAATAATTACAACCATGAAGCCTAATTCGAAGTCACTTCTCCAGCTTTGGTTCCATCCAAATCACATCATAAGCATGACAATCCGGCAGCATAACGACACTTACAATAGTCTCAATTCTCAAACTAACATTATCTCCTTACAATTCATCAAAGTCCAACCCTTGATCACTTAGATGAGTGCTCAATTTATAGGAAGATGGAGGAGGTTTTGTCATCAATGAGGGTATTGAATGGCTTTCCATACTTAGAATTAGTTCCATGGAGGAAGGGATGAGAGGATAGGATGTATCTTAACTCATTCCTCATCCATTTTCGAGCTCATAGGATGATAAGTGTGGGAATCTTCTAGAAGGTTCCAGAAGATAAGAATATTCCCCAAACCCTATGTGAATTTCACTCAAACTCGCCCAATGTAGGTAGGCCCATGCAAGGGTGCACTATAGAGTAGTTAAGTCCATGCTACGGTGCTCTATAGATCACTCAGGCCCTCTTTGACCTGCGTTGGGCGAGTTTGAGCGAAATTCACATAGGGTTTGGGGAATATTCTTATCTTCTGGAGCCTTTTAGAAGATTCCCACACTTATCATCTCCTATGAGCTCGAAAATGGATGAGGAATGAGTTAAGATACATCATATCCTCTCATCCCTTCCTCCATGGAATTAATTCTAAGTATGGAAGGCCATTCAATACCCTCATTGATGACAAAACCTCCATCTTCCTATAAATTGAGCACTCATCTAAGTGATAAAGGGCTGGACTTTGATGAATTGTAAGGATATAATGTTAGTTTGAGAATTGAGACTATCGTTAGTGTCATTATGATGCCGGATTATCATGCTTATGATGTGATGTGGATGGAACCAAAGCTGGAGAAGTGACTTCGAATCAGGCTTCATGGTTTTCATTCTTCCTTCTATTCAATAAAGTATTTGCACCTTTTTCCATATGCTTATCTTGATATGTGATGCTTATATGTGTGAATGTATTTGATTCCATTTACTTTTAATCAATAGATCTTGTGCTTTGATTGGTTCTTTGTCTTCTATTGATGTTTACAGGTAATTCTAAAGCGTGTTAAGTACGAGAAGGAGCAACAGGATCGATACAAAGGAGACAAGAGGAAAGTGAAAGTACAAGTAGGTCCTCTCATTCTCTTTGTCTTATCTATTGTTTATAGAAAAAGGTTAAAGTGCTTTAAACTGTTGTTCTAGATATAGCTACTTACCTAGGGAATTAGTATTTATTCGTAGATACCAAATTCTTCATAACAAAAACGCAGGTCATAAATGTATCGGTCTCCAAGTCCCAATCCTCTAGCTTGAGATGGGGGATTTGCTCCAAGCATGGGCCTTCAAAGGTAATCTGGTCTGGCAACAACGGGGTATTCAACATGAATTTTCCCTCATCCGGGTCCTTTGGGACCTTAACCTTACCCTGAAGTGGAGGAATGTATTCTAGCAACTTGGAAATAGGGTTTGCACCCTTAATGTCAATGTCCTATGTACCCATACCAATTTATTCTACGTCCTCGTCGGGTTCTAGGTTTACCACCTTTCCCTTCTCCTACGTGGTGGGATTTTCCTCCTTCTGGTGTTTCCTCGACGACTCGCGCATCGGCCGTGCCACTTTTTTTTTATCCTTCTTTGTCTTTGGACCCTCTCTGGTCAGCATAGGCCCCGACGATTTTGGTACTTTTGCAGGCACCTCTACACTTACAATCTTAAGGGAAGCTCCCTTAGAGGCCATCGATCCTCTAGCATTTGCGGTTTCCACGGGTGCCGACATGAGGCTAGTAAGGATCTCCTAGGTGTCCTTTGGCAACTTGTCAAACACTGAGCTGGCCACCAAAGCCTCGAAACTCTCAGCATTCATGCGCGCCTGATAGCTCAACACCTCAATTCTCAAAATGCAAACTTTTTTTCGTTGGGTGGCCATCTGTAATTTATAGGCAAATTCAAATTCAAATCCGACCATTCCCCGCAAAATCCACTCATAAATGCTAGATTTGCGGCAGATTTTTAAAGATCTTGCTCTTAAATTTCAACTTAAATGTCGCCCCCCCCACTCCACTTAGTTGTTTTCTCACTATCAAATCATGAATAGTGACTGTAACGGTCACTTTCGAGCTGTCATGCGTGGTCTCTCCTTCAATATCACAGCTCCCCTCGCGCTTCTACTGACACTGTGACATTCCTCCATTCCGCGCAGTCCCCTAGTCATGCAACTCTATAGCCCAGGCAGTGTAGTTTATAGTCCCGCACCTCTTTTTAGCTACCTGGAGTGCTAAGACTATGCTTCCACCATATAGTCATCTAGCCAAATCCTCGATGTATGGCTTCAATCGGCTGCCATTTACCTTTCCTGGGAAGTGATCTCCATTCGACTTCACCAACTGAACTGCTCAACCCTTGGTAATCTCCTTGATGACATATGGCCCTCGCCGATGCATCCGAAATTTTCCCGGAAATTTGTTAAACTTGTTATCATATAATAAAACCAAATTGTTTACCTTGAAGGTATGTAATTTTATGTGCTGATCATGCCATGCCTTTTCACACTCCTTTTGAACTTGCTGGAATCCAGCCAAAAATCTATCCTCTTCAAGCTTTGTCAATTGTGTGATCCACTCTTCTAGGGCTCCGCGATCCACCAATCATGTGAATGTCACTATGCATAGACTAGGCACAATGTATTCCATTGGCATCAAAGCTTCTACGCCATAAACCAACCTAAAAGGCATTTGTCCAATCGGCTTTTTGCAGGTCATTCTATAATCCCATAGCACCGCAGGTACGAACACATCCCAATCATTCTTTTTCTCATTGCAAACCTTCATCAGTGCGTTCTCCAATATCTTATTAAATGCCTCCACCATCCCATTAGCCTGCGGGTGATATAGTGTACTCTTTTGATGATAAACCTGGAATTCCTCTGTTAGCGCACTGATGGTTTCATTAAGGAAATGCATGTTGTGATCGCTCATCAAAATCATCGGGTAACCGAACCTAGTTAGCACATAATCAAAAAGGAACTTTGCTATCATTTCCCCTGTACAGTCCTTTATGGGCTGCGCCTTCGCCCATCTGGTCAAATACTCAGTCATGGCGATGATGTACTGTGCACCCGTCTTTTTTCCTGGAGGCTAAATCGGTCCTACAAAGTCAATCGCCCACTTCTCGAATGGTTGCAATGACATCTGTGGATTTAGAGGCAGCTCATCCCTCTGCAATGCCCTGCTGGTCCTTTGACATGCATCGCATTCCCTATAATAAGCTTTTGAATCCCTATGCAGGGTTGGCCACCACAACCCAACGTGTAAAATCTTCTACGTTGTTGCTTTTCCTGCATAATGTCCTCCTGTAGCCCCTCCATGGGCTTCAGCGAGGATGTTGTTCCTCTAAAACTCAAGCACATAGCACCGTAGTATTTCATTTGAGCCCATTTTATACAAATGTCGTGCAATGATAGAAAAGTTTGCCACATGCACCACCAATTCCTTCTTTTGTTTGCTAGTATACCCTTCTTGAAACATTCTCATTGTTAGTAAGTGTATAATATCTTCAAAGTGATAGTCAGCGACACACACTGCAAAGATCTACGCTTCAAGCAGTCCTTCCTCCAAATTAGTAGGCTCCTCTCCTGTTTCCATGCGCGACAGATGATCTGGCACCGCATTCAATTGTCCTTGCTTCCCAATGAATTAAAAATCATATTGCTGGAACAATAACAACCATCTACATATCTTCCCCCCCAACATAGGCTTGTTGACCAAGTATTTCAACGCAGAATGGTCTATATACATCTTAAAGTGTCTGCCTAACGAATAGTGTCTAAATTTCTAGAGTTCGTACACCATAGCCAACCCTTCGTTCTTTGTCATCGAATAATTCTTCTCAGCTTTAGACAAATTCCTACTTGTGAACGCTATAGGGTGATTCAATTATCCCTCAATGGCCTCTACAAGTTCTTCTCCTACCACAATACATGACACATCCACATGCACATGAAATTCCTTCTTCTAATTCAGGAAGACTAGGATCAACGCGATGACCATTTTCTCCTTTAATACATCCAGGATTTGCTGACATTCTTCACTCCAATAGAATGTAGCATCCTTATTCAATAGTTTTTCCATTGGTGTGGTAATTTGGGCATAACCCTGAATGAACTTCCTATAGTATCCTCTATGCCCCAGCGTTGCGCGTAGCTGTTTCACACTTCTTGGCATCTCCAAATTGATGATGACCATGATCTTAGTAGGGTCTACCATTAAGCCTTGTCTGCATACCACATGACCCAATAACATCCAAAAAGGGACACAAAACAAAGCATTTCTTCAAATTGTGTGCGATCGGATACCTCTGGCATGTATCCAACATTAAGCGTAAACTAGCTACATGGTGCTTTACTAGCCCAAACACCGTCCAATCATCAAATTATACCTCCAGAAACTTGTGAATGAAATCCTTGAACGTCATGATGACTACGCACAAAAAGATCATTGATGCGTTCTTCAGCCCAAAAGGCATCATAGTATACTAGAAGCATCCCCATGCAGTCGTGAAGGTTGTCTTACTTCTATCCTCAGGCACGATCTTGATCTGATGGTACCCCGAGAACCCATCAGTGAATGAATATGCTTCCTTACTGCCAACGTTATCTAGCACTTCATCGGTGAATGGAGTTAGAAAGGGATCATGTACGTAGGTGTCATTCAACTTCTTGAGATCTACGCATATCCTTATTTCATCCTTCTATTTCTTTTCCTGAACTACCATTGGGCTCACCTAATCACATTCTTCCATTGGTTTGATAATGCTTGTTGCAAGCATTTTATCCAACTCTAAGTGGACCTTTTCTTTATACTTCGGGTTGAGGCAGTAAGGCCTTTGCTTAACTGGCTTCGCGTCTGGTTTTATAGTAATATTCATAACACCCAAGTTCCCTATTATCCCCTAAAAATATGAAAACTTTGTAGGGAACAAGTCCTAATATTCATGGAGCAATTCAGTGACCTTATCTCCTATTGCATCATCCTAGTAGTCCCCAATATTTGCAAACTTCGGCTCCGCTTTCGTGCTAATGTTAACCTGTCTAGTTTTGAGCGGCATGGTGATATCTGGATTCTCTATTTGGGTCCCTCCACTTTGCATTTACCCTCAGTCTCTGGGATATTAATGTTTCTTGGATCTTCGTCATCTTTTTCAGCAGTCACATTATAGCACTCCAACACGTGGCTTAGCTGGTTGGTCCAATCTAGTTGAATCAAATCCAAAGGATCCTGCGATATTCTAAAGATCGTTGCCTTGACCTCCTATAATGCCTCATCAATACATTCAAATCCATATTCAAAGTTTTGATCCTCTTATCCTCCAGGCCTATGAACTTTACAGCAACTTCCTCCATCTTCCAGGTCTGAAGGTTGTATACCAAGGGAAGAAGGTGATTGTTATAGACATTTTTGTGCCTTACAACATTGAGCATGAAATGTCCATAATCTAAGGGATCCAAAGTCCCTAAACATGTTGTTCCTACCCCTAGAGGAACAAGGCTGACAAACCACAACAATTCACAGAAGTTCTCCACTTGAAACTGCTCAAAACAAGTCAATTCAGGATCATTTCAGTGTCTACACTAGATGTTTGCGCTGAATGTCAAAGCCAACACTGGCTACCTGTGTTGAATGTCAACTGGAACAAAGGCTACCTGCGCTGAACGAGAATGGACAAGTGGCAGGCTCATTTCTCAAGGTGTCAAAACCCAGGAAGCTTCCAAAATGACACTTGCCTTAGGGAATTCGACTGGTGATGAGTAAGAGGTTCCAAATCTCCAAGTGGAAGAAAGAACCTCCAAGTGGACTCAAGAATTGACAGAGGGAGAGGACACTAGTCAGATCTCAAGCTGACTCATCCTCTCTCCAAACATCTATATATAGATCTCTCCTCCATGAGATCTAGAGGCTGGAATTTTGTTATTGCAAAGAATTGCTGTTGGTTTGAGACTGGAATCATTGGGTGCTTAATCCTTTGAAGGGGCTGAAGATAGGAATTCCATTTGCTGGGAAGGAGATGCTGGATTGGAGCCCTCTGGGTTGTATCTCTTCCTGAACCTTGTTATTCATCAATAAAGCTATCTTGGTTTCTCCTATATGCTGATGTATTTTGATGTATGAATGTATTAGTGTATTTGGTTTATTTCTAATCCTAAACTAGTTATGAATGTGAACATCTGTCTTTGAGTAGAGTTCTTCTCTTGTCGCAAGTGGCTGTTCTCTTGTGATCTTGCAGGAAGTTGAAGCTGGATAAGCAGGAAGGCAAGTAGCTGTGAATTCCCAAAGAGAAGAGAGACCAGATCGAGGGACAAACGGAAGATACCGGTAAGTCTATTGATCTCTCTTCTTTCACATTTCATAAAGGAAGAAACCAGTATAGCTGTACTCGTTTGTTGCTAAGGCACTGTCACACCTTAGGTGGATAGGATCATCCTGCATAGGCATTTTTCCCCACAACAAATTGGCGACTCCGCTGGGGAGATCTGTTTAGTCATTTTATTTGTGTTTCTATCATTTGTTTGTTTCATAGACTTGACAGCAACAATCGAACTGCATCTTTCCCGGATGCAAAGTAGATAGTTGCTGCTTTGATCCAATTGCTGGACTTATCTATGATCTGAACAATGGACTCACAAATGATTTGATGATCCTTGTGATAGATCTTAGTAGCCTCTCAAAGCATCCCTTTGATTACACCTTGCTTGTTGCTTTTATTTGGCCTAAAACAGTGAATTAAAGAGCAATCTGTGACCCAGAACCTGAGGGAAACGAGAGTTTCTCCTTTAGCGCAGACCCAGTGAAGGGATTCTGCATTTCAACGCAGGTCCCGTGAAGGCTACCTGCGCTGAATTTCAAAACCCCTGTGTTGAGGTTGCGCTGAACCAGTTTGCTCTTGTGCAGCTGGGGTTCTCTGCTCTGTTTTGCCTTGTTTTGATCTATGTTTTTTGCAGCCTGTAACCAGCATAGGTACCAGTCTGAAAACTCCTTTTCTCTGCTTATATTCCGCCTCCTTTTGTACAAAAAGACTGTGAGTGTTTTTATGTGTTTGTGGTGTCATTTACAGTTTTCCTTTGCATGAGTGAAATAGTCATCCTGTAGCCCTTGATTCAGATCTGTTGATTGTGATCTTAGAAGAGAGTTCATTGGCTGTTTGCAGACTGATTATACATTTACTCTTGCTTATTGGTTTGAATTTGTCTCTTTTAAGTGTCGAAACAAGTCTTTATTTCTAAAATCGTTAAGTGTTGTAATCTCTTCTATCTTCTCTGATTTCGAAAAAGTAAACTTGTTTGTATTGATCATTTAAAAGCAAATTCAAAGTTGTGCAAAAAGCTTTCTTTGTAGGCATCAATACTAAGAAAGCGGAAAACAAACACCTGCATTGTGCATTTGCATTTGATAGTTTGCATGTTGGATTTAGGAAAAGTGCATTAGAGTGTGCTGATTGCTCTTTGAGAAAAGATGGTGTCTTTCTTTTCCCTTAGTAGCTAGGATTTTCAAAGTTGAAAAGATATAAAGCTTGCTTATCATCTTTAGACTGCATTTAGGAATTTGTATCATACATCTCGTGGTGAACCTTGAAAGGCAAACTTTAAAAAGATCAACCTAAAATAAATTGAATGAACTTAACAACGCTTTGCAACATAACACACAACATAGAGGTCTAGGCTAGAGACGTGTTCCGGCGTTGTAAAGCCTGGTGACCATCGATCTCGTGGATGGTGGGTGATTCCTCCTGAGGGACGATAGCGCCAGTACGGATTGTGCTCCCACGTACCATCGCGTATATATTGGGAGACCCCTATAGGCATAAAACCTTTATCCTTAGGAAGCCGTGTTGGCAGCCCTACTGATCGCAATGCACTGAACACAACATTCAGGAAGATCGACCGCCCGTACCCTAAAAAGTATTCTGCGGTTTTGCGAAAAGTTTGGTACACCCTCTGCCTAGAACTCCAAAGCAGTTTCTTTTGGCCCTTTTCAGACTCTATAACAGAAAAAGTCCATCCGAGCATTTTTCACTTCGGGCTCGTTAAAACATCGAAGGAGACTAGAGTCATCTTTTGCTTTTTCTCGACTCTTTAAAATTGAAAAAGCAGGTTGTGTCTAAGCGTCGTTAAAATTTATTTTAAATGGAATAATCATCACCATTCCCTCGTTGATCTTCGAAGTTAGTCTCTTTTCATCGTAAGTTCTTGTAGAATCGCTAGAAAATCTTTTGGATAGACTAGATATGTCTGAACAACCGTCGACATCCAGGACTGTGTCGTCCGACATCGCAGCGGCAGAGCCTCCTGCTGCTACCCCAACGATGTTCGATGGTATACCATCTGTCCTGGCAAGTTATCAACAACAAGTCGGAGTCCCATCAGGGACTACTTCGACGACATGGTTAGTTCCTATTTCTTCATCCAGATTATCATCTGGTATTTCTTATGTTGAAACTCAACAAATTGATCCAATGTGTCTTAAAAGGCCAATCTGCCCTTTAAGTACTGGATTGCCACCATATGGAGGGCAGTATGCCTTTTCATTGTTCCCTCTCGGAGAACAACCATATGGGAGTTTACAGCAAAGTTCAGGTCAAACTGGAATTACATCCAGCGGTTGGGTACCAATACTGCCTCAGCAACCAAGGGTTGTATATTCAATGCAACCAGTCCACCCTGTGTCGAATATTCCCACTATACCTGCTATGGTTACTGCGTCGCAAGTACAAGCGCTACCTGTTGTATGTCAACCCCAACAGCCTCAGGTTGCAATACAACAACCTCTTGTCGCAACGACTCAATCACAACCTCAGGTTAGTGCCTCCTTATCTGGAGCGACTCAGGATCAAACAAGTACTGTGACTCCTCATCTTGGTCAATCATCCAGTATTGGTCAACAGCAAATGGTTCAACAACCAGAGCTGGTTCAAACTCAACAACCCCCATTCCAGCAATCATATCAAGGACCTGAGCAACAAGTCTTTGTAAGTAATGGGCAACTGCATTTCCAAAGTGGTTATCAACAACCATACTATAATGGTTATGCCCATCAACCTTGTCAAAGTTGCCAGCATCAAATACATTATGCTGGTATGCAAAGACCCACTGCTCAGGCGATTCCATCTTACCCTGGGTATGCTTCGCCTAACCTGAATCAACAGTTGCCCTTTGTAGCAACTCTAGAATTACCAGATCTAAACCGGTTGACGAATGATCCGATTGCTTATGCCCCTTGGTGGCCAGCGATTCCGCATAAACTTCCATCAGATATTCCTAAATTTAATGGAAATCCGGGTGAAGATCTGTCGAATCATGTGATGACATTTCATCTGTGGTGTTCATCAAACACCCTGAATGATGATTCGATAAGACTTCGCCTTTTTCAGAGGACGTTAACTGGTCCGGCGGCAAAATGGTACATCGAATTGCCTAGAGCTTCATTCGACAACTTCAGTACCTTAGCCACGACTTTCTTAACCCATTTTCAATTACCGATAAGGTATGAAACGGGAACGGAACTCCTAACCAACTTCAAACAGACAACGGCCACTCACATATCTGATCATATACATGAGTGGCGACGTCGTCGTAGGATGGTAAAAACGTACGTTCCCGATCAGCTATTAGCTGAATGGTTTATCAAGTCCTTACTTCCTACAATCACGGAAGATGTGGCAAAGGGGGGAGTCGTAACGGAAGAGCAAGTCATCGCTCGTGCGCAATATTTGGACTTGGTATATACTCAGTTTGGCATGCTCTACGACAAAATACCTGACGCCCCTAGACCGAAATTCTCAATTCCTCCTCCTCCTAAATCAAACAATGACTCTCACGCCATCGATGGCGTGATTGGCACGACAGACACGAAATCGACAAAGGGTACATCTACAAGGGCCCGTAAGATTTCCAGTCAAAATGCAAATGAGGAACTTCTTGCCTCGGAAGTAAATGCCGCGTCGACCGACAAGGGCAAACAACTGAAGCAACCAGGGGGCAAGAAGAAAAAGAAAGGGAGAAAAAGGAAACCCCCTGCGGGGTGCCATATATGCGATGAGGATCATTGGACGAGAGATTGTCCACATATAGCTGAAGTTAAGAAACTCTTTAAGAGTTCAAAAACCTCAGCAGTATTGACTGATCCGTTTCCAAACCCAGGAACCAAACTGGTTGCTAATCAAAATACTTCCCGATCCCAAGTGCTTATGTTGTCTGTCTCAAAGCAGGAAAATGATGCTTTGACAAGGAATAAAGATTATGGGAATCCACAGGTGTCGAATAACAAGGCTAATGAACAACCTAGTAGTTCGACAACAACTTTGACCAAAGTTGTGCCACCCACCATTCCTGAACAAATGATAAAGTCGCCAAAGGGAGTAGTGTACAAGTCGACATTTAATCCTAGTGCAAAAATAGCACAGAATTATAATATAATAGAGGACCTGGCCCAATCGCCGTCCGCTATGTCGACGCTTGAGGTACCGCAAGATTGCCTCTCCCAAGAGCAAGCTTTATTATCAGCAATAGGTGAAATTGACCCAATGGACTCCAATCTTGTGGCATTTGATCATAAAGGATATGACCCTCAGTTACCAGCTCAACTAGCTTTCCTTATTCAAGTGAAAGCCCTCAACAAAACTGTTCATCGAACAATTATTGATGAGGGGGCATCTACGTGTATTATGTCGATGAGTTGCTGGAAGAATTTAGGCTCACCACCCTTGTCGAGATCGTCAACGAAGTTAAAAGCATTTGATGGATGATCATACACTCCATACGGGATTTTAAATAACTTGCAAGTTGAACTAGGGGGCAAAACAGTAGGAATTGATGTTGAAGTAATTGATGGAAACCTCGATTACAACATCCTACTGGGAAGGCCCTGGATATATGCCATGGCCGCAGTTGTGTCGACCTACTTCAGGAAGATTGCATTTCCCTTTCAAGGAGGAATTACAGTCGTCGACCAACAAACTTTCCTCCCCGACAGTTCGCAAGTTACGGGAAGCATTCCAATGATCCATGGAAGCAATCATTCGCTTCAAAATATTGGAGTAGGTCTCCTAAAAGACCCTGCCTTAATGGGTACTTTTGCCCTACCGCCTGCAAGTAATCTGGCGGAAGTGGCCACAGTGGAAACCTACAATATGAAATCTTCTATATCTAATGGATTCAGAAGATTCCTAAACATTTTGTTAGCGTGGATCATCGCCCTAATAGAAATACTGTAAATACGGTGGGCTCTGAGGACAGTTCTTATCTCGTGTCAACCTCGTTAAAAAATGAAACAAGGAGTCATGAGGATAGTTCTTTTACTATGTCAACCTCATTAAAAAATGAAACAATCCCCTTTCCAAATCTCAAAGGTAAACCTTCATTCCAACCACCAAGTTGAATGCAATGAAGCTTGGGAGGCATGCACCTCGATTTACGTTATTATGCTGGGGGCATGCAAACTTATATCGAGCAGTTTTAGCACAAAGTTCATGCTCGTTAAAAAATAAACGCAAGATCCGAGCAGTTTTAGCGCATAGTTCATGCTCGTTAAAAAATAAACATAAGATCGAGCAGTTTTAGCGCATAGTTCATGCTCGTTAAAAAATAAACATAAGATCGAGCAAATGTTTCCACCCGCGTTTAAGCTCGTTAAAAAATGAACTACCCGGTAAATAACCACTGTGAATGTAACCTTATCAGCCATTAAAGCCTTGGTCGTGTTTGCACCGTCACCTCCACTTTTCATTGGCCGATCGTTCACCTCCATATGATTGTTTACCCATTTTGAGGAACAGCTGCGAAGAGTGATTTCACCTAGCCATCCTTGTAACACTGCTGTGATTGGAAAATTCCAACCTGTACCTGGAATCAGCTGCTATCCCTGTTTATCACTCGTTCCTCAAAAGACGAGTCTTCTTTAAGCTCTTTTCAACTGACTCGTAAAATATGAAAAGATTGCCGAGTTTTGGCCTTCCAGCTCGTTAAAGCAACCGGAAGAGCTATCCCTCCTCTAGATTTTAATCTTTTTGGACCTGAGGGATTATTGCACAAAAAGATCGAGCACTTGTTTTATTCGGCTCGTTAAAACTATCGAAAACTCATCCCTTCTGTATTGTTTTATACTTTTTCGGACTTAAGGGATTAGATGACGAAAAAGGAATTTTGTAGTTAACTTTATGTACCTTTTCAGACTCTCTAAAAATGAAAAGGACCGAGTTATCCTTGTCGTTAGACTCGTTAAAATCATTAAATAGCAACAAACTTGTCTTTAGACGAGAACAAGTTTCACTATCGCCAGGCTCGTTAAAACATAGCGATGGGCTTGCCCGAAGGGCAGGTTATAGAACAAGCATATGTTATCCTCCTCAAGCTTGACAAAAATAAAGAGGTACTGGTCAGCAATGACTGGGGAAAAATTGGGAGAAACTAAAGAAAACTTTGATGGTAGCAAGTCGCTCTTGAACATGACACTTTTCCTCCGTACCACAATCGGGTTGGGTTGTTTCATTCACCGGTCACATCCATGGTCTCGCCATACCATCCATATTTGGGGTAATGCTACTGATCCATCGTATCAGTGTCGCCATATGTTCAAGAGAAGTCATTCAGAAAAGTCAACCATGTCCCATCCACTGCCATACATTATCCTTCATCCTTTCATGACCGCCACCCTGAATCATATGTCACAGATCGTTTTCACCTTCATTAAAATCATTAGCTCCGTTCCATGTCATTGATGTGGGATTCATTAAGGCCCTCCTTTGACGGATCGCTTCTTGTCGACATCAGCTCATTATCCGAGAAGTTGATCTAGGAACAACCCCTTCAGTACTTTGAAGCTTGCATGCCACAATGGCAAGTTTCTCACTTCCGGCGACAGGTATACATCAATGACCTTCGACCGAAATATTTTGCGTGGTTTTCGACGCCAAGTCCTTTATTCACACCACGTGAATTGTACTGCAGTACCTTGAGGGTCATTATCATTATCGGTGATTCCTCTCACGCTTGTTAACGGTTTACATCATTGACCGGTAATCAAGCGATGTCTTTCCATGTTCGACTTCAGAACAATTCTCACATGGATCGACGTGTACTTAGAGTGAAGATCGAACGAGTTTAAAGACCCCGGATCTAGTTTCATCCATCCGGGCTGCGATATATATTCAGGAAAGATAAAGACATTGACATGTACATCATTGCAGCAGATAATCATCCTACTCAAAGGATGATAATTTCATCAAAATTATCAGTCTATCATCAGACGATTGTCTGTTCTATGTACAGAAAAATGAATTTATAAAGCTGAGCATGGGAATGCCCGCCTCAGCTAGATCATGAAAGCAGTATGAAAAATAATGTATTGTATTGTATTGTATTACAGGTCTCCTCCCAGCATTGGATGAACTTCGGATCCCCCTGATAAAGCATTTCACCCGATAAACAGCCTCATACTTTAGGGGGCAACTGTTATAGACATTTTTGTGCCTTACAACATTGAGCATGAAATGTCCATAATCTAAGGGATCCAAAGTCCCTAAACATGTTGTTCCTACCCCTAGAGGAACAAGGCTAACAAACCACAGCAATTCACAGAAGTTCTCCACCTGAAACTGCTCAAAACAAGTCAATTCAGGATCATTTCAGTGTCTACACTAGCTGTTTGCGCTGAATGTCAAAGCCAACAATGGCTACCTGCGTTGAATGTCAACTGGAACAAAGGCTACCTGCGCTGAACAAGAATGGAAAAGTGGCAGGCTCATTTCTCAAGGTGTCAAAACCCAGGAAGCTTCCAAAATGACACTTGCCTCAGGGAATTCGACTGGTGATGAGTAAGAGGTTCCAAATCTCCAAGTGGAAGCAAGAACCTCCAAGTGGACTCAAGAACTGACAGAGGGAGAGGACACTAGTCAGATCTCAAGCCGACTCATCCTCTCTCCAAACATCTATATATAGATCTCTCCTCCATGAGATCTAGAGGCTGGAATTTTGTTATTGCAAAGAATTGCTGTTGGTTTGAGACTGGAATCATTGGGTGCTTAATGCTTTGAAGGGGCTGAAGATAGGAATTCCATTTGCTGGGAAGGAGATGCTGGATTGGAGCCCTCTGGGTTGTATCTCTTCCTGAACCTTGTTATTCATCAATAAAGCTATCTTGGTTTCTCCTATATGCTGATGTATTTTGATGTATGAATGTATTAGTGTATTTGGTTTATTTCTAATCCTAAACTAGTTATGAATGTGAACATCTGTCTTTGAGTAGAGTTCTTCTCTTGTCGCAAGTGGCTGTTCTCTTGTGATCTTGCAGGAAGTTGAAGCTGGATAAGCAGGAAGGCAGGCAGCTGTGAACTCCCAAAGAGAAGAGAGACCGGATCGAGGGACAAACGGAAGACACCGGTAAGTCTATTGATCTCTCTTCTTTCACATTTCATAAAGGAAGAAACCAGTATAGCTGTACTCGTTTGTTGCTAAGGCACTGTCACACCTTAGGTGGATAGGATCGTCCTGCATAGGCATTTTCCCCCACAACAGTGATTCAAAGCAACTGTACTTCATTAACCAAATGAGGCCTCAAGGCCCTTGGCCATATCAACAGGGCATGTAAGGTGTGCACTATCCTCATTACAATCCAAATCAGAATGCACCTTTCCAGCCTTGGTGCCCTTCCACTCATCCATCATGGCTCACACCTTCTCCTTCGCCTTATGCCCCTCAATATCCTCCTCAGCCTATTAACCCTCCTTTCCAACCATATGCACCTCAATCTTACAATTGGGGAAGCCTCTCACCAGGGTGGAGGCCTAAAACAATCCAACCTCCTTCTTTACTTCCTCAACCTCAACCTATACTTCAACCACATCTCCCCCACCATACCCCACCTAAGTAACCTAAAATTCATGTTCAACCCAATACGAATCCAAACAATAAGTAGGCACAACATATTTATAGTAGAGAGACATCATATCTTTCTTATACTGTGGAAATCCAAGAGATCAAACTTCGGTATGGGAAGGTTCTCCTAGATAATCACCCACCTTATACACCTAGGGATCTTGTAGAGGAGAAGGAAGAGAGTTCCCCTCAAGCCAATGCACCCCCTTATCCTTAAAGGTTGGTCCACCCTAAACAACGCACCCTAGAAGAGGTTAAACTTATGGGAGAATTGAAGAAATTTTGTGTCAAAATACTCCTTCTCTAAGACATTAAGGATGTCCCCATTTACAAAAATATTATCAAGGAAGAATGTTTCAAAAGTCTTGGGATAAGAAGAAGAGATACCCCCACTATCAATGATGTTGGGCAACTATCTAATCTGATGCATGGAAGGGTAATCTCCCCAAAGTACTTGGATCCTATTAGCCCAGTATTGGATGTACATATCGATGGAATTATGGTCCCTAATACCTAAATTGACCTTGGGGATGCAATCAATGTGATGACTAGGGAAAGCATGCTTAAGCTCATCCTCCAAGGGGCCTTGAGGAAGACCACTACAGTACTGCAACTTGCAGATAGATCGACAATAGCTCCTAAGGGAGTTACTGAAAATATGATGGTCTCCACTGACTTCTGGTAATACCCTACTAATTTCCTTATCCTCTAGCCCAAAACCACATTTAATGGCTATCCTCTCATCCAAGGAAGACCTTGGTTGGCCAATGCTGATGCCTACATTAGCTACAGCATTGGGAACATGACCATTAAGAATGGGCATCTATAAAAACAACTTGTGTTGTATACTCCTAATCAACCTTCTATTGAGCATGATCTTCCCTTGTGGCTAGAGGATGAGGAAGAGGAAGAACTTTATTAGACAACCTCTTTCCCAGTCTACAAAATAGACATTGTTATAAGGGGAGGGAATATTTATGAAGATTACCTTCTTGAACATATCTTACAAAATTAGGCTCCCACTACCATACCAGTTGATGAACTAATAAAGGAACCCGAAAGTAGTCCTTGTACTTATTTTTTCTCTACTTACTATGGCCCATAACATGCCAAGATTGTGGAAATTAGCCCATTCAGAACTTTAAAGATCAACCCCTCTCTCAGCCAAGCAGGAAGAACAATTATGCAATGTGTTGAGGCAAAACTTGGATGTGTTTTCTGGGGATTATAAGGAGATGAAGGGTGTGCATGCTAATGAATCCCATCAATAGGTACATTTTGAAGATTAATAGCCGTCCTCCAGCCTTAAAACTGCCCTTCTCTTGCATTAATTCACATTTTTTGTTATATTATGCTTAGTAAGAATAGAAGAAGGTGTTTGTTGTAGTATGTGGCATAATGTGGTTTAATTGTAGGAAAATGAGGCATTTTTTAGGCTATAATTATGCAGGGGCTCAATGGAGACAACTAAGAGAGAATCTAGGGGTTTTGTCCACCTCCTTAACTCCTTAAACTCGACTTGGGATCACCATATCATCTCTCACTAGTTCAAGTTCATTGACAGTAGAGTGATGTTAGTTTTTCATATCACCCAAAGTGATCTAGCCTTGAAAATTGGTGGAGAGGCTAAGGCACATGAGTTCTAAAGAACCCATAAACCGTTTGGTGAAATTCCACCCGAATTGTAATTTATTAAAATAATTAATATTTTTAATGGGGATCCTAAGTATAAACTTAGGAAAATTAAAATATTAATGGGTGTTAATCAAAATATGGGTGAGAATGATCTAAAAGGTAGATAAATTCATGTTTTAATCTTAACCATTGATTAGAGACTTAATCTTGGCCATTAAAGACTCAACAGGAGAAGTATAAAATGGAGGCTTGGGGTTCATTTGGAAATACAAAGAGAGAGAGAGAGAGAGATAATTGATCTAGAGTTCAATTTTTGGGCTAAGAAGCTGAGAAATTCGAACTAAGTGAATATTTTGTAGTAGAGGGGCAGTGAGAATATGGGAGAAGGACTTTCCAAAGAGAACTGACAGAGAGGCAGAAAGATGTGACATAGAGGCAACATAGTAGCCAAGAGAGATGACATAGAAAATCTTCCTGTCACCCAGAATCCAGAACTGCCGGAACAGTCGGAACTGCCAGAATAACTGATGCAGATGCAACAAAATAGTCGGGAGAGTTGACATAGAAAAGTTGTCAATCACGTAGAATTAAGAACTGTCGGAAAAGATAGAACTTCCAGGAATTGTCAGAACTGCAAAAATAGTTGGGAGAGCTGACGTAGAGGGTAGAGAAGGTGATGTAGGGCTGACGTAGAGCCAATGCAGAAATAGCTAGGGTTAGCTAGTCTTGTGTTGGATCAACCGAAATTCTACCGGGTGAAGTGAGGTAAAACTCACTCATATTTTCTGCCAGTATTTATCTCTATAAAGGATTGCTAGATGAGCATCCTAGATTCGTATTCAGATATTTCTCCTGCATAATAATAAACCCTCAGAACTACTGCCCCGATTTTCTTGCATTGGGTTTTTTCTGGGACTATTGTGTCCAAAAATAAGTGTGCCATATGTATCTTGTTCTTTTCTCTGTTTTCTATTTCATCAAATCAAAGATTTAATTAGTGTAGGCTGCAGAAGTAATTTGCTTTAGTATTCAGAAGAATAACTTTATAATGTATGTTAAAAAAATCAAGTAGGTGAAGTCTATTCAGATTTTCTGCAGTAGGGGTTCCTTCGAGTCTAGGAATTTTCACATGGTATCAAAGCATTGATTTTGAAATCAGAAGAGCAGATCAAGTGCTGAGTAGTGAGGCCAAAAGCTGCACTCGGCAGCAATTCGAATCCCCTTGAAGGGATTGTACGGTATTTGCTGGAAGAAGATCCAAGGAAATCTCTCTCTGAGTGAGACGACAGAGGTACGATTTCCAGTTCGTGAGTTTGTAGAGGTAGAGGAAGTGACATAGAGCCTCAGTGTAATGCTTGAAGGGCGTAGTTTCTGTTATCACTAAAAATGCAGTTGTCAAAAATTTTTAGCTTGGCTTAAAGATTGGGTGTTTTCGCAGCGCCTGAATTATTTTAGCAGTTTCGCAGCGCTGCCTGTTTGCGTGGTTTCGTAGCGTGCTACGAAATTGGGAATTGGTTCGAGTTCTAAGTGAAGGTCCAAATCCTAGCATGCCTATTGTATAGAGTTTTGTTTCCCTCCAGGAATGTTGATGAGAGCAGTGGCAGTATGTTCAAGGAGACACCTCATGATGATGTAGCTATTGTAGGATTGTCATCAAATACGTTAAGGGAGTTATCCCTGAATTCTGGTCCGTGGGTGATTGTGAAAGATGTACATACTAATGTGGGAGACTTGCAGGAGATTTGGTGTTGAATCCTCTAGACAAAGAACCTATTAAATTTTATAAGTCATAGAGTGTTTGATATTTGGGATTGTCTTTTCACAATCTGTAACTTCTTTCACACAACAGGGCACCACAATGGATTGAAAGATTTGTGAAATATTTATGATAAAGTTCATGTTCCCGTTTGTTGGGTATTGGTGTTCAAAGTTGAATTAGTGATGCGTTGCTTGGAATACTGGTCTTTGCTTGGAATATTGGTCTTTTGAAATGCTTGTTCTCTTCTCCGGTGCTGCTGTAAGTACACAAGTTTCCAATGAACAAGGAGCTGAACGCTCACGCACTGCACAGTTATCAGTATGTGTCGGGGTTTGTGTAGCAGTCATTGAGGCTCTTATGATAGGATATATTTTACTCTCTATCAGAGATGGATGGCACTTCACTAGGGAGCAGATTGATAAATTTTCGCCTTCTAGACTTGATGGTATCGACGCTAAGAAGGAGGCTAATTTGCGGAAGTCCTACTGCAGCTTTATCAAAGACATTGGCGCGCATTTCCAGCTGTCTCAGGTAGAAGAAGTTGGTTTGGTTCTTCGAAGATGTGACAATGCTGTCCTATGAAATTCGGCACAAGAGGGACCCAACTGCTGCTGAACGCATTAGACAAAAAGAGTGCTATGAACAACAGAATAAGTTGGTAGTCATGGCGGAGCGGATAATGATTGATGAAGCCGATGTTATCGTAGAGCAAGAGCGGTTGCATGCTTTATCGCTTCTATATGTATGAAAAGGGTCGCCATGATTAATGACACCGGGATAGAGATGTGGCAAACGAAGATATTAGCTGTTCGTTCATTTGCTCTGCCACCGATGAAAGACAGAGACACCTGGTTGATATTTGTTTTTCCTTGCCGGAAAAGGGGTAGTCGAGTAGTGTTATATGCTACAAGGCCGCCATTTTTAGTGGCACAAGAGCTGGCATCGTTAAAAGGGTGAGTGCGCATTAAATAGAAATAAAAGAAGGATGGCATAGTGAAGGTTTGGGCTGCTACATCAACTATAGCTCTTGAAGAGATTTACACTCGTATTGAAGAACATGGTGTTCTTGCGCTGTGCATGATGAATGATGAACAAGCCAAACCTATTTTGCTTTGTTCATGCAATGATAAGAGTGTACGCCTTTATGACTTGCCATCGTTTCATGAACGAGGTAGAGTATTCTCAAGAAATGAAGTGCGAGCACTTCAGATTGGACCTGGTGGATTATTTTTCACTGGTGATGGAATGGAGCATATCATGGTACGGTGAATGAGGGAGGTTGAGAGCACCATAAGACGGTTGTTGAAGTTGGAGCCCGAATCAAATCCAGTTTGGCATTATGGTCGATATTCAGAAATACAGAATTCGTGGTCTCTTAGAAGGCGGCGCATTTGATCATGAGGTGCTGTTGGATGCTCTATATTGCCACGGGGAATGCGCATTAACTGTTTGACAATTTCAGTCTTAGAGTTTTCTTTATCGAAATGTAGTGATTAACCGCCAAATGTCAAGTGGCTTTTATGAAGGTTTGATTGCCACAAGGTCGCCACTATTATTGACACCCGGATTGAGATGTGGCGTTTCAGATGGCCATATACATTAGCAAAATCACCAGAATCACAACGACAGCTGGAAAGGGAGATTATAAAGTAGATTTTAATAGCTGATGGAGTGAAAGGAGACATTCAAGGGCTAGTATTTATGCGTGATTCGAAAACAACAGGGGATATGAAGATTTCTGTTTCCATTATCATGTTTCGGTTTCTGTTATTGTGTTTTTGGGTTGCCTGAGGCGCGCAGAGAGCATCAATGTTAGATTTGCATAATAGTGCCCGGAAGGAGAAGGTTCAGAGTATATCTCAGAGTTCAAATTACAACAGCAAGGGTTTCAATTGTAGATTGAATTGCGCAGAAGATGTGAATTTAAAAGTATCCTGAACATGTTGGCGGTACTGAGGAGAATCCAGAATGTATTATATGTTGATATTTTTACATCTTTCTGTGGTTGTGTGCAGTTAACACCAGGTGCTTTTGTCTGTCTACAACATACAAGAATGACTTTGTGAAATGCAACCCAGGTCAGCAGTGTCTTCTGTATCGTTATACTATGGCAGAGATAGAAGAATTGTTTGTGAGGAAGATGAAAATTTGCTGAACGATACAACATTTTGAAGGATAGGAGGGATCGAAGCTCAATGGGTTTTAGTTTCAACAGAATCCCAATTGCCAGCCAGAGAGGGGATAGTCTGCTAGATAAAAAGTGTAAAATTGGGTAGCTGAACTTCATACATGTTTCATATCTGTGAAACGAAACTGAGATTTTCCAGAACCACCCTTCCAGTTTTAACACTCTAGTTTCTAACTAGATGCAACTTGGATGTTTGATGCACGGTTGTGAGCAGCATTCAATATCATTTTGTGCACTCGGACTCCAAAGATTTATGCTAAAATAATTTGACTAGATATTGGATGGTTCTTATAAGATCACCAGGGTTGATAGCTTAGAACAGAATGCTTCATAATTTTCTTGTGAATGCTTAATTTATTTGTGATCATTCCAACAGCATTAGCTGGAGTATTTGACATTTTGAAGATGGCCCCTGGTTGCAATAATGTTAATACAGTGTTATTGGTTCAGTCAACTTCTCAGGTTGCAGAGATCCGATTTGAAGTTGCACCACAGCATCAAAACAATAAAGGAGCTCATAGTGACTCAAATCATAGTCAAAGTAACCAGAGAAAACACAGATTCTCAAGCAGATCCTTTACCAACTCAAGATTTATTTGCTACGGAACAAATAGAGGTTTTCTACAGCAGTTTCGTAGCGCGCTAAAGGATCTGCTTGAGAATCTGTGTTTTCTCTGGTTACTTTGACTATGATTTGAGTCACTATGAGCTCCTTTATTGTTTTGATGCTGTGGTGCAACTTCAAATCGGATCTCTGCAACCTGAGAAGTTGACTGAACCAATAACACTGTATTAACATTATTGCAACCAGGGGCCATCTTCAAAATGTCAAATACTCCAGCTAATGCTGTTGGAATGATCACAAATAAATTAAGCATTCACAAGAAAATTATGAAGCATTCTGTTCTAAGCTATCAACCCTGGTGATCTTATAAGAACCATCCAATATCTAGTCAAATTATTTTAGCATAAATCTTTGGAGTCCGAGTGCACAAAATGATATTGAATGCTGCTCACAACCGTGCATCAAACATCCAAGTTGCATCTAGTTAGAAACTAGAGTGTTAAAACTGGAAGGGTGGTTCTGGAAAATCTCAGTTTCGTTTCACAGATATGAAACATGTATGAAGTTCAGCTACCCAATTTTACACTTTTTATCTAGCAGACTATCCCCTCTTTGGCTGGCAATTGGGATTCTGTTGATTTTGCTAATGTATATGGCCATCTGAAATGCCACATCTCAATCCGGGTGTCAATTTTTTAATGCTTCTCTCTAGAGTCATCCTTTCTTCAAGGGAGTTGACTGGGATAATGTTAGGAGTATGCTGGCTCCAAAGTTAGCCCCACCATTAACTGTGACTCTAAATGGGAGAAATTTCTAGATCCAGGGGAGTTCATTGTGATGGTTTCATTAGTTAAGAAAATTCGGAAACTTTACAACAAAAAGATGCAGCTGATTCTGACAGACAAGCCGAAGTTGATATAGGTAGACCCAGTCAAATTGGTACAACAGGGTGAGATAGTTTGGTTTGATAATCCTAAGGAGCTTAATGTCCAAGTGTTGAATTCTTCCAACTTTAAGATCTGTACTTTGAAAAAGACCAACCCATTTGAAGATTTGAAGGCAGCAAGGAATACTACAGTGACTTTATATTCCAGTTGGGATTTATGAAGCTTTTTATTGGTTTGATGCTAATCAAGTTGGCTGTGATATGTAATGACAGAAGCAAGCTTCATCTTCTTAAAACTATTTAGGTTCTTAATAGCTGTACAAATGTCTGAAGAGATCATGAATCTAAGCAGAAAATGCTTCAAAGATACATAGGTTCTGTTTTGACATCTACAACAGTTTCGTAGCGCGCTACGAAACTGCTGTAGAATGCTGTTTTGTGGAAAAACAATGAATTTTGATGATGAGGTCAGTTAATGGTAAAAGAAGGTCTCAAACTCAGGCAGGGAGATCATACATGGGTTTCATAACAACTCAAACAGTGACAGGTGTAGCTCTTGAAGAAAAAATAAAATATTTTGTTTATTTTCATAAAGTTTTCTCAAAGGCAATTTATGACCGAGCTACTAGCGTATTGGTGGGGTTACCAGAATCTTCGGTTGATACACCTGTTGGTCCTTGAAGTATCCAGATCATATAGCATATGGTGGTTATGCGTTGTTAATTGAAGGTTCAAAGAACTCGGAGTGTGGTCTTTAAATGATGAAGAGGAATGGAAGACAGGGGACCGTGGATATAGGGTGATTAATTTTATCAATTAATAAGTTGTCTTACAGCTAGCATCCGAGACCAGCTTGCTCGGTGAATGCTCCCTTAACATATCTCAGCCATAATGAAAATCATACAGCTGTCCAGCATCCAAGAAAGCATCAAGTCTGCGAGGAGAATGAAATTAGTATTTTAGTTGGATTAGGATTGTGTGTAATTTTAGTTCAGCATGTTTGTAATTAATGCAGTAGTTAAAAGCATGTAGGAGTAGTTAATAGCCTTCCTAATCAGAGAGGGCTCTCTCACGACTCTTGACAAAATCCTTCAAACACTAGAGGGCTAACTCTTCTCACATTTATAAAAATATAGCTGGTTGGACATACATCAAATTAGTCTTCATTGGGCTATGGAGTCTCTCACAGTTAATAAACCAAATCACAGTCATCTCATAGAAGCCAAGGCTCTTTGCATCATCAAAGGTTCAAACATAATTTACCTAAATCAAAGCCTGCTGAACATACAGGAAGTCAGAGCATTAAAAAATGAATTCTGAGTGATGTTCAAACATGCTTCACCAAAACCCACAGCCTGTCAAGCACACAGGAAGTCAGAGCATATAATATGAATTCTGAGGGATTGTGCCATAACAAGGCTGTAAAAAGAACATTAAGAAACTAAACCACCATCACATTTGAACAAAAAGATGCATTGAGAATCTTGGGAAGAAAAAACCCTGTTTGCCATTACTGTAACAGTCTTTTCATAAGCTCTAAAAAACTCTGTTTTTGTATATACAGTCCAACCCTTTTTACATTCTCATCTGATCCCTATATAGGCAAGCAAACTCTAAAACACCTCGAGCTTCCTCCTCCAGCATGAGGGGAGCCTCGAAGGTGGCTATTAACTACTCCTACATGCTTTTAACTACTGCATTAATTACAAACATGCTGAACTAAAATTACACACAATCCTAATCCAACTAAAATACTAATTTCATTCTCCTCGCAGACTTGATGCTTTCTTGGATGCTGGACAGCTGTATGATTTTCATTATGGCTGAGATATGTTAAGGGAGCATTCACCGAGCAAGCTGGTCTCGGATGCTAGCTGTAAGACAACTTATTAATTGATAAAATTAATCACCCTATATCCACGGTCCCCTGTCTTCCATTCCTCTTCATCATTTAAAGACCACACTCCGAGTTCTTTGAACCTTCAATTAACAACGCATAACCACCATATGCTATATGATCTGGATACTTCAAGGACCAACAGGTGTATCAACCGAAGATTCTGGTAACCCCACCAATACGCTAGTAGCTCGGTCATAAATTGCCTTTGAGAAAACTTTATGAAAATAAACAAAATATTTTATTTTTTCTTCAAGAGCTACACCTGTCACTGTTTGAGTTGTTATGAAACCCATGTATGATCTCCCTGCCTGAGTTTGAGACCTTCTTTTACCATTAACTGACCTCATCATCAAAATTCATTGTTTTTCCACAAAACAGCATTCTACAGCAGTTTCGTAGCGCGCTACGAAACTGCTGTAGATGTCAAAACAGAACCTATGTATCTTTGAAGCGTTTTCTGCTTAGATTCATGATCTCTTCAGACATTTGTACAGCTATTAAGAACCTAAATAGTTTTAAGAAGATGAAGCTTGCTTCTGTCATTACATATCACAGCCAACTTGATTAGCATCAAACCAATAAAAAGCTTCATAAATCCCAACTGGAATATAAAGTCACTGTAGTATTCCTTGCTGCCTTCAAATCTTCAAATGGGTTGGTCTTTTTCAAAGTACAGATCTTAAAGTTGGAAGAATTCAACACTTGGACATTAAGCTCCTTAGGATTATCAAACCAAACTATCTCACCCTGCTGTACCAATTTGACTGGGTCTACCTATATCAACTTCGGCTTGTCTGTCAGAATCAGCTGCATCTTTTTGTTGTAAAGTTTCCGAATTTTCTTAACTAATGAAACCATCACAATGAACTCCCCTGGATCTAGAAATTTCTCCCATTTAGAGTCACAGTTAATGGTGGGGCTAACTTTGGAGCCAGCATACTCCTAACATTATCCCAGTCAACTCCCTTGAAGAAAGGATGACTCTAGAGAGAAGCATACCCTTCAGGGCCAGAAGCCAATCTTTTAGATGGGTCCATATCCAGCAAACAATCAATAAGGTGCCATGCTTCAGAAGAAAAATATTCAGGAAATTTGAAATCTCTATCCATGATCCTTTGGAATGTGAGCCACTCACTGCCATCTTTAAAAGGTAATATGTCAGACAGCATCTGATACAACGCGCAACCCAGTGCCCATAGATCGTTTCCAATTGTTGGAGGTGCATGCTTAAGGACCTCTGGTGGAACGCAGGCAGCTGTACCAACAAATGTGCAGGTCTTCTCGTTTGAAGTAGTCGGAATAATTGAAATTGAGGTGTTTTCCATTGATTTGAAGAAGTATATTCTCTTAATTTTGCTGACGCACCAAGATTCTGCCAGGGAAAAAATCTGCTAGAAAATAACGAAGACACGTAGAAGGGGAATTTTCTCCTCAAGGAACTTTCCACTAGAAAGTTCGAATTTGTCACTTGCTGAGAAGTTGAACAGTGCTAGGTAGTTACTAGAGGAGTCAGTTCGATAGTTGGGTGAGATGGCATCACATGGGCTCGGAGATCAGGATAGGTTGGAAGGCGCTTCCAACTATGTCATATGAAAGACGAGAATCTTAGTTGTTTTGGAGGAATATGATCTCGAGGCATACGTCAATAGTGTTGTAGTTGTTCCTGTTGACAACAATCAAAAGAAGAAGTACAAGTCCGAGAAGGGGAAGGAAAAGAGGCTCATTCTCGATGGAGTTCAAGATCGTGTAGTATCACACTTGCAGGGAAAGGATACAACTTGAGAGATGTGGGAAGCCTTAACTTTCTTTTATGAAGGCTCTTCCAAACAACAGAAGACGTATTTGGAGTAGAAGTTGTAGCAGACTTTGATGTAGAAAGGAGAAGGGGTGAACCTCTATCTTCAGTGTCTTCAGGACACTAGGGAAAATCTTGCTGCAATGGGGTCCACTCCTCAGCCAACTGTGATGGTGAGGATAGCCTTGAATGGAGTCTTGGATGAATGGAAAGTTTTTGTCCAAAGCATATTGGGTAGAGAAAAACTACCTTCATGGGAAGAGATGTGGGTGGCTCTTCAACAAAAGGAGTTAAGGAGGGACCTAGTGAAGGTCAACCTCAGTGGTAGTAGTGGGAGTTTCGCAAATACGAAGGAGGAGGAGGAGAACGTAGCTCTAGCATCGAAGGTACAATAGAAGTCGAAGCGAAAGAAGGACATTTCGAAGGTGAAATGTTTTAGTTGTGGCGAGATGGGCCACTATGCATCCCATTGTCCTTTGAAGAAGAAGGCAACGGATGAGAAACATGATCCTAAGGGTACTTCAACAAATATTGACGAGGATATGATTTCCATGAGTGCCCATGCATCTCCAGGAGGGAGATGGGGTGATATTGAACTGTAGTTAGGAAGATCACATGTGGACATGATCTTGGAGGAGTCCACCTCTTGGATCAATTCCTTGCTACGGGAGCCCAACATTCAGCAGTAGAGAAATGGAATTAGTGTCAGATTATGCATTGGAGTGTTTGGAGGATAGATGAAGTAGCTGGGGACCAGAGACTGATTAGTGCAGAGAAAGGTTCGCAGCAGTGCAGTTGACAAAATACAGGAATCAGTAGTAGTGTAGAAGATTCAAAGGGTCAGAATCCATAGCGTAGAAGATTTAGAAGGTCAGAATCCACAACAGTCAGATTCCAACATTCATTGTATTATGTTCAACACAGTTAAGTTCAACTAATTTTGGATGCTTTTTAGTTGCTTCTCTCGGCATCTGAGTTGCAGTATAGATGCAATGTTAGTAGTGGCAGTGCTAGCAGCATAACAGATGCAACGTTTGAGAGGGAGTTGTAGTACATATGCAGCAGTGGCAGTGGTAGTGTCATGGGCAGCAATAGAGTAGCAACAATAGCATAGTGTTGGTGGCAACAACAGTGCAGAAAAGAGGTGCTTCAGAAATAGAGAACCATGTAGTTGGACATTGTTGCGAGAGCACTTTCCTTGCTAAGAGGGCGTGTTATTTTTTGGTCTCATTGGAAGTGTTCTAGACTTGAGAAGTGGTGAAGAGACTAAGGCACATGAGTTCTAAAGAACCCAAAAACCGTTTGTTGAAATTCCACCCAGATTGTATTTTATTAAAATAATTAATATTTTTAATGGGGTTCCTAAGTCTAAGCTTAGGAAAATTAAAATATTAATGGGTATTAATCAAAATATGGGTGAGAATGATCTAGAAGGCGAATCAAGTCATGTTTTAATCTTAGCCATTGATTAGAGACTTAATATTGGATGTTGAAGACTCAAGAGGAAAATTATAAAATGGAGGCTTGGGGTTCATTTGGAAATACACATAGAGAGAGAGAATTGATCTAGAGTTCGATTTTTGGGGCTAGGAAGCTGAGAAATTTGAAGTAAGTGATCATTCTACAGTAGAGGGGTAGTGAGAATCTAGCAGAAGGAATTTCCAGAGAATACTGACATAGAGGTGGAAAGAGGTGACGCAGAGGCAGCGCAGTAGCCGAGAGAGCTGACATAGAAAAGTTGCATATCACGCAAAATCTAGAACTACGGGAACTTTCGGAACTACCGGGAACTACCAGAACTTTTGGGAACTACCGGAATAGCTGGGGCCCACAAACTACTGGATTAGCTGGGAGAGCTGACATAGAGGTAGCGAAGTGTTGTAGCGGCTACAACCACCCTCCAAAATTTTTTCTTAGCCCGTTTTGGAGCCTCCCTACCAACCTTTCACAATACCTTGTCTTGCTTCATCAAGTACACAAGCTTCAGTGTTTTTCTTTCACAAAGGCAGCCAGTCGATCATAGTTTGATCCATTCCCCTAACAGGCTCTTCACCTGGACTTGGTCTAGCTGCAAGCACTGCAAGCTGAGCAGCTTCCCCAAGAAAATTGGACATTTCTAGATGGCAACTAGCCTTCCCTCCAGAAATTGTGCAATCATGTCTCGCAGCCTACTAGGCTTCAAGATTGCACAATTCTACCAGTCAACACTCCCAGCAGGAATTGCACATTTTTCCCCAGCAGGGCTACTCAGCCTAGAATTTGCGCAAATTTGGGCAATAGTGAGTTGTTCTGCCTAGAAATTGTGCAAACCTCCTGGGCAGTAAACCCAGCTCTCAACTAGAAATGTGCATTTTCCTCAAGCAATTGAGCAGCTTCATGCATGAATAATCTGGATGACTAGTTCCACCCGGGACCAAGGAAACTTAACTTGCATGCATGCATTACTTGATTTTTCCGTGAATAGCTATAGGCACCATGAAAAAGGTATGCCATGATTCAGGGAGCTATTTTTAGCAGTCAGAGGTTACATGCAAAGTTGTTTTAGAAACTTCCCTCCAAGTGTCGCTTTTTCCTAGATTTGTGGCATGCACGTCATGAGCCCAAACTTATTTATTCGACTCATCATAGCTCATTTTGTCACATCGATCTTGGAGCTCTGATATCCAAGACTCTTTGACACATCTGACTCAACTATTCATGGGTAAGTGGCCTCAACTTGTCTTTTTCACCATTTCTATCACTTTTTGTGTATTTTCTTGTGTGAGTGTTTTTTTCCTGATTTCTTTGAACAGTTTCTATCATTTACATGTATACTAGATTGTCCTTGCTCTGTTCCAGTTTTCGTTGGTATCTCACTATTGTCACATGCATGAAACTATTTTGCACGAATTTTCATCGAACCAACAAATCGCTTTACCCACATGCATGTTGATATGTTTGCTGGATCTTTCATTCATGTTTTGCATGCATTGCCAATCACTTATTCTATATCTTAGTGGCACCATGCATTCACTGTCTTATTTTCTTTCAGTTTCTCGTCGGCGAGATGGGCCAACGTTAGCTTCGACTCTGCCTTCAATGAAACTGCATTACACAATATGGGGAAGGAAGGCTCTGCCTTCCTCTCTAGAAATGCACATTTCTACCCAGCATTGTCCTCCAGGATTGTTTTGTGCATTTCTGAGGGATAGTGACTGTTGGCCCAGAAAATTGTGCAATGCAGTCCCTGGGCCTGCAGTCCTTCCCAATTGGAATTGTGCATTGCGCAGATCCAACAACCAATCTTGCCTCCCAGACAGCCTAGATTGCATTTTTTCGAGTTTTGGTAGCCAGTCACCCAACCTCCCAGAAGAAATTGTTCAATCTTCCTCATTCGTTGCCCAGGTATGTGTTGTGCCATTCCTCGAATTTGCTTTGTTTTCCCTGACAGATTTCTTGCCATGCATGTTGCTTGTCTCCAGATCTTTCAAATGTTCATCTATCTCAATGGCTTCCAAGAGAACATGATCATAGGACACTGATGGAAATGCAGTTGGAGCAGTAGTTGAGAAAGTGTCCTCTAATTTGCCGATCTATGAATATACAAAGTTGTATCTTGACAAGAACATGAAACTAAAGTGGCAAGAGGTTAATGAAACATTTGCAAGAACTTTTTGGGAAGACCTCGAAGACCATCAGGTGTACGTGAACATTCACAAGTCCATCTTGTAATGGATTGCATGCAGGTACCCCAGGTTCCCATGCGTAGACATGATACACTGGATCGTCTATCACACTGATCCCAAGACGATGACCTTGAGCAGTGTCAGTGGGACGAAGCTCTCGACCTTCTAGGCATGAGATTATGATGAGATGTATCAGATGTCAGAGTCTGTGACTGTCATGAGCCCTCCATTCAGCTTGCCCAATAGTAGAGCTAACTCCAAAGACATTCTTAAGGATTGGGTAAAGGAGCTAGCTCATTTTAGGATGACACCCAACCATATCTACAGGACGAAGATACTACGGAAGGTGTACCAATACTTGGTCATATTCACATGTCAACTGTATGGCCAAGCTAGCACTGAAACCTTCCCATAGAGTTGGGTGATCGCACTAGACCAAATGGCATGAGAAGGAAAACTAGGTAACTGGTTCAGCATGCTGACTTGTTAGCTGAAGGAACAAGTCACGAAGGCTCAACAGTCACCCAGAGGTATGCATGCAGATATTTACATGTCTGCATACATCCTAGATGCAGTGTGTGCTCGACAGGAGTTCCTGGGCTTGGAGTGGGCATGGTCACTAGCAAAGACTGCTGTGAACACATATTTCAAGTTATTGTCTGAATGCAGCTTCAGAGGAGTAATCATATGGTTGTCCGATCATTTTGTCACCATAGTGTACAAGATGATATTTGAACAGGATCCACCCTGCATGTCAAAGGAAGCAATGGCGGCATTGATAGGCATTGCAAATTGGTATGCCTCTCCGTTCGACACTTTCATCCGAATGTTTGGTGTGGAGAAGCCTCCACATGTTCTGCCAAAGTTTTCCTTGGACGTCCTTGTCATGCAGGAAGTATCATATCACATCTCGGCGGGATTGACAGCTAAAATGCATCAGAAGAAGAAGGCACCTTGTCCCACTCTTCCATTACAGATTGGGTTATATGAGGTCCAGAGTATCAAGCAAGAAGATGTCGACGAAAAACAAATGAAGAAGTACCTATTCGATCTCTGAAGCTACAATCTGTATGACCCACATTGCATTGTGAAGGATCACTGCACAAGAGTTCAGTTCAACTAGATCCACGGGGCATTTCATTGGGCCGAGAAGGACTCATGGATGTATTGCTACACTTTCTCCGGACCCAATGAACAAGTCGGCTTCACTATGGAGTGGTTAGAAAAGAAACATGAAGCAACATCACAGAGAGCACCAACAGTAGCAATAGTAGAGGTAGAAGAGGCAAGCATACCGGTGTGGGATAAAGGGAAGAGGAAGATTGTCGATCGCATGGAGGAGGAGCAAAGATACAAGTTTCGAGTAGATCCACTTGTAGTGCAAGCAGCTATGGCTATAGAGGTAAATAGGCACCATCACGAAAAGTGAAACATGCGAAGGTAGAGGGATAAGAAGAGAATGGAAGAATCAGATAAGGAGTTGCATTAGCTGAGGGAGAAACTCTGAAAGGAACAAGATCTGCACAAACAGGAGGGGAAGTGCAGTAGCAATAGATACAAGAGGGGCCGCAACATGTGCAAATAGATGAAGCAATGCCTGTACAAGTAGTTGATTCATTTGAAAATATGGCATGAGGAAAATAACGTGAACCATTGCTGGAGTGAGAGTTTGTTCATGAGATAGAACAAGCACTTCAACAGTTGGATGCAGACATGGGGCAGCAAGAGTTGTAACAAGACACCGACCTCAAGCCTCACCACAAAGAGGCTGACTCACCCACTTCAATGCATCCAGATGATGAGAAAATATTAGATGACCAAGGAGGCACTAATATCCTTGGTGGTCAGCCGGAAGGAGAGATGCACAACATCTCATTTGATGAATCTCATCATAGGGTTGTGTAGCCTCACAGAGTAGCCAAGAAAGGAGGAGCTTGGTGA
This sequence comes from Pinus tabuliformis, assembly GCA_031772625.1. Lineage (NCBI taxonomy): Eukaryota > Viridiplantae > Streptophyta > Pinopsida > Pinales > Pinaceae > Pinus > Pinus tabuliformis. The sequence continues at coordinate 1,902,019,393 of CM062817.1, forward strand.
CAATGTCTACCCAAGCTGAACTAAAGAAGGAAATACTAGATGAAGTATTGTCCCTTGACACAGTTATGTGAGAATTGTACTCCAAGTTTAGTACCATGCACAAGGCAGTCTTCTGTCTCAACGGATGGCAGCAGGGATGTGCTAGAAGAGCATGCCTCTTGATGAACATGCATGCTTTTGTTGATAACATGCAAACATGGACGATGAAGTACAAGGGAGCCCCACTTCACTTTCCAAATATGATGATGGCCAATGCGGCTTATAAGCACGTATCCGGAGTCAGATCCGAAACTATGAGGATGTCTCACAACTCATCACTAACATATAGGCTTCCCGTGCATGAGTATTAAAGAGCATGGATGTTGTGGAGTGGACACATGTGATCCCATCACTTGGGACTCTCACCCAGGAGAAGACAAAGAAGTAGGTCTGACTTGAGCTTGACTCATACTTCGACGAGCTGATGCACATCGCCACCAGCCAAGACTTGCCTATCAGTGTAGACATCATGCACAAGTATGTTATTGGTTCGGCCACTTTGAATACAATAATGTGCATGCTTTCAGACGAGTTGGACAGAGGAGCCCAAGTAGTGTACCCGGATGCTACGGAGGCAAGGTTCAGGTTTCAGACAGATGTCACCGCAGAACACATGGACACTATCAAAGACTACAGATCTTGGCATCAATATGTTACTATCGATCAACATGAGGATGTTGAGCAGTTGGACTTCTATAGTTGTCTAAGTGAGAGTGATGTCTAGTTTGGCTTGCTCAAGCCATTTGTTCACATGGGTACATGTGCATTGTAATGTTGAGTCATGTCAAGTGTAAGTCAAGTGTCAATAGTGGATGTGAGAGTCATAAAGTAGGTGAAGAGTCATGAGGGTAGTTGAATGGTAAAAAAGGGGAATGCCAAGGGTCACCCCACCCTTTGCTATAAATATTCCCTCATAACTCATTGTATATGCTTTTGGTCAGCCAAGCTTCTTAATAGACTATCTTGGAAAGAGCTTGGACAATATTGTAATGCGCCTTGGCTTCTCCACTGCACAGAGCTAGTTCATCTCTTTGGAGGAGAAGGTGGATGTGGCTGTAACGTTCCACTATTGGGGCTAGCAGGTTTACATGGATGTATTGTATGATTGGAACTTACACTTCTTTATACAATAAGAGCCAACACATTTTCATGCATATGTTGTTATTGTAGTTGGATTGTTCCGGTTGCTTAACAGTGCATGTTGTTTAACTTTCGTAGTTGTGTATGAAAATTTTTGTATGCAATTATATGAATCTTGTTGCAGATGTGTTGTTGGTTTAACCATCACTTTGGATTACTGGACTGACTTTCTTTCCATCTTGTGATGAATCTTCACTCGTGAGTTCCCTTCCCATCTACGTACACTTACAATTTACCAAGGGGCGCACTCATATCAACCCACTTGTGTTAGGAACCTCTCATGCACCTTCCTTGACTCATTGCAGTGGTCACATCCTTGCTACCAACAGAGTTATCTTACTTGCCTCTCTGCGACATCGCGGTCAAGGCATTGCTCTACGACCCACTGCTGGGAATCCTACACCAAATAGTCTGAGGTCTAATTGGGACTTCTTACCAGGGAGATCCCCTTGACATGTTGGCGTGTCCAACACTTTCAACACGAAGTAGCCAGGAGAGCTAATGCATAAATTTTTCCTGTTACACAAAATCAAGCACTGTCAGAATTGTCGGGAATTGTCAGAACTGACGAAACAACTGGGAGAGCTAACATAGAGAGTAGAGAAGGTGATGCAGGGATGACGTAGAGCCAATGTAGAAATAGTCGAGGTTAGATAGTCTTGTGTCAGATCAACCAAAATTCTACCGGGTGAAGTGAGGTAAAACTCACTCATATTCCGCCAATATTTTTCTCTGTAAAGGAGTGCTCGATGAGCATCCTATATTTGTATTCATATATTTCTCCTAAATAATAATAAACCCTTAGAACTGCTGCATTGGTTTTCCCTCATTGGGTTTTTTCGGGGACTATTGTGTCCAAAAATAAGTGTTTCCTATGTATCTTGTTCTTTGCTCTGTTTTTGTTTCATGAGATCAAACATTTAATTAGTGTAGGCTGTAGAAGTAATTTTCTTCAGTATTCAGAATAATAGGTTGATAATGTATGTTAAAAAATCAAGTAGGTGAAGTAGATTCAGATTTGCTGCAGTAGGGGTTTCTTTGAGTCTAGGAATTTTCACAAGTGACTCCTAGTCCAAGTGAAGATCAAGGAGGAAAAGATCCACCATTTTCGAGATCAAGAAGGGAACCATTCCTATTTTCAAGGGACCTGCTTCAACTGCCCTTTTGTATAAATAAACTAGAGTAAGGGCTTATTGGGATTTCAAAGTTTTTTTTTAGTTAGGTGCATCTATTGAGCTCCAAGCATTTGAATTTCTATTTTCAACTTTTATGTGATGTATTAGACTTGCACTTTTTGATAATAAGAATTTGGATTTTAAGTTTCATTTGAGCTAGTTTCAGAGATATGAGACCCTTGGGTTTGGGCCCAACCTAAAGGCTTTGGTCCCTCTTCTTGTACTTATGTTTCTTCTTAGTTCCAAGTAGTTCATAGTTTCTTTCATTTAAGTAGAAGTTAACCTATAAAATCTTTTGGTTAAATCCTCTACATCACCTCTCTCGTGGGAGAATGAGTGCAAGGATTCAAAACCAAAACCCAAAAAAAATGGGGTTTATGATTTCTTGGATGTAGAATTTCTAACTATAGATCAACACATTATGCAATATACTAAAGCAAAATACAAGATCTACTTCTACAAATAACTTTGCGGAAGCTTAATCGAATACGAGCAAGATCAATTAGAACACATATAACAAAGAAGAAGAAAGAAATCACACATGAACAAAGAAGAATACTCTGGGGAAAGCCTCAGCCTAAAACCCTGATCTCTGTAATATCATATAAGTGGAAATATGTTCAAATTACACAAAGCTTTAGATCACAAGCCATCCAGCTCTCAGTACAATCGAACTGCTACTCATAGACAGTCAAAGGCTTCTCACAAACCTTCTCCTCTGCCCTCCAAGCCTCCTATTTCCTTGCGTATTTTCTCCTAGAGTCCAATGCTGCCACCTGTGTGAATTTAAATCTCACACAACACATTATATCAAAAGTAACTCCGTAGACTTGAAGGAGATAATTCCTTCTGCATGGATGAGTTCGCTATATAGGAAAAATACTCCAACTGATAGTACATTGTCCCTTCCTCTGATCTCAACTGGGTCTCTGACTGAACTGACATGCATGAGTTATTATGAGAGAATATTTAGTTACCTGAAGTGCAATAGTTACATGCATGCACGCATTAACTAATTGAACTCACGATCAGTTCCAAAAAATTGGAACTAATCTAACTGGACTTAACTCAGACAACTGAGCTAACTAATTACAACTTAAAGTACAACTCATCTTGATCTCCTTAATCAAGGGATAACTTCCTCAATCAATGGAGAAACTATTGCATGTCTTCACATAAAATTCATATTTGATTTCCTACAACTAATTAACTCAAGATGAATTAATTAATTATTTTACAAACAACTGCTAAGATCAAATTCAGATTTTTCTTCTCAATTTTAGTTCAGGGACTAACTAAAATTGGAATCTATCCCGAAATGCTATTTATAGCAATGCTATTTTTAGCATTTCTATTTTATCATTCCTTGTTGCTATTTCCAACACTGGTACCTGAGATGCTATTTATAACATTTCTATTTTTAGCATTTCTTGTTGCTATTTTCAACATTGGAAATATATTAGTATTGGTTGTCTTATTTTAGTTCAATGAGTATATCATTGGTTTGCATGAATTAGATGTCATTTAAATTCAACTCATCTTTTCCATCATAATTTATTTCATTTTTCAAATGATAAATGTATGCATGCATGTGATTGATTGTAGGGATGATTTATATGCAGAGAAGGGAACCTTCATTACTTCTATCCTAAGTTATTTCACCTTCTCCTTCCACCTCTAAGCTCTATCCAAAAAACTTTATTTTATTAGTTATTTTGTCTAGGTCACCGAGAGCACCCATCCTAGAGAAATACAGGCCTCCGAGAGGTTATGAGCTTGGCTATGGGATCAAACCAACCTTATTTCATTTTCTTCAACTACTATTCACATCTCCATACCCTCAAGACAACGTTTTCACCTTCAAAAACCACTCAGATGCCCTCTTGTAGCATTACAGGCCTGCCTATAGCATTATAGGCCTCCTATAGCAATCATCTGTAGCAAACCTATAACAACCTTTTTTGTAGAAAACCTATAACTTGTCTTGACAATGAACCACACTTGTTGGTTCGAAACACATTGACAAAAATATTACAATGTGATTTTCGTTGAAATATTTCTCATTAAACCTTTGTTTTCATCAGTATCAACCCACACTGCAACTTTGACATAACATAGATGCATAATGACTGTTGGTTAGGTAAATCCCCTCTGCGGACAGAGGCGATCCCACTAGCTTAAAACAGAACTAGCCACAATCAATCCACGCTGCCACGCAAGTTCCTAGTTGTACATTAAAGGTGAATTAAGAAGACCAACCTGGAATCCAACGCTATAGTCGAATGGTGTTCCCGCTCCCTCGCTCCGGCAGGTCACAATCCTTGCGATCCTTGCAAACGGACACCTGCACATGCAAAGGAAGAAACAGATACAAGCATAAAATCCACCAAGGCACAACTATATTTCAGTCAGAAAGGAAATAAATCAACATCACTATAATAGACGATGAGATTGGAACTATAATAACAGTTGTTCATTAATTAATAATAGACAGGAAAAGTTACAACCAAGGTTCTGACGTTGAACCTTTCCTCTGGTTGGGCGAGCAGCTAGATGCCTTGCAGTAGACTTCCTCTCTCTCAGACTCCCGACAGCATAACCTTTCTAGCATTACTCCAACAACTCAAGAACTCAAAACTACAGCACTTCGGAACTCATAAACTTGGAACTAGCTTGTCTAATGCATGAGGACAGGCTTTTATAGATGAAGAATGGAGAAAGATTCAATGCACCAGGACACCCATTATGGAATGGCAACATCCATGAAAAGCTACTGCGGATAGATATGATGACTCTCGAGCTTTATCAGATGGATTTTTCCCTCAAAGGACTTCATGATCTGGGAGGAAAAAATCATACAATCGTGCTTTTGGCAAAAAACATTACTAAACTCGACTGGTGCGGGCATTGTTCTAAGACAGAGCGCCAATGGGCGCGCCCCTTTTTGAGGATCTAAGTTATTGGCGCGGGTCAGACATTGGGTACCTGCGCCAATGGGAAAAGGGCACTTTTCAGGGATAATTTGCAGAAGGTGTCTTGAGGGAACATGAAGTACATACTCAGGGGAACATAGTGCAAGTGTTTTTAGGCTATGTCACTGCTCACAGGTCCCGAAATGCATCCTCCAATGTACTGGAATCGGGGCGATAGGGACGGTGACCAACGGTGACAAATTACTGTGTAACAGATGCCCCCCAAAGCATGAGGCCCGAGCGAGAGAGAGGGGTGAAATGCTTTGCAAGAACACATATAGCCGCTGCCAAGAACCTGCATTGAGAGATACTATTGATAGCTCAAATACATGATGTACGTGGTATGGTCGCAGCCATCCATAAGAGAGTACATGATAATTTGGATCCATAGTATGGACACAGCCATCTGGGTAGGATCAATGAATTGACTCAGGTATGGTCGCAGCCATCCAGTGAATGAGTCATGTATCAAGAATCACGCCTGGATTACAACAGACACAATCCAGGGTCTTGCGCTCCATCTCGACCCGAACAGAAGTACAAGTTCAAGCATGCGAATATGTGAGCTGAAGTCGAACATGCATGAACATCGTCTGATTACCAGTCAATATTTGGAACTGTTAACAGACGCGAGAGGTACCACCAATAATGACAATGGCCCTCAAGGTACTATCGGTACAATCTACGGCGTGCGAATTAGTGATCTGACGTCGAACACCCGTAGAATCATTCGATCGGAGGCCAATGATGAAAACCTCGCGTCGAACACGAAGAACCTGCCATTGAGGCATGCAGGCTCCAAGGCACCGGAAGGGAGTCTCTAGATCAACTTCCTAGATAATGAGCTGAAGTCGACAGGAAGTGACCTTGATCGAAGGTGGGCCATAATGTTTCCCACATCATCGACACGAGACAGAGAGATGATGTTGTGAATCAAGATTGTACGAACTATCAGAGGGAGGTTGTTTCTTTGCAGAGGTCAACTTCTCTTGAACATATCGGCGGCACATTAATGGAATTGGCAGTATTTGACATCAATGTATCAAGGGTCATGATGACGAGGCAATGAGTGGATGAGAGGTCAAATAAGGTACCCAAGTCCATGGAAGCAAGTGAAAAATATGAGATGAGATATCCCCACCATGGAAACGAAAGCAGAAAAGTGCCATGTTCAAGAGACACGATAATAATTATGGTTCAAAAATTTTCTTTTCCCCCCGCCATTTCTGGCGAGTACCCCAATTATTTTTAACAAGCTTGATGGGGATAGCATATGCTTGTGGTGTGTCATTTCGACAAAATCTGATGTCATCAGGTTTTAACGAGTCTGACAAAGGAAGAACTCGGCGTCTTTTCATGTTTAGAGAGTTTGAAAAGACAACAGAAAAGGAAACTCCAGGGATGTCCTTTTTCGTAAAGTTGTGTCTCTCGGGCCCGAAAAAGTATAAAATAATACCCGAAAGAACCGCCCGACTATTACGATCGAGGATTACTTTTCATAATTAGTGATTTCGACCTGAAAAAGTAAAAAAGTGATCAAAACCACGTCGTTTCGTAACCATTAACGAGTTTGAAACGACAAAAACCCGGTAATCTTTTTATGTTTTAACGGTCGACAAAAAGAACTTAAAACGACCGCCCCTTATTAACGTTTAACGAGTCAAGAGGAGCGACTCGGCAATCTGTTCCTCTTTAAATGGTCAGAAAAGAGCTGAAAGCAGACCTTAAAGTAACCTTTTCTCCTGTTTTACCGAGCTTGAAAAAGTCAAAAAGGAGCTCGTTATGTTGCTTGAGTGGCACTAAACCCTGTCAACATTCAAAAAACAGCGTAAAACCCACTTTGACATAAAAATATTCCACAAAAACATTATTTTAATGTATTTTTAAGCCAAAAGAAGTTATAAATAGTGAAATGGTAAAAAATAAAATTACTTTTCACTTTTTACCTTGTGAGTTTACCGTTGGAGGGTTTTGGGTGCAAATTTCAACTGCTGATTGCGATCAATCCAGGAGACCATTCGAGCCGCCATCTGAAATAGGTAAGAGGCCTCATCCTTAGCTCCATTTCTATTCCATTTATTTAGTTTTCCTTCCACAGAATGATCCTCTGTAAGGGGGATTGCAAAAATTAGGGTTGTGCCCATTGGCGCGAGTTTCCCTCGCGGGTCCGCGCCAATGGGCAATTTTCTCTAGAGGAGTCGCGCCAATTGCGCGAACCAAATTTTTACCCTCTTTTCACCGTTGAACTTGCAATTTTCTTTGATATTTGGTTTCATCATTGATTTATTGATGACATCTTTGGTTTTTGGTTGCAGGTATTGGTCAAAATGGCAATAGAATGGAGAGAAAGGGAACACGAGGCCATAGATGCCATGGCAATGGAAGATGACGCATGCATGGATGCTTTGCGAGATTGCGGCCTGAAAAAATTCTTTCTTACCTCATACTTACGTGCACAGCCTGAGTTACTAAGGTTCATTGTGGATGCTTGGGACATTGAGGATCAGGTATTCCGCCTGAAGGACCAGACATTGGAGTTGGATGTCTCTGATGTCTATTTTATTACTGGACTATCTCGGCGGGGTGTACGGCCCATCTTGTCCGGTAGCAGGCCTTCCGGGGAAAAGATGGGTGAGGTAATGGAAAGGGTTTGTCCTGGGGCCCATTTTGGATCCAACAGCGCCAAGGTAGACATTGTCACTATCCCAGATTTGGTGCTACGAGTGGTACTATTTACTATCACCCGGACGGATGGGATACACGCACCCCACGAGGCCAGCAAGAATCTCTTACTACTGGCAACTAAGTGTCTGCAACCGACACTGTTTGATTGGGCATCGACAGTGACAACAAATATAAAGAGGCAACTTACCAAGTGTAAGCGTGACGGCAATAAGCAGTTTGGATATGGATCCATCATAGTGTCGTTTTTTCTGGAGCGCCTACCGATATTCCGGATCCCAGGAGGTATAGTGGCAGATCCAGTGCCACGGGAGCCGAGGTTGGCTCGATGGGCACCACTTATGCCCAGAGGAGGTGGGGGCCAGCAGATGGCCTGGAGGCCCGAGTTCTTCATTTGGCTCCGAGACCAGATGATCGTCATGGAGGAGTGGCCCTATGCGGGCACTGATTTCACTGGAGATCCCGATCTCCCATTGCCTGCAGGAGAGGACTGGGACGAGGAGCTAGGTAAGAACTCTTTGTGTTTTTAATGTTTTATGTATTTCATTTTTTTTTGTAATACATGCCTGTTTCTTACAGCATCTATATGTATGCAGATGTTGGTGCGGAATGACCAGCTGGCTTGCCTCATAACGTACGGAGAGCTCAACCTGCAGTGGACCCTCAGGCAGAGGGTGACGATGATGACCTAGTACATAACCTCGAGGCACTTACTCGAGGGATCCCAGATTATGGCAGATTGGCAGACGTGCCTAGAGCATACCAGAGGCATACGGTGGGAATATCTACTCGCGTCCATCGTCTGTTGAGACGTTTGGTGTGGGTGGTGACATGCTATCATGAGCATCACCGCGATTAGACACCTAGGTTTCATTTTTGCACGTTTTTGAGAGACATGTTGTCGACGGCTGTATGAGTTTTGGACATGTATTATTTTTTGGATTATGTAATGCACGGGGCGCAAACATTTTGGCACACACGTATATATATACATATGTTCATGGCTCATTATTGTGTTTTCATGTGCTTGCTTTCATAATGTTTTATTTACAAATTACGCAAATGTCTATCTAATACATGGTTGGCCAATGCATCAGATAATGTGTTTAATTGTCGTGGGATATGTTGATATGTAATGAACTCAAAATTCCTCTCCAACAATCTTACATGTAGATACAACCTTAGAATATGATGGTCTCTGATGGAATAACGCCTATTGAGCTGGAGGACGACAAGTTGAGAATCCAGGTTTACCACCAACGTCCGAATGCCGAGATTAGCTGCTTCGGTAAGGAGCTCGATTACAGCACAATATTCGGCGACATTATTAGTGGTACGACCCAAACAGACACCTTGAAGATCTATTAGTTCACCATGGGGATCATAGATCACCCACGCCGCAGAGGACAAGTTGCGAGTACTGCGGGAGGCACCATCAGTGAAACCAATATAAGGCGCATTAGACATCTGCACAAGCAGCGAAAAACACAATGAGCGTCAATCACGCATATTAAAACTGACGCACATACAACACACTTGCTAGAGTACATGTATATACAAAATGAAATGTACCAGCATCACGCATAGTACTTTTTCAAATAAAGCCCATTTCGGGGCTTCCCAAGAGGGTTTCCTTCATAATCAATCAGCTCGTAGGCCCCCTTCTGCAGAACTTTCTTGACAATGTAAGGGCCTAGCCACATAGATTCGAGCTTTCCTGCGCCTAGCTTATCTTTTGCTTGATCATAGAGCAGGACTAAGTCTCCCTCAACAAAAGAACGTGGACGGACGGTCTGATCGAAGTGAGTCTTGGTTCGCTTCTTTTGCGTTTCGATGGCCAGAGAGGCCAGGCGACGAGTCTCATCTAACCGTTCTAAATAAAGAAGGCGTTCTTCTAACGGAGTGGTGTTGGGAAGTAGCTCGATAGCTAATTTCAATGAAGGGATCTCACATTCAATCGGAAGGGTAGCCTCTAGTCCGTAAACTAGTTGAAATGGAGTGAAACCAGTGGCATCCTTCACGGAGGTTCGGTAAGCCCACAAGGCAGGGAATAACATCAAATGCCAGTTAGACTTATGCACTCCAACGATACGTTGAAGCATTGTAACCAAGATCTTATTGACAACTTCAACTTGACCATTGGACTGAGGGTAGTATGGAGTTGAACTATCGTGTTGCAAGCCTAGCTGGGTTGTTAATTCCGATATCATATGATTACGGAAATGCTTTCCGTGATCAGTGACAATGGATTGAGGGACGCCGAATCGCGAAATAACATGATTGAATAAAAATTGCGCCGCTGTGTGACCGTCTTCAGTTAATGTAGGCATCGCCTCGGCCCATTTAGTAAAGTAATCGACGGCAACGATGATAAACCCATGCCCCCCGGCCGAGCGAGGGTTACTGGTCATATAATCAATGCCCCATTTTGCAAAAGGGCCGACGGAAACAACAGGGTGCAACAGAGCAGGAGGCGCTCGCATTTTCCGCTGGTATATCTGGCACTCATGACAAGAGCGGATGGCAAGGATGCAATCCTTGAAAATAGAGGGCCAAAAATAGCCAGCACGAAGGATTTTTTGGGTTGTAGCATATCCGGACATATGTCCGCCACAGGCACCGGAGTGGCAGTCATTTAGAACCCGTTCAGCTTCCTCGAGAGTAAGACAACGACGGAGAACAGAGTCTGCACCGAGACGATATAATGTATCTCCAATGATACGGTATGGTTGAGATTGATGACGAATCCTTCGCCGAGCGTCTTTAGACACACCCGGGCGAAAGGAGGACGTTTGCAGATATGTGATTATATCTCCGTACCATGGATCGAGGGTGCTAATGAGGAACAGGGTCTCATCCAGAATTTGATCCTCTACAGGCGAGGTCGAGGAAGAAGATGGCAAAGAGCAAATTAACTCAGCAAACACAAGGGATTTCTTAGACTTGGCAGTGGTAAATTCCAAGTCAAACTCTTGGAGGATAACAATCCACTTTGAGTACTTGCCCCCCAGCAACTGGCGTGACAATATATACGTCATGGGGTTGCAATCAGAAATCACAGTAGTAGTACGCAAAAGAATATAATGACGGAAGCATTGTACAGCACAAACTACGGCTAATGCCAACTTTTCGACATAAGCATATCGAGTTTCCGTGTCTAATAGGTTGCGGCTGAGATAATAAATAACATGCTCAGTGTTATCATCATCAGTTTGGACAAGAACCATGCCGATAGTGGTATCGGTGGCAGCCAAATACAAGGTGTAGTCGCGATAATAATTCGGAGGACGGAGCAATGGAGCAGAAACAAGGAGACCCTTGAGATGCTCAAAAGATCCTTGAGCTGTGGCATCCCAATGAAAAGGGACATCACGCTTCAGTAATCGTGTAAAACCTTTGGCCACCTCGGCATAGTTTGGAACAAAACGACGTAAAAAATTGGCTTTTCCCTGCAGACTCTGCAACTGATGCAAAGAAGCGGGGGGAGGGAGATTCACGATAGCCTCGACTTTAAGGGGATCCAAACGGATGCCCTCTCGAGAAACGATAAACCTGATAAGTCTGCCAGATTCAACGCAGTAGACACATTTGTGAGGATTTAACCTGATTCGGTAGTATCGACAGCAAAGAAAGATTTCGCGAAGGTGTTTAGGGTGGTCCTGACGTTTAGCTGAATGAGCAGGGAGATCATCCAGATAAGGTTGTACAATATGCCGAATGTCATGAAATGCATAAGACATTGCACGCTGAAAGGTAGCACCGGCATTTTTAAGACCGAAAGGGAGCTTCTTATAGGCAAAAGTCCCCCATGGGCAAATAAAGGCAGTTTTGTGTTGATCAGCGGGAGCAATATTGATCTGGTTATAACCAGAGAAACCGTCCATAAAAGAATACATTTCACTGCCGGCACACTCGTCAATGATTTGATCAATGAATGGTGTGGGAAAATTATCTTTAGGACAGGCTTTGTTTATATCACGATAATCGACACAAACCCGGATTGTACCCTGTTTTTTAGTTACAGGTACAATATTAGAAACCCAATCTGTAAGAGGAATAGGATAAATAAATCCGGCGTTAAGAAGCTTTTGTACCTTGGCCTTAATCGCTGCAGCCTTTCGGGGGTGTACAGGGTGTAAACGTTGACGAACAGGCTTAGCATCTGGGTACGTGATTATTTCATGCACCACTATACTAGAATCGATGCCGGGAATTTCTTCATAGGACCAAGCAAAAACATCACGAAAATCGCGAAAAAGGTTTGTATAAAGTCGAATCTCCTCTGGAGTACAAGTGACTCCAATGTGAATGTGTTCGATAATCCCTGGTTTGATAGAGATGTCGATGGGCTGGGTTTGCGTAATGTTTGCCATATTTCCCTCAGACGATTCTTGATAAATTTGAACAGGTGACTGAAGGATTGGAAATGGGAAACGAGGAGCAAACCACTGAACACAAGTCTGTATATCTTGAGGGACAGGGAGAAACGAGGAACGATGGTGGGTATCATGCCAAGGAGGTTCCTCGAGAGACATAGTCTCAATAATAGCTTCGTCGGAAGAAAATGTTTCTTTTAAAGGATCCGAAGAAGTTTGATCTACAAGCCCTAAGGATGGAGTGAACGTGTGGAAAATCTTGCTTGATAGAGCAAGTTCAGAAGGAGGAGCCGATGCAGCTACGATTTTGACGTAGTTGAGTTCGGTAGGACTCAACGACATCTGATCGCCCCAAGAATCCACTTGATCGATGGGAGGGAGAATCCACGGATCAGAACAAGTAGAAATCATATTGACGGAAGCGACATTAGGAAGTTGGGCTGGAAAAATACCCATGAGGGCGGGATCTTTGAAAAGCCCGTGACCCAGACTCTCAGGTGATTTGGAGGTATGCTCCACGAAAGGGATAGTTCCTTCCAAAGAGGAAGCGAAGAAGGACAGCTGGTCCATAGTAACAATCTTCCCTTGGTGAGGGAAACGAACGATACAAAAGAAAGATGAAGCAACAGCTTGCATCGCATATATCCAGCTGCGCCCGAGAAGGAGGTTGTAGGTTAAAGTAGCATCAACGACTTCAACCTCCATCTCGACCGTTTTCCCTTCCAAAGAGATGGGTAAACGTGGGAGTATACCATAAGGACGGGATGCTCTTCCATCAAAAGCTTCCAAGGTAGTGGGAGACTGACTCAACGTCGGGGATCCAATAGCTCTCCAACAGGCAACAGACATGATGCAAGTTGAAGCACCTTCATCAATGACTGTACGATGGATAGTTTTCTTATCAATAATGACCTGTATAAGGAATGCAATTTGGGGAGGCAGTCTCTGTGTATGGCGTTCTAAATCGAACGTAATTAAATCCGAGTCAGCCGGGTCTATGCCGCCGATGGCGGATAGAAAGGACTTCCTCTGAGAAGGAAAACTCTGGAGAACTTCTAAAGCAGACATAGCCGACGGAGTCTGTGCTAAATCCTCAACGATATTGTAGTGCTGGGCAGCACAAGCATAAGAAGATTTCCGGAGTACTCCTTTTGGAGGGGGTCGAAGAGGCGTTTCAGTACTAGGTCTCTCGATATGGAGAGGGCTTGAACTGAACGGGGGAGCACTGGGGGGAGCCTCAGGCTCTTTTCCGGCAGATGGATAATCCTTTGTCCGAGTACTGATATGAACAGGTATTGTTCCCGCCATGAACACTTGGGAACCGAAGGAAGAGGGAGGTTGAGAGGGGTCAGCAACCATTTGAGTTTGCTGTGAAGGGAAGGGTTCTTTAAGCACCGCAGGGACCCCGGGAGCACCTTTCAACAAACGACTAACCTCGGACCGCCGAGGGCAGTCTTTGGTGTAGTGGTCCTCGTCACAGATAAGACAAGGATACTTGGGTTTGCGCTTGGCACTCTCTTCTGATTGAGTTTTAGGGGGTTCCTGTTTAGGTTGTTCTGGCTTATTTTTCTCTTTCCTTTTCTTCTTTGCTTTCGAGGCTTTGTCTGCCGTGGTGGATTGAACGGCATTGACCTCGGAAGTAGCATTTGAACCAGGTGGTGCCTGGGAAGGTTGTTCATTCGAAGCAGATGGTTTTTTCTTCGCAGGGTTCACGAGATTTTTCTTTGAGGATGAACTAACCGAACCAATGATACCATCAACAGTAGGCGTTGGCGGGGCTTTGGATGTCCCTGGTCTAGGGGCATCAGGAAAATAATCATGTAGTGTACCTGATTGAGAATAAACCAAATCAAGGTACTGAGCACGCGCGATAGCTTGCTCTTCAGTAACACACGCTCCCATAGCGATGTCCCGGGCTATCGGAGGAACGAACGAAGTCGTGAACCAATCCGTAAGAAGCTGGTCGGGAATCCAAAATTTGATCATACGTCTACGCCTTCTCCATTCGTGGACGTGATCGGAGATATGCGTAGCCGTTGTCTGTCTGAGGGAGGTGAGAAGGTGTGTGCCCGTTTCATATCGAATGGGCAGCTGAAAATGAGTGAGGAATGCCATAGCCAACGAGTTGAAATCCTGAAAGGATCCGCGATTCAGCTCAATATACCACTTAGCGGCAGAGCCGGTGAGAGTCCTTTGAAAAAGACGAAGTCGAATTGAATCATCAAGCCATGAATTGGATGAACACCAGAGATGGTAGGTCATAACATGAGCTTGTGGATCTTCATTAGCTTTACCATCAAATTTTGGACAGTCACCAAGAATTTTGGTCGGAACCGGGGGCCAATAGGGATTATGAAGAATAGGGTCATTAGTCAATTTGGACACATCCAGTAATTCTAAAGTCGCTAAGAATGGTAATTGAGGATTGAACGACATTTGGGGCTGCTGGTAGGATGGAGCACTCGGGTTCCAACCAGGTGGTGGTTGCCCCCACGGGCTTTGCCCTGACGGATTTGGCCCCATGGCGTATTGGCCGTAGGGATTTGTGTTTTGCCCCCCAGCATATGGATTACCAACGGATGCTGCAGATGCACCATATGGTTGTTGATAATTCTGATAGGGGGTAAACAAAGGTTGCCCTTGAGGTTGTTGATAACCATACGGTGGTGGGACCCCGAATTGAGCTTGAGACCCAGGCTGAGTTTGATAAAATGTTTGGGATTGAACTCCAGCCTGCATTTGAAGACCAGATGGATTCTGGGGTCCCGCTTGGGGCCAAGGGCCGGTTTGAGCAGCGCCAGTAGGCTGTCCTGAAGGTTGGGCTATTTGAGTAGAAGGATAACCTTGCTGATACTGAGGTTGGCGTACCTGCTGATACTGAGGTTGACCTACCTGCTGATGTGCAACAGAAGGTTGTCCTAACATACCAGATGGTTGAGTGGGCTGGGCAAGTGGTTGGCCCCACTGTGTTTGAGGTTGACTGGCTTGCCCAGAAGATTGAGTGTACTGGACAGTAGGTTGACCAAATTTTTGGGCAGCTTGTCCAGAGACTTGAGTATACTGGACGTTGGGTTTATTTGGGTTAACAAATGATTGACCGGTTTGTCCAGTATGAGAGCCTTGCTGGATACCAGGTTGAGCTTGTTGGGTGGAAGGTTGGCCTGGATTACCAGTAGGTTGCACATGAGAAGTGGAAAAATGACCATCAGTAGCAAAAGGGTTCCCTTGGAAGGACTGTCCTTGAAGGTTTTGCTGAGGTGGTTGTTCGGGTTGCACATACGATGCTTGACCACCATGATAAAAGGTGGAACCCCAATCTATTGATAGCGGAACTGAAACCTCTATAGCCGGTTGACCTGTCCAAGTCCCAAGGGGTGGCAGATACTGATCGTATTGCCCTTCAAATGGGACATTTGATGTAGAATCAAAACCTGCGAATAAAGAGGTGGAAGGTCGACTAAAAATAGGAGTTGAAGAAGCCACAAAGACTGTTGGAGGGGTTGTGACTGAGGTAACAGTTGTGTTGGAAAAAATGGGTGCCGACCAAATAGAAGTCGGAAAAGGAGACGATAGAACATTACGCAATGCTTTATAGCCAGGGGGTAGTCCTGCAGTAGCAGAAGCCCTACTAACAGGGGTAGATTTCATTGTGGTGGGAATCTCTTCCCCTGGCACACCGGATTCATCAGTCGTAGTAGGGGATGGGTTTTCCATATCGAGAGGAAATGGTTGTCGAGGAGGAGTGTATTCCCAAGAAGGGATACCGTTTTGAGAAGGTTCCCAAATAGGGTTCGAATAGAATTGGTAATTCTCGTCGCCTGGAGCACGAGAGCTAAGCGGTTGTATACTTAGAACAATAGGGAGAGTTTTACTCCCAACCGGTATCTCGGGAGACGAGATTGGTAATTCCGCCAGGATGGGATTTCACAAAATCCTAGGGAGTCTAACGAGACCAAACCCTACTCAGACTGACGCAAACAAAATTTAACCGGGTTATATGTGATCGTGGTCAAATAAATTTTAAGACACTGAACTTTGAACTTGACCTTTTCACTTTTTAAGAGTCGAGAAAAGGACGAAAAGATGACTCTAGTCTCCTTCGAATATTTAATGAGCACGAAGTGACAAGACGCTCACAGGAACCTTTTCGTTTAAGGAGTCCGAAAAGGATCAAAAGTGACTGCTCTGGAATTCTAGGTAGAGGGTGTGCCAAACTTTTCGCAAAACCACAGAATACTTTTTAGGGTACGGGTGGTCGATCTTCGTGAATGCTGTGTTCACTGCATTGCGAATCGTAGGGCGGCCGACACGGCTTCCTATGGATAAAAGCTTTATTCCTATAGGGGTCTCCCAATGTATACGCGGCGGTACGTGGGAGCACAGTCCGTATTGGCACCTATCGTTTCACCGTGGAGGAATCATCCAACCACTCGATGGTAAGCTACCAGGTTTAACGACGCCGGAACACGTCTCTAACCTAGACCTCTAGAATGTTTGCGTTATGTTCCAATGCGTTGTTAGGTTCATTGAGTTTATTTTATAGTTTATCTTCAATTATGTTTCAGCTTTTTGGTCCTACCGTATGTGGTCTCTCCAAACTTCCTAAATGCAATCTATATGCCAAAATTATATCGTTTCATTCGATGAATTCTACCTACAGAAGAGTAGAGATTTTTTTTTTTTTTACACAAACAAAATGATCATCAAGCAAGTAACAAAGATCCTAATGCCGCTAATAACAAGAAATAAAAGTTTCTTCCTTTTCTTTTTAAAAGCGACAAATAGCAATAAATGCTAACTAATTATAATGCAAAAAGCTCTTTTGTTTTTTGATTTTTTAAAATGGCATAATGCATGTAAACAAACCTCAAGAGATATCCACGAGTACAAACACAATTCACTCATTGGACATAGAACCAATTTAGAAACATGAAGATGAACTGTCAAAGCAAAGGAAAACACGAAGACGTTCAATGAACCATGTGAACTAAGTTCAAATGAAGTCAAGCAAGATCCAAGCAAGCTAGAAGTGAATCACTCGAAGCATAGAATACCAAATTTTAACAACCACTAGATGAGTGCGGAAAACAACCAACAAGCTGACTGGATAATCAAACCACAAGGTCCCACAGAAGGCTCGACATGCAAAGCCACTAGGTACTCTAGGGCTGGGATACAAAATCGATAGAAATAAGCAAACAACTGAAGGATGAAGGTAACAACCAGTCACACAGAGGTCCAACACACTCCCAGAAGCAGCAAAAGATATGGAAAAACAAAAAATCCGAGTTTAAGGAGCTCTCAAGTACCAAACTGGCAAAATTCACAGAGCTAGTGCGACTGTGAATCTGCAACTCGCGCTAACAGTCAATTGGCGCGGGTCTTTATGGAGCAACATGCGCCAACTGGCGCGACTGTCAAAAGAAAAAACGCGCCAGCCGCGTTTACTGACCCAAAAAATAAATATAACAACCCAGGGTCTGATTGACAGTGCCCAGCAGATAGCAATTTCAAGACTGACCCAGAAAGTTCATTAACTCAGGCAAGCGAGAGAAAACTAATCATGCAAGACAAACTCCAAATAGCTTTTCCCCGGTGGAGTCGCCAAATTGTTGGTTAGGTAAATCCCCTCTGCGGACAGAGGCGATCCCACTAGCTTAAAACAGAACTAGCCACAATCAATCCACGCTGCCACGCAAGTTCCTAGCTGTACATTAAAGGTGAATTAAGAAGACCAACCTGGAATCCAACGCTATAGTCGAATGGTGTTCCCGCTCCCTCGCTCCGGTAGGTCCCAATCCTTGCGATCCTTGCAAACGGACACCTGCACATGCAAAGGAAGAAACAGATACACGCATAAAATCCACCAAGGCACAACTATATTTCAGTCAGAAAGGAAATAAATCAACATCACCATAATAGACGATGAGATTGGAACTATAATAACAGTCGTTCATTAATTAATAATAGACAGGAAAATTTACAACCAAGGTTCTGACATTGAACCTTTCCTCTGGTTGGGCGAGCAGCTATATGCCTTGCAGTAGACTTCCTCTCTCTCGGACTCCTGACAACATAACCTTTCTAGCATTACTCCAACAACTCAAGAACTCAAAACTACAGCACTTCGGAACTCATAAACTTGGAACTAGCTTGTCTAATGCATGAGGACAGGCTTTTATAGATGAAGAAGGGAGAAAGATTCAATGCACCAGGACACCCATTATGGAATGGCAACATCCATGAAAAGCTACTGCGGATAGATATGATGACTCTCGAGCTTTATCAGATGGATTTTTCCCTCAAAGGACTTCATGATCTGGGAGGAAAAAATCATACAGTCGTGCTTTTGGCAAAAAACATTACTAAACTCGACTGGCGCGGGCATTGTTCTAAGACAGAGCGCCAATGGGCGCGCCCCTTTTTGAGGATCTGAGTTATTGGCGCGGGTTAGACATTGGGTACCTGCGCCAATGGGAAAAGGGCACTTTTCAGGGATAATTTGCAGAAGGTGTCTTGAGGGAACATGAAGTACATACTCAGGGGAACATAGTGCAAGTGTTTTTAGGCTATGTCACTGCTCACAGGTCCCGAAATGCATCCTCCAATGTACTGGAATCGGGGCGATAGGGACGGTGACCAACGGTGACAAATTACTGTGTAACAATGACCTCCCACTATGATAATATGATTAGGAAAATCTCCTAGGCCACTCCAAACCTTCCTTGTCTTCACTATAAAAAGACAATAGAGTTAGTTTTTTTATCGTGCAAATAGGTTATTGATTTATGAGAAAGTATGAACTAGATAGATGGTACATGTGATTCTGATTGTTAGTTTGATGAATTATGCAAGATAGATTAGTTTCTTTTTTGCAACTAGATGAGGTAGTGTGATGAATTCTGCAAGATAACATAGCTTCATTTATGTAAGTAATTTATCTTTTATCTTTTCATTAATTGAGTAATTAAGGTTTTACAAGTTGAGTCCATGGAATTTCTATTTTCACACTTAGAAGAAAATTCCAATTTGTTATTTTATCAAGTTTTCATTCTAATTTGGTGGAAGGGTATTTGAGAACTTTTTGATCTAATGTCATAATTGAGGGTGGAATGAGTGGAATCCTATCTGATGTGCATATAGCACTGTCACCTCGAAGTTTGTACGAACCATGGGTTTCCCTTGGGAGTTACAACATTCTTGGTGCAATACCAAGGCTCACCACATCCATCAATCTATACTCCTCATATATACATCAAAGTGGGATGAAAGCCTATGCACCAACCCTAGAGAAGGATGAACCCAACTCTTAAGGACATTGTGAAAGAGGAATTACAAAAGCTACTAGATACAAGGTTCATATACCCCATTTCAGATAGTGAGTGGGTGTCCCCTCTCATTTTAGTCCCCAAGAAAAATGGGAAGTCGAGAATCTTTGTTGACTACCGAGAACTTAATAAGGCTACAAAGAAGGACCATTTCCCTTTTCCCTTCATTAACCAAGTCCTAGATGGCATTGCATTGAAAAGATTATTCTCCTTCATGGATGGATTTAGAGGGTACAACCAAATACAGATTAGCCCTAAAGACCAAGATAAGACCAAATTCACATGTCCTTCGGGTACCTTTTCTTATAGGGTCCTTCCATTTGATTTGTGCGATGCCCTTGCTACCTTCCAAAGGGTAATACTAAGTATCTTTGTTGAACTTGTTCATGACATTGTTGACATATACATGGATGACTTCACTCCTTATGGATGTGACTTCCAGGAAGATATTTCTAATTTGTACAAAGTCTTAAACAAATGCATTGAAATGAATATTTCTTTGAGTCCTAAGAAATGTGATTTTTTATGAATGTAGGACCATTCCTTGGCCATTCCATATCTAAGGAAGGGATACAGGTTGACCCAAACAAAATTTCCATCATTAAAAGGGTCCCTATCCCTAAAAAAAATAGATGTCTCGAGCTTCCTTGGATTAGTTGGGTATTATAGAAGGTTCATTAAGGACTTTAGTAAATTGGCTTCACCTTTGTTTGGACTACTGGCTAAAGATTCAAACTTTTGTTGGAAAAACAACTTCCAAGAGGCATTCAAAGTGCTAAAAGAAAATTTGACCACTGCACCCATCCTTAGAGGCCCCAACTAAGCATTACCTTTCTATATTCACACAGATGCATCAGCTAAAGTTGTAGGGTATGCCTTAGTACAAGTGGAAGACAAGTTGCCTTATGCTATCTATTCATCAATAATAACTTCTCTAAAGCTTAGTTAAATTATATAGACATTGAAAAGGAACTCTTGGGTGTGGTACATTCTTTGAAAAAGTTTAGGCATTACATCGATAGTTATGAAACTTTTGTTCACACTGATCATGCAACCATTAAGTATTTAGTGAATAAACTTGATGTCAATGCTAGTATAATTAGATGGTTGTTGTTATTGCAGAAATTTTATTTGTCTATTATTGACAAACCGAGAAAAGAGAATATGGTTTCATATTTCTTGTTAAGACTAACCTTGCTTGTAGAAAAGGAAGAAATGGTAGTCGATGATCAACCCCCAGATAAACAACTCTTTTCCATCTCGGCACTCTCTCCTTGGTTTTCTAATATATCCAACTACTTGGTTGTTGGGAGGTTCCCTCCTAATCTATCCTCCTAGGAGAAAATAAAGATTTCTAGGAAAATTTCCCCATGCACTTGGATTGGGGGAAATATTTTCAAAATGGGGCTAGATCAAATCTTGATGAGATGTGTGAGGGAAGAGGAGGCCTTTGACATCCTCTCAGCATGCCATGATGGACCTTATGGAGGCTATTTTGTTGCTAAGAGAACAACCTTCAAGGTTCTACATGTAGGTTATTACTAGCCCACTCTACATCAAGATGAAAGAAGATACACCACCAGGTGTGATTAGTACCAAAGGATGGGTAAGCCTACACCTAAGGATGAAATGCCCTTACAACCTCAAATGACTCTAGAGCCATTTGAGAAATGGGGCATGGACTTCATTGGTCCCATTGATCCCCCATTAGAGAAGAAGGAGTATATCATTGTGTTAATTGATTACTTAACTAAATGGGCTGAGGCAAAGGATGTTAAGGAAACAACTGAGAAGAAGGTGATTGCGTTTTTTAGGGAGAACAACTTCTACAAGTTTGGTTTTCCAAGAGAGTTAGTCACTCATGAAGGAATGCAATTCACATAAAATATGATCAAAGATCTCATGAAGCAACACCAAATTAAGAATAGTACATCCACTTCCTATCACCCTCAATAAAATGGGCAAGTGGAGGTCACAAACCGAGAATTGGAGAACGTCTTAACCAAGGTTGTTTGTAGCAGAAAAAAGGATTGGGTAGATAGAGTTGTAGAAGCCACTTTGGCCTACAACACCACTTGGAATACCACCACTGGATTTACTCCATTTGAACTAGTCTATGGGAGAGGTCACGTTCTCCTTGGGAAATTTTAGGAGAGGTGCCCCAAGATTCCTTCATCACTTATCTACCCCATTCAGCCAAATTCATCCTCAAAATTCCACTTTTTTCATACATTAAAAAAAACGAAAAAAAAGGACTATGCCTTCACCTTTTTCATCGCCTTCACCACCTTCTGAATATCCTAATACTATCCCTAGACCCACTATTTTTCCTATTCCCAAAATGAAATATGAGGTCTTGAGGGGGAACTAAGTGACTACTAGAGGAAGGAGATCAGTCTTGTAGCAGATGGCACAGTTCTAGCAAGACCTTGAACCAATTATCTTTTACAGATCTAGAGTAGAAGATCCAACCACCCTGAGGCATCATGAGTCTATTCTTGAAGCTTATAAAGGTCACACCATCCATTAAGAGAATATTTAAGGTCATATATCCACACCAACAACAACAGATTCAACACTAGAAGGAGGTCTGCATGGAAGATAAATTTCATCAGTCGACTACACTAGTATGTTGTGAATACCTATGCATAAACAAAAAAAGAGAATCAAAACCTCTAGGGGCGAGTTGAACAATCATCAGTAGCAACAACTTGCATGCATTTCCAACACTTCAACATCATAGGTAGTCTCATTTATGACACCTGTCACCTCTTCCCTATGCACATAGTGGTAAAAAATGTGTTTAATGACTGAGAATGGATTTTTATGGGTTGGAGGTGGCCAATAAACTTGACCACCTTTAATTAGTAAAATATGGCTCACTTAGCCACCCATGCACATGGAAAAGTCAAAGTAAGTGGGGTGATAATTAAGATGAGTGGGGGAGATGATTATAAAAGGGAAATTCGTGCAAGAGCCAGGTCACCAAAGTGTTCCGAGTCATTACCCAAAAAGGGAATAAAAGTATGAGGCTTGATTCCATTTTCAAAAATGTACATTTCTAGAAAATAGTTGGAGAGACCCACTAAGGTACTGATGGGCGAGTAGATGCTACTAGAGTCTGCCTAGGGTGCCACCAAATTGCTTTATTCTAGGTTTGCAGGTGTTACTGGAGGATATGAATTGCTATAGGAGAACAAAAAAGAAGCTACAGGGATGAATTAAGGGGAAAAGGGGAGCCAAAATAACCATAAGCTTTCCTCCAACCCTCATGCACATGAAAGAGTCATCTTGGAAAGGGTAACTGGCCTCCTCCCTCTCTAATTTCCATACACTTGCATGAATATTTCTGCTTAAAACAGGTACCCTGTAGCAACCATTGTGTAACAATTTCCTTTGAAATTTTATCATATAAGAACTTAGGGATAGAGAAAAGTTTTCTCGATAGTAAAAATTATCATCCTTCTCTTCCTCTGTCAAAACGAAAACTAGACACTATCTTTGCACCCGAGACTGCTTTGAGGAAAATATTGAAAATACACCTAATATAACTTAGAGAAGGAATAGTAGAAACGATTGGGGTATGTTTCAACATAAGAGAACCCACAGACACAAAAAGGATCCATCAGCATCTTCCTATTATGGACATTTTTCTGAGACATGAGTGGATGGGATTCTTTAAGCAATTAAAGGGTTATGATGATGAGATAAATCAAGAATTTTCTATGGCCCTCAATTCTTAGGGAGAAAATAGTGCCATTAGTGTTGTTAGAGGACTTTCAATCCATTTGAACGTAGAGCTTATAATAAAAGTAACCACCATACCCTTAGAAGTTTGATGGAGCAAGGGGGATAAGGTAATAAGTGTTATAGCTAGGAAAAAATTCTTCCCCCATAGAGAGAATCCTGTCGAAGACAAAAATGGAGTAAGAAGAGAAATCCTCCCTTACCCTTGGGATGAAGTGGCCTATCATATCCTCAAGAAAATATTCTGTGACGGGAGGTTGAGCATTATGTATCCCTACCAATTTAGGCTGCTCTATCAGCTAAGGTTCTAGATGAAGTTACAAATTCCAAATAGACTTAGTGTCCCACATTTCCTCTTATAGTCCATCATTGAAATGAGCTAGAATGTGAGGGAAGGGAATCACCAACACCTAGTGCATAATGGACTCATCAATCTAATTATCATGGAAACCTTAAGACACCTAAGGAACCATGTGCTATGGATTGACTTGGTAGACATGGATAGGGAGGTTTTCATTGCAACACAAGCGCTTACCTCCACTTAGCAAGAAGAAACACCAGCCTCTAGTACTAGGGTAGGGAAGAGAAGGAAGAAGAGAAGGAGAAAAAAAAAACATAAAAAAAATATTAAGAGAAACAAAAAGTAGAGGAAGAGAACCCTCGAGTTCCCTCCAAACCTCAAGGGATAGAAAGACAAAGGAAACAATGAGCCTCTCACCAGGAAACACAGAGCAAGAGGTGGCTTCCACATTGACCACACTTGGTACACTAGTCAAGCACAAAAGGAGGCATCCAAGGAAAGGTCCCTTGTACATTAAAATGAGGAAGAGAACCAGGATAAGGTAAAGGAAGCCCCAACCTCCTTCAAAGGTCTCTATCACCATTGAGGAATCAGTAAGTAAAAGGGAAGAAGTGGGACCTAGTGAAGTGAAGAATGAAGAAGTTATCTCTCACAAAGCCAAGAGTAGACAACTTGTTCCAGCCATAGGGAGGCCCACCACTAGAGAAGTCACATCTAAGAGGCTCAAAGCATAAGCTTCCCTACTACAAGACAAAACATAGGAGCTACAGGAGAAACAAGGACTACTACAGGATAAACAATTAGGGGAATTTTGAGCTTTAAAATGGGCCTCCTAAGGAAATTATAAATTATAATGGAAATAATAAAATAATATTAGATTGCATCATCAAATTTTCAAGGGAAAAAAAGAAAAAAATGTATTTTCAACTTATCTCCCTGCGGGTTTACTCAAATTTCGAGGGGAAACACTCGTTGGATGCAAAATTTCATTCCTCGTCTAAGGAGTACCCATGCTGCATACTTTTAATGGAACGTACTACATGAAAAATGAGAAATATATGAAAAACACGATTACAATCACATTTTTCATGTATTTCTCATTTTTTATGTAGTAGGGTCCATTGAAAGTATGCAATATGCATACTCCTTGAATGGAGAATTAAATTTTGCATGCAATGAGTACTCCTACACGAAATTTGATTAAAAGCTTAGGGAGATAATTTGAAAATACGAGTTGAAAAAGTAGTTTTATTATTTTATTATTCTTTTACTAAAAAAATGGTGAATAATCCCTCATGGTTGACATCATCATCTTGAATCCTATTGGTTCTTATAAAGTTTATTTTGGTTGTACATTTTTCTTAGGAGGCCCATTTTAGACCTCAAAATTCCCCTAATGATGGGCTGCTAGAAGAGCAACAGGAGATGCTACAGGAAGAGGAAGCCACATCAAAAGGTAAAGAAGAAGGTCCCCAAGAGCTCCAATAGCCTGATCCACAACCTAGCCTTGAATCCTACTACAAATTTTTTAAAGGAGGTAGGATTATACTTGAGAAATTTGCTATACCACTCTTCTTTGAGTTGGAAAAGGAAAGAGGCAGGACTCATAGGTGGATGAAAATTGCAAAATCTAAGAAGGTAGAATATGTTGCCCTCATGGAGGAGAAAGTGAGTGAAATGAGACAAGAATTGAATAACTTAAGGCTAAGGGAGTCATCCATGAGGGAGCATATATAGATAGAAAAAGAAAGACTAAGAGAGAAACTACAAGAAAAAGAGGTACAACTTGCCACTATGGAAAGTTTATCCATGGAAGCCATACAATGCAGGAAACCATCCAAATCTTATGCCATCTTCCTCAAGGAGTAGTGGTTGAAATTCCAAATAAAGACATTAGCATAGTATGGATCTCAAACTTTTCAATACTACATAAAGTTCATTAGATTTTGCGAAAAGGAAAGTGTTGAGGATAGAGCTAAATTGGTTGAGTTTTACATGCATAATATGATCCTCACAGACATGAACTTCTAGGACCCCAACTCAATATTGGGGGATATGCAACTAATGGAATTAGACTCTTGGTTGATCCATGAGGAAACAAACTTGAAGAAGTAAAGAGGGTGATGTAAAAAGAGGAGAAGGAACCTCTGTACATCATAGCATAATTACTAAGCCCTAAGGTTGTCATCGGTAACCAGGAAAATTTTAAGAAGCCCCCCTAAATTTACATGTATAATAAATGGGCGAATCTCCATGGTATATAGGAAAAATGGAAGGCGATTTTATCAATAATATGATATGTATATATAATTTTTTGGCGAATCTCTCACCAGGCATGGCGAATATTTTACTCAATTATAAAATCTTGTGTTTATTGAATACACAAATGAAATCATTGCATTTCTTTAAAATATCTTTTGAAATCAAAAGTACCGAAATTACATATCGATAACCTAATGGGTGTAGGATAAAATTCACCCTTGCCATTCACAGAAAGCATTTCACAGAAAGCATGAGAAAAAACCTAATACTATATATAAAACCAAGAAAAATTCAAATTCATCACTTTTAGGGACCTTGTAACCACCCTTCCAATACACAAGTATGTTCCTGTTTGCAATTAGAAAAATTACCCAAATTACAATCTGTTTACTCCAGCATATGTTGGAATGTTATAGAAGGATGGCTAGTGCAATCAATCTATTCCTTTTAGCCCTGGATTTGTTTCAGTTTAAAACAGAAGTATAGAAATATACTTGTCCAATGTCTATGCTTTAACCATTCACCTTAAGATATTTTTACAATATAATTTCCTAAGTCTATTTAATATCTTCGTAATCATAAAAACCAACCTATATCCATCTTAACTCCACATCTACCACTCTTAGGGGGATAAAATCTATTTATCCCTCTGAGCACTTGGTAGACCCAGAATTAAGATGGATCTAAGATGATAGAATTTCCCCTTTAAATAGTCTATGCTCACATGAGTACCATGGTATTACCATGGGTCAATACCATGGGTTATCATAAACCTAGAGCTTAAAAATTACTATTAGTAATTTATAAAAATTAATAAAATTAATAGTTGATTTTTATTTTATTTTTTATTTTAACCAAGCTAAAATGTTTAACATACATTAAATTACAACATCCATTTTTACTCTTGATCGGATCAAATATTTTTTCACTCTATGCTAGTTTGCATATCACAATATTTGATACCTCTCGGGGGTTAGTAGATCCAGAGTAAAGATGGATCTATGCTGGTTTAATTCCCCCATTTAAATAGGCTACATTCCAGGTGAATACCATGGGTCAATACCATGTGCCATTTTTATTTTTATTAATAGGTTAATAATGTTTTTTTGCATGGTATTAATAACAATCTAGTCCATGGTATTTGTCCCATAGTATTTTGCCCATAGGTTTCACCTAAATATAACTCATTTTTTGAGTGTTCGTAAATATAAGGTGACTTATGGAGTAAATATAAAAAAATGTTTTATTTGTTTACCATACCTCTCATTTATTTATAGTTTTATTAATTTACCATACCTATTTTACAAATATGGTATTTGGCCCATAGGATTCACTTAAATAAACCTTTTTCTTGAGCCTTCATAAATAGAACGAGGGTTATGGACTAAATATAAAAAGAGGTTTTATTTATTTACCATGCGTCTAGTTTATTTATATTTTTATTTATTTACCATACCTTTTGAGTAAGTATAAAAAGAAGTTTTATTTATTTACCATACTTCCACTTTACTTATATTTTTATTTGTTTACACCCTTGCATGTATATAAGGTGACTTATGGAGTAAATATAAAAACTGTTTTATTTATTTACCATACTTCTCATTTATTTATATTTTTATTAATTTACCATACCTCTTTTATAAATATGGTATTTGGGCCTTTGGCCCATAGGATTCACTTAAATAAAACCTATTCTTGAAAATGGGCGAATGGATTCACTTAAATAAAACCTATTCTTGAAAATGGGCGAAAGGAAGGTTGTAACTCCTAATTTCAAGGGCTAAATTTACCTTTTTTACCCTCTTCCTTAAAATAAGGTGGGCTATTTGAGGTGATTTGTAAAAATGTACTATGATACAAAATATTCGCCCACTAAAAATTTAAAACCCCTTAATTTCGCCAAAGGGCGAACATTCGCCCCTAAAATTTTCTATGTCGGTAACCACAAACTCATCTCCATTGATCCTGAATTAGTTCTTCGGTATATGTGATGGGCCTCTAAATTAGACACAAATTAAGGCCCATGCCTCTAAAGTAAACATAAATTAAGCTCTATGACCATCCTTCAGCACATTAAACCTCTCTTTTTGATTTAGATAATGTATTTTTAACTTTAATATATTCATTAAGAAGGTTTATTAATAATTGGATATGTGTGCCTAACATTATTTACTTTTGTGGAATATTATGAAAATATTGGGAAGATTATGAAGATTTCGAGGAGGAGATAATTTAGGGACTTTCTCCCTACTATAGGAGGATCAATATTAAATAATAAATAATAAATAAACAAGATATTATGGAATTATGGCACAGATTGTGGAACTCCAATAATTGAGAAAATCTAGGAATGTGTTCCCTGCCATTTAATGCAGATTCTATTATTGGGAACCAAATCCACTAATCAAGGAATTTTCATGGGGAAAGCTTCATCCTTTCATGGGGAATGATTTCTAATCATTTTTTATAAATACGAAGTCAAATTTTCCTCTAGGGATATATTTTTATTAGTCTTCTTGTGGAGAGAACTCGTATTTCTACAACTCCATTGTATTTTCTTGCAGGGATGTAATTGTATTGATGAAAATAATGAAGATTGGTGTCATGTTCAGCTTCTAAATCTTGTTCTCCTCCATAGGTCCTTGGTTTTCCTTAGGATTGGACATTCTAGGAGCCTCGTAGCCATTTTGTATCATTTTATTTCCTTCTTTTCACTTCTTATTCACATGCATCTCTTGTTTTTATTTCTTTGTTTTTGCATTTAGTATTAATGATTTCTTGTTGTAGGCTTGGGTTAAATGGTTGATGTAAGTTCCTTTTTTAGGATCACAAGTATCATTTCATCCTTGGAAAATATTTGGGAGGTCACAGTAACCATTGAGCTACTTGGATTAGTCTTCTTATTCCCAAATCTACATTTCTGGAACTCCTTTATAGCGAGGAACAATAAATTTCTGCTACTTTTTAGAGCATGATAACGAGATCCAATCAAGTTGGTTTGATTGCATTAGGTCACAAAACATTCTATTTAATAAAAAAAATTACCCCATTGCATTTTCACTTGATTAGGTTAGGAATTTTATAGATTTACTAGCTCACTAGCTCTCAATTTTTATTTTTTATTTTTAGACTAGTAATTTTCTGCTATTTTTTAGCATGGTTTAATAGAGGTCTTTTTGAGTGATTCCACTTGGAATGGAGACCTAAGAAATCCTAGTCAATAAAAAATTTGTCCCATCCAATTTGGATTTGATTTTCTCTGGCATTCAATGAATTATAGTTTTGTATAGTAAATCTGTAACATCTTGTAGTAAATCAGGGGATCCTGTAGGATAACTAGGGGATCCTATAGGAGAACTAGTACATCCTATAGGAAATCCTGTTGCAGCCTATTTTGAGCATGAATTAAGAAAAATCATCATTGAAGCTGGGATTAGGCCCCTGCTTGACCTCCAAGCTGTCAAAATAATTGTACCCCTGTTCCTCCACACTTGTCTCTTGTGCCAAAGATCAAGGAAAGATTAGCATTTGCATTTATAAAGTAAAAAGATTTAAAAAATGAGTTATTTTGTATTTACACATACACACAGAAGTTATTACTC
This sequence comes from Pinus tabuliformis, assembly GCA_031772625.1. Taxonomy (NCBI): domain Eukaryota; kingdom Viridiplantae; phylum Streptophyta; class Pinopsida; order Pinales; family Pinaceae; genus Pinus; species Pinus tabuliformis. The sequence goes on from CM062817.1 coordinate 1,902,049,017, forward strand.
TTTAGATCATATTTCATGCTTAGATTAATTGAAACATCACATGTGACAAATAGGGTTAAAATAGGGTTCTTTTGCAAGCAAAGTGTGTTAATAAGCAGATAAAGGATTTCATGTTACTTTACAACCATTTTTAAATTTAGTATTTCATTCCTGCAAATAGGAAGCATTTATCTTCTCTCATGATATCAAAGGAAAGACACATTATATGCTACACATACAGTGTCGATACCTCTTAAGTTTGTACAAACCCCGGGTTGATAATTAAAGTCATTAGCCTTGGGAGTTGCAGCATTCCCGTTGCAATACTGAGGCTCATCACTTTTTGGTGCCGTTGTCGGGGAGGTGTCAAAGTATGCATTGTTTTATTCCCTAGTTGATTCATTTCTTTTTACTTTGTGCAAAACAAAAAAATATTTTCATTAGACATATTTAATTTCAAAATTAGAAAGTTGCATTGCATTATAGTTTTCATTCAATCATAAAAAAAAAAAAACAAAAAAAAAAAAAACAAAAACAAAAAAAAAACAAAAAAAAAAAATTCTCCAACACCAACCCACCCCCCCATTTGATCACATGGTGCAGTAAGAACCACATCACCATTCACTTTTTCAAGTAGAAGAATAATATGGAAAATAATGTAGAAGAAACGGATGGAGATGATGGCAATGAGGAGGATCCTCTCGGATTTCCCATTCAAGATACTAATGGTAGTGTGCATATGAAGAACATCCCTCCATATTTTATTCTAAAATTTCATGGTCTAAGGTTTGAGGATAGGGAAACCTTTCAGTTTGAATTTGAAACTGTTTGTAGACCTTATGGTTACTTATTAAAAACTCAAAAACTAAGATTGTTTCGAACAACATTGAAGGATAGAGCTCTTAAATGGTTCATGAGTTTAGGGACTAATTCAATAAGATCATGGAATGATATAATAAATATATTTCTAGAAAAATATAAAGATCATGATCTTAAGGAAAAAATATTTAGAATGAATCAAAGAGAAGATGAGAGCCTTCAGGATCTAATACAAATGTTCATGTATAATGTTAAGAGGGAAAAATTACATCATTTAGGATCTGACACACTAAAACCCCTCTTACTTAGAACAATTAGGGATGAGTGGATTGATCTTCTTGATCTCATGAGTAAAGGGGATGTATATCAATTATCATTTGAAGAAATTTGTGAAACATGCAAACACATATCAAGAGGAATGGAAAGAGTAGGTAAATCAGCATCAAGATCGGTAAGTCAAGCTAAATTTGGAAATTTGTTTGATGATTTTAAAATAGAAATTCTTAGCAATGTAACCAAACTGTTGAGTATGGAGCATGATTGTTTAGAGGTCTTTGTTTCAATCGGATGTATTCCCCAGGAATTTTGTACACCCCTCCACGCGAGGGGCCGATCCCCCCTGATTGGGGGGACTGGGGGCCAGCGGTCCCCTAGCAGGGGTTGGGGGGCAGTACCCCCGAAGCTAAAAACATATGTAAAATTGCCTTTTAAAAGTATAGTAATTTCTAGTCAATCTGGGCCGTTCATTAGGCAGATGATCTGACGGTAGAACTTATGTTTATTTTAGGGTTTCTTGCCCTAGAAGGCAACCCCTCTCTTATATGAGGGTATTGTATTGAGCCTGTGTAATATATGTGTATTCTCTGAGCGAGAAACAGAGAGGTGAGACTATGAGAGAAAACAGAGGATATTACAGCGGATCTGCTGTAGGTTGTGTCTCTTCATTTTGCTGGATAATAGAAAGGAAGGACTGGTTGTTCGAGGTGGACATAGCCCAAACTAGGTGAACCACGTATATCTGTGTCTCTCTTGTTTTATGCATTTTCTGTGTTTATATTTCTGCAATATTATATGTGTTCCATTGCTCTGTAATATATAATTTTCTAACAACTGGTATCAGAGCCGAAGGTTTATTTGGCTGATAAACTCACAAGAAAGAAGGGTTCCTCGTTTGAGTGGGAGAAATGGCAGAAGATGGTAAGTTTAGGGTCGATAAATTTAACGGCTAAAACTTCTCACTGTGGAAGATGCAGATGGATGATTATCTGTATCAGAAAGATCTATACCTACCATTGGGCAGAAAAACAAAGATGTCGACGGGTATGATAGATGAAGAATGGAACCTTCTCAATAGAAAGGCACTCGGAACAATACGGTTGTGCCTCGCAATATCGGTTTCCTTCAACATTTCGAAGGAAATAACGACAGAGGGTTTGATTAAGGCGTTGGAGAAACTATATGAAAAACCCTCAGCCTCAAACAAGGTATTTCTTATGAAACGATTATTTAATATGAAGATGTCGGAAGGTGGATCTGTTGAAAACCATTTAAATGATTTTAATTACAAGTCAGTTATGTTCTGTAGGGGTAAACTTTTATGATGAAGTTAGAGCTTTGTTATCCTTGTACTCATTACCATAAAGTTGGAATGGTTTAGTAATGGCCATTAGTAACTCTGTTTCTGGATCTAGTACTTTAAAGTTTGATGATGTTGTCGGTGCTATCCTTAGCGAGGAAATGCGACGGAAAGGCTCTGGTGAGACATCGGGTAATGCTTTGAGTGCAGAGTCTAGGGGAAGAAAAATGGAAAGAGGAAAGAGCTCAGGATATGGCAGTAAATCAAGGAAAGGCAGATCCAAGTCCAGATCAGGGATAGTGTGCTGGAAATGCAGAAAGAAAGGACACCTAAAGAAAGACTGTAGATCTCGGAAGGGAAAAGAAGGAGATGCACAACAAGAAAACAATCATGAAGCAGATGTGACAGGTGAGGTGTTACAAGATGCTTTGATTCTTTCTTTCGAAAATATTACTGATTCCTGGGTGGTAGATTCGGGGGCCTCATTCCATGCCACACCTGATAAGAAATACTTTCATGACTATGTTCAAGGAGATTTTGGACAAGTTCTTTTGGGTGATGATAAACCCTGTAAAATTGTTGGAATGGGTAAGGTTCTTGTAAAACAGTAGAATGGAAACCAATGGCTACTAAAAGAGGTAAGGCATGTTCCAGATCTAAAGAAAAATCTGATTTCAACAAGGCAGTTAGGCGGTGAAGGTTGTGTGACAACTTTCACAAATAAAGCTTGGAAGGTAACTAAAGGAGCCCTGGCAATAGCAAAAGGCGAAAAGGTTGGTACATTGTATTTATGCAATGGTATTTCTAACTCTGTTAATGCTTTAACTTCCAAAGGAGCAGATGCAACATTATGGCATCATAGGCTCAGACACATGAGTGAAAAGGGGATGAAGATTCTTCACTCAAGGAATTTGTTGCCAGGTTTGAAGAATGTTGATTTGGACTTCTGTGAGAATTGCATTTATGGAAAACAGAAGAGATTCAGATTTCTCAGAGTTGGGAAAGAAAAGAAGAGCGAAAAATTAGAGCTTGTGCATACAGATGTATGGGGACTTGCTCAGGTATCATCTCTTAGTGGCTCTCGTTATTATGTTACTTTTATTGATGATGCAACTAGAAAAACTTGGATTTATTGTATTAAGAATAAATCTAATGTATTTGATACTTTCAAGAAATGGAAAGCTTTGGTTGAGATTGAGACAGGAAAGAAATTGAAGTGTCTTAGATCAGACAATGGAGGTGAATATTGCAGCAAAGAGTTTGATAGATATTGTTCAGAGCATGGAATTCGCAGAGAGAAGATAGTTCCAAGAACACCACAAGAAAATGGTGCGTCAAAAAGGATGAACAGAACAATCATGGAGCGTGCAAGGTGCATGAGATTGCATGCAGGATTGCCTTTACAGTTTTGGGCAGATGCTGTAGATACTGCTGTTTATCTAATAAACAGAGGGCCTTCAAGTTCCTTGGATGGTGGTGTTCCAGACGAAGCATGGATAGGTAAAAAGGTAAACTACTCTTTTTTAAAGCCTTTTGGTTGTGAGGCCTTTGTTCATATTGATAAAGAAAATAGAACAAAGTTTGAGGCAAAGTCAAAGTAATGTACCTTTATTGGATATGGTGTTAATGATTTTGGTTATCACTTATATGATTACAAAAATCACAAAATCATTAGGAGTAGAGATGTAATATTCAATGAAAAGGTCTTGTATAAGAATCAGTTGCAGGAAAGGAAACAGGAAAAAGAAAACAAGGAATACGTAGTTCTTGATGAAATCACTGAAAAAGTAAAGGTGTCTGAAAATAATAATAATCAACAACCACAACAACAACAACAGGCACCCCAAATACCTGAAAGTGGTGTTAGAAGATCTACCAGGATAAGTAGACCCCCTGAACGATACTCTCCTTCATTATATTATTTATTGTTGACTGATTCTGGTGAACCCGAATGTTATGAAGAAGCAATGTAGGTTGAAAACAAGAAGAAGTGGTAGGTAGCCATGGAAGAAGAGATGGACTCCTTAATACATAACCAAACTTGGGTCTTAGTCAGGTTGCTTGCAGGAAAAACTACATTGAAGAATAAATGGGTTTACAGGCTGAAGGAAGGAGATGGAGGAAAATAGAGGTACAAAGCTAGACTTGTGGTGAAGGGGTTTGCACAAAAGAAACGTATTGATTTTGATGAAATATTTTCTCCTGTTGTTAAAATGACTTCAATCGGAACTATTTTTAGTCTAGTAGCAGTTGAAGATTTGCATCTTGAGCAGTTAGATGTAAAGACAACCTTTCTCCATGGGGATTTGGAGGAAGAGATATATATGTAGTAGCCACAAGGATATGAAGTGAAAGGGAAGGAGAAACTAGTGTGCAGGTTGAAGAAGAGCTTGTATGGCTTAAAACAGTCTCCAAGGCAGTGGAATCTAAAATTTGACAAGTTTATGTCTGAACAAGGTTATACTAGATGTCACTCTGATCATTGTGTTTATCTAAAAAAGCAAAATGATGGCAGATATATTATATTGTTATTATATGTAGATGACATGCTTGTTGCAGGGTCTAACATGTAGGAAATAAATGTTCTCAAAAGAAAATTGGCAACTTCATTTGCAATGAAGGATTTGGGAGCTGCAAAACAAATCTTGGTATGAGAATAACTAGAGACAGGAAAAATCGTAAATTAACATTGTCTCAGAATGAGTACATACAAAAGGTGTTGAAAATATTTAATATGCACAATGCAAAACTAGTTAGTACACCTTTTTCTAGCCATTTCAAACTTAGTAAGGAAATGTGCCCAAAGACCCAAGAAGACATGGATTATATGTCTAAAGTTCCATATGCATCAGCAATTGGAAGCTTAATGTATGCAATGGTTTGTACAAGGCTTGATATTGCACATGCAGTGGGAGTTTTAAGCAGGTACATGAACAATCCAGGAAAGGAACATTGGTTGGTAGTGAAATGGATTCTCAGATATTTGAAAGGTACCAAAAATCAAGCATTATGCTTTGGTGGTTCAAACGTTTCTCTACAAGGATATGTTGATGTAGATATGGTAGGTGATAGAGATAACAGGAGGAGCACTATAGGAGGAGCACTACAGGATATGTATTTACTGTTGGTGGAATAGCTGTCAGTTGGGTTTCAAAAATCCAAAGTGTTGTTGCACTTTCAACAACAGAAGCAGAGTATGTTGCTGCTACAGAGGCTAGTAAAGAAATGATTTGGTTACAAAGGTTTATGGGTGATTCATCTTGCAAAGAACTCAGCATTTCATTCCAAGACTAAACACATATAGCTCAAGTACCATTTCATACGATCAGTGTTGGAAGATGGAGAGTTGAAGCTGGAAAAGATACACACTAGCCAAAATCCTGCAGATATGCTAACAAAAGTTGTAACCAGGGAGAAACTGAGAATATGCTCAGTTTCAATTGATCTTCAAGGATGACGATGAAGATGAGAAACAACCAGGTCCAAAGAGGAGTCATTGTCCAGCAAATGAAGCAGCAGTGGAGTTTCTACAGTCATTCTCCAAGTGGGAGATTGTTGAGTATGGAGCATGATTGTTTAGAGGTCTTTGTTTCAGCCAAATGTATACCCCAGGAAGTTTGTACACCCCTCCGCGTGGGGGTACTTGTCCCCCTCGCGGGGGTCCGGGGGCCAGCAGTCCCCTGGCGGGGGTTCAGGGGCAGTGCCCCCGAAGCTAAAAATAGATGTAAAATTGCCTTGTAAAAGTATAGTAATTTCTAGTCAATTTGGGCCGTTCATTAGGCAGATGATCTGACGGTAGAACTTATGTTTAGTTTAAGGTTTTTTTCCCTAGAAGGCAACCCCTCTCTTTGTATGAGGGTATTGTATTGAGTCTGTGTAATATATGTGTATTCTCTGAGCGAGAAACAGAGAGGTGAGACTGTGAGAGAAAATAGAGGATATTATAGCGGATCTGCTGTAGGTTGTGTCTCTTCATTTTGCTGGATAATAGAAAGAAAGGATTGGCTGTTCGAGGTGGACGTAGCCCAAACTGGGTGAACCACGTGTATCTGTGTCTCTATTTTTTTATGCATTTTCTATGTTTATATTTCTGCAATATTATATGTGTTCCATTGCTCCGTAATATATAAATTTCTAACACAAACAAGTAGAAATGTTAAGGATGCAAGATGAAGAAAAAAAAGATGTTGATATTTGTGTTGTCCATGTAGAATCACATGATTTTAAACATTGTCCATCATTACCAAGGTTGAAGGAAGTTTAGCAAGAGGACAATGGAGCAAGTCAATTTCCAATGCAGTTATGTTATGTAGCTCCAAGAGGACCATGGCATTGTATTCAACCTAGTATGATTGTTGGCTTATTGGGGCCTGACCTAGGTTCAGAGTTAGTTAGCCAAACAAATCCCGGTACTACTGGCCCTTTCGGCAACAGTCCGTGGAGCGCAGACTGAGGTCTCACGCGAAGTAGCATGGGAGGGTGAAAGAACCAGGTTTCCGCACCTTGGAGATGTCTAATGAGTTTGAATGGTCCGTGGTTTCTCCCTACACATACGTTGCTTCGCGCACCTTTCCGTTCCTCACAACTTGATACACTGCATTCACGCAGCCCTATCTAGGGGCTGTGTCACGTTTTGCACTATTACCCAAGACCTTGCTTATATTCCAATGTTAGTTAATTATCTTTGCCTACTTGAGTGCTTTGAGTTATAATTAACAACATAAAGCATTCATACAGGTGTGCACATTAAATAAACAGTGTATTTGCAAGTTATATCAATCATACATTAACCCAAGAATAGATACACATAATTATAACCAAACTTCTCTTTATTTATTATTTCCACAGTTACATACTCGACTCGCCCTACACACTCAGTTGTAGGGGTCTGCATGCTTAGCTCTAGACTACTAGGCCTCTACACACTCAGCTGCAGAGCCTTCTCCTACTCTACGACCCAAAGACACACTTTACACTTTGACTCAGTCACTTGGACTTTCTTATTCTTCTATATTATTTTACACTTAGAGCCTCATTCTATTTATACAATCCCATGGTCCGCAGACCATGGGTAGGTCTATCCAGCCGACATTACATTACAAAACTAGGGTGAAAAACCCTATGACTCTATCATACTTTTGCGCCCCGCGCCTGTAATTCGCGAAGCTTTACAACAAGATTCGATCAAAATTCGGGCTTTGGGCCCCAAAACCTGCCTTGGGGGGATTCCATGCCTAACAGGCCCCCAACACAAACATCATGATTCACCCTTGAGTCACTCTATCGGTGTGGAAATCTTTGCATGGAGTCCCTCCAATTGTTCTCGAACTGCACGGAGGTCAGCAGTGCACTAAGCTGCTGCTTGCTGGATCTGCTGCATACGCTGTTTTGAGACTTCTGTGTTGGGAGTGCTTCTCTACATCAATGTGTGCAACCCCTGTATGTGTGCGAGCTTGGCTTCGATTTCTGTCGTGATGATGAAGGCCTCGTCAATCCAAGGCTAAATGCATGCCTTCAGGACTGCTTCCTTATGTCGTGCCACATCCACTTGCTCCTTTAGTGCTTTAGCCTGCTGCACCGATGTAAGCCTCTGAGTGAGGACCACGATCTGCGCAATTCCTTGGACACTATCATACTATTGTTGGAGTTATCGTGCCTTTGTCTCTAAGGGCTGAATGTTGGGGTCCTCTTGCAGATTTGAGAGGACCTCAAGTGATTCTTCCAACATACTGGTGTAGTCTTACACTGCACCTCCAATTTCCTCCAACCCCGCTGTGATAGAGCTAGTGCACTATTCTCTCACTTTTGGGGGAGTGGATGGATGCGCCTTTAACCACAACTCGGCGCTCTGAAGATTCAACTCCAGCTGAACCTTTGTCATTTCCTCCCTAGTCTCGCAGACTCCTGCTGCTAATCTATCGATCTGCAACTCTGCTGGTATGTTTGCTGGGATAGCCAGCGCCGGGCCGCTTTGGCAAGCGTCATCTATTAACTGTACCAACTACTGATTTTGAAATAGAAATTCATCACGCCACAAGCTTAGTTGTTCCATATTTATTTTCTGCTCACTGAGGACCTAGAATGTGTGTCTCTCCCTAGCTCGCAGCTCTACAGTTACCTCATCCTACAACACATATAAGGTCTCGTGCAGGAGTGTAGCTAGATTAATACCGATACCTTTCAGTGCGCTAATCGAAGGCCTATCAGCCTTATTTGATGTTTCTAGAGCCCCTTCCAGTAGCACTATGGTGTTCGTCATCCGTTCACGCAACATCTGCTTTGCTGCCGTGGATCTAATTGCGAGGTTGGTCAAAAGGGTACCAACCTGAGGGGGACATGCCTGTAATTGCTGCAACTACGCTCTTAGGGATCCTAACACAATCTGGTTCTCCTGTATGAAATCTTGGAGAGACTCAGAGGTGACATCGCGCACAATTTCACCAATGTCATGCAGATCACCCACGATTAGGGTGATCGGGTCAATGGACAACTTTGATGCCTTGACCTTCTTATGCGACCCTTCCTGCTCTATTGGGTCCTGGAACTTTAGTTGGGTCGACACGGTTCGTGGGTCCGCACCTCCTTCTTCTATCTCTACTCCCTTTGATTCATGCCCCTGTGTCGTGTGGCCCTTGCCCACCTTCGCGGTTGCCTCTTGCATTGTTGCTGCTGATGTGACCTTTTCCTGCTCAACGACTTTTTGTTCTGCATCCTACATCGCCCATACTTCTGCTGTCGTTGCTTCCTTCCTTCGCTTTTTGGCTAACTGTGCAATGCACAACTTGGTCTTGTCTTTCTTCTTTTGCGCCATTGACTTCTCGATCTCTGCAATGTCTGGGGCAAGCCACTCTAGCGGCCATGCCTCCACTACATTGAAAATAACATCATCCATGGCTACGAAGGGTAGCTTTTTCCACTGTTTAGTGAGGTCCTTGTGCACCCTGATATAGATGTTATGCATGTCTGCTTTAAATTTTGCAAAACTCTGCAGACTGTTGTACACAGTGGGTGACAACCATGGCTTACGGTTGATCCCCATTCTGAGGTTCATCTTCATGAACACCGAGAATATTTTGGTGTCACATATCCTTTTAGCATCCTTTGTGGCCTAGAGCGAAGCGTACTTCACAACCTCCATAAATCCTTGTCAATTATGAGGAATTGACTATCCTCTAGCAATTCCCCAGCCACGAGCACTATGGACAGGAATAACCATGCATAGTGGAACATCTTGCCTTATTCCTGGGCTTCGCAGCAATTTTCTAAGAACTCCCGGCAAAGGAATTCAGACTAGTTAAATTGGATCCCCTCCATGCACTACTCAGCTAGTGCTACCACTGGCGTGGGTACTTCGTCTATGCAACACTTGTGCATGACCTTTCCTGCCATGATTTGGGTTGCCTCGTGCACTACTTTATCCTTGATGCTGGAGATGGCATAGCCCTTTTTCTTCTTTTCCAGCTTTTACTTTTTCTTCATGGTCTCCATGATGGCCAAGTCACTACCCTTCCCTTCCGATATGTCCGCGGGGTCCTCTCCTTTGCATGGAAGCTGATAGATGCGGTGAGTCAGGTCTGTTGTGATGGGGATGGGCTCCTCCAGCCACAAACACCCGTCATGCACCAGGTAGAGTAGCTGCCTGGCGATAAAAATGGTTATTGGTGCGCGATGGAAGTGCGACACCCAAAGCAAATCCAGTAGTCTAGAATTCTCCACTCCGCACAACCACTTCTGTGGCTCTAGCTCTATAATCCCTGCCGCAGTGTTATGCTTGGGCTTCATAAGGTTCCTGGTCTCAAGGTGAGGGAACTTCTCATGGTCAGCAAGGTCCCAGTATTTAAATTTTAGGCTCGACACGCGTCCCAGATGCATGCCTTAAAACATAATATTGTCTAGGAGGAGTGGGGTCTGGAGTAAGCTCTTGGTCCCATCGAGGTCCTTGGGCACTTTCGCCTTCCATTTTCACGGGGGGACATAGGAAGGAAATTTTTTCGTGAGGTGCATAGGCTGAGTGTCCTCCTCCATGCCTTCATCCTCCTCCTCTATGACGATAATATCCTCCAAATCTTCTTCTTTTTCATTGGTTTCTATAGTGACGGCTTTCCCTTTCTCCTCCATTGAAAACTTGGTGCGCAGCGGGTTCCGTGGGGATATATGTACGGGGACCATTGCCTGTTTTTCCTTCTTGCGTCTTGGCATGCGCAATGATTTCAGGATTTCTGCCACAAACCCAGTGCCTATTGGAACATCTCCCATAGTCAGGGCCTACACGACCTCCTCGTCATTTATTTCTGTTATGTCCATAACATCCTGAGCAGTTGCCATCGTACTCGTCGGGAAATATAACACTCGCAAACTCAAGGGCTCAATCAACGCTTAGCTCACAACACTTAGGGCTCTTCTCAATCGCTTAATTCACAAATGACCAAGTGTTGTTTGTTGGGCAGCTCTTTGTATTTTATAGCGCTTTTTGAATTCGAATTCGACCATTCCCCCCAATTTCGGTTCATTAATGCTTTCTTGGTGGTATATTTTCCCAAATCTTGCCCATAAATCACATCTTAAATGCCTACCACCCGCTCCATTTGGCCTCATAGTGAGCACCCTATCATGGATAGTGACTTTAACGGTCACTTTCTGACCAACGCGGCAGTGAAACCCCCTGTGCGCAGTCGCGGACCTTGTGACCTTTTGTTTCTGCGAGCAGCTCCAACCTCGCGTAGCTTCCATGCAGAGTAGTTTATAGTCATGCGCTTCCTTTCAACTGCTTGGAGCGCTAATATTTTATTTCCTTCGGCTAGTCAGGTGGACGCGCCACCCATGTAAAGTTCCATCCTGTCCTCTGTCATGACTCCTAGATAATCCCCACCTTTTATTGTTACAGTCGGCATCGTGCACTTCACCATTTGCAACGTGCTACCCTGGTCACTATGCTTAGCAATACGCGGTCCAAGCCAAGGCATCAGACTAATCAATTCACGACGATAGTTCTCAAACTTGTTCAGCATGATCGTACGGACCCTGCCTTACCATCCTAGTTTTTTCGGCGAGAAAATCTTCCTTTATCTTGCCCTCCAGTTTCTTGACTTCCACGTCCATCAAAGCACTTTTCTTCCTTAACCATACCCTTTCTTCTTCAAGTTCTTGGAGTCTAAGGTTTCCCTGTTGGATTTCTGCTTCCAAGGTTCCGTGAACCGTCATCCCTACCAGTGCTGGATTAGGCTTTTCAAGTACTAGAGGGCTTACAACGTTTGTCTCATATTCTAGCCTTGGCAGTGCCTATGCAGTCAGGTTCTTGCACGTGGTCCTATACACCCATAGAACTGCTATTTCGTGCAGGTCCCAGTCAGTCTGTTTTACATTGTGGAACTTGTTCAGTAATTCACACACTTTGCCAAAGGATTCCACGCAGATAACCTTCTGCATGCTTGGTGTTACCGTACCTCCTGGTCCCAAACAGAGGGGTTGTTCGTGCCATTGTCTTGCCCGCTTCTACTTACCGATCATGTTTCCTACTGCACAGACGGTATGCCTTCATGCAGGTTGCACACCAGATGACTGTTTCCATATAGAAAGGTGGGTGTGCGGGCCATTTTGTCTTCCATACTTGGATTTTATCCACATTTGAGGCTTCCAAAATCATAGGTGCATCATGCTAGTCCTCAAAATTCTGCTAGTGCGTACCCCACCACCTTGCGGGTGTAGTGCACAATACCCATTTCAAAGTGTCAAAACGTTGTTGTTTCGGCACTTCTTTTTCAAATTTGTTCAGGAAATCCTCCACCTCGCTTAACCCATCATACGTAGGCAAGTCTCTTGTCTCTATTGCTATGTAGCATAGTGACCTTATCATCATGTTACAGTTGAGCGTGGTTACCTCATGTAACTGGTTCTACCATCATTCTATCTCTTCGTCAAAATTTGATGTGTAGGAGCTTTCACACTCCCAAGATATTCAACCATCCGTAGTGGGATTTACCCAGTCTTGCTCCCGCACGGTTATCTTCTAGATGCAGTTCATATCATCATCGTTGTCGTTGTCGCGCACTAGTTCTATGTAGCGCCATCCTTCTGCAAGGTCTAAAGGTACCACTATGCACAGTTAATTTTTCTCAAAAATCATCTTGTGCTTCTTTATATTTATCACTCCATTCATGTCAGTGGCCCAATCTATTCCCAATAACACAGGATAGGGCTTTCTATCATCAACAATCTCCATCACTTCGAAATCTGCTAGCGCGCTCACTCCTTCGATATCTACTATGATTACCTACAATCTCCCCATAGGTAGGATATTTTGCTGGTTTGCCATTCAGAGCTGGATAGGATACCATTGTAGCGCAGGCCTACCCATGTGCTCCCATGTCTTATTTGGCAGGACTTTCACATCCGATCATAGATCCAGAATCACTTGATCCATCTCATATTCCTCGATCTGAGTGGTCAATCTAATCTCCCTTCCTGTTCGCGTCGTGTGCTTCTCGAGCTTCCAGACTATGAGCAATTCTCCTGGCGCTTTCCCAACACATCTATTTATGAGTTCTTGTAGCCCCTTCATAGCCTTTTTGTCGTGCAACAGCTTCATGCATGTATCTAAGAATGTAGTGAGCATTGATGGGTCCATTTCCAATTCCATTCTGTCTTTACTTCCTGAAATGGAGGCATCCGTGAAGCTCCTCTTAGCTTCCATTAATGTCTCTTTAGCATGCTCCAAATCAAATCCAGGTTCCTTCGTCGGAGCCTTGCGGACCCAATTACTTTCTTCAAGCTACTCTACCTTGTCATCCCCCGTCGCAATACCGCTTTGGAGCACGATATTTACATTATGTTCTTCCTCGCGCGACTGAGACATCATATTTTGCAGGTTCTAAGTTAAGGGAGGTTGCAGTGCTCCTTTATCGTACAACCTTGCTATCAGTGTTGGACAGTCCTCTGTATCATGATTGAACAATGTACAATACAAGCAAGATGGTTGCATTGGATTCATATAGTTACGGGAATAATGTCCTGGCCCTCCGCAATTGTAACATATCAGTTGGCCACGACCTCTTCCTGGTCCCATTCCTCCTCGACCTCATCCACGCCCCTGAAATCTGGTGTGTGTCATTCCTATGTTTTGATCAAGGGCCCATGTTATGGCCTGAACTCTGTAGGTAGGAGTTTGATCCATCATTAGTTCATAACTTCTACAGGTGTGCTCATCATGTCCCACTGATATGCAGAAATTACAGAACAACTACTCGGAAGTATGTGTATACTTCTCTAATAGATGGCAGTTATCTGTAGCATGCTTCCTGCCTATCTGACAAATCATGCACCATAATGCAGGTGCCACACTTGGCCCTACTTGTGCCACCGATATCAATGGCATTGTTCCTCCTCCCGTGAGGTAATTCGAAAACACCGGGCAGTGGTCCTTGTCGTGCCCCTAGCCCTTGCACTTTACACACCATACCTCGTTACGCACTTCTAGACGAGTCTTCCTGTCTTGTTTCAAAATCTAGATCTCAAGGCACAAGTTTTTCAACTATGCATGAATCTATTGGACTCCTAGGTTTGGATCTTGTATCAGAGTCTCATGCAATCTTATCGCGACCTCCAAAGCTTCAGCTAGAGTTGTTAGCCTTTGTTGCGATAACGCATTCCACAAATGCGGTGTTAATGATGCTACAAACCATTCGCGATGTTTCCCATCTGTTAGTGTCATGTTTTCTTCATGAATCGTTCACTTCAATCTTTGATCCAGCTCCCACGGGGTTTCGCCTGGTAGCATTGTGATTTCCTTGAATCCAATGATCGACTGTGCCTCTAATTTTTGTCTGTTAAATTACTTGTTTAGTGCAACTTAGATATCTACTATCCCTGCATTCAGATTTTCATTGGAGTGATTAATGTACTCGGTTAACATGCAATGCTATAGAGTGCTGACCAACATTTCATTCTTTATATTGTTGTCCGTGACACCCTGTGATTCCCATACTGCTTTTACCATGAACCAAAATTGGTATGGATTTTCATTTCCTACTCCCTTGAACACTGGTAGCTTTATTGCGCCGGCCATACTGCTTCGCAGTGGTGGCGGAGGTGATATGGGCGAAGTCGGGGGTGAAGATGGTGAAAAAGGTGATGGTGTGGGTGGTATGTGCGGAATTCTTTGCTTTATCAGATTGATCGCACTTCTTGGTGAGACCTTCAAGAGTTCTTCTTTGCCTCTGCGCGGAGGTGAAATCGATGGGCTAGTTTCTAGTTCTATGCTACCTTCGTTTCTATAGATCCTCCCACTCGTCATAGCCCAAAACATCAATCTATTCACATAACCCGCTTTTCACACAATAGCATTTTAATCCAGGTGTTCAAAGATTTAACATACTTACCTCGCGATCCCCTGAGGAAGCATCGTTCTACTTCGATATAGCTGACTGAAGTTGAAGTGTCATTCTACCTCGCTATAGCTGACTGAAGCATCTACCATGAATCCAGTGATGAATCCTCCGATGATTTGATCTAGCCAGTGATCGACAGTGCACACGATCCTATCTTTTGATGCTTCCAGTCTGCACACCAACTTTGGAGTCCACACAATAGGTTTGTTGAGTTTACACCTTCCTTGGCTGTCTTCTAGCTTTGCGATCCACTCGTACAACTCAGTGGGGAAGGATGCAAAGAAAATTTCATGGATCTCCATATACAAGTAGAAATCTAACCACACTTCCTTTGATAATCACGGATTCCTGTTTTCCTGTGTTGCGAACTCGTGAATCTTTCTGTCCAACCACTCCTCAATTCCTTTCTTTGTCGGATTCTAGTGGTATGACATCATAAATATTTATGCAGATCCTGGTCCCTGAACCGAAACCATTTGTTGGCTTGTTGGGGCTTGACCTAGGTTCAGAGTTAGTTATCCAAACAAATCCCGGTACTACTGGCCCTTTCGGCAACAGTCTACAGAGCACGGATTGAGGTCTCACCCGAAGTAATATGGAAGGGTGCTAGAACCAGGTTTCCGCACCCTAGAGATGTCTAATGAGTTTGACTGGTCCGCGGTTTCTCCCTATGCACAGGTTGCTTCACGCACCTTTCTGTTCCTCGCAACCTGATACACTGCATTCACGCAGTCCTATCCAAGGGTGGTGCCACATTTTGCACTATTATCCAAGACCTTGCTTATATTCCAATGTTAGTTAATTATCTTTGCCCACTTGAGTGCTTTGAGTTATACTTAACAACATAAAACATTCATATAGGTGCACGCAGTAAATAAACAGTATATTTGCAAGTTATATCAATCATACATTAACCCAAGAACATATACACAGAATTATAACCAAACTTCTCTTTATTGATTCTTTCCATGGTTACAGACTCAACTCGCTTTGCGCACTCAGCTGTAGGGGTCCGCGCACTCAGCTGTGGACTACTAGGCCTTTGCGCACTTAGCTGGAGAGCCTTCTCCTACTCTACAACCTAAAGACACACTTTACACTTCAACTCAATCACATGGACTTTCTTATTTTTCTATCTTCTTTTACACTTAGAGCCTTTCTCTATTTATATAATCCCATGGTCCGTGGACCATGGTTAGGTCTATCCAGTCGACATTACATTACAAAACTAGGGCAGACAACCCTGTGACTCTATCATACTTTCGCACCCCGCACTCATAATTTGCGGAGATTTACAACAAGATTCGGTCAAAACTTGGGATTTGAGCCCCAAAACATGCCTTGGGGGGATTCCATGACCGACAATGATGCAAGAACCTAATTCAAAATTTCAAGCTTATGCACGTCCATCTCAAAGTAATTGGAACACACCCTTTCCTTGGTAACAATGGCCATCTCAACCCCAAAACCAATTTTGGCAACAAGGTTGACAAGGAAATTATGGGAGCCATCCATAATATCCTTAGTATTTTCCTCGATATCCTTCATACCCAACTCCATGTTATCCCTACCATTCATCTCCACCACAACCACAACCCCAACCACATCCATCTCAAATATCCACTCCCACTCAACTACCTGTACCACCATTTCCAAACCCACACATTGAAGTAGCTCAGCCCACTTACAATGCTGAGGTAAAACACTTCCAAACATCTCCTCTTGAGATCAATGGTATTCACCATAGCTCAGGAAAAGTATTGCAAAAAAGATATTATCTTGATATCATTGAAGGACCACATCCAAAAGAAGAAGATTCAAATGAGAAGACCACAGAATCATGGGTTGCACTTGATGAAGAGCAGACATCAAAATCAGAGATCAAGAGAGCTCCCTCATGGTTACCATCAAATCCTCCATGTATTCAAGAGAAAAATCAACAAAAAGAGGAATATTTGAAGGTCATGGTAGAAGAAGACATGAAGAATGATCCAGATAAGCAAGAAAAACAAGGGCATCAATGTTATATTGAGGTTTGGTTCCAGAAAATCAACAAGATGGAGCATCACTCTCTTCTTCAAATATGCTTGATCCTTTCAAAGTCAAATAATTTGGTCTTTGAAATCTAGTACATGTCAAAGCATACATTTAAATCCTACACATCATTTTTTGTCATCTTGATGTGCACATGGCTCCATTGGAAGTATTCTTATACTTGAAAGTGATAATGTTTTCCAGGTAGAGTAGGTAGATAAACTAAAAAATGAAAAATAAGAGAAAAAAAATAAAATCTCAGGTCAAAACCTCCTTTGAAGCACCTGGTATTGGCTCATTTATTGAAAACCTCCATGAGGCGGTCAATGGGTTGGAAAAAAGAGAAAAAATAGAAAAAGGAAAAGATCCTAGGTGAAAACCTCCTTTGAGGCACCTAAGAAGACCTACTTGTTGAAAACCTCATTGATGTGGCTAGTAGGGCTAGAAGAGAAAAAAAAGAGAAAAAATAAAAAATATGTGCTCCATGTATCTCTCTGATGAATGTATGTTCCCTCCAACATCTGCAAGTAACAAAAACAAGTTGGCACCAAGAAAAGAAAAAATAGCACAAACCTAGTCAAAAGAAGTCAAATTTTGACTTTCTCCTCCTTTGCTCAAATGATCCAACAAGGCCAAAGTCACACCAATCCATCACCCTCATCTATTTCCACCATCCACTCATCATTCTGAAGCTTCTACCACTCATTTTCCTTGTTGTCCCAAAATACTACAGGAAGGCTTTGTTTTACTACAGGAAACAAAAATACAGAGCAAAAATTTGTTTTTGACACAACTTGAAAACCGTACATCCATTTACCAAGATATTTCAAGGGGAGATGCATATGGATGATGGTAACATTCTCAAGCAATTTCAGCAAATTCTAGTGCACAGTTTTTGAGAATTCAACCTCCATCACATAAAACCATTTTTTAATTTTCTCGATAACCATGCGTCCATTTAAAAAGTTGTTTTATGGGGATATTCATATGGATGATGGTACCATGCCCAAGAAATTTCATGAAATTCTATTGCATGGTTTCCAAGAAATCGACCTCCATCACCTTGAAGAATTTTTAGTTTTTCTTGAGATCCGTGCATCCATTGACCAAATTTTTTTTATGGGGAGGTTCATAATGATGATGAAAACATTCTCAGAAAGTTTCATGTCAATCCATTCTACTATTTTGGAGATATGGACAAACAATTCTTGTACAAGAGGCTGTCTTGAATTACTACAGGAGTTTCCTGTAGTACTACAGGAAGTTCTGAAAATCTACAGGAAAGGCAGTCCGATGGAAAAATTATGATGCAGGCTTGTTTTGGGATAGAAAAAAATGACATTGACTTCACCACATCTCAGCCAACACCCATCATGACCATGTCACTCTATGACCACACCTTCCACTCATTCCAATACCTATTTACCCTCCAATAGAGAAAGGACACAAACATTCAAAAAAAAAAGGCAGCTACAACAACCTATTTGGAAGTAACAGTAGGCTCCAGGCCTAACCTTCAACACCATGATTGAAAGAGGAGAAGCATAACTATAGGCACAATGAAATGCCTCCAGAATTCAGCAGCAACAGAGGAAGCCATCACCTTCACATCAACAAGAAGACAACCCATCAACAAAATAAGATCAACAAAAAAGAAAAAGCTAGTCAAGAAGATGTACCTGAGTCATGAGAAGCACAACAACATCAACTCAGCAGTAGCATGCATGTCTCTCCAACAACCATCGGGTAGGTACAGATATGCAATATTCTAGACCTCTTCTCTTGAGCATATTATAGTTAGAAATTTGTTTTCAATGCATGATAGATGATGTTTTATAAGCTAAGGATGGGTTAGCAGTCTCAACCACCTTTAACTAGTTAATTGGAGCTCACTCCTTCACTCATGCAATGTTAAAAAGTCAAATTATGAAGGGTGACGATTCCAAGGAATGAGGAGAGAAGTTAAAAGAAGAAATTTTTGCAAAGGCCAAGTCACCATAGCACTCCAAGCCCTCCATCCACTTCATATTCACTATCTATCCGTCATTCATGTATCCCATTTCATAATTTCAAGAAAAAATGCTATGTCACCTTGAAAATTTCTTGAAAAAGCAAACAGAGCATCCTCTCCATTTCCACAAACCTACATAATTTCTCATCACTCCCATACAGTTTGAAGACTCTGAAGGAAGAAGGAATGACTACTACAGAAAGGCAGAATGCTACTACAAGAAGGAAGAAAGAAAAAATTGTGCTAAAACCCAAAATGACAATGCCTAAGAAAGACCTAATCAAAACAGAGAACTCAAGTCCATTAGACAAACATCTAGGCCACAAGAGAGAAGAATAAGGCAACAAAAGGAAATGAGGCATCCACCATCAAAACAAAACTCAAACTACAGTGATGAAAAGAGACTTTCCAAGAGGTCTCTAATCTCTTTCTAGCTTTTGTCCAAGGCCTAAAATATGTTATAGAAATGAGAGAAAGGCATGGGAGTCAAGTTGAGGGCCTGCCCTAACCTCAAACTATCATTTATGCTTAAAACTGGTTTCCTGTAGTTTTAACAGGGTTTCCTGTAGGTTTCCTATAGTTTTGACAGGAATTACTATAGGATGTCCTAGTTCTCTTCTAAAGGCATTTTCAAGGTCTTAGAGGTGTCCAAATAGTGGAACAAGGTAGCAGAAGGTTGATAATGATATGGACGACCTTGCTAAACTAAAAAATATTCAAGAACCCATCTTGAATAAGGGGAAGAAGGCAAGCTAATGGTCTCAAGAAACAATAATTTTTCATTGCACAAATAGGTTTTTGGGCTTGCCCTTGCAGAACTTGCAGCCAAGATTCTTAATGCACAAGAGAGAGGCCACCAGGGCCATGAATGAGGCACAATAAGGTCACTAAGTTTCTTAGAGGATGAGCAACACTTTTAGCAGGGGGTATGATGGGCCTCTAAATTAGACATAAATTAAGGCCCATGCCTCTAAATTAAACATAAATTAAGGAATATGACCATCCTTCAACAAATTAAACCTCTGTTTTTGCATTAGATAATGTATTTTTAACTTTAATATATTCATTAGGAAGGTTTATGAATAATTGGATATTTGTGCCTAATATTATTTATTTTTGTGGAATATTATGAGAATATTGGGCAGATTATGAATATTTGGAGGAGGAGATAATTTAGGGACTTTCTCCCTACTATAGGAGGATAAATATTAAATAATAAAGAAACAAGATACTATGGAATTATGTCACAAATTTTGGAACTCCAATGATTGATAAAACCTACGAATGTGTTCCCGGCCATTTAATCCAGATTCCTAGTATTGGGAACCAGATCCACTAATCAAGGGATTTTGGTGGGGAAAGCTTCCTACTTTCATGGGGAATCATTCCTAATAATTCTATATAAGTACCAAGTCGAATTTTCCTCTAGGGATAGATTTTTATTAGTCTTCTTGTGGAGAGAACTCGTATTTCTACAACTCCATTGTATTTTCACTACAATAAAAAAGGTCATTGGTGAGGGTCATGCCTGTGACGGATGTCGCATATGGTGATGGTATTTAAAAAACATTGTTGTAAGTGTATATAGTGATGGTCCTTTAAGGTTTGTCACCAAAGCAATTTTTAATGACACTTTTGGTGAGGGTGATTAAAGGCTCGTCACTAATTCTTTCTTTGGTGACACTTTTGGTGAGGGTTGTTAAAGGCCCATCACTAATTCACTCTTTGGTGACACTTCTAGTGATGATATTTTATTGACCTCACCAATGCTCTTTTTGGTTACTTTTGGTGACGGTAAAAAAAAGTTCATCATCATTGATCATTCCAATGACTTTTGATGACGCTTCATGCTTGTGACAAACCTTTAAGGTTCGTCGCCAATGTCACATATGGTGACGATCTTTAAAAAAACATTGTTGTAAGTGTATATAGTGATGGTCCTTTAAGGTTTGTCCCAAAAGCTATTTACAATGACACTTTTGGTGAGGGTCGTTAAAGGCCCATCACTAATTCTCTCTTTGGTGACACTTCTAGTGATGATCTTTTTATTGACCCTCACCAATGCTCTTTTTGGTTACTTTTGGTGATGGTCAAAAAATGTTTTTCATCATTGATCATTCCAATGAGTTTTTGATGACGCTATGTACCTGTTACTATATTTTTTTCAAAAGATAACGACTTAAGACCATTGTTGTGGAGTCTTTTTCATTATGTGTCCAAGGTCATAGTGGTTATAGTCAGTCAATTGTTTAAGAAGTAAGTAATGTGTATCATTTCCCTCAAGTCATAAGAATATAGTTTTTCTATGAGTCAACACATGATTCATCACTATTAGGTTTATTATCTAGCAAATTTCCTTTAAATAAAGTTCCACTAGTGTGTGTAGAAACTATATTATTTAATACATAATCAAGCTCTGTCAATTCTATTAATGAGAGAGACCTAGCACTCCTCAAAACTCGTGTCACACTTAACATGCTTTAGAACAATACACTAACATTCCTTGCAACACCTCACATTTCCTCGAACATCTTTGTACCTAGAACATCTTGCCATGAGTAAGACACCCAAGCACATGTTGGCATACCCTGTAGTCCCTAGCATGCCCTGGAACACCTTGGCATAATATTGCATTGACAAACATTATCACTTGGCACACATTGGCACTTGGCATGTATTGGAACATATTATTAGTGTGCCTAGCATGCCCCTTTTGAAAAAGATAAAGTCCCAACTTATTAACCCTCTTATGTGTTCATCTCCCTACATTTTAGCTTGGTTATTCCTTTTGTTTCCTTGAAACTCCTTGATGCATATTGGCATACTCTGACACCCTGCACATCCTAGCATGTCTTAGCACTTGGCATGCCTTGGCACTATATGGCACATGTTAGCACACCCCGGAACTACCTAGCACACTCTAGCACTTCTTGACATGCCCTGATTTTCCCTGGCATGCCTTACCCATGCTTAGCATACCTTGTCACTCCCTCCTTGGCATGACATCTAGCACTCATTAACACTCCCCGACACACCCTCATATTCATTCACTTCTATGCATTTTGACCTAGTGCTCCCTTGTGTTTTCCTAGTACTCCCTAGCACTCCTCAACATGCATTGACACTCTCTAACACACCTTAGCACTCTTCGATATGCTCTGCCACTTCATAGCATGCATCACACTCCTTGACGCACATTGGAACTTGGCAAGTCTTAGGATGTTTGGCATGCGTTGAGATGACATGGTATGCTTTGGCATGGTTTAATATTAAAGTTATTTGAGATCAATTACTGGAAACTAGATGAGAAGAAATAGAGGAATATTTGGCACTTAGAATGCATTAACAGTTGGCACTTGGCAACTATTGGCACCTAGTGTTGGTGTGCCTAGCATGCCCCTCATGGAAAAGGTAAATTGATGACTTATTAACCCTACTATGTGCTCATTTCCTTGTAGTTTAACTTGTTCCTCCCTTTTGTTGCCTTAACAATCCCTGGCATGCATTGTCACACCCTTGTATATCTTGGCATGCCTTAGCACTTGGCACATCTTAGCTTGTTTGACATGTCTTTGTACTATCAGGCACATGTTAGATTGCCATAGAATTCCCTAACACACCTTGGTAGTCATGACCTCATGACTAGCATTACATTTTTCCATGACTTGGGAACCTTACATTCACTAGAACACCTTGGCACTCCCTAGTTGTCATTCCCTCTGTTATCCTCCACAATGTCCTGGGCTGATGAGGAGATCGATGAAGGTAACCACAAATCAATCTTTTAGTTTGGTAGCTAGCCCTACCAAACCAGAGAGGGGTCTCTCTATGAAATCACAGACAAGAGATGATTGGAATGTAAAGGATTTTATGCTAGATAGCTAGGCTCAGGTGGATTTTTGAAAATTTAGGGGTTTTTACTGGATAAGGGAGAAAAACCAGGTAGCTAGGTCAGAGGATCAAAAGGTTACATCAGAAAAGATATAAAGGAGAAAGGTAGCATTACTTTTGTGATGGATCTTAGGGGTTTTCAGTGTAGTGTAGTGTTTAGATGAAACAAAAGGTCTTAATGAGCATGAAACATGAATTCATTAAGTAAGAAGGAAAGTAACACATAATGATTTTTCCATCAAAACAGAGCTTTATGTAAATAATTATGCTTATAATCTGTAAGGAAAACCATTGAAGAATTGATGAATGGAAAGAGAAGATGAATATATTTCATATAAAGCTATAACAGAGAAAAAACAACATCACAAATTTACTGCACATGAATTCCTAGATAATAGCTGCAAATTGTGTCCTTTGATTTCCAGAAAATGTCCATGTACAAGCTACAATAGTTCTCTCCTCTGAAATCGAACCTATTCTATCACTAAGAAACTAATACATAAAGACAAAAAAAACATCTCCCCACTCTCAGGGGTCGAATCCATGACTCTAGGAACTGTTCCATGAGTTGTTCTAACCAAACCCTAATGTCTAGGGAAGTTAAAAACAACTTCTACAATTAACTTTGACTCCAACCTCTCTCATAAATGAGGTCAAATTTACATCAAAACAAATTACAAAGACTAACCAC
Source organism: Pinus tabuliformis (assembly GCA_031772625.1). Lineage (NCBI taxonomy): Eukaryota > Viridiplantae > Streptophyta > Pinopsida > Pinales > Pinaceae > Pinus > Pinus tabuliformis. Next base: position 1,902,072,401 of record CM062817.1, read on the forward strand.
CCATTATTTACATTTAATTTTACCCCTCACATTCATCTACTTCACCCTTTTTACTTTTACCAAAGTCAAACTAGGAATTACAAAAAATTACACAGTGAAAATTTTACAAAAATCTCATAAATTTCCAGGTGTGTAGCGAGCTGTTGGAGGCCATTTTTGAGTGCCTTTTTGAAGTCCAAATCTAGATCTGAAGCCTTTTCTAGAAATATGGGAGAGTGTAGATGTCTTTAGAGTATTGTTTCACTCAAAAGGACCCATTTTTTGGCTGAGATATGGCCATTCTCCCAAGGTGTCCCCAGGTGTGCAACGAAATGGAAAAAAGAGGGGCAAAAAGTTGATTTTTGGTCTCATTTTTGCAAATTTCTCAAAAACTAAGCCCCAGACTAGGAAAGTGGGAAAATGGGTTTTGAGAGGGGGTCATAATATTTCCAAAAATGCTGATTTTCCATCATTTGGAGCCCTAAGGAAGAAGCGCAGCGTGAGCTCGCTGTGCTCCTAGACAGAAAATTGCCAAAAAATTTCAAGTGTGCACCAAAACACAATTTTTTCTCCAAATCCTCCCAAAATTTGTCTAGAGATGCCTAATGAGGTATGTTATGCAATCATGGATGCATCAAAAAACAAATCTAACTTACCCTTCTCCTCTTGGCTGATTAGGGTGTCCTTGAGTTTTTCCTTCAGCTTCTTGATTTTGACCTTGGTGACCTGATTCTTTGTGTAATAACGGATGGCCATTTTATTTTGCAACTTGTTATCCCTATTGGCCTTGTCAAGTAGATTCTCAAGGTGGAAATTTAATTTTTCAAGACAAAAATCCTTGTCCTCATTTATTTCCATGGAAATCTTCAAAGGTCAATTCTTCCATTGGTGGCTTTTGTTCTCTTTCTCTCTAAAGTGCCTTACTAAGACATATTGTCCTTCGTCTCTTCCTTGCCACATGTCTTTAATGCTTCTCAGTGTCCTCATGGTCCACCACTTCCTTTCCTTTCATCTCTTGTTTCTTGGCTTTGAATTTCTCTTTCTCCATGACTAGTTGTTTTGCCTTAAGTTGACTGTTTTCTTGCTCAAGGAATGAAATGATGAATTTGGCCCTTTCCAAATTGTCCTTGAGCTCCATGATCTGAGAATCCTTCTCTTTGATGACTTGTTGTAGGGTTTTATGCTCATCATGTGCCTCCAAATCAACTAGGTCAAAGTCATGCTCAATGGGCTCCTCATCATGCAAAGAAGCCTCATGATGTGATGGTGATCCTTGTTCTGTTGATGTAGTAGGCTTGGCCCCTTCCTCAATTTGAGGAGAAAACACAAGCCTTTTGCCTCTATGATATGTCTTGGTCACCTCAGGCCTAGGTTCCTTGGAAACCTCATCATGTTTTCTTGATGAACCCACCTCCATGGGATGTACTAACATGGTTTGGTGCTGGCTTGGTGAAGTGGTTATATGTGTTTTCAAGGCTGCCTCAATGAAGGTGTCCCATTTCACATTCTTCTCTGTCAACTAATGGAGTACTATAACCTTTATCAGGCTATGGTGAAAGAGGCTGGGATAATGCACTTTTCCTTTCAATTTCACCCTTTCAGACATTTTGGTTAGGCTCCTATACAAGTAGCTGGACAAATTTAGAGACTTGGCAGCTGTAAAGTGCATGAGCATTCTTATGTGGTATTGATATAGCCTAGAAAATCTGCCCTCACATGTGAAGAATATCATGAAAACCTTCATAAATGGTGCACATCTCTCCAACAAGTATATGAATGGGAAAACTTGTGAGTGAGCTCTTTTGCATTATCATTTCAAGTAGGTTTTTTACTCTTCTAGGTCTAGGTTCATGCATTTGAACCAGTTTTCACCATGGTTTGGTATGCATGTAGCTTGAGAGATGGAATCCACTAAAAAAATGAAATTAGTCCCTGCAATGGTGATCTTGTCTTCCTTCAAGGTGAGGGAAAATATACCTATGAGATGCTCATGGTAACCTACTTCCTGCACTCTTTGACAACACCCTAAACAATTGACATCTTCAAAGAATTTCATGAAAAATGGGGTGGAGGTGATTTCATTGCAATTAGAGGGCTCAAACCTCAGTATCTTTCCCCTTTGTTGTACTTCCTCTTCTCTGATGGTGATGAGTCAGGCTCCATACTTCAAACCCTAGGTGAAAGGCAAGCAAAAACAGTGAAATTTGTTTTTGTGAGGGAATGAGGTGGTATGATGGACTTAGGAGTTGCCTAAATTTGTAAGGAAATTTAGGAGGGTAGGGGATGATGTCAGTGAGTAGGGGAAAAAGGAATTTTTGGAAATGAGTGAGAGGAGGGGGTGGAAACGGCCAAAGCATATACTTAGCTTAGAAAGAGATAGGGTAGATTAGGGTTAAGAGGAAAATGAGGGGATAAGGCTTTGTGATGGATGGAAATGATGTATTAGCTGCAAATAGAGGTGTAGGGACAAGGAATCTAGGGTTTAGGGTAGAAACTCATCATTTGAGGATAAAAACCATGAAAATCATGTAAACCCTAGAATAATAAGTATTTGATCATTTTCTTGACATATGAGGCAAAGGAGGGCATGAAAATGATTAAAATTACTTGCTATAGAGCTTGGAGGATGAAATGAATGAAGAGGAGCTTTGAAAAATGAATTTTCATGGTCAAACAACAATTTTGGACAACTCTACCACGTGTGCAGTGAAAGCTTCCTGTGCGCAACGTGCTGTGTAGGTGTACATCGAAGGCTCTCTGTGCGCAGCAAGAGTCAATTTTTGCCAGTGAGGGCTATGGAATCACAATTTTTTACAAAGGAGAGGGGGGAGCTCGATGATAGGATGGTAGACAAGTGAAAATGAGTGTGAATGATCTCCTCCATGTGCTTTTATAATTTTCTTTTGGTGTCTGAGTGTCTAATGAGGTAGGATGGCCAACCTCACCAATTCACTTTCTCTTTGAGTTTTGTAGCCTTAGGACCTCTTCTTGTAACTTTAGAACCTTAGGAACATGATTACATATAAAAACATAAATTACATTTGAAATCAAGTGTTATTGAACAAATTTACCTATTGCTACTCCTCATTTGTTGGATTTATACATGAAATGACTGATTTTGTGACCTTCACCCTAATGACCTAATGGTGACACTAAGATGAATGGAGACCATGATGATGTGACTGAAGTGATATTAATGATGTTTTCATGATGGTAGACTCAACTGAGATATGAAAGTGATTGGAATATGAAATTCTTGAGAGAGTGGAAATAACCCCAGTCACACTAGCCAATGACCAAATTTTTATTTGAAGATTCACTGCAATGACAAGAATTTGACTTGACACCCTAATAAAACCTTGTAAGAGCATATTTCATCACTAGTGACAGGCTGAACTGATTGACACTAACACCCTCACATATAACCTTACTTTTTTTGTGACTTGGGAACCCAACCAATTCATTAGCAAAACAATATTGTGCCCAACCCAAAGTCTCCCTTTCTCCAACTTGAGGTCAACAATGCCAAGTTGGAGGTCCACCAAGTCAAATTTCAAAAAGTTCTAGAAATGAGAATTTTTATATTTTTATATTTTTTAAGATTGAAATGAGAATTTTCTATATTATTATTGGACCAAAGCCCTAAAATTTACTCATTTAAAAGAACCTAGAAAATACAAATTTATTGGGCACATGCCATTTGTTTAGCCTTCTTCTGCGACTGTTGGTTCCACACATTCAAACAAATAGAGGTAGGTCTTGGGAACGATGTGGGTGTGCTAAGGAGATCACCTACCTCTTGATTGCACATGACTTATGCATGTTGGATGTGTAATGCCCAACAACAACATATTTTTATCTCATGAGGAGAAAAGTTGCTATAATATAGTAGGGCTCATCTTGGGACACTACTAGTAGCTCTACTATGGGATGGCGCTTACTCATCTCATCAAGGACACCTCAAATAGGTTGTCTATATCACATATATTTGGAATTTCTCTTTTTGATTACGGGATATCCCCAGAGATCAATTTTAGGAAATTCCATTCTAACTAAATAAAAAGAATCTTCTTTTTTTATCCTCGATGAAGAAAAATAATGGTCATCAGATACATCAAAAATAGATTTTGGCTATTGCAAAATGCCAAATGATAAGGGTTTTGATTTAAGATAAGATGATCTAGTCCCACTGATGGATTCTTTTCATCATAGTTGTAAGGATGAGAAGAGGTTTGCACTGCGAACCTTAGCTAGCAAGAAGGAATTCTTGGTTGAATCTAATCAACTAGTAGTGGTAACATCATCCCAATTGGCTAATGCTATATGTTGGATGAACTTGTTTGCACCCCTTGTTGGTGCTTATCTTCTTTTATGCCATAGAAACTTATTGTTGTCCCTTAATGGAAGACAAGTAAAACGTAGATATCAAGCAAGCTCTATCTCTGCCTATCGCAAAAGGTTAGACCAACATCCACACACACATAGGAGGACTACACTCATCCCTAACATATATGGTATGGGTTTCTTATGCATAGGCCAAGGAGATACTTATCAGTGATGTAAATTGGCTTTGATGTGGAGACTATGAAAAATAATAATATCATATGGCACATTAGACACACTGAATGGGTTTGAAACCCTCCTCTTGCATAGATACACATCTTAACATGGGGTGAAACCCTCATAAATCAATAGGTAACACTTAATGGCTCTGAAAGGACTCTAACCTCCCTCCATATAACACTTGATGGGTTGAAACCCTACATCAGGAAGTAAGGAAGGAAGGATGGGTTCACATTTTGGTTGCGGACCATCATAGTTGGATGGGGAAAGTTCAACGTCTCGATGCAAGTTTTGTCGAGCCTCTCAATCGAAGGCATCCTACCACTATTATGGAAACCCCTGGAAATGCTATTTTTCACATTTGATATCACCAATGTGGGATTTCCTCATTGAACCATTGAAAATTAGATTTTGACACTATGGAAAAATGTAGAGGGATATTCTAGAGTAACTATCATGCTAACTATTTACAAGGAAGGAGGGGTTTGCATAACGAACCATAATAGTAGGCAAGAAGGAATTGGTGTTTGCATAGCTCTCAACCATAACTTCTCTCATGGTGGTGCCCTTTCATGGTGGATAGTTCAATTTAACCACCTCATCAACTATGTGGTTACTAAAAGCCTCTCCTATTTGTTTTGTTGAACCTCACTAACTTCATGGGGAACAAAAAATTTGGCTATCCAAACAACCATACGAAAAAGCTTTGGCTCGCTCGACCTCAAATAAATCCAAGGGGACACTCCCTAACACTCCCTGGCACACATTGCCACACTCTGGCATTTGGCACAATCTTTCCATGTCGCCCTGGCACTCTAGCATTCCTTAGCACTACCTAACATACCTTTTCACTCCCTCCTTAGCACACCTATAACTCATTGGCACTCCTTATCACACACTTTTATTCATTCATTTCCATGCATTTGAAACTAACACTCCCTTATGTTTCCCTAACACTCCATAATACTCCTTGATATGCATTGGCACACCATAGCACCTTATAGACCTTGGGATGCTGCTTTGGAATCTATATAGTGGGGAGCGATTAAAGTTGTAACACGATTCAAGTAATTTACACCTCCAATGTAAATGACATCATTATATGTTTGTGTTAGGTTGTTAGAGAGGTTATTTATGGACAATACATTGAATGTACTTAGACTTCATCTTTTAAGGGCCTCGACTCTAACATGGATTTGTACCAAGAATACTTCATGAAAATGAAAGGGGGCCTTTCTCTTTAACCACATATGCACAAGAGCACCAAATGTTGCCCTTCAGATTCCCCTTGGCGTGTTCAAAGTGGGTTTACATTTGCATTGAGTTGAAACTAATCATAATGACCTTCCTCTTCTTAATACCGATGACAACAAACTCATCTTTGACCTTAGACAATCTCGTCAGATATGAAGTCACTCCTTCACCCTGTATCATCTTGGTGTACTTCAACTTATCCGCCAATACCAGTACCCGTTTCTCGTTCTTAATCTAGAACAAATTCTGAAGAGCCATCCACATCTCATGTGCAGTGTTCTTCCTGGACACTTCCAGCTCCTTTAGATCAGTTGGCTTCTTGATGGCTTTCTCAGTGAACTCCCAAATCTTTTTGACCTACAAGACCAACTTGATCCTTTCCTTCCATGGAATATAGTTGGACAACCCCTCCAACTTGTCCTCATGCTAGAGACTAGCCCGCAATTTCGACATTGTCACTTACAATGTGACCAACTCCCTCTAAAGTTGTACTTCATTGTGCACACTAGAAAAGATAGAAAAGATAGATCAATGCCTTATAATTTAGCCTCTTTGAGGGGGCAACCTCCTTTACATTACATAAATGAACAATTCTTGGATGATTCAAATGACAAAACCTCCTTTCTATATATAGGAGTCTAAGGAGTCACAATATAACCCAACTGACCTAACAATAATAATTAAAGCCACAAAAATAACAATAGAGGGATTCTATGGGGCACAGTAATAACAATATGGGGATAATAGGGGCACAACAATATTAATAAGGGATGCAACTAAAATAGTAATGGGGTAATTACTAGTATTATAGGGACCCAACATGCCCCTCTCCTTCAAAAAAAGTGTTGTCCTCAACACTTGAGTAGTTCTGGATGCTTCTGTATGAAATTCTCATCCTCCCATGAGGAATCTTCAGCGGATAAATTCTTCCACTTGATAAGATACTCTGAAATTGATCGATTTCGTAGCTGTCGAGTTCTTGTTTCTGTGACTGCTTCCGGTTCCAATATAATTTTTCCTTCCTCGTCAAGTTCTGGCAATATTTTTTGAACTTGGAGCTTGTCGCCTATAACCTTCTTTAAACATGAAACATGGAAAACTGGGTGCAATCGAGAAGCTGCAGGAAGCTCCAATTTGTATGCCATAGTACCAATCTTTTGCAACACCTTGTACGGACCATAATACTTTGGTGATAATTTATTATCCTTCTTAGCTTGCTTGAGAGACATTTGCTTATATGGTTGTAGCCGTAGGAATACCCAATCACCTACATCAAAACTTCTTTTGCTGTGATGTTGATCTGCCTATTGTTTCATTCTATTCTGTGCCAACACGAGGTTATCCTTTAAGAGTTGGAGGACTTGTTGTTGATGTTCGATGTGATGTTCCACTACTTGAACCTTAGAATTTTCTCTTAAATATGATGTGATGGATGGTGGCTGATATCCATAAAGTGCCATAAATGGGGTCATTTTTGTTGCTGTATGGAAGGAAGTGTTATACCACCATTCAGCCAGAGGCAACCATTTGACCCATTGTGTCTGTTTATCAGATACAAAGCAACGAAGATATCCTTCCAAACATTTTTTTACTATCTTAGTTTGCCCATCAGATTGAGGATGATAAGATGAGCTATAAGCTAACTGAGTACCAAGACAAGAAAATAATTCTGTCCAAAAATTTCTATTGAAAATGGGATCTCTGTCACTTACAATAATCTTTGGGTTTCCATGTAGCTTTTGAATCGTTTCCATAAATGCAGTAGAAACCGTACTAGCTTTAAATGGATGTGATAATGCACAAAAGTGTGCATACTTGGTAAGTCTGTCAACTACCACCATGCTGACACTCTTTCCCTCAGACTTGGGTAAACCTGTGATAAAATCAATTGAAACCTCCTCCCAATGTTGGCTTGGAATGGATAAAGGTTGTAATAGACCCAATGTCTTAATTGATTCAACTTTATTTTGTTGGAAAACCAAACATTCCACCACAAACTTTTGAATATTCGATTTAAGGCCATCCCAAAAAAATTCCTTCTTAACCCTGTGGTAAGTTTTTAAAAATCCTGAGTGCCCTCCTAAGGGAGAAGTGTGAAATTCCATAAGAATCTTTTGTTTTAGTTGGGAATTCTTACAGAGGTATAAGCGATCTTTGTACCATAAAGAATCATTTTTCCAGCTAAATGTATCAGACACACTGGAATCTTGTTGTAAATTTCAAATAAGTGCCCATACTTCTTCATCATTCTTCCATTCCTCCCTTGCTTCATTTATCCAATCTGGTTGGATAATAGAAATGGCACACAACAATGCTTCCACATCCTCATCCTTTCTTGAGAGTGCATCTGCCACCACATTTTGCTTCCCTTTTTTGTAGATGATTTCAAAGTCATAATCCAACATCTTTGTGACCCACTTTTGTTGCTCTTCAGAGGATAATGTTTGTTCTAAGAAGTATTTAAGGCTATCATGATCCGTTTTTACCTTGAAGTGTCTTCCCATTAGGTAGGGTCGCCATTTCTTAAGTGCATGGAGTATTGCCAACATTTCCTTCTCATAAATAGCTTTGTGTAAAAACTTTCCCTTGATTGGACGACTTTCAAAAGCAATGGGTCTTTCATATTGCATTAAAACGACACCAATTCCATTTCCTGAAGCATCGCATTCCACAATAAAGGTTTTTGTGAAGTCCGGTGTAGCTAAGACCGGTGCTTGGCACATTACCTCTTTAAGATGTTCGAAGGCCTTTGTTGCTTCTGGAGTCCATGAAAATGCATCTTTCTTCAATAATCTTGTTAGAGGTGCTGCTATTCTCCCATAATTTTTAACAAACTTGCGATAATACCCTGTCAACCCGAGAAATCCTCGCAGATGCTTTATGGATGTGGGGATTTTCCATTCCTTAATGGCATTAATTTTGCTAGGGTCTAACTTAACTCCTTCATGAGATACAATATGACCCAGATATTCCACCTCTTGTACTCCAAAGAAACATTTGGATCTTTTTGCATATAATTGTTTCTCCTCCAATAGTTGTAGCACCCTGTCAACATGTTCAACATGATCCTTCCAAGACTTGCTGTAGATTAGTATATCATCAAAAAATACTAACACAAATTTTCTAAGGAATGGTTTGAAAATTGAATTCATCAAACCTTGAAATGTTGAAGGTGCATTGGTAAGGCCAAAAGGCATGACCAAAAATTCATAATGACCCTCATGAGTTCTAAATGTTGTTTTCGGAATGTCTTCAATCTTCATTCTGATTTGATGATATCCTGAATGAAGATCCAACTTGGTGAAGTAAATTGATCCATGCAATTCATCCAGTAATTCATCAATGACAGGAATGGGAAACTTATCTTTAATAGTGAGCTTGTTGAGCTCCCTATAATCCAGACACATGCGCCATGATCCATCCTTCTTGTGCACCAATACTACTGGAGTAGAGAAAGAACTTTGACTCGGTTGAATTATACCAGCCTCTAGCATTTCTGCAACCATACGTTCAATTTCACTCTTTTGGGCATAGGGATATCTGTACGGCCTGATGTTTGGAGGAACACTTCCTGGAATCAGATGAATAGCATGATCATGATCACGAATAGGTGGGAGACCTTTGGGAGTCTCAAATACCTTGGAATGATTGTCCAAGACTTTTGGAGATCTGGAGAAATAGATGATTCCAATGTGGAAACATCTAGCGAACATAATTGTGCAATTACACCTCTTTGTTCCTTTTTTAGAAGCTTTGTCATACCATTAGAGCTGATTATCTTTCTTGGTTTCCCTGCAATACCCCTTAATTCAACTTCCTTTCCTTCCACAGAAAATTTCATGAAAAGTTCTTGAAAATTAAAAGCTATTGTACCCAAGGATTGTAGCCATTGGACTCCTAGTACAACATCAGCACCTCCCATTGGAATGGAAAGCATTGGGCTAGTCAATACATATTCTCCCATGGATAGCTTGATATTATGGCACTTTCCAGAGCAATTTATTGTTCCTCCATTTGCAATCATCACTTGACACTCTGGTGCTGGATATAGGAAGCAATTCAATTCTTTTGCTACCTTACAATGAATAAAATTGTGGGTGCTTCCTGAATCAATCAACACTATTACCTTTTTCTTCTTGATTTGTCCTTCTATCTTGATGGTTTGAGGAGTGGTAATTCCCGCCAATGCATTACAAGATATGGTCGGATTTATTTCTTCTTTATCTAGGCTTTGTTCCTGGATTATATCCTCTTCTTTTGACCTTTCTTGCTCCTTTTCTTCTTCCTCTTCACAATCTATGTAGAATAATTTCTTCTCAGCACACTTATGACCTTTAGTGTATTTGCTATCACAACTGTAACAAAGCCCTTTTGCTCTTTTTTCTTCCAATTGTTGTGGTGTCAACCTTATAGGTTGTGGAAGACTAGGGGCAACAACACTTCCGTCTTTATAGTTGTGAGTGGTATGCTTCCTGGTTGCCATAATTTTGCTTTCCATTTTTCTTGCTAACCTGAATGCCTTCTCTAATGAATCAGGTTCCCAAAGGCGAACATCATGTTGGATATTATCCTTTAAAGACCCTATGAACACATCAATCCTATGCTCCTTGGAATATCTTTTACCCTTATGTTCAATTTTTGGAACTCCTCAATGTGCTCCATTATTGAACCCTTTTGTTTGAGACTTATCAATTGGCTAAAAAAAGTGTTGCTTTTTGTATCCTCATAATGTGCTATCAATTCTTCCGTAAAAATTGCCCAAGTGATAAATTGTTTACGAGAGCAAAGCCATTGATACCATACAAACTGATTTGGTTCCAAATATAAAGTTGCAATACGTACCTTTTGTGTGTTTTGCACATTATTGAGATCGAAAAATTGCTCCATCTGTAATATCCATGTTGCGGGATCCTTGCCATCAAACTTCCTCATATCGATTTTTGGAATATGGTGGGTCTTCGATCCAACATTAGAGTCTATGGAATCATGATTAACATTTCTTTTGTTCTCATCATGAGTTTCCTTTACTACCTTTTCACCATTAGTAAGTATTTCTTGTAGAAATTTTTTCAAATCTGTCTTCAAATCTGCCATGCCTGTCTTCAAATTTGTGTTCAAATCTATCCTCAAATTGTCCATATTAGCTTCCATGCCATTCATCTTAGCTTCCACACCATTTATCTTAGCTTCTGTTATCTTTTGTGAGCGTGACATTTGTTGCACTTGTTCTTGTAATTTTGATATATCATGTAGCATTTCTTCCTCTTCTTCATGAGTCATGCTAGAGCTTTCAGGTTCCTTACTAGGTGTTTGCATTTTCTTTCCTCGGGGCATCAGTTACCGATAATAATGCTCTACTATGCCCTTTGAATTCCTTCAAAATAAATTTTCAAACCAAGCTTAAGCAAAAATTTAAGAAAATCTACACACCTTTTTTCACTTTGTAGGAGCTCGATATTGCCTCTGATGTATCTCTGTACTTTCCGATCATCTAGTTCTGAATTTGTGACCTGCAGTAGCTCTCTGTGTCCTCTTTCCAATGCCACAAGTCTGACCCAAATTGGATTCTCCAAGGAAGAGTTATGCGAAATCTCCCACAGTGACTTGATTATAGACTAGTTCAGTAGAGCGAACTTGTACGACGTGCCACGAGTCACTGTTTCGACCTTTGGATCTGAAAAATGCATACAAGAAACTACAGTCTGTCCTCTTTCTGTACCTTCTTACGAAATTTCAATCCGATCCCCAGAGAGAAAGTTATAACGATTTTCCCCAGGTCACCTGTTTGGAATGTAATTCAGGAGTCTGCAAAAAGACCAACTTCCTCAGATCATATCTCCGTAAATATAGCGTGAAAAGCTCTGAAATTTGACCCAAGGTTCAGCGCGATTTCTTCTCAAATGGGTTTTTTTTGCAACTTCTGAAACATCACAGAAAAAAAGTTATAGCGAAAATTCCACGATGACCTGTTTGGAGCAGCGAAACCCTAGAATCCAAAGCTCTGATACCAAATGTTATGAAACCAGCTCAAGAAAAGATAGAAAAGATAGATCAACGCCTTAGAATTCAGCCTCTTCGAGGGGAAACCTCCTTTACATTACATAAATGAACAATTCTTGGATGATTCAAATGACAAAACCTCCTTTCTATATATAGGAGTCTAAGGAGTCACAATATAACCCAGCCGACCTAACAATAATAATATAAAGCCACAAAAATAACAATAGAGGGATTCTATGGGGCACAGTAATAACAATAGGGGGATAATAGGGGCACAAAAATATTAATAAGGGATGAAACTACAATAGTAATGGGGTAATCACTAGTATTATAGGGACCCAACACTAATTCACTGTCTTCCAAAGTAGCTCAGACACCCTAAGATATTATTTTGAATTTCCATGATCTTGGGTCTAGGATATTGATGAGCCCCAAAAATGGGTAACTTATTGGGCTCATTTTGCCTATTGTTCTCCATTAATCCACCATTATTCATAGTTTATGCATGCTTTTGAGTATATTTATGTTAATTGAATGAATGAGAATAGTCACTTGACCATGAAGTCTAATATGTGCTTATTATAGATTTTTGGACATCTTTTGGACCAAGGTCAAGCATTTATGAGCCAGTTGACAGCCAAATACGAGGGGACAAGGCTGAGGATTTGTAGGAAGGGTGTCTCATGCACTAAATGGCCCCTTCCTCGAGTTCTCCACCATCAACTTGGAGTTTGCAGCCCACCGAAGATGATCCCCAAGGGCAATCGAGCTGCTTTTGTGAAGTGGCTGATTACTTGCAGTTTTGAGCAGCCAAGCCCCTTGAGTTAAGGAGGGCTGTTGTAGGTCCTCGTAGTGCATAAGTAGGAAGGCTTCCAGCCTTCATAGTTTACTTCTTGAACATTTGTATTTTGCACTTTAGTGCTGCTCTACCTTTCAGCTCATTTTCGAGCTTTTGCTGTAAACATTTTTGTGACATGGTTATTTTTTGAGTAATGGAGATCAGTTTCACTTTGCATCAGCTCTGAGCTTCTTTTAGGAGGCTATAGCTCTTGGGGTTGGGCCCAACCCAAGTGCCAACACCTCCTTTTGTGTAATTTTATATGTTTTGCTTCATTCCTAGAATAATTTATGCTATTTAGATTAAAATCTTGCTTTGTTACTTAGGTCATTTTTTATGATTGAAATAGTTTTTCATGCTTCAGGTTGATTTGATATTTTGGTAAAGGAAAAGACCTGCAAAAAGGCCATCAAGCAATCCTTGATCTCATCTCTCCCTCCTTGGGACCATGAGTTGAGACCAAGGCATACTTGTTGCCAAAAAAACATTGTTTTTGCCTCTTCATGCAATCACTAGTGTTAGAGTTTTAGCTAGGAAAGTTGATACCAGTTGTGATTACATGCTTAGATCTGTTCTTGCTTGGTTTTCATAGTTTTCTTACATGATTTTCTGCCAATAAACTTCTGTCCATCATGATTTCTGGTATTTAGGTCAAATTAGGTCAAGATAGCTAGATCTTTGGTTTTCCTAGCCTTCGTTTGATCAGTTTTGGAAAATAACGTGCAGAACACCTGTGATACCTCCCTGCCTACCCTTCCTCCATCAATACAACCTGCTCCATCCCCTAACTTATATTCTTGCCTTTCATTTGCCACATTTTCTCACTTTGCCCTAATTTCTACGTTCTTGTGCAACATCACTCCTTCCATCCTTGAATGAATCCAATCACCCTAAACACTCCCCAGCCTCATTCACCAGGTCCTAGACCCATTAACATCCTCATCCAACCTCCATTTCCACTTTTCCACCATTTTTCCACCATCAACCCTCCAAAACCCTCTTTTGGAACATCTTGTAGAACATCCTGTAGAACATCTTGTAGAACCCCTGCAGACTTCCTGTAGAGGATTACGTGAGCACTTTCTCGGGATTTGAACACTATGAAACCCTCTGGAAGGGTGTTAGGGACCCCTTAGGCCCTCTTCTCACCTTCCAAACCTCCTACAAGCACCTACCCCATTTCTTTTCGCCAATCAAACCTCTGCACAATCAAAAACAGTTAAAGCACATGCATAATAATTCCGCAAGATTACTCAAAAATGCAAAAAGATGTTTTTTTCATATTTATCTTTAGAAGTAGCTTAGTCACATGCATTTTACCTTTCCAAGAGTCAATGGCATCCAGTTCCACTGCTTTCATCTCTTTTCTTGCACCAGTAGCACTAGTCGGTAAAACTAGGGTTTGCTAGGGTTTGCATTTCATTTTAGCTTTTAGTTTCATTCTGCAAGTAGATTAGCATCCTTTGAGTTAGCTTTCATCCATCACAGTTAAAATCTTCTTCTAAGAGCTCATAGAAGTTGGCTTAAGCTCCTAGCGGACTTGTGCCAGCTGATCAAGTGACAGCCTGCAGCAAGAGCTAGTACTTGTGCATATAGCACCGTCGCTTCCAATTTTGTTACGAACTACCGGGTTGATAAAAGTAAAGAAGGGAGTCCCAACAGTTGCAACATTATTACTGCAATACTGGAGCCCACCATATTTTTGGCGCCGTTGCCGGGGAAGCATCAAAGTATTTTTGATTGCTGCTTTTCTTCTATTTTTTACTACAACCTTCTACTCAGTAGTTTATTTCAGCAAGCGTAGAGTAGTTGTTTCATTTCCATTCTGCAATTTCATTTCCGCAAAAGTAGATTAGACATTTCCTGCATTCCTAGACTTTCATTTCATTTCTACAAGCGTAGATTAGCATTTCCTTTCTGCAATTTCATTTCAGCAACATAGACTAGTCATTTCCCGCTTTTCATTTCAATTCTGCAATTTGCATTTCAGCAAGGTTTATTGTAGTTAGTTGTAATTTGTTGTTCAGTCAATTTCAGTTTTACAGGTACAAGCAAAAACACCAAAAATCAACCAAAAATATTCCATTTCATGCCTCATAGGAACAGAGACAATACAGGAAAATTCTTACCCAACACCCCCACCACATCACTGAGTCACCCTTCTCTCTTCTTCAGTGGTAGTGATCTATAAGAACCTATACGTGAACCTCCAGAGATATACGAAGATCCTATAACAGAAGAAGAGCAAGAGAACATTCCCCTTGAGACCATGGCTGAACACAGAAATGGTATAGGAGATGAGGAGAGAATAGAAGGTGCCTTTCCCATCCGAGAGACCAATGGGGACACCAAAATGAAAAACATAAGTCCCTCAGCCTTACCTCACTTCCATGGATTGACCACTAAAGACCCTGATACCTTTTTTTTTGAGTTTGTTGTCCTTTGTCGAACTTATGACTATGCAAAAGACGAGCAAAAGTTGAAACTCTTTCCCTCTCCCTTCAAGGATGCAACGCTACGCTGGTTCATGGGGTTACCTGGAAACAATATCACAACTTGGGCTCAAATGCAGCAAGCCTTTAACAACAAATACCGAGACTACTGTAGGTCAAAAGAAACGAAGGGAGAAATTTTTCGGATGACCATGGGAAGTGATGAATCTTTAGAAGATTATGAAGAAAGGTTCCAACTTAGTTATAAAAGGGCCAGGTGCACACTTGACCCCGAATCTCTGAAGCTGGTTCTGCTCCGAGGAGTCCCTGAAGACCTTCTAGATACCCTCCATTTGATAGCTGGAGGAGACATCTACCAACTACCTTATGATGACATAAAAATTGTGTTTAGAAACCATTCTAGGGTAGCTCGGAAAAGAGGTAGGGGGAATCCGCTTTCAGCTAGTGCCACCTTCTCCAAACATGAGTTTACAAATCAGATGGAATACCTTAAAAGTGAGGTGAGATAGACCATTTCCATGCAACTGGATACTTTCCGAATCCAACAAAAGAAAGAGGAATCTAAGAGGGCTTTGGCCATCTTTTTTCCTAGATGTACAAGGAAGCATCCTAAGAACGAGTGTCCATTGCACTCAGTAGAGGTATGTCTTTTTGTGATGAAGACCACCCCACAAACCAGTGCCCAACTTTACTCGAACTTAAAGCCATGTGCCAAGGGGCTGAAGGAGCCACTGAACCACTCTACTTCCTCAACCAAAGGAGGCCACATGGATCCAGACCTTACCAGCAGGGGATGCAAGGGACATCCCAAACTTATTACAACCCCAACCAATCCGCTCACATACCTTCTTGGGGTCCCCCTGCTCATCCTTCCTGGTCCGCACCCCCTCCTTGGTCTTTTCCATCTCAATACCATACTCAACCTGCTGCTCATTCATTTCATTCTCATGTTCAACAACAACCTCAGTGGAATGCACCCCAGTTGGGGTGGAGGCCCCAATACAACTCTCCTCTCACTAATTTTCCTCCACCACTTGCTCAACCACAACCATTACCTTCTGCTCCTCCAAGACAACCCCAGATGCCTGCTCAACCGAACACGAACCCCAACAATGGATAGGCCCAATAGGTATATACTGGAGAGACAGCATGCCCTACCTATGCTGTGGAGATTCAGGAGATCAACCTGTGATCTGGGAAGGTCCTTCCAGATCGCCAACCTCCTCCTCTAGAAGATGAAGAAGAGAAATAGGAAAGTGAACCCAAAGCCATTCCACCCTTTCCTGAGAGACTAACAACAACCACGCAACCAAACCCAGAGGAGACTGAACTTCTGGGAGAACTTAAACAGTTGTGTGTAAAAATACCACTTCTCCAGGCCATAAAATATGTACTAATCTACAACAAATTAATCAAGGAGAAGTGTTTCAGGCACCTAGGCAGGCGTAAGAGAGATGCCCCAACTATCAATGTCATAGGACAACTGTCTGATCTAATGTTGGGACAAGTAATCTGTCCAAAATATTTGGACCCTGGGAGTCCTGTATTTGATGTCCACGTCAATGGCACCATAATCTCCCACACCCTAATTGAAGTAGGCGCTGCCATTAATGTGATGACCAGGGACACTATGCTCAAACTTAACCTTCAGAGTTCCCTAAGAAAGACCTCGAGAGTACTGCAGTTAGCAGACCACTCCACCGTGACTCTCGAAGGGATTGAGGAAGATGTCATGGTCTCTGTTGATTCTTGGGAATACTCTGCAGACTTCTTGGTCCTTTAGCCAAAGGCAAAACTCACTGGATACCCCCTCATTTTTGGAAGGCCTTGGTTGGCTACTGCGGATGCTTACATTAGTTGTCGAGCTGGGAGCATGACCGTCAAGAATGGGCCTATGTCCAAACAGCTAGTCCTATATTCTCCGGCCCAACCTCTGTTAGAACATGACTTACCTCTCTGGTTGGAGGAGGGAGATGAGGATGAAGTCTACTCTGCACCAGTGTGCACAATGGAAGCCACCAGGGAAGGTCCTCAAACTGAGGATGACTTGATTGAGAATTTGATTCAAAATCCACCTCCCAGTGTGCTGCCATTAGAGGAGTTGGTGGAAGGTACCCAAGCCAGTGCTTTAGTGGACCTCTGTGTGGCTGATCCGACCTCTCCCAGAGTTGAGAATTTGGAATTTGGCCCTAAAAGAACCTTGAAGATCAGCTCATCCCTATCTCCCTCTTAGGAGAAGGAGCTGTGTAGCTTATTGAACCACCATTGGATGCTTTCGCTTGGAGCTATAAGGAGATGAAAGGAGTCCACCCGTCAGTCTGTACCCATCACATTTACATTAAAGGGGATTGTAAACTAGTCAATCAACCTCAGAGGAGAATGAATCCAGCCCTTAAGGACATTGTTAAAGAAGAACTGCAAAAGTTGTTGGATGTAGGATTCATCTACCCCATCTCTGACAGCTAGTGGGTTTCTCCTCTGGTTCTTGTGCCCAAGAAAAACGGGAAGTGGAGAATCTGTGTAGATTACCAAGAACTCAACAAAGCCACCAAGAAGGACCATTTCCCTTTGCCTTTCATAGATCAAGTGTTAGATGGACTGGCAGGGAAGAAGTTCTTTTCTTTCCTAGATGGGTTCAGTGGGTATAATCAGATCCAAATCATACCGGAAGACCAAGATAAGACCACTTTCACTTGTCCATGGGGTACCTTTGCCTACCATGTCCTTCCATTTGGGCTATGCAACACTCCTGCCACTTTCCAAAGAGCAGTACTGAGCAAATTTTCTGAGCTGGTTCATGATTCGGTAGAAATCTATATGGATGACTTTACTCCTTATGGGGCCAACTTCCAAGAAGCATTGACTAACCTGGGAAAAATTTTAACCAAGTGTATTGAAGTGAACCTGTCCCTCAGTCTTGAAAAATGTGAATTCCTGATGACTGAAGGGATTGTGCTAGGTCATACAATTTCTCAGCAAGGGTTACAGGTGGATCCCAACAAAATTGCTATCATCCAAGAGGTTCCACCTCCTCAAAAGGTAAGAGATGTTCGGAGTTTTCTAGGCTTAGCAGGATATTATAGAAGATTTATTAAAGATTTCAGTAAGCTAGCCTCGCCATTGTTTGGTCTTTTGGGCAAAGTTGTTGAGTTTATATGGACTGACAACTGTCAAGAGGCTCTGGATGAGTTGAAAGATAAGCTGGTAACCGCCCCAATCTTGAGAGGTCCAAACTGGGCCCTACCTTTCCACATCCACACTAATGCCTCGAACAAAGCCATATGGGTAGCCTTAGGACAAGTTGAAGAGAAGCTACCATATGCCATATGCTTTGTCAGCAAAAACCTGTCCAAGGCAGAATTAAACTATACTGTAACCGAGAAAGAGCTCCTAGTTGTAGTCCATTCCCTAAAAAAGTTCAGACACTACATCACTAGTTATCAAACATTCGTACACACTGATCACGCTGCGATTAGGCATTTAATGAATAAACCTAATGTAAATGCTCGTATCATTAGATGGTTACTTTTGTTGCAGCAATTTGACTTGACCATTGTTGACAAGCCAGGTAAGGAAAATGTTGTTGCTGATTTTCTATCTATACTAGATTTGCCTGCAGGTGAAGAAGGGATGGTGGATGATCAAATGCCAGATGAACACCTGTTTGCTATCTCAGTACTCTCTCCATGGTTTTCTGATATAGCAAATTACTTGGTTTCAACACAGTTCCCTCCACACCTATCCTCAAAAGAGAAGAGCAGAATCATGAAGAAAAGTGCCCCCTTCACTTGGATTGGGGGCAACCTGTTTAAACTCGGCCCAGATCAGATCTTGAGGTGTTGTGTTAGGGAGGAGGAAGTTTTTGACATCCTCCTAACCTGTCACGATGGACCCTATGGAGGCCACTTTGCAGCAAAAAGGACTTCCTTCAAAATTCTACAGGCAGACTACTATTGGCCCACTCTTCATTAAGATGTCAGAAGATACATCAGCCAATGTGACCGATGTCAAAGGATGGGGAAACTGACTCCAAGGGATGAAATGCCCCTCCAACCTTAAGTGACTTTTGAGCCATTTGAGAAGTGGGGCATGGACTTTGTGGGTCCTATCAACCCTCCTTCAAAACAAAGGTCTTACATCATTGTGTGCACAGACTACCTGACAAAGTGGGCAGAAACAAAGGCAATCAAGGCAACGACAGAAGAAAAACTGGTTGAGTTTTTGAGGGAAAATATCTTCTACAAGTTTGGCTACCCAAGAGAATTAGTCACAGATCAAGGGAGTTAGTTTACCTCCAACCTAATTGAAGACCTTTCTTTCTCATCAAAAGATTAAGCACAGGACTTCCACCCCTTATCATCCGTAAGCAAACAGGCAGGTGGAAGTCACTAATAGAGCTTTGGAAGAAATTTTGACTAAAGTGGTGAGCAGCAGCAGAAAAGATTGAGCAGATCGCTTGGTTGAGGCCACCTGGGCCTACAACACCACTTGGAAAACTACAATAGGTTTCACACCTTATGAGCTAGTCTATGGGAAGAAGGCTTTGCTATCCATAGAATTTGAGTACAACACATTGAGGGTGGCAGCTCAGCTGGACCTAGATCTCAGCCATGCACAATGGGAAAGATTACTTCAGTTGAATGGATTAGATGAACAGAGAATGCAGGCCATCCTCCACTCAGAGGTGGTCCAACTCCAAAGAAAGATATGGCATGACCGACACCTTAACGAAAAGCAATTTCAGCCAGGAGATTGGGCGTTGTTATATGACTCGAGATACAAGGATTTCAAAGGGAAGCTGAGGACAAGGTGGCTGGGACCATATACAGTGGAGAAATGCAATGACAACAGTTCAGTCCTTATTAGGACCATTGATGAAGAATCCATCCTCATGCTTGTCAATGGGCATCGATTGAAAATCTACAGGAAACCCCTTTCTAGGCAGGTGTTCATTGAAACTCTGGATAAATTAGTGTTGGTAGTGGATTAGGACCCTGTCTCTACTCCACCCACACCTTGAAAAAAAAGAGAGGAAAAAACAGAAAAAGAATAAAAAGATCCTTGGGTGAAAACCTCTTAGAGGTGCCCGAGGCAGACAGTGAGGGTGAAAACCTCCTGGAGGCGCCCCAGCTGTCTCTCTCAAAAAAAAAAAAAAAAAACAAGAAATAGACCTAATCTCTGTTGAATAATTGCAGGTTGCAGGGAAGACATTGCAGGTTAGGAGGATCGCACAAAACAAGGACAGAGGTCAGCACCAGGCTGCAAGCATCCCTCACAAACAATTCCTCCATGACCACTCCCCTTTCCTAAGATTTGATCTCATTCGGGTTAAGATTTCACCTTCTACAGGAAGTTCTGTGTCTTCTACAGGAAAGTTTTGTGTCTTCTACAGGAAAGTTTATGCCTTCTATAGGAAGATCCTGTAGAGCCTACAAACAGGCCAGAATTGATCTCGGGAGAGAATCCAAAGGTTGGGAATCTGCTTGTTAAACATGCAAACATCCCTGTTTACGTCCATCACCATATGTCACTCTTTTTCATCTCTTTACACCTCCGTTGCACTCATCCTATTATTTGTTCCTACACAGTCACACACAAAAAAACCATGTTTTCTTCATACTGCTAGCAAGAACTTTTAGTGACAAATCAAACAATGATTTCTCACTCACCATACCTGTCAATCTCCATCTGGACTCCTCATTAGCTAAACCCCTCGTCAGCAGTATAGCGCTACTCATTCTAGCTTGCATTCTAGGAGGAGAAGCAACTACAAGACATCCTACAGGAATCCTGTAGTAGCTGATCCCTTTGGAAGGCATACTTTGGAGATAGGGAAAACCAAGAATGGCAAAAGAGACATGCAAAGGGCTCTTCTTGAACGTAAGAATATCAGTAGGAGTCGAATCCAAGAATCCAGTGTGCATGCAGCAACAACAAATGAAGGAATGGGTTCCAAAACCCGTGCATGCAACAACAACAAAAGAAGGAATGGGTTCCAAAACCCGTGCATGAAGCAACAGCAAACGAAGGAGTGGTTCCAAGACCTGAAGTCTGCATAATGCGGCCATGACTACACAGGTAAGTGCCTAAACTCATTCGTCAATTGCATAAACTATATTTTAAAAGCTGCATGCCTATGGGAATGGTTTGGATTGAGTGGAATCGGTGGCCAGTCAAATGGCCACCCTCGGTCAGCTACATATCCTTGGGGGATCCAAACGAGCCCCATTACATTCAAAATTGCCAACGAAATGTGCAGCCAGAACGTGTGGAGTGTCCATTTCGGGAGAAATCGTCGAGACTGGTAGTGGTGGCGGCGGATAACGGCAAAGGGGAGGTGATGGCGGTCAGAAACATGCAGAGAAATTATGGCTATGACATCGGATCAATAGTTCGGTCTAGCCACCTCATTCCCTCACCACGAATCATGCCATAGTTAAAAGATGCCCGGCTGAAACATACACCACCTTCTGTTCATTTTGCACCCGCAACGTCCTCGACTAGAGCACGCATCCACTGCTTCGAAAAACTCTTAACCAATCGTCCTCCATTGGTTTTTCTGCTTGTTTTCAAAAATCTCCCACGTATCGGGCTCACTCAGAAGCATAGTGACATTTTACAAGAACTGGGGGCCTTCTACAGGAAGGGTTCTATAGGAAAGACTGCACAGCTTTCCAAAGCATGAGAACCTGGGATTTTTCACCAAATTTGGAGCTCCAAATGAGGTAGGCTCGAAAAACTCCTCTATGCATGATGTTTTTGTGCAAGATGGTGAATTGAACGGCATCAGATTGGAAAATCAGAGGAAAAGTCTGCCTGTGTATTGGAAGTAAAACGTTTGCTTGCGTATTGCACTGAATTTCCCAGTTTTTCTGCATCAAAATTCTCCTCCACGTTTCCTTTTTAAATTCTCCTGTAGGGAAGATATTTGCAGCTGTGGAGCCCAGCCTGTGTGTGTAAAAAAAATTCTTGAATTTACATATCTGTTTGTGTGCTGAGAAGAAAACTTGATCCCTGTGCTCTGTCTGTAAAAACAAAATTCTTCCTTTCATAAACAGACAACTGAGTTCTGGGTGACAACAGTCTTAAAACCAGGAAATTGTTGCTAATTGATATTGGACACACTGGAGATTCCTTCTCGGGTTCAGGGGAAACCATAACAGGCATTTCCTTTTCTGATTAAATCATAAAAATAGCACTCTCACCATGCCAGGAGGATTCATCAGGAAAGAACCCTCAGACTCTAGCAAACTGCACAAGCATCCTGAGGTGGTGGACCTCTTCACCCGAGAAAATTGGATATCCTTCTTTGACAAAATTCAGGGTCATGACGAGGAGATAGCTGAGGAGTTCTTAATGTCCCTGAGACCACAATCAAAGACACATGCCACAGTTAGTTTTAGGGGTTTGAACCTAGAACTTACCCCTGAGCTCATTAGTCGAGTTACTGGTCTACCATTGGGGCTCCCTTGGAGAAAAGAAGAGAGGTCATTGGGCAAATTTGCTAAGGAAACATTCTTTCTACCCAAGGAGCATCCTGTAGAAGACAAAAACGGGGTTAGAAGAACTAGCCTGCCCCCTCTCCGGAGTGAGGTCAGTTTCCAGATTATGAATTACATTATATGTGAAGGGAGGTTTAGCATCATCTATGGTTATCATTTTAGGTTGTTGTGTGAACTAAGGCATGGGATTGACTCACCTCCAGACAAGAAACTGAGCATCCCCTATTTTCTCCTTCAGTCACTAATTGAATGTGGAACAAAGTTAAATGAAGGGATCCTAGATCATTTGGCCCATCATGGGCTCATCAAACTATTGGTGGAAGATGCTTTTCACACCTACACTATCCCCATATCTTGGGAAATCTTCAGAAACATGTCCAGGGATGACATTATTAGAATTCTAGCCGAAGACATCACCTCATCCAGTAGTGAGGAGGGAGAACACACTGAAGAAGGTGAGAAAACCAATGGTAAAGGAACACAGGACATTCAAGTACAAAAAGAACAGAAAGAAAAAGGGGAAAAGGGCCAGATTGCTGAGCCCAAAACAGAGGAGGAAACAATAGCAAAAACACCAAGGGAAAAGAGGATGTAGAGTAGGACAGAGAAGGCCAAAAAAGCCCAAATGAAGGTTATCACAGCCAAAGCACGCACACAAAAACAAAAGGACAAGACACACCCTGAGATCTCAGCAACACACAGAGAGACAGTTGACACAGGGATTTCTACAGGAAGCAAGGAAAAAGAACAGCAAGAGGAGAAATCACCTAAGATATTGGTAAGGGAGGCAGCAACTGTGCTTGCTTCCTTAAGCATACTTCCAAAACAAAAAGGTAAGAGAAAGAGGCAAACCTCCATGTACTTTAAAGCAAGGAGGAGCACATGGATTAAATTGGGTAGACCCCAGCCACAGTCAAAGGAGGCAATTTTTATTGAGGACACCACAACTAAACCAAAAGAAGAGTCTCCTTCAAAAATATCTATCACCTATGAACGAGGAAGCCCAAAAACCTCCACTTGGAGAGAGAGAATTAGGATAATGGACTCAAAGACAACTCTATAGGAAGCTGAGAAATCTCTACAAGAAACTCTGGCTAAGTTAAAGGAGACCAAGAAATTGGAGGAAAAGGTGGCCAAACAATCATAGGAAGAAGAAAAGACCGAGGAAATATTGGAACCAAGCCCTCAGCCTAGCTTGGGCTCATACTACAACTTGTTATAAGCCGGGAAGATAATTCCCCAGAAATTTGCGTTGCCACTTTTCTTTGCACTAGAACAAGAAATGGTTAGGACTCACACTTGGATGAGGATTTCCAAATCCAAGGGTGTGGCAAACATGGGCCACTTGGAAGAACAACTCGAGGAATCAAGGAAATAATTGGCCATGGTAAGGCATGTGGAAAGCATTCAAAGGGACAAACTACAGGAGGAGAATGAGCTGCTGAAACAACAATTACAGCTACAGGGAAGTCATAAGGAAGATAGGCCCCCCATTTTGGGAGAACAGCAACGGCAAGAAGGGCCTCTAGCAGACAAGGAAACATCCGATGAACAACAGAAAGGGGACAAGCTGTAGGCTAAGATTGAGGCGCTAACAAAACTGCTACAGGAAAAGGAGTCACAGGCAGCAGAGGAAATGCAGTCTCTAAAGCAACATGTGCAAGAGAAAGAGGGCAGTAGAAGCCTTACAATGTAGGCAACCTGCTAAGTCATATGCCTTATATCTCAAGGATCAATGGTTGCAATTCCAAATTAACACCTTGGCCCAAAGGGGAACCATTCCATTTCAGCATTACCATCAATTTATGGCTTTGTGTGACAGTAGCTCAGCAGAAGATAAGGCCACGTTATCAGAATTCTATTTACACAACTTGGCCCTTCCAAACATGAATCTATGGGACCCCAATGCTGCATTGGGAGATGTGCAACTTATGGCCATGGCCTCTTGGTTAAACCATGAGGAAAAGAGGGCAGCAGAGATTTAGAATATTATGAATAGGGAGCTAAGTGAGCCACTCATGGTCAGAGCAGAACCAGAGGATCCCTCAGCTTTAATATATGCCCATCAGCACCTGGCGAATAACCCTCAGGTTCTCCCATATTACATTGAAAAACAAGCTCAGGCCATTGCTCACTTTGAGGACATGGAAAGACTGTTGGGGGATAACTGCATTCATACTTGCACAAGGAGGTGGAACAAACTGTCCCACAGTCTAAAAATAAAAGAATATCACTCCCCAACAAGGATGAGGGAGGCCTTGACAAGAGTACTACTCTATCAACAGTCAATGAAAAATCTGCAGGCCAACTGGATCGGCCTAAAGTTCAGTCCTCCCTTTCTTTTAGGACTGCTGGAAGGATTCAAGGAAGAAGAGGAGCACAGGTAGTGGGAGGAAGTAGAGAGAAAAGCAGGGTTCATGACCGAGAAGATGAGCAACCCATTTAGCAGGGGGTGATGATTAGCCCCAAAAATGGGTAACTTATTGGGCTCATTTTGCCTATTGTTCTCCATTAATCCACCATTATTCATATTTTATGCATGCTTTTGAGTATATTTATGTTAATTGAATGAATGAGAATAGTCACTTGACCATGAAGTCTAATACGTGCTTATTGCATATTTTTGGACATCTTTTGGACCAAGGTCAAGCATTTATGAGCCAGTTGACAACCAAATACGAGGGGACAAGGCTAAGGATTTGTAGGAAGGGTGTCTCCTGTAGTAAATAGCCCCTTCCTCAAGTTCTCCACCATCAGCTCGGAGTTCAGCAGCCCACTGAAGATGATCCCCAAGGGCAGCCGAGCAGCTTTTGTGAAGTGGCTGATTACTTGCAGTTTTGAGTAGCCAAGCCCTTTGAGTTAAGGATGGCTGTTGGATGTCCTCGTAGTGCATAAGTAGGAAGGCTTCCAGCCTTTGTAGTTTACTTCTTAAACATTTGTATTTTGCGCTTTAGTGTTGCTCTGCCTTTCAACTCATTTTCGAGATTTTGCTGTAAACATTTTTGTGACATGGTTATTTTTTGAGTACTGGAGATCAGTCTCACTTTGCATCAGCTCTGAGCTTCTTTTAGGAGGCTGTAGCTCTTGGTTTTAGGCCCAACCCAAGTGCCAGCACCTCCTTTTTTGTAGTTTTATATGTTTTGCTGCATTCCTAGAATAATTTCTGCTATTTAGATTAAAATCTTGCTTTGTTACTTAGGTCATTTTTGATGATTGAAATAGATTTTCATGCTTCAGGTTGATTTGATAGTTTGGTAAAGGAAAATAGCTACAAAAAGGCCATCAAGAAATCCTTGATCTCATCTCTCCCTCCTTGGGACCATGAGCTGAGACCAAGGCATACTTGCTGCCACAAAAACACTGTTTTTGCCTCTTCATGCAATCGCTAGTGTTAGATTTTTAGCTAGGAAAGTTGATACCAATTGTGATTACATGCTTAGATCTATTCTTTCTTGGTTTTCATAGTTTTCTTACATTATTTTCCTCCAATAAACTTCTGTCCATCATGATTTCTAGTATTTAGGTCAAATTAGGTCAATATAGCTAGATCTTTGGTTTTCCTAGCCTTTGTTTGACCAGTTTGGAAAATAACGTGCAGAACACCTGTGATACCTCCCTGCCTACCCTTCCTCCATCAATACAACCTACTCCATCCCCTAACTCAGATTCTTGCCTTTCATTTGCCACATTTTCTCACTTTGCCCTAATTTCTACATTCTTGTGCAACATTGCTCCCTCCATCCTTGAACGAATCCAATCACCCTAATCACTCCCCAGCCTCATTCACCAGGTCCTAGACCCCTTCACATCCTCATCCAACCTCCATTTCCACTTTTTCATCGTTTTTCCACCATCAACCCTCCAAAACCCTCTTTTGGAACATCTTGTAGAACATCGTGTAGAACCCCTGCAGACTTCCTGTAGAGGATGACGTGAGCAGTTTTTCAGGATCTGAACACTGTGAAACTCTCTAGAAGGGTGTTAGAGACCCCTTAGGCTCTCTTCTCACCTTCCAAACCTCCTGTAAGCACCTACCCCATTTCTTTTCGCCAATCAAACCTCTGCACAGTAAAAAACAGTTAAAGTACATGCATAATAATTCCGCAAGATTACTCAAAAATGCAAAAAGATGTTTTTTTCATATTTCTCTTCAGAAGTAGTTTAGTCACATGAAATTTAGCTTTCCAAGAGTCAATGGCATCCAGTTCCACCGATTTCATCTCTTTTCTTGCACCAGTAGCGCTAGTTGGTAAAACTAGGGTTTGCTAGGGTTTGCATTTTCTTTCAGCTTTTAGTTTCTTTCTGCAAGTACATTAGCCTCCTTCGGGTTAGCTTTCATCCATCACAGTTAAAAGCTTCTTCTAAGAGCTCATAGAAGTTGGCTTAAGCTCCTATCAGACTTGTGCCAGCTGATCAAGTGACAGCTTGCGGCAAGAGTTAGTACTTGTGCATATAGCACCGTCGCTTCCAAGTTTGTTACGAACTACTGTGTTGATAAAAGTAAAGAAGGGAGTCCTAGGAGTTGTAGCATTATTGCTGCAATATTGGAGCCCACGATATATAATCTTAGAATCTTCGACGCTACCAAACCAAGAATCTCAACAAAAGCTACTTTGCACCTTCGAAAATAAATAGTAGTAAATTACACATGCATAAGTATAGACAACGTTTTAACAAAAATATATTACAAATATGTACAACCCAATATTCATTATATTAAACCAATCTGAATAATACAACATTCTATGGAATCAATCCTACACTAAATCACACCTACCTTCTCATTTTTAGGATCTTCGTGAGCTTTCACCTATGAACCTTAAATTTAGTGCCCTTTGTTAGTTCCTAAATCTACCTCAGGCTGAAGGAAGGAAGGTCTAGGGTAACATCAAACCATGCTTAACCTGGTAGCTAGACCTACCAGGTCAGGAGAGGGCTCTCTCCTTGTCAATCTCAATTAGGATATTGGTAACTAGGGCTTGAGATGACTGAAATGAATGTTGATTTTAGTCTAGGTATAGTAGATTATGGTTTTTGGTTTGATTTAGGTAGGTGTTTTGACACTTTGAATTGGGTGTGATGGTAAGTCTAGGACCAGTGAGGAGTTGGAGAGGGCATGCAAAGTTCATGATTCCTCTTCAAATAGCAGAAAACATTAAAAACTAAATGTATCCTCAAAGCAGAGCACTAAATATCAATGGATTCCACCTATTTATATTGATTCATTTAGTTATGAAGAAAGAAATAGATGCTGGCACATATACACATAAGAGAAGCTAAATAACATAGGAAGAAACAATGCCAAGACACATTACCACAAGAATCCCACAAAATGCTGCAAAACCCTGGTTCATTTCCTTGCCAAGCTGCAGAAGTGATTTACAATAAAACACAAAACATCCACAAGAGTCTAACCTTTTCAAATGACTAAGAAAGTACATAATATAGGCATCAAAACACCTATGCTAGTCATTAGGGGTCAAATCCATGAGAAGAGGGGTGGTTTCAACCATATCTAAACTAAGAATAGGAATATAGGAAGTGGAACAACTTGCGTCTAAAACCATGGAATCTGATTCATTCGACCTCAAACCACCTCTAACTGATGTATCTATCCCCTCAAGTCATTTTTCATCAAATTTACATAATATTAGATCATTTACCATCACAAATTTACCAAGGAGAAGAGAAAAAGTCAACTGGTAGTCAAAGTGGGTGAAATTCTGAGTTGTTGGGAAAAATTGGCAAAAATTTTCCTGATGCGCAATGCCCTGAGCCTGATGCGCAGTGCCACTTCAAGGCTACTTTTGGAGGCCTTCCACACATCCAAATCAGGCCCAAGATAGCTTGTTGGAAATCCCTGCCTGCCTAGTTTCTGGAACACTTTTAATTTTCTGATTTGGAGGTCATTTTCCCCCTGAAAAATGGATTCTCCCAAGACTAGTTCCCGTGTGTCCAAAAAGTGGCAGAGGGGGCACTTTTTGAGTGTTTTTTGCCCTTTTGGTGGCGAAGATCTCCTCCAAAATTGATGAAACTTTCTGGGCTTGCTTATGTTTTGATGCTAAATCCAAATCTAGAAGCCATTTTTCAAGAGGATGCACCAATTCAATGCGCAGTGCTAGTGGCGCTACACATCAGCCGGAATTTCCTGTGTTTCATAATTCAAAAATTTGAAATTGACAAAATTGTTTCAAAATTTGCCCAATTTTGGCTCAAAGATGCGTCATGGGTTACTTTGTTGGGCTAAAGTAACAATAGCCAAAATGTTGAGCTTTTCATCCTTCTTTTTTCCTTTTGTTCCAATTTTCCCCTACATCCGAAATTCTTGTGGTCTCTGCAATGATAGTCGGTGAAAGAGTGAAGTTGACCCCAGCAAGATGCACCATATTGTTATCCAAGTTTATCAAAAACTGCCTTGCTAACTCATGGTGATATTTGACCCTCTCAACCATTTCACAAAACTCAAAACAAGATTGATATCTGAAACATGTGGTGGCTAGAGGGCAAGCAAGGAGTTCACTCATGCTAATAGGTTCCTCCCTAATGATTTTTCCACCCTTGTGAGGCTTCCTGGACTGCACATTTCTTTCCCTTGAGCTATCACTAAGTGTATCTTCTTCAAAACTTGATTCACTGCTTCTTTCCATGCTTGTCTTAATGATGTAATGTGATGATGGTATGGTGAACAATGATAATGGGTGGGGACAAAGAAGATGAGTATGAAGAGATTTTGCAGATGTGAAGTGGAGTAGGGGAATGAAGGGAAAAATTTAGGAAACTAGGGTTTTGAATTATGAGGGACTTAGGGTTTAATGAAGGGAATTAGTTTCTTAGGGGAATAGGGAAAGGGAAAATGGAATTAATGGGTAGTTTTAGGGTAATGAAGTTTGGGAAAAGGGACAAAGGATGTTGGTTTTGTAATGAAGTGAAAATTTTGCAATGAGGTGAAAATGTATGAAGGCAAGATAGGGTTTTGATTTTAAGAAGCAAAACTCATGAACAAAACATGAAGAAGACTAATTTCAGCTCAATATTGATGAAAACTTACTTGTAGGAGTGAAATGCAGCATTTTGGAGTGTTTGGGATAAATTTGAGTGAATTTGGAAACTCTCTGGCCAATGCGCAGTGCACTGAACCCAATGCACAGCGCATGCCTGATGCACAGTGCCTATGTAATTTAACACTGGCAAAAACTATCTGATGCACAACACTCCTTTGATGTGCAGCGCCGACCCTCTGATGTGCAACGCCATTGTTCCTATGCGCAGTTCCAACTTCAGGATGAGTTTTGGCTGCCTTCCTGATGTCGAAATTGGATGCGTGATAGCTCATTAGAAATCTTGTCAAGTCTACTTTCTGGAACATCTTTAATTTTTCAATTTGGAGTTCATTTGCCCCGTAAAAAGTCAAAACGCCCAAGACTGGTCACAATGTGAGAAATGAGGCTGCCTAAATGCAAAGTGTTGTTGCAGTCAATGTTTGAAGGTCTTCCTCAACTCCAAATTAAGCTCATGATAGCTCTTTGGAAAGCTCTCTAGGTCTAGTTATCAATTAACTCATCAAGCAAGTCATTTGAACATCCTAGCTGGGTGAAATTTTGATTTTCCCAAGGTCACTCCAGAAGTGCATCAATCCTCCTGAAGCAACTTTATTTTTGACGTTTCTCTAAAACTATGAAACCTATGTAAAAAGTGAAGGAGTTTTTCTTCCTTGGCCTATTATGGACAAAAACCTCTCTAAAATTTTCCAAACTCATTTTTTCTTTCTCGGACACACCATTTGAATTAAACCTATCCCGATATGTGGAACAGGGGATTTATCGAAATGAAGTGAAATGAAGGGGATAAGGGGCTTCTAAATTCTTGAGAAAATTTTAGGAAGTAGGGAGGGATGTTAGGAATCAGGGGAAAGTTGAATTTCAAATATTGAGTGAGGGGAAGGGGTCCAAAAGGGAAAACCACAGGCCTAGCCTAGAAAATTGTCAAATTGTAGCAATAAACTAGGGTTTGTGGGAAAATGATGAATTTGAGGGATATGAGTGATGGGAAGCATTTAAGAAGGTATATTAAGGATAGGGGAAGGTGTATGAGCATTAGGATACAAGTTTTGTTGATGATTTGACAATCCAAGGAAAATTACCTTCAAAACCCTAGGAGAGGGAAATGAGGCTTTACCCAAGTACAACTGAAGCACAAACAATGTGTAAAATGACCCATTGACCTGAAATGATGATGACAACTCTTTGAATGATGGTACACTAAGCTAAGTGATGACATGGACCAATACTTGGAAGACTTTGGAA
Source organism: Pinus tabuliformis (assembly GCA_031772625.1). Classification (NCBI taxonomy): domain Eukaryota; kingdom Viridiplantae; phylum Streptophyta; class Pinopsida; order Pinales; family Pinaceae; genus Pinus; species Pinus tabuliformis. Next base: position 1,902,103,293 of record CM062817.1, read on the forward strand.
GGAGTGAAAACAACCCTAGACCTAATACCTAGTGACCAATTTTAATTGAAGACTCACTGAAATGACAAAATTTGACTTTGACACCCTAAGACCACTTTGTAAGAGCATGTTTGATCACTGGTGGAAGGCTTCAAAGACCGTCACTAACACCCTTTAGTACCTCGAATGATGGAATAGAAGGCATTGTGATAGGAGGTAAACTCCACCCCCCCTTAACCTTTGTCAAGACCTCTAGAGGCACCTGCAATCTATGCCCCTCCTTTGACTCAACATTATTTTTTTCCACTTCCTTTACAAACCCTCCCTTCAATGGCATCCTCATAGGAAGAGATTATGGTAGAAATATGATGACAAACAATGGGTCACATCATCTCTTTACAGGGTTTAAAGGGAAGGGTATTGGAAAATAAGCTTCTTATTCTCTATAGCCCTTAATACCTTCTCAACGCATAAGTGAAACAACATAGTGATAACTAGACCCAAATATAGATCTCAGCATTCAAGGCAAAACTCAAATATAAATAATCACACCATGGATTAAGAATTGGAATTTGGTTTTGGTTTAATCAAGAACCTCCTTTAAAGACCATGACCTTGCTTTTAGCATTCTCAAAAGGAAGGCTTAAAACCCACATTAAAAGGGGGATATTTGCACCTTATCCTTTGCAACCTTTGTCCATGACAAATCTATTTAATGGACTATTCTAGATATGTTAGATCTTGGAATTTTAGAGTACCTAATCAATGCTTTTGAGAGGCAAAATCCCTAGCTCCAACTAAAATTTAGTCCTATTGAAGATGAAACTTGAATTTTTTTTCTAATAGGAGACATTTTTCCTTTCTTTTGATTGATTTACAACAAACTTCAATGCCTCTTCTTTCTTATCTCCCTCTTCGATTCCCCAACAAAAAATCATTAATCTTATATCATAAACACTCTATATAGATAAGAATTGGAATCATTTCCCTTAACTCATGGGGTACCTTTACACCTCAACCCATGCAAGTGGACCAAATTCCATGGTACAACCCATCACACTCTAAGATGGTTCTAATTGGATCCTCAAAACTAGGGCATAAGACACCTTACAATGCAAAATGGTCAAGCCATCTGAAACTTGTGTGGGATATTTGCTTTCATGGAACACATTCTAGCTAGTGCTCATCAAACATAATTCACTAACACTAATAACACACAAAAAAAGTCCAAGATACTCATAAGATGTGGCCCACACCCAAGGCACTTAGACTACACCTCCATAAAATGCACCTTCAACTTTGGATGTCGAAAAATAGTAACATCCTAACCCAATATGGCCTATATTTTAGATTTTTGTACTTCACTCCTTATCAAATCCTTGCACCTCCTTAACACTCCATGAGAAATCTACTCTAATGGTCACCTTCAAAGTTCCAACACCTTTTTCAAAAAAAAAAACCACCTATATTTGTTGCAACAACCTTGTCAGCTTCTTTAGCAGGTTGCACATATATTTCACATTTATTCTTTGCCTTGAAAAGTGGTAGTGCAAGGAGAGGGTATCAACTTCAATCAAGGAATGCTCACTTAGTACCACTTCCAAGTTTCCTTCCCCAAACTTGTCAAATGTCTTAAGTTAGATTCACAACTTCTCATGGTGCATAACTTGCTTGTCTACACCTCTAAGTGAGACCACAACCCCCCAACCCCTCTAACTATTCCACTTCTTCAACCCTTGTTAGAGACTTTTTGGATGTGCACCCGTGCCTCAAGTAGAACATAACACTAGAATCCCAAATGTGCATGCTCGTTCCATCATTTAATGCCTCGCTGAAACCACATTATCACACTGCTAAAACGAAATGTTTACATCTTAAGGAAAAACACCTACTTTTCTTATGACAACCTAAACTATGTGAGTGACTTTGAAAGGACTCCATTTTCTCAAGATAAAAACGTAGGGTATTACAAACCCATTCATGCAACAATTTGAATATATTTAACCTAAAGAAGGGTACTACCCTACTCCTTCCAAATTTGTCATATAATTTTGAAGAAACTAACACTTGTTTTTAATTATTAAATCCTTACTATAGACTCTCTTTTCTTGGCACCTGTTATCACTCAGGTTGTCCCTCGGGTTGGAGTAAAGGGATACGGCCGAGGTAACCACGGACCAACTTTGGATTGCAGATTCTAGCCCACCTGCAGTCGGAGAGGGCTCTCTCTTTATGGTTTAGCTTTGTTGAGGGGGATTTTAGGCTAGTTATTGAGCTCAGGGTGTTTGTTTGTGTTTTGGTGGGAAGATTGATGTTTTAAGTAAAGAGGTATGTATAGTGTGAAAGTTTCAAACCATTGGGCATGGAGTCAAGGAGTAGGACTGCTGGTGCGTTTTCTTGGTCACAAGAGGAATAAGGAGCAAGGTAGCTGCACATGGAGCAATTTTTTAGGTTTAAAGGATGGAAAGAATGCCAAGGAAAGAGAGGCATTTAAGAATCTCTCATTCAGCTTAGCAAAGAAAATGGGAATGAGTTCTATCTAGGGGCAGTAAACAATCCCTAGATAACTGTCAAACACATGTGAATTAGAGTAAACATGAGCCACAGGGAATTCATATTCATGTCTAGTTCAGTTTCAGATGAAGAAACATAAAGAAACAACAGAAATTAAGCCTAGAGTGCAGTTAAACAAGTTCTAAGCTAATCTTTCTTTCTGCTATTTAGATGGTGAAACGATGAAAACAGAGGTAAGAAGCACTTATTGAGTCATGTTGCAGGACAAGAATTCCACATTCACTTCCTCAGATCATTAGACACAGAGCAGACAGTCATTCCTCCAATCTCTTCAACAATCTTTGATCAAGTGAAACATATCAGGTATACAGTGCGAGTCACTAGTGAAAATTATCAATCGACCAACCCTTAAAACAATACAGAGGGTGGTATATATAGAAAAAATTCTCCAAAATTGTTTATTACAGCTTTGACCTAAACAGGTCTGAAAGTAAAAGATTATTTTAACCTAAACCTATCAGGAATAAATGCAAGAAAATATCTATGGGCTGTACTAAGGGCAGCCGTATCAAAACTGAATTAATGCGTTGTCCTCGGTGGCTTGGTGCAGTGCTTCTGCAATAACTGCGCATGGACTTCTGCTCCATTGTAGTTCGGTGGCTTTAAGTGCTTTAACTGTGATTTGAGAGCTGGGATGGGCTTACACCATCTGATTTGACTTTGCTGGAGGCCATTCAATGTTGACCTGCTTTGGGAACTGAAGATTTCCATTAAAAATTTAACTGATACTCTTTGCCGCTTCATCTTTCCTCTGATACTCTTTGGCAAATGAATCGGGCCAGTTCTCTCCTTCGCTGTGGGTCAAATCAAAATTTAATGGCCGTTGTTCGGCCCTCTTTTTCCTTTAGAACTGTCTTTTGATCCTTTCTGCATGCCTCGCGAAGAAAAACAGGTCATTCGGCGCCTTTTGGGCTTGCTGGGGGCTGCACAATGAGGGGCTTTCCACTTCGGCCCATTTCCCGTAGCCATGCGCGATTAGCGCTAGGCGCTAATCGCGCATGAAAAACTGCCTCAGAATTTGAATCCGGGCTTCCTAAGCACGATTTTCGCCTCTTGCGCCAAAAACTGATGATGACGTCAGCGGGTGGGACCATGGTACGGTGGATGACGTGGCAGGATGATGTCAGCAGGGTGATGTCAGCATGTATGGTGGATGACGTGGCAGGGACACGGTGGCAGCGACGTGGCAAGGGTGACTCGGCAGGAGGCCGACGTGTGCAGATGATGTGGTAGTGTCCTGGTGTAGTCGTCAGGGGGAGGGACAGAAGGCGATTTGTGGTTTTCATCGAACCGCCTTCTGTATGAGGGCGGTAACTGTCAAAGCAGCTTCGATGCAATCATAGGCGGACGCGCGTCCTTCTGTACGATAGAAAAACCGCCAAGCCATCGGGCGCTAAAGGTCGAGCGATGGGATGGCTCCGAAATCGTCGAGAGCCGTCGGATCTGGGAGTGGCGGATTGGAGGGTTAACGGGAGACGGAGCTAGCGGCAGGTTTATACGGGGGATCTGCGTGAATATTCGGATCTTCATAAACGCCGCGGGGAGGGTTAAACTTTGGTTTTGTGGGTTTTATGGGTTTGTACAAGTGGGGAGAACCAAACTTAATGTTTTATTAAAACCTTTAAACACTATCTTTGTGCAAATGATTGAGGAGGGGTAAAGTTACTGGGTTTTGAGGACAGTGAGATGGGTAAAGGTTCTTGGTCTAACCAAAGGTTTTAGACCAATCCCAATTTCATGACACGGATGGGTTCATAATAGTCCCAGGTGGACTACTATGTCCCAGGACTAAAAAAAATACATAGCTATAGCGCTACAAGGTGGGATATGTACATAGGGGAGTTATTAACATAGATCTAGTAGGGGAAGGGGAAAACAGATGGGGATTTACATAATAGAGTCAGTAGTTAATATGAAGATGATGAGAAAGCGCTAAGGTAAGGAACCTTAGGTTATTTTGGGGGAATAGAACTTTGTAACAGAAGAATGGAAATCCTTGAGTGAGGGAGATCTTCACCAAGGCCAATGTTATGGAACATGATGAGACTAAGAGGCTCAAGCAGATCTTGACCTCTTTGGGAAAATTAGTGAGTGATTTGGGGAATAAGGAGAAAGGGAAGTTAGTTATGTCCAGTTTGAGTTCCTCCAGATGAAAAACTGCATCATGACTGTGATCTGAAAAGATATAACACTTAGAAACACAAAATTGATCATGAATCATCATTCTGCAACCTCAAAAACTACCTACCCAGCCTACTTTCCTAACATTTTTTCTTCTCTTTGGTTTGGGTGCACTTAGACTTGTAGACCCAGCTTTACAATTTTTTCTTTTGATTGCCTTCCTATCTAAATCTACACTTATTTCTGCCAAGGGCCCAGATTAATTAGTTGGGCTCCTTTGATTCTCTACCTATCTACAAATCTACCAAGATTAAGCTGTTTGGACAGATATCATTCTCTATATTCTAAAACAGGAAATTGAAACCTAGGGAGACCAAGATTAAGCTGTTTGGCCCTCCCTTTTATAGAACATTCTTTTAAAATGGTTAAGTCATCAAAATTGGAATGCAGCAGTGGCATTTGGACTAGCACACTTCATGACTTCTTCTTTGGTCTCTTCTGGAAATATGGAACATTGCAGCATGCAAAGTATGACATATTTGGCATGTAAAATGTCAATCATGAAAAATGAACACCTGTCGCAACAGGAGGCTAACAGTGGCTCCACTTGGGGATGGCTTTTCCTTGTGAAAAGCCAAGAACAACAGGTCAGACTGCCTTGATCTTCTGTGGTTGCTGTGGATTGAAGGAACTTCTTTATGCTGGCTGTTAGATAATGGAAACTTTGTAATATGAACAACCTTCTCCTTAACTGAAATATTGTGAAATGCATAGCACTGCCTGCTTTCTTCTGCGTGCTTGCTATTATGTAGAATGCTGCTTGAGCATTGCCTTTGAAACATTCTCAAATCATGGATCAAAACTGATGTGTTTGCTTTACTTTTGCTTTGACCAAGGGTGCTGATATGAAACTAAAAAAACTCCTCTGTTTTGATATTTTTGACTGAAGACTGCAAACAGCTCCCCTTTACCATGAATTGTTGTGATGTGACTGTGCCACTCTTGTTGTTTTGTTGAAATTAGTACAGAGACAGGGCTTTTAAAACTGGAACACTTGTATTGGCTGTAGCTCCACAAGATTTATTGCTGCTCCTCTAATATTCAGAAAAATAAAACAAAACGTTGATATATACAAATATTACTGTACAGAAGATATATACAAAGCTGGACTGTATCCCTTAAAAGGGATCATGGTAATGTTTCAGCATACGGCCATTGACAGGGCCTTCTTCAGCAGAACTATCCTCTACAGATTTGAGAAAATAAGTGTTATTTCCCTGAACAGCAGAAATAACAAATGGCCCTTTCCATAAAAAATCAAACTTTGCATGTTTGCCCTTGTCTTCTCTTCGTGAGTCCCACCTTAGAACTTTGTCACCAATGTAGAAATCCTCAGCTTTAACTCTCTTATCAAACATCTTTTTGAGTTTTTCTTGCAAAATTTGAGCTCTGTCATAAACTTGCTCTCTGGTTTGCTGAAGATGAATGGTCTGATTAATTCTTCTTTGAATATCATTTGGTTCAGCCTGAATCTCCTGTAACAACTTAATAGTAGGAATGCCCAAGGATGAAGGAAATCTAGCCTCCATGCCATATACTAGCTCATAAGGGCTCATCCCAATGGACCTCTTTGTTGAAAGTCTGTCTGCCCATAGGGCATTTACCAGCTTTTTGTGCCAGTTCTTCTTGTTCTTTTCTAGCACTTTCTTTATGATGTTGATGAGGCTTTTGTTGGAGGATTCGGCCAAGCCATTGCCTTGAGGGTAATAGGCTGTAGAGTGGCCCAAGGTAATATGAAATTGGTGGCAAAAATTGATCATTTTTTTGGATTTGAAGGCAGCGGCATTGTCAGTGATGATTTTCTCAGGGCAGCCAAATCTAGAAAGGATATTGCACTCAAGGAATTGGATAATGATGGTGTCATTGGCTTGTTAGCATGGGATGGCTTCAACCCACTTAGTGAAATAGTCGGTGGCTGTTAGGATCCATTTGTGCTGGCCTGAGGAAGAGGGATGGATTTCTCCAATGAAGTCAAGACCCCATTGTTGAAAAGGCTTCTCGGTTGATATGGGTTTCAGGGGCAGGGGCAACAACTTTCTTTTGCCCTCAAAGATTTGGCATTTGTGACATGACATGGCAAACTTCTTTACATCTGCAAAAAGAGAGGGCCAATAGAAACCAGCCCTTAAGATTTTATCAGCAGTGGACTTCCAATATAGATGTCCTCCACAGTCACCTGCATGGAATTCTTTCATGACATTGTTAGTTTCACTCATGGTTAAACAATTAAGTAATATACCTTCATGATTTCTCCAAAATAATGCACTGTCTATGACACAAAACCTTAAGGCCTTCATTTTCAAAAATCTTTTCTTGGTTCTGGACAATCCTGGTGGAGCAAACAGGTTTAACAGTACAAAACATATATCAGCATACCATGGAGATTGCAAAAAGGTCTCACCGATCTGTGGAGTCGCCAGCTCCTGTTCATTGTCTAGCTGGTTAATGTCTAAGGCTTGAAAGTTTGTTTCGGACATCAATTTGGCTAAACCTTGTCCCTTTATCAGCTTGGTTGGTTTTATTTCTATGTCATACTCAAGGATGTTTGCTATCCACTTGCCTCTTTTGCCTTCTAATCCCTCTTGGGTTAGTATGTATTTTACAACAGCATTTGGGACATAGGCAATCACATGTGAATATAAAATGTACACTCTGAAATCCTTGATGGCCTTAACGAGTGCATAGGCCTGCTTTTCTATGATCGGGTACTTCAAAGGGGCGTCTCTTAAGGCTCGGCTGAAAAATGCAATCGGCTTTTCAGCTCCCTATTCATCCTTTTGCAAAAGGACAACAGCTATAGTATGATCAGATGTAAAAGAAAAAATGATAAAATCTTTGTCAAATTGTGGGCTGGTGAGGACAGGGGTTTGGGTTAAGGCCGTTTTGATACTCTCAAATGCTTGCTTGGTTTCAAGAGACCATTTTACCTTGGCATCCTTTTTTAACATATTGCTTAACAGTCGTATCAGTTCAGCTAGGTTTGGGATAAATCTTCTTAAGAAGTTGATTTTTCCAAGGAATGCTTGCAGCTCTTTTATGTTTCTGGGATATGGGATTTGGAGGATGGCTTGTATTCTTTCAAGATATATTCTAATCCCATCTTTTGATATGATGTGGCCAAGTAGTTTTCCTTCTTCAAGGCCAAACAGGGACTTCTTGGGATTTAAGGAAATGCCATACTTCCTACATGTTATGAATATTTGCCTCAAGTGCTTGAGGTGCTCTTCATCAGATTTGGAAAATGGGGTAAGATCATCAAGATAGACAACTAGGAAGTCATGTATTTCTTTGGCAAAAGCAATATCCATTGCTCTTTGAAAGGTAGCACCAGTGTTTTTAAGTCCGAATGGCATCTTAACATACTTAAATGTTCCCCACGGTGTGGTAAAGGTTGTCTTGTCTTGGTCATCCGGGTGAACAAGTATTTGATTGAAACCTGAAAAGCCATCTAGCAAAGAGATTCTAGATGACCCCACTACTCTTTGTAGGATGTGATCCATATTGGGCAAAGGATAATGGTCTTTTAGGGAGACTTGGTTTAAATTTCTCAGATCTACACAAAGTCTAATCTCACCTGTCTTCTTTCTTGTGGGAACAAGATTGGATACCCATTTAGAAAATCTGATGGGTGCTATTATGCCTGCTTCAAACATCCTCTTTACTTCCTTCTCAATCATGGGAAGAAGCATAGGGTTAATTCTTCTAAGTTTCTGTTTGAAAGGTTTCTGGTTTGGTTTTAAGGGAATGGTGTGTTGAATTATTGAAGTGTCATAGGACTTCAAGTCCTCTTAACTCCAAGCAAATACATCTTGGAACTCTTTAAACAAATCAATGTACTTGGGATTTTGATCAAGTGGTAAATTTTTGGACAATTTGATCATTTTGGGATTCTCTGTTGTCCCAATGTTGTGTTCTTCTATAGCAGCGTTCAATGGTTGTAATTTTGGATTTTTGGGAACATCATTAGCGTCAAACATGTCTTCTAATGGGGTTAGGCTAGCAAGCAAAAAATTATCCTTTAAGTCAATGATCTCTGCCTCTGTTTTGGCAATTTCTTCCAAATGCATTTGTTTCAGCTGTTCTATTTTTGTTTTGTCAAAAACAGTCGGGTTTAGGATTTGTTTGGCTGTTGCATCTGTTACAGCCTGCTGGTTTTCATTTGTTTGCTGTTGGGCATCCTTCATAGCATCCATGTCAATGTTAATATTCGTAAATTCATGCTCAAGAGTGAGGAAATTATTAATCTGGGTATCATTTTCGAACACTTGCCAATCTTTAACGTTATTTGGGACAGTGGGCCTATGTTTTATTTCAGTGGTAAAGTGATGGTTTGGCTCAAAGGGAAGCTTGCATGTACTAGCAAAGGTGGCTAGGTTGTGTGCATGAATGTTATGCTCTCTTGAAATCTTGGCCAGCTTGAATTCTGTGAATGCATTGAGTATATTAGTGGCAGCAGTCCTATAGGCCCTCATTCTATTGTCATTGGTTACAAAGTTACCTTTCATCTGTTGTATGATTAAGTCAGAGTCCCCTAAAATAGACACTTTTGCAGCTCCTAGAGCTTTGAGCAGTTTAAGGCCTAAAAGCAGAGCCTCATACTCTGCCATGTTATTTGTGCATTTGAAATTCAGTCTGTAGGCATGGCCTTCTGCATGATTGTTATGCGTATTGTGAATCCATACACCTGCCCCTGCTCCTAACTTGTTGACCGAGCCATCAAACTCTAAGTACCATGTGATTTCTTGCTTGTGTTCAGTACTGAGAGTTTCAGTCATTCTTGTAGTGGGCAGATTTGAAATTTTTGTTTGGGGAGGTTCTTCTAGCATGCTGGTTGCATTAATTGTTGTGACAGTCTCATGGGTATGTGCAATCGATTCTTCATTGATGTGTGCTTGTTGTTCTAGAGCCAAAGGCTCATCATCAGTTGGGGAATTTGTATCATCATTAAACAAAATAAAGGAATCCATATCAGAATGGATTGAATAAATAGGAAAATTTTCAGGCCTGCTCTCACTACTTACCACATATTTCATAAGTGTTTCTCTGTACAGTCTCTTTGGTTGCCCAAAGACTGAAATAGTAGCATAGGAGAGATCTAGTTGAAGGGATCCTTGGAGCTTTGCTCCCCATGATCTTGACAGGAGCATACCATACTTTGGTGGGATGTCAGCCACCACCACATCCATGAGGATGGTCTTGTTGGGATATTGAACTAAGGAGACACACAAGTCTTTAATGAGGCCTAAACACTTGACTTGACTTGAGTCAAATGAGTACAAATATTTGTAGGGTCTTGTAATATCAAGGTTCAGCTTTTCCATAACTGCTTTGGGCATCAGATTGTGTGATGCTCTTGAATCAAACATAGCATTGTGCAAAACTTTGTCATGTATATGCAAACTGACATAAAAGGGTGGAATAGGTCCATATGTTGATTTTCCATTAACTTCTGGGCCAAACAACAGTTCAGGGGTATCATCTGGAACATTTACATCATCCTTATTCTCTGGTATTTGAAGTGATCTTTGAATTTGTTGCCTATATACATCGTGCTTGGCAAGTTCTGAGAGGGGGATGGATATCTTCAACTTAGCTATTTCTGCCTCTAAATTAGATGGCTTTTCCAATGGAGTCTTGGTGTTGATAATGGTAGTTTTTTCTGTTTCGTTTGAATTATCTGATGTTTGCTCTTGTTTATTAGCGTTATGGGAATTGATTGCTTGCGGTTTTTCAACTTCAGGAGGGCTTTTTGGAACGCTGTTCGAGTTTTTCTCAAAGGAAGAAGGTGGCAAAAGCTGATCTACAGAAGACTGCACTTCTGTTATGTCTTCTACAGTCACTTGATGTGGGTTTGGGACATTTGTATCAGCTGGTTCAGTTATGACAACCTTGCTCTTAATCTTGTTGGGTTGTTTGCCATCCTTTATTTTGCTAGGTTCAGAAATGTCAATGGTCCTAGTTCTCAGCTTATATTTTTTGTGTACTTCATACACAGCAGTATCATAACCCTGTTTAAAATCAAAATACTCACCCGACTTAGTCTGAAATTGACTGAAGTTATGCTTATCTTGGTCTTCTTGGCTCAGAAAAGTTTGACGCTCACCCTTTAGATCCATCAGATTCATGTGAGTGTCTTGTATGGGTTCACTAGAGGTGGATGCCTCAGCATAGTTTTCTTGGAAAGGGGTTCTTATGTCATGATCTGGGCTTGACCTACCAGCATTTATGTTCCGCGTTTTCCTAAAATTTGGGTTCCTTATGGTATTGGACTGTTGTCCTTCCCATGATGATCTCCTCTCAACACTTTCTACTCTGTCTCCCAGCCTTTGCATGCCACTCATAATAGCATCAAGCTTTTGTTCTAAGGCTGAGGGTTCTTCCTTAAAGGTGGTTCTTCTTTCCATTCTAGCTCTGTTTCTTTTGGCAATTAGGTTGGCCTCTACGCTGACAGCAACATTTTGCATGTCTGTAAGGGTCTGAGGAGCTCTTTCTTTTAACTGGTATGCCATATCCGGGTCGAATCCATCAGGGAATTTATACAAGGCAAGGTCAGGTGGGGGTCTTAAGTTCTGTGGTATTGCATTATAGACATTATTGAATCTTGCACAGTACTCCAAAACAGTCTCTTGAGGACCTCTTTTAATTATATCATATTCAACTAGTATGTGCAAGGGGTCTTTCTTTTTCTCCCATCTGTTGGTAAAGGATTGGTAAAGCTCATCCGGGGTAGTTATGGAATTTGCAACAAGTGATCTAAACCAAGTTCTTACATCACCGGTTAAAATTTGAACAAAAATTCTCATTCTCACGCTATCATTGTCTATCTCGTAGTTTTCAAAATAGTCTTGCATCTTTTTGGTATGCTGAAGGGTTGTGAAAGGACCAGTACTGTCAAAATAGGTAATTTTAGATTGGTACTCCTGAGGTAAAGCCCCAGGATTAGCAGGCAATTGCAGGGGTGCATATCTATTAGCCATATTGGCAGGGATAAGTGGGACAACGGGGATAAATGGAACAACAGGGATAACAGGGATAACAGAAGTAACTGGAACAGCAGTAGTGGTAGTTGTAGTATGTGCAGTGAATGGAGGTGTGGATGGAGTGCTTTGAGATGTGGATGATGAACAAGGGGAAGTAGGGGTCGAATGAAATAAAACCTTCACAGGAGTTGGAACATAGCTTGGGAGAGCTGCTTCAGGACTCAACTCAGCAAACTCTTCTCTTTGCTCTAGCTTCCTAAGGATCTTTGGGATTAAGTTCGGATTTTCAAAAGCAGCTGGGGGATTTGGGTCGGGATTTGACCTTGTATATCGTGGATTCTTCTTGGGAGCCAGCTTCTGAACTGTTTTGGTATTTTTCTGGGAATGTTTTTAGAATTAGCAAGGAACTGATCAAATTTTGGAACCGCTATCTATAGCTTAAAACTAGCATGAAGATTGACTGAAGCAGCTTTTGTTTACTTCTGTCAATGCAAAGCAAAGACAGTTTCAAAGGCTACCTGGCTGACATTCAGGCTTCATCTGTAGTTTTAAGGAATATACAACAATTAGAAAATTGGTTTCTCAGTGGATTCTTCCAACCTGTTTCGTGAATTTAACTGAGGAGGTCCCCAGTGGAGTCGCCATTAATGTTATCACTCAGGTTGTCCCTCAGGTTGGAGTAAAGGGATACGGCCGAGGTAACCACAGACCAACTTTGGACTGCAGATTCTAGCCCACCTGCAGTCAGAGAGGGCTCTCTCTTTATGGTTTAGCTTTGTTGAGGGGGATTTTAGGCTAGTTATTGAGCTCAGGGTGTTTGTTTGTGTTTTGGTGGGAAGATTGATGTTTTTAGGTAAAGAGGTATGTATAGTGTGAAAGTTTCAAACCATTGGGCATGGAGTCAAGGAGTAGGACTGCTGGTGCATTTTCTTGGTCACAAGAGGAATAAGGAGCAAGGTAGCTGCACATGGAGCAATTTTTCAGGTTTAAAGGATGGAAAGAATGCCAAGGAAAGAGAGGCATTTAAGAATCTCTCATTCAGCTTAGCAGAGAAAAGGGGAATGAGTTCTATCTAGGGGTAGTAAAGAATCCCTAGATAACTGTCAAACACATGTGAATTAGAGTAAATATGAGCCACAGGGAATTCATATTCATGTCTAGTTCAGTTTCAGATGAACACACATAAAGAAACAAAAGAAATTGAGCCTAGAGTGCAGTTAAACAAGTTCTAAGTTAATCTTTCTTTCTGCTATTTAGATGGTGAAACGATGAAAACAGAGGTAAGAAGCACTTATTGAGTCATGTTGCAGCACAAGAATTCCACATTCACTTCCTCAGATCATTAGACACAGAGCAGACAGTCATTCCTCCAATCTCTTCAGCAATCTTTGATCAAGTGAAACGTATCAGGTATACAGTGCGAGTCTCTAGTGAAAATTATCAATCGACCAACCCTTAAAACAATACAGAGGGTGGTATATATAGAAAAAAATCTCCAAAATTGTTTATTACAGCTTTGACCTAAACAGGTCTGAAAGTAAAAGATTACTTTAACCTAAACCTATCAGGAATAAATGCAAGAAAATATCTATGGGCTGTACTGAGGGCAGCCGTATCAAAACTGAATTAATGCATTGTCCTCGGTGGCTTGGTGTAGTGCTTCTGCAATAACTGCGCATGGACTTCTGCTCCATTGTAGTTCGGTGGCTTTAAGTGCTTTAACTGTGATTTGAGAGCTGGGATGGGCTTACACCATCTGATTTGACTTTGCTGGAGGCCATTCAATGTTGACCTGCTTTGGGAACTGAAGATTTCCATTAAAAATTTAACTGATACTCTTTGCCGCTTCATCTTTCCTCTGATACTCTTTGGAAAATGAATCGGGCCGGTTCTCTCCTTCGCTGTGGGTCAAATCAAAATTTAATGGCCGCTGTTCGGCCCTCTTTTTCCTTTAGAACTGTCTTTTGATCCTTTCTACATGCCTCACGAAGAAAAATGGGTCATTCGGCGCCTTTTGGGCTTACTGGGGGCTGCACAATGAGGGGCTTTCCACTTCGGCCCATTTCCCGTAGCCATGCGCGATTAGCGCTAGGCACTAATCGTGCATGAAAAACTGCCTCAGAATTTGAATCCAGGCTTCCTAAGCACGATTTTCGCCTCTTGCACCAAAAATTGATGATGACGTCAGCGGGTGGGACCATGGTACGGCGGATGACGTGGCAGGATGACGTCAGCAGGGTGACATCAGCATGTACGGTGGATGACGTGGCAGGGACACGGTGGCAGCGACGTGGCAAGGGTGACTCAGCAGGAGGCCGACGTGTGCAGATGATGTGGTAGTGTCCTGGTGCAGTCGTCAGGGGGAGGGACAGAAGGCGGTTTGTGGTTTTCATCGGACCGCCTTCTGTACGAGGGCGGTAACTGTCAGAGCAGCTCCGATGCAATCACAGGCAGACGCGCGTCCTTCTATACGACGAAAAAACCGCCAAGCCATCGGGCGCTAAAGGTCGGGCGACGGGATGGCTCTGAAATCGCCGAGAGCTGTCGGATCTGGGAGTGGCGGATCGGAGGGTTGACGGGAGACGGAGCTGGCGGCAGGTTTATACGGGGGATCTGCGTGAATATTCGGATCTTCATAAACGCCGCGGGGAGGGTTAAACTTTGGTTTTGTGGGTTTTATGGGTTTGTACAAGTGGGGAGAACCAAACTTAATGTTTTATTAAAACCTTTAAACACTATCTTTGTGCAAATGATTGCGGAGGGGTAAAGTTACTGGGTTTTGAGGACAGCGAGGTGGGTAAAGGTTCTTGGTCTAACCAGAGGTTTAGACCAATCCCAGTTTCATGACACGGATGGGTTCATAATAGTCCCAGGTGGACTACTATGTCCCAGGACTGAAAAAAATACATAGCTATAGCGCTACAAGGTGGGATATGTACATAGGGGAGTTATTAACATAGATCTAGTAGGGGAAGGGGAAAATAGATGGGGATTTACATAATAGAGTCAGTAGTTAATATGAAGATGATGAGAAAGTGCTAAGGTAAGGAACCTTAGGTTATTTTGGGGGAATAGAACTTTGTAACAGAAGAATGGAAATCCTTGAGTGAGGGAGATCTTCACCAAGGCCAATGTTATGGAACATGATGAGACTAAGAGGCTCAAGTAGATCTTGACCTCTTTGGGAAAATTAGTGAGTGATTTGGGGAATAAGGAGAAAGGGAAGTTAGTTATGTCCAGTTTGAGTTCCTCCAGATGAAAAACTGCATCATGACTGTGATCTGAAAAGATATAACACTTAGAAACACAAAATTGATCATGAATCATCATTCTGCAACCTCAAAAACTACCTACCCAGCCTACTTTCCTAACATTTTTTCTTCTCTTTGGTTTGGGTGCACTTAGACTTGTAGACCCAGCTTTACAATTTTTTCTTTTGATTGCCTTCCTATCTAAATCTACACTTATTTCTGCCAAGGGCCCAGATTAAGCAGTTGGGCTCCTTTGATTCTCTACCTATCTACAAATCTGCCAAGATTAAGCTGTTTGGACAGATATCATTCTCTATATTCTAAAACAGGAAATTGAAACCTAGGGAGACCAAGGTTAAGCTGTTTGGCCCTCCCTTTTATAGAACATTCTTTTTAAAATGGTTAAGTCATCAAAATTGGAATGCAACAATGGCATTTGGACTAGCACACTTCATGGCTTCTTCTTTGGTCTCTTATGGAAATATGGAACATTGCAGCATGCAAAGTATGACATATTTGGCATGTAAAATGTCAATCATGAAAAATGAACACTTGTTGCAACAGGAGGCTAACAGCACCCACCTAATACGCAAGAACACTTAAATATTTTCAATACAAACAAGTTGAAGACATATGTTTCCTTTTTACACTTAAATGTTTTCAATACAAAAAATGTGATTCCTTCTAATAACATTCAAATTCCATAAATACAATATATCTACCTTCATAAACTTTAACAACAAAATAACTTTCAAATTCCAAAAATATAATATATCTACCTCTATGTACTTTAACAACAAAATTATTACATAAAAATGTTAATCTTAAAATTAGATTCCAAAATTATAATATATCTGCCTCCATAAACTTTAACAACAAAATTATTACATAAAAATAGTAATCTTAAAATTAAATTAAAATTTTGATCATAAATACACCAAATATACCATAAATTCTTTCAAACCCCACCAAAAACATGCATGAGGGCGCTAGTTTCTCAAATGAAGCTAAAAACTTAGTATGAAAGTGAAAATAAAATAATGTATTTAAATGAATATTTAAACTTAGTATGAAAGTGAAAATAAAATAATGTATTTAAATGAATATTTATTATTATTTAGGAAGGAAAATTTTGGCATATTTAAAAAAATTAAGCATTAATTTTGTTTTACAAAACCCCTCCAAACCCCATCCTCATTTACGTTTAGAACATGTAGTGTCTGTTCACTTTTCACAGGTGGGAGCGAAAATGAGATTTTAGAGAGTTGCGAATGAGGGTTTTACCAGTAGCAAACCCAGTATCAAACCCCCCTTTGATCTTCAGTCCATTGACGGTGCCAAGGTATGTTTTATTTTTAACTTCACCACGTTTTCCCTCATTTTTAGTCTTCTACACAGAGAGTAGTACACATAGCTCGGGTCTCTAGTTCAATATCCACTGTTTTTTTGCATCACACTTGTATGTTTAGGCGTTGATCTCTGTGTTGCATTTTGTTACTTTTTGCAGGCATGGCGTTGGCATTTGATGAGTTTAAGAGGCCATTTATCATAATAAAGGAGAAAGAGCAGAAAAAACGAGCAAGAAAACCGAATAAAAAACTTAAATGATCATAAGGCCAACATTGTGGCTTCCAAAGCCATCCTGAGAATCCTCTGCACCTTACTCGGCTCCAAGGGAATTGGAAAGATGCTCCAGAACCTGACAGTGGTGTCACCAGTAGTAGGATCCCGTTCCACTTAATTGTTCTCTATTTTTGATTCTGTGAAACACATTAAATTATGAAAATAAGTAGACTTTACTTTAAAAACATATGATATATAATTAAAAATTACTTTAAAAAGTTCTTTAGATATTTTGCAAGGAGTGAAATAACCAAATATTCTATGATATGCTCATCTTTCTCACACAGTGCGAGGCTTGCGAGGCCCACTGAGTTCCTACAGAGAGAAAAAAGAAAATGAAAAACAAAACAAATGACCATCATTAAGAGTAGCTTCTACTGATGTCAGATCTTGGTACTACAATACTGCTCTAAATGTCACTAATTCATCATCCTTTGGCCAGGATGGCACATGTGGATCAACTGCATTTAAGGATCTTGCACAACCTATAATAGAAGGCAAGTGCCTTCCTGTATTGTAGTAATCAAGGTTGTCTTTTGTATCTAAATCATTATTCTAGTATGTAATATCATTCAGGTTAGGTTTCTCAATCACTTCCTCATCAAGATTTACTGAACTAGATTTCTAGGTAAAAGGAAAACTCCCACCTCTCCACTCCTTGATTTGTGGTTTTTGTTCGAAAATCCTACTGTTCCGCTCCTCATTGATTTGTGGATTGCTTTCAATACTCCCACACATCCACTCCTCCCTGGCTTGTGGATTCTATTCAAAACTTTGACCCATCCACTCCTCCATTACTTGTGGTTTCTACTCAATAGTAAATTTTGAATATTGGTAAGAATTTCCTCTATTTTGCTTCCTTTCTATAAATTTTCCTCCCAATGTAGTTCTGTATGATCCATGTAATTGCAACCCAACTAGTTATCTTTCATCAACATTGGCGAACATTTTCTGAGAATTCCAATCTAAAAGGTTAGAGTTCTTCTATGGTATCTTCGATGAACCTTTCCTTACAGTTTTTATTTGATGGTTTACCTCAGAGAGGAGGTTTTCTATGAGCATTAGCATTCACAATATTTGGTTTAGAAGTGTGTCCAAACTAGTTAAGGGTGATTTCGACATCTTCATCATTGTTGTTTGTTTTAGTGAGGTCTACCATCTCCCTTGCAGCTAAAACCTAGAAACCCCATCCTGAAATAGATTCCTTGACATTGTTTGCACTTAAATTTGTATTTACTGTAGGAAGATCATCATCAATAAAACCATATTTTTTATAATTCCTCTCAGCATCCAATGAATTCACAGTGGAAATATGTGTGACAACATTATTTCCCATGTTTGTTGGGGGCATCCAGTCTGATGCCAAAATTGAGCCATCTCTCTATTGGGGCCTTTTAGAGTCAACATGATACATAGTTCCCAACTCATCAAGGCCTGACACACTTTCCAACTCTTGAAAAATATCTGATGATGAACTTAGGGTAGTTCCGCTTCATTGTTCTGATTGTAAGCTCTCACATGAATTTAGATTCAAGCTCTCTCATAGGAAGATATATGTCATTTTAGATAGAAGAATCTAATTAGTCCCTTCAACACAGTGCTCTTTGTGCAGATATGGATCATAATTGATATGGAAGTTGAATGAGTCTAAACCCATTGAAGGTGTGAAAATGTTTAGCTATTGTTCCTCATTAGTATCTTCTTGCGAAGCCTTTTCCTTGGCTAGGCGTGTTAGAAAATTATATATATTACAGAGCAATGGAACACATAGAATATTGCATAAACATAAACACAGAAAACGCATAAAACCAGAGAGACACAGATACATGTGGTTCACCCAGTTTGGGCTACGTCCACCCCGAACAGACAGTCATTCCTTTCTATTATCTAGCAAAATGAAGAGATACAACCTACAACATATCCGCTATAACACCCTCTTCGCTCTCAATCTCCTCTCTCTTTCTCACTCAGAATACAGATCTACATAGATGCAATACAATTCCCTCATATATAGTGAGGGGTTGCCTTCTAGGGAAAAAAACCCTAAATTAAACATAACTTCTACCGTTAGATCTCCACTTAATGAATGGCCCAGATTGACTAGAAATTACTATACTTTTACAAGGCAATTTTACATCTATTCTTAGCTTCGGAGGCATTCCCTCGAAATCCCCCACCAGGGGGGGCTCCCCAAAGGTCGTAGCCGCCCCCCCTGGACCCCCCGGTAGCAAATATTTTACGGGTGGCATTGCTGCCCCATTTCGAATTGGGGTCCAATGTGGTGATACCTTTGAATACAGAAGATAATCAGGCTCCACATCGAACAAGGCGAAGTTGGGGGGCTTTGCCAACATTTGAAAGAATTCATTGACTTCCATGTCTAAGTCCATCAAAGGTCTTGTATCACCAATAATATTTCAGAATAATCTTATGCGAATAATCTTTTTAGAAACACTTTAGAATAGTCCTAAAACATTGCAATGAAACAATACTCGACCAAGCCTTGAAATGGCACTTGAGAGAGTCTTACTCTGGTCTTTGTTCAAGTGATGCTCAGTCTTAAGGGTGTAGGAGTATTATGATATCAAAAGCCCACATTTATGTCACAGTGATCTATCGTAGAAGGACCGAGATGGGCCTCAGGAAGATGTGCAAGAAGCATTAGAAAAATTCCATAGAGGTTAATCATTAGCCATTCAGATAAAGGAAAATAATCCAGTGAAGAATTTAGCTGAGTTCAGCCACAGAACAAATCATGGTTCATGCCTCAGGTGATTTGAATACACTCCTATTCTAGGGGTAAAATAATCTCAGGCAAACGTTGGTCTTGTGTCTCAAATAACCCAAAGAATAGCCCTTAGGGCCAAGGCTCAAATAGCCACAATGCTCAAGTGAATATTGTGATGCAGGAAAGTGTTCCCTCTGCAGACAGAGGCAACCCCTCTAGCCTTAGAGTGGGTCTAGTCACAAACAAGGACAAATCAAAAATAGCTTTCCTTAAACAGTTAAAGTTGGAGGCCTACCTCAACCGGTGGTTGATGGAGTTCCGTTGCACTGCTCCAGCTTCCGCTTCCTCAATGAGTGATCAACCTGAAACAAAGCAAAGGAAATACAACAAAGCACGTAACCGGAAACAAAAATGAACTGTTTACTCACAAAGTCAAGAAGTCATGAGCTATCAAGTACATAATTTGTGATGCAGGAAAGTGTTCCCTCTGCGGACAGAGGCAACCCCTCTGGCCCTAGAGTGGGTCTAGTCACAAACAAGGACAGATCAACAATAGCTTTCCTTAAACAGTTAAATTTGGAGGCCTACCTCAATCGGTGGTCAATGGAGTTTCATTGCGCTGCTCCAGCTTCCACTTCCTCAATGAGTGATCAACCTGAAAGAAAGCAAAGGAAATACAACAAAGCATGTAACCCGAAACAACAATGAACTATTTACTCACAAAGTCAAGAAGTCATGAGCTATCAAGTACATTACATACAAGACATAGGAAAAAGTCATTGATTGCATTAATAATGAAATAAGAGTCAGCTTACAACCAAAGTTTGGACGTCACAAGCCTTCTCAGAGAGGGTCCAGCCAGCATGTTCTTCAAGCATTCACTCTTAGATGATGGATCTCCCAAACAAAGGTCTCTCTCTCTCACTCACAAGTTTAACATGGAATCAAGGGCACTTCACAACCTTC